>JAJTUV010000028.1:0-1494390 GCA_021653895.1 Mastomys natalensis
TAGCAACATAACTTACTTCATATACCCTTCAGGACTGCTTCTAGATAAAATACTTTTTTAGAGAAATCTATTAAAATTTGTGTCATAAACTGTAGCTGTTGAAAAAACACCTGACCAAAACAGCTGGGCTGAGGCTCAGGTATAGATGCCTGTTGAACACACACAAGGCTCTAGATTCAATCCCCAGGAAAGAGACCATGGAGAAGTTGGTATCTTCTCTTCTTTACATAGTCACCACCATTTAGCCATGGCTTCTCCTCAGAGTATTTAACTGGGTATTTGGTAACACTTAAACATCCCCATGTAAATCCTTTGACAATAATGACACAAAGCCATCTTAGAATGGAAGTGAAGTCTCAGTTTTTCATTATCCAAACAATTTGTCAAGATAAGAGAATATAGCAAAAAAAGAAATTAATATTTTCCTGTTAAAAGCAAAACAGTTAATTCTTTAAGTTATGAAGGAAATCCTATTCTGGAAAGGACTTAGTTTAAAACTTTAATAGAGTCATAGGCATTACAACAATTTAGTTAGGCTAACCTTGTTAAGATATTGCTTAGATAAACATGGAAATGCTTCAATTATCAGCTTTGAAAAATTCCATCACTCAAGCTATCATCTATTGTGAGGGAAACAGAGTTGCAAATGCACATGGCTTGTGGGCTGTGAATAACCATAGTTCTCCCCCAAAACTTCTTTCCTGAGGTTCCTCCCCTTTTAAAAATAGGAAAATGATTTCAGCCAACCTTACCTCATACACTGCTTGGATAAAAAGACAATGAACATGAAACAAGAAAGCATTATATATTGAGAGTGAGTTGGCAAAGGCCCTGGTGGTGCAAGCCAGCAGTAATCCTTGCTATTTAGGAGGCTAAGACAGGAAGATTCCAAGTTCAAGGCCAACCTAGATAAATTAGCAAGAACTGCAACAACAAAAGAAAAGGGAAGAGAGGGAAAAAGGAGGCAGGGGTGGGGGAATATATTTTAGGATTAGTGCTCTTGCCTAAAGTGTGTGTAAGGCCTAGGTTCCATATCCGGAATGAAGGAAAGGGGAAAGCAAATGTGTTCAAGTCTTTATTTTTCTTGTATTTTCTAAGATCCAATAGAGATCTTCTGTGAACTTTATGTTTACTTGTAATACACTTGCATAAACATGAAAGAAGTCATAAGATTATGTAGGTTACATAGTTATTGCCTTAGGCTCTTCATCCTAAATCAGAGTTTTAACACCTAATTATTTGACTATACTACTGAATATAGATTATTTTAGGTGACTTCTAAATTTCTTTAGCTTACGAACTTATTGTACTTTCATTAAAAAAATCAATGAAAATAGGTACATTGGCAGACTATATAGAGAACATTGTTTAGTTTTGAAACATCTTTTTCTCAATAACTTCTGCAATTGTTCAACAAGTGTCCTGAAAACTTATAGCTTATATTAATACTCTTTAGTATGTTTTCTAGCCTGGTGGTGGTGGTGGTGGTGGTGGTGGCGGCGGCGGTGCACGCCTTTAGTCCCAGCACTTGGGAGGCAGAGGCAGGCAGATTTCTGAGTTTGAGGCCAGCCTGGTCTACAGAGTGAGTTCCAGGACAGCCAGGGCTATACAGAGAAACCCTGTCTCAAGAAAAAAAAAAAAAAAAAAAAAAAAAAGTATGTTTTCTAATACTTTTTGGATCACTTTACAATCTATTTGTTTTTTTAAAGTAGTTACCTAAAATATGGGGATGGAGAAACATATGTGAGTGAATGTCTGATTACTCTTGTATTAATTTAAATATTGTCTCATTCGAGTATTTTACACTCTACTATTTCTCTTGTAGAAGTCCCACAACTAGTAGAGAAAACCTAGAAATCACAGCTATGCAAAATGAAATGTTTTATGTGAGAGGAGAAGCTTCATGGTAGAGCATATGCTTAACTGAGTTAGTTCCTCATCCAGCCCCTGCATCACACACACAGTGATTCTGTAATTATATCTTATACAGAAAAGCAGTATGAAGTTGTAAATAGAACCATAGGCTCTTAAAAGAATGAACCATGTTAGGACACTTCACTAAGGGGAATAAGCAGTACTTCATTCAGCATGTTACAGAGATCTACGTTTACTTATGTTCACAACTATTAACTCTTTGTAGGAAAGCAGGAACTCTTACGGAGAAGGCTTGTGAAAGCCGTACGATACAGTAATGAGCATAATGACGCTGGGAGGGGGGGAGTTGTGACAACAGACTCAAACTCAGAGTCACATTTTGCAAGATCAAATTTTTGTGTCTGTGTATTTTAAAGATTTATTAATTTTATATATGTAAGTACACTGTAGTTGTTTGCAGACACACCAGAAGAGGGTATCAGATTCTATTACAGATGGTTGTGAGCCACCATGTGGTTGCTGGGAATTGAACTCAGAACCTCTAAAAGAGCAGTCAGTGCAAGTAACTGCTGAGCCATCTCTCCAGATCATCCACAAGACCAAACGTTTAAGAAGACAAACAAGAAAAGATATAAGTATAAGAAAAAAATACTAAATGAATACTGGAAATACTGAGGCTAGTAGCTAGCATGAAAGTTCATGCCTATAATCCCATCAGTCTAGCTCTAGGGGCTAGACAGGAGGATTCTGAGCTCAAGGTATGCAGAGTTCTCCCCATGAAACACACACACAATGTAAAATGTTAAAACTCAATTTACTAACTCTGTAGTCTAGGTGTTCATGAAACAGTACAGAACACCATTGCTGTCTCGGTCCCTATTATATCCAAATTATCTTCTAAAATAAGAAACTGGAGATATAGCTCAGTGGGTGAAATCATTTGTCAAAAAGACCTGACAGCCCACCTATGAGTCCTGGAACCCACACAAGGTTGGATTCAGTGGCCTGCACCTGTAATCCCAGTGCTCTCACAGAGAGATGAGAGGTGGAGACACCTGATGCTAGCAGGCTAGGTAGCTTGGAGAACATGACACAACAGCAGAAACAAGAGAGACCCTGTTTCAACAAAGTGAAAAGAATCAACTTTTGAAAGTTGTCTTCTGCCTTCCACATGTGTGTTTTGGTGCACACACACATGCAAGACATACACACAATACATAAAAATAAACAAAGCATTTAAAAAGACCAAAACCAGAAAAAAAGGCCTTCAAAAAGTAACTGAAATTTAATTTTTTTTTTTTTTTTTTTTTTAGGTTTTTCAAGACAGAGTTTCTCTGTGTAGCCCTAGCTGTCCTGGAACTCACTCTGTAGGAAAGTTTGATTTTTAAAAGCTATTATTTTCTATTATTGTCAGGAGTGTGTGACTCAAAGTTTCTCACATGTGAATACGGAATAAGACACATAGAATCATAGCACTTTGGAAACTTTTTGAGTTTTTAAAAAGTTTTAAAAAAACCAACTCTCTCTTCTCTTAACTTTCCCAAATTAACATGAACAAGAGAGACACGGTGTTTAATTCAGTTATGTTAAAATAGATTCACCCCAAATCCCACATAGAAAATGCAGATGAGCAACTGATAAATGATTACACAGAAAAGTGGAAGTTCAAACTGATGCACCCTCAGAGCCTCCTCTAAAAAACAAGCCAGCTTGGCCTGTAAAAGCACAGAAGCACTCTGTAGAGCAGGAGGTTAAGGAACTAATAGAGAAAACTGTGAGAGAGTGCACCTTACAGAGATGAGGGAGAAGGTTGGGTCTGATGACACAAACTTACAGTTCTGTCTACTTGGAAGGCTGAGGCAGGAAGATTCTGACTTCAAGGACAGCCGTGGCAATACAGCAAAACCCTGTCCCTTATGGCAAAACTATGCGTGCTGTGAGTGAAGCTTGTGGTGCAGCACTTGCATGAGGGTTAGGTTATATCCCCAACCAAAACCGTAAAAGAAAGGGAAGATCCCAGGAAACCAGTGATCTGCCACATGAGATGCGCAAGTTGAGGCAGAAAGGCACCGAGTTTAAGGTTAACCTGGGCTACATAGACAAGTCAGAAATAAAGAAGTGGGGAGGATAAACAGTATTATTACCTCTCAAATTTAAGACAGGAAGGAACGACTATAATGAACAGTATTTTCAGTCATGATGTGATTATCGACAACAGATTTCAAACAACTGAGGCTTTGTGCAATATTGAGAGGATATATGAAAGGATATTTAAAGGAAAAAGTAGAGCAACTGAGCTAAAATCCTTATTTCAAATAGGAAGTCAGTAATTTCTAAAACTCCTTAAGTAATGATGAACTCTAGATGGATGTATGATGAGACAGCTAACGATGTGAGCGCCAGCGCCTCTTAGGAGCAGGACTGTGACTGTGGCGGGCAGGACCAAGAGAGTTTATAATAAGCCATCTGATGTATTTAATATGTATTAGACTCTTAGTAAAAGCTTTATTCGACTGTTTTCCAACTTGGTAAAATGTAATTTAATATAAATATAGGAGCTAAGAAAATGGCTCAGAGGGTTAAGTGCTTTACTACTTGCTGTGCAATTAAGGGACCTGAGTTTGGATCTCCAGTACCCTCATCAAAAAAAAAAAAAAAAAAAACACACCAAAAGCAAACAAACAAAAAACAAAACCCAACCAAACAAAAAAGGACAGGTGACAAGTATCCTGTAATTCCAGTGCTAGGAGACAGAGAGGAAAGAATTGAGGGATGCCTAGCCGTGAGCTCCAGATTCAGCGAGAGGTGGGTTACTGGCATTTAGTGGCTTGAGGCAGAGGTTTGACTAAAGATTCTACACTGTAGTAGCCAAAAGGTCAACAGTGCCAAGGTTGATAAACTATGATATCAAGGCCACAAATCCACCAAATGATGCAACAGAGAAAGACATCATGCGTTACTGTACTACTACGCTCCCTTGTACTGACTTTAAGTCCTATACTTAGAAAGCATTACACTACTCATCCAAGGCTTTAAACAATTACCTATCTATTTACTAAAGGCTCCTTATGGAGCAGGCTGGCCTTGAACTTGAAACCTTCCTGCTTCAGCTCCCAAATTCTAGGATTATGGAAATGGTACTACACACTTGTTTTTATCAAACTATTAAATTCAGTCAAAACCAGGAAGATTAGTATTGTAAATAGTGACACATACTATAACATATTATTTGATACTTCAAGATTTTTATAACTGGATAACTTGAATGACATACCTGAAACCCTTCTACATGTCTATAACGTCTGGTTTTAGAAGAGATCTGACAGAATAAACAGTATCTGACAGGATTAATCCGTTGCCTCTCAGCCTTTTGGCTAAGACCGTGTAACTGAAATCCACAACTCAAATTCACTGCTGAGGAACTGGACTACATTTATTTTTAGAGAAGTGGAAAACCAGTTTCCTACTTCCCCCTGAGGAAGTGCTGCTGATTATGTTGTGTCAACAAATCAGTGGGAACAAAAGTCTCCATCAATCTACACGTGCCTATCTATGGTGACAAGTGAGTCTAGGACTCAGGCCTAGTTTGAGACTAAAACCAATATACAAAGTTCCTGTGTTTGCAAAAACATCAGATGAATGAAATAAATTAAGAAAATGTTGAACTATCAAATACTATTTGTCTTTATCCCTTTAAAGAATACAGACAATTGATCCAGAGGATGAGGCCCTGTGCCAGAGTGTTTGTCTATTGTGTGCAAATCTCTGGGTCCAATTTCTAGCATGGAGTGGGGAGGAGAGAGACGTAACCACAGCAACTCATCTATTTATTTTATGGATCTTTTGTTCTGTTTATTTATTTGTCTTTCAAAAGCTGTTATTTTCTCATTTTTACTGCCCAAGGCAAATACACAAGTGGTCAACTTAGGTTGCTTACTTAAACTATTTTTTTTAAATTTAAGATGTATTTATAAACTGCTTTTCAATTTTTTAGTCAAATTTTTTATCTTTTTTTTTTTTTAAGGCTAGAAAAACTGAGTAAAAGTAAGGTGTAAGTAATTGAGACAAAACTCATTCAGCCTAAGTATTTCCAACCATTCCAACTATAAACTCTTGGCTTCCTAAATGTTACTGAGTTTAGTATTACAGTGCTTTAATTTTATATACATGGCCATCCCCCATGGGAAAGCATATGTTGTTATTGGGGCTAGATGCAGGTGGGTTTCTATATCAGATGCTACAGTATAACCAGAACTCCACTCTACTCTGACCTTAGGCTCTGTTCCTGGATCAGGTTTCCCATAGTACAGAATAAAATCCCAAATCCTGAAATGGCATACAGAGCCTTAGGTGATTTGGCTTCTAAATGCTTCTCCCAGCCTGAGTTCATAGGCCGTTGTCCCAGTTCCCCAAGTCTGTGCTCTTGCAATTCCTGGAAACTGTCTCCTCTCCTCTTTCACCTATGAGGGCCTTAGCGTGTGCTGCTGTGCTGAGAATACCGCTGTCCGTTCTGTTCCTTGCACTATTCTTACCTTCTTTCCTGTGTCAGATTAAATAACACTTCCTCAGGAAGCCGTTCCTGACCCATAAAGACTGCTGTAACATTCTCATAGTTCCTGTACTTTCTCTTACAGCCCTCATCACAGCGCTCACTGTTTACTACTTTCACGTCAGTATTCCTCGATAGACTGTACTCTGCATGAGACAAGGGGCTATAGACACTGTGTGACTGTGTTCTCAGAACCCAGTATAGTAGTTTGTACTTCTAGCTATGGTAAAAAAAAAATAGAGAGATTGTTTCATTATTCTGACTTGTTTTAGAATGTGAATAGTTTTGTTGTAATCTGGTATCTATGTCTATATCACCATTTTGAGATGTGGGTGACTGAATTTTAATGCTGCAGCTTTTGTAACTGTAATTTGCTAATGGGTTTGTTTCAGGTAACCATTTAAAAAGCAGCTGTGCTATATGTGACTTAATGCATTAAAAGAAGACAATTCTTTTTTAGTTATGCTTTCCTACAACTTCTACTTACAGAAGTCTGGGTTCCCTCTCATGCCCCTCTAGTACTTCAGTTTAGCGCACAGAAAGTTTTCCTTTAAACTATTATATGATTAAATATGTTCTTACAGAATGATCAGAAGCATCTGGGAAAAGTAGAAGTGAAAAAAAAAAAAAATCCTCACCGGGAAAGTCAGCTTAATGCTCGCCCTTCAGAGTGGCCCATTATCAACATTTCATAGTGGGGTTCTTTATTTCCAGGTCCCTAAAGAATGAGTAATAAATTATGACTTGAACTAAACAAGTCACACTTGGCTCCAAAATGAAATTTCCCTACCTCTACTTTCTAGTCCCCATGGTGGGAAGAGGAAATCCTGGTCACAGCCAACGAAGTCCTAGTTTTGGCTCTAATATCCATTTTCCTGTCTCTCTAAAAGCCAGGCTCAGCTACAGAGGCAGTAAAGTCTTAGGTCAGTATTTTAAGCTCTATTTAAATTTTTTACTTCCATAATCTTCCTTAAACTTAAGAGAAATTAGTATCATAAAATTAATGTCATTGCCTTCTTTTCTTACTCAAATCACTTTTCTAACTCAGACATGGACCTGAACTTTAAAAAATGTGAATTCAAATTAAATACAGAAAACAATGCAGAGGTTAATCTGATTTATTTCTATTTGAACATTAAAACAGTTTTCATCTATAGATAACTTCCATTATTTCTGTGTGACAAACAGTATCACAAAAATATAAAGTTCTAGTTTAAAGTCCAGCAATTTGAAGTAGTTTTGGAGGATGTAGTTATGAGACTCATGGCAATACACTCCAAGGTGACAAATGAGGGGTCACATCAATACAGTCTTGAGTGAGAGCAGGCAAGCACAGAGGAAGGAGTTTGGGTTATGTGACAACCACTCTCTTGACATTGTATGGTAAAGGAAGGAAAATTAGTGTCAGGATTTAAAGTTTCTGTCTGAGCTGACTGGTACAAGGAAGTATTCTACAGACCTTGCTGGAGAGCACCTCCAAAGGCTATATAGAAGCAACACTGAGTAGTTTCTAAGAAACTGAAGTGGCTCCTGAGTTCTAAGGAATCGCAGTTCTCTAGTCACAAGATGCTGAATTTTATCAAATAACCTGAATGATCTTGGAAATGAATCCCAAACTACAGCTGAGAATGCAGCCTTTGGAACCCTGAGAAGACGACTCAGCTAAGCCAATATCTTCAATGTAAACCATCTGGCAGATTATAAGACATAAACAGTAAGAATAACACAGTGAATGAATCCTTGGGTATGTGCTTTAGGAGATAATAAAAGCTGGCGTGGTGGTCTTTAATTCTGGCACTCAGAAGGCAGAGGTAGCAGATTTCTGAGTCTGAAGGCAACCAGGTCTACATAGAAATTTCCAGGCCCATCAGGACTACATAGTGAGACTGTCTTTTAAAAAAAAGTTATCTAATCCTAAGTGGTTGTCCTAAAACAGATTCATACAAGTAATACTAAATAGACTCAGGTTACATTTGCATACCTATTTGCTTACACATAAAACAACAATAATTAAAGAATGTGAGGTCATGAATTTGAAAGGGAGTGGAGGGAACATTTGAGGAGTTGGAGTAAGAAGATGTAATTATATTTTAATTTAAAAAACTTAAAAGTAATAGCTGGACATGGTGCCACATGCTTTTAATCCCAGCAGTTGGAAGGCAGAGGCAGGTAAATCTCTGTGGTTACAACTCTCAAGATAAACACTAAAAAAATGACTAAAACCTACTCACAAAAGGAAGGAGGAGGGGGAAGTCTGAGGATCTGAAATCTGAAACATGGTGATTAATATGGAGCATAAGAAGTTTCAGTGTAAAAAAAAAGAAGTTTCAGTGTCCCCAGGCAGCGGTGGCGTACACCTTTAATCCCAGCACTTGGGAGGCAGAGGATTTCTGAGTCCGAGGCCAGCCTGGTCTACTGAGCGAGTTCCAGGACAGCCAGGGCTACACAGAAAAACCCTGTCTCGAAAAACCAAAAAAAAAAGTTTCAGTGTTCAAAGCATTTCAGATCTTCAGATGAGAGACACAGTAAATTTTGTAAATATTGTAAAACTTAAAAATCTCCAAAATGAAATACTTTTGGTCCCAAGCACTTTGTATAAAGGGCATTCAACCTCTTGGTATACTACAGAACAACTGAACATACAAGGGCAGCAGTGAAGGAGCTATAAAACAAAAAGCACAGGAAAAGAAAGACAACCAATGGCAAGTTCTTCCCCACTGGTAACCACTTTAAATACAAATGGGTTAAACTCTGTAACTGAAGGACAGAGACTGGCAGAAAAAAAATGAAAAAAATTTTTTTCTACCACAATTTTTTTTTTGTCTATAGAGAACTCATTTTTGATATAAGAAAGGATGTTTATTTTGTATTGGATAGAAAAATCTACTCACTAAGGATCAAATACCTACATTTAAAATTTGTATAAAGAAACAAGAATATATTAGTGGCAAATTTTTCATGGCTTTGGATTTGCTAGCACTTTCATTAAACAACAGTACTTTGACAAAATTTCTCTAAAACATGACATTTTTGTATTTCTTTTATACTCCATTGTGGCATACAAATATTTTCCAGTAACTGGCACTGGCCAGCCACACTCTGTAGCTGTGTGTTCTACAACTAATAATTATTATTTCAAGTCACTAAGGTTTAGATTTGTTACACAAGAGTGGTGAGGACAAATGACAATGTAAACTTTCCTCTACACCTGAAATTGCAGATAAGGAAATACTCCTGGAGCTAGGGAGATGGTACGGTGGTTTGAGTATTTTTAGTCCAGGGAATGGCACTATTTGGAGGAAAAGCCTTGTTGGAGTAGGTATGGCCTTGTTGGAGTAGGTGTGTCACTGTGAGCTTGGGCTTTAAGACCCTCCTCTTAGCTGCCTGGAAGCCAGTCTTCTCCTAGCAGCCTTCAGATGAAGATGTAGAACTCAGCTCCTCCTGTACCATGCCTTCCTGGACACTGCCATGCTCCTGCCTTGATGATAATGGACTGAACCTCTGAACCTGTAAGCCAGCCCCAAGTAAATGTTGTCCTTATAAGAGTTGCCTTGGTCATGGTGTTTGTTCACAGAAGTAAAACCTTAACTAAGACGGATGGTAAAGGTGTTTGTGATGCAAGCAAGACCTGAGTAAGAATGCCTAGCAACCCCACAAAGAGCTGGGCATGGCCACACATGCCTGTTACCCTAATGCTGGGGACACAGGTGAATCCCTAGAGCTCTGGGGCCAGCCAGCATAGCCAAAACAGTGAACTCCAGGTTTAGTGAAGACCCTATCTCAAAAAAAAAAAAAAAAAAAGTTGGAGAGTAATAGAGGAAGACACCTGATATCTTCCTGTCTCTTCTGCATATGAAGACATGGGCATACACACTCATCTGTACAAATACACCATACCACATCCAAGAAGGAAGGAAGGAAAGAAGGAAAGAAGGGAGGGAAGGAAGGAGGGAAGGAAAGAAGGAAGGAAGGGAGGGAGGGAGAGGTGAACAAGACTAGGCTATTGTTTGAATTAAAGTCCCCCAAAAGCCAGAATATTAAAGGCTTGTTCCCTGGCTTGTGGAACTTTTGGCAAGCTGTAAAAACTCTAAGAGGGCTGGGCGGTGGTGGTGCACACCTTTAATCCCGGCACTTGGTTAGCAGAGGCAGGTGGATTTCTGAGTTCGAGGCCAGCCTGGTCTACAGAGTGAGTTCCAGGACAGCCAGGACTATATAGAGAAACCCTGACTCGAAAACCAAAAAACAAAAAAACCAAAAAACAAAAAAAAGCATTAAACAAACAAACAAACAAACAAACAAACCTCTAAGAGGTGGGTTTAGCAGAAGTTACGATAGCTAGAGGTGGCACCTAGTATGAGGACATACTAGGACCAGTTCTTTCTCTTTGCTTCCTTCCTGACATGACATTCTGTCTAGCCACAAGTGTAAGGCTCTGGGGCCTAGCAAACATGGACAGAAACCTCCCAAACTGTTACGTAATATTCTGGGAAGTTGTTTTTCTTTTTTTTTTTTTTTTTTGGTTTTTTCGAGACAGGGTTTCTCTGTATAGCCCTGGCTGTCCTGGAACTCACTCTGTAGACCAGGCTGGCCTCGTACTCAGAAATCCACCTGCCTCTGCCTCCCAAGTGCTGGGACTAAAGGTGTGCGCCACCACCGCCCGGCAGAGGTTGTTTTTCATAGTGAAAGCTGATTAACAGAGAAAGAAAGTATTAACAACCTAAGTTTTGTGTGATAGCAAGGCCAAGAATTACATTTGTTGGAGTAAAAGCAGAAAAAAAAAGTTATTGTCTTATAAACATTTTTTAACTTTAAGAATTTTTGAAAAACTAGCAAAGAATAATGTATCAAATACTTATATGCTCACCATTTTGAAACTTTTTTTTTTTTTACTAAAAATGATGGGAAAGGATAAAGTACCTTTTGATAATTTCTCTTCTTAAAGGTAGAGTATTCTAGGTCTGACTTTTGGCCTTCCTTACTTTGTACGTATAATACTTAACATAGCCTAGTATTAGCCATGAAGTTGATCATCTTTTCCATTTCTGAAAAATGTGTTAAGTGTCTAAAACTTAGAAAGAATATGAGCAAAAATGGAAAGAATGTGTTTAAGGGGAAGTACATTTAAGATGCTAAAAGAATACATAGTATGTGAGATGAAAGAGGTTGTACACATGTAACAAAGTACATTCATAAAACACTGCAGGACCAGGGTAAAACCAGAGGACAGGCATAGTACACCAATAGGCAATCGCAACATTAGGCCAACAGCAGAGCTGGACTTCCGCAGAATTCAGTTTCAAAGCTGTTGATGGTGAACACAGGGTGTTCCATAGCACATGTCACTGCAACGGCAGGTGTCTGGGCAGTGCCAGCCATTTCAGAATAGCAGACACAGCCTAGCACGCTGGCAGAAACAACACTGGTAGTTGTAGAAGCTGTCATGGCCAGCAAAAGCTAGAAGGATTAGATTGTGAGTCATTGGATGACATACCCTCCCAAGGAACTAGAAAATTTGAAGTTCAGAGGTTTTGGGAAGACTAGGAGCTGATGAAAGATCTATTGCTTATTTACTGTTGATGTTATCCAAAACCTCTCTATCCTAGAAGTAGTATATCGTTCATAGCGTTTACTAACATATTAAAATGATAAAGGTAACTATGCTACTGAAAGCACTCTTGTTTTGGCGTGACAGCTTGATTGGCTGTACCCTGGAATAAGGATACAGATCATACTCAGTGTGCCAGCTCAGTGGCTAGAAAACGCCATGTCTTGTTCTCACATTGCTAGCACCTTCAAATGCCTGTAAAAACAAAAGAAAACCCTCCCAGATAGATGATAATGCCAACTGAGGTGTTATTTTTGGATGCTGACTTGACTAATTTGAGGGATGCCAGGAAATAGGTAAATCATGACCTACTTCTTCTGGGTGTCTGACCATGTTTCCAGATCCTGGTTTGTGGGTCATCAAGTTCAGTGGGGAAGACCTTCATCTGTGGGCCACAAAGGAGAAGTAAAGACAGAAGAGAGAAACCTCTCTGCTGTCCTGAAGCTGGTATTTTTTTCTATTACCATTGCCTTTGGACCCCAGAATTTGCATGAGGCGTTCCCCGGGTGAGAGATAGTTGGCCTTTGACCTCAAATGGGGCTGCATCACCAACATCTGTAATTCTAAGTCTTTCAGCTCCATGAACTGAGTCACACAATCAGCTTGCATGTGGCCTTTGTGACACCTTTCAGCTAGCGTCTGTAACCAGGTGACTGAATGAATACAGAATCATGCAATATGTGTGTGTGTATACACATGAACACTTATATGCACAGTGTGTCATCAATTCCTTCCAGTTTTCTGGAGAAGCCTAATATATCCTCTTAGTACTCAACACTACTAATAAACTTAGGATAAAGCTTAGGAAGAAAACAGTGATAATGAAACAAAACCTATTTGCTCTAGAGCAGTGGTTCTCAAGCGTCCTAATGCTGCGACCCTTTACTACAGTTCCTCATGTTGCGGTGACCCCTAATCATAACATTATTTTGTTGCTATTTCATAACTCTAATTTTGCTACTGTTATGAATCATAATGTAAATATTTTTTGGAGACAGAGGTTTGTCAAAGGGGTTGTGAGCCAAAGGTTGAGAACAACTGGACTAGATGAAATAACTGCTTTAGAAATAGTTCCTCTACTTAAACCAAGAGTAAAATTTGAGCAAAATAGAGCAAACATTTTCAGGGCATAGATTCCAAACAACACGAGCCTTGTTTAGGAGATCAGGGAATTCATTAGGTGATGTTCACTACTCCCCGTTCCCTGTATGACCTGGTCAACAGCACACGTACAAGTCTGAAGTGTAAGTCCAGTCCTACTGAGCTCAAGTGGAAGAGACTGTAAGGAATTTGGAGCGGCTGAAACCATGATCTCCAAGGCAGGGCACTAGAGAGCTATTATAGAAAGGACCTGGAATCCTTAGGGGATCCTGTGAATGTCCTGCTAAGAGCTGATGAAACACAAATTGTGGGCCTCTCTAGCACTTTTTCCGACTCAGAAAATCCCAGTAGAGACTGGTGGGGAAAAAATGCTGTAGTTTCATAAAATTCACAGATGATATTTATGTACCTGATAGAGGCCATACTTTCAGAATTACCACTGTTGTACAAAACAGTATGCTAAAAGTAAACATTTCCTACGAAAACATTTTCATTCATTCAGATTCTCCAGAGATTTAAATATCTGAGGATACAAGAAAAACATATAATTGACTCTACACGAAGCACACAGATAGAACTTCTCAAGGCATTGTTGGCTTACCTGAAGATCCTTCACATTTGGGAAAGGAATCCCTACGGTTATGACAGCACGGGCATTATCATCTGAGAAATCCAGACCCTCGCTCACCTTGCCACGACAAACTGCTATGAGAAGGGCTCCATCTTAAGCAAGAAAAATTGAACATTTTGAAAAGTACACTAAAATTCTCCAAAATTGCTTATTGTTGTCTTAACATTTCTTTTAGTATTTTAAAGCAACCACGGATTGCTTTATGAGACACAGATTTTAAATCTCATTATCTTTTAATAAAGAAGGAACAAAATTAGATGGAAATGTTAGCAAATCAATTAACAATCTGTGCATTTAAAGTTCCCTATAGCCAAGAGTGATGGCACACACCTTTTATCTCAGAGGCAGGCAGATACTCTGTGTGTCTGTGGCCCGTCAGGTCTACAAACTACAAAGCAAGTTCTAGGACAACCAGGGCTGTTACACAGAGACACCTTGTCTAAAAAACCCAAAGTAAAAATAAACAAATAAATAAAATAAAAATAAATCCGGCCTCTTCTTTTCAACAATCTTCCTGCCTCAGCTTCTGAAGTACTGAGATCACAGGCATGTCCCACTGTGCCCAGAGTTTTTGTTTGAGACAGGATCTCAGTATATAAACCAGTGAGTGTGGCCTTGAATTCTCAATCCTCCTATTCCTCTGATCCCCAAGAACTAAAATTACAGGCTCCTATACTTGGTTATAACCTTGTCATTAAATGTACTTAACTTCCTCAGCTTCTTACTCACATGGCACCTCACGGCTGCCTACAACTCCTGTTCCAGAGGATTGAAGGCCTTCTTCTGACCTCCTTGCACACGTGTACATGTGTGCGCACACATATAGTCAGGTCTATATACATAAGATCATAATAAGCTGATTGACAATCATATCACAGTACTCTCATTGTTGCATTGTTCCCCAATTATTGCTGTTAGCTTTCACATCCAACTCTTGTAAATGTGACAACTGAGTCTGGTTACTCTGTTGTTTGAGACAGCATTTGAAGCCAGACTGGCCTCGATGTGCACCCTCCTCCCCTCACTTCTTCTGAGTCCAGAGATTACCATCAAATACCATTACTCCTGGGTTTTAAGAACTTAAGTTTAAAGTAGGGAGGCAGAAGCAGGTGGATCTCTGTGAGTTGGAGGTCAGCCTGGCCTACACAGTAAGACCGTCTCAAAGAACACAAACAAAACAAAAGAAAACTAAAAACAAACAACAACAACAACAAAACCTCCCAAGTTTACATCTTATTTGGTAGACTGTAAGCACAAACTACATTATCTGTGTAAAAGCTACAGATCTTAACTGGTCAGTGAAGAAGGCATTTACACGTATCCTACCTTCCTTCTTGACATCATAGCTCTTGTGATATAAGGTTATATGTGGCTTAATATTGGATAACATTCCTTTTTTTTTTTAACCTACTTTCTTTTTACCTAAGATTTTAAAATATAATTTTTCCAAGTACATACAATTCACTTAATATATAAATACTTTAAGACCAATTTTCTCCAATTTCTTAACTTAGAACCCTTCATTGACTGTGACATTGAATTACTTCACAATTACCCTTTCCCTTTGAACTTTTGAGCATTGATATAATCCTGCAGCAACTCATCAAAACAGTTTTCTCTCCTCCTTGGGGTTCGCAATGACTGTCTTCACTGAAAGCTAGACAGTGCAAAACTAATTGCCTAAACCAGTGAAAACCAACGTTCTCGTAGTTTAAATACTTAAAAAGAGATGGGAAATTAATGCTGTCTATTGTAAATTGAAGACTTTTGAATTGTAAAATCAAGAATGCTAATATAAAAATCAATTCTATATTATATGTAATACATATTTAAATAAAGTATTGTTAGATTAAAAAACATTAACAGTCAGTGAAAAGCCCACCTGTAAAAATTAATACATGAAAATGGAATTAAATCAATAAAAGCCGCAATCTTTAAATTCAAACAAGCAAAAATGAATAAAGAGCCAGTTAAAGCAAAAGGACAAAAGCCAGTTGTAGAGGCAATAATTTAAAGTGAGTTTCTGACCACTTTGAATGTCATGAGTATCTACTGCAATTGCATTCCAATATAAGTATTAAGAAACAAACAAAATTCTCTCAGCAGACAAACCTCATCGATTTTCATAGATAGAAATTTATGTACTTATAAAAAATTTAATCTATAACCAAATTCCTATCACTGCCATTTACTCTTAATGACTCCTGCTGTCAATAACTTAAATGGGTTATGTTAAAAATTATAGCTATCATTATCTAAAAATATTTCTATCTAAATGGTGCATAAATTGGGTCTTAGAATTTGATTT
Source organism: Mastomys natalensis (assembly GCA_021653895.1). Lineage (NCBI taxonomy): Eukaryota > Metazoa > Chordata > Mammalia > Rodentia > Muridae > Mastomys > Mastomys natalensis. The sequence goes on from JAJTUV010000028.1 coordinate 16,070, forward strand.
TTGAATATGCACTGTTTTGAATGAAAATGTGTTCAAGATTAATACAAGTATGAAAACCCTACTTGACAGAATCCAAGAAACAGTATAGTATGGGAAGGTCAAACTGTTCTCTAATTGGTGAAAAATGATTGATATTAAAAATAATCATTAGTACAGAACAGCATTAAATTTATAAATTTTTCTCTAAGTAGCAGTGGTAGAACATGGACTAAAATATCGTCTCTCAAGTAAATGGAACCAGAGGAAATGTCTGACAGGTTTCTATGGCTGCTGACACTTAGTGGAATTTAATATGGTAACATACTATTTTCTTTGAATTTGAAAACAAAGATAATATTTCATCATTGATTTCTTGACTCAGAGATAACAACTACTACCAAACTTCAGGCCATAAGTGTTCCAAGATCTTGACAAAACTCATTCTATTCAACTAAGACATTTATACATGATGCACAGTTAGTTCAGAAGAGATCTATTTTAAAAAGAAAAAACTGAGAAATAACAAAGAAGCAGTCAATGCAAACTTTTCACTGAAAATTTTTTTTCACATTATAAACAAATAACTCACTTGGGTCTGGTGGTGCAGGCCTGCAATTCTAGATACTAAAGAGACTGAGGCAAGAAGATGATGAGTTCAAAGCCTGCCTGGGTTATAGGAAGAATCCAAGGTCACATCCGGCAACTTAGTGAGGCCCTGCCTCAAAATAAAAAGTAACAAAGGGGCTAGGGATAAGGCTCAGACACAGAGTGTTTGCCTGCCATGTTCCAAGACCCAACGTCCAACGTCTTGCACCACAGAACAGAACAAGAGAGTGATGTTAAAGACTTGTCTGAAAAACAAGCCACTGAGTTCACTGACATATCATAGTTAATTGATTGCATTTGATTTTAAACCAACTGTCAGAGAACCCTAATTACATAAATAAGACTAACTCACTAGGTGAGGGCAGAAGGAGAAACAGTACACAGCAACCTAGATCTCATCTCTCCAGTTTGCACTAAAGCTTTAAAAATTTTATTGTTGATGAAAATTTTATGACTGGAGCACACTACTTACCTACTGCAGAAATTACTCTTGAGCTGGTGAGCCGGCTGAGAGGGTAGAGAACTTCCTGTGCAGGCCTGACTACCTGAACTCAAGCCTCAGCAGCCGGGTGGGAGGAGAGTGGATTCTCACCTCCAAACGCTTACTGTGGTATATGCATGCAGTGTACATAACACACATACTGCATTACACACATGCATACACACGCACACATGACATCACACACAGAGAAAACAGCACATCACATGCACAAATGGCACTTCATACTTTTGACAACACAGCACATCACACTCACACATACATATATATACCACATACACAGAAACTACATAACATCGTACACAAACACTACATAAAATCATCTTTAAAAAAATAACTCAAATTGCTTTAAACTGAAGATTTTTTTCTAAACACATCTAAACCATCTAAACACAACAAAGAAGTTATTACACGGTCTTTTGGTTTTGTTTTGTTTTGGGGGGTACAGGGAATAAGAAGAGAGAAAAGGAAAAGGGATGGTAGAGAGCCAGGAAATGAGAAGATAGTACTAGCATCCTGCTTTATCCATTCTTTGGACTTAAGGTTAAAAAACAGGATCAAAGTGAAAGGCTAGAAAAAGATACCCCTAATAAGCATTCACACAATCCACAACAAACTAAACAGACAAGTTAAAAACAATCACAGAGATAAAAGAAAGACATTCTCTAAGGATAAAAGGCCAATTTTCCAAGAAAATGCAACAAGTACACATTTATATAAGCTTACGTAAGAAGACCCAAGTATTTCAAGTGAATAGTTACAACAAATACCAAAATGATAATAGTAGGAGATTGAAATACCCAAGCTTCAATAGATCATAAGATATCCAGGCAGAAGACAATGCAGACAGAAGATCAGTAAGAAAGTACAAAACCTGAATAACCCCACAATCTGGAAAGAGATACATGTAGAACATACTACTGAACAGTAGAATGCTAATTCTTCTGAAATGTACATATCTATTATGTGTTAGGTCACAACACAAATCTTAACTAATTTAACCAGAGCCAGCAAGGTGGCTCAGTAGATAAAGGCACTTGCCTTTGAGCCTGATGACTTAGATTCCATTCCATGGTAGAGAGAAAGAACCAATTCCTTAAAGTTGTTCTCAGACCTTCACACGCATCCACACACACGTACACGCACACACACATACAATGTAACAAGATTGAAATGACATCACATGTTTTTTCCAATCACAAATGAACGAAACTGGAATTCAACAGAAAACTAAGGAATTTAGGAAGATGTGGAAATTAATATACTTCCAAACAGTGAGCATTTGTCAATAAATTAAAAAGAAAATTATGAAATTATATTAAAATCAACAAAAATGAAACACAACATACCAAAAGTAAGGAACACAACAATAAAGTACTCAGGAAGAAGTGTACAGATGACACAAATATCTGCACATTAAGAGAAATACAGCCGGGCAGCGGTGGTGCACGCCTTTAATCCCAGCACTTGGGAGGCAGAGGCAGGCGGATTTCTGAGTTCGAGCCCAGCCTGGTCTACAGAGTGAGTTCCAGGACAGCTGGGGCTACACAGAGAAACCCTGTCTCGAAAAACCTTAAAAAAAAAAAAAAAAGAGAGAGAGAGAAATACAACCCAATGGTGCAGCTGGGGTGGTTGAGGCAGGAGGATGGTTGTCAGGCTTGGCAGCAAGCACCCTATCTGAGTCATTTTACTAGCCATTATATACCTATTTTAAGAGATAAAATTGGGGCTGGAGGTATGACTCAGAGGTTAAGAGCACTGGCTGCTCTTCTAGATGACCATGTTAAAGTCCCAGGACCCTATTCCTGACTCCCTTCTCTTGTCTCTTAGGACACTAGGCATGCTGGTAGTACACACACACACACACACACACACACACACACACACACAAAATATCCTAATACATAAAAACAAATTAGTCTTAGAAAAGAAAAGTAAACCTTCCTTCTTATGATCACTGTGCATTTAAGCCGCCATCAAATCCTGCTAAAATCACCTTAGAATGATATCTAGGCTTTAAACATTTCTCATTAGCTTTGCCCCTACCGTGTCCCTAAGTCACCAATCACCTGTCACTCTGTTTCACTAGATCTTGCTAAATTTTTGCCTTGTTTCTACTTATGTTTTCTGAAATCACCCTTCCCCCCCAACAGCATCCAGTATATCCTTTAAAAACTAAGGTAGGGCTGGGCATGGAGCTCTGGTAGCAGGGAGTTTGTGTAGCACACTCAAAGCTGGGGGTGCTATCTGGTTTATAGCAAAGCATAAACCAGAAATAGTGGGGCACAGTTATAATCTAAGTACTCAGAGGTAGAGGCACAGGAAGATCTGAAGTTCAAGATTATCCTTATCTATACAAAGTTCAAAGACAGCCTGGGACACATGAAGCATCAATAGAACACCAAAACCCAAGTCAAAGCCACCAAAGGGTTCCTACTGTACTTAGAATCAATCCAAACCCTTATTGCATCATGGTTTCCCATGGCTTCTTCTCTGATCTCTAGTCTTCTACTCATCTCACAGGCTACCACAGGCACACTAGCCTTTCCTACTACGAGACTTTTTCCATATGAACATTTCTCCAGCAAACAAAACTGTTTCCTTCCTTCCCTCCTTCAGACCTTTATTCAATGTCACCTTCTCAAACTCCCAAATCATCCTATCAGAATTATAAACCATCTTTTCATATCCTGGAATTCTTTTCTCATTTATTTTTCTACATAATGATATCCCTTGAGCTGCTATAACAAATATAATGGACTAAGCACTGAACAACAGAAATGTATTTTTCACAGTCTTGGAGGGTGGGAAATACAAAATCAAGATGTTAACCAGCTTGATTTCTAGAAAGGAAGGGCTCTCTTTCTCTTAGGCAGACAGTGTCCTTTTCTCCACGCCCTCACATGGCCTTTTGCCTGTGCCTAGATAGAGGAGGCAATGAGCTCTGGTGCCTCTTAGTACAAAGAGAGCAATGCTATGAGACCAGGGTCCCAGCCTCTCAGGTCTTCATGTGACCTTAAGTACATCCTTAGAGGCCTGCCCTAGCTCAGATGTAAGCACACTGGGGTCAGAGCTGCCACAGGAGAAGTCTGCTAGCACACACACTCAGTTCATGGCGTTATCTAACACACAGTATCTTTACACTTTACTTTCACCTCCTCATCCCTGGAAATGTAAAAGAAGGTGATAAACTTTCTTTCTGTTTAGCTCACCAATGACTGTTCAGTAACTAGAACACCTCACATAAAGAAAATGCTCAATAAGCAACTTAGGTGAACTTAATAAATCAACCAAGTTCAAATCAATGGCTGACCAGGAAGGAGACTAAAGAAAGGCAAAACCAAAAACCAACCAAATGACAATGACAACAAAAAAAAACCCACAACTACAAAAGCAGAGCCCAAAATCTTCAACAGAAGAATATTCAGGTGATTAGTAAGATGACAACAGATACAGAAGGGAGGAATGATGCATTAAAGGACACAAACTCAGGCTGGAGGTTTTTGTTGTGAGCTCCATTAGCCTTTTGCCTTCCTTCTTTTACTCCCTCCCCTTTCCGTATCTTCTCACCCCACCACTCTCTCTCTTCCTCATTTTCAGTTTCACTAAACAAAACCTTAGGTCTACAGCTTTTCTGTTCTCATCGCAGGTGACACCCAAAGAGCGCATGCACATGGCTCAAGTGATTCCTCTTGCCGACTGGACACACAATTCAGTTGTTCACTCTTTCAAACAGCTTAAAAGAAAGTACTCAGACCTGTCTCTCAGTTTTTCAGGCTTACTACACAAGAGAGAGAGAAAAAAAAAACAAAAAAAACACAAGGTATTTCTGAGTTATTTTTATAGATCATAAAAAGTAAATACCAGTCACATACAAAGACTAGCTGACACAATGATAGAGACAATTTAGTTCACCAACTAGTGTTCACATTGCTTGGATTCATTAGTATTAGAGGCAAGTTTTTGAAAGTCACATCTCACAAATTAAAAGAATACTTTGGAATGCCTGTGTCTTATCTGGACATTGTATTCACTTTTCAAGCTTCTAAGTACCTAGGCAATAATGATTTCAATGTCATAGCTTTTATGCAGCACAATGTTCAGTACATAAACGCACTAACGCAGACTCTTTTGAAACTTTAGAAATGCAAATTGCTTAAACCCTTTTTTCCCTCGTTACCAATTTTAAAACCCCCCTTTGGAAATTTTTTTTTTGGCATGGGTTTTTTTAAAAAAATTATTTCCAGTTTTAAAAACCAACCCCGCCTAAAAACCCCCCTTTAAAAAATTTCCAAAAAAAAATTTTTATTTTTAAGGTAAATTTTTCCAAAAATTTTTTCTTTTTTTTTACCCCATTTGCAAGGAATAATATTTGGGGGAAAAAAAAATTTTTTTTTTTTTTTTGTTTAAAACTTTTGGGGGGAGTTAAAAAAAAAGAGTATTTTTAAAAAAAAAAAAATGAAAAATTAGTAGTGTTTTAAAAAAAAAGTTTTTTAAAAAAAAATTAAAAACCTTTTAATTTTTTTTTTTTCAATGTAAAATTTAAAAAAAAACTCCCCATTTTTAAAAACCCCCCAAAAAAAAGGGTTTTTTTGGAAAACCCCATTCCCCGGTTTAAATTTTTAAAAAATAAGTAAAAAATTTTTTTTTAAAAAAATATTTAAATTTTTTAAAAAAAATTAAAAAAATTTTTTAAAAAAAAATTTTTTCCATTAAAAAAAAAAAAAAAAAATAAAAATTTTAAAAAAAAAAAAATTTAAAATTTTTTTTTTAAAAAAATTTTTTAAAATTTTTTTTTCTTTTTAAACAATTTTTTTTTTTTTTTTTTTTTAAAAAAAATTAAAAAAAAAAAAAAAAAATTAAAAGTTAAACTTTTTTTAAAAAAAAAAAAAAAAAAAAAAAAAAAAAAAAAATTTAAAAAAAAAAATTTTTTAAAAAAAAAAAAAAAAAAAAAAAAAAAAAAAAATTTTAAAAAAAAAAAAATTTTTTTTTATTTAAAAGGGGTTTTCCCCCAAAAAGGAAAATTTTTAAATTTTTTTTGGGAAACCCCAAAATTTAAAAATCAAAAAATTTTTCCCAAAAAAAAAAGCCCTTTTTTTTGGGGGAAAAAATCAAAAAAAAAAAAAAAAATTCCCCCAAAAAACCCCAAAAATTTTAAAAAAAAAAAAAACCCCAACCCCAAAAAAAAAATTTTTTTAAAATTTAAAAACCCCAAAATAAAAGGGGGGAAAAAAAATTTAAAGAAAAAAAATAAAAAAACTTCCTAAAACCCCCTAAAATTTAAACTCCCAAAAAAAACCTCCCCCAAAAACCCAAAAAACCCCTTTTTTCCCCAAAACCCCAAAACCCCAAAAAATTACCCAAAATTTTTTAGAAAAAAAACAAAAAAGCATTCCCTCTCCCAAAAAAATAAAAAATTTTTTTTAAAAAAAAACAACCAAAAAAAAAAAAGGCAAGAACCAAAATTTAGCCTAACCCCCACCCAAAATAGGTCCAAAAACCCCCCCCCCCCCCAAACCCCTTAAACCGCCCCAAACCCCCCCCCCCCCCCTTTTTTTAACCCCCCCAAACAATGGGGGGGCCCAAAAAAAATTTTTTTCCCCCCAAAAACCCAAGGGGTTTTTTAAAGGCCTTTTTTTAAAAATACCCAAAAAAATTTTGGAAAAAAAAACCACACCCAAAATTAAGGGTTTTTTTTAAAAAATCTCCATAAAAATTTTTTTATAAAAAAAAAATAATAATTTTTAAAAAATTTAAAAATAAAATTTTTAGAAGGGTGATTAAAAAGGGCCAAAGGGGGTTAAAAAATTGGGAAAAAAAATTTTTTTTTTAAAAACCCAAATTTTAAAAAAAACCCCCCCCAAAAACCCCCCCGGGGGGGCCCAAAACCCCCCCAAAAAATTAAAAAAAAAAATAAAAATCAAAAAGTTCCCCCCCGGCCAGGGGCCCAGAAAAACCCCCCCCAAAAAACCCCCAACCCCCAAAAAAAAAACCCCCCCCCAAAACAAACACCCCCCCAAAAAAAAACCCCCCCCCCCCCCAAACCCCCCCCAAACCCCCCCCCAAACAAATTTCCAAAAAAAAAAAAACATAAGTAAACCCCAGCGAAAAAACCCCCAAAAGAGGGGGGAAAAAAAGTTTTTTAGCCTTTAAGTAAAAAATTTTCCCCCAAAAAAAAACCACAAACCCCCCCAAAAAAAAACCAAAAAAAAAACCCGGGGAAAAAAATTTTGGGGGGGGGAAAAACCCGGGGAAGGGGGTTTAAAAAAAAAAAAATACCCCCCACCCCCCCAAAAACCAAAAACCCCAAATTTACTAAGTTAAAACCCAATTTCCGAAAAAATTTGGGCCTTAAAAAAAACCCGAAAAATAATTTTTAAATTTTAAAAAATTAAAAAAATTAAAAAAAAAATTTTAAAATTAAAAAAAAGAAAAAAACCCTAACCAAAAAAACTAAAAAAAAAAAAAAAATATAAGAAATAAAAAAATCCCTCCCCAAAAACAAAAATTAAAAATTGGCCCCCAAAAAAAAAATAGAAACCCCTTTTAAAAGGGGTTTAATTTTTGGGAAAAGGGAAAAAAAAAAAACCCTTAAAACCCAACCCCCAAAAAAAACACAAATTTTCCCATTAAAGGGAAAAAACGAAACCCCGGTTTTTAAAAAAATAGAAGGGGTGCATAAAAAAAAATTTTACTCAAAGGGTTTAGAAAGAAAGGTGCAAGTTTTTTTTAACCCCCCCTTTTCCCCCCCGGAGGGATTTACAAACAGCTTTCCTATGAATTCCAAAAACTCGTTGAAGGGCGGGGGGGGGAGAAAGCCAACCCCCCAATAATGATGACCCAAAGGGTATATAAAATTTAAAGGAAAGGGAAGCAAAAATTCCCCTCCTTTTTTCCCAAAGGGTCAAAGGGGGCATTGCAAAAAGAGGAGGCAGAAAGAAAATTTTGTGGGCCCCATACAGTGAAAAGAAATAAAAGGAAAAAGTAAAACCCCCTATAAAAAACAAAAAAGGCCAAATTAAAAACATTTTTAACCCAGGATTTTTTGAAGAGAGCACAAGCCACATGCAAGGCCCCCCCAACCCAGAACAAATTCCAGCAGAGAGGGGAAGTGGACATAAAGTCCCACCCTTTGCTGAAAAACTATTGGCAACAAAAAGAGGGAAAAGTCAGTTTTCCCCCTGGTGTTACTGACCCCTGGGTAAGGTAAGCATATCCCAAAAAAACCAAAAAATATCCAAATATATATGAGCAAAAAACGACATCATGGGTTAAAACAAATTTAGATGGGTAGGAAAGGAGGGATGCCTAGGAGTAGTTGGGTGGGGATGGGGGCAAATGTGATTAAGATATATTGTATGAAATTCTGAGATACACACACACACAGACACACACACAAACACACACACATTTATTCTAAGTTACTAAACCAGACTACATCTAACTGCACTCTAAACATTTGGCCTTATAGTCACAGATAAGTGTAGTCTTCATTAATTCTTCATAAAAGAAGTTAGGGAGTACTTGTAAACTCTCAACAAAACAGTATTACCCTGATACCAAAGCCGAATACATTATAAGAAAAGTACAGATAAATATCACTAAGAAATAAAAAGTAAAACTCCTGGACAAAATATTGCAATCCAAGTTCAAGATTAGCCACCAAAATCATAGAAATACCTTGGGAGGTAGGGAAGGCTCAGCTCAACATACACACATTCATGGATAGGATACATCACTTTAACATACTGAAGAACAAATATAACTACATGACCATCTTATTAGATAAGGAAAAAAAATCTGACAAAATTCAACACCCTTTCAAGAAACAAGTTCTTGTTAAAATAGACATGGAAGGAATTCATCACAACACAGTAAGGCACATCCTGGTAAAACCATGGCTAGTGTATAGGTGACAGAAACTGAAAGTCTTCTGGCACCGTCTGGAACAACATGAGGTTTCCATTCTTGCATTTATTCAGCACTGTACTGGAAGTCCTTGTCAGCGCATTTAATCAGGAGAAAGAAACAAAAGACATCCAAAGATATATTCTTCAAAGGAAGAACTGAAGTTGTTACTATTTGCTAAGAATATAAAATTATACATAGAAAACTCTAATACCACCACCAAAACAAACACTAACAAATAATAAAAAATTTAAAGTTGCAGATACAAAATCAACTTGTAGAAATTTGTAATATGGGGGATGAAAGGCAGCAGAGGCAAAGTTTGGCTGCCTAACATGTACAAAGTCTTGGGTTCTAGCCCATACACACAATGAAAGAAAAAACATCTGTGGTGTTTCCATATGCTAACAATGATGTATTAAAACGAAAGGAAGGAAACAAAGAGACTTTTTACTGACTGAAGAGACAGCTCATAGATTTGAAAGGAAAAAGTTATATCCACTAATGGCTTAATAATCAAAATATATAACCAATAGCAACAACTGTAACATAACAAAGAAAAATAAAGAGGGAGGGAAGAGGAAGGGAAGGAAACAAGAGAAGAAAATTTAAAAAATGCAGGGAAAGAAAAAAGAATTTGAGAAAGAGAAAAGGAGAAGAGGGAAAGAAATCAAGCAAACAACTGGAGACCTATATCAATAGACCCAGATGGGTCAGACAACTCTCAGGGAAGGAAACTGGGGGATGGGAGATGAAGGTCATAGGATCAAGGTGAGGGACTTAGGACCGGTTCCTGCTTCAGAGTCTTGATTGAAAGTCTGAGTCTAGAGCAGGTCAGATTCAAGCTGGGGACAGCATACATCCAGAGCTTCAGTAGGTGGGGAGATGAGGCCCTGGATGTCATAAAGTTTTAGTGAAGTTACACAGCCTGGGTGAGAAGTGCCAGGAACAAAGAAAGGTTCAATCTTAGAGGACCCGAGGCCACCCCTTAACCAAGTGTGGTGGTGGTTTGAATACGCTTGGCCCAGGGAGTAGCACTATTAGGAATTGTAGCCTTGTTGGAGGAAGTGTTTCACTGTACAAGTGGGCTTTGAGACTTTCTTTCTAGATGCCTGGAAATCAGTTTTCTAATGTTTGCCTTCAGAACAAGATGTAGAATCTCAGCTCCTCCAGTGCTATGCCTGTCTAGATGTTTTGCTCATGGTATCTCTTTACAGCAATGGAAACCCTAACTAAGACACCAAGTTATTTAAATTATCTACCAAAATGTGATATGTGTTCCCCAACTATTTTCTAGTGACCAGAGGATAGAACAAGTGTGCAAAAGTTCATGGTTAGATAGCAGATGAGTTCAACAACTACATATGCCTAACATTTAATTGTACAGTCTCCATATCACAACCTTAAGGTACCAACACCATAAAGATTTCTTCTACTTAATACAGAAGAAGTAGTTTTCTAACTACAGAAATTTCAAACATCTAAATAAAATTAATAAAACTAGGATGTAGTGATTTAGTTTCTCCTTTAGATTAGCTTAAAAATGGCAAACATCAAACAAGTAGCATTGCAAATTTCTCAACATAAAAACTTAAAGCAAAATAATAGTTATAAAAACTCTTAATAGAGACTAAACAGAAAAACTGCATTTTATTCTTTAACATTCAATGGTGAATGAAAAGATATTCAAAGAAAATGGGTCACATAACAAACTTAGTCATAAAAATGTAAAGGAACATCAAAGTCTGTAACAAAAAGAAAAAGATCTAAGCTTCTTTTGGCACCATAAAATTTCTTTTCAAAATTATTCGATGGAATCTTTCCATCTATAAAAAGAGTTTTAAAGTCTCCAATCCACTCAAGTCCATAAAAAATGCTCTCTCAGTGAGTTCGAAGGCAGTGGTTCTACCAAGTTAAACAATAGAGTCAAATCAAATTTATCTTGGAGGGAGAATGACATTCTTCACAAAACTTGCAATTTCTAGTAACTTGGGCAAGCTCTAAAAGCAATGTGGAGAAGAAGAATTTAAAATAATGCCCTTACCTTGACTCTTACACAAGTAATCCATCTTAGAATACAGAAAAAAAATATTTAGCATTGAAACGTCTGCTTTGAAAGCTTTAGACTTCCTTCTATATTTCTTTTATGAAATCTGCATCTCCTTTCTAATATTCCCATCTTCTGTTCACACAAGCTAAGCAAGACTGTAACTATAAAATATTTTCTGTGAACAGGGTGGTGGTGGTGCACACCTTTAATCCCAGCCCTCAGGAGGCTGAGGTAGATAGATCTCTGAGTTCAAGGACAGCCTGGTCTACAAAGTGAATTCCAGGACAATCAGGGCTACGCAGAGAAACCCTATAAAAAAATAAAACAAAACAAAACAAAAATCTTTAAATCTCTGGGCTGGAGAGATGGCAGACTAGGTAAAGACACTTTGGCATAAGCCTGGTAACCCGAGTATGATCTCCAGAACTCATGTAGTGGGGAAAGAGAAATAAGACTCTACAATATCCTTTGAACTCTACATATATGCTGTGGTATATGTACCCATAAATATCATGCATATGTGTGTGCACACAAAAACACACATAATAAGTAATTTTTTAAATTAAAAACACTTCCTGTAACTCTGCTGATGCTATCCTCACTACCCCTCCAAGATGCCTGCAAGATGCTTAGATTAGTAAAGCATACCTTTTGGCACATCTGTGAGGGTACTTACAGAGTCATAACTAAGGTAGGAAGACCCACCCTAAATATGGGTCATACCATCTAATAGACTAGGTGTCTAGAGGGATACCAAGAAGGGGACAGCCAGCCATGACAATCCTAACATTTCGTCTTTGCTTCCTGGCTGCCATGAGGTAAACAGCTTTCCTCTGCTATGACTTTGTCTGTTTCTATACGCCCAGAGATCCCAAAACAATGCAGAAGGCCAACTATGGACTGAACCCTCTGAAACCATGAACACAAATAAATCTTACCTCCTTCTAATAGTTTCTCTTAGGTATTGGTCATGATAACAGAAGCACTGACTCAGATGTCCCCACATCCACAAGTGAAATCCCCTGATGCTTCCTTACTATGTGCCAGGTACAACAATACAGACATCTTAAAGGGAAAGCAACTGGCTCATGTTTGAATCTTGTTTTTTTTTTTTTTTTTTGCTGGAGGGCTTCTCCACGTATCCCTGGCTGTCTTAGAGCTTGGTATATAGACCACACTGATCTCCAACTCAGAGACTCCCCCTGCCTCTGCCTACCAAATGCTGGGATTGAAGGCGTGCGCTACCATGTTCAGTAATACATGTTGGGATCTTTAACAGGGCTTAGCAAACTCCAAAGCATGCAACCAACAATTATTTCCTCAAAAAATTAAAAAGAAAGATATAAAATTAGAGTTTTCAGAAAGTAGTATAAACACAGTTCTCAGTGCAAATAGTTGGCTATTTCAAAGAAATTCAATTAAAATATTAAGAGTTCTTTCTTAGAATAGAATAAATATTAGTATATGAAATTAAGATATACTGATCGATGATACAAACTGCAGAAAATTTTAGTTTGTAGTTGTAAAATATCTCTCATTTCAATTGCTATAAGGAAAGCAAGGCCTGGCATGGTAGTGTGGGCCTGAAATCTCAGCACTGTGGTGGCTACAGCAGGGTGATCAAGAAACCAGGCTGCATGAACTGCCTGCTGAGGCTAAACATCCTGAGCCACAAATCAAGACTGTCAGACAAAGCAAAACAAAGAGAGACCTGGGACACAGACTAGTGAGTATCTGCCTGTTATGTGTTGAAAACATTTATAGAGAGCTATTGTTCTGTTGCCTTTTGTTATCTAACACCTCAAAATCACTCTCATTACCATAGCAACGAATCTTATTCCACATCATTTCTACACTGAAAAATTAAGCCTTGTGATATTCTTTCCCAATCAAACGTCTTGAGACTACTGCTCCAGTTGACCTGAGATACATGGACTTTTGATACACGAAGAAGAAAATAGCCATGCCATGCCCAGACTTTACTCAGAAATAATATGTACACTGTTTTAGAGCACAAAGCTTGCCAGGCGGTGGTAGTACACGCCTTTAATCCCAGCACTTGGGAGGCAGAGGCAGGTAGATTTCTGAGTTCGAGGCCAGCCTGGTCTACAGAGTGAGTTCCAGGACAGCCCTGGCTACACAGAGAAACCCTGTCTCAAACACACAAACAAACAAAAAAAGTAAAGTACAAAGCTAGTGGTTGTTTGCTATGAAACAAAAGAAAACCAATACAATTCCCCCTTTTATATTTCAGTCTGGTCCCTAATATTGCTCTGAAGGAAATTTTAATACAGACGTTCTTGTCTGTTACATGGTCAGTGCTAGTCTCCTTTGAACAGTACATTTGATAAATTTAATCACTGTGCTGTGTGCATGAGGAAATATACTTGTCTGATCTTTCAAGTAAACTATATGAACATTATGAAACTCAACTGAAAAAAATTATTTTTCCCTAAGATAAAATTAGGATTTATAAATTCAGCTCCAATATATAAAGAACTTGGAAGTCATGACTGTCTGCTTTATATAATAAGAAAATGCTAAACAAATTAAAAAACGATAATTTTTACTGAATACCAATTGAGAACTAAGGTCACAGAGCTAATTGCCACCCTGAAACTAAACAAGACACATACAGAGAACTGCCATTGAGCTGTGTTTAGTAGGCCACTAAACTAAACCCATAAGCTGACAGGAACAACCAAAAGATTTTGAGAAACTGCTGGAGACAAATGTAGACTGAAAGCAAGAAACTCTGGGGGCTATAGTCTGGGAAGGCTCTCACATTTTTGAAGCTATTACTTCCAGGAACCCCACAGCTCTGAAAATAGCCAAGAAAAACCTTCCTGTTCCTGGCAAGAAAGGGGGAAAGTAACCATTTTTAAATAGGCTCGAAGCATCCCCCAAAACTACCAGCGGTCCACTAGTAAGGAAGACTTTATAAGAGCTTCACCCAGCATGAGGGAGGAAAATTACCTGAAGTCCAGCTTCCTCCAGACTTCCTGTGTCGTCTAATAAGATCAGTGAAGAAGACTGAAACACTTGGAAGATTACAGCACGGGATCATGGTCCAAGTAAATGACATAATGAAAGGTCAGATAATGCTCCTCTTCCCTAAGTCTACATTCCCTACACCCACCACTGCAACAGGGCTCCAGTGCAACAGCTCGGACTACTGCCACAAGACTGACTCTTAAGAGTCCATTTTAGGACTGGGGAAGTGGTTCCCTGGGAATGTACAGCATATGTAAGACCCTGGATAAAGAGACTTTATAGAAAAACTCAAGTCCACATTAAGAAATTAAAAAGCAGCCAGGAGGCAGAGGCAGGTAGATCTCTCAGAATTTGAGGCCAGCTTGATCTATGAGGAAAATTCCAGGAGTGCCAGGGCTATATGATAAGACCTGTCTCAAAAACAAACAAACAAACAAACAAACAAACAAATCTTCAAACCCCCCTTTAAAAAAAACAACAACAAAAACAAAGCAAAATGTAAAGAATTTAAAAGCACTGGTACGATAAGTACTTAAGTAAACTTAATAGGCAGTGTAAGTTAATTTAGTCTGTAATTATTCTGATTTCTATAACAGTAAGTAAGTGGGACAGAACAAAGCTAATAGAATTGAAGCCTTTGCATAGTACTGAAAATAATTAGTATTAATATTAACTGTATCATTAAATTTTAAGGTGATACAGTCACATGCACATGTGCCTGAGTGCACATACACACACACACACACACACGTACACACACACTAATAAAACAAAAACCAAAGGTTTAGACAGGTGGTGGTGGCACATGCTTTCAGTATCAGTATTTGGGAGGCAGAAGTAGGCAGATCTCTGTGAGTTTGAGGCAAGCCTGGTCTACAGAGTGAGTTCCAGGATGCCCAGGAATATATAGTGATACCCTGTCTTAAAAAACAAACAGACAAAGAAACAAACAACCCCAAAATAAAACAAACAAACAAACAAATAAAAAACTCCAAGGGTTTGAGAATGGGTACATGCCTGTTATCCCAGCATCTGGGAAGCAGAGTCAGAGGCCTGCCCTAAGAACAGACAAATCTATATAGATAGTTGTAACTCATCAGAATTACACAAGGAAAGCAAGTCTTAAATAAACAAACAACAAAGAAACAAAGCCAAGGGAATGGAAATGGCACATTAGAAAAGTTTACCTAGCCTGGCAGTGCTGGTGTACTCCTTTGATCCCAGCACTCAGGAGCAGTATCTCTGAGTTTGAGGCCAGCCTGGTCTACAGAGTGAGTTCCAAGACAGCCAAGGGCTATACAGAGAAACCCTGTCTCAACAAACAAACAAACAGTAAGAAAAGTTTACATGGCACACTAGAGAACAGCTTGTTAGCACAAAAAGTAGTACTGGAGGAACAGAAGGAAAAAGGAACAAAGAAAACAAGGAGCAACTGGGTGTTATCAACACCTGTCCCAGATGACCTTGATAAGTTCTATGACTCTAGAGAATCCAGACTTAAACAACGTCCAACATAGATTAGGAGAATTAGATTTAAAAAAATCGAACTATATGATGTTTACAAAATATACATAATGTTCGAAATACAAATACACTGAAACTAGGCAAGTGCTATATAGCACAGTCCTTAACAAGTTGAAAGAATAATGCATCATCCAGTCACTAAAAATACAGTCACTACTACAAAGAACTCTGCAAACATTCTAAGAATCCAAACATATAAGGTCACATGCTATATAATTACATTTATATGAAAATGCTAAAGTAGGCAGTTCTGTTAAAACAGAAAATAGCTCGTATTTACAGGGACTAGAAGGTGGAATTAGAACTGCTAATTATTATAAGCAATTTCTTTTTGTAGTAAGAAAAAATATTTTGTGATTAGATAGTGGTGATGGCTCACAATTTTGTGACTGTATTAGTAATTATTGAGTTCTACACTTATTTTTCAGATTTATTTTTATTTGTAGGAATGTTTTCCCTGCCTGTACATCTATGAACCATGTGAGTGTCTGGTGTTCATAGAGGTCAGAAGAAGGCATTAGATCCTCTGGACCTTGAGTCACAAATGTGAGCTACCATGTGGGTACTGGAAGCTGAACCCAGGTCCTCTGCAAGAGCAATAGGTTCTCTTAATCACTGAAACATAGCTCCAGCCTCAAAGACTTATTTTTACATTTTACATGTTTGTGCCTGCATAAGTTTATGTGCACCACATGAATGCAAGTGCCTGAAGAGGACAGAGAATCATATTCTCCTAATATAGATGATGGAAATGGAACCCAGGTCTTTTAAAAGAGCAGTAAGCACTTTAACCACTAACCCAGAACTCTATACTTTAAACAAGTGAATTATATGGTTGGGACTTGCACTGTAAAAGAACATTTTAAAAGAAGATTCTATTAGTTTTTGTGCAGCTGTGATCAAAATGGCTGAAAAGACAGTTTAAAAAGAAGAATTATTTTGGCTTATAGTTTACAGTTTCAGAAGGTTTAATCCATGTCTGCTTGGTCTCATACACTTGGACAGAAGATCATGGCAATAAGAATGTGTGGCATGAGAGCTGAAAGACAGGGAGAGAGGAACCTACTAGGCCCCACCTCCTAATGTTTCATAAACCTACAATTGCATCTCCAACTGGAGAGCAACTGTCCAAGACATGTGCCTTTAGGGGAATTTCACTTTAGGATCATAACATTCCTCTCCCATTCCTCAAAGGTTCATGGCTATGTCATAATGCAAAATGCAATTAGTTCATCTCCAAGGGACTGCAGAGTCTTAACAGTTCCAACACTGTTCAAAAATTCAAATTCAGTTTCCCCCGAGAGTCAGGTCAAACTCTTTGCTACAAGTGCTTATACAAATTTTAAAGCCAAGTTCCATACTATCAACATACATAATACTGAGTTAAAATTCATACTACGAATAGAAGGAACCTGGGCACAGGAAGAAAGAATGTGACTCAAACAGGACCGTGAAACCTAGCAGGCAAATGTTAAAACTCGTAGTTCTGTGTCTTGTACTTGATGTGGCCTCCCGCTAGAGCTGGTCACATCCATGGCTATCTTTGGCAAATGTTTTTTGTTCTTTGAATCTCCTAAAATCCTGGAGTTTCCACTATAGCTTAGATTTCACACTCTTATCTGCACATATCTCCCCAGAGATTGTTTAAGGGATCCAACTCAATTCACATTTGCCTTACTTTCCAGAAATTATTTTGAAAGATAAGTGGGTAGAAGAAGCCAGATATAGTGGTTCATGCCTTTAATCCTAGCATCTGGGAGACAAAGGCAAGAGGATCACAAGTTCAAGGCCAACTTGGGCAAAAACCTGTCTCAAAGGATGTAGTACTGGACACTTGCCTTCCACAAGTGCCTGGGTCAATTACCAGCAAGAAAACAAGAAAAACAAGTATAGAAGCCTTTGTGACTAAAGGGACTCAAGCTGGCCTGAGCATGACAGGCATGGCTCTGATAGGCCTTTCCCTTCTTCCTGAGTCTTTCTGCTTGCTAAAACCACATGCCTAAAGCTGGCCACCAAGGTCTATTCCCTTGTCACTTCCTCTTTCCATGGCCACCTACCAAGGTTCTGCTATTAAAGTATTGAAGTCCAGCAATCAAAAGTCCACTTTGGCTCGCCTAATTAACATGCTCAATTAAAATTAAACACCTCATCCTAACACAGGGTCTCCCATTGTACCTTTATAAACTGCCATTTGCCTACAGGCCATGTCTGTCTCCTCTCTATCCAGAGGCAGTCCTTTGTCCGGTTCTGGAACAGATACTTCTACCCCTAACCCTCCTCTTTCTTCCTTATCCTCTGTCTCCCGTCTTTGTCTCTTATTTCTGCATTTTGTCCCTCTGGGGCAAATAAATCTTTGTACTGAGAACTTGGTCTTGGGTGTTCCGAGTCAATATAGATCCTTACAATGACCCTGCACTCCTGCATTTTGTAATCTTTCAAAATGAGTATCAAATCAGCAACCGAAGGCAGTATCAGTTGACAGATCAAGCAGTAGCTGCCCCTATAGCCTCTGAGAATTTGTGTGGCTGAGCAGAAAAAATGCTTTCTTAGGCAGCCTTTTCTGGAGTAGTGTGCTGTCTTCTAAAGAAAAGGTTTTTCAGAGAGTTGAAATTTCTACTTCCTGGACCCTAGCTACTTTTAGCCTGGTTTACAGTGGGAATCAAGAATCATACCCTCTTTTCATGAATTTAAATGTGTTCATTTTCTGATCAAACTGAGTATTATTCAAATCTTTCTAATAAAATTTCTGCATCCAACTCTCATTGTAAACCTGTTTAAAAGATCCCAGGAATAAAAATGCCATGGCTTGAAAGCAACTCTGTCTTGAAATTTCTTTCATTAAATTAATTTCTCCATTATTGGTACATCAGACACAATCTCAGGATGTGAAAAAATGTTTAAAAATCTTGAACACAATTTAAAGGGCCTCTAGGCCAATTCCCAACAGAGTTCCTGCAGCCATTTCTGCCTATTTCTATTAGGTATTCTGGTCTTCTGAGCTCCTTCCAAATGTCTCCTATAAATCAACTTCAGAAGATAAAAAACCACATGATCAGATGCCATCAAAGCAACGACCTGAATCTCTGACAGCACTTTTCTATATTAGTTATTTTTATGAAGCCATTGCTCAAGTACCTGAGAGGTGTAAAAGGAGGAAGATTTCTTTTAGCTCATGGTTCAACAGGCTGCCTGGCTTCACGGGCGCGCACACACTCCGGCATGCTCTCCTTCCTCCAGCTAAGCTCCACCTCCTAAAGACCTCTGAAAATATTCCCAGTGACTAGAAAATGGGCTCAGCACATGAGCCTGTGACAGACACTTCCATTCAAACTGTAACAAGAGATTGATGATATTAAAAAAAATTTAAAAGGGAAAGTAATTAGTAGGCTTTCTATATCTTAAAAAATTCAAAATTTTGAAAAAAAAAAAAAAAAAAACTAGTAGCGATCAAAACGAGTAGTTAAGTAGTTAAGGGAATTAGCTTAAGTTTAGGAGTTAATGAAGCATATTTTTTTCCAGACAGAATAACGGTTCCAGAAGGAATATCTCTGCTTAAAACACAAGCCATTGCTATGAATTTGACACCAAAATCTCAAAGCTTCTTGAATCCTTATTTTACAAGTCTAAAGATTAACTAATTTTTAGCATGTCATTTAGCTTCCTACACAGAAAAAAAAAAACCCACATAGTGTGGGCCAACTGTACAACTACATGACATAAAAAATGTATTTAAAAGTAAAATTTGCAAGTATAATAGAATTTTAATCAATATTTCTAAGCTTAACTTTGAGTTTTATTTATTTGAGAATTGTATTTATGATGTATGTCAACTTGCCTAGGCCATGAAAAGCCCTGGCATCTCTGCATGCTTCAGAGATGCTATATCCCAGAAATCAGTATTTAAATTGTGAAGCCTTGTAATGCAAAAGGCCTTACATTTTAAATATAGTGTAGGGCCATCATTTCTCTCTTGGCTCTTTCTCTTCCTGTTCTATATCTCTGAATATTTTTTAATATTTTTTTAGTATAATCTTTAATTTTTTTTAGTATAATCTTACATATGTCTTACATCTTAAAATGTGTGGTTAGGAAATAAGAGGAAAGTACATTAAAAAGTATATTTATGATAAAAGTATCAATGTTAATGTTAGTCAAATAACCTTTTAAAAAAGAATAAGTAAAATTTGTTTAGAAATATAGGTATAGGATGCTTCCAAATATGGCTAAGACAGAAGCCACCAGTAGTCATGTTACCAGCCTGTCTGCAGTTTAAGATGCAGCTGGGCTGGTGGAGCAAATGGGACGATCCAGCCACTGTCTTCTTTCCATGGAAAGCTAATACTCAGTATCATCCGCACAATACTGACCTCTCCACTGTTCACAATGCTATTAAACATGATTTATAACTCTGCATCACAAAATAAAAGACCAGAATAATGCCTTATTAGATGTTCTAATTGTGTCACAGTTATGGAATGGTGTTTAGTATCAGTATGTTAATAACATTCTGAAAAGCTGTCATCAATAAATATTATAATCCCTAATTAGAAACATTGGCCATTGGACAGGAAAGTAGGCTCAGATACTTTGGTCATCCTGATAACATCCTTAGAAACAGTCATCACGGGAGCATTCACGTAATTGGGCTTAATGCTTTGCTTTTTCTTTGGCTATTTATGTTTATTGTATTGCTTGTTCCTTGACTATTTGCATCTATTGTATTGCTAGACCCTCAACCTAGAACTGACCTTAATACATGCATGTAATCAAAATGGTATAAAAGCATAAAGGAAGAGGGGGGATGGGATAGGGGGTTCTAGGGAGGGAAAATGGGGAAAGAGGATGACATTTGTATTGTAAATAAATAAAATACCCCTGCTTGTCTCCTGTGTGTGCCACACCAAACACTGCATTTCATGAAGCAGGAGACTGCTGAGGGTGTAAACTACAAAGCTGACCTACTTGAAAATGAGGCATGTCAACTTGTATAAACAAGGCTCAGTGTTAGTTTTAAGGCTCAATCACTTTGTACTATATTCACATGTATAAATTATAGTATCAAAAGGCTATTCATTTTGTTATTTATCAATAGTGAGATATTTGCTATTTTAATGAAGGACAGGATGTATTAGTTTATACACATTTTAAGAAGAAATTTAATTTAAGACTCATCTTATATTTGATACTTTTATGTGTGGATCTGTGCACACGACTGCAGGTGTCTGTGGTCAGGAAAGGATGCCAGATGCCCTGGAGTTGGGATTATAGGTGAGTGCAGCTGCCAGATATGAGTGCTGGGAACCAAACTCCCATCTCTGCAAAAGCAATGCACGCTCTCAACCTCTCAGCCGTCTCTCCAGCCCAGTCTGCATACTTTTCTACAAGTGATAAAGATATGGCTGTATTGTTGGTTTCACTATTTAACTTTAGTAAGGTATATGAAGGTGCTGTATAATAAAACGACCCTGTTCCTATTTAAGAAAACCTTAAGTTCCATCCTGATAAACACATGGTAATGAAGCTTATAATACAAAATTTTGCTATATTTGGGCTGACATTTTACAATTTGAAAAAAAATTTCTTAGGATATAATTTAAGTCAGGCAGTAGTGGCACATGCTTTTAATACCAGCATTTGGGAGGCAGAGGCAGGTGGATCTCTGTGAGTTCGAGGTCAGCCTGATCTACAGAGTGAGTTCCAGGACAGCCAAAGTTATAAACCCAAAACTGATGTAATTTACATATTAGAAAATGCACTCACATTAAGCTTAATGAGTTTTGACAAAAGGCACCTAAGAAAGTCCTACGATAATTGCAATACAAGACATTTACAACCTCTAACCCCAGAGTTTTTTCTCAGTTATGCGCTATATTGTTTCTATAAGTTTCTACAATGGATCCTGAATCCCCACTACCTCAGAATGTGATTGTCTCTTTAGATATTAAGCCACTTACAATGAGTTCTTCAGGGTGGAACCTACTCAATTTAACTGATATTAAAAGGCTGAAATTTGAACACTAAGAAATACCAGGGATATTAAAGCACAAAATAAGTTCTGTGTAACAACCCAGCAAAAGGGTGGCCACCACAAGTCTAGAACAGACATTTCTGAAGAAAATATACTAGCCAAAACCTGATCTTGGGTTTCAAGCCTCTCAATCTAAAAGAAAATACATCTCCGCTCTTTTTGAAGTCATCCCATATGTGGTATTTTGTTGTACTAAAGCAGGAAAAGAATACATCACTCTGTGTAGTCAGTTCCACTATTAGAAAATGGTTCTATAAGTTATAGGCTACATCCATGCTGTCAACCATAGAAGAACAGTCAAATAGCTGGTGCCCTCTTCTGCCCTCCTTTGGCACCAGACACACATGCAATGCACAGATACACATACGGACAAAGCATTCATACACATAAAATAAATCTAAAAAGTTACTAAAAATATATACAAAACAAAACAAGAAGGAAACCACTGCATGTCAGTACAAAAGAAAAAAACTGCCAGTGATGGAGCAAATAGTGAGGGAAAGAGAAAACCAAGAATACAAAGAAGGCAGAAGCAACTGGGCATGGTGGCAGGTGTGGTGACACACGCCTTTACTCAGAGAGAGGCAGAGAGAGGTAGGCGAACCCTTGTGAGTATGAGGCCAGCCTGGTCTACAGAGTTCAGGATAGCCAGAGATAACACAGACCGTTTCTCAGGAAAAACCAATCCAAGCCAAACCAAACCAAACCAAACCAAACCACAGAGCTCCTTTCCTGATAGTAAAAACAGAGTAAACTTTTATGTATAAATAGAGTAAACTTTTCAACCAAAGTACAGACATTGAAAGAGTTGATCTTAAACCACCATGGTCCAAGTGTACAGTGAGGACAAAGGATCAATGTTGGATCAAGAGACTTAAAAGACTGAAAGTCTGGGATGTAGCTCAACGGAGCAGTATTTGCCTAGCATGCACAAAGCCCTAGGACTGACCCACCCCCAGCATACTGAAGACGTGAGGAGGAGGAGGAGGAGGAAGCATTACAACTACTTCTGGGCAGATGCATGAAGCAAAATAATGGGCAACGAAGGACACTTAGATTGACTTACTAAAGTCAAAAAACATACTCCTCTCTCCATCACCTATGAAAATAACAAATGCCTGGAAGAAGAAAAATCACATATGAAGTCATCTTATATAACAAACATTTTTTATAGCAAAACAAAAGAGGTCTTATCTTTCCTAAGTTACATTAGAATTTTAAGTGAAGCAGTAATGAGATAATCAAGTAACTATCATCATAAATAACACGATACTGGAGGGATTATAATTACCTTGTTGTTTCTCACTCTAGGAAGTTTATCCTGGTAATCTGATATCTTTTTAGAGAGAGAGAAAAAAAAAAAAAAACCCAAAAAAACAATAAACAATTCCTTACCTTGTAAGATGGCAAAAAGCACAAAATTCCTTGGCTCACAGTCTGGCACACGGACAACAGAAGCATTCCCACTTCATCCTGGAACTCAAATGTTTCAGTATGCTGGAAGGTAGCGCAGAGATTCCGACCCTTAGGGCCTGAGCCTACAGTACCAACCCAAACCTAGAAATGAGTATTTTAGTATTAGAGTTATGTCTAAATAAGGCAGGAAAATTACTATTTAACTGGGAGTGATTTATAGAAAAAGATGATCAAACAAACAGCAGAAATTTACTTTGAAACTAGAAATTTTCTTTAATATCTATAATTAATTGAATACAATTAGGTTGGTACTGATCAAAAATCAAATTACTGTAACTTTTGAATAATATTGTAATCCTCATAGTAACTACAAAGATATAACCACCAGGAACTCCAGTTCCAAAGGATCCCATGCTCTCTTTTGGGCTCTACAGGCACAGGGCATACTTACACATCCAGGCGAAATACTCGAACACATGCAATATAAAAAACAGCGTATGTGATGGTTAATCTTGGTCATCTACTTGACTAGATCTAGAATTAACTAACACACAAGGTGCTGAGCAATCCTATGAAGGACTTGGTCAGGTTATTTGAATGAGAACTTCTGGTGGCAGCCCAAGGAAAAAAGACATGGCTTTTGCCTGTTTGCCTTCAATATTGTTGGTGATTTCCTCTACCCTGTTGCTGTGGCATTCCTTCACTGATGTTAGAACCAGGCTCTCTGGGCTTCGAATACAGACTTAAAACCAGTGGGTCTCCAGAACGCCCTAGGCCTTCAGCTCCAGACTGGGACTATAGAGACATTCAGTCCTGTGGCCTGAGTAACTACAGATTCTCAGCCTCTCAGTGTGACATGCCTAATGTCAGACTACTTAGATCATATCGGTAAGTCAATTTGTAAATCCCCCTTTAAAACATATATTCATTCTTAGCAATTTCCTCCCTTTAGAAAACCACAATTAATACAGATTGTAACACCAGGAGTGGTTACAGAGAAACAGAATTTTAAGGATGAATTTCTCTAGCGGGCTTGTCGTGTCTGAAGGTGGCTAACTAACTCAATGAAACTTACAGTTACTAAAGACTCTGCTGGTTGCATAGAAAACCCTAAAAGTATGTATGATTTAAACAACTTACTGAGACAAACATGTTTGATATTCCTGACTCACCTCTTATGAAGAACAAGGAATTTAATAACTCTACACATACAATTTTTGGCAATTTGTAGAAAAACAAGAAAGCAATGATGCTGGCTTGTTGCTTCTTGCATCGTGGGATAAAGTGAAAATGGAGAAGAATAAGTTTGGTGATAAACTTAACTGGTTCCAGATGAGCGTAAACAACTGAAGAGTTTCTAAGTGTGTCTGGAGAAGAGTGAGTCTTCTCTCCCTCAGCCAGAATGATCAAGCTATCAAAATCAAATCCAAGACCTCGTTACAGGATTGGCAGACATAACAAAACAGATTTATGGCCATCCTGGAAGGGTATTGGCAGTTAAAGTGAGGGCACTGGTCAGAAAAAAGTGAACTCCTATAGCTTGGGATGGACACTGAACTTTCATATACCGACCGATGGGTTTATTTTGCCTGAGGAAATACTCTTCCCTCCCAACCCTTGAGGCTGCATCCCACCTCTTACTCTCTGTAGACAATATATTTTCTCTCTCCACTGACATCTATATACACATATAAAGGAAGAAGAGAAAGAGAAGCAAACATTATTAAATGCTAACAACCAATAGACATAAACAAAAGGTGGTAATCAATACTATTATTTCAACTTTCCTTAAATTTATAATTTTTATAAACATTTATTTTTACTATTTCTAATTTCTTATATGTTTATGTGTAGGTTCCATGAAGGCCAGATTATCAGATCCCTTTGTAGTTACAGGCACCTGTGAAATACCACTCAATGTGGATGCTGGGAACTGAATCTGGGTCCTCTGAAAAAGCAGTAAGTACTCTTAACTGCTGAGCTGTATCTCTCCAGCCTTAAAATTTATAATTTTTCTAAAGAAAATGTTAAGAAAAATCAATAGACAGATAGCTAAACAAATTTTGGCCTAGTCATACAGTGATATATTATGCTGAATAAAAAGAAAATTTGATACATGTTGCTGCAGATGAATATTGAAGACATCATCTACAGTATAACAAACCTTCAAAATGCTATGCCAAGTACAAAAAAAAATCATATTGAATTTGCTAACCTGCATTTATTTATGCTTCTAAGCAATGCAGCATGAAATGTGGAACCTGTGCTCTCACTTCACTACGCTAATAGCAATGCTTGTCAACAGACACATTCTGGCACACTGGAAAGCAAATTCTTAGTTCTACAGACATGTAGAATTATGAATCCCAACAATCAAATGTCAGCATCTTTTCAAGCAACTAAAATGTCCTCACAAGTAAACCTGTATGTGTGTGTGTGTATTTATTCACAAAGAACTAGAACCATGTTGGGTATATAAGTATGATGTTAAGTAGGTAGCTAATCACTTTAAATTACTCATAAAAAAAACAGAGCCAGAAGTACTGGCTCAAACCTACAAGTTCAGCATCTGAGAGGTGGTGGCAGGAAGATCAGGAGTCACCTTTGACCACAGAGCAAGTTTGATTTTAACGTGATCCATAAAAGATGCTGTCTAAACAAAACAAAACAGTGATTGAGGGATGGCTCACTGATTAAGACTATGTTCTGCTCTTACAAAGGACCTGAGCTTGGTTCTCAGTACCCACATGATCTGGCTCACAACTTCTTGCACCTCTAGTTCCAGGGACTCCTCTTCTGGCTCATGCAGGCATCTGCATGAATACAGCACACATAAACTCATGAAGGTACACCCACAACATAAATTTTTTAAAAGATGAATAAATAAAATAAGGATATACCATAGTCTAACAGAAAAGAAACAGATAATTACAAGTAGGAACTATAGTAGAAAAGCATGTATTTTCTTGTCTTCAGATCCTATAGAAAAACCAAAATGTCCTCAGGGGAGGCATTTGAAGCAGTCACTGAATCCAAGGTAATAAAGTTTCCAGGGCAGCATCAGTACTTCCTTTCACAGACTCTGTTAGTCTGTTAAATAGCTGACAAGATTTTCTTTTACTCTAAAACTAACATGCGAATCTCCTATCAGTGTTTGCTTATAAGAATTTATGGTAGGTATCCTTTATTTATATGAAATTACACTCAGGCAAAAAGACTGAGAATATCAATCAGGTATAGCAAAACAGCTTACCTGTGAGTTACTGATGACATGATTAGCCTCCAGTTGGATGTTAAATGTGACACCAAGCTCAGATGAAAAGGATTTCAGGGGTGACAGCGTTCCTGATGTTAGAACAATGGTCCGTACTTTGTCATTAATATCTGAAAAGGCCTACAACAAAACACCAGACAGATGAGATCATCTTCTTAAAAAGCTAAACATAGCCATTTAATTGCTGGTTCTGGTCAAGACAAGTTGCACTTAGGACAGAGAGAGCTTACCACAGCTGGATTTAAGCACCAAAAGTTTAGCACATTAACTCCAATTTTCTGTCGTGAATGTTTCTTATTTTTTGGTACAGCCACGACCCCACTTTTATCAAAAATAGCAATCTGATTTGTCCAGGAGTAAGTCTGTTGAATAGCAACTTTATAATCATCTGCAAATCTAAATAGAAAGACAATGCTCATTGAACTACAATACATAAAGCATAATGATCAAGCTAGTTAAAACTCAATAGTGTCATGCCTTCCCACAAACAGAAAATGCTTTCCCATCACTAGTTAACTCAGGAATTCTGATGTAAATTAAGCTATGAAATCACAAAACTCAACAAATTCTTACAAGAAATATTAAAAATCTAATTGGCTAACCTCACTAGCCATTTTCCAATTTGATTTTAAACATGATGTAAAATAAATCATGGCAGAACCAGAACTCAAAATCATGCCTTCTAACTTGCAGCTCCAGGTCTTTGAAACATCTACTACTTAATTGTTACAGCTGCTAAGTAGAAAATAAGAATTATGGTTAAAAAAAGTCAGAGACAAGTTATGCTTTTATATTGTGTGAGGAAATAAGATAATTTTAGTCAAATGTTTAAAAGTGTTAGAAAATAATTATAAAACTTAATTTTTTTTTTGTTTTGATTTGTGTATGTGTGTGGGCATGCTTTTTCCTGGATCTGCATATGACCTTATGTAGAGGTCAAAGGATACCTTGCAAGAACCAGTCAGTTCTACTATGTGTGTTTCAGGGATCAAACTTGGGTCATCAGTCTTTCCCTTTAGCATCTTTACCTGCCAAGCCACCTTACTGGATCTTCCTCTTGTGTTTCTTTTCATGACATTACTGAACCAGAGTATATATGATCCCATCCCCAACCTGTGTCCCTAAGAATCTTATAAAATGTCCAGGCTTACTCCTGGTAAAATGGCATGGCATTTCACCCCTAATTTCATCTCTAGAGAAATCAGATCCTCAAGTTCAAGTCAGGAACTCAGTAACTGTGAAGAGAATTTTATAAATATGCTTAAATCCCAAAACTATAAAACTCTAAGGTACATTTTAAAAGAGTTAAGCAAATAAGACTTTATAACTAAAAAATTTCTGCTCAACTGGGTAGTTCACATATACAGTCCCTAGGCTCAGGATGTGAAGGCAGGACAATGCAAAGTTAGGCAAGCCTTGGCTACACATTGAGACCAAAAATCCTCCAAAAACAAAACAGAAACCAGAAAAAAATAATTTCCTTACACTAAAAAAAGACAATCAAGATATAAAAAGACAACTCACAACACAAAGTGAACCATAAATAGTATTATATCTCACAGAGGATTAGTATCCCAATTGCATAAATAACTATACAAACCAACAATTAAAAAAAGCAAGTCAAAAACGGACAATTGACTTTGAGCAGATTATTTTCACAAAGACTTACAATTGTCTAACAGGTACACAAAAAGATTACAGGATTGATAGTCATCAGGAAATACACATCAAAACTATGCAGAGGAATTACTTGATATCTAGTAGGATGCCTATTATTTTTTAAAATGCCCAGAACAAAAGAATGCATGAGCAAGGATATGGAGAAGTCAGAACCTTAGACACTGCTAAAGGTAAGGTCAAACGGTATAACTGCTGTGCAGAACACTAAGGCGCTCCTCACAAAGTCAAACGGAGCTGTCACATGATCTTCAGCTCCACTACCAGGTAAAATGCATCCACTCAGAGGAAATGAAAGCAGACTCAAACAGCTATCTGTACACGAGTATTCAGGCAAGTATTATAAATAGTAGGCAGAAACCCTAAATACCTATCAAAAAAAGATTAACAAAGAAAATGTGGCATATTATTTACCCATAAAAAGGAATGAAGTTTGATATATGCTCCACACAGAAGAGCTCTGATAAATTATACTAAACAAAGTAAAGTCAGACACAAAGAGACAACAGTAACATGGGGAGCAACTGCTTATACATGTAAAATCCTTGTTTGGTAGTGATGACTGCACACGCAGGGCTGCCTATGGCACTGGTTAAGAAGGTTTGTGTATATTTCACATGACAATATAATTATTTTGTTGGTTTTGTTTTGTTTTTTTGGTTTTTTTGAGACAGAGTTTCTCTGTGTAGCCCTGGCTGTCCTGGAACTCACTCTGTAAACCAGGCTGACCTCGAACTCAGAAATCCACAGACAATATAATTTTTAAAACACTCAAAAATCCTGAAAGCTGGTAGAACTATAACTTTGAAGAGAGAGGCTGACACAGTGACACAGGCCTGTAATCCCAGCACTGGGGAGGTGAAGGCAGGATAATCAGGAGTTCAAGATCATCCTCTGTCGTATGATGAGTTTGAGACCAGCCTGGGATATATAAATCCTGTCTTAAATAAAACTAAGCAAAACACACAAGAAAAGAACTTTTGAATACTGATAGATACAGATCCTAACTATACTTGAAAGAAAATGAAACTGCTTAAACTTAGCACTGGAGGACTACAAGCTAAAGAAGAGTTAATTAAGTGCACTTACTGACTGATTTCAATATTTATTTTCGTCAATGAGAAAAAGACACATTTCAATTGACCCAAGTCTCTGTCAATAACAATCTATACATCTATATAGCTGTAACATTTAAGATTTCCCTACTAAGTTAAAAACAATATTCATTTGGCTGACTTTTTAAATAATTTCATTTATTATTGTGTGTACAGTACTATAGCATGCATGTGGCAGTCAGGAGACAGCCTGTAGAACTGGTTCTCTC
This sequence comes from Mastomys natalensis, assembly GCA_021653895.1. Lineage (NCBI taxonomy): Eukaryota > Metazoa > Chordata > Mammalia > Rodentia > Muridae > Mastomys > Mastomys natalensis. The sequence goes on from JAJTUV010000028.1 coordinate 45,349, forward strand.
TGTCCATCTTATGTGGCTCTGGGATGGAACTCTGGTTGCTGGCTTATATAAAAAGCACCTTTATCTCCTGAGCCATCTTACTGACCAAAGGCTAAAAACAAAACACAACAACAACAACAACAAGCCAACAAAACAGGCTTACCTGCTATTTTCTCTAAAGAGATAGTCAAGCACCATAAAAAGACCTTTAAGCATGATTTGAGTTGACGCACTAATAATGGGTATTTGTATTGCCTCCTCTTTACCATGGATTGATGTGGCTTTTTCTTCTTTTTGAAGGACAGCTATGAGATGTCTCTGCAAGAAAAAAAATTTCAGATCACTTTGCATTTCTATTCTTGCCTCTTTACGTAACACAGTAGTTAGGATGAAACTCCTGGGATTTATGCACACTAAGCATTCTATAGCTGACCTACCCAAGCCCAGCAATGGAGTTTGGACTTCCATGTTAGCAAATATTCCTCTGAGCCAGACACTTTAATAAAGTCATTTAGGAGGATAACTTCTTCAGGCAACTAGTGTGCTATTTAGTACCTTTCAGAAGCAATGAACTAAAATTTAAAAGTACCAATTGATTTGAATAAAATTTTTTTCCCTAAATGCCTGAATTATATATAGGAAATAACTCTGGTAATGAGACTAACATATAATAAACATATTTTACTAATAGTCATTTTTCTTGCTATTGTTTTGGTAGATGGATCCAGGTCTTCATGAACAGTAGTAAGGGCAGGGCATGGTATTGAGAGCCATAAATCCCAGCACCCAGAGACAGAGGCAGGTGGATCTCTGTGAGTTTGAGGTCAGCCTGGTTTCCAGCCAAGACTACACAGAAAAACTCTATCTCAAAAAACAAAACTAAACAACAACAAAAAGACTACTAGGCAGGGACTCTAATGAGCTACACCCTAGGCCTGATAAGTAAAACTTACATAATTTAAAGAAATAACAAAACAGAAAATAAAACTCTATGAGCAGATGCATTGAAGAGTAAGCATAGGCTGTTATCGGTGACCCAAGAATCCCTCAACCTACAAATCTTTCCATGAGGAAAAGTAAGAATATGGTTAGTGATGAATGAAATGAAGAAAATTAAAAAATGAAATACATACAAACCACATGTGGTAACATATGCTTGCTCTCCTAGCAACTGGAAGGTAAAGGCAGGAAGCTGAAGAGTTTAGGTTAATTGGGTATCTAACAAGTTCAAGGCCAGACTATATGACATAAATAAGTAAGACCTTATCTCCAAAAATGAAAACCAAAACATATACAATACTATTAAGTCTTAAAACCAAGAAAAGAACCAAGGCTGGAACATTGGCTCAGTGATTAGAGCACTGGCTACTCTTACAGAGGACCCAGGTTCAGGTCCCAGAACTCATGTGGCAGCTTACAACTGTCTGTAACTCCAGTTTCAGAGAGATCCGAAGCCTTCTTCTTGCCTCCATGGGTAAATACAGGTAAATACTCATATATAAAATAAAAATAAATAAGTCTTATAACAAAAAAGACTCCTCCTTGAAATATGTCTTCTGGGTTTAGCCCATTAAATGCACACCAAGAAAACTCTTTGCAACAGTCAGAGACCAACACAGAAAAGCACAACAAATCAAAATGCAGAGCTATGGCGCCCAATCCCAAAGGATACATCTACAATATAGCTCCTGCATCTAAGGCTCAGGGATCATCGTAGAAGACAATGGGTGTGTGAAAAGACTGTAAAATCAGGGAAACAGGAATACACTGTGAGATTTTGTGTGCTAGGCCATACCCATAAAGTCTCACTAACATGTATACCTAAACAAGAACTGAACAAGGATAATAGACATGCTAATGTGGATGAAGAGCGCAGAAGGCCTCAATCCTACACAAAGAACTGGAAAATGTGAAGAAATAAGTCTTCCTAGGAGGAGGGCACCAATTAATCATCCAACACCAATTGCAGACACAGATGCATGTGCGTGCACACACACTACATGCAAGAAACTTAACTACATATTGCTACAGGAAAGACACATATGATTCCAATCACAAGGCATTTAGAAAAGACAAAACTACAGAATCAGTAAGATGAGTGTAACAGCCCGTTCTGCCCCACGTTCAGGGGCCACTTTGTACCCGCCCGGCGCTGCTGCTCTGGTCTACCGTTCAGGGTCTAGCAAGAGAGAGAGAGTGGGGAGGGGCAAGAGACTCGAAGAACGGAGACAAGACAGAGTCTGATCAAGTCTTGTTTATTGAAAGGAAATCCCGGGTATTTATACCCTTTATCATGTGCCTTTCCCTCGTGGACAAGCACAGCTGAAGGCACTACGTCATGTGCCTTGCAGCGTGGAGATCACATACGCCTAGCTAGCTGTGTGGAGACCACGTGTGCCTTGCAGCTGGAGGCACTAAGCAGCAAAACAAGATATGTGAGAAAAACAAGATGTTTATCAGAGTGTGCTCAGCTGTTGTAGGCTGTTGAAAACAAGTCTCTTGTCAGGGTATATGGCTCGAGATGGCTGTAAAGATGATAGCCACTCTCTGCTAGAAGTCGGCTCCTAACAGATGAGTGCTTATCTAGGTTGTTTCAGGAGTGTCAAAGGGTATAGCAGAGGCATGAAGAAGTATAATATAGAGGATATTTTAGGACAGCGAATCTATTCTGTATGATGCCTTAATGGTAGGCAAGTCCTAGTTGAACTATACAACATGGGGACTAAGTTGTCAGGAAAATCATGGACTTTGGGTGACAATAACCATAATACTGATTCATGAACTGTAAGAAGTATATTCCATGACTATTCTCAACAGGCAAAACTAGTGGGGGGGGGGTGTGGATAGTAAGAAAAATAATGGGAATTCAGAGCTTTCCATTCAAATTTTCCCTATATTTGAAACTGCTCTTTAAAAAAAAAAAAAAAAAAAAAAAAAAAGCCCCTTAGTTTAGATAACTAAATAGGACCAAAAAAGAACAAAATACTCTTATCCCTACATGCTAAAGAGCATGTAGATTCTTGAGACTATAAAAGTATAAAACCTCTATCCAGAGGAATGTGCAAAAATACATACAATGAGGTTCCTAAAGGTCTAAACACTTCTTCACTAATTTCCAATTTGTTTTATTACATGAAGTATGAACTTTTTATTTTTTGAAATTTCAAGTACTATAATTGACACAAAACACACCTAAAAATATTGGTTTCTTTTAGGTGTGAATAAAGGAATAGCTCCTTTAAAGTCTTATTTTGTCCAAACTAAATAATATAATTGTGCCATCACCTAAAAATTATCAGATTTAGATAAAAAAAAATTTAAAACAATTTTTTTCTCACTCCTAAATGACTACATAAATGTCATGGGTAGGGAAAAAAGACCTTACCTGCAAACCAGGAAAAGTAGCAGCAGTAATGCCCATTCTGTATAAGTTTAAGAGCATCTCATTTCCACTCCATATTTTACAAGACGATTCATAACTCCTTTCTACAAGATGCTCTGAATTTGTTTCTAACCAACTGGAATTAAAACAAAACAATTCAATCAACCAATGTCATCCTCAGATGTACTGCTTTATCAGAAGTGGAGAACTGTTATTCATATATGGATCTGTATACATGCATTGACATTGTTAGGACATAAGCATAGATTAACACACCTCCAAAAATGCACATTTCATACTGTAAAATAAGCATTGGCATAAGTAGAAGTAAGTATTTATTAAGAAATAAACAAGTGTGAGCTTTTTTGTGGATTTGCACTACTTTACTTAAGTCTCACAGGTATGAGGTGTCTAAATCAAATCACATAAAATGAATGCAAAACAAATATTTATGGTGCATATTTACAACAAAAGAATTACCTGAAAATACATATTTATTGATATGCATACTCACTTAATAAAGGCTTTGAATGTCATTTTATAGCAAAAATCTGAGTAAAAAGTGAGGACAGTACACAAAGTAAATCCTTACTCTTCTGGAAACCCAAGGCTTTTAAGGAGTCAGAAATCAACACAGAAACAAAAATGTAAGAAAGAAAATATCAGGGCAAAAGAAAGAGCCCAGGATTAGAGTGCTTGCTTAGCCCATGAGGCCACAGGGTTGGGCCCCAGCACACAGTGGGGGAGTACTGACACACAAGAAAATAAAGCTAATCACAGCTTGGTGGCTACTGTAATCTAAATGTTTGTGAGATTTTCCTAGAACTGATTTTCTAACAAACTGAATGCAGAAAAGTGGCCAGTCCCAGAGGGGATTAAAAGAAAATGTTTGAAAACAGAAGGAATAGCTGGTGCAAAGTTAACAAGCTTTGCTCCTTTGAGGGCCTGAAAGAAGCCAGTGTGGGAATCACAATGGACAATATGTTATAGGGTAAAATGGAAAACAGAGAGGCTAGAGCAAGGAGAAGAAATTTGGGATTTATACAAAGTTTGAAATAAAGTTTTAAATAAGAAAGTGCCTGGCAGTGGTGGCGCACGCCTTTAATCCCACACTTGGGAGCCAGAGGCAGGTGGATTTCTGAGTTCGAGGCCAGCCTGGTCTACAGAGTGAGTTCCAAGACAGCCAGGGTTATAAAGAGAAACCATGTCTCGAAAATCAAAAAAAAAAAAGAATAACTTTAAATAAGAAAGTGAGTATTTTAAGTGTTTAAAGGATGATTCAGACTTCCCAGGCAGAATGGATTATGAGAGAAAGGACAGAACAAAAGCAGAGGAAGCTGTCGGTAACACTAGTACCAAAGACACAGGGTGACTTGGGGCACACTGTACAAGTGGCACCTGTAGGACTCAATGACTAACTAGAAGATGAGGTAAAACAGTGATTAAAGACAATACTTAGTGTTTGACTTGAGGAGCTGACAGGTTGTTTCTTTAGATGAGAAAAACTAAGTGTAGAAAATGAGACAGTAGATAGAAGAAAAGGGAGAATTTTACTCTGGATTTACAGTTGAAATACATTAGATATCTTAACAGATATAAGAAAAATAACTGTTTATGAGACTCATACTCCAGGGAGAGGCCAGGACTAGAGACCCAGATTTAGCCTTCAGCAGTACTGTAGATAATTCTCAACCCCACAGCTCTCAAACTGGGTTGCAACCGCATATGGAGGTCAAGAAACTGAATATGGAAGTTGTGAAAACTTTGGTAACAAGTAAGGGACCCTACAGTAGCCAGAAACGAATCCAAAATCAAACGCAAAGAATACAAGGAATAAGCTGGGGGGAGGGATGGCCTCGTAGCTCAAGTGTTGGCTTGCACAAGCATGATGACCTCTGAGCCACCGAGTCATCTCTTCAGCATCCTTGAGTTTACTAATTTTAAAATACCCTGACATAATGAAACATGTCTTTAATACAAAAAGGCAATATGAATACACTGACAGACAAAAATTCTTACTTGATGAGGTTATAGCACACATCTCGTAGGGGCTCATGGCTTTTCTTCCTTATATTACTGTTGATCAAACTATCTAGCTCATCCCGAGCAAACCTTAGCTGAACTTCTGTTACACTGTAGCTTGCTGATTCCCGAGCACACTCTTCAATGTTATGAGCTTCATCTAAAATGACAACTTGTTCTTTTAGCTTTATATCCATCTGTAAGATAAAATAATCTCTATTAAAACATTTGATAAAGTGGATTTGATAGGTAAAAGATTTCATTTAAAAATTCACAATATAGGCCAATATTGCTTGTGCACTTCCTATCAAGGAGCTGACCCTCAAGCCTTAAAAACTTCAGAAACACCAGCACCCACAGATACAGTTCTATACCAGGGCTCATCACTTCTCACTCTAAAACACTCGGCAACCAATCTCTCAATGAAAATGTGCCTTTCAACTGAGCATGGATCAAAGTGTCACTGGCAACACAGCGGGTACACAACTGTACACGAAGAAAGCTTTCAGTACAAATTTAACATGATTACCAAACAGTGTGTGTGTGTGTGTGTGTGTGTGTGTGTGTGTGTGTGTGTGGTGTTATAGCTAAGCACAGGGTTTCATGCTTGTTATATAAGCCCTTTAACAAATGAGGATACATCCGAATCCCTGAATAGAAAATCTTTAGAAAAAAAAAACAAAAATTCTGATTCAATGATTCTAAAAAAATATATGTCTGTCTCATTTCTGCCTGACCTATGACCCTTCATTTTGAATACTTTTCCAGCATGAACCTGGAAGACTACTAATCTGTAAATCAAGAAACATCATGTTTCCTACAGTAAGGGTAAAGGAAAGATCATAACCAGGCTCATCAGTCAAAGTATTCCAATCCTCTGTGGTCAGAGACCAGACCAAATACAGTAATGGATATGCCATCTAAGTTGGGCCAAGCAGAGTGACTGGTGGGATTAAAGCAAGCTCATGTTCTTTTCTCCAGATTAGCTAATTGCTTGTGGTTGTCCTTGGTCCCACAAGAAAAGGACTTCCAGAGAACAAAGCCATCATAATGAAGAGAAAGCTGACTAATTTTAAAATTCTTTTCAAGTTAGGTTTGTGTAACTTGCAATTGAGAATCCTGAGTAATAAAACATGGAAATTTTATTAAAGTAACCACCAATAAATTATTTTGAGAAAGTAATAACACACACAGGTCTGGAAGTGACTGAAAAAGAACTACAGAAGAACAGAAATAGACTGAGTGTCAAAGGCAGAAATTTCAGTAGGACAGGAGCAAGGCAGAGCACTTAAGCAAGTGTAATCAGAGGCACAGGAATCTCTGGAGACTCTCAGGGTACTCAAGGTCTTCAGATGGGAGTTTTAGTGAGGGTTGAAAGGGTAGTTCTAGGTCAGACTATTGAGGATCTTGAAAACGAAGCTTAAACATGGACTCCATCCCAGAGCAAAGGGAGAAATCAATTTTCAAGTAAGGGAATGATAGAATAAAAGTAACATGAAGACTACCCTCACTAACATTGCTATATCTACACCACAACTGGGTATATACCCAAAAGGTATTCCACCATCACACAAAGACACTTGCTCAACTTTATTCATAATAGCCAGAAACTGGAAACAACCTAGATGTCCCTCAACTGAAGAGTGGATAAAGAAAATGGGGTACTGTTGTGGATAGCCCCAGCCTTGTATTTTGATCTTAGTTCCCAGTGGATAGCCCCATGCTTGTATTTTGATCCTAGTTCCACCCTTCTTGGAGGGGCTGCAGAGGATGATTGAATCTGTACACAGAGGACATCTTGTAAACCTTCTGTCCATTTAAAACCTGTAAAATAAAAACTAGAGCCAGAGATTGGGCAGTAGAAGGAGAGGCAGAGAAAAAGGCTTAGGGGAGGAGAGAGTGAGAGGAATTCGATATAAAAGGCAGAGCAGGGGCAAAAGAGAGGGGAGTCGCGGGGGAAGCAGAAGCAGAGGAAGAAGAAGCAGAAAGAGCAGGAGGAAGTTGAAGAAGAAGGAAGCCGGCGGTAGAAGGAAGCCTACGACGGAGCTGGACAACCACTCAGCCTGGATAAAACCGCAAGTTATAAGGGATCTCATAGCCGGGGATTAGAGTAGTGTAGTGGTAAATCTGCCCAATCCAGGCGTGCAATTTATACTATAAATTATTGAGTTGTGCTTTCCTTGACTGGTCTCCTTCGGTAGGAGATTTACCGCGGCAAATTTTGGGATTAATAATAACAGCTTCTACTACAGGGTACATCTACACAATGGAATACTATTCAGCTATTAAAAACAAAGGCATCATGAATTTTACAAGCAAATGGATGGAACTTGAGAATATCATCCTGAGTGAGGTAACCCAGCCCAAAAAGAACAAGCATGATATGTACTCCCTTATAAGTGGATATTAGCCATAAAATATAGGATATCCATACTGAATTCCATAGACCCATAGAAGCTAAAGCAAGAAGGAAGGCACAAGTGAGGATGCTTGAATCTCACTTAGAAAGGGGGAATAAAATAGTCATAAGAGGGGCTGGAGAGATGCCCCAACAGTTAGGAGCATTGAATGGTCTTCTAGAAGTCGTAAGTTCAAATCCCAGCACCCACATGGTGGCTCACAACCATCTGTAATGAGATTTGATGTCCTCTTTTGGCGTATAGGTACACATGCATGCAGACATTATACACATAATAAGTAAATAAATCTTTAAAAAATAGTCATAAGGGGCAGATATAAGGAGAGAAGTGGGTAGGAGAGGGCATGGGGAAGGGAATGGGGGGTGGAGGTGTTCAGGATCAGGTGCGGAGAGGGACAATAGAGATGGCCAACCAATAACCAGCCCAACTTGAGACTCATTCCATGGGCAAGCACCAACCCTTGGCATTATTTTTTTTTTTTTTTTTGGTTTTTCGAGACAGGGTTTTTCTGTGTAGCCCTGGCCGTCCTAGAACTCACTCTGTAGACCAGGCTGGCCTCGAACTCCAATATCCGCCTGCCTCTGCCTCCCAAGTGCTAGGATTAAAGGCATGCGCCACCACCGCCCGGCTACCCTTGGCATTATTAATGATACTCTGTTAAGCTTGCAGACAGGAGTGTAGCATGGCTGTCCTCTGAGAGGCTACCCTCAGCAGCTGACTCAGACAATGCAGATGCTCACAGCCAAACAGTGGATGGAGCTTGGAGACTCTTACAGAAGAATAGGAGGAAAGACTGAGGGCCCCAAAGGGGATAGGAACTCCACAGGAAGACCAACAGAGTCAACTAACCTAGACCTTTGGGGCTCTCAGAGACTGAATCATCAACTAAAGAATATACACAGGCTGGACCTAGGCTTCCCTGCATATATGTGGCAGATAAGCAGCTTGGTCTTCATATGAGTCTAGAACAACTGGAGCTGAGGCTATCCGAAAACTGTTGCTTGTCTGTGGGATACGTTCTACTAGCTGGGCTGTCTTGTCTGGCCTCAGTAGGATATCTAGCCTTGCAGAGACTTGATGCGCCGACATGGGGGGTGGGGGGGAATCTCTGGGGAGGGGGTGTACCTGCTCAGAGGAGAAGACGAGGAGGGATGGGAGAAAAGATTATGGGAGGGGGTGAGTGGGAGGGGGGCAATGAGCAGGATGTAAAGTGAATTGTAAAAATGAGCTAACCAATAAAAGGTACAGTAGCAAGGTTGGCATGGGATGATAGCAAATAAAATGCCTAACTGAGGTTGAAGAGATGGCACTTGCTGCTCTTTCTGAAGATCTGCATAAAATTTCCAACACCCACTTGAGGGCTCAAAACTGTCTGTACCTTTAGTTCATGGGAGTGCCTAACACCCTCTTCTAAACCGTGGGCACCTCACACGTTTTGTACAGGCATACATACATTCAGGTAAGCTAACACACATAAAATAAAAATTAAATGAAATATCAAAAATGTAAGTGCTTATTAATTTTGAACTTAAAAACTGGAGCTGCAGCCATGACTCAGCTGGTGGAGCACTTGCCTAACATGGATGAAGCCCTGAGTTGGATTGCGAGAACTGCAAGACCTGAGTGTGGCAGATGCACACTGAGTGCCTGCAAGCCCGGCACTCGGACAATAGAGACAGGATGATCAGAAGCTCAAGGTCACCCTCAGCTACATAACAAGCTCAAGGCTAATTTACTAGGCTATATGAAATCCTGTCTCAAAGATAAAACAACACTAGAACAGAAAAAAAAGAGCAAAAACCTAACATGAACTGTACAGTCACACCCAAAGAAAGCAGTAACCAGCTACATCTAACTGTTTACTCTTGGTCTTAGGCTATAGTAATTATAATAAAAATCAGGCAAACGAATAAAACTTAAAGTTCATTATTAAAAAAATTTACAACACACAACTTTCATAGCACATATTCTCTTAATATAAGCTCTTGAAGATAATTATCCGCCCCCCCCAGAGAAATATTTTTAAAATAATTCTTAACTTTGCCAGTGGTAGTGGCACATGCCTTTGACCCCAGCACTTGGGAGGCAGAGGCAGGCAGATCTCCGAGTTCAAGCCTAGCCTGGTCTATAGACTGAGTTCCAGGGTAAGGAGGACTACACAGAGAAACCTTGTCTCAACAAACAACCAACCAACTCTTAACTTCATGAGTGGAGAGAACAATGGTCTTATATGGGAACAATTGGCCCACAGGAGATATATGGCAGTGTCTAGAGATATCTGATGGTAACAACTGTGAAGATTCTATTGGCATCTCAGAGACAAAACCAGGGATGCCACTAAACATCACAAAGCACAGACAGCCCAGCACAACCAAAATTCCTCTAGCCCAGTGTGACTCAGTCAAGCCTGGGTTTAAAAGTCACCTCTTAGTTCACCTTTGAACATGTTTTTGGTACTCTGTTTATGTACATCCAATACAAAGGGGGGAAAGAACATAAAACTTTCAGAATTCATCACTTATCTTAGTAAGCAGTAAGTTCTAATTTCTATATATACTCACACTTTCCCTTATTTGTGGTCTAAGAGGTAGTTGTAGGGACAAAAAATTATGTCAGCATCATCTATCAGTTCTCGAGCTGTGTAGTAGGGGCAAATTTTCAGTTTCCTCCCAAGGCTGACAAGTTCTTCTATGTCCCAGGCTTTGGACATCCCCGGAAGATACTGCAACGTCTGTTGATTACTAATTTTATGAACACCATGATAGAAATAGCAGGACTTCCCCTGAAAACAGACATAAGTGATAGGTGAACCAACTTTGGAATTGAAGGAATAAAATAAGATTATCTAGAACTTAAAAAAAATTTACTAACTAAAAGCTAATACTTTATAGGGAAAATAAATACTTTCATATTTATAATCACAATCATATCTTCCTGCCAAAACAGGGATCTGACCATGTTGCCCATATTGAACTCCTGGGCTCACGTGATCCTCTTGCCTCGTGGAGCTGGAATTACAGGTCATATTCAAAACCATATAAAGAAATTATAGTATAGTCTCAGAATGAGAGAGAACTTAAATACAAAATAAACTTGAGAAAAATATTCTTAAATTGTTTGATGTAGCCATGTCATTAGCCATAACCTTTCTGAAAGGATAAACAAACCAATGGTATCTCTTGTTGCTTTTAGAATAGAATTAGGATGCTGGGTGTTAGTATAGCACACCTTTAATACCAGCACTCAGGAGGCAGAGGCAGGCAGACCTCTGTGAATTCAAGGCCAGCCTGGTCTACTGAGTGAGTTCTAGGACAGCCAGAGCTTAGAAAAACCATGTCTGGAAAAACAAAAAAACAAACAGATTTAGGTGAAGGGAATAAGGAGAAAATTTCTGTTCACTCTCTTGTCCATTTTCAAATTTAAGCTATGTGACAATATTGGAAGTAAGAAAACAAGAAAGGGAAAGGAGGGGAAAAGGGAAGAAGGTAGACTATCTTGAGAGAAAAATAAAGAAGGATAATTACAAGAAAATTCATAAAATATAAGAGTATCCCAAAGATTCAAAATTATATTATTCAGTTCCCATCTTTCCCTACTTTAAAGGTAGAAAAAAATCTGTTTTAACTTGTACTTTTTATAGTTTCTATTAAGGTATGACATCTCTTTGAATGGCAATTCTTGTTTGTGTGGGTACTGGATACTGAATCTAGGGCCTCGTGCATTCTAGGTAAGTACTCAAACACTGAGTCACAATATCCAGTCCTTGTATGAACTCTCAAGGAATCCTTGTATGAATCCCTATTTTTTGATGATATCTATTAATGTCTTTGTTATTATGTTATCAGAAGTAAAACAATTATTATAAGTATTAGTAAGAAATTAAAATTTTAATAATCACTTCAAGTATGAAAGTTATATATTAACATAAATTGTATAAAACTGGGTGTTCTTGCAGAAGACCTGGGTTTGGTTCATAGCACACATGGTGACTCACAACCACCTTAATTCTTGTTCCAGAGCACCTGATGCCCTTTTCTGGCCTCCACAGGCTCCTACATGCATGTAGTGTGCATGCAGGCTCTTCACATAGACATATATTTTTAAAAGAAATAAACAATGTATAAAATCGGCCCAGCATGGTGGCCAGCATCTATATTCAAGTACCTGGAAGCCTGAGGCAGTAAGGTAGTAGGTCTACCTGAGTCCCACAGCAATATATTCCAACTAACATAATTAATTAGGTGAATGAATAAAATATATGAAACTAATAGTCATATCACAAAAAATTTAACAAAGGTTTAAGCTTTGAATAATGAGCAAGTTGTCAAAACCTCAAAATTCTAATTTTTATCATCAATGTGATTATACAGGGCACAATTAAATAGCAACAAAACAACCAAAAAAACAAATCCAAAAAACCAAACCAAAACAAAAAAATCTGTAACTAAATTCATTTTCTATGACCAATAGCAGACATGTTAAGCAAATTTATACAAAAGATATACCCTTGTAAGGCTGAGAATGATAGTACATGTCTTTAATCTCTGCCAGATTAAATTATGATAAAGTAAAAGTAAAGTGAAGATAAAAGTAGAGTATGCTTAAGTTTGTGTAAAGTGTTCTTGCTTAAAGAATAAATATACACATATAATTTAGCAAATAATGGTTTTTCTTTTTAAATGTTCTGGCAAAATAGATATACAACTTTACAGTGGTTTCCTTATAGGTTTAGAGTACAGAGGAAGTTGGACAACAGGACTCCTTATCTTGGGCTAGCTTTGGCTCTTTTATCCATGTATTTTAGTTCTTTTCTTTTTGGGGTGAGGGAAAGCAGGATCTTCTTATGTAGCTCAGGCTAGCCTTAAATTTGAATCCTCCTGCATGAGCCTCCAAGGGCTAGGATTATAGTTGTGCACCACAATACCCTGATTTATTTATTATTTATTTATTTATTTATTTATTTATCATTATTTTACAGGTGTGTGTTGCCTGCATATATGTTTATGTACCACATGCATTCCTGGTCCCCACAGAGGGTATTTGATTCCCTAAAACTTGATTTACAGACATTTGTGAGTTGTCATGGGGGTGCTGGAAATTGAACCCTGATCCTCTGAAAGAACACCAAGTGCTCTTAACCTCTGAGCCATTCTTCTAACTGCTTCATTTAAATTTTTTAAAAAATAAGATGATTTACATTTAAAACTTTTTAAAGAACTGGCATTTTTGGCTCAACTTTAATTTTCTTTCCTCAAACGAAACAAAAAATTAATTTTAACAGACAGGTGCCTGCCTAGTTTTCCAGTATGAAGGCACTTTAAAAGGAAACAGTGAACAAAAGCACATGTGCCTTCAGATCAAGCCAAATGATCAGAAGGTCTACACTTGAGGCTGACAGTGAAGCCAAAGCCCATCCCTTTAGCCCTGTAACAGAACCCAGAAAGGAGTCTGCTGTCTAGCGTGTTATCACTCTTTAAACTGCTTTAGCTCAGTGTCAGTTATCTGTTTATCATTTCGCTTTGGTAAATCAGCCATAGTAAACACAGACACCTATGGTGACTTTGTAATTGGCCCTCATTACAATCCCAAATCACTCTGAGGGCTTCGGAACAAGGAAAAGAACGCTCATGTATGCCCAGAAGGTAAGCGCTTTGACACGGAGCTAGGATATCGCAAGCCACAAGCAACTATCTTTGGTTACTTACATCACTAATATTCAAAAACAAAATACATGTTCACTTCAAGCCAATGAAAAATTCTGCACATTGAAGTCTACTATTTTTACATGACTCAAACTTGAAAATAAAGATAAAATGCAGGATTCTAGAATATTATACAAAAGACTGCCTTAAATTCTTAATTGCTTTTGCCAGTATATTTTAATTTATATATTTCCTACAAATGCATAATTTATCAAGGACAAATAAAAAAAGACTTAATGACAATGGCAGCCAGCACTTGAGTTTAGCAAAATCACTAGTAACTCATAGAAAATGGTTTAAACATGGTATTTGCAGTTTTAGCACAAACACTTTTTCTTTAAAACATAAACAAAGAAGAGATTCCATACAATTCTTCAACTAATTAGAAAGAATTAGAATGGCAACAAATATGACTACAGAATTTCAACAGTGATTTTGATTGAGCAAATCTATATTCTCTTCCTTACTCTGAACAAGTCACTCAAGCTTGCCCACAGAACCTCTTACACTGTACAGTCGATTCCACTACACAAAGCTAAATCGCTGGTAAAATGTCGTGAATAGGCCTAAAAAACCTGAGTAAACTCTCATCTGGTTAAAATAAAACACTGAGAAAGAAAGAATAATAAACATAATTTATTCATATTCTGTGGTAGGAGGTGACTATCAGTGAAACAAAACTCTTGGGACTCTGACTACAGTCTTCTATGTAGAATTGACTCTGATAAAAATAACAGACAAAACAATTTTCAAAATATACTATTGCTCACTTTATATACCGGTTCGATGAATATTTTTGAGTATAACCTCATACTTACAACTTCAATTTTTAAGCTCATTAGCTATATTAATTATAGACTCCCAAAATAATACTGCCCAGGATTAAAATGGTATTTACAAAAGCATGTCTTATGTCATTCTACCCATCTTAAATTCATACCACACTAATTTCCCTAGAAAAACTTAAGACCATGTGTGACATTGTTTTAAACTTAATAATCTCAGAATTTTTTGAAAAAATATGTACTAATTAGAATTATAAAGTAGAATAATCATGTATCTCAATATTAAAAATTTCAAAATTTGCTCAGTTTAAACTATATTTAAATATATAAAATATACTGATTAGATCTAATTAGATAAGATTCTTAAAACGTCTTTATCTGCTCATCTGAGATAACCCATGTTCAACTATTTTGGGGAGAGGGATTTAAAAGAAAAGAAGATTATATCTGAATATAACAGAAATTAATATCTATAAATTTTAAAACCAAAATTTATCAGTTTAAATGTTAGTCAAGATTTTCTTATGGCAAACTATTTTTCAAAAAATATCAAAGCTAGTAATTAATTTGATTTTCATATTACTTTAATGATCACTAAAAAAAACATAGAACATGTATCAAGAAATTTGAATCTTTTCAGCCTTATTTTTTCCCCTTTAACTCAAAGTAATTTTACTCACATGTTTCCCATCCAGCAACTCCATGCACTTTTCATTTCTGTTGAAGTTTCCCACTACTTCAGGATGAACACAGGTATGATCCCTGCTGGAAAGAATAGTCATTGGGACCCCTGAGTAAGCTGTCTTACGGAGCTCTCTAGTAATCTGAGCAATCTGCTTGTGTGTTCGTGTCCCGAAATAAATTTTAGGTCTCTTGGATTGTCCCCCGTGATCTTTCTTAACAGTATTTGCAGACTCTTCGTTATTTCCTTGTTTAGTAGAACAACAGCACCTGGAACAAAGGCCATCAGGCTGAAACAAGGAAAGAAAACAGAAGCTGTCCAGGCCACCAGAGCAAAGGTTGTAACATCTCTCAGAATGAATCACAATGGTCCAAGAAGCTTTCAGATATTACAGTCTCTAAATTCACCACTGAAGAAACTATGCTTCATATACAAATTAGTTCTCAAACTTATAAACAGTGTTTCCAAAGTTACATTCTCTCTGACGTATCATACTGACTCTTCAATTCCAAATGTTTAAAGTACATTTTAACCCTTCTCTTTTAAAATTTATAGTTTTTAAATGATATGACAGATGGAAAAATCATCAATTTATCTTGGGTCTCATGTGAACTTGTGACATTATAGAACTGATCATTTTTCTCACAGCACAGCTCAAATATGCTACATGTTTTTGAAAAGCATTTGAGAGGTGGTTAACAAAAGAATAGATATAACAAGCTGAATCTTAAGCATCACTACAAAAAAATAAAGAAAATTACTCTCTAGCAAAGGCAAGAAAATGAATGCAAAAATATCAACATTTTACAGTGAGTGAAAACAGGCTGCTTGCATGGAACAAGTATGTCTGAAATCCAATTACATGTGTGAAATGAAAACCCACCAGAAAAACTGTTACCAGAATAGCTCATCCTGGACAAGCTCACTACTGATTCAGTATCATAAATTAAATCATGTAAATGTCTCTTTAAATACAGCAATGGAACCTCAAGAACAGAGCCTACAATTTACCTGATTTTAATTCCTGCTTCCAAATTCTGCCCACACCTCATTTTTTTTTTTTTGCAAGTTTAATGCTATGAGAATTCACAGATTCTTAATAAACACTCCCTTCAAAGCTCTCATTCCTCCACCAAATGAGACAGAATGAAGCTTCATGTAAGAGAAATGTAGTGCAACAGTCACTGGTACGGAGAAAGGTAAGCAGCACAACCATTTAAAAGAATCTACACTGGAAATATTCAGTTTGGTAGAACAAATACTCTACTTACTGCATTAAAAAAATTGTAATCAGTAAGATTAGCCTTCATAAACAAATGATAAGTCATAGTATGTTACACCACAGTACTGGAGATCAAGCTGTCTTTTAGCCTCAGTTCAGTGGAAAAGCAAGTTCAAATTACTCCTAGTCTCACTCAACCTTGTCCACCATTAAATATTACAATACATGATAGAATGGATGTAAATGTGACCCTTCTGGAGCTGTCACTCACGGGGATAAAAGGTTCACTGATGTGCCAAATAAACATTCAGTCAAAGCAGATAAAGTTACAGTCATGCTGGAATTGTTACATTCCCCTCTCAGGTTGCCAGTAACAGCAGATTTCATTACAGAGTGCTGCCACATTAAATAGCCAGTTCCAAATATCCTGGCCTTCTATATTGAATAATTACTTATTCACTGAAAGGATAAAAGAAGAGTTATGAATGAGGCCCTTGTCAACAGTGAGGCAGGAAACAGCTGACGTGTGGTTTATATTACATATGTTGCAAAATCTAACAACTTATACTCACAGAGAAAATGGAATGCAAATTTTATCATATTTGCACTGAATTCTTTTTTACTTTCTACAGCAATCACGTTAGTTAATTAACATACTAAGAAACTAAGTAATTGCAAGTACAGATTTAGTTTACTTTTTCATACCTTCAGACTTTTTACTCAATTATACTATTTCTCTTCCTATAATGCTATTGAATTTACTTGACTATTAGACTGTTAGGACTCATTAAATCATTGTGTTCTATATGGATACATTATACAGAACCCTAAAGGTAATTCATTAAAATGGCTCTCAAGGCTTAGAAAACTTCTTTTTGAGAGAACACTTTTCAACATTAATTTCACTTAATATTTACTACCAACTTCTTTTAAGTTCACCTTTTTCCTGACTCCCTTTCAAATAACAAGGTACAGAAATATATAAAATAAATCAACTGCTTCATAAAAATGCCTTCATATTTAAAATGTTTCATGTAAATGCCTTCATATTTCATTTACAGACCTTTACATATATACAAACCTATTTTTCATATAAATATTTTCAAACAAAAAGAACTACTACCATATAGTTCTATAACTTGCTATTTTATAGTCTTATTTTTAAATGTTAAGATGGGTGAATTTGGCATTAAAAAATGACTCTCATCTTCAAATGTTATGTAGTAACTCTACTAACAAAAGTTCATGATTAAAAAAAAATTAAACACAATAGATTTAGATACCACCAATTTTTACACCATTAATTCAGGAAAGTATAAAACCATAGATATTTTCATACGAAATGTGTTTTGTTTGTTAACTTTTAAAGTGATCTGAAATAGTTCTGTATCTATGAATTCAAAGTAGAAGCCTTAAGACAGTTCTCAGTGGGGAGTTAGGCAAGGAAAAAATAAGACTGAAATTAAGACAGTGGCATCTTGTTCCTACGTAGTCCCGTGATTACCACTTAAATGACTGAGAGAATGTTTGAAGATGGAAAGGTGGCATGACAGCAGAATGGAAGCTCTTCAATAAGCATTTAGCTAAGAACAAAAGGAGCTGCTTGAACCAAAATTATTAACTTTCAACACTGAAAGAATTCACAAGATAGGATGTAAATAATAGCAATGACAGGAGATCAGAACACTCCTTGACCCGTGAATAAGCTGCTTATTCTATGGCCACTCTCTGAAACCTTTGGACTTAGGAGTATTGAAACAATCAGATGAAAAAAAAATAGCCTCATTGCCTATTTCTCCTGCTAACAGATTTATGCTTCATAGAATGGTTGCTTTTGTCTATGCTCTTTAAATTTATAGAATTTTTATCAGGACACTACAAAATAAAATTTAAAACTATAAACTCTCATTCAGTATACTGAAGGCTGGCAGGTGAAACACCTGTTCTCTAAAATTTGTCAATTCTACGGCCTGTAAATATCAATGAATTATGATCAAGCTCTGTAAAAAGGCTTCCTCTTCACATCTAGAAACTTTCTTCAACAGAAGACAAGAAAACCCACGATCCATAGAAGCAAAAGCACAGTATCATTTAAAGAAAAATACAGGGGACACCTGTGGACGGGACAGTAAGCACCTGCTCAAAAACCCCTTTCAATTCTTGGCCAACACTGTTCTTAGGGAGTTAAAAACCAAGAATTATTAGAAAAATTTCCACGTTTAATAATTTCTAGTTCTTCTCTTGTCCTAATGTATAAAGATATACCTGAATTCTTTGAAAGGGTGAAGGATTAGAAGTTTGATTATGAGAGAAAGGCCAGCTGCCCAGTCTTTCCACCATCCCTTGCAGAAAGCTGTGAGGAGCAGTTTTAAGTGTGGCACACTAAAACTTCAGCTGCTTAAGTGCCACAGCTCTCTGCAGCTTTCCCAACACATCCCCTTTAAAACAGTATGCCTAACCACTTGAAAAATAAAATGAGTAAGGCCATGAGTTTTTAGAAAAGAAAAATTAGGAAATAGAAATTAATGTCACTGCCAACAGTGAGGCAGGAAACAAACAGCATTAGTTGGTGCCCCATATAATGAAATAGCTAACAACAGTATCACAGAGAAAATGGGAAGCAAATTATACCATGGTATTTTAACTGAATTCATCAAGTTAC
Source organism: Mastomys natalensis (assembly GCA_021653895.1). Classification (NCBI taxonomy): domain Eukaryota; kingdom Metazoa; phylum Chordata; class Mammalia; order Rodentia; family Muridae; genus Mastomys; species Mastomys natalensis. Next base: position 64,205 of record JAJTUV010000028.1, read on the forward strand.
TCTGATATTCTGTGTACTGCAGAACTTCTAAAAGGAGCCTCTGGATTGAATACCCTTTGGAGAAAGCAGAACAAAAAGAGGATATTTTCTATGAACAAAACAAATTTTAAGCATGGTGTGGTGGCACACACTGATTATCCCACACTTGGGGAGTGGAGGCAGGAGTATCAGCAGTTCAAGGGTATCCTCAGCTAGTTTGAAGGCAGTCTGGATTGAAACTCAGTCTGAAAATGCATCATGTGTATACTTGCATATTCTCTCTCTCTCAGTCTCTCTCTCCCTTCTTCCCTCCCCCCACCACAAAAGGAAATGCAGACTATATGGAGGAAACTAAATTACAGAAAATAGTAATTCCCATTTCTCTAACTTCCCAGATGTACAGCTATTTTGTCCCACTACAGCTTCCTTAAGGACAGCTCACATTTCTTCACATAACACATTTCCATTGGAAGACTATAACTCGGCATCCCAAAACAAACTACTATAGCCTAATATCACATTTTAAAAGTCTGATAAATATGTAAGTCCTAATTTAAAGTGGTTTAAATATGATAAAGATACTTCAAAAATCTAATGATTAGCTTTTTAAAGCAAAAGCACCGGATAATTTACTACTTTTTGAGGTTAAAACAAATCATCTTATGCTAGTATTTGTGGCAGTTTTGCTGTTAACACATACATATCCTAAGAGGTTCAGTATTAATAACTACCACTTATTAAAGCTGTCCCTGGATGAGGAACTGCACATGTAGTATCACATTCCATCCATCTATTCAGTCAAGAAACACTAGAACTCCTGGTTCCACCAAACCAAGTAGAAGACAATGACAAGGGCCACCCAACCTCATCTACAAAAACCGCTTCTCTCTTTACTTGCCTTACAAGGGGCAGTTTGGAGAGTTTATCAATGCCAGTTTCATGAATTACAGAATTGTTTCCAGTTTGTTCTATGTGCATTATTTTTCTGATGCAATTACAAAATATTACTAAGGATAAATTATGAATTAAAGTATACAACTCATAAAAATTACTCAAACTTACATTTAAATTAGATATTGTCTATCAAGATCCATGATAAGTATAACAAAAGCGTGGAAGAGAAGGATCATTCAATTTATAGACTCTTTACAGAGAGTCAGGAAACTTTTTTTTCACCAGCAAATGTTTTTCACCAAGAGTTAGAGAATAAATATTTCAGGTTTTGAAGATTATAAGGTCATTGCTCCTATATTTTTTTTTAAAAACGTCCATGTGATTCAAATGTAAGATTTTTTTGGTTTTTTGTTTTATTTTTGTTTGGGTTTTTTGTTGTTGTTGTTGTTGCTGTTTTGAGGCAGGGTCTCACTTTGTAGCCCAGGCTAATACTGAGCTCTCTCTTTGAAACCCAAAATGATTCCAAACTTGATCCTTTTGTCTCAGCCTCTAGAATGCTAGCATTATAGGAACATACTAACACTCCCCTCCACCTGCTTAGAAAAGGATTTATTTATTCATTTGTTTACTGTTTTTTTATATGTATAAATGTTTTACCTGCATATATGGATATGCATCACATGTGTGCTTGCTGCCCAGGGAGGTCAGAAGTGGTCTGATCCCCTGGAACCAGAGTTATGGATGGTTATAAGCTGCCATGTGGTGCTGGGAATTGAACTTGAATCCCCTGCAAGAAAAGTGCTCTTAAATGCTGAGTTATCTCTCCAGCCCCAGGAAAGGTTTTTGTTAAAACAATAAACTAATAGCAAAAAATAATTGAAAATGTAATCTTATTAATATGTAAAACTTCTATTTGGATGCCTACAACCTTTACAACCACACTTACTCCAGAAGCTGAGGTAGGAGTACAAAATGATTCAAGGCTAGCTTGGCAACTTAGCAAGACTATCTCAAAGTAAAACTTTAAAGGGTCTGGGTACTGTAGTTCAATGGCAGAGTAGTTGGATAGTTCAACAAACAACACCCAGAATTACAAAAAGAAAAGCAGCAGCAACAAGAAGATGCCCCCCTAGGTAAATAAACAAGGTAAAAGGAAGGCAGAGACTAAGAAAATATATTTGTAATGAATAAAAATAAGTAAAGGTATCGAAACCACAAGAACTGTGATAAATACACTTTAAAAAGGCAAACCTAGTAGACTGCAAGGAATACGGAAATCACACTAGACAAAAGTGGAAAGGTTGATGAGTACTTGAAAACATTAACAACCTAATGCTTAACCCATCTCAGTAATTAGGAAAATTCCAATTAAAACCACAATTTCCCAGCACTAGGGAGGCAGAGGCAGGCAGATCTCTGAGTTTGATGCCAACCTGGTCCACAGAGTGAGTTCTAGGACACCCAGGACTACACAGAGAAACCTGGTCTCAAAAAAACAACTAACCAACCAAAACAAAACAAAGACAACATCACAATTCCCCTTTTACACTCACCAGACTGGGTGTTGGAAAGAGTGTGAAAGAGCTCTCATAAGGGATGAATACACCCACAAACTGACAGATCCACTTTGGAAAACACAGTGAAATTATATAGTAGAAAACACTAATGAAATCAAAGATACACAAATTCTTTGGGGGCTCGAGAGATGGCTCAGTGGTTACAGTGCTTGCTGTTCTTCCAGAGAACCTGGATTTGGTTCCCAACACCCACACTGGTTGGCTCACAATGGCCTGTAACTCTAGATCCAGAGATCTAACACCATCTCCTAGCCTCTGCATACACTGGATCCACACACAGACACACATGCATACATGCAATAAATAAAATAAATCTTTAATAACTTTAGACCCAGCATGAGACCACCAGTACACACGTTATTATAAACCTTTAAATACAAAGACAGTTACACATGGGATATGATTTGCCCCATTTTTTTTTTTTTTCTGAGACAGGATATTTACTATGTAGGAGGTGGCCTGGAACTCACTATGGGCATAGGCTGGTCTCAAATTCATAGTAATCTTCCTGCCTTAGCCTCCCCAGTGCTGAGGTATGAACCACCATGTTCAACCTCATTGTTTTAGTAGTGAGGAAAATATGTTACATCTTTTAATAGAATAGACAATTAATGAGGGTTTCCCCAACCAATGAAAAGCATATATAAAAATGAATTATAACATTATGTATAAGCATATATTCAACATAGCAATGTTGAACAAGTTGAGTATAACTTAAATGTAACTCTCCAAAAATTCCAAATAAATCAAAGGCAGGGATAAAAATATGAAATTTTTGTTTTGTTTTTACAAGACAGTGTTTCTCTGTGTAGCCCTGGCTGTCCTGTAACTTACTCTGTAGAACAGGCTGGTCTTGTATTCACATAGTTTCTTCTGCTTCTGTCTCCCTAGTGCTGGGACTAATCATGTGTACCACCAATGCCCGGCAAAATATGAAAGTTTTAAGTAGAGAACTAGGAAAGACTACTACAGTAAATAATCACAGGCAAACAATATATATGGGCTAAAAGAGGACTGGGGTAACTCAGTGGGTAGAGTACTTGCCTAGCAAGGACAAAACTCTAGGTCCAACCTCCAGCACACACATCTGTAACTGTACAACTTGGGAAATAGAGGCAGGAGGATCAGAACTTCAAGGTAATCCTGAGAGATTTTTGGTTTGGTTTTGTTTGAGTGATTTGTGTGTATGTGTGTGTATATGTGTTTTTTTTTTCTGAGACATGGTTTCACCGTGTGGAAATAGAGGCAGGAGGATCAGAACTTCAAGGTAATCCTGAGAGATTTTTGGTTTGGTTTTGTTTGAGTGATTTTTGTGTGTATGTGTGTGTATATGTGTTTCTTTCTGAGACATGGTTTCACTGTGTGGCTCTGACTGATTTGGAAGTCACTATATGTAGACCAGACTGGCCTCAAACTCAGAGACCCTCCTGCCTCTGACCTACAAGCAGTAGGATTAAAGGTATGAACCGCCTATGCTGGGCCTAGGAAATCAGTTCTTAAAATAGTGATTCCACAACTGTTATCAAGTGCTCAAAAGGGACTCTGACTAATTTAGGTGAGGGAGGGCTTTAGTCCACAATTTGTCAGACTTTACAGTGGAAATGAAATAGCAACAGCATTTCCTTGACAACCAACTTGGCCAAACACAATTATTCTAGACAGGAATTAAAATGGTGATAGTCAAGATAAGACCATTTCATAGAGATTTGACCACTGCTTTTAAACCCATCCCAGTTTTAATATCCACCAATTACCTAATATAACATAAGGCTAAGAAAACTTGAGATGTGTTCTAATTCTATTTTATTTTCTATTGTCAAAAAAAAAAAAAACACACAATAAAAAGAAATTCTGCAAAATCCACAATAAATACAAAGTCAAGTTCAAAACCTAAATCTAACCAAGTAAAACTACAGAAACATACAGGAGAGAGGAGAGAGGACCAGGGGAATGTTGGAAACATGCAGCTGTTGGGGTTGGGGGTGGAGAGTCTCTAGCAAGTCCCAGAGACCTGGGATGGGGTAGGCTCCTAGAACATAAGGTGGCTGACCTTAGCCGAAATGCCCAACAGTAGGGATATGGAAACTGAAGAGACCCCCTCCAGTAGCCAGACAGGACTCCAAGTGGAGGGGTGGGGATACCAACTCACATCCAAAATTTTCGACCCAAAACTGTTCCTGTCTAGAAGAAATGCAGGGACAAAAATGGAGCAGAGACTGGAGGAATGGATGATCAGTAACCAGCCCAACTTGGGATCCATCCCATGAGCTGGCACCAATCCCTGACATTATTACTGATGCCATGTTGTGCTTGCAGACAGGAGCCTAGCATGGCTGTCGTCTGAGAGGTCTACCAGCAGCTGACTGAGGCAGATGCAGACACCCGCAGCCAAGCATGGGACAGAGGTTGGGGACCCCTATGAAAGAGAGTAAGGAGTAGAGCAACTGAAGAAGATGGCAACCCTACAGGAAGACCAAAAGTATCAACTAACCTGGACCCCTGGGAGCTCTCAGAGACTAAGCCACCAACCAAAGAGCACACAAGGACTGGCCTGAGACCCCTGGCACATATGTAGCAAAGGACTGCCTTTTCTAGCCTCAGTAAGACAAGATGTACCTAATCCTGTAGAGACCTGATACCCCAGGTAGGTATATTGGGGGAGAGGGGCAGCATCTGGGACTAAATAAATAATTAATTTAAAAAATAACAACAAAAAATAAAATACAGAAGCATTTTCCTTTTTTAGACTTATTTTATGTGAGGAGGGCCAGAAAAAGGTGGCCTTGAAACTGGAGTCACAGGCTATTGTGACCTGCCTGATGTTGGTATTGGGAACTGAGCTCTGAAAGGCCAGGAAGCATTTTTAACCACTGAGCCAATCTCTCCAGCCTTGTCCTGTTTTTATTAAATGTATTCTTTGATAATTTCACCCATGTATATCACACACCTGGTTACTCTTGTCCCCACTTTCCCCTCATCTCCCCTTCTCCCTGGCAGGCCCCTCCTCCCTACAAGCCTCTCTCACACTCAGGGCTGTTCTGTGATCACTTCAGTTTAACTAGTACCAGCTATGTGACCATGGGTTTTCTTTAAAAAGACACACATAAAAAGACAGTCGTAAAAGGCCAATTAACATAGAATTATAATATAAACTGTGAGGCATAAAAAGGTTACTGTTAACTTTATCAACCATTTGCTGCTTTCTACACCATCTAAACAGATACCAAATGCCTGTTGTACAAAATCTCACATAAGCACACACTTCAATAAGATATAAGTGTGACGTAACTATACCTTTTCAATCATTCTTTTAAAAAAAATTAAACAGTAGTACTCTACTGCCAGCTTCATGATTAAACTGCACAAAGCAGCTGTTTATCCACTCACAGCAACCAGCAGGTGAACCTGATTCAATATTTATCACAGGCTTTCACAGATCACTGCTAACCAAGCAAACGTTTTAATTAAGTTGGAACTTGCTTCAAAGAGCTCATTCAAGATGTCAATCAGCAGGTATGGGATCAGATACAGTGTCAGGTGAGAGTGTGTAATACAAATCCACAACTTTCTTCATCCCATCTCTGTAAATTAGCCTGCTCTAAAGTTCAGACTCTGATTGTAACAGACTGCCAGTCTCCTGGAATGTGTAACTGAAGTCACTCAAATTCTATTGTGAAGGTTGTAAGCAATATGTTAAACTGCAATGGGCTAGCACATTAAGACAGATCCTTTTCACGGTTGTTTTTTGATACCGTAAGTGTTTGTTACCTTACTCTCCACTTACTGTTTACTTTCTTGCCTAGTGTAAATGGAAATTCCTCAACACAGTTGCCCTAGTTTCTGAAAAGTCTTGTTTCAGTAGAATTAATCAAAAAGATTCAAAGTAGGATAATTTTTATCTAAGTTTACATAAGAAAAAATTCATGCAATAAGGAGTCTCACTTTAACAGACATACCACAAAGACTTACCTGTTATAATGCAAAATGTAAAACTTCTCCTAATACCACCATATGCAGATACAACTATAGCAATAAATCCTGAAATAGCAATGAGCCCCACTGAGTGGCTTCATGAAGTTTACTGAAAAAATAAAATTAAAAACTGGCATAAGCCTATAATTCCAACATGGAAGAGACTGGCAGAAAGATTCCAAATTCAAGGCTATCTTAGAATACACAACCAGAATTAATATAAAAAAGTCAGACATGGTGGTATACACCTATAATCCCAGCACTGGGGAATTAAAAGCAAGATGATCAGGAGTTCAGGGCCAGGCTGGATACATTAGATCTTATCTAAAAAGAAAATGAAAAAGGTGGAGGAATGAAATTCCTTACAGAGGACTACAGAAAAATTTAAGTGAAGTTTAGCTCACTTAAATTTCAACTCACCATTTTGCAACTCTCATAACTGATTAAGTGACTCAGGAAAGCTGCCTAAGTGGGTGTTAAAATCATTGGGTGAGAGATGGTTCAGTGGTTAAGAAAAGCAATGGCTAATTTCCAGAAGATTGGAGTTTAATTCCCAGCACCCACATGGCAGCTCACACTATCTGTAACTCCAGTTCCCGGGGATTGAACATCATCACACAGACATACATCAGGCAAAACACCAATACAAATAAAATTAAAAATAAATTATTTTTAAAAATCATTGAGTTAGCTAGGCCTTGTGACCCACACCTCTAATCCAAGGTGAGTTTGAGGCCAGCTTGGATTATGTAGTGAATTCCAGGACAGCCAAAGCTATATAGTGAGACTCTGTCTCAAATAAACCACCACCAATAGTAAAGAAATTATTGAATGAAAAGCTGTTGGGGAACAATATAATCACATAGTTTCAAAGCTCACTTGTGGGACTAGAGAGATGGTTGAAATTGCCGCTCTTACAGAGGACCCAAATTTGGTTCCCAGAACTACACTGGGTGGTTGTGACCACTTATAACTCCAGTTACAGGGTATCTGACACATTCTTCTGGCCTTCTCAGACACCAGCACATAGTGCACATACATACTTGCAAGCATATATATATAAATGTGAAATAAATAGCCATGTGTGTGGTGCCACATGCCTTTAATCCAGCACAGGAGGCAGAGGTAGATAGATTGATGACTGTGAGTTTGAGGCCAGCCTGGTCCATATAGCAAGTTCTAGACCAGCCAAGCATACATAACACAGTAAGGCCATGTTCAATACCTATCAAAGTACAAGAAAATTCAAACAAGGAATGAGAAAGAACATGCATAGAGAAATAATGATAAAAAGACATAATATACTTAGTTGTACATTGCTGAACAAACTGTACATTTATGACATGTATACCTGTACATTTCAAAAGTACTTAAAAATACTACCCCTCAAGACTGGAAGTGATTTTTTTATTTTCTACTTTATAATATTTGGGTACCACAATTTTTTTGTCTGAATATTTTACCTGCATATATATATATGTATACCACTGCATGCAGGAGCCTGCAGAACAGAAGAGGGCATCAGATCTCCTGGAACTGAAGTTACAAGCAGTTGTGAGCCTCCATGTAGGTACTGAGAATGGAACCTGTGACCTCTGCAAGGATAGCAAGTGTTCTTAACTGCTGAGCCTCTCTCAAAGGACCATTTGTTAATTTTCAGACTTTTTCAATGAACAGCTTTAAATTAAATACAAAAGCAATATGATGCTATCAACTCATCTTGTACACATTGACCAAAATGCTATCAACACAACTTACACAGTCATTCTGTGGGCTGGGGAGATGGCTCAGTTGATTTTCAAGCATGAGGACCTAAGTCTGACCCCTAAGGTCCACAAAATAAAGCCAAAGTGCACATATAATCCCAGTTCCGGGATGAGGAAAACATGATCACTAGGATTCACTAAGCAGCTAGCCTGGCCTAATCTGAGCACTACAAAACAATGAAGACACCCTGTCGCAATAATCAAGGTGGATGACATCAGACAAATAATATACACATACACACACATCTGCAGATGCACACATGCATACACATAACACACAAAATTGTTTTGCTTCTATCATGTACAGTGAAAATTAGTTGTCATCATCTACACACAAACCTCTAACACAGTGCCTTCCCCAACAGAATTTTCTCTAATGATAGATGGTCTGATATCTGACTAGTCAACGGATTTGCCATTGCCCAGATAAGAACACAGAGCACTTAAAAATAAATTAGTGTAACTAAAGTGAATTTTAATTAACTGAAGGAGCCAGTTGTTATCCTAGCCAGCTTTCCTACACTGAGCACAAACCACTGAAATAAATGTTTGTGAGAATAGTCAACAAAGATACCCTTGGTGATCTGTGTCTTTTTGTTGTAATGACAGACTGGGAAGAAATTCACTCCATTGCCTGTCACAGAAGTGCATTAGCACATTTCAGCAGAGTTGCCCTTGGTACTCTTGGACCCTGTAAAGGTTGTGTTATCGGCTGTAAATTAGCATGCATTTATAGACTTGTTCTGGTGTCAAATTTTAATCAGCAAAAACTATGCTCGGCAGATGCATTTATCATAAAACTCTGAACTCTTAACATCTTGTTCTTAATTCAGCCTATTGAATACTGCTTCCTTCAGTATTGGAGTTTTTCAGGACATCTTTGCTTCTTTCACTATGAGCACACCTCTGAGTTGTGTGTCCACACCAACAGAGATAGATACCTTTAATACACAGTCAAGACTGCAAGTTAGCTTTATGGAGTGCTTTTGATATGTAACAGAACTTCAACAGTTTATCTGTTTCCTCACTTCTCGGCAGAAGTCACTCTAACACGACCTTCCCATCTACTCTCTAACAGCCTCAGTCCTCATGTTATGAAATATAAATGCTTCCTTTTTTGCTTATCACCATGACTCACAGGAATATTTGCAGACTTTCCCAGACAGTTCCAACAACAAATGTGTATGCCACATAGTGAAGGAAACAATGAGTGATGCAATAGACTCTTGGCCCCATGTCGAATCTCAGTAGAAATGTGCCGTTTGTGCATACCCTCCACCTGCCAGTTTATTAGCTTTTGTGGATGTGCTTGTTTGGGGTAATGTGGGTACACATGGAAATGATGCATCATAGCCAAAGAGATATAGGAGGAGGTGTGTCATGTTCCCCTTACTGCATCCTGTAAACACTGAATCTATCTGTGGTCCTGTTTTGTTTCCTTGTCTTTCATGGCCTTTATTAACTCATACACATTCACTTGTCTTCTGGTTCACTGAAGAAGTAAGTCAGATAAGATTGTCCATGTGTCTGTCAAAGTCACTGGTCATAAAGAAGGGTACGCTCAACCAAGGTGACTGATATTGTCATCTTCGTGTATGTTATAGGATTTTAGGACAGCTGACTTAGATCTTTGTCATAAGCTCATTCTTCTTATAAGTGGTATATGACCATAAAGTCTCAACACAAAATGGCACAAAAAAATCCTTTTTAATGTTGTAGTCAAGGTACATTTATTCTCCAGCAAAGATCAACCTTTGCTGATCAAAAGAAATTCCTTCCTTATCCTGGATCTTAGCCTTTGGTCTTCCCTAAGATTTTGGCAAAAATTTGCATCTTGAGCTAGAGAGGTGGCTCAAGCATTAACACTGCTTCCTGCTCTTCCACAGGACACAAGTTTGATCACTGATACTCATGTTGCCTTGTTCACAACTGCCTGTAACTCCAGCTCCAGGGATCTTACTCCCTCTTCTGGTCTCCACAGGCACATGCTTACACATGGCACACATTCACACAAACATACAAATACATTAGAATAAAAACTAAATCTTAAAAAAGAAATCTACCTTAACATACCTGGTAACACACACCTTTTAATCCAAGCATTCAAAAGGCAGAGTCAGGAAGATCTTCTGGCTTCAATAACTAAGACTGAAATAAACTGGAACAAGAGTTGGCAATATTTTCTCTAAAGCACCAGGCGGTGGTGGCGCACGCCTTTAATCCCAGCACTTGGGAGGCAAAGGCAGGTGGATTTCTGAGTTGAGGCCAGCCTGATCTACAGAGTGAGTTCCAGGACAGCCAGAGCTATACAGAGAAACCCTGTCTCGGGAAAAAAAAATTTTTTTTTTCTCTAAAGGGCAAAGAATGAAGACTTTAGGTTTTATGGGCTATAGAGCCTACTCAACTCTTTTTATTTTATATTGCTCTGTTTGAGACAGAGTCTCACTATGTGCCAGGTTGGCCTAGAACTCTCAACTGCTGGTTTTAAGTGTAGCACTATGTTTGGCCCCCAACTCTGTTGATGAAAAACAAAGTATAACAGATAATGTCTAAGTAGATTCCAAACTATTCCAAAACACATACACACAAACCAGTTAACAAAAAGAAAAGAATCTTTACAGCAACAGGTATAAGGTATCATGTCACAGCAACTGGCACATACAAAAAATTGTATCAAAATCCACGTGTCAAAATAAGCCTGTAAAAAAATCTGAACTAAGTCTGTACTCTGACAATAATGTAATTGAATTTTTAAAAAGCTATGAACTGTAAATTTCATGAAAAGTGTATATGTATTATTATATACTAGAATGCAAAAATAACCACAAATTCCTGTTGCTTTCTCAATATTACTTAACTCTTCTCACAAAAACAATAAACCCCACCCTGTTCTTATGACTTGTATTTGCAGATATTAGAAAACCCAACAAAGACTCAAAAAGCACTTGCGTTGTGTGGTTTGTTTTCTTGCTTCTCTTGAAACCTATGGCCACTAAGTAGATGGAGCCATCTAGACAAGGACAGCTACCCATACTAACATCCTAGCCAACCAACAACGAGCTCCTTGAACTGAGGCTGATTTTATGACCTACCCACTGATCATAACACAGAAGGTCAACTAACATTAGCACGGCTGAGATCAGCCAAAATACAGTTCCCAAAAGTAAGCTACATAAATGTTCAGTTTGTCACACAGCAATGGACAATTATGTGTATGTTCATACACATGTACACAAGTACACACACAAAAGCAGAGAGCAGGCAAAACATCAGGGGTTGAAAGAAGGAATAGCTGAATTAAGGATTAATGTTGATAACCTTTTCATATGTTTTGACAGTTTCCAAATTTTCTTTAATAGACACCACTTTTGTATTCAGAAAAAAATTCATTAAAAATACAAAATTCTGGGCTGGTGAAGATGGCTCAGCAGTTAAGAACACTGGCTGCTCTTCCAGAAGTCCTGAGTTCAATTCCCAGCAGCCACATGGTGGCTCACAACCATCTACAAAGGAATCTGATGTCCTCTTCTGGAAAGCAGGTCTATATGCAGACAGAGCACTCATACATTTAAAAAAAAAAAAAGGCAAAAAAATACAAAATTCTGGGCCAGCAAGATGGCTCCCTGGATAAAGATATCTAAGTCAAGCACAGAGCACACACAAACATAAATAAGTACATGTAACAACAACAATAACAGCAAAATTAAAAACATACAAAATTCAGAGAGCCGGGCAGTGGTGGCACACACCTTTAATCCCAGCACTTGGGAGGCAGAGGAAGGTGGATTTCTGAGTTCGAGGCCAGCCTGGTCTACAGAGTGAGTTCCAGGACAGCCTGGGCTACACAGAGAAACCCTGTCTCGAAAAACCAAAAAAAAAAAAAGTTCAGACGCTGGAGAAATAACTCAACAGTTAAGAACATGTACTACCCTTGCAAAGAACCCAGTAAATACTGAAAATCTAAAATAACAAACATTCTTGATAATTTATTTGAAGAAACTAACAGATTTTAAGTTCTAACAGACAGTTTGGGGATTATTACAAGTATTCAGAGAACTATGAAAATGACAAGCCATAAAAAAAAAGAATCATGGTTTCAGGAGATGCTAATCAAATGTAAGTGGTATTAGAATTATAATAACAAAACACCAAGTACTGGAAGGCTCAGGAGAGAAATAATGAGAAAACGGAAAAGTACATAAAACTAATAACTGAAGAGAAAAGCAGAATAAGCATATTCCAAAAAAAGATGACTATCAGAACAGACAAGGAAAAGGCTTGGAAATCACTGGCTTACGAGGAAAAATAAGCAAAGAACACAACCAGAGCACGGCCTCTTGATTTTTGTTTGAAGCTATGCTGGACTCTTTGGTTTTAACTATATACATATACATTGGGAGAGTCCAGAAACCAATCCAAATATATTTAACAACTTAAAATAGCAAAAAATTTAAACCAAGAGGGATTATTCTTTAAGTTATCCTGGGAAAACCATACTTCTACTTAAAAAACATACAGTTAGAGCCTACCCTCACACATAAACACTAAAAGAGACAGTTGGGCTTCTGCAGGCACCACACACACATGCAGTACACAGGAATACATGTAGACAAAGCACCCTCACACGTAAGACAAAATGATAAAAAAGATTATTCTCTAGCTGCCACACATGTAGTGATCAGCTCTGAATCACAGACTGACAACTAAAACCAGTTGGTTCCAGTCTGCTGTTTTCTTTTTTATTCTACATAGGGTCTCACCATAATGGCTTCAAACTAGCTATGGAGGTTGGCCTCCAATTCATAACCCTCCTGCTTCAGTCTCCTGAGCAATGAGATTATAGGCTGAACCACCTTAGCTAAAGATATTTTAATGCCTAGGTAGTGGAGGCTCATGCACTCGAGAGGCAGATGCAGGTGGATCTCTATGAGTTCAAGTTCAGACATACCTTTTTATGACCAGGTAACAACAAAAGCTACAAATAATAGAGAATCATGTGTTTTGTTTTTTTTAAACTTAGGTCTTTTTTTTTTTTCATTCATTTATTCAACAACCATGTGAGTACGAAGTACAGGCTCTGTGCTAGAAGCTGGGCATAAAAAATATGAAAAAACAGATATTGTACTTGTTCTTATAACAACCTGCCAACAAGGCAAACAAGGCAGTTAAACGTGCCCATGATAGTGAGCTTCCAAAACACTGTAAGGAAAATACACGGGATGCTGGGAAACTAAACAAAAAACTATCCTGAAGCAATACTTACAGAGTTCTGCACACAAGGTATGACCTGTGACAGTACAAATATAAACTGTCTTTTATCCCAACTCTGCAGAAGTTTAACCATTCTAATCTGGCTTCTCTACTCAACACACTTATGAGATGAACCAGTCACTTAAGACTGTACTTCAATGTCCCCTTGTAGGACTAAGGGAAACAATACCTTCCCCATGAGACTGATAAATTAACAAAATCAAATACTTCTGTTTTATTTGGAAACTAAGCACAAAGATAAATATAGTATCAACGATAAAAATTCACTCACACAAATTTGTATTTTCTAAGTGAATTAACAATCCTAAACAACTTAAAGAAGTGTCCTAGCACATAATAAACATCATCATATAAATAAGCATCAACATACATATGCAGTTATAAAAAAGCTAACTAGTCATTTTAAATAAAATTAAAAAATGACTTATAATCAGTTTCTGAAAAAACTGATCATTTTTCTTGTAATATTCTAGAATACCTTTAAGCAGAAAGAGACATAGGACATAGGGAAGAAGAGAGGGGCAAGGGTACAGGGAAAATCGAAGGGGGTGGGGAGAGCCCAAGGGCTCCATGGCATTGGCTTTTGGCAAAGGTCAACAGCGCACTCTGCTGGACCTACGTCTTTCCTACACTGGACACAAAATGTTGCTACTGCTTGCTCCACTAACTCAAATAGAATTACTGTTACTAATGTATTTGATTCTAACATTTGTATAACAAATAAAAACACTGGAATCAGTATAAAACATGTATGTAATAATAATTTACTCATTATAAAGATTTACTTAAAAATATAAATCAATTCCTAAGAAAATGATTATAAATGCTGGAACAAAGCAGTATTAAATTAACATTATAATCCCTCAAAAACAGTGTTTCTCTTGTCAGCGTTCTGACCATGTGAAGACCGAAGCCTCACTAGATAGCTAATGTAGAAATTATCATAAGAAAGGAATCTAAAAGCCAAGTGTGGTGGTACACACCTGTAATACCAGCACTCAGCTGGAGGGAAGCTGAAGTTCAAGGTCACTGGTAAGTTACATAAGGAGCTGAAGGCTGCCTGAGACATGTGAAACCTGTCTCAAACAAATAAAACAAAACAAAAGGACAATTAAAAAGAAAAGAATAGGGCAGAAGAGCCAGCTCAGCAGTAAAATGTACATGGTTCTTTTCCAGAGAATCCAAGTTAGATTCTCTGCACCCTCATAGCAGCTCTCAGCTGATTCTAACTCTAGTTTAAGGGGATCAGATGATACTCTTTCCACACCCCCATGGGCACTGCACACACATGGTGCACATACATACATGAAGACAAAACACCCATATACAAAAAACAATTAAACAACAATAGAAAAAGAACTTGGTTTTTCCACAGAGACCCAAGACTTTGTGTTAGCAAGTATGTATGTCAGGCCTATTGCTGACTTTAGGCCTATGGCTGATTTTAGGCCTTTAGTGTATATGCAGGGCTGCTCCTGACATCTCCTCCCTCTCTAAGTATAGAAGGGCCTTGACGATTCTATTCTTGCGAAGACGGGGATAGAGGCCTGACCTCCAATAATTGAAGGGGACTTTGTAATGAATGGCTCTGGTCCTCCTGTCGTTGTCCAGTGAGGCATGAGGGCCATACCCATCCTGATGTCTTTTTCCTGGAGACGGGATACTTTTGACATCAACCCCTATGCAGTCAGGCTTGTCCCTCAGGGAACCCAGATAGATATTTTTAAGTTTTATTTATATTCCCTTGCAGTGCTTAGCCTCGCAGCCTAAGCAAGAATTCAGATCACCAGTCAGAGAGGGTTCTGGGTTGTAAACAGGCAGTTTCTGTGGAAATTTACCAGACCTAGTAGTCATAGGTCTTATAAATAGGCAGCCTCGGTGGACAGTACCAACTTAGATAAGGACAAGTGAATCATAGGCAGAGTCATAGTGACCTGTCCCCTGAACCTACACCCAGCTGATACCCTGTTCTGAAAGGTATCTGTACTCCCCTGAACACCTATGCTCCGGTGCCATTCCCTTCCCCACACCCTGCCTTTTTGTGTTTATAACCTCTGTGTAAATAAGTAAGTTATGATGTGATTTAAATAACAAAATAAATAAAATTAAAAAAAAAAAAAAAAAGAAAGAAAATACAGAACAGCTGCGAGATCTCCAAGGACATGTTCACACTTTGCCATGTCTCACGGCAGCACTTCAATTTGTTTGTAAAATAACATTTAGACTTTTAGTTCAATATAGTTAAGAATTTATTTCACTACCCTATGAAGTTTCTTTGGTCAAAAATATGCCAACATTGAAGTACAAAAAAAAAAAAAAAAGAAAGTAGATGCTAAACAACCTGCTTGGAAGATGAAATGTTGTCAGAACCTCAGCAATCCAAATACATGGAATCTTATTAAGATGGCCCTAAGAAGGATCATGGTTGAAAATGGGTACCAGAGAAATAAAGAACCATTCCTTGCATCTTTCTGTGTACCTTTGGGAATATTTAAAATTGATGATACTTATGGAAAGTATAATAGCATACAACTGTATGGTCTGTTATTAGACTGAAAATTTGTTCACACAATTGTTTTTCTTTGTAAACTATTTCCACATTTTCATCTTGATTCAAAGAATGTAATTACTAATAGCAAAAAAAAGAAAAAGAAAAAGAACTTGGAGCCCCCTGACATTCTCTGTTCTTTCTTTTCTTCAATAAATCTACACTTTGGGCTGGAGAGATGGCTCAGAGGTTTTGAGCACCTGTTGCTCTTGCAGAGGACCTGACTTCAGTTTCCTGCCCCTGTGTGGGGCACCTCCCAATCTCTTGTAACTCCAACCCTAGGGGAGCTTATATCCTCTTCTGGATTCCACAGATACCAGCACAAATGTGCAGATACACACAGAGACACATAAATACATAAACATAAATAGTAAATCTTTAAAAATAAATCTATGTTTACTCTGCTTTATGAAAAAGTCAATCTATGGGCTGGAGAGGTGGCTCAGTGGTTAAGAGCACTGACTGCTCTTCCAGAGGTCCTGAGTTCAATTCCCAGCAACCACACAGTGGCTCACAACCATCTGTAATAAGGACCTGATGCCCTCTTCTGGTGTGTCTGAAGACAGTGACAGTGTAATCACATACATGAAATAAATAATCTTAAAACAAAAAAAAAAAAAAAAAAAGTCAATCTATAATGTTCAGTGAACCAAATGTAAGTGACAAACTATTATTTAAATACAACAAAGTATTGACTCTATTTTCTTTGTTTTCTCTCTTCTTCCTGTCTCCCTGAGAACCTCTGTTGAAGATTTCTGTAAGAATCCCTCATTGCTTTCCCATATCACTTTTTCTGTACTGTTCAATAAACAAAGCCCTGGGCTTAACCCCAGCACCACATAAACTAGGCTTACTGACACATGTGCCAGCATTTCCCAGGAAGGATCAAAGTTCAAGGTCATCCTTGGCTACATGGAAGCTAGAGGCTAAGCTGTAGCTCACTAACAGAGCATCTGGCACCGAATCAAACAGTAAAGTACTAAATATACAATACTGAATATAAAGCTCTGAGTATACGATAAAACACTGATCTCAAGAACATAAAAATATTTAGGTGGTATAAATTAAAATATGCAAAATGAGAGCTGGAGAGATGGCTTAGTGGCTATGCATGTTTGCTGCTCTTACAGGGTATCTGGGTTCAGTTTCCAGAATTCACATTGGATTTGCCTATATTCTATACTCTCTTCTGTCTTCTATCTACAGGCCAGTGAACACAATCAGCATACATATATACATAAATAAAAATTAAACAACAAAAAAAAAGACAGATGGGGGCTGACGAGATGGCTTAATAGTTAAAAGTCTCATGCAGCAACAAGCCTGATAACCTAAGATTGACCCTAGAATCTATATAAAATAGAAGTAGTGAACTGAGTCCAAAACCTGTTCTCTAATGTCAGACATGTTCTATATCATGTGCATGTCCAACATACATGCATACAATAATAATAGGCGATTTAAAAATATGACAAATGAAATATGAGGCATATAATCTTTTAATATGTAAAGTTCTAAAATAGGACTTTATTTTTCTACTTTATGTAAAAAGATCTAATAATAAATTAACTTCATAAACTATTATACAGGGCTGAAGCAATGGCCCAGTAGTTGAGAGCACTTACTGCTCTTGCAGAGCAGGACTTAAGTAACTTAACCAAGGTTAGGTTCCTAGCACCCACCCATATGGCAGCTGACAACTGTCTGTGGCTCAAGTTCCAAAGGATCTGATGCACCTTCTAAACTCTGCAGACACCAGAACACACATGGTATAAAGATATGCATGCAGGCAAAACACTGGTACATGTAAAGTAAAAGAAAAAATTTAAAGACTTATTATATAGTAAATACTAAAATATAAAATAAATATGCCTGAAATATATTTTTATTCTAAATCTATATAAATCACATATTCAAAAGTGTATAAAAATATTTTTATATTTGTGTTTGCAAATGCTAAAACATATTACAATAACAAAATAAGGTCCTTTTTAAGAGGAAAAAGTCCTTACTCAGCATTTAAATTCTACAAGAAAATCATCTATTTCTATTTTTAATACCATTACCATTAGTAGTAGCAGTCTTTTATATCCATAGAGATTATTAATCTTAATTCTCTGAAAAATTACATGTACTACTTCATGACAAATATCAGGAAGTATTCGGCAACATTAAATTTTTTTCTAAAGTACAAATAAGAAAACACACATTCACTGTGACTATTTTATAATGATTGTTTCCATTGTAATTACTTATTCTCTGTTAAGAATAAAAAAATATAGATTTAAAGTTTGTGCATATTTTTCCTAGCCCCTCAGAAAACACATAAAACTATTTTATGTATTCATGCTTTTTATTATAAACTTCAAGCAGTATTAGAACAAATCTTAGTACACTAGCATATGTTCTTAGCATTTTTATGACACGGCACTAAAAGTGGTAAACCCCACCCCTGACCCATGTGGTATGTCTCTATCAAAACAAAAACAACTGAAAATATAGACAATTACCCTGGGTTTATGTATATATACTATGTATATGAAACAATTTTCATGATTATAGACTTGGGTCTCGTTACTTAAGACATCTTATCACACAAAGTCTATGTGAATATTCCAAAATGAGGAAAACTGAAAACTGTGAAGCATTTTCAGTACCCAGCATTTCAGAGAGAAAAGGAAGATCCCGTCTATACATATTAAGAAACATTGGAGGCTGGAGAGAAGGCTCAGCCGGGTAAGAGCACTGAATGCTTTTCCAGAGGACCGGGATTCAGTTCCTAGCACTCATATGGCAGCTCACATCTGTCCATAACTCCAAGATCACGTCCTCACAGACATACATGTAAGCAAAACACCAATGTATGTAAAATAAAAATAAATTTAAAAAAGAAACATTTAAAATTTGAAAAATAAATAAAAATCTTTAAAATTCTGATCCCAACCATTTCCGATAAGTTATTCAATCTGCACATTGTTGCTGCTATTTCTTCTACTATGTACTGCTTAAGCTCTACAATATACAACTTCTCTGTGATGACTTAATCCTGGCCCTGCCTCGAGAGACAGACACTTGTATCCATTTACCAATGGGAAAGTTAAGTACTGTACTAACAGTTAAAAAAAAAAAAAAAACCTCAGGATATATACACAGAGAAAAGCTATGTTTAACTCAAGCTCTTCAAGGCAAAAGGAGCATAAGTTAGGGACAGGGCTGGGCTACTTAAGTTCAAGCTAGCCTGAGTTAACAAAAAAATATAAATAGTAAAAACAGAAAGCATGTAAAAATAGAAACAGAGCTAGTGAGATGGCTCAGTGGTTAACAGCACTGGCTGCTCTTCCAGAAGACTCAGGCTCAATTCCCAGGATGCAAATGACAGCTAACAACTGTAACTGGAATCTGTAACTCAAATTCCAGGGGCTCTAATGCCATCTTTCTGTGTTCAATCTTGGAAACCCACAAGAGAAATAGAGAACCCCCAACATGCCTGACACAATATATGTGTACTCTCACCCAACAAACAGACAGACAGATGGAGAAATGGAGAAACTTAATTTTTGTAATTAGGAGCAATAGAAGACACCTGGATTTGACCTCTAGCAACACATACACAAAAAAGAGAGAGAAAGAAAGTGAGAGAGAGGGAGAAAGGGAAGGGAGGGAAGGGGAAGGGGAAAGGGAGGGGGAGGGGGACGGGGAGGGAGGGAGGCTTTGAAACAACACACATCAGAACAGGAATGAGACCTTCCAGACACTCTTTCATTCACTGTATACACAAGAATCTGAGACACAGAAAGGAAAGGGTTTACCTCTCGCACATTAATGACGACAAGTGGGGCAGCACTGTTTAGGACTGGAAGCTCTTCTACTATTCAAGACATGCTATTCTTTTTCTACTTTCAAAAAACAGATTTAGAAAACTCTCTATTTTCCTTTTTTAAACTAAGCAATGGCAGAAATACATACATTTTGGAAAGAAGAGCGTGTCGTTCTTACGGAGACTCAGGCTTTACTCTCTTTTCTGAAGCTAGTCGTGCATCTAAATGGTGGACGTCCTTTTCCAAACAATGACGTTTTCTTATCTATAAACACAGAACCAGATGAAGAACAGCTTTGCTGTGAAATTTTCTACAGTCCTTCTTCTTCCAAAAGCTATTTCTACCTAGTAATAATAAAATCTTCAAAACCAAACAAATACCTCATGACACCATTTAGATCAAGAATATATAGTAACAACTCATGGGTCTTAATCAAATATTAACGTGTAAAAATTACAGCATTACAATGATCTTCCTATAAAACAGTCATACCATGTAGACATTAAATACAGTATTATAGCAAAGTCCAAGCACATACCTAACTGGAAAATACATTAATAATTCAGCTACATTCTAGATTCCAGCTTCATGTATAATTGATACTTTTATAAAAATAAGTTAGTTTATACTTCTAAAACCAAGATTTAATTCTAGAGATTTTTAATATATATTTAAACCATATACAACTAGAACACAAGCAATTTACGTATACTTATCGGAAAGTGCTCAATCATTTACATACAAGTGACATATTAATTAATAATCCCCTTTATAACTCAGCATATTAAATTCCCAATCTCTCTACCTCAGTGGCATACATTTCAAGAAGACTATGTTCCTCTACAAGTACATTCCATAAGCAATAAATAAACAAATATCAGGAAAAAATACATTCCATATGAAGTATCTGGAAATTCAGGTCTTTAAATAAGTTTTGGAAATATGCATGCCTTATTGTGTATTGATCTTAAAAAGTAAGTAGCCAGACATACAGGTGTTGCATGCTTAAAATCTCAACTATACAGAAAGCCAAGGAAGCCAAGTCTAAAGCCAGCCTGGGAAAATCAGCAAGATCCTATCTCAAAATAAATTTAAGGAACATAAGCTCTGTGGGAAGAGCTTAGCATTGCTTAGCATGCTGGAGGACCTGAGTTCAATACCTGAACATGCACAAACACCAAAAACATCATTAGAACAACATTAAACCTCAATAAATAAGAATAAACTTTGTCATTATATCTAAACTATTAATACCCCAAATTATCTATAATGTGAAAATTCCTATCAAAGGTATTTGACTAAACCACCAACCAAAGAGTATACATGGATGGGTGCATGGCTCCAGCTACATATGTAGCAGAGGACTGCCTTATCCAGCATTAGTGGGAGGGAAGGCCCTTGGCCCTGTGGAGGCTTGATGCTCCAGTGTAGGAGCTAGAGCAGTGAGGTGGGGGAAGGGAGGGGGGTGATAGAGACAAAGGGGAGGGGGAATGGTATGAGGGAGTTTGTGGAGGGGAAACCAGGAAGGGTGACAACATTTGAAATGTAAATAAATAAACAATAAAAAAAAGAAAATGCTGTTATTAGGTAGAAAGTCATGAAGAGTGTAAAGAGTACAGTAATGGGGCTGGAGAAATGGCTTAAGTGGTTAAGAGCACTTGTTGTTCTTGCAGAGGACACAAATTCAGTTCCCAACACCCACATGGTGGCTCACAAACATCCAAACTCCAGTTTTAGGGGATCTGATAAGCTCTACTGACCTCTGCTGGCACCAGGCATACATGTGGTGCATATACATACAAACATTAACTCACATGAAATAAAATTAAAAAACTAAAAATTTAAGTACATAACTCTTCAACAGCAACAATAGAGTAGCATGGCCCCGGACAAGGATGGCACAGAGAGTCACGAAGCATTCTGTATTTGTAACACTCTCTCACATGTAAGGTCTAGTTTAATAAAAAATCAGATGTGAAAAAAAATAAGCCATTATAGAAAAGAAGCCCAGCAGGGTGGGGAAATTGGGAGCGTGTCACTCTGCTCAAAACACATAATACCCACACATAAAATGGCACCATGGAACCTATTATTTTATATAATGAATTATATTAGTAAGTTTGAAAATGAATAATTCCCAAAAAACTAAGAAGTTACAATATGTTTAAGATATGCCTTAAGTAAATACTTTACCATCAAATTCTTCATGCATAAGAAAACATCACAGTTGCTTTGACTAGTTTAGTGGTAACAAGCTAATGTATCAATAACTTCCTTTTCAGCAATAACAATAAAAATGACCATTTACTTTATAGCCATGATACATTTAACTATTCTCTACCAGTGCCCCCAACTTCATATTCCACTATATCTAACTAGATAAGTAAATTATTCTAACAGCCAATAAATTGCTTACCTGCTGTGGAGTTTCTAAGGGTCGGATTCTCTTCTTCTCTACCTGAAAATCATCATCTTCATCTCTGTGCATGGATGCCTGTTTCTTGGCAGATAACTTTGCAGCCAGAGTATTTTTTTCAGGAGAGTCTTATATAAAAAATAATTTTATAATTAATATAGTAAATTTATAATAAAAATATTTTAAATAATTTATTCTATGCAATTTTTAGAAGAAAACTAAGATTGAAGACATTTCTGTAAAATTGATAAGATAGTTTAAAACTTTTGATTTTCTTTGTCCCAATGGATAATTAAGAAAGGATCTCACTATGCATCCTTGGCTGGCCTAGGTAGATCAGGCTAGCCTCAAAGTCTCCTGCTTCTGCCTCTGCAATTAAAGATATGTGACAGGACATCTAGCAAGGTATCTTTAAAAAAAAAAAAAAAACTTTTTATTAATCAATTTATTTTTACCATAAATACAACAAACTTTTGATAAACATACATTTAACAAGAAACACCCAATTTGTTTTTCCCATTGGCTCATGTTTTGTAGGCTATACTCTACTAATGGTTTAAGAACTGTAACTGTAAGAGTTGGGAGTTCAACTCAGTTAGCAGAGCAGTCACCTGGCATATGGGAAGCTGTAGGTTCAATACCTAATGCAAAGGATCCTGACAAAATATGCATATTGAGTCCCTCGAGACTCCATAAATGTTTCTTTTTTTTTTTTTTTTTGGTTTTTTCGAGACAGAGTTTCTCTGTATAACCCTGGCTGTCCTGGAACTCACTCGATAGACCAGGCTGGCCTCGAACTCAGAAATCCGCCTGCCTCTGCCTCCCAAGTGCTGGGATTAAAGGCGTGCGCCACCACCACCCGGCTCCATAAATGTTTCATTTCCATGAAAACCTCAATGCTCCTTTCCTACTGAGCTTCATCATGATCTTTAGACTAAAAAAAAAACCATACAAAAAACTCATATAATTTGTCTTCATTCAAAATCCTGAAAGCTCATTCTTAAAACCACCAAAACCCTCATAACTACTAAATTATTAAAATTACTCCCATTTTACAAAAGTGAACAGTAAATTTTAAAGAATTTTGTCCAATAGTATAAAGTTAATAATTTACAGACCTTAGGTGCAACTAGATTTGCCATTTTGCTCAACATCCTACAACTTTAGTCCTGACAAACACAGCATCCTATTTCCTGGAACTATGGCAAACACATTTCCTTTTCCCAAATGTCATAACACTATTTTTCACTATCCTATACATTAGTTCTTCCCATTTCCTCTGTACCTTTTCTTAAAGGCACCTCCTTCCTTTGTTCCTTTACATATTTTCTCCACTTCTGTGGCTTGAACCCCTTTAACAGTCCTTCATTACAAAGGAGTATAACTACGACCCCACAGACAGTGGGAGATGAGCACTGAGCTTTAGTTTGGTTTGCTCTACCTCGCTATTCTTCGCTAAAGACCTAAAGACACTCATAGTGTTGTTGAGCTCAACTTGTGATAATGCCTCCATTGACAGAAACTGGCCCAAGAACTGCTCTTGAGGTTCCTGTGGCAGCTTGCTGCCTCTGTGGCCTTGCCTCAGCCTGGTAGTTTCTTCAGGACTGAACTACAGCTGCCTGGTGTCTGCTTGCTGAAAGGATTGTACTGTAGCTGCGGTTTCATGCCTATTGTCTGCCTGCCTAGAGGACTGGTCTGCACCTGCTAAGTCATGTTTTGTGTTTGCTTCTGGACTGAACTAACTACTGCCCAAGAACATCGAACTCACCCCCAAAGAACTATTGCTGAACAGGTTCACTTCCCCATATCCTAATAACTCTTCTCTTCTACTACCTCTGCTGGGTGGTGGGCTAGAGAAGTTGAACTCTTATTAAAAGTAGGTTTCAATAAAACAAAACAAAATACAGTCCTTCATTACACTGAGTTCACACAATGACCAGATAGCATGGAAATCAATGTAAGTGAAGCAATGCCTTGACTGAAAAGATTTACAGGCTACTCTCAGGGCAGAAAGATCTATAGAAGCAGGTCCAACAATTTGAGCCTATAAACACAGAATGGAATCTATACCATGTGCTAAGTCTTTTCAAATGGTTTTGTTTGTGTTAAGCAGAAGACTGCATGTGTGTGTTCATGTAGGTATTCACATATGGATACACACATGTGCACATGCCCATATGTGCATATTTATGCAAACCAGAAGTCAACTATAGGTATCTTCTTCTCCATTTTGTGTGTGTGTGTGTGTGTGTGTGTATGGGGGTGGATACAGGATTCAGTGTCCATTACTGAATGTGGAGCTCACTGATTGGCTAAACTGACTAACAGGCAAGCTCCAGGTTTCTGTCTTCGCCTCTTCAATGCTGGAGTTAGATGCACATCAGTGAATTCAGATTTTGTTCTAGACTTGTTTTATTATTTTTGATTGTGTACATGCACAAGAGTGGAGGTGCCCACAGAGGACATGAGTGGTAGGAACTGAACCTTGGTCCCCTGGAAGAACAGTTCTTGCTCTTAACCTCTGAGCCATCTCTCTAGCTCCCACACTCAGATTTTTTTTTTTTTTTTTTTTTGGTTTTTCGAGACAGGGTTTCTCTGTGTAGCCCGGGCTGTCCTGGAATTCACTCTGTAGACCAGGCTGGCCTCGAACTCAGAAATCCGCCTGCCTCTGCCTCCCAAGTGCTGGGATTAAAGGCGTGCGCCACCACCACCCGGCTCACACTCAGATTTTTAAGTGGGTGCTGGGGAATCAGATTCAGGTCCTCATGCTTGCACAGCAAGCACTTTAACAAATGAATGGTCTTTCTGCACCCAGAATAGGGATACTTTTTTTAAAAAATGACTAATATTTCAACACACAAATCAAAGACCTAGATCTTCTATGATCCAGAAGCTTTTTCCCATAAAAGCCATTCTAAAACAGAATTTTTTAAAAATATAAGCTTCCTGTATACACCATAATATGACTTTTGTTGTTCTATATTGAGATTATTTTTTACTTAGTATATGGCAGGTTTATTTCCTAATCTACACTATGATTTTGGTACAGTTCCCATTCCTTTTTTTAAGGTTTTATCCATTTAAACTTTATGGGTATGGGTGTTTTGCCTGCATATATGTACATGCATCACATGTGTGCATGCAGTGCCTGTAGATGCTAGAAGAGGGTGTGGGTCTCCTTTTGACTAGAGTTACAGACAGTTGTGTTGTGAGTCACCAAGTAGGTGATGGGATTCAAACTTGGGTTCTCAGATGCCATCTTTCTAGCCCCTTCTCTTCTATTCTCTGCAGTTTTTATGAGTTTGCAAGGAGTTCATCAAAGAGGTTAAATTATTACAGCACACAACTTACAAAGAAGTGAGGTATCTCCAAAATATATAAAGAAAGAAAAATAGAAGGATCGCAGAAATCAGAGGGACAACTCCCAGAAATCAATACAAAGAAAGACCATTTGAACAGGCAATTCACTAAAGATGATACTTCTAAGAACCAAGAAACACATAAAATGTTCACTAGCCATGACATACTATCAACCAAAATTCAAGGCTGGGCTTGGGATTAGTTAGCCTTAGGTTCCATCCATAGCACTGTAAAGAAGGTACCATAGAGCCTTAGTAAGTCAGAATACCAAGCATGTGCAAGAGTGGTTCGACTTAAGAAAACTAGAGATATGAAGAGTGTTGAAAACCTCTACACAAAAGCACACTCTCAGTACTGTGGGTTCCATTTCACACCATCTCAATAAAGCTTATGGCAACAAAGTGGGCCACATCAATTTTTTTGTTTCCCATTGCATAAAAAGTTATATTTATACTATGCTGAACTATTAACTATGCAATATTAACATCTGAGAAAACAAATAGGTAACTTAGTGTTGTGGATTGCTATTTATATTTTCTGCTCCCTCAAGAAGGGTGCCTATACTCAGGTGAGGTCAGGTGAAATTATTGGTCAGATAAGTCTGGAGCCTGTGATTGGGCAGTGGAATGAAAGGTGGAGCTGAAAGTTTTAGAGATGAGGAGACAGAAAAGACAGAGACAGAGATGGGGAGAGAGAGACAAGATGGAACCATAAGGAGAAGAAAACGTAGCTGACCCATGTGGTCGGGAGAAGCTGCAAGTAGCTAGAGATTTCATAGATAGGCAATAAAATAATGTAGGGTGCCCTTGTCCAGTCTAGGTGTGCAGCTTGTATTTATGTCAATTGAGTTTTGTGTTCTTTGTGTAGGTATTTTGCGGTTGAAGATTTACCATTATAAATCTGGCTGGTATATTACAAGTCTCTAGTGTTATCATTTTTCGAGGCTAAGGGAAAAGTGAGCAGTAGCTGGCTTTCTGCAGGCTAGGCACAGGGGATGGATGGCCTGGGAAGGGCGAGTGCCTTGGCAACAGGCTAGCCGCGGGAACCATGGAGGTGGGCGAGACCACCGTTTATGGCGATTAGCTGGTTTACAATGGATTGGTTTTTGTTTGTTTGTTTGTTTTTTAAACTACACACTACAACTTAGTTTTAAAATGCTTTATTTAAAAAAAAATACCTTATTGCTTAAAAAAAAAAAATCACCTGAGGTTTTAGAAAACCATGGCATCAACAAATGTGTTCAATTAACAGTTCCACAGACTTTTGATTTGAGAATACAATATCCACACAAAGTACAACACAGTACAGTATGCCTGCATTGCTGAGGGAGGGCTAGAGGAAAGAGCACAAAACTGGAAAAGCTGCTGGCATTATCTACCACAGCTGACACAATGTACGTGCTATACCATTCCATTCCTAAGGACGGAAAATATCTGTTTGTACTCATACAAACAAGAAAGTCCATCTAGTTAAACAAAAGTGGAAACAACCCCAGTTATCTGACAATTACAGACGAGATGAATGCATCCTGTTATATTAATACAAGAGAAAACATACAGGAAAAAGTGAAAGAATAAAAACAATATATTCTCACCACTATAATATCAAGTAAAAGAGAGACATAAGACCACATATAAAATTCCTCTTCCATAAAGAAGCAAAGTTCGTCAATGGTGACAGACAACACAGACAAAATACTGGGAAAAAAGAAAAAAAAAAAAAAAAGGTTTAACCTAGCAAAATATCTCAGTAATTAAAGTAAGAACACAAAAAGTTCAAGAGTTTTTGAGCAGTCAATGTTAAAATTATTCCAAGAGGACACACTGTTTAGTTGAAAACACATCCTTTGACATGAATGAAGCTTGAAGTTCTGTCATCAGCACCAAAAATAAATAATATCATTTAAAGGATTTCAGAGAGGCTCTGTGTGTAAATGCACGTGCAGTCAAGACCTGAGTTCAATCCCCAGAACTCACATGGTGGAAGGAGAGAACGGACACCAGCAAGTTGTCCTCTGGCGACCACATGAGTGCTGTGGTACACTGACCCCTTCTCACAGACACTCACAGACACTCACAGACACACACACACACACACACACACACACACAGACACTCACAGACACACACACACACACACACACACGCAGACACTCACAGACACACACACACACACACACACACACACACAGACACTCACAGACACACACACACACACACACGCAGACACTCACAGACACTCACAGACACACACACACACACACACGCAGACACTCACAGACACACACATACAGACACACACACACGCAGACACTCACAGACACACACACACACACACACACACACACGCAGACACTCACAGACACACACACACACACGCAGACACTCACAGACACTCACAGACACACACACACACACACACCACGCAGACACTCACAGACACACACACACACACACACACACACGCAGACACTCACAGACACCACACACACACACGCAGACACTCACAGACACACACACACACGCAGACACTCACAGACACACACACACACACACGCAGACACTCACAGACACACACACACACGCAGACACACACATACAGACACACACACACACGCAGACACTCACAGACACACACACACACACACACATACACGCAGACACTCACAGACACACACGCAGACACTCACAGACACACAGACACACACACACACACACACACACACACGCAGACACTCACAGACACACACACACACACGCAGACACTCACAGACACACACACACACACACACACACACGCAGACACTCACAGACACACACACACACACGCAGACACTCACAGACACACACACACACACACGCAGACACTCACAGACACACACACACACGCAGACACTCACAGACACACACATACAGACACACACACACACGCAGACACTCACAGACACACACACACACACACACATGCAGACACTCACAGACACACACGCAGACACTCACAGACACACAGACACACACACACACACACACGCAGACACTCACAGACACACACACACACACACACACACACACACGCAGACACTCACAGACACACACACACACACGCAGACACACACAGAGTAAAAGAAATAAATGTAATTTAAAAAAGAATTTCAGGGGGACTGAAAGTCCAGCTTCAGGGCATTTGAGGCGATCAGGCACACACATGGTACACAAATATACACTGCAGACAAATACTCATACATAGAAAATAAATAAATTTAAAAAAAAAGAATATCAGAGAAATTAGGTAGAAATACATAACCATACTAGCTAAATCCATCCTAATTAAGCTTCATAGTGGTAATAACTCCAACAAACATAACAAAATATAATTTACCTTGACAGGGTAATGAGACTCCATTTCTCTCAGAAGATGGTTTGCTTGGACTGAAATGCGGTGAAGCATCCAGGTTTGTGTCACTGTAGGTAAAATTCTTTGAATGGCATGCACAACAGCATGAAGATGGCGCCTCGGGCTTCTTACTCAGGCCCTCATCCATGGGCATCCCTAAAACCAACACAAAACACCTTCTACTTACAATACAACTAACTAAATAAATAGTAATCTTTTCAGCTAAAGTTCCCAAGGATTGGAAGTTTCTCAGGTTACAAGATGAAACTAAAAAAAACAGTTTCTCTATAGCATCAAATCAAAACAGAAGAGAAAAGCTATGCCTGTAGTATGTACAGAAATTTTATCAATTTATAAACTACAAAACTACAGTAAAAGGATTAATGATGTAATTAAAAGCACATCATTCTTGTATTTACTTTTATTGAGATTTATTTCAAAATCAAGCAAATAAAGGATTGAAACAAACATGGAAAGTATATGGTTCATTACTGCTGTTTCACTAAAGGAAGAATTTGAAATGGCAGTATCTTAAATAATAAAGACAAGGCTTATATCCACATTATACTTCTTTTTTTATTTCTTTTTTGAGATAGGGTCTCTCTACAAAGCCCTGACTGTCCTGGAACTCACTAAGTAGAACATACAGGCCTCAAATTTACAAAGATGTATTTGCCTCTGCCTCCTGAGTGCTGGGATTAGAGGTGTCCACCACTCACATCCAGCCTCACATTATACTTCTATTTCAAACAGAAACATTCCAGTCAGAGCAGTGATGGCTCACACCTTTAGTCCCAAAACTCAAGAGGCTGAGACAGGTAAATCTCTGAGTTCAAGGGCAGCCTGGTATACAGAGTGGGTTCCAGGACAGCCAGGGCTACCCTCCCTCAACAAACAATAATAAAATCAAATAGAAATCTTGTATCACCTGCACAATCTGATTCAAGTATCAGAGTAAATTTTAAAACAATACCCAAATCTTATAAAAAGGTAATTAAGATACTTTAATATAATTTTAAAAATGGGGGCTGGAGAGATAGCCTGGAAGGGGTTCCCAATTCAGTCCCCAGCACCCACATGGCTGCTCACAATCATCTATCACTCCAGTTCCAGACGGCCAAATGCTTTCATCTGGGCTGCTCAGGTACCAGGCATGTATGGAGTGCAAGAAAATACACTCACACACATAAAATAAAAATGAATCCTTTTTTAGAAAATTACAGTGCCTACATTGTGTGCTTACATGACACAGAAACACACAACTCATGCTTTTAAAAAGGTCATCATGGGAGGGATACCCAGGGAGTGCCTCCGCCCTCTCAGAGGAGAAGGGAAGGGTATGGGGGAAAGACTGGGAGAGGGCAGTGAGCTGGATGTAAAGTGAATAAACAAAAATAAATTTTAAAAAAAGGTCATCATAAACAACCATTGTCATACACACCTGTAATTCCTTTATTCAAGAGGTTGAGGTAGAAGGACCTTGAGTTGAAAGCCAGCCCAGACTACACAGTAAAACCTTGCCTCAGAAAAAAAAAGGAGGCAACATGAAGATGTATTATAAACATGTATAAAAACCTCATAATGAAACCCATTACATATAACTAACATATGCTAATAAAAACAGAAGGAAAACAAGTGACATGTTTTTGAATATGCTGATGACAATGTTTTCTCATCTGCAACCCAAAAACATCCCAGAAAACTGTCATTAAATTTCAATTATTGACTATGAGTGTCACTTTCCCCCAAAGAATGACACCAATAATAACCAAAATGGACAGATGAGAAAATGTTTACCTTTTGTTATTCATATCTCTTATCTGTCTTAAAGTGGGTAAGAAAGAGCCCAGTCTCCAGGAGCCAGCTTTCTCCCTCTACTATGTGCTTTCAGGGATGGAACTCAGGTCATCAGTAGTATTAAGCACCTTTACCACTAAGCCATCTTGTCCACCCCTTATTATCAAGCTCTATCAGTAATGCAAACATTTCTTTTCCACTACGTTTATTTATGAGTATGTGTTTATGTGTGTACATGCCACAGTGTGCATGTGGAGGTCAGAGGACAACTTGCAGGAGTCAGTTCTCTCTTTCCACCAGATGGGTTCTGAGGATTGAAATCATGTCACACTAGGCTTAAAGGTAAGGCTTTAACATTGAGCCATCCTGTTATATTATATTATACTAGTCAGGGTTCTCTAGAGTCTCAGAACTTATGGGATGTCTCTATATATTAAGGGAATTTATTTTATTTTAATGACTTACAATCTACAGTCCAACTAACTCAACAATGGGCAGCTATGATTGGGAAGTCTAAGAATCTAGTAGTTACTCGGTCCCACAAGGTTAGTTGTTTCAGATAGTCTTCTATATAAGCTGGAATCCTGAATTAGGTTCCAACAGATGTACTGGCAAGTAAGTAAAAGCAGGCGAAGAAGAGGGAGGCTTCCTTCTGCCATTGTCCATATGTAGGCCTCCAGCAGAACATATGGCCCAGATTAAAAGTCTGTACCACCATGGCTGGATTTGGAACTTGCTTTGTCCCAGGCTAGCCTCAGTCTCCTGGGATTAAAGACATATACTACCTTGCCTAAACCTAAGCCTTTCATGACCACTATGACTCAAGGTCTCCAACAAAAGCATCTGTCATCCTACGTCAAGATCCAGGTCTTCCAGCCTTAAGATTTGGATCACAGGTGTGCCCTCCATTTCTGGATTGTAGTTCATTCCAGATGTAGTCAAGTTGACAACCAGGAATAGCCATCACAACAATATGTATGTATGTATATACACACACACACACACACACACACACACACACACACACACACACACACACATATATATATATATATATATATATACTTCTATGATTAACTTTACATTCTTCTAATACTTTAGATAAGACTTATCTATTTTTGCAGCTGAGAAATACTCAATACTATATTTCAGATTCATTACTAAAATTACAAACTCTTGGGACTCAGAAGCTAAGGGCACATCCTGCTCTTCCAGAAGACTCAAGTTCAGTTTCCAGCACAAACACTGGGAAGCTCACAACCCCGTCACTATAACTCCAGGCCATCGAGCACTCTCTCCTACCTTCTGTGAGCAGCTTACATAAACCTATAAATATGTAATTGAAAATAAAATAAATCTTTAAGAAAATTGAAGTATTTTATTAAGTAAATATTAATAGCAATTTCTGTGTTTACCTAGATTGTTTTAATAAAAACAATCATATAGAAGCACTTATCAGCAAATACATGGAACAATTAAAAGTACATTTTATCTCAAAACACTGGTTTTTACAAATAGAAACATCAATTCAGAAGTATCTGTTGGAAAGGATCACCATGAAAAAGAGTGTGATGGGAGTCAGTACCCCAGTATCATTGCTATCCGGGTGTAAATGTTTGTTTATTTCCTGGCAGTTCTGAGTACTGAACCCTGGACCTTACACATACTAGTTATGCATTACACCACTGAGCTACGTCAATCACTGAGCTACACCCTTAGCCCTGAATTCGAATTTGTTTTTGTTTTTTGTTTTGGTTTTTTTTTTTTTTTTTTTTGGTTTTTCGAGACAGGGTTTCTCTGTGAGCCCGGGCTGTCCTGGAACTCACTCTGTAGACCAGGCTGGCCTCGAACTCAGAAATCCGCCTGCCTCTGCCTCCCAAGTGCTGGGATTAAAGGTGTGCGCCACCACCAGCAGGCTGTTTTTGTTTTTTTTAAAGACAGATTCTTGCTGTCTCCCAGGCTTCCTTCAAACACGTGGTTCTCAGGCCTCAGCTTCCTAAGTGCTAGGAATGAAGGCACATGCTATATCCTAGCTAAGTTTGTTTTGAGACAAGGCCTCACTGTGTAACTCTGGCAATAATTGACAGAATGGGACATTAATAATTAACAGAATGGGACATAAATTTATACCAGCATTATTACAACAAACCTCTACTTATCTGATAGTCACAAAAGTAGAGCAAATGGAATCTTTTTATTTATTTAATTACTTATTTATTTAGAACTAGGGTCTTACTATGTAGCCCAGGTTGGACTCTTAACTCACTGTCCTCCTCTTCAACCTCCCAAGTACTAGGCTTCCTAGCATGTACCACTATGCTAGTTTTGTATGTTTTCTTCTTCCTATATTTCACATTTTAATGTTATGGGAGTTGTATAAACAAATATATTCAAGGATATAGTCAAGCAATTAGTACATGTATCAGGACCATCAGAGCTCCATCTCCTATTAGATACAAATTATCATCTAATTATTTTATAAGAATTCTTTTTTTTTTTTTTTTTTTTTTGGTCTTTTCGAGACAGGGTTTCTCTGTGTAGTCCGGGCTGTCCTGGAACTCGCTCGGTAGACCAGGCTGGCCTCGAACTCAGAAATCCGCCTGCCTCTGCCTCCCAAGTGCTGGGATCAAAGGCGTGCGCCACCACCGCCCGGCTATAAGAATTCTAAATATCTAAAATGTTCATACAGTCTCTGCTTGATCAAGTAAAAGGACTAAATTATGTTAGTATTACTTAAGAATTAATTTTGATGTATTCAATTTCTTTTGGAAGATTTATAATGTGTGTCTGTGTGTGTTTGGGAGGGCAGTGCTATACAGCCTTAACTGACCTGAAACTTCCTACATAGACCAGGCTGGCCTTGAACTTATAGCAATCATCTTGTCTTTGGCTCCTGAATGCTGGAATTAGACATGTGCACCACCATGCCTGGCACAGATGATGTATCTTGAAGAAATGTCTAAACAGTTAGAACAATGTTTGAACTGCTCTGGATAAAGTATACTTTAATATATTTTTATCAGGTCCTACCTAGCAGCCTGAAATATCAAGAATTATTTCCTGGGCCTGGCCTAATAGTTCAGTAAGTAAAGGCACACACTTACCACTGACCCATATGGTGGAAGGCGAGAAGTGATTCTAGCAACTTGTCCTCTGACCTCCATCCCACAGCACATGTGCACACATATATGCACACAAAAATAAATATAATATTTAAAAAAAAAAAAAAAAAACTACTTACCACTAAGAGATTGTTGCCATGCTAATGCAGAACAAAGTAAGGCTAAACTTTTTCCACTTCCTGTGGGACTCTCCAACAAACAATGTTGGCTACTGTTTAGTCCTCTGACAATCTGTAGACAAAGATGTCAATTTTAAAAGAAGAAAATAATCAATGATTACCTTATTAGATCTTTCTCCATTGAACAGGACCACGAATAGAGAGGGAAGAGGAGGGAGAGGGCGGGAGGAGGAAAGAGGGAGAGGGAGAGGGGAAAGGGAGAAGGAGAGAGACAAATGTTCTTTTATTCCTCTCCATTTTTTTTTTCCATCTTTGAGACAGGGTCCTATTATATATAGACCAGGTAAGCTTTGAACTCATGATTTTTCTGCCTTAGCCTCCACAGTGCTGACAAAAGAGTCAGGATGCACTCCAGGAAACACAGCAATAGCATAGGAAGAATTAGAGAATTTTGTTAAATTTAGACTTTATTCCTCTACATTTCTTCTGAAAAGTGTGCTGGTTTTATAAACATGTCAAGCATGAGAAATTTAAAAAGTAACTTATGTTTAATTATACAAGCACAAGTAGTTTCTGTGGAACTGTAATAAGTGCTAGAGAGGTGGTCCCGCACTTAAGAGCAGTTGTTACTCTCGAAGAAGACCCAGGTTCAATTCCCAGCACCGTGTAGTAGCTTACAACCACCTGTAACTACAGTTCCAAGTCTGACACCCCGTACTAGGCCCCTGAGGCCTCAGGCACACACATACATGCAGGCAAAACACTCATACACATAAAAATAATCTAAAAACACAAACAGGCAAACAAACAAAAGACTGTAATACACTAATAGCTATGATTATCTATGAGAAAAACTTGAGAGATACTACTAGAGAAAGGACTGTTACAATGACTTTGAATAGAATTGTAAAATGTAGTAAAAATAAAGAATAAAAATTGAAATTCCAAAGGAGCTGAAAATGTTTTTCAGATGTTCGTGCTACATCGTAACTTAAAACACACATAGCTTAGGAGTTATATCACTTTCCTAGAAGTTAGGTGCTCTTCCAGATCATTTTATACCGGTGAATTGTCACAAATTCATTATATACTTGGAATCACAAGCCACAGCATCTTGATAAAGATTCAACTGCTATAAAAGACTTACAGAATTCATCATAGCGAGCTGTGATGGATAAGCTTTACAGGGAAAGTGAATCTTCACCCCACCGATGGTGTATTCAGATGACACCGAGGACATTCTGCTTTCTTCTATACTTTAGGCGCTTCGCTACAACAGAAACAATAAAATCACTATTGAAGGGTTGGAGAGATGGATTCCCAGAGCCTACATCAAACACCTTACAAATGCCTGTAACTCCAGCTCCAAGGACTCTCACACCCTTATCTGGCTTTTGCAATAACCTGCATTCACCAGGCATACCCATACACACATACCCTCACAAATATAAAAAGTATTACAGTTTACATACTGAAATAACGTCATTCAAAGAAAACCAGACACCTAACAATACAGCAGAAGTTTGATAATAAAAGCTAGAATAAATAAGTACATATATATAAGTAATAGAAATAAAAAAAAAAGAGTCTGACCAGTCTGGATTGGCACTCCATGATGTATTAGCTATGTGATGTAAGGCAAGTCACTTAACTTTTCTAGAACTCCATGTCCTCAGATATAGAATAAGGATACTAACAGAAACAAGCCTTATAGGACTGCAGTAAAAGTAACGAAAAACATACAGTAAATGGCAGATAAAACACAAGCTCCTGTAGCAAGTTCGATTACATATAATCAACTTACAGATACAACAGATTTCTGAAGCAGCTCTGCTAGTCCATAGCCCCACTGTTTCCTCTCATCCTGTTTGCCCTTATCACATTCTCCCAGTTAGAAGGAAAAAGGAGATGAATAGGCAAGAAGCATAGGTTGTATCTATGACTTATTTTACACCTGTAGTCTAAAATTCTCATCTGCAATAATGTCTCCTTTAAAAATTGTTGAAAGGAAGAAAGTATCTTTCCACAGAAATTCTCTTAATTTTTTTTTTTTTTAATCATCTTTGAATTTACTGCAGGAGGAGGACCCGCATGGCATGGCACATGTGTGGAAGTCAGAAAGCAATGTTCTGGAGTCAGAATAGGTTCTCTCCTCTCACTATGTGGGTCTCCGGAATTAAATACTGCTATCTTGCTTGTGTCCTTTATCTGCTGAGCCAGCTCCCTGGTCCAGCATAGTAACTCTGAAATCAGACTATAATGAAAAGAAAATAGATTTGAATTCCACCGTTTGCATCACCTAACCTCCCAGACACTTTTATTGACTGAAGAATTATTACAGTGGTGAGAAAATCTGGTAAACTCAGTCTGTGAATGGAGATGGTTAAGACAGAAGTTTCAACATGTCATGAAGTCAATATTAACTTTAACCATAGCTTCTATGCTCCAAAAAACCCACCACTCTGTTATTTTCCAGTTCTAAATATCGTTCTGTCAGACAAGACCTGCACAAAATCAAGCCCACAAGACCTGTCAACATTCCATCAGGCAGTACTAATTGGACTCATTGGGTGGGAGGAGACAACATGAAGGTGGGAGGGGCGTATGAAGGGGTCCTGGAGCAGTGTGAAAGGGTGTACTGGGGATAGGTATGGTTAAAATACATTGTATATAGCCGGGCGGTGGTGGCGCACGCCTTTAATCCCAGCACTTGGGAGGCAGAGGCAGGCAGATTTCTGAGTTCGAGGCCAGCCTGGTCTACAGAGTGAGTTCCAGGACAGCCCGGGCTACACAGAGAAACCCTGTCTCGAAAAACCAAAAATAAATAAATAAATAAATAAAATAAAATAAAATACATTGTATATATGCATAAACTCTCAAAGAATAAATAAAAGATATTGTTAGAAAACGTATCCAATCACTGATTTTTATCTGTAAACCTCTAAGGTTTAGTGGAATCTAACTAATATCCAATCACTGATTTTATCTGTAACCCTCTGAGGTTTAGTGGAATCTAACTAACCTCTTAATCTGAAACAAAAACTCAATATTGGTTTTTAGGGGTTTTTTTTTTTTTTTAGTTTTTTCGAGACAGGGTTTCTCTGTGTAACCCTGGCTGTCCTGGAACTCACTCTGTAGACCAGGCTAGCCTCGAACTCAGAATGCCTCTGCCTCCCAAGTGCTGGGATTAAAGGCGTGCACCACCACTACCCGGCTCAATATTGTTTTACTAAAATTAATCTAGATTTCAATCTATGCCTGGAGCTGTGGCAACATCCCTCTCAAAACGTGAGGGCTTCACTTGTAGAATGTATCAGAGAATCACACTTCCGGATGTGGTAGCGCAATTCTTCTGGCCCCCAACAATCGGGAGGCAGAAGCAGGTGAATCTCTGTAAGATCGAGGGCAGCCGGGTCTACACAACGAGTTCCAGGCAAGCCGAAGCTGAAGGGTGAGATCCTGTCTCTTTAAGAGAGCGAGGGGATGGGGGGAGGAGGAGGGTACTTCGCCCGCCTAGAAGTATCGCGGGAGTCAGGGCTACCTCCAGCCTGCGTTCACAGAATGGAAGGACAGGCTCCCAGCTCCTCAGCTTTCCTTCCCCAAGCTCCCAGTTCTCACACATCCAAGGGCACCACACCTCAGGACCCGAGAGCCCGCTAGCGCTGGCCTGCAGGAGCCGTCCCCTACCCCCGCCTTCCTTTCCCCTCGCCCGCGACAGGCTCGGGCTCCCAGAGAAAAGGAAATGCTGACGTTTGACAGAAAGCAACGTGGAGCCGAGCTACAAGGAAAGTTCGCGAGTACGAAAGTTCTCCTCACCGGCTGTGACGGCGCTGCCAGGTACCAAGGTACTGCCACTCCTCCTTCTCCGCGCCGCACTCAGCACAGCCACACAGACGAATTCGCGCCTCCCGCCCTAGGTCCCCAGTCAGCCAATCATACAGCCATGCCGGAAAACAGCCAATCATCGTACGAGGCCAACTCTGTACTGCCCAATGAGAGCCTGCAAAATAAAATCAACCCTAAAGTACTAAGCTGCACCGGAAGGCGATCACCGCCCGCCCGCGAGAAAGACTGTAACAAATTCCGCTGATTTGCTTGAAGGAAACAAGTCTTGTAACACTTTTGGAAACGGATGATTTAACCTAGACAGCCAGTTCCCTATGACTGGAAGACTAATTTACGACGAAAAGGAAACATTTTTCCTGTTGCCTATCATGCAAGTAAAGCTTCCTATGGTTACAGTATCCAAAGAAAGGGGAACGCAAACTGCACCGGAATTGTTACTACAATAAGTGAGAAGGTCCGGTGGCACTTTGTACATTATTCCGTGATGATTAAGGCCTTCTCGGATATTAGAATCTGCGGTGGATAATCTCTCCAGATCACATCGACCTAACACTAGAGCTTACCCACCTTACATACCTTTTACTTCTTGTCAAGAAGTACACTTTCCTCAATTATAGAGGGTTTAACCACGACCTTGACAAATTAAATTTTTGTCTATTAAATTGTTTTAATAGATATTTTATTATTGTTGTCGTTGTTTGTAGCCTAACCTTGACTCGACTAATAGAAACCCCAAAGGCAAAACCGTGAGGTAGTTTTAATTAGTTTAGAGAACAAGGCTGGTTGTTTGCCCTGCTTTCGGTTATGCAGCTTCCTAAAATGATGGAATTTGTAATCATAAAAAATAAATTACTTTTGACATAGTAAGCTCAGTGCCCGAAGTTTATCCTAAAAGCATAATCTAAAAGTGAATTCCTCAATTGACAAGTGTCAATTGTTAACACTGAAAAGTTATAAAGTCTTTAGTAATCGTGTACGAGTTTTGATTTATCAATTCAATAGATTAGTCAATAAAACGATTTAAAAAAAAAAAAAAAAGCTGCTTCCAAGAAAAAAATATGCCCTGTGAAATTGGGTTTATAAAAGCAGACTCTAAGATCTGAAGAGGGTGGATGAGTGGTTAAGAGCACTTGCTTCTCTTGTATAGGACCTAGGTTCCATTCCTAGCACCCATATGGTGGCTCACAACCATCTGTAACTACAATTCCTAGGGTCCCATGGGCTTACTATCCTTTGGTTTATATGACCTTACAGAAGGGATACATTAAAGCCCCAGAACTAGGGTGTCCTAGGTTCTAAATCTCTCCTGGTACTTTTACATTAACAGTTGTGAAATAAAACACAAAAACTATGGTTCATTGATAAAGAATGAATGTTTATAAATCAATATCCAAAACAGTTGAACACATCTGTTTTGACTCGAATAAAAAAAAAATCACACTGTGACAAAGTTTATAACTTTAAGATACATGAATATTAACATTTGCTATTATTTACACATTTTATTTACATCATCAACAAATTGGATGGAAAACAGGCTATTACTTTAACACAGTAGGTTATGACTAGTCTTTGAAAATTGAGCCACAAAATGTGTACTGTATTTCATTACAAAACATACTTCAAACATCTCAGAATTCCTAAAGGATTCTACTATTCACACAAAATATTCCAGAAAGGCCTCATTTAAAAACAAAACAGGAGCAGTTGTATTTAATCTTAAGAGACTACAAAACTGCCTCATTTAAAAATATGAAAATTCTTGTGGTATATCTTTAAAGTGTATTCTTTTACTCTTCACATCAAAATTACTTAATTGAACATTAAGCATCTAATAAAAAGTTTTATATATATATATATTCCATCATGCATGATACTATGCACTTCATGATTGGAAACAGCTATAAACTTGTTTTAATAGAACACCTTCATGAGGTAGGGTCAGGAGTGACAAAGGAAAACGAGATGTGACTATGTGCAAGTGCAAAGGACAAAGCTAAATTCCTTTTTGTAAAAAAAAAAAAAAAAAAAAACTTTTCCTTTTAGCTTATTACCTTCTTTAACCAGAGGTCTGCTTTGAGTGGGGTGGCAAATGGTTGAGGTATTTCTCAAAGAGCAAAGAAGTACCTTCTACATTGGCTACTTAATTGTAAAAAAAATGATGATGGATATCTGAATGCATCTCCTTAATCGTGAAGCTCCTAACAGAGGGCTGCAAAAGCCAGCAACACAGTATTTTCCACATTATAATTTTTCCTGAGGTTCAAACACTGTATTTTCTTACTCAAAGATCTCCTCAAAGTAAAATGTGAATTATAATCCTGATGATGAACCAAGAGCACTATTGGGGTTTATTGCTCTAAAATTCATTTAACTTGATACATCTCTGCTCCTCTAAGAATTAGATAATACAGTATTATAAAAATAAATTTTAAAAAGACTAAACAAAATTTACTTTCAGGTTCTTCTTTGCACAAAGATGTTTCTGTAACTACAATCAGTATCTTAAAATTTCAAATTATTCAAGTATCTCTTTAAACATATGGCTTCATATATTAGGAAAAATTGAAGCAGATTTGTGAAATCTTTATATCTTCATCTGTATTTCCAAAGCAGTCATTTACTACTTTTTTTTTTTTTTGGGTGGGGACAGCATCTCAGTATGTACCTCTGACTTCCTAGAACTCACTATATAAACCAAGCTGTCCTGATTCAGAGATCAACCTGTCTCTCCCTTTCTCCCTAGGTCGGGGATTTAAGGCATGCTCTACCACACCTGGATTACCTGCCTTTTTTTTTTTTTTTTTTTTTTTTTTTAAAAGCCATCTTACTACTGTCTCTGACAAATTAGAATTTCAACCTGTAATATTGTTACTTGCATTACAAGTCTGTGAGATTTCTGTGTACTTAAGTGGTAATTTTTTCTAAATTATTCCTTCCTTACATCCCTCTTTCTCCTTCCCCTCCTTCCTCTCCTTCTCTCTTTGTTGAAAACTGTTAAAAGCTCAAACATATGAGGGATATCCACAGGCTCATTTTTTTTTTAAGAAATTAAATTAAAGGCCTGGCAATCTTTCTTTACTTCTATCGCTAAGTACATGAACCAATCCCTTTCTAGCGACAAGTTTCTTAAAGTGTTCCCAATGGAGAAGTTCAGCTGCTACAATATAAACATTCCATCAGAGCAGATCCAAAGGTACGCCAATCAAACAAGTATAATTCTCAGAGACTTCTAAATTCTCCTCAGCAATTCCAAGGTCTCCTGTTCTCATTCAGTTTAGCGTTCTCATAAAGTCCAGATTCCTGTTCCATAAACACAGCAAATGGCTGCCTTTAAAACTTGTTTTTTTAAATTCCACTAACACTCATGTTTATTATTTCAATTATTGTGCTTTCAATACAATGACAGAGCTGGACATCAGGATCCATGCTTCCAGTGTCCCTGGATCCATTTTTATAAGATGGATCTTTACAAATTTGAGACCATCCACTAGGTTTCTCCTTTATTTGTTGAAGACCTACAAAATAAGGGGAGAAAATAATTTAGGCAAGATAGTCTGACATGAATATAGTCTTGTTTGAAACATTAAAATGAGGTAGCACTCACGTGTAATGATTGGATCAATGTCTCTCGTCTGAGTGGCAACATCAGAGGCACACACTTGTCCTATTTGAATTAGCAAAGACATAATATCCTCATACAGTGGAGGAAATGCTCGACAAAAGGAGACCAGACTTGGAAGAGTTGGCATGAAAAAAGAGTACCGCTTAGCTTGTGTTAGAACTGGTGGGAAGAAAAGCAGCACAATTGTTTGTTTTACAAATATAAATTCAAACCAGGCATCCTACACAACATATTAGTACTGTTTTGTGCTAGGAAGACTAAGTTTTATAGGATGCTGCCCACTGTAATTTTTACAGCCCGTGCTCTACTAATTAGTCATCACCAAGGCCCACATTTTTATTATAACCCTGCACTATGATAAGTACACTGCTTGCATTATTTCACCCAGTTCTCACAAGTGGATCACACCAGTTGTGCATATGAGAAAACTTTAAGTAAACTTTAGAAAAGTTGAAAAAGTTGTTTTAAGGTCTGGTGTGCTTGTGTATGCCTCTAATAGATCCCTGCCCTAGAGAAGCAGAGGCAGGCATATCTCTGAGTTTGAGGACAGCCTAATCTACACAGTGAGGCCCTGTTCCCAAAAAAAAGTTATTCCAATTCCAAGGCTGAGAAGGAAGAAGGTAACTTAATATAGAGTTCTTGCCTAGCACATACAAGGCAAGAATCTGGGGTCTTGGGGAAAAAAATAAATGCTTGTTCCAAGTGATGTAACAGTTAGTGGTAACTCGGGGACTAAATGCAGCATGAACCCTTGACCACTATAAATTACT
This sequence comes from Mastomys natalensis, assembly GCA_021653895.1. Taxonomy (NCBI): domain Eukaryota; kingdom Metazoa; phylum Chordata; class Mammalia; order Rodentia; family Muridae; genus Mastomys; species Mastomys natalensis. The sequence continues at coordinate 106,478 of JAJTUV010000028.1, forward strand.
GTAACATGAAGTGAAAACAACAGAAAGAAAAAGAACAAACTATTGTAAGAACACAGAGAAAGGACACAACCTTCTAAAGGATGGAACGTACTCATATCATTTTATGTGAGTACACTGTAGCTGTCGTCAGACACACCAGAAGAAATCAGACTCCATTAGAGATGGTTGTGAGCCACCATGTGGTTGCTGAGAATTGAACTCAGGACCTCTGGAAGAGCAGACGGTGCTCTTAACCACTGAGCCATCTCCAGCCTCATATCATTTTAAAGTAGTTTCTTTTATAACATTTACTCTACAAACCAGAAGATGGGTAAAATACAGGGTAAGTTTTGGAATAGGATGTAGAATTTAAGGAAATAGTTAATATATTTATTAATTTATTACTTTTTTTTCTTTGGAGCAGGGTTTCTCTGTGTAGCCCTGGCTGTCCTGGAATTCTGTAGACCAGGCTGGCCTCATCCACTTTCCTCTGCCTCCCAGTGCTGAGATTAAAGGTATAAGCCAACACCACCCAGCAATTTATGACATTTTCAAATATTTTGTTTCTGGAACTCAGCACACTTAGTAATTTCTAATTTGTATTCTAATTCTACAGATTTTATTTTCATTTATTAAATAAGTCTTATAACTAATATATCTATTAAATACATATAATATATATACATATTCACAAAACAAAGGTATATATGTTTCTATACTATAAATCATATTTGTAAGAATGAAATTAAAAAAAGAAAAGTAACTCAAAGGATGGCATGTGTTAAGATAACAGCAATATATACTGTGTCATGCTGACTCATTAAAACACCAATAAGCTGAGCATAGTGACATATGCCATCCCAGCACTTAGGAGGCAGAGTCAGGAGGACCTCTGTGAGTTCAAGGCCAGCCTGGTCTACAAAGTGAGTTCCAGGACACTCAAGGTCACACAGAAAAACCCTGTCTCAATATGAGCTGCTGAATCTTAAAGTTCAAAAAATACATGTAATAAATGTTATTAGATACTTTTGTTGATGTTGATTGGCTACATACCTGTTAGCAAGGTCCCCATAACATTGACAGCTAAGCGGGCCACACTAAGTGACTTTGGTAATGCATACTGGATACACAAATGAGAAAGCAGCTGTATAGCAAATATCTGGAATACAAAATCCAAACGTTAAGTATTTCTTTTAAAAAGTTTAAATAATAAAAATTATAAAATATCTCTTCTAATAGCCACACTGAAAAGTGATCAAAATTTTCTTCACATTTTAAAATGCTCGTTACCTGTTTTTCAAGTTCCGGCTGGGCAATAAGCTCCGGTATGAAATCCAAACAGATGTGCATAGATGGGATCCCGGCAACTGTGAGAGGCAGCAGTTCACATGGATAGCCCTGTCTCAGGAGGAAAAGGAGAGGTCAAAGACAGACAGAGATGAAAGTGAAGTTTCACTTCCTTTCTGTAGAATCTTCTCCAAATACCAAATGTATGTGAATGTATCAGTAACTAAACTTTCCTGATACATTAGAAAAGAGATAAAGTATTTGAATATTTTATCAGTATTGAGAATTTAGATTTCTCTAAATATTGCAAAGGACCATGATGCTTTCTCATTTTCAAATGACCTGTATTAATTTAATATATAAAGCCTTCAAGAAAAAATTCAAACATTTACATTATTCTTTTGGACATGTACCTGAAAGTGAACAAGTTTAGCAATGTTGGGATCTGCAATGTACATTTGGTGCAACAGGCAACAGATAAGGCACTGAACTTCTCGGAGGTTACAGAGCAAATTGTCTTCTCCTTCTTCTGTTTCTTTATTTGGAGTGCTGATGGTGATGACACCCTGAGTATTCCTGAGGGATAAGTCTGAATTGGCACCTTTTGCCTTTTCTTCTTCAGTAGGTAAACAAATCTCTAAGAGAATCTGGACAGCTGCACTGTCCTACAAGCAGATAAAAAGGACATGTAAGGAGCCTCAGAGAAGCTGATCTGAAAATGAAACCCCTGCTTTCATATGAACAGAATGGCACAACACCATAAACGTGGTCATTCTCAGAGCAGAATTGAGCAATTGAAATTGTAAGACCTGATGTATCTGAAAAAAAAAAAAAAAAAAAAACAACAAACCACTTTTTCCATAAAAATAAACATATGCAGGAGACCAGAGGTAGCTTGGTGGTTAAGGACACTGTCTGTTCTTCCAGAAGACCAAGGTTCAATTCCCAGCACCCATATGGCAGCTCACAACTAAGTATCCTGTAATTCCAGTCCCAGGGATTCCAGCATCCTTTTCTGATTTCTATGTCTATGCACATGCTACACAGACATAAATGTACAATACCCACACACATAAGATAAAAATAAGCAAGTAGCCAGGAGGTGAGGGTACACATCTTTAATTCCAGTACTTGGGAAGCAGAGGCAGGTAAGTCTCTGAGTTCAAGGCTAACCTAGTCTACAGAGTGAATTCCAAGACAGTCAGGGCTACACAGAAAAACCCTGTCTTGAAAAAACAAAACAAACAAACAAAAACAGCATGTAAATTAGCATCTGGCATACTTCTGAAGGCTCATATACCACTAGGCAGACATGCAAACTTCAGTTCATAAATATCTACTGGACAGGTAATCAAAGCCAATGACCTCCAAAGCAGACTGTAGGCATAATGTTTTTGTGCACTGTGTAATGGTTATCGTTGTGTTAATCAAATGCTGATTTCTCTGCCCTCATATCTTGTTTCAATTGAGACACAACATTCTTATGTCAAGACTCTCCTGTCTCAAGTTTGTGTAAACAATTCTTACAACTTATTCTCTGCCTTGTCCATAAAAACACATCACCCAATGGCTGGCAGAAGTGAGAATGCAGCAGGACTCCTGCCAGCCAGGGGAGGGGAAGAGAGAAGAGGAGACAGATTGAACCAGGAGTAAGGAGGAAAGGAGACGACCTGAGAGTTCAGCTGGAGCATGGAAGGCCCTAATGCAAGTGTCATGGGGTTTGGCTGAGAGGTAGCCAGATTAGTTTAGATTAGAATAGACAAGTGACTACCCAGATATTGTGGTAAAGTTTGAAAAGAAATCTTGGTCTCTCTGTGTCTTTCTTGGGGACCTAGCTAGGATAAAGAAAATAGCCAGCATACTAAGTCACTACATACATTTATACAAACATTACCAATTAGAGCCAACCTGAGCCTATTTCCCGTCCTTCCTCTCACTCTCATACTTTCTCCAAGATCCTAGCAGGTGCTTCTCTATTTCCCTCTATTTCACTTTACAGAGCAGGACTTGAGAGGTGATCTGTTTGAGGGTCCTATATAGAAAAGACAGCCTGACACTTTATAATATTATGTATTCACTTATTTTTCTGTGTATAGTCTGTCTCCAACATTTTTTTCTATCATCCCATCATTAAAAACAAGTAACCAAGCCGGGCGGTGGTGGCGCATGCCTTTAATCCCAGCACTTGGGAGGCAGAGGCAGGCAGATTTCTGAGTTCGAGGCCAGCCTGGTCTACAGAGTGAGTTCCAGGACAGTACGGGCTACACAGAGAAACCCTGTCTCGAAAAAAAAAAAACAAGTAACCAAAGGTTATATCTCCTTTACCACCATGTCCCTAGTCCTTGAATAGTATCTGACACACAGGTGTCCAATAAATACATGTCAATCAAGTGAAGTATAACAAGACTGGTTAAAGGCTTATAATTTGACAAATACAAATCTTATTAAAATACATATTAAGTTTTCATAATGAGAGTCTACCTGATACTCAAAAGCAGAGATAATATTCTTTCAGATTCTAGAATGAAAGGAGCACACAATGTCAACAGTGTACATATGGGACCAATGTATTATCTACTTACTTAGTTAAAAACAAACAGCCATCTGATGAAATTTTAAAGGGAATTTTACCTGAGCAGCCAGTAATGCATTTTTCAGTTCTTCTCTGGTCACTTCTGGGGCATCAGTTTGTCCAACCAAGCCTACTGTATTATTTGGGGAAGGTCTGTCTTGCTCTGCTGTTTCCTTCAGATGGGCACTAAGGTACGCTTTAGAGGCAAGGAGATATCCATTCAGCATGTGTAAAGTAACATCCATTAGTGGGGGACACCTAAACAAAGAAGAAAAATGTATCAGAAAGAATATAAATTTTAAAACTAGCCACAATAAGAACTAGAAATGCATGCTACACATGAAGAACAAGGCTATATGGACACATTAAGGTTCCTCTGGACACAGAACTGAAATTGGTCAAAAGAAGCCAGCAAAGCTTTGACTTTGGGAGTGAGACTTCTCATTGTATACCTTTATTTTTGGATACTAGTACATATGAAAAGTATCAGAATGAACGAAGAAAAATGGATATTAGTAAAGAATCTCAAAGACCCCTTCCCTCAGCTCCTAAAGTTATCTATACAAGACTAGCTTGAGATCTAAGTCCACCCACATGCCTACCACCACTGCTAGGCAAATCCTCATAATCATTATGTATGGTGTACAATACCTTTTAAAAACCATTAGAATGATCACCTGGTAAAAGTAAAATTAAACTGTATGAAGAAAAAAAAAAAGGTAAAGCAAAGCCCTAGGGCTAGGGCTGCAGCTCAAAGAGGACACACTGAGCCCCAAGCTCTAGCACCCCAAAAAATGTAAAACTACAACATGTAGTAAGAGCTGATATCATTTTCCCTTGTGTATGTTTAAGATAGAGTCTGTTTAAGGCAGAGTCTTCATAATGAAATGCATTCATCTGTATGATAACTTGATTAAACAAAGAGTCATGGCTCAGACTGGTCTCAAATTCATGATCGTCAGCCTCAGCCTCCTGAGTGCTGAGACTACGGGCATGTGCCACCACACCTGGCCTTTGATAGTATTTACACATGTTATAGATGAAGAATTCTTTAAATCAACAAAAAAAACAACAGAAAAACTTTTCTGAAAGATAAACAAGAAATAACAGTAACCAATAAACATACTAAAATGTTCAATCTAACAAAAATAAAATAAAAAAGGGATCTATTTTTCACTTTCTTGTACAATATAAAACAAAATTGTACAAGAAGATATACAACATAAAACACTGTAATAGAATGGTAATTGGTTGAGCCCTTCTGGATGGCAGGCATAAAACAAGAATCAAAGTTTTTTTTTTTTTTTTTTTTTTTTTTTTGGTTTTTCGAGACAGGGTTTCTCTGTGTAGCCCAGGCTGTCCTGGAACTCACTCTGTAGACCAGGCTGGCCTCAAACTCAGAAATCCGCCTGCCTCTGCCTCACAAGTGCTGAGATTAAAGGCGTGCGCCGCTGCAGCCACCACCACCACTACCACCGCCCGGCTACCTATATATTTCTAACAACAATAAGATATTAAAATGATTTCCTTCAATGTCTTTTGATTCTCCAAAGTACAGCTTTATTAAAAACAAATGAAATTAAATAACTTACCTGTGAACCCTTCGGTCACACCTCAAGACAATGAGAGGATCTATCATCAAATCATTCTGGGTATATTTCTGTTGTCGTATAAATTTTATGGAAGGTTGGAGTGCATTAACCGTCATTACCCACAGCCTAGTGAGAAAACAATGACATTCATAATAGCTATGTTACAACTGACATCTACAGTTATTTGATCCTTTGTATCTAAAATATTATTTTCAAGATAAAAGAAAAAAAAAAGGAAAGCAGGTATAAAAAAACTTTGGAGTTTCTTTTTGTTTTTGTTTCTGAGAAAGGCTCTCATGTAGTTCAGCCTGACCTCAAACTCACTATAGAGCTAAGGATGATATAGATGATAAAGAGCTTCTGATTTCTCCTGCATCCCCCTCCCAAGTGCTGAGATCACAAGAATGTACCACCATGGGTGTTTTTTTTGTGTGCTGAAGAGATGGTTCAGAAGCTAAGAGCATTTGTTGCTCTTCCAGAGAACAGGAATTCGGTTCCCAGCACCCAAGTCAGGTGGCTTACAACCAGACATAACTCTACCCCCCAAAATCAAGTATCCCTGGCTTCTTCAGACATTTTTACTCACATGCACATACCAACATAAAAATGCACATAATTTAATTTTGAAAGAAAAAGTTCTAAAAATCAAGGCACTGCTCACCAGAATTAAAAAACAAACAACAAAAAAATCAAGTACCCAACACTATAAAAGCAAAAAAGATCCACATCAAAACACATCATTATTAAATTCCAGAACACAAAAGGGGAAAGCCTTTTATGAGTGAAGAAACTAATGGCTATATACAAAGGGCTGGAAAACGGCAACACACCAGATTACTAACAGCCAGTGGGAAGTCCAAGTCAGAATGGTGTCCTCAAATTTATGAAACCACACTTAAGCAAAACAGCAACCACATGTGAGAAGAAAGCAAGCTCCAAAGTCACACACATAACACCCGGGCCTCCGCCAGCCCCATTCAGCCTTTCTCAGGAAGTGTTGCAGCCAGTATGTGCTCTATGTGGACAGAAACCAAGAAAGAAAAACAGAAATCCCAGCAAAGCAGAGACAACAGCAGTTCTAGGACTAATTCTAGATTAGTTTCTGTTGTAGTTCCTATTAAGTAAGCCTAGTCTTAATAAAGAGCTTAGGAAGAACTATTTATTGTTATTGATAGCATAATAAATGGAAGCAAGGTAAGTATGGCAATGCCAAGTATGGGGAATGGCACTTGTGTATAAAAAAGAAGCCATTATGAAGTGTAGCTCAAGGACAGCATCCTTGACTAGCATGCTCACAGCCTGAGTGTGATTTCCCTCCACTCAAAAAAAAAAAAAAAAAAAAGTAAGAAAAAGAGAAAAGGGTATCCAAAGAATATTGCAATATACTGCACAGTTCAACTATAAATACATAACCATAAGATGAAACACTAAATATTGTTTTAGCTAAGTGATACAACTGTATTAGAAAATAAAGGGAAAGAAACTTCACAGGAAGGAAGCAAGCTGTGCTAAACTTCACAAACCATGTCTAAATTAGAAAATCAAGAAGCTGTACTTGTTATAAGCCTATTCCTTAGCTATAATGAAGAAAATGTAAATGCTAGAAATTTTTTTAAGCCAAATAATGGTTTCCTCTGGGTAACCAGATTCTAAAATAGAAAAGTGTGAAGTATTATTATGTGTATTTATTAATTTGATGTAAAGTAAAACTTAAATTTAGGCCAGGTGGTAGTGGGACACGCCTTTAATCCCAGCACTCGGGAGGCAGAGGCAGGCGGATCTCTGAGTTCGAGGCAACCTTGGTCTACAGAGTGAGTTCCAGGACAGCCAGAGCTACACAGAGAAACCCTGTCTTGAAAAACCAAAACAAACAATCAAACAAAAAGAACCACCAACAACAAAAAACTTGAATTTAGAAAGAACAACTATCCCCAGTTCCCAGAACTACTAAACCAAGCTCTCAAGGAAGTGAGACCAGTGCTCTGGTTTCCAAATTGGCCTGGCTGTACTGCCAATTTATGAGCCAGCACCAGCCAACTGATAACCACAATGAGACCACACCCTCTCCAAACTCTGCTGCAACAGAGGGATCTGTTTTTAAAACTTATGCCTCAATTGTGCTGTACCCACTCATGTTTAACTTCAGAGACTGCAGCCTGGGGATCAGGATTTTAAAGTCAGTCCAAATGGCTCAGGTGCAACAGAATTTGGAAACACAGCAGTGATGTAAGACACCATGATCCAAATCAATTAGCCACAAATAACACAGAGGAAAATAACTTCAAACACTTTCTCAAATTGTTAATAGTTTTCATTTCTCAAAGTATACTTTTTTTCAGCCGGCCAGCAGTGGCATACTGCAGCAGTCGGAGGCGGCTGGCCGTCAGTTAGTCTCTCCCGAGTCAATCAATGACAGGGGGAAGAAAAAAAAAAAAAAAAAAAAAGGCCGGGCAGTGGCGGCGCACGCCTTTAATCTCAGCACTTGGGAGGCAGAGGCAGGCAGATTTCTGAGTTTGAGGACAGCCTGGTCTACAGAGTGAGTTCCACGACAGCCAGGGCTATACAGAGAAACCCTGTCTTGGAAAAAAAACACAAAAAAAAAAAAGTATACTTTTTTCTTTAAAATGTAACAATTTTTTTTTTTTTTTTTTTTTTTTTTTTTGGTTTTTCGAGACAGGGTTTCTCTGTGTAGCCCTGGCTGTCCTGGAACTCACTCTGTAGACCAGGCTGGCCTCGAACTCAGAAATCCGCCTGCCTCTGCCTCCCAAGTGCTGGGATTAAAGGCGTGCGCCACCACCAACAATTTTTTTTGAGACAAGTCTTACTATACAGACCACGTCTTCCTCAAATTTAGCTCTGCCTGTTCCTCCCAATTCCATACTGAGATTATAGATAAGCACCACTGCACCCCAATGTAGTATCTTTAGTCATCTTCAGAAAGGAATTTTATTGTTACATACTCAAAACCATTAATGAGAGTGGACTTGTGAATATTTTTCTAACAACTAAGCTCCCTGTGTATTATCAAAGCTATACACTTCTCTAGACCATACAGCAGTAGACAGGATTTACCTTCTTGGCATCACAGTATTAAGAACCATCCATAACTTATTGACAGTTTGAAGAATTCTCCGTGGAACCCCAGAATTCAGTAGCTGGTTCATATTGGACGTTAATACTTCTGCATATGGTATAAGTTCACTGGCAGAAAGGAGAGTCAAGTGTTCCATAATCTGCATCACTTGTGTGTGACTTACAGGGACAGCTGAAAATGCTAAAAAAAAAACCAAAATTTTGCAATCATTCCTAAATTCTGTAATGTTTACCAAGTAGAAATAAATTTCGTAAGGGCCAAACAAATCAAGAAAGCAATGGTGTTAAAGTAAAAATTCCACTCACAGCCACATTTTCACTGAAGCTAATATTAAACCCATTAGAAAATGTCACAGTACGGGGGGGGGGGGGGGGAGGGGGGGGGAGGGCGGGGTGGCGCACGTCTTTAATCCGAGCACTTAGGAGGCAGAGGCAGGTGGATTTCTGAGTTCGAGGCCAGCATGTCTCGAAAAACCAAAAAGAAAGAAAAAGAAAATGTCACAGTTGGCGGGTGAGATGACCCAGGGGGTCAGGTCAAGTGAAGCCTGACAACCTGAGTTCCATCCCTGCACACACATGAAGGATAGAATAAGCTCCCTCAAGTTGTCTTCTGACTTGCATATGTGCAGTGAGGCATGTGCAATACCCCACACAAACATATACTAAACAATTAAAATATAATAAAAATAAATGAAACTTCATTTAATAAATGAAATAATAAATTTAATAAATGAAAAAATAAATGAAATTTCGTAAAGTTTCATTTTAAAAATCCTACTAGTGACACAATGGCTAACCTCATCTTTTTGGGTAACTGCTTCTGTAGCTTATTAATTCAGAAGTTTCAGACTCCTTGATACTTTCCTCTAGGTGTCTCATTACAAGAGACTGGCATCCAGCAGTTGCTGTTATTAAATATCCAGAATTACCTCTCCACTAGAGTGGTCACTAATTATATCTGGCTAGTGAGCATAAAATAAGTAACCAATTCTTATTCTAATTCTTGTTGTTGTCATCATGAACAACACTGTATCTATCTATACCAAGCTTTTCATGACCAACCAACTACTTCAAGAGAAACAACAGATGGTCATGCATGTACTACACCCTGGAAAACCAACAGAACCTGAAAGAAATGTGGAAAAAACTAGCTAAAGCTGGTAAGAACAGCATGTCACTTTGTATCTGGGTTCAAAATCCACATGTCAAAGACAACTGGTTCACAATTCCTTCCGTTGTGTAGAGAAAACAAAAAGACAATGACCTCAGGAGCTGGGGGTAAAGCTGAGCAGCAGAGCACAGGCCCAGAACACACAAAAGGCCCAGAGTTCAGTCTGCAGCTCCAAAGGGAAAAGAGAAAAAGACTTAGAAACAACAGCTAAAGAATTCAAAAGCAACAACAACAAAAATTCAGGTTGGCCAAGGCCAACATTGTCAAGGTAAAGATGAGTAAAGATTGTACAACAACAATCTTTACACTGATTGTGTAATTGTATTCAGAAGGCTTATAAACTGAAACTTTTTAATAGAGGTAATGCAATGTTAATATGTAGTCCACACTATTTGTATTTGGAGATACTAATCTAGAACATAACCCATTAATAGCAAGTACACTGCCTTGATCTACTGTATTTATTTCTAGCCATTTTGGAAATTTTCTAAAGCTTTTTAGTGATATAACACAGAATACAAAAATGCTATTAACATGTCAACTAAATTTCTAGCACAGCAAAAAGATGGTTAAAAATCCTTACCCCAAGACACCTGCTTACAGTATAGGATTCCAGTCAGCCCAGCCCCTCTGTACAGCAGTAGCGGGAGGGAGGATGAGCAGTTACTGTACCTTCCTGCAGCTGTTTCGGAGAGTGGGTTTTGGCATTACTAGTCAGAAGCATTCGCCTTAACAGCGCATCAGTCCCTGTGATCTCCTCCTCACAGATCCAGTCATCCACGATACACAAATGTGGATAATTAGTTGCTAGAAGACGTAGTAAAGCTGAATGCAGCCCTAAAAAAAAAAAAAAAAAACAGGAAGTTAACTGGACTCTCAGTTCTCAAAACAGAATCTTGCCCACACCATATTTTGGCAGCCAGCAGCCATAAGAAGCGGAAGTGTGCACTAACAGTGTTTCTCACCTCACTGGTCCATCCACTAGCATCTGGAGCTAAAGAAACTTGCTGTACACGCATAGTGAAGATGCCATGCCCCAGCTAGGGCTCAACTGTGGCCCACAGTGCTAGCCATGTTCGTTTCTGCAAGTGTATACCACATTTTTAAAAGTTCTAGCCAGGCCTGGGGTGAAATCCATGCTTTTCAGAAGGTTGAGGCTGTACAATCCTAAATTCAAGGTCTTCCATCAGCTACACACTGAGCTCAGGGCCAGCCTGGACAACTTAGTGAGCCATTACCTCAAAACAAAGACTGAGGGTAGAGATTAATGACAGATGACTTGCCTCATGTGTGTGTATGGGGGGGGTGTGCTAATTTCAGTACCAATAGCCAAGAAAAAAAATTCTTTTTTTAATTTAAGGAAAAAAATTCCATGTAGCATTTTAAATAAAAGTCCCCAAGAAAACTAATTTACTGTATGTCAAGAATGACTCCTCACAGCAAATCTGTCCCAGCTTTCTACTACTTTATCCTACTGTTTGACTCTCAGTTTGAAAGCTGTTTAACACAGCAATCTTTCAAGAGTTCAGGAGAGGAAAAAAAAATAGCTTCTCAAGTGTTAAGATTTTCATGTGCCGCCATGCTTGACCATCAAGACTGCTTAAAATTGATGTTTCTACATGCAAAAAGGCATTGTAACAATCAAAAGTGCTACTCAACTTTAAATCTCTAAACAGAAGTACAACTAAAACTACTCCCAACAGACACAGAGACATGCAAACCAATCTACATATTATACTCTTTTCAGTAAAATATGTCAATTGGCCAGTGCTGCCAAATACTGTATCCTTTTTTTTTTTTTTTTTTAAGAAACAGAGTATGTAAAGCTATAATAAATGTAGCCATCTGCCTAACCATGTCCAATGAAGGCTCATGTTCCTCTTCCAAACCAACCACAGCAAAAAAAGAAGGAAAATCATTACTTCAAAGACAGAGGAAAACCACACTGGAAACATGAAAAGTGGCTATTAAGAAATATCAAGTTTCAGCCGGGCATCGGTGGCGCACTCCTTTAATCCCAGCACTTGGGAGGCAGAGGCAGGAGGATTTCTGAGTTCGAGGCCAGCCTGGTCTACAGAGTGAGTTCCAGGACAGCCAGGGCTACACAGAGAAATCCTGTCTCGAAAAACCAAAAAAAAAAAAAAAAAAAAAAAAAGAAAAGAAAGAAAGAAAAGAAATATCAAGTTTCTAAAACTCCCACAGGTCTATTTACCAATATTTACAATCAAACTATTATATACATATTAGTATATCATAGAATATTATGGAACAGTCTCAAATAATAAAGTGGATCTACATGGGCTGATATCTCAGCAGAGGCAAAGGGCTGAAGATATAGCTCAGTGGTACAGTACTAGCTTAATTCACATACGGCCCTGAGTGCAAATCTCAATGAAAAAAAAAGGAGAAAGTGTATAATATCATTCACCTTTTAAAAATATTATGTGAGCTTCTATTAGTTTCAACCATATGAAATTGTTATCTAGGTCAAAGACAGTTTGGAGCTTTAGACAATTGGATTGATTGATGAGTTCTTAGCTTTACAATGTCATGGAAATGATGTACATATGGTAGACTAAATCATTACAAGGCTAGCAATATGAGACAAACTCTTCTGTTATGCCAGGCAGCAGCAGTGGGCAACTCCTAGTGAGCCAGCCATACAATCTCGAAGGAAAACGGGCACTGTGCAGAGGTGCACTATACTGCTTAGCTTCAGTATTCTGTAGCTTAGAGGAAGGCAAATAATTTTACTTTTTGTTTTGTTTTGATCTGTTTATGAGAGAGGGTCTCACTATGTAGCTCTGGCTGTCCTGGAACTTACTATGTAGACCAGACTGCCTCAGTCTGTCAAGTGCTGTGTGATTAAAGGCTAAGCCACCATACCTGACCACAAACGCATTTTGAACTTGACATATTGAAGCTTACAATAGGGTTATATCCAAATAACCTCCTAATAAGATGTAGGGAATTAGAAGTATGTCCTGGCAGGCATCCATGTGTTGTGTGTGGTGCTGGGAATGAACCCAGGGCATTACACATGCCAGGCAGGCATTACACCAAGCTGCACCCCAACACTCAAATATCAGTCATCATATTTGGGTCACCCTATATGAAAAGAAGTGGCTTAAAGTTAAAATGAATGTCAAAGTGAAAACAACCAGGGTTTCTTAGGGGGTGGTGATCTGTAGGTAATGAGGTAATAGATTTAGCAAGAGAACAAAAGGAATCTTCAGTCTTCAATTGTTTACATTTATAACAATGAATGGCTACTACAAAGGATACAAGTATAGCATAAACAGTAACATATTTCATAATCATATCAATAACATTTAGCAAAGACAAACGAAAAACACAAATACCTCCCAACTCCTGCTGCAGTCCTTGAGCCTGCCGAATAAGAAACTTGATAGGAATCTGGTCCATTAAAGAAGAAGAATATGATTTGGGTTTCCTTTGCATGGAAGCTGTCAATAAAAGACAAAAAGTGTAAAGTAAAAGAATATCAGAAACAAATCTTAGCTTTCAAAACAAATGAGAATAAAGACACTGTGAAAGTACTTTTAATTCACTTGATATATGAAAGTATAACAGATAAAAATTAACTACCAAAATAGTGACTACAAAGGAAAAACAAAGGCAAGACCTAGAAAATTCCCTGAATTGGAACAAAATCATTGTAGGTTTTAGTGCAAAGAGGAATTCACTGAAAGAACTCAGTGGAGATTTTTCCACATCCATTTAAGAAACCTGAAGAAACCATGAACACAGACTTAGAGCTTAATAATCCTAATGTAAACTACAGAACACCAAGGGGTGAGAAAAAGGAGCTGAAGAAATGGTTCAGCTATTAAGAGCACTGGCTGTTCTACCAGAGCACTGGGGTTCAATTACTAGTGCCCATAAGGCAGCTCACAACTGTCTCTCACTATAGTTCCAGGTGATCTGACACCCTCACACAGACACACATGCAGGTAAAACATCAATGTACATAAAATAAAAATAAATCATTAAACAATTTTAAGAATAAATAAATAAATAAATAAATAACACCAGGCATGATGTCACACAACTATAATCCTAGCTACTTGAAATTGCCTTGCTGGTTGGGCATGGTGGTACCTGAGCACCAGTTTACCAAGTACCAGACAATGAAACAATGAATCTTGTTCTGTTGGTGACCAAAAAGGACATTTTACATATAAGAGGACAGAGTAGAAACCCGTGAGGATTTCTTTTAGGTGACGTGAAGCTGAAGGGTGAGTTAAGCACCCTCCAGTACTTTTATCTACTGAGGAGTGAGACTGTGGCCAGGCATGGAGACTCACACCTGTATTTCAAGTATTCACTTGGGAGGTAGAGGCAAGAGGATCAGGAGTTCAGGCAAACTTCAGCTGGACAGAGGGTTCAAGACCAGCCTCTACAAGAGACTCTGCCTCAAAAACAAGAAAACAAATAAAAATTGTACATCTGAAACTTTTTATACTAAGAAAGCAGTTTGCTTTGAGATAATTTTGATACAAGTGTGTAGTGCTATGCCCAGCTAATAGCACAGTGTTTTAAGTACAAATATTTGAAACATATAAGAAATATTCACAATTTAACTAAGTAGTAAGTACCCAGGAAGTTATTCTTTATTTACTACACATCTTCTTTAAGATAGAAACTTAAATCAATGATATCCTATAAATATGTACAATTTTTATCTCTAAAATATATATATATATATTTTTTTTTTTTTTTGGTTTTTTGAGACAGGGTGACAGGGTTTCTCTGTGTAGCCCAGGCTGTCCTAGAACTCACTCAGTGACCAGGCTGGCCTCAAACTCAGAAATCCACCTGCCTCTGCCTCCCAAGTGCTGGGATTAAAGGCGTGCACCACCACTGCCCAGCACTAAAATATTTTTAAATGAGCATTTGACTAGAATCCATGCACATTAATATGCACATGTGCATAAGTATTTTTAAATAAACAATAAATACACACCTATGTAATTTAACATCTATAACATTCCAATACTTGATTCTACCTCAGAATCTAATGGGTGGCTGATAATGTTTCTTTTTTTTTTTTTGGTTTTTCGAGACAGGGTTTCTCTGTATAGCCCTGGCTGTCCTGGAACTCACTCTGTAGACCAGGCTGGCCTCAAACTCAGAAATCCGCCTGCCTCTGCCTCCCAAGTGCTGGGATTAAAGGCGTACGCCACCACTGCCCGGCTGCTGCTAATGCTTCTTATAAGAATTAAACCAAATGTGAAGTGCTGAGATTACAACACAATATCACAGGTAAGAATATATTTGAGGCAAATAATCTTTGGCTACAGACAAAAACCTCTGAACACTGTCATGAAGTTCTTTACACCCTGGGAAGACAAAAGCTAGACCAGAGAAAAGCCCTAACAAGGGAAAGTTCTGCCAGGAAAAGGTCTTCTCACTCATCTCTTCCCATTCATTGAGGATGTAACTGCAGAGACTGACTGGCTTCAACAGCCCCTCTCTGCAGGACACTCCTCTCAACAGCAACAGAATAGCACGTCTCCTTTTCATCTTAAAACGTCAGGGCTAGCCGGGCAGTGGTGGCGCACGCCTTTGATCCCAGCACTTGGGAGGCAGAGGTAGGCGGATCTCTGTGAGTTCGAGGCCAGCCTAGTCTACAGAGTGAGTCCAAGACAGCCAGGGCTATACAGAGAAACCCTGTCTAGAAAAAACAAAAACACAAAAAACAAACAAACAAAAAAAAAACCATCAGGGCTAGAGAGATGACTAGGTGGTTGAGAGTACTAGCACCCACATCGGTGACTCACAATCGCCTGTACTCTTAATTCCAGAAGATCAGTGGGCACCGTACATGTGGTGTACTTATATACATGGGCACTCAAACACACAAATAATTATAAAGTCTCTTCCTGACCTTATTCACCCCAGTTACCACATCACTTCTCTCTCCCTTGGCAACTCCCCAACGCACAGTCTCTTCTCATGGTCTAACAGCACTGGATCCTCCAACTCCCTTCTGAATTCATTACATTTGGTCTTCATTCTACAGTTCTACAGCAAACTGACCTCCCCATGCTAAGTGCAGCCCTTGGCTGAACCCTAGTCCTCATGTTACTTCCTCATACAGGATCACTGAACAGACCTTAGAAAGCAGACCTCACAAAGTCCTCTTTGAAACCTCCTTTGGCATCTAGAATCCCTATCTCCTGGATTTCCTCTACACTCCATTGCTGGGAACCTATCTAATGTCATAATTTTAAATACCACATATATGCAAAAACTATTCAATCCAGATATTACTAGATACACAGCTGCCTCCTCACTGTCTTCACTTCAAAGAGCAAATGTCTACATATCCAAAATGGAACAGCAAATCTCCTACAGACCTAACTGAGGTCCTCTAGGTTTTTCATGTCAACTAACCTATGCACTGTCCAAAGTTAACCTTCCTCTCTCTCAAATTTGGTTCACTAAAATAAACACTAAAAGAGTATCTTAGTCCTATGATACAACACAAATTATCTGAAATCTAGCCTTTAAAAGTCCCTAGCATCTCACTGCTGCCTACTCATTGGATTTCCATGGATGGGTTCTGACCCACTATCAAGAAGCTACTGGAGAGGCTTAGCTCTGTGCAACTTACCTAATGTCTTTGTGTTTGCCAGGAGAGCTTCCTCGTAAGACAGGATATAATAAAGCACCAGAAGCTGCGCTGTGATACTAAAGCGCTGGTTAAGACGGACACTGTCACCCTGTGGTGATACAAAAACTGTTAAAATGCTGAACAGCAAGAGCATAAACCAGATTATCCAGTGCTGCTGCACCAAGCACAGCTAGACTGAGAGGACTGTGGGCTCACGTAAGACTGAGACAACTTCATGTTTCCCTGAACCTTGAAGGGCATGACAGACAAAAGGAAATATCCTTTCTTCAACTTTTTTTTTTTCTTTTTTTTTCTTTTTTGGTTTTTTGAGATAGGGTTTCTCTGTGTAGCCCTGGCTGTCCTGGAATTCACTCTCTAGACCAGGCTGGCCTCGAACTCAGAAATCCGCCTGCCGCTGCCTCCCAAGTGCTGGGATTAAAGGTATGCGCCACCACTGCCTGGCGTTTTTCCTCAACTCTTAAGTTGACAGGAAAAATGTCACAAGACTTTAGCTACTACTTCTCAACAGTACTCTCATCAGGCTGCTTCTGAAAGACTTGCAGGAATCAAAGTTCTATCTGAAATTACTATGAAGATAACAATTCATTAAAAAGATCCTATATATTAAACTGTCTGTGCAAACTGCAACTTTTTCCTAACAAAATAAGAAAAAATATTTTCCTCAAACTTTCCATAATTGAATCCAGGTATATTTTCAATTTCCAGGAAGCTAAACACCACCATGTTGGATGTGTTGAAATATCCCACAGTCCTTTAGCAAACACATATCTCCAAGGTACCCATTAAACTTTAACAGACTTCAAAACAACTCCCTGTGCTGCGCATGGTAAGGCAAGCCTGTTATTCCTGTATTCAGGAAGCTGAGTCAGCAAGATGATGAGTTTGAGACTAGCCAGGCTACAAAGTGAGACATTGTGTCAAAAACTATGTATTCAGAAATATATATATAATTTTTATCATGATGTTTATATACTATACATAATATATAATACATATATTATATTTAAATATATTATATATTAAAATATTGATATAATATATAAATATATAATATACAAATATTATATATAAATTATACATTGCATATAAATTTATAAATTATAAATATATTAATTGAATTTTATATATATAATGTATATTCATATGTTGTATGAATTAGTATAAATCTTATATAAATTATATTATATAAAAATATATAATTAAATTGTATTATATATAAATTTATAAATTATAATTATATATAAATTCATAGATATTTATATAAATTATATATAAATCATATGTAACTATATAAATTATATATAATATATATAATTATTCAAAAAGTAATGTTTGACAAATTACTTGGAACTAATATTATTATATAAGTTTTATTAGTAAGCTAATAAAATTTAACCTCATTCATGTTTGCATATGTGCAAATGTACATATCCACATATTAATCTTATTTTGAAATCAGAGTTACCTATAAGACTTCTAAGGAAAAAGAACCATTATTTTATTTACCCCAATGACTTCCTGGAAAATGTTGAGTATCTCCTGTTCAGTGACTGGCTGATTTGTGGCTTCAGGGTTAGATTTAGATGCCGGGGTAAGTATAGAATTTACATACACATCAATCAGAGGAAGTAGCTGAGGGTGGAGTGGAGTGGAGGTTTCACACAGCTGTCTGTAAATCCAGTCCTACAAGAAAAACATATTAAATCAAGGCAATTTAAAAAAACAAAGAAAGATCAACACTACAGCACATACAGCTTTACCATGTATAGCTTTAACACGTGTAGCTTTCCATGTTTCTCAGATCAGTGGACTCACCATTAGTTTTGGGAGCTAATATAGATTGATTACATCTTTTCCTAATTCGTCTATAATTTAATCTAAGAACACTGTCTGGCCTTGGGTTTAATGTTTGGAACATTTCCCTCTCTGACTCTACTTAGAGCTCTGCATGTGTCATGGGAGACTTCCCAGCAGAGGGGACTGTAGCGGGGGCTATTTCTTCAGAGAAAAGAACTACTATGGAACTACCACTTACCTACTGGTGAGGAGACATGCAAACTTGAGGTGTGCATCTGGACTCTGAATCCATAGCTGTGTCACTCAATAAAAGCACAAAAAGTAGCAAAAGATGCAATGTAGCTAAAAATTAATGAATGTCACTAAATCATCAAAGCAAGAGCACCTGAAAAGATATGCCACATATAAACTGCTCATTGCTCTTTTTAAGTAAAAAAGGCTTTCACAGAAGGTTCAAAAAACATTTATTTACCTCTTTGTAGTTCAGACCTCTCATTAGGAGACCTTTTAACTCTTTGATATAACCAAATATAAAAAACTGAAAACATAAGTTAGGCACTGGCTATGTTGGTGACATATTTGCAAACACCAACAGTAGAGCTGGTGAACAACAGTAAAATTTAGAAAACGGGCCAGCCATATTAGTGCACACTTATTACCCTAGCATTTAGGAGGGGAAAGCAGAGGACCAATAATTCAAGGTGAACCTTGAATTCAACCGATACATTTTGTATCAAACAAAAATGTAAAGACATGTTACCTGAGAATTTAAGTGGAAACAAAATATTATACACTTTGTAAGAAAGTTATAATATTGTTTTAAAAATTTGAGGTTGCATTTTTTTTTTGTTGTTTTGTTTGTGTGTTTGTTTGTTTTAATGTTCATTGGTGTTTTGCCTGCAGATATGTCTGTGTGAGGGTGACAGATCTGGGAGTTATACACAGTTATGAGCTGCCATGTGGATGCTAGCATCCATATATATATACTTATATATATACATATATATACTTCTTACCAGAGGAAAGAACTACAGTAAACAAACCAAGAACTAGTGAGAGAAAACTGAGTTAGAGCTTAAAATCTAAATGTGAAGCCATACTTTTATAGACACTTTGTGCTTGGTAAATGACCGACTCCTGAGAAGTTGGTAAATACAATGAATGGGCAAAAACCCAGTAATGTTGGCACTCAGGTTGCTGGTGACAGGAACTCGAACTGCATGGGCTGTGACAACCTGAAATGGAAAAATAGCATTAAAACACATAATAAATGCAAAATTAGTTTGAAAAAAGGTATAGTGTATAGACTACAATGTAAATAGACCATCAACACTTAAACATAGTCCATGAGTAGGAAAGGTGAGAATCTACTGGTACAAGTTTTCATTGTTTTGTTTTGTTTTGTTTTGTTTTGTTTTGTTTTGTTTTGTTTTGTTTTGTTTTGTTTTAAGACAAGGTCTCATGTGGATCAGGCTGGCCTTAAACTTTATATTGCTAAGGCTGACCCTGAACTCCTGCTCCTCCTATCTCTTTGTCCGGAGTGTTAGGGTTGCAGACTTGTGCCTGAACATTCTTATGATGTCTAAGTGACAAGTAAATTAGGTGTGGTAACATTCATCTGTAGTCTCAGCTACAAGAAAGGACAAACCATGAGATTCATAAGTTCAAAGCCATCTTGAACAGCTTAGTGAGACTTTACCCACTAAGGCTAGGAATACAACTCATGGTTAAGGTGCTTGCCTAGCATGTGCAAATCCTGAGTTCAATCCCCAGTACAGTTAAAAATTAAAAAATAAAGAAAAAAGAAAAAAAAAGAAGTATATATCTAGGAACTGGTAAAGATCTCTAATTTTCTGTTTATTTGTACACATACATACATAAAAGGCTTGAGGTGTAGCTCAGTGGTACAGCAGTAGTGTAGCATACAAAGGCCTATGGTGCAATTTCCACCACCACCACCAAAAACACTATAATAAAAATAAGTAAACAAACACACATGACAAGTGCTAAAAAAATGTATTATTTGTGCTAATTGGCTCTAGATAAGTCTCTCTACCTTTCAAATCTACTTATACATGTATAAAATAAAAGATTACAATCTTACTTGTCTTGAAAGGTGGCTGTGGTGCTAAATTTTTTCCTAGTAGTTATATGAGATGGGCCAGCACTCAAGAGGCTGAGACAGGACTGCAAAGAGTAGAGAGTTTGCAGAAGGTTTGCCTATATATTAAGTTTCAGTCCAGCCAGAGATATAGAATGAGCCTTTGTCTCAGGAGGAAAATAAATAAAATTATACATACATATATATATATATATATATATATATATATATTCATATATTCATATATTCATATTATACATACATATATAATATAAATTGGCAAATGAATTTCAGAACTAATTTAATTTTTATTTTCAGGATCACTTTATTAAAAAAAAAAAAAATTTCTTGGATTTGGATTTACCCAGACAGAGACAAGGGTACTGAAGCCAAATAAGGGTAAACAAAAGAATAAGGAACCAGAAGCTAGTTTGTAATGTAACTGCAAATACTTTACAACCTAAAGACTTAACTAGGTTAGGGGATGGGGCCACCCACCCATCTCAAAAATATTAATCCAGAATTGCTCCTGTCTAAAGGAAATGCGGGGACAAAGAGTAGAGCAGAGACTGAAGGAAAGGCCATTCAGAGACTGCCAACCTAGGGATCCATCCCATCTGCAGACACCAAACCCAGACACTATTACAGATGCCAAGAAGTGCTTACGGATAGGAGCCTGGTATAACTGTCCCTTAGGAAGCTTTGCCAGAGCCTGACAAATACAGAGGCAGATACACAAAGCCAACCATTGGACTGAGTGTGAGGACCCCAATGAAGGAGTTAGGGGAAGGACTGTAGGAGCTGAAGGGGTTTGCAACGTCATAGAAAGAACAACAGTATCAACCTTCCAGACCCCCCAAAGCTCCCAGGGACTAAACCATCAACCAAAGGGTACACATGGAGGGACCCATGGCTCTAGCTACATATGTAGCAGAGGACTGCCTTATCTAGCATCAATAGGAGGGGAGCCCCTTGGTCCTGTGGAGGTTTGATGACCCAGTGTAGGAGAATGCTATGGCGCTGAGGCGGGAGTGGGTGGATGGGTGGAGGAGTACCCTCATAGAGGCAGGGAGAGGAGATAGGGGGGTTATGGAGGGGAAACTGAGAAGGGGGATAACATTTGAAATGTAAATAAATAAAATAACCAATAGAAAAAAGACTTAAATTAATGAGGGCTCTGTTTTCTCAAGAGTAATCCAAATGATTAACCCATATGCGTACATTAGAAGTGTCTACAACCATACTATTAAGTACCCACTCAAAGTTTTCAAGAATCTATAAACTCAAAATATACTGTTTTGTAATGAGGTAAATAAATTATTCACAGATAGTTTAAAGATGAAATAAATTATCATTACAAATTGAAAGTGATGAAAAAAGACTACTTTATTCTTTTAAGTAGTTCAGTGAGGAGCTAAAGACAGAAGGAAGTACCTGCTCTGTAAAGATTTCCTGTGTGAAGATGGTCTTCATCCTGCTTAAGGAGCTTGGCTTAATCACAATCTAAAATAGTTAAAAGAATTGCAGTAGCATGTTAAACTGTATGAAGTACACTTACTCTCATGAATTTATTACCCAAAATGGTATGATGCACAATATTAATGGTGAAAAGTTAAATTTTCTCTCGTAAGTGACTTCTCAAGCTCGACATTAAAAGACACAGAAGCAGAACCAACGTAAAACTTAGTAAAAGCAGTGCACACATGTGCATGCCTGTAGTCTCAGCACTTGGGAGGCTGAGACTGGTGGGTCACTAGAACCCAGGAGATGAGGAGCAACCTGGGCAATATAGTGAGACCTCTTGTCAAAAGTAAAGATAAAATATACTTTAAAATTACTTAATAAATTGTACTAACTATTGACATCTTAAGTTAGTGGGTAGAAAAGGTTTATCCAACAAATGGAGACCAAAAAAAATATCTATTTCATATATTTACACACACACACATACTGTTATACACATAACACTACACACCAACCTGTACTTCAAATGGACTACCTTAAGGTCAATGGAGACCTGAAGTATATACAGCTCACTGGAAGGGTGCTTGCCTAGTATAAGTGGAGCCCTATGTTTGTTCTTTAGTACTGAGGAAAAAAGATTTAAATGTAAAGCATAAAGCCACAAATAAACTAGAATAAAATTTGGTAAGCTGAGTGTGATGACGCACATCTGTAACCCAGCACTCCTGTGAAAAGGCAGGGGAATCACATCAAAGTCTGAGCCACTCTAAGCTACAAAGCAAGACCTTGTCTAAAAGAAACGAAACAAAAACAAACAAACAAAAGGACAGAAGAACTCGTTTTACTAATTAACCAATAAAACATAAAAAAGAGGGACTGTTCTTCACCAATCAAATTTGCAGCCCAGGCATGGTAGTATACGTCGTTAATCCAGCTCTCAGGAGGCAAAGGCAGACAGATCTCTACGGTTTGAGGTCAGCCTGATCTACATACCAAGTTCCAGGATAGCCAGGTTTATATAAGGAGACCTTGTCTCGATAAATAAATACAGAAATAAATTAAAAAGCCAAAGTTACAAAGAATGGAGCTGTCTAGGCATGGTAAGACTTTGGGAAACCAAGAGCTCTGAGGCACTAATGTGAACAGTGAAACTGAAAATATCTCTGTGAAAAATAATCTGATAGTATTCATGAACACTTGGCAGACTTGCACTTACTTAGTAACTGCTTGCCACAATTTTATCTTAAATAGACTGAGAAGTATACAAGGATACAGATATGTGACTGCCTGTGTTTACATTTATATGAGTTTACTCATCTAAGCTTTAAAATAAATTAGAAAATCTACATAGGAGATTAAAACAATCCATTGAGACCAGCATGGGTTCCAGGCCAGATTGTCTCAAACAACAACAAAAAAGAAGACTGGAGAAGTGGCTGGCAGTGCACTACTCCTGTAGAGGACACTAATTTCGTTCCTAACATCCATGTCAGGTTACTCTGACACCTGAGGCTCCTACTCCCTCTTCTAGCTTCTGTGGGTAACTACACACATGTACACATGCCCATACAGACACACATACATATACAAAATTTGAATAAATGTAATTTCTATTTTTCTAGGAATTCCTAAATAAAATTTCAAACTAGCAAACAACTAAAACTACTTAAATGAACACAATGTATTTATTTTATACTATAACAGATTATACATATACTAGTGTTATATATACATATACACACACACACACACATATATAGTTATATACTTATATACTATAACTAGCTTAGACACACTTTCTTTCAGAAAAAAAGATAATTAACAATTACCTTCATCCCCAAAGTGGAGCAGACTAAGTCAATGATAGCACTAAGCTGGTTGCTATGGAAATACATGGCCACCAGTAACAACATCTCCCCAAAAGAAGCAGAGACACCTGATGTACTGTTAAAACAGAAGAAAAACCATGAATTTCAAGGAGGGGATAAATAAGAAAAGCTTTCTCTACTAAGAGAAACAAATGACTACTTGCCTTACCTCTCAAAGTAAGCTTCTTCTTTGATCATCCAGCTAAGCCACACAACCATCAGCTGTTCCTGCTCTGGTGTGCTGCAGAAAACATCATGTCACCCCATAAGCCAGAGAGCAATGAAGAAAATAACCTGAAAGAATCTTTCCTTATTTTGTTTATTTATTTATTCTTGTCTTCTGCGTATAAGGGTTCTGCCTGTTTGTACCATGTGCATGCCGGGGACCCTCAGATCCCCCAGAACTAGAGTTTCAGAGGGTTCTGAGCCAATGTGGGTGCTGGGAACTGAACCCAGGTCCTCTGCAAGAGCCCAAAGTGTTATTTACCCTGAGCCATCTCTCCAGCCCTGAAATTATTTTTCATAGAAGTTTTTTTTTTCTTCTCTATTTTGAAATACCAATTGAAATTAATGGTTTGTTGACTTGGACCATTAATTATAAATGAGATGAGAACTCAAAGATGGAGGCTCTGGCTTCATCAACCTGAACTGTCAAAACCTCCTCAATTTTTAGTAACTATATATTGTAAATTGGAGAGAGTGACATTCTCTCTTATTCCTTGGAAAAACAAAGGTTTCTGGGATTAAAATGTTAAAAGAACTATATTAAGAACTAACCAGCTACTTCCTATAGGAAAATGTTTTTAAAAATCTAATGTTAAAATGTAAGCATTAAATTTGGTGGTTCAACCTTTAATCCCAGCTCTTGGGAGACAGAGGAAGACATATCTCTGTGAATTCAAGACCAGCCTGGTCTACATGTTAAGACCCTGTCTCAAAAGAACAAAAACAAACAAACAAACAAACAAAAACTCCTTAAGCATCAAAAAGTCAGAAGCCAAGGTCTAAAATCTAACAAATTAATGCATCTTTTAATTAAAATTTAATTTATGGAAATATTTTGGGAAGAATTTTAAATTTTAGACAGAAATTACAACTAATCACAAAAACTAAGAATATGAACTCACCATACTTAAAATGGTTATAAAAATGTAACAGTAATAACTATTTGTAAGTTTTTCTTTTCATTTATTTATTTATTTATTTATTTATTTATTTATTTATTTTGTGAGGGTGTGTATAGCATGATGTTTGTGGGGTCAGAAGACAACTTGCAGGAATCAGTTCTCTCCTTCACCATATAAGTCCATGGGATCCAACTCAGATTATCAGGTTTTGTGGCCAGTGTCTTTACCCACTAAGTCATCTCACTGACCCAACAGCAGTAATAACTTCTTTAGAACAATCATTATATTTAAAACTAAAAGGCACTCTGACTTTGACTTGTGCAAAAATGTCACGACTCTCTTCCACCTCACTGCAGAATTCCAGGCCAACCAGAAAGACTGTCTCAAATAAACAAACAAAACAACAAAAAGAGACCAAATATTATCTACAACTTTTCGAAACCATGTGAGAAAGAGCCAAGCCTACATGTTTGCAGTGACAGAAGAGGCCACACAAAGAGACAAGGAATTGGAATGACTTTAGACATTGACAACAAAGCAGGAAGTTAGAAGACAACGGAACAGACACACACTTTCAAAATCCTCAAAAGAAATTCTTTCCTGCTTAGACTTCTACATGCCATCAAACCATCATATGTCAGAATGAAGGCATTTCAGAAATCCACCGCTGCTCTGAAGAATTACCGCCCACATGACTGCTTTTGAAAGACACAAAATGAAAACCTGTTCCTGTGTATAGCTGTAGAACAGCAGGTACAGAGGCCCAGCCAAGACTGCAGCAGACAATACTGCTCTGGGCAAGACTTCTGAAAAAGATTAAACCAATAAACTGTCTAATGAGTCAGAACAGATTCAGAGGAGATCTAGCTGCATCTTGTTTCTTTCTTGTTGGGTTGTGTGTCAGTGGTTTTCTCAGTATTTTGAGACAAGGTCTTACTATGTAGCCTGGGCTAGCTTCAAACACATGGCCATCCTCTTGCCTTGGTCTCCTGTGGGTTGATATTAGAGGCATGCACCACTACAACCAGCAAGATTTAGTTTTGCAGTTTGGAGTTGAATTATTACTACACAGAACACCAAGAAAATTTAAAACAAAATTGCAGCCAAACCTGATAACCAGAGTTCAATCCTTGAAGCCCACATGATAGAAGAAATGAATCCTGCAAGTTGTTCTTTGACCTCCACACATGCATCATAGCACTCGCACGTGCACACACGCGCGCGCGCGCACGCGCACGCACACACACACACACACACACACACACGTGCACACATATACATATACATACACACACACACACACACACGCACACATCAAATAATGTGCTAACTAAACAAATAAAAAATAAACAAGTAATAAATTTTTTAAAAGCCTTTAAAAGTACTAGTAAACCCAAAACAACTTGAGAACTAAAAGATATTACCTCCAAGGAAGGAAAAAAGTAGAGAAAGAATTACTAGCCTTTAACAATGTTCAGAAGAAACTTTGACAAAGACTAATAAAATGGCTATCATTCAGTAGACACTGATATCCTTTTATTGGCCAGTTTCTGTGATAAACTTTTAATAACATGCTATATACCCATTCTGGTAGCAAACCTCATGCTAGGTGAACTTGCTACCTACACTACATACTCGTCCCCTATATGAACATTTAGAGAAGTAGATACGAGCACATTGGGAAGGCAGAGTGACTTGTATAGCACAGCACCTGACAAGTGTAGAGAAGGCCAGCAGCATACAGAAGGAGAGGGAAACAAAGCGAACCCCAGCCGGGGTGGCAGGAGGCCGGCTTGTCATCAGCTGCAGCAGCTGCTCAGCTTCTTCTTCAGTCGGTCTAAAAGGGCAAACACAATTTGTTTGTTTGTTTGTTTGTTTTTAATTCAATAAGGACACAAGCAAATTTTCCAACATTTTAACCCTCCATGCACAAACCTTTTAACCCCACTGTAAAAAAACTGCATCTAATTACTTACTTATACTGTGTGTATGTGTGTGCACATGCATAGACATGTGTTATGTGCATATGCTGTATGTGAGTTGTGGGTGGGTCGTGCACATGAATGTATGGGTGTTCTTGCCTAGGCATACATGCAAGGGCAGAGGAGGGTGCTCTGTCTTACTGCCTCAGGTAGAAGCTAATTGCTCCCATGAGGCTTGCTGCCACAAGCTCTTGAAACATGCATATCTCTGCTTCACAGTCATACGAGATGATATCACAGACATGTTCAACCATGCTCAGCTTTTTAGATAAGTGCTGGAGATTTAAATTCAAGTCTGTCATGATTGTAGAGCAGCATTCTTAACCCTGAACCATTACCCCAACCCCAACACCTTCATCTTTATTGGCCAATTCTCTCTTTTCAATTGTCTCCTTTTTAAATGGCATATGAGTTATCACAAAGAATGGGAAGTCGAATTGCTTTGTTGTCTGTGCAAAAATCAAATAAATAATTAGGGTTCTGTGACCAACAGACTTCCTAGAAGTAATAGCAGAGGTCATAGGCATGACAAGCACGTATTATTTATGTGTAGTCATATGTGTTCTAAAGAGCTCACAGCAAGCCGGGCGGTGGTGGCACACGCCTTTAATCCCACCCAGCACTTGGGAGGCAGAGGCAGGCAGATTTCTGAGTTCGAGGCCAGCCTGGTCTACAGAGTGAGTTCCAGGACAGCCCGGGCTACACAGAGAAACCCTGTCTCGAAAAACCAAAAAAAAAAAAAGGAGCTCACAGCAATGACTACTTTATACAATTATGGGGTTAATGGATTGTAATGACTTAAATTTGAACCAAACTGATGGGCCAGCATTTGCTTAACTAAATTGTCAGATCTGAAAGGCACATGAGTTGGAGACACACAGAAGAATGTTCAGATACCAGCTGAGGACATTATTCAAAAGGATTTGGTACAGTAACTTAGAAACCCTGTGTTCGGGCTGGAGAGATGGCTCAGCAGTTAAGAGCCCCGATTGCTCTTCCAGAGGTCCTAAGTTCAATTCCCAGTAACTACATGGTGGCTCGTAATCATCTGTAATGGGATCTGGTGCCCTCTTCTGGTGAGTCTGAAGAGGGTGACAGTGTACTTATATACATAAAATCAATAAATAAATCTTTAGAAAGAAACCCTGTGTTCAAGAAGCATATACTGTCCTTCTAAAGGATTTCCTTCAAATGGGGCCCAGGTATGGTACAGTAGTGGATCACTCACAGGTCACTCAGAGGTATCTTCTCAAGTGTGGTAAAATCACAGGACCTTTACACTGTGACGAAAAACTTACTCTTGTCCCTCTGATATTTGCATAATTCTATTTGTAACCAGACCACATTAGATCAAAATATTCCTTAACAACAGTTGGCTTTAATACCTTCAATCTTGATATAAGCTAGTAAAATTAAGACCTGAACCCTCTTAATAAAGGCCTTTGGTCCACTTCTCTGAGATTAGAATCGAGAAGAAAAAAGTAAAGAAGGAAATATTAGATTGAGTACTTGAGTCCAGCAATTCCCATCAAGGCACAGTATAGACGTAAGAGTGCGCTGGCTTTCACGACATGCTCTTCTTTCAGCCCCGAGTACACCGACACAGTAGGCTCCATCTCCACGTCGGCTTCCTCCACAATTCGGGTACTCCTCACTGTAGGAAGAATGCCCATCAACTCCAGAAGAAGCTGCCTTCTCATCTGCCAAAGCACGGAACCACTGGTCTCCCTTTTTCTCTGTAAGAAGTGTGAAATGGCAAAGGAAGAAAGCATGGGATAGTTACTAAAGTAAAAGGAAGCTGAACAGATCTTGTCACATGAGCACTTACAGTTGACCCAACATGAAGAGCCTATTGTAACTGCAGTTCTATTTTAACAAATCAAGAAAACTCAAAATTTACTCATCTACTCACCCCAGTTTGCACTGATTGCAGAGGAAAAGCTAAATTAATGCAAATTAGGTCATGAATAGTAATTAAACAGTACTTTAGCTGAGTGTGGCAGTCCATTTGTAAATCTCATCACTCTGGAGACAAAGGCAGGAGAGCTGTTGGAGGCCAGGCCAGTCAACATGGCAAGTTCCAGTGCAGCCAGGGCTACAGAACAAAAACTTGTTTAAAAAATTCAAAATAGGGCTTTTGAGATGGCGTGGGGATTAAGTAAGAGCAGTTGCTGCTCTTGCAAAGGCCTTGGTTCAATTCCCAGCACCTACTCTGTACTTTCAATCCCTAAGGCAGTACAACAGCAAGCACAAGTTTGGAGAACCTGAAAACCTCAGTCTTAAGCTCTAGCTCTACCACTAATTATGCGCTTCACGGTACAGTAGTTAACCTCTCTGAACCCCGAGTTCCTTCTTGTCAAGGAACTAAACAGTGGTATTATGTGCCTTGCCTTTAGAGATGCCATGATTGAGTCTGTACCTCTAGAGGCAGCACCCCAGCTCAGCTCTCCAGGCAGGGATATTTGAGTCATCATTCATTCTTCAAGTCTAACGCTGTACTTGATAAGTGCAAGCACTCAATGCTTATTAAGAAACCAACAAACAAAGAAAGATCATACACAAGAATGGAATGCTAAATTACAAAAGGAGAGACATTTCCTTAGCCAGGTATAGTGGCAGATAACTTTAATCAGTGCTTATTATTCTTTTTTTTTTTTTTGGTTCTTCGAGACAGGGTTTCTCTGTGTAGCCTTGGCTGTCCTGGAACTCACTCTGTAGACCAGGCTGGCCTCAAACTCAGAAATCCGCCTGCCTCTGCCTCCCAAGTGCTGGGATTAAAGGCGTGTGCCACCACCGCCCAGCTGTGCTTATTATTCTTAAGACTGCTGTCAAGGAAAGAATAATAAACATGTCTGAACAGTAATGTTAAATTCCAAGAAGAAACATGTGTGGCACACAAAGGACTAGGAGGAACAGGAAGAGCATACTGACTGCCCAGTACACAGCCATATACTAGTCACAAATACTTGTGTATGTGCAAAGCAACAGACTATAAAGAAAGTAAGTCTTGAATGTAGAATGATGTGATATCTTGGCACAAAACTAGTTTTGTATGGGTATACAAAGGATGCTCTGTTTCAACCTGAACTGTTAAAGTCAGTCTACACCAGCAAATTCTACTCAGAAGTACTAAAAACGTGTTCTAGAAAAACTAAAGTATTCTGCAAAGATAAAAAATGGTGGAGCTGGGGGATGGTGGTGCATGCCTTTAATCCCAGTACCCGGAAGGCAGAAGCAGGAAGATTTAAGTGAGTTCAAGGACAGCCTGGTCTATAGAGTGAGTTCCAGGACAGACAGAACCACAGAGAGAAACCCTGTCTCAACAAACAAACAAACAAACAAACAATAAATGGCAAAGGAAAGAAAAATAACAAAAAACAAACATGCTGAGCAGGGAAGAATGTTGGCAATGGAGGCCATGCCTGTAGTCAATGCAACACTCACAAGGATCCCTCAGACTCAGACTGGGTCAGTTTGAGCTACTACACTCTAGAACAGCCTAGGCAACAAAGGAAGAGCCTATATCAAACACTCAAACACACACACACAAACACACAAACACACATACACACACAATGAACAAACCTGATGAAAGTCACAACTTACAGGCCAGGCATGCTAATACCTTTAATCTCAACTGCTCAGGTTAGAGGAAGAAGCCAAGTTCAAGGACAATCTTGGCAACTCAGTGAGACTTAGTAGCTCAGTAGGACAGTGCTTACCAGTATATGAGAGGCTCTGTATTCAATCCCAGGACCACAAAAACATAATGGATCACTTTGTTTATTAAAGTATCTATTATTATGTACCATAAAATATATGATATATAT
Organism: Mastomys natalensis; assembly: GCA_021653895.1. Classification (NCBI taxonomy): domain Eukaryota; kingdom Metazoa; phylum Chordata; class Mammalia; order Rodentia; family Muridae; genus Mastomys; species Mastomys natalensis. Next base: position 137,002 of record JAJTUV010000028.1, read on the forward strand.
CAAAAGGTAAAGAGAAAAACAAAATGAATATATACACACAATGGACTGTTATTCAACCTTTAAAAGGAAGGAAATTCCTTTGTTGGGGTGTTTTCTACATGGTGGAGGGGGTCTCAGGATATAGCCCAGCTGGCTGAGAATGTGATATGTATCTATCCTATAATCCTGCTTCTAGCTACTGAATGTTAGTATTAAAGGTATATATAACAATACCTGGCTAAGGAAATTCTGACACATGCTGCAAGAATGAACATTGAAACCTTTATGTTAAGGAAATAACATACAAATATCATGTAATGGGACTCATTCACCCAGAATTCACACAGAACAACATAGAACCATGATCACCAGTTTACAGGAAAAAGGAGGAGCAGGCAGTTGAATGGGTTCAGAGTCTCTAAAGCACAGGGGATAGAACTCAGAGTGTTTACCCAACAAGTGTAAACCCAGACCACAAAAAAAGAAAACAAAATCCTAAAAATAGATAATGGTTATACATGCATAACACTGTCAAGGTTCCTTTTCTGTGCATGTGCGCATGTGTGTATACATACACACAAGCTGTATATATGTACAGCTCAGAAACAAATTCTCCACTTTCTTTATTTTTAAAGATGTATTTATCTTTTATTTATTTGCCTGTGTGTACATAGGAAAGGGAGGCTGCAGAGGGCATCAGATCCTCTGGAAGCAGAGTTACAGATGGCTGTAAGCTGCCCACTGTGGATGCTGACAATAGAACTTGCGTCCTTCAGAAAAGCAGGAAGTGCTCCTAACTGCTGAGCCACCATTTCAGCTGCCCCACCTTATGTTTTTAGACTGAACCTGAAACACGAAGCCTCCAGGTATGACACATATGTATCGGCTCCCCTAACTCTGGAATTACAGACAACGGCTACCACACTCTGCTTTTACACGGTTACATTGTTACTAAAGTCAAATCCTCATGTTGTATAGCAAGCATTTTAACCACTGAGTCTCCAGGCCTATACTGTGAATGTTCTGAACTGTATCTAAAAAATGAATAAATGCAAACTCTGATATATATTTTACCACAGACACACATATATTAAATTACAGAATATAACTTACTTTGATGATCTACTGTAACAGTTCTCAAAAACGTAACATAGGAACCTAGAGCATCCCCAAATTCTTTCAAGGGTCCAGAAAGTTGAAATACCTCTTCACAATACTGAAACGGTGCCTTGTCCCTCCCATTCTTACTAGGGTACCATACATTTTCCAAAAACTTTTGCTAAGTTAGACTTTGAAGAGATTTAAAAAACTGTAAAATAGTACTACTATTTCACTTTTTTTTCTTTTTTTTTTTTGGTTTTTCGAGACAGGGTTTCTCTGTGTAGCCCTGGCTGTCCTGGAACTCACTCTGTAGACCAGGCTGACCTCAAACTCAGAAATCCACCTGCCTCTGCCTCCCAAGTGCTGGGATTAAAGGCGTGAGCCACCGCTGCCCGACTTGTATTTTTTTTTTTAAATGTAATGTTTACTAAGCATGGTGGGACATTCCTATGATCTTTGCAATCAGGAGGCTTAGGCACAAGTCTAAAGAAGAATTGCCAGCCTTGACTAAATACCAAGACCAAGCTCAAAAATACACACACACACACACACACACACACACACTTCATGTTTATACTTGAGCTTTTTTTTATTTTTAATAAGCTGAATATTTCAATATTTTTAATTTCTAATTGGAAAGTATCAAAAGGCAAAAGCCATATAAACATAGCTTTCATATCCTTTATTTATCTTTATTAATGTAAGGAGGTTCGAAAAATTAAGTCTAACAACCACTGGCCTAAAGATACCTTTTCTTTCCTTTGTTTCCCCCTTCCCACCATGGCTTTTATTTGTTCTTTTTAGATATAGTCTCTCTATGTAGCCTTGGCTAGCCTGGAAGTTGATATGTAGACCATGCTGGTCTCAAATTCATAGAGATCTACTTGTCTCCTACTGCAGGGTCCTGGGTTAAAGGTGTGTGCCACCATGCCTGACTCCCATGGCTTTTAGCCTTGAAATCATAGTAATCCTCTTGCCTTAGTCTTCCAAGCACAGGGATTATGGTGTGAGGCACCAGGCCTGGTTAATAAGATCCTTCTAAGGAGTTTCTCCACTCTTCATAACTGCCCCTGAGGAGTCTTCCCTATGTGCATGCTTGACTCTCACCTGTTGTCCATTTCGAATAAAGGTTCCAAACCAAGTCCTGACTTTTGCATTTGTTCCAAGAAGCAAGCCACTAACAAAGCAAACCAAGTCACTCACTCCATCTTCACAAGCTTCAGTTTTAGTATGATCCAATGTCAAAGCTACTCCAAGGCCTGGCAAGTGACATTCTTCCACCTAACACAACATAGAAAAATAAGTTAAACTCAACACAATAAGGAAAAGGTCTAGGACATTCCAAAATTTAAAGCGCCTCAAGTTCGGAGGAGAGAGTTTACAAAACATAAGACCCAAGAGGGGAGGCAGCACACTCAGCATATGAATAAAATTCCCAATTTCTAAAGGATTCTCAAACAATCTTGAGAAAAATCCTGCTATAAAAAGAGCTGTCACAAAGAGACAAGAGACTCTCTTACCACCATGCCCCGGACCTTCAGGGCCTGAGAAGGATTCATTCTGCATAAGAAGCGTAAGGCGTCTGTCCTGCGCCTTCCTCCCAGACTTTCTTCATCCTGCCGTTCTCCATTTTTGATCAGGCCCCTACAAACTATTATTTAAGAGCCTCTATTATTTTAAGCTTTGTCAAGCTTTTTTAAGTAAAGTGTTATAAACCACTTCTTCATTCTTGAAAATAAACCATTTATGCAGCTTAAACAGTATAGAAGGAAGACACTGGGAACTTGATAGTGTTTCAACAGAAACCAAGTCAAGAGGAACAAATGACAATGAAATAGTCCTTAGTAAATAACAACCTGGAGGACAACACCTAGTCCCACCTGCTACTATAAACCCACAAGAACAAAGGTAGTAAACAACTAAATATACTCAAGCTGGCCAATCACAGCACTAGGTAGCTGGAGGAGAATCTCCAATTAGAGCCCAGCCTGGACAACATAGCAAAATCCAGGCTAACTAGAGCTAAACAGGGATTCAGTGTCACAAAGAAAAAACAACAGAACTAGGGCTGAGCTCAACAGAAGTGCACCTGGCTAGCACTGATGAGGCTCTGCAATCAATTCAGAGAAAACAAAACAGCAATTAGTGTAGTCTAGTAACAAGGCTGTAATCTGAGCTACTCCAGGGTCTGAGGCTTACATCTAAAGATCACAAGTTCAAAGCCCATTTGAGCAACAAAGTGAGTTCAAGTCTATCCTGAACATCTTAATGAGCCCCTGTCTCAGAATGAAAAGTTAAAAGAGAGATGGATGAACAACAGTGGCAGAGGGCTTGCCAGGCCAGTGCGAGGCATTGTGCTCAATCACCAGTACTGAAAATACAAGTTATTTTACTTTTAAAATAAATTTTTTCAAAATAAAAGTTTTTTCCTGGACTGGAGAGATGGCTCAGCAGTTAAGAGCACTGACTGCTCTTCCAGCGGTCCGAGTTCAATTGCCAGCAACCATATGGTGGCTCACAACCATCTGTAATGGGATCCGATGCACTCTTCTGGTGTGTCTGAAGACAGTGACAGTGTACCCATATAAATAAAAATAAATAGTATTTTTTAAAAAAAAGTTTTTTCCTACCAAAATTCTGGAGAAAATTGTTGCCAAGAAATCTACCCTTCAAAGCTCAAGGGATAGCTCATTGGCAGAGCAAGTAGCTCTTGGTTCAATCCTAAACACACATAAATAAAAACAAAATAAAAGAAATAAATGTAAATAATCTACACTACAAGAAACGAAGGCAATTCAGTAAAGAGTACCAAAAATACTAAGTATACAGATAAAGCTTTTTCCCAACATTTTAAAAAGGACTTTAAAATCAGATAGATGTGGCAGCACACAAATGTAATACTAACGCTCACTGGAAATGAAGAGGAAAAAAAATCAGAAAAGGCTGCTGGTGAAGTGGCTCAGCAAGACAAGATGCTTAGCACCAAGCCCTACCACAGGACCTATATGGTAGGAGAAGGTCTACTCGTGGAAGTTGCCCTCTAACCTCCACATATGCTCACCCATATGCAAACACACACAAACTACACAAGGAAACAAATCAGAAGAAAAAAGAATTAACTAGTTAAAATAAAAGCAGTAAGAATGTTATTTGGGGCCGGGCGGTGGTGGCGCACGCCTTTAATCCCAGCACTTGGGAGACAGAGGCAGGCGGATTTCTGAGTTCGAGGCCAGCCTGGTCTACAGAGTGAGTTCCAGGACAGCCAGGGCTACACAGAGAAACCCTGTCTCGAAAAACAAAACAAAACAAAACAAAAAAAAAAAAAAAAAAAGAATGTTATTTGGGACATGTATGATAAAAAATGATACAAAGAAGAGATAAAAATAATGTGGCATACTTTCACCACCACAATAATTTCATTAAATGGCTAATATAAATTATCTATACACTTAAATTAAAAGGCAGACTGGTCTGGGGGGACAGCTTAGGCACTGGGTCCCACCCTGGCCCAGAAGGAATGGTGCCATGCACTTGTAACACCAGTCCCTCAGAAGGCAGAGGCAAAAGAATCACAGGTTCAAGGACAGAGCAAGACTGTCAAACAAAACAAAAGGGCCCAAATATGCCAAATCAAAGTTCTCCAATATTTCATTCTTAAATTGTATTTACCTTCATTAAAACTATCAGGAACATTGGCTACCAAGAGACACAAGAACCAGGCACCGTTTCTAACATGTAGCAAGGCTTCAGCTACATCGACTATAGGAAGCAAGGAAGGGAGCTCTGGAAGAAAAAAAGCCACTGTCACTATTGAGACATGACCCCTCTAGTGTTCTATGTTCACTAGCCAGACATTTCAGAACACAACTCACTTAGGTACTGGTTCCTCAGTCACATTAGCTACACTTCAGTTAGCACAGCCACGTGAGGCAAAGGGAAGGGTTACTAACTGGACAACACAACCCAGAATACAGCAGATGTTTCCCCGAATAGCACTGGTCTAAGAAATTATTTTAATAAAAATCTTTACATTTCTTTATTTTCTTGTTTTTATTTTACCATATATACCTATTAAAAAATCTGAAAAAGCAAAAAAGGTCCATAGGAAAAAAAATGTATGTTAGCTTTAATAATATATATGTATTTAATATATTTGTAATCATAAGTATATTTAATATCTAATTTTAATACCCTCATTAATAGTTTTAATATTAATTAAAACAGAGATTTTATTTGTCCTCTCTGCCCTTTGCTTTTTGATCCAACATATTATGAACATTTATGAACTCATTAAAGTTATAAATCATTAAATCAAATACACACTGCTAATGTGTATATAACATGGTATAGTGTACAAATAGCAGAAGTCACTGCGTCTTTGTTCTAATGCTCATCATTCTTAATTTAAACTTTTTTAAAAGAAGTTATGAGCATGCAGGTGTCTATGTGAGACTGTTAGATCCCAAGGAGCTGGAGTTACAGGCTTCGAAGTCACCAGAACCACAGGCAGGTCCCCTGGCAGAGCAGCAAGCACTCTTAGCTGCTGATCCACTTCTCCAACCCTTTAACTTAAAATTTTAAGACATATCTTTAGTGAATAACTTTTACATTTTTAAGGTTTTGGGGGTGGGCCAGTGTTATTTGAGACAACATCTCACTCTGTAGACCAAGATAGTCTGGATTTGACACAATACTCCTGTCTCAACGTCCCAAATGCTGGACCACACCCCATCTTGATAATCTTTAAAATACCAAATTTGAGGCTGGGGAGATAATACTGCTCTTGCAAAGGACCTGAGCCCTAGCATCCCCATCAGGCAGCTTACAACCGCCTGTACCTCCAGTGTCAGGACATCCGGTGCACACCCATAGACACACGTAGCTCTGCGGTCAGTCAGTCCGTCAGTCAGTCAGTACCTGCTTGTAGAATACAGAGCACATCTGCAGCCTCCTCCAAGTACACTGCACTCTCAAAGAGCTCAGAAGACTTGAAGACGAACTCTCCACTGCACTCGGACACCTTTGTGAGAAGAGGGAAGCAAGGAAGGAAGAGCAACTAAGTTTATGTCATTTGTAATTGTTTTGTTTCTATTTTTTACCTCACAGATCATGAGTTTATTCTGCGGTTGAGATAGGGTCTCATGATGTAGCTGTGGCTATTATGAACTCAGCACATAGACCAGGCTAGCCTTTAATCTACTGGCCTAAGATGGCATAAAACACACGATCTTTGTCCTTGCTTCTCTCCTGCTGGGATTGAAGGTGTACTCTCCTGCACCAGCCTCAAGTCACCACTTATAATATGGCTAATACGCCGGGCGGTGGTGGCGCACGCCTTTAATCCTAGCACTTGGGAGGCAGAGGCAGGCGGATTTCTGAGTTCGAGGCCAGCCTGGTCTACAGAGTGAGTTCCAGGACAGCCCGAGCTACACAGAGAAACCCTGTCTCGAAAAACCAAAAAAAAAAAAAAAAAAAAAAAAAAAAAATATGGCTAATACACTGAGGCAAAGTCTGTGGCACCCTATCAGTTTTAACAGTTTAACCATGATTATTATCCAGACATGGTAGCAGTAGTCTCAGAACTGCATATTGGCTACTGTTTATAATCCGAGCATTTGAGAAATTGAGGTAGAAAAGTCTCAAGTTACAAGGTCACCGTGGCACCTAGTGATATTGGCCCCCCTCCAAAAAAAGAAGAGAGGGACAGAGACAGAGGAGGTAGGGGAACTGATTCCAATCTACATTTTTAGAGATACTTAAAATTAAAGGATAAGGCAAGCCAAAAAACAGTATAGGAATGGTATATGTATAAACTGTTGATTTAAAAAACCAATATTGGGCTGCAAGATGCCTCAGCAGGTAAAAGCACATTGTCACAGAAACCTGATAAACTGAGTGTGACCCCCAGAAGCACAGATGGAACTCCTGAAAGGTAACCTCTGACCTCTACATATTTGCCAACACACATCATACCTACACTCACAGTAACAAAAATATAATTACTTTTTAAACTGTTAAAGCATTATAACAAAAACAAATTCATTTAATTCTAATGACCAACAGAGACAAAGTAAAAAACAAACAAACTCCACAAGAAATGACAACTTTGAGCCTGGATCAGGGGTACATACCAGCAATCATAGCACACAGAAAACTGAAACAAGAAGAGATTAGAAATCTGAAGTCATCCTAAGCAAATAGGGAGATTTGTTTCAAAGGGGGAGGAGGTAGAAACTTAGGGGAGAAGACAAAAAAATATATCACGAAAATAACCTCTATGTTCCTTAAATTTCCTATGGTAGTATGTCACGACATATCTCACATGATAACAAGCCCATGTTAGACATTAAAATAACCACAGAAGAAAATGTCTCTTATCACATCCAGGATGTATTTACAAGAGACGTAGGAAGATTACAGTGTGGGAAAGTTTCAAGTAACCATTAGCCAGAGGTCCATGACTTAAAGTAACCTTGTGTGTGTGTGTATGTGTGTACACCTGTATTCGTGTAAGTGGAAATTATGGGACAATATTCAGTATTGGTTCTCAACTTTCATTTTGCTTGAGACAGTCAGTCCCTCTCCCCCACCTCCTCCCTCTCCTATGCTCGAACTGGTGTCTTACCTGTATATGTCTGTGCATCACCAGTGTGAGCTATGGATGATTGTAAGCTGCCATGTGTGGGCTGGGTCCTCGGTAAGACAATCAGTATTGTTAACTGATAAACCATCTCTCCAACCCAAAGGGTCCCCCTTTCTGTTACTTGGTGTGTACACCAGGCTACTTGGCCCTTGAGATTCCAGGGATTCGCCTGTCTCCCATCTCACCATAGCTCACTAGATTACAAATGTGTACCATCTCACATGTGGTAAAAGGGTTCTAGAGTTTCAAAGTCAAGACAAACAAAAAGGTGCTACCAAACTTAGCAATTTCTGCAAGTTAAGTTTCTTTTTTAACGAATGTTAAAAGGGCTGGAGAGACAAAATGGCTCAGTGGTTAAAAAGCACTCCTCCCTCTTGCAGAGGATCTAGGTTTGGGTCCCAGCATCAACATCAGGGCTCACAATCAAGAACTCCAGTTCCAAGGAATCCTATGCTCTCTTCTGAGCTCTGCAGACCCCCAGGCACTCATAGAGTACACAGACATATATACAAGCAAAACACTTATGTATTTGAAGATATTAAAAAACAATTATACAATTCCATACACACAAAAAATTCTGATGAATACAGAATAGCTGGGTGTGGTTGGCACACACTTTTAATCCCAGTCCTAGATAGCAGAGGCAGGTGGATCTGGCCAACCTGATCTACAGCAAAGACAGGACTACACAGAGAAACCCTGTCTTAAAAAAAAAAAAAAAAAAAAACCACTTCAGTCTTTGAAAGAAGAACAGAAATACTAGCAGAAAAAATGACCTGCCTGCCTTCTTGCTGATGTTTTTTGACTATTTTCTAGATGTAGATATTAAGTCATGAATACTTTGGGCTGAAAAGGAAGTTTTTTTATAAAGCACCTTGTTCATAATTGCCAACAATTCACTCAGCACAAGCCGCAATCGACGAGGGGAATCACTGTGTTCAAATTCTAGTGTCAGTCCATGCTGAAGCTGTGATACCAGGATGCTCTCTCCACTGCCTCCTCCAAGTTTGTGCCTAGTGCAGTCCAAACATGGGAAACACATTAAGACACTGGCAAGGCAATAATCCACTCACTGTAAATGGTTTCCATTTCCTCTGAAACACTTGGGTTTGTCTATATATTCCAAGAGCTCACAAAATGTAAACTAGTAATTGCCACTGACTTTGGTAAAACAATGGCTTTCTTACAGATACACAAGGGGCAGGAAAGGATACAAAACCAGCCTGGAGTCTCGGGGAAATCAATGTAATCTCTAAAAGCTCAGTGTTTCCCATAAAACATTCCACCCTAGAAGACCTTATCCTACTTAGTACCCAGTAAGAGTAACTGACCTAATATGTAGCTAATTCTCTCTAAACAACATGCTATAACACAGAAAGCAGCTCTTAGGAATTTAACTACAAACAGAAAAGGCTTCTGTCAAATGTTTTTCAGAACTTAAAAATTTCACTCTCTCTTTTCTGGAGAAGTTCTGACAGCTCTGAACAACATCCCATCCCCTCCTTTGGAATATCAAGTAAATCCCAAGTCACACAGAAGTGAACTTTACCTAAGCTGCTGTTCTTTGCTGGCATCTTGTTCTAGAGCATGGAAGTCCACAGACAACAGTGCAACAATGGAGTTGACAGCTTCCACTCCAGACAGAAGGCGAAGTATAAGTTTTTTATCCTGAGCCCAGCTTTGGCTCTGGTCAGCAGGAGCACAAAGGGCCATCCTCACCAAGCAGGGCAGGAGAAGTCTTAATTCTGGATCACTTAAAGATGCCAGGCGAGCAACATCCACCTTCTGCATGGCTTCAAAAGCGAAAGGGCTGACAAACTGAAGACTTGTGCACTCAGGCATCATCTTTCTTGATCCTAAGGAGTCAAAAACAACAAAATGAAAGTAGGCTATCTACTTCCCACATATATGAAAACCTTCTTAAAAATCTGAAAAAGAGTACTAAATATTTTGTAGGTCCTTGCATTGGCAATGTTGTTGGCACAATTAAAGCCCAGGTTTCTGCCTTTATGTTTCTACTGACATCTGGAAGATAAGAAGGACAACTGCAGATTAATGTTTCCTCCCAACTTAGGAATCATTTGCTCTAATACTCTGTGGAAATACTTGGTGGGAAAATTCCAGGCTGAACCCTTCACCCTAAACACAGTCCAAGACTTTCCTCACTGTATCCCTTAAATGAGCTCCAAGAAATATGGAGAGAAAATGAAAGTCTGCAACCAGATCTTGATAGTTTTACAAGCCTACCAGATATACTTAAATATCAGTTGAGCTTCTCTTTCCACCTCCCAACTGGATGGAAACACTGGTAAATCATCTCAGGGGCCAAAAGTAATGTCAGATTCACGGCTCTGAAAGCCGCAACGCTATTCCGTACCCCTATTGCTATAGGGGTAAATGTGTAGGTACAATCAGCTGAAGGAGGAAAAGAGAGTCTCACTTGGGCACTTGTGGTCTTGAGCAAAATTTTAAAAGGTAGCAGAAAAGAAAGAGGACATGGAACAGAGACTAGAAACCACCCAGTCTTAAGACGTACTCACTAGCAGAGATGTGGACAAAGAGTCTTGGGCAGAAATGTTGCTGCTTTCAATAGTAAGCACTGGTCTTTTAACAGCAGAGTACGCTCAAGGCAGAGGTGACAAGACCTGTGTGCTCAGGAGTCTCTGCCAGGTAGCAATGAGAACCAAGTGCCCCGGGCTGAGAAGAGTTAGGCGGACTTCAGACAAAGCGTCACTTGGGCCGAGAAGCCGACGCTTCATACCTTAAGATCAACCCTCCAGCCTCAAGGGATCCACTCGGATTTCGAGTCCGAGCGCCTGACGAGACAGAAATCGAGAGCGCGGTCCGAAGTTAGGCCTAGGCGATTATCCGGATCCCCAAACTCCGGCTATGCACGGGGTCGGCTCGGGCACCAAGAACTCTGACGCTAGGACCAACTGGGTCGTCGACAGAGCGGGGTTCAGAAATGGGGACACTGCAAAAAAAAGAAAAGAAAAGAAAAGGCAGAGGCAACCGGGAGAGAGGGGAAAGCAGAGTTATTTCAACCTGCACCCTGCACCTCCATTCATCCCAAGCTTCTGGCCCGCGCCGGACACCGTACAGCACTGAGAGACTGTCGGCAGCGACGAGAAAAGTCAGCTTGAGGGACCCGAGCCGCTCTGCGCGTGCGCGGACCCGCCCCTTCCTCCGTCACCGCCCCCCGGCTTCCGAAAGTGTAGAGTGTTACTTTTGTTTCTTTTCCAGAGCTTTCCTCTTGGGACCTGTCAGATGAGTCCCTAAAGCGTCAGAGCTAAATCCCGCCCCTCCCCATTATCGCGACATTTAAATGACAATAATATATTAAATGGCAAAAGTTGTCTGCTCTTTTCCTCCACAGAAACTTGCCTAATGGAACACGATTGTAGCCTCCTTTGAACACCTGCGGGTGCCGTCTCATCACCAAAGTTCTAGAATCCCAGTGTGCAGGGGAATTTTAAAAGTAATGTAATCCTAAACCTACACACTAACGACCAAAGGGTAGTGATATCTTGCTTCGAGGCTTTCATTATTTAGTTTTATGATGTGTACCCCAAATTACAACTGCGTGCTATCACTTCCGGCTTGCATTCGAGGTCCGTTTATCAAAGGCGGTGTAAGTAGTCCTGTTTGGCCTGGAGTTCATTATGTAGGATGACCTGGAACTTGACACAATCCCTCTGTCTCCCCAGTGCTCATAGTAGAGCCTCCATGTTTAGTTGCTTTCTCGGTTCTTGAGGCTACAAAAATCCTATTCAGGAGTGTGGATTTTAGGAATGAATTCTATGGAACTTTCTCAATATTATATCTGGCACTTCGTGAAAGTAAGCCAAAACTAAAGTCTCACCATCTTGAAAATGTCAAGTCTAGCCGGGCGGTGGTGGCACACGCCTTTAATCCCACCCAGCACTTGGGAGGCAGAGGCAGGCGGATTTCTGAGTTCGAGGCCAGCCAGGGCTACACAGAGAAACCCTGCCTCGAAAAAAAACAAAAAGAAAAAAGAAAATGTCAAGTCTATGTATCTCATAATGCATGATTCTGGGAGACAGCGCCACACTATGTAGCCCAGGCTGCTCTCAACTCCTGCACCAGACTTCCAAATTAATTAAGGGATTTAATTAATTAATTAAAGGAATTAAGGGATTGTGCCACCTTGACCAGCTCATGTTTTTTTGTTGTGGTTGTTGTTGCTGGTTCAGCCAAGGTATACATTACCTTGTTTCAAGTATAGTATCAAGGATACAAAACACAGTACACACACATACGCATATACGTGTGACATTTGTTGTGCATGTGGAAAATAATGTGTACATTTGTTTACGTGTGGAAAAGAATAACTCATGGAAGTTCGATTTCTCCTTCCACCATGTATGTCCTGGGACTTGAATTCAGGTCATCAGGCTCAGCAACCAGCACCTGACACACTGAGCCATCCGTCAAGCCCCAGAAGTATTTTATTAAAAATACTGCTCTTCAGAAGTCCTGAAGAGCACTCAGTTCCCAGCACCTACATCTGTGGCTCCACAACTCCAAGGGGTTTGACACCTTCTTCTGGCCTCTACAGGGCACACATACACAATAGTGGTTGGTTGGTTGGTTGGTTGGTTGGTTGGTTGGTTGGTTGGTTGGTTGGTTGCTTGGTTGGTTGCTTGGTTGCTTGGTTGGTTGATTGCTTGGTTGCTTGCTTGCTTGCTTGCTTGCTTGCTTGCTTGCTTGGTTGCTTGCTTGCTTACCTATTAAGCATTTCTGGAATCAGAGAGATGGCTTAATGGTTAAGAGCACTCGTTGGTCTTCCAGAGGACTAGAGTACACAAGGCAGCTGACAGCAGTCTGTAATTCCATTTCCAGAAGACTCTCTTCTAGCCTCTATAGGCACTGAAAACATTAGTGTACACAGAATATGCTGGCAAAACACTTAAACTCAGAAAAAGAAAATAAGTGAATCTTTAAAAACTAAAAAGAGCCCGCAGGTGGTGGCACACGCCTTTAGTCCCAGCACTTGGGAGGCAGAGGCAGGTGGATTTCTGAGTTCGAGGTCAGCCTGGTCTACAGAGTGAGTAATAGGACATCCCGGGCTACACAGAGAAACCCTGTCTCGAAAAACCAAAGGAAAAAAAACTAAAAAGAATTGAGCATCCCTCATTTGATTACCGAGACAGGATTTCTCTGTGTAGCCCTGGCTGTCCTGAAACTCACTCTGAGGACCAGGCTGCCTTTGAACTCACAGAGATCCACCTCTCTCTGCCTTCCAAGTGCTAGGATTAAAGATGTGTGCTTGACTAATCATTTCTATTAAAATTTTTTCTTTTTGTTTTTTTCAAGACAGTGTTTCTCTGTGCAGCCCTGACCTAGTGCTGGGACCTAGTGCTGGGATAACAGGCCATGACCCAGTTTACAAAATAGATAGATAGATAGATAGATAGATAGATAGATAGATAGATAGATAGATAGATAGATAGATAAATAAAAATTTAAGTATTTCTAAAGCTCTCATAGAGGGAAAATCTCAGAAAATAAACTCAGGGTAGAAAATCAGCAAAGAGAAAAAAACTGAGAAATGATACAGTGTTTCTCAAATTTTCCCATTTGACTCAGCATAATAACTTTAGTACTGTGAACCAAAATATACGCAGTCTGTAACTGTTAACTATCATATATACTTGTATGCCATAGACACCCATTGTGCCCAAATTTAGATGGTAACAAATGTCTTATCAAATACACATAATACTTGATATATTTCCTATTATTGGGAGGAGGGTCTTGTTATATGAAGCCCTACCACCTCAGCTTCCCAGATCTTGGAATTACAGATGTGCACCATCAAACCAAATTCTGCATATTTTTAAAAATATAATTGAAATAGATTTCACAAGTGTTAATGAGGTTACAAAGCAAACAATTATTGGCTGGGTATGGTGGCATGTGCCTTTAACCCAACACTGGGAAGCACAGGCAGGATCTCTGTGAGTTCCAGGACAGGACAAAATAGGAAGACAGAGAACACTATTTATTTGTAATTTCAGCACACACAGGCTGAGCTGCAGAATGACTGTCTCACAAAAAGGGGGGAAGCTGGGAGAGTCAAAACTGAGAGATTAGGCAATTTAAACTTTTTGGGTAGCCATTTCACAGGAAAAGAGAAAGAGGACTCAAACATTGGTTTGACAGACTAATAAGAAGAGGTTGCCCAAGAACTAGGTGATACTTAAGATCAGTGGCATGCAGGCACAGTCTCCACCTCAAGATACAGAACAGCAAATGAGCCCAGCCTGAATGACTCAAGAGAGCAGAAATGTCCCTTTCTCATTGTCCCTCTTGCTTCCTTTCTTTCAGTCACTATCAGCACAGCTTGAATTCTTTTTTTTTTTAAGATTTATTTATTTAATGTATGTGAGTACACAATCATTCTTTTCAGACACACCAGAAGAAGGCATCAGATCCCATTACAGATGGTTGTGAGCCACCATGTGGTTGCTGGGAATTGAACTCAGGACCGTCGGAAGAGCAGTCCCTGCTCTTAACCACTGAGCCATCTCTCCAGACGCCCACAGCTTGAATTCTTAAGCCAGAAATGTGGAGGTAGATTGCACTCTCTTCTCAACTTAGTAAAAATCTTTGAAATCATTTAAACAATGCTTGCCAAACTATTTGGATAATCATACAGAATTTGGCCACCCTACTGGAAAAAACACTTAGCCATCAAGTTTGAGGTTTTAATTCTGTCTCATCACAGTTTAACTCCTTAAAGAAACTAAAATCAGCTTTTTCAAATACCTTGCAATTCAAAATTTTAGTTAGGTTATCTTCAGAAATGGTAAATAGACCTTTAAAGTAGGAATGTCTACTTGTTTATAAGTTACAATTTTGATTATCTCAAATTTGATTATCTTTTTAACATCTCCGAATCAGGCTTATTATAATCAGTAGTGTTGTTTTATTTGGCAAAACTTTTCCTTAGTGGGACGCAAAGGTATCATAATTATCGATGGCTTACATTAGATGAAACATTGTTAGTTTTAAGTCAAGGGAAGACTTTCCCAGATCAAGGGAGCGTTCTTAGTTGGCTGACTCTGACTTACTCTCTCTCCCTACCCGAGGAGGAATAAACAAAAAAGAAAGTAGGTGCTACAATTGACACTTCAAGAAATTAAAGATTGAACTACTTAAACAAGGTCAGTACTCTTGGGAAACAACAATAGTGTTTCAGAAATACAAGGATCTTAGAAGACATCTCTCACAATGGAAAGTGGTTAACATGCCTGTCATCTCATTACTCAGCTGAGACTGGAGGGCAGAGATCACCACCAGCTGGAGGTCTAGCAAGAATGTCTCAAAAAAATAAAATCCCCACCCTTCTACATGCATGTTTGCTCCTATAACCAGTCAGTTTATCAATGCTCCCAAACAGCTCATTTGCTGCTGGTTTCTGGAACCTACTTTGTAAAATATTAAAAACTGTTTAGGCCGGGCAGTGGTGGCGCACACCTTTAATCCCAGCACTTGGGAGGCAGAGGCAGGCGGATTTCTGAGTTCAAGGCCAGCCTGGTCTACAGAGTGAGTTCCAGGACAGCCAGGGTTACACAGAGAAACCCTGTCTCGAAAACCAAAACCAAAAAAAAACATAAACAAACAAACAAAACCAAAAACTGTTTAGATTGATTTTATTTTATGAGTGTTTTGCCTAAAATCTTAAAAACTAGGAAAGCACCAGTTTCCAATCTTTGCATTTTCCACAGATTTCCTGGACCCTTGTCTGTCTACCACCCAGGAGGTGATTCGAGGAAATCATTGGCTAAATGTCTCCTTTGGTTTCCACTGTATGTTGTTTTATGTCTTAAAACCTGATAATACTTCAGGCTGATCTTTTTGCCAGAGTGGGTAGAGGAATGAAGGAGGGAAAGGTACTACATTTTGTTTCTGTTTTTGGTAGGAACTACTTAAAAGTCCTTTCAGACACCTTTAACATCTATTTCTTGTAAGCTTTGCACTCTGCAAGTAAAAATTCAAAGTAACTACAATATTAACTTTATTTACAGGTAAAAGTCACACTTCAGCTAAGTCTTGGGCTATAATAAAAGGTTGAAAGTATTCAAGAATAGTTAAACACCTTAGTAAATGATTGTGTGTGCTACATTCCTCCTGTAACAATAGTTACCCAAATAACCCAATTTCTTGCCCTTTTGGAGTTTTTTTGGTGGAGACAATCATACAGTACAAAGTAGGAAGCAGTGATGCACACAGGGTGTTATAAGTAGGATTATGACAAGGGAACTTGATCTGAGGTATATGTGGAAATGAACTCAGATGCTCAAAAGGCTAGAAGAAAACTGGAGATCCTTTGTGAGGTGACAGAAGCAAACAACAAGGCTTGATATTGGTTTTTCTTCCTGATATCAAAATGCCAATAAAGGGATTTTGGTGATTAAAACTACAGGAGAAGAAACACCAGGTTAAGAGTATACTGCAGGCTAGGTATTGGTAGTGCATGTTTGTAATCCCACCACTTAGAAAACTGAAGGAAGAATATGGCATATTCAACGTCGGCATGGGGTATAACAAGAGACTGAGACTATGTCTCAAAATAAGTGTTTTTTTTTTTTTGGTTTTTCGAGACAGGGTTTCTCTGTGTATCCCTGGCTGTCCTGGAACTCACTTTGTAGACCAGGCTGGCCTCGAACTCAGAAATCCGCCTGCCTCTGCCTCCCAAGTCCTGGATTAAAGGCATGCGCCACCACCGCCCGATTAAAATAAGTGTATCTTAATGACCAACCCAAATAAAGCAGTTTTACCTAATACTTGATATGTTTAGGTCAAAAGATACAAACATTTAATAATCAACATACCAGCCAATAATTTCCAGCCAAATAATTATGATTATTTATGATTCTGCTTTCCAGACAAGGTCTTGCCATTTAGTCTAGCCTGGCCTCAAAACCAATGCCCAGCTTAGCTAGCAATCCCCAGCTGTTAACTTGTTTTCCTTTGTATTGAGACAGTCTTGCTACATAGCCCAGACTGGATTGAAGCTGCCATCCTCTTGCCTTCACTGGGATTGCAGACTGGCATCCCCATGTCCTTGTAAACAAGTAGCGATTGGCTACAAAGAAGAGATTCTTATGTTCTATACAACCTGGCAGATGGTCCTCTCTGTCGCAGTAACAAAGAGCACTATGAGAGCCAGATGGATTTTGTGGATAATTCATGCTATAAACACTTTCTCAGAACAAAAGAATCAAAGCGCCAAGGACTATAGTTAGTCATTCTGAACATAAGTCTAGAAACACTACAAGTTTTGAGAGCTGTAAATTCCATTTTTCTACCCCTGTATAGTAATAGGTCGGGTTAAAATAAGGAAGTCTTTGGCTTTTATCTATTCAAAAGGTCATTATTTAATAAAGTTCCACTAGGCCAATACTAGGAAGAAGAAAAAAAAAAAGCACTTTTTAAAACATCTACTTCAGGGCTGAAGAGAGAGCTTAATCAGGAAAGTACTTGCTACACTAGCATGAAGACCTGAGTTAGACCCCAGGACTCACATTGCCAAGTGTGGTGATGAACAGTTTACCAGCACTGAGGAGGAAGAAAGGCAGAAGAATCAGAGGACTGTTTTAAGCACCAGGTTCCAGGAGAGGGCATGCCTCAAACAAAACTGTGGACAGACAGTTTTAGAAACAACCACCAACGTAGCCTGGTCTACAGAGTGAGTTCCAGGACAGCCCAGCCTACACAGAGAAAAGGTCTCGAAAAACAAAAACAAAAATAAAATTAAATTTAAAAAAACCTTTCACCATGAGTCAAAACCAAAATTTTCTTCTTACATTGTCAAAAACAAACAAGCAAAAAGCTGTCAGTGGTGGTGCATGCTTTTAATCCCAGCCTATTTTACAGATAGACATCTAGGAAGGCCAGCACTGCACAGAGAAACTCTGCCTGAAAAAGGGGCATGGGGGGAGGAAAAAAATTCCAAAAGGTCAAACCATACTAGTTTTTTGTTTTGTTTTCTTTTTTGTTTTTTTTGAGACAAGTTTTCTCTGAGGTAAAGTGTTTGCCAGGCATAGTGGTGCATGCCTTTTATCCCAACATTTGGGAGGCAGAGGCAGGTGGACTTCTGGGTTAGAGGCCAGCCTGGTTTACAACCAAGTCCAGGACAGTGAAGGCTCTGCTACACAGAAAAACTCTGTCTCAAAGAAAACAAAAAACAAAAAAATACACCATCATGACCAGACCAGGAGACTTGTGGAATCTTAATCACATGCTCGTGTTCTTCATATGGGTATGTAGGGGAGACAGGCATCCAGAAGACTCATCAGAACTTGCTGTTTGTGTTAGTAGAACACAAACTCTCTATTATCTTGTTAGGCAAAGCCTAGGCATCTTCGTTTGGCTTGATTAATGAATAGTGATTCCCACTAATAAATGGCCATGATTCTCACATACTATTAATAAGTTATTTATACATAATGGACTGAGTACAATTCAAATTGTTTCATTTAATCTAAACTGAATTTTCTTCATATAGATTTCTCTAATTATTTTCAATGACTACATTGTATATTCCAACATTTCTTAATAATTTATTGACAATCAGAAGAGAAAAATAGTATTATTTCAGTTCACCTCACCAATCCACCAAATACATTTGTGGATATCAACAGTGTTGTACTGACACCAAAGGATCAAGACAATGTCCATGAGTAAGTTACCTAATCCTTGAAAATGTTTGCCATCTTTCACACTTAACTGTGTTCATTGTTTTAAAGAAATTCCTATGGAGAGCTCTGACAGGAAATTTTTCAAAAGAAAATACTCAGGAGAGGAACCAATTACTACCATTCTTAGACTTCAGTCTTAGCTTATGACAAAATCATGGCTCACACAGCTCCAATACAAAAACTGTGTTCACCTAGGGGTGAGCAACAGAGATTTCTCTAAACAACTGGGATTGTTAGTAATAAATATCAACACCTTATACATATAGTTAATGAAAGAAAAAAAAGCATTTTCCTTTTCACACTTCCCAGTAGTTACCCCGACACTGTTTGCACTGCTTGGAACTGAGCCCAGGGTCTTGCAGTGCACTACCAATGAGGTATAAGTTACAGTGCCCAAAGACTGGCTTTGAGTACTGTAAACCACAACTGAAAGGATGTATGCAGTTGTCAAACGATGAATATCTTTCCTTGTAAAAATGCTTAATTTGCATGGCTCTTATATAATAGTAATAACAAGGCAGAAATCAGAGGAAAGTTATGAGAAGAAATAATTTGAGGTATAAATTTCAATGCCAGACATCATCATTTATGAAAATATTTGAAATTGTTGGCAGAAACTTTTTAAATGACAACAACAACTTTGAGGTATATATTTAGCTTAAATCTGAACAAAACATTTTATACCACTGCCTACATGCAGCTATTGTAATGCATTATTCATATTTTAATATTTAAATTGTCTCATGTTTCAAACATGATGTGATCATATATACACACACAAGACACAAGTTGAAATAATAATATTTAGTGTTGTCCTTTAACTATTTTGACTAAACAATTAACACCAAATTGGTAAGACAAAAAGGGGCTGGTATCAGTAATCATAAATACTGGATGTGGAGAATCAGCATTCTAGTTTAAAAATTATTCGGAGCTGAGATTAGTGGTGCATGCAGTCCTTTAATCCCAGAACTTGGAAGGCACAAACAAGGAAATGGCTGAGTTCAAGACCAACCTGGACTACACAGCAAGACCCTGCCTCAAACCCACCCTCCCCCACCCTTCCCAACCAACCTACTCACCAGTACCTAGTTGAGCTGCTTCTCTTAACAAATGACACAAAAATAACCCTGCTAATTATGGAAAAATTTTAAGATGGATATACTTTCAACAGAAGGAGACACCACAAGGAAGGCTTCATGAATAATTTATTCCATTTGAAGTTTTGTTTTTTGTTTTTTTTTTTAAAAAGTATAAACTTTTTCATTTCCTCAATCACAATTTGTACAACTCAGTGTTATGGCATTCGGCAGCAATAGTGTTTGTTCCTTATTCTTTAAAATTTTTGTCATGTTAAAAAGAAAAGCAATTGGACCATATTAAATGTCACTGCTAAACAACAACTTAAAAGCGCCCCTTCATAAAGTGACCAAGCTATTCTGAGAGGGTTGATGCTGACATGTCCAGTAACGATGTTACAATTTGTAGTTTAAACTCAGTAACTTTAAGGTCCACAAATCCAGTTTACTTTAAAAACTAAAGCTATTTTAAAACTTCAAGAATATCTCAACCTGAGGAGTATTTTAGGTCCCAAATCCAGTTTTTTAATTTATACTCCACAAAGAGAGAGAGAGAGAGAGAGAGAGAGAGAGAGAGAGAGAGAGAGAGAGAGAGAGAGAGAGAGAGAGAGAGAGAGAATATGAATATGAGAATGAAAATACATATAAAAATTTAAACCACAGTTCTGGGCCCATGAAAAGACTAAGAAATACCAAAAGATAAGTTTTTCCCACTGATTTGGAGAGGATGGGACAAAAAAAAAATTGTTGAACACATTTTTCCTAATTTTAATTAAACTAAGATATTAAAAGGAAACCCAGACCAAAATGTCAGTCAAGCAACAATGAATGTTTCAAGAGACTAATACGCAATGCCACAGTAGGTGGAAACAGGTTCTAGGATGCGATAGCATTTAAAGACTTTCTTTTACCAGATTTATTCAGATTGGAATATTCAATCTGAACATTCCAAAATAATGTGACATAATATTTTGATATTACAGTATTAACATAGTGCTTGATTAAAGATCTGCAAATCTTTGTAGTAACACATTAAGTTAAAAAATGACCTCAGAAGGTAAATATGAGACAGAGAACATTTTAATACAGTGATCTGTGCCGTACTGACAATTGAGGACGAATACAGCTGAGGATAGTTGACTAAGTAGTAAGAGCTTAATTTTAGTGGTTTAAGAAAGTTTAGAAATATTTAAAAATCACAAGCTAGTTTAAAATTTAAGGGTTACATATAAGTACACTTGGTGGCCCTCTGGCCAAACAATAAGGTGTACAGAAATGTATTCATACAGTGTTACTTCACAGTCCTGATAACTGAATGGCTTGCATAAGAAAGGTATGGCTAGATGGTGCAGACTGGCTGGAAGCAGACATTATATAACTCATCTTTTAAAATGCTAAAATACTGACCTTTCACCTGCTTCAGAATGGATAACTGCACACAAAACAGATTATTAAGCACTGAAATGAAGAAGTCAAGGTGTTGGGAATTCACTGGGGAAAAGTGTGCAAATTTGTTTACCTACTCAAATAAAATGATTCGTGTGCTGTGACAGTACATTAGTAAGTTAGATCTGTCGTCCTGCACTAAAGGCTTCATTTCTTCTTCTCATGGCTATTTAGTAACCTCCTATTTGAGCAAAAACTCACGTGTGAAGGGAAGAAAGAAAGAAAGAAAAAAAGCAAAGCATGAATAAATGCTGTGTATTTGGGACTAATTCCTGATTCCCAGGTAAGAAGAATTGTATGCTGGGTCCCTGCTTATGGTTACATGGAAGAAAATGTTAGGGAATAATCTTGTTAAATGTATTTCAAACTGAGGTATGGTTGTCACACATTAGTAATTTTAAACTGAGATTATAATATTTTATTTTTCTTGAGTCATTATTGAGCTAAGAAAATAACAAGGATAGTTTTTAATAGAAATTCCAAATAAGCATCTTTTCCATCAAATCTTAAGTCCCACCAAGAAAATACACAACAAAATACGTCAACATAATCTGTGGTGGTGTTAGCATAATTTAAAAACAGAGACGTGATCTTTACTTTAATATCAAAATATGTTCAACACTTGGATTGTTCTATTAATGTTGAAGGAGTAATTTGAAAACTTGTTATTGTGTTTCTTTATAAAAAGACAAGAGTTGGTAATGTTTTCATACACCCAATTTAAAGAAGAGAACTGTAAGAAAGTGTTTTTATGCTAAGCAACATTAAATGTATACTATTTACAAAACAGGTTTCAGTTAAAAAAAAAAACATACTGAGTTAGAGTTTTGTAAATACAACTGATTTTGTCCTTGTCAACAATTAATGACTATACAAGTAGGAATTTTGAAAGACTGCTTCCAAGAAAGATAGGTAGACTTGGCGACTGTGAGTTCAAGTCAGCAGTGCAGGCAGGAGACTGGCTGGGCTCTCGTGAGCAGCACTGTAGAAAGGAGTTTTTCAGGGATAAAGCCTGCATCAAAGCAGTTATCTTGGCATGTGCAAACAAGAAGGGGGAAAGCTGGATTGAAGGAAGGGGTGAATTAAAGTCCCTAAAATTCAAGTCCCTTCTTTAGGGAGGTGAGAACCTCCTTGGCATGTGCCCTACTTTAATTTGAGCTGTGTCATAGAAAAGTACAGACTCTGGTGTTTGGGACTGCCATCTCCAAACCAAGAAAATTCAATAAATAAAAAAGTCAAAGGGAAACGTTTAGAAAATGATTCATTCACTAGTGGAACAGAGTCTGAATACCAGAATTCACTGAGGATCTATTTACACCACAGTTTGATTGCACACACACACACACACACACACACACACACACACACACACACATTCTCTCTCTCTCTCTCTCTCTCTCTCTCTCTCTTCTCTCTTTCTCTCTCTCTCTCTCTGCCATGCATATGCATACTCTCACATGCATTCCCAATCTTTAATTTAAAAATAAAAAGTAAAACAATCAAGAGTGACTGCTCTTAAAATAATTTGCAAAATGCCTAGAGCTGGGCTAAACTTCAACCTTATAACAGATCCTGCAGAAAAATTTCATAATTAGTAATATCCCCATGCCTAAATGTGCCACTGTGAAAACTGAAAAAAATTTAAGCATGTAACATTAAACACCAAAATTAGTTTAAGCATTCAGTAGCAAATGTTTTTCTTGTAAAACTAAGTTTCTTTCACTGGAAATGGCCTGAAATATTAGTCATAGCCCTAAACCATAGTACAAAATATAACTGAAGAATTCTCATTTTATTCTAAGTTATTCCACCTAACAATATCACGTATGTATATTGCCATCATGTTATTCTGTAAAGGTGTGATATATAAAATGCTGTAAGACCCGGTACCTTTTCAGTTTATAAACACAGTGAACTTCATTACTGTACATGTACTCTGCAACTACAGCTTAGCTGTAAATCTTCCACACACAATGGTATGGACATTATTTCCCTCTATCCCTGTTAAACTGTACATTGAGACAATACAAATTTACTGTCCAACCCACCCCCTTACAAAAAAATAATACTCTAAAAGCAACCCTACTGCAACTTTTTAATTAAGACGATTACATATATTTTAGACCAATTGCTTTAAAGCAAGAAGGCAGTATAAACCTTCTAGGAAAATTTTTATAAAAGAGGTTAAGAAATATAAGACAATTTATACATTTAAAAACTTACAATAAATAAGAGATGCAGGCATTTTTGAATACTAGATACTATATCCAATACGAGAACATCTTGATGTTCTAAAGCCATACGTTGAAACTCATGGTTCCTCATGTTTCCTCTCCATGCTTTGAATATTCTTTAACATTAATGGGTACTATGGCTCATTACTTTTCACAAATACTGTGACTGGAAAAAAAAAGGTTAATTTTTGCTACGAAAGTGTTATAATACGTTTTGAATAATCAGTCATCATCCTAAAGAGCTCAGTAAAGTCAATGAAAAATAGGGTTATAGCCCCGCCCCCCAAGTCAAAACAATATTTGTTGAAGTAATAAGAATTAGACCCCATCACAAATGACTTCCACTGAGAACTGTAACTTAATCTTGCAGCAAAATATCCTTTCTTCCCGTTCTTTCCTTGCGTAATTCCATCAAACGAAGATCACAGCATATTCATGATAAAGTTATATAACTGATTCAGCACCACAAAATGAATTGGGAGACATGAGCGTCTGTCCTGGATTGCAGGGTCACAGGTTAGCCACGAGAGTGCATTGTACTGTTCCAAAACAAACCTGAAAGCAAAGAAACTGTGTAAATCCATCTGTTTCTTTTTTTTTAAGATTTATTTATTTTTTATTTATGTAAGTACACTGCAGCTGTCTTCAGAAACATACTAGAAGAGTGAATTGGATCCCATTACAGATGGTTATGAGACACCATGTGGTTGTTGGGAATTGAACTCAGGATCTCTGGAAGAACAGTCATCGCTCTTAAGCACTGAGCCATCTCTCGAGCCCAATCCGACTATTTCAATATAGACTTTAGTAGTACTTTTAAGATACAAAGTGGTGTGTGAGAGAGAAAGAGAAAAAGAGGGATAGAGAAGAAAGAAAGAAAGAGAGAGAGAGAGAGAGAGAGAGAGAGAGAGAGAGAGAGAGAAAGAGAGAGAGACCCTTTGTTGCCTAAACAATGAGACTACATCAATACCACAACCACAGAAACTCTGTTTGATAAAAATTTCATACTGTAGCACAGGCTAACATCAAACTCATGGTAACCCTTCTGCTTTGACTTCCTGAATGACATCATGCTTGGCCAAAGTCACTTTATTATTTGTTTTGTTTTGATTTTTAAGATGGGCTAGTTTCAACTTTTAATGATTCTCCTATCTAACTCTCCCAAATTCTGAGATTACAGATATGACCAAATACAGACAATTTTCTTTCTTTTTTTTTTTTTTTTGGTTTTTCAAGACAGGGTTTCTCTGTGTAGCCCTGGCTGTCCTGGAACTCACTCTGTAGACCAGGCTGGCCTCGAACTCTGAAATCTGCCTGCCTCTGCCTCCCAAGTTCTGGTATTAAAGGCGTGTGCCACCAATGCCTGGTGACAATCATTTTCTTAAAAAGAACAACAGAGCCAGACATGGCATCACATGCCTTTAATCCTGGCACCCCAGAGACAAGGCTGGTGAATCTCTGTCCAAGGCTAGCTTATTCTAAGTCCAGGATAATCAGAACCAGATAGATAGATAGATAGATAGATAGATAGATAGATAGATAGATAGATAGATAAGCAAGCAAGCAAAGCAAAGCAAAGCAAGCATGCCATATATATGGGTGCAATGATAGAAGTAGATCAAGTTCTGTTAACTTCAAGGAAAGCCTGGCTTCAGGCAGACCACACCAATACAGTGAGACCCTGTCTGGAAAAACAAAACAAAAAAACAAAAAAAAAACAAAAACAAAAACAATAAGAAGAGTAATAGATAAGAAATAGATTTCACCACACAATAAGTTTGAAGCTAGCCTGAGATATGTAAGACTCTTTTTTTAATAAATTGGGGGTTGGGGGGAAGGGATCTCAAAAACTACTCATGTTAGAAAAGCATTCATAGCCGGGCGGTGATAGCACACGCCTTTAATCCCACCCAGCACTTGGGAGGCAGAGACAGGCGGATTTCTGAGTTCGAGGCCAGCCTGGTCTACAGAGTGAGTTCCAGGACAGCCAGGGCTATACAGAGAAACCCTGTCTCGAAAAACCAAAAAAAAAAAAAAAAAGAAAAGCATTCATTCTCAATAATTTAAGGAGATTGGGGCTTGAAAGATGACTCATGCTTAAGAGCAAAACTCTTCCAGAGAACCAGAATTCAATCCCCAGCACCCACATTGCTGCTAACAGAAGTCTGTGACTCCAGTTCCAGGTGGGTCTGATGCCTTCTGGCTTCCACTGGCACAATAGACCCACACATATTAACATAAAAAGAATAAAACTGTTTTTAAGAAATTATCACTAAATGGTGTTTAGCTCAGAGGTAGATCAATTTGCCAGCAAACACAGGCCCTGTGCTTTGTCTGTATCATGAGTAGAGAAGAAAAAAACATGGAAAAAAAGTGCCTTGAATCTGAAACAGTCATTTAAATCTACAATTCATCCAATGATTCAAAATAAAATCCTGTGAACTCTTACCCAAAAGAATAAATATATTTAATAGTAACCATTCTCTTTTGCTCAAGCTGAAACAGAGAACACTTAGCATACTGAGGGCTGTACCTGAGGACGTCTGAAGTCTGGTTTGAGTCCAGTGGGTGGGAGTGTTTGCTGTGAAGCAGCTCGTCAGATTGCACTGAAGGCACGTGGAGGTGCAAAGAGGCCTAGAAAGGGAAGGGAATCAGTCAGCCAGGGAGGGAAACCATCATTTAATTTCACTGTGTTCTCCCAATGGATTTATCTTGATGAACTGATCTTATGAGAGTGTTATCTGTGGGAGCAACTATAAAAATCCATGGTTTTGATGGAAACTTTAAGGTCTAAAACTTACATTGTATCTCTCTACAATTTTTACTTTAGCTTTATTGTTTCTAATATATAGCAATCTTTAAAAAAGTTTTACAGTTATCATCTAACATCTAAATATAATTTGCCCAAGTATATAAAGCATGATTAAGGAAACACTGAATCCATAAGCCTGAGTATACCCTGTCCCTGGGTTACACAAAATTTGAGACTGCACAATATTCTTTTTTTTTGCAAAGCTGTAACTTTAACAAAATTGCCTCTGGATGAACACTTAACAAGCAATACAATGTACACATGCCTGCTTGTGCAATACATTTATTATCAGAGACTTATAAATAACTGCACACACATTTAGAGATAGCAATGAGAAGTGGGCAGAAGGAATGTGGTACTATTTTTCACATTTCAATTAAATAAAATTAATCATCTAGTATGTAAGTTGTATAATAGTATTAATGCCATGATGAAGTGGGGGTGCTTGCCACAGAGAATCCTTCACAATGTTCTCTATATTCTTTAAAGGTGCTTCTTTATACAAATCTGCATTTTCTATCACAACTGCATATATGTATAAGCTCTTATAGAGTATATACAGAAATATAGCCAAAAATACATATGTTTGAACTGTTTGTAAATTCTGGATTTATGAATTATAAATGAGTCTCATTTGGCCAATCACTACAAAGTAAATGAATGCTGATTTAATTCTTAAAATAATTTTTATCCATCTAGAACCCACTGATTTCTCAAGTAAAAAGAAATATACAACATGGTTTTATTGACTATAGTACAGAACTAAAATGGGATACATGGAAAAAATAAAAAGTGAACAAAATTACGTTAAGTTATGCCTTACCTGTGATTCAGAACCAGAAGTCCTAATCTTGTTACACTGTATCTGAGGGTGAATGCTCACTTTACACTATCCTCTCTGTAAATAAATATTGAGTAGAAAAGAATCTGGATAGTCCCTTGGACTTTTCATAAAAGTGTTCACTAAACAAAAGTGTGCCCTGAAACACTAAGGTCATCAACTACAAATAGGTATTACACTAAATCTGGAAAATGCTAGATAAGCAAAGTTATTTACTGCTTTTCTGAGAACTTTAGTGTACACACAGGTTCTGTGACTGTACATGGGAGGAGGCAGCATGGGCAGCACTTCCCAAAGAACCAAGGAACTCTTCTTAGTCAGACTCCATCCTACGATTCTCAAGAAAACCCCTTGGTAAGATGTTCATGGAAATGAGATTATGACAGAGCAATGAACATCTGGGAGAGGAATAAAGGTCACAGGATAAACTATTATTTTTATTAATAGTCAATTCAAGGGCAGGGAAAGCTCAGAGTACTTGCCTAGCATAGTTAATTCACATTCAAAGAGGGGGAAAAAAATCACTCAGATTATTAACTATAGTTAATAGTCTTTATAAGTGTGCTACAGAAGCCCATTGTTTAATTGCAAATGGCTTTCACAAAATGGGGTATACATCCAGGATAAATATAATCTCAAGAAACTAATAAAATATAATCTCAAGAAATTAAAGCGTTATTATCTGACCTGAGACGAGAAGAGCCCACTTACAGTGGTCTCTACATTGTGTGAGTCAGATCTTCATTTATTATTTTGTAACAGTAGTAGCAACCCTAACAATCAACCACAGAGGGCTTTCATAACTCATTTTACTTCACCATCTGATAATTTAGACTATAAAATGAAGGTTGAAAAAATAAGTATCTATAGGTTTGAGAATCTCACTTCTTAAAACCTACACCAGTTTATGTTTTGATAGTCTAGCTATTTCCCACTGGCTCACCTGGAACTCACTATAAACCAAGCTGGCCTTCAACTCCTGGGTATACTTCTTGTTTATGCCTCAAGTCACTATGCCCAACCTACTCAACTAGTTGTTTATTTGTTTGTTTCTAAGACAGAAGTCTTATGTATCCCTGGCTGGCCTGGAACTCCCTGTGTATACCAGGATAGCCTCAAGCTTACAAAAATTTTCCTGCTTCTGGTTCCTGGGATTAAAACCATGGGCTATCACACTCATCCTACTCAACAGTAATTTATACAAAGGAAACTTTTTAGAGTAGGTAAATTAAACAAAAACTAAATATTACAAAGTTGCTAATTTTTTTCATCCTCAAAATAATAAGATAAAATAAGAGTGTAGTATGATTCCATTCAAATAACATAATTATCACTAAAGACCCAGGCTTTACTCTTGATGTCTACTACAAAGTTATGACTTTAGATGAGTGAGTTTCCAAAATTACAATATATTTAGATGGAGGATAAGAACAGAAAGAGACAGGGCAGTGCTTGTAGGCTCTAAGCATCTATACTGCATTGAAAATACAACTTAAAAGCAAGAGTTCCAGGAGCCTGACTTTAAGACTAACAGTCAATCTTCATATAAATATTTTATGTGTTTCATATTAGGTAACTCTCTTTATGACACCATTTACAGAAATACAAACAACAAAGCATTTAAGAACTTGGAATTCAGATGAGCCATAAAAAACTTTCAAATGCCATTTCAGTAATTCTTAGGACTAAAAACTATCAATTAGGATTTGTTAGGAATTGGCACAGAAATAATAATACCTTAAGAAAAAGGGGGCATTGATATTGTGCTTGAGGACATGCTGACCAGAACCAGTCAGGTAATGGACCCGCTTTGGCAGTTGATACAAAGTATCCAAGGGCCAATGGTTGTTGAAGAATATTAGTTACTTCATCATGCGATTCTGTTGAAAGTAGCCGATCAGTACCTTGACCCTTAAAAAGACAAGAATATTATTAGTCCATTCAATACATCTCTAGACAACAAATATAAATACAAATGACTTGAAACAATTAATAATCTCATATTACCACATAATCTCAATAAACCACATAAAATACTAAAAATTAAATGGTCATATACTGAGTCTCAAATTAGTACTACGGCTCACCTGGTCAATATCTACTACTCAGAGGCTGAAGCAGGAGGATCAAAAGAAGTTAAAGGCCTGCTTGGGCTACAAAGTAAGTTCAAGGTTAGTATGGACAGGTTTGACTAGACCAGCTCAAAATAAAAAGAGGGCTGAGGATGTGGGCCCACAGCAGCACACCTGTCTAACATGTGTGACATGTAAATTTAATTCCAAGCCTAAAAATTAACTAAATGTAGTAATATCGTTATGAAAACTGTGAGGCAAAATGAGTATGTCACTTATGTCCTAATACTTGTTCAACGAATTCCTCGCCCCAATTCAAAAGGAAGATTCCATTCTCTGTTCCCATAGCACTATTTATAAAATGTCATGAATTTCAACAGTGTTTTTTGGAAGACATTATAGTACCATGGACTTTTATCCATTCCCTTTGAATTGACTAATGAATTTCTCAGCATTTATTTTAAGGAAACGGATGAAAGAAAAATAAAATGCATAATAAAAATATTCATTACATCAGTACCTCAAGCACCATTAATTCTTCTACTGTGATAAGACAGTAAAAATGGCTTTTCCCCCTATATTTTTATTAGTTCTTTGAGAATTTCATATAATGAGTTTTGGTCATAGAATTATGGTACTTCTAAATGTTTAAAAAAAGCAAGAAGAAAAAAGAACCAGACATCCCAGCACAGAGGAGGCTCACAAATTAGAAGCCACCCCAAGCTGCATACAAAGACTCCAACTCAAAAAAAAAAAAAAAAAAAAAAAAAAAAAAAAAAAAAAAAAAAGCAAACAGGAAAAAGGCTGCAGACAGCACGCATGCCTGTGACTACAACACTTCTGAGGTAGAAGCAGTAAGATCATTGCAGAAGAAAAGCTTTAATGGCTAAACGAAAGTACATGGCCTCAACTGATATTAGTCTCTTGCTAATTTCAAAGGGAAAAGATGTTCTATTTCATATAATAATCCCTGGATGGATTGGTGGATGGATGGACTGGCAGATGGCATTTCTATACACTCAAATTTTTTTTTAACAGACTTACCTTGCCAGCATCACCTCCATGGGGGTAATGAGAGCCTGGAGAATGTACAGGAGATGCAGTTGGAGATGCAGGAAGGATATTAATGATATCAGGATCAAGATCATCTCCTGTGTCTAATAAATCAAAGATACCCATTCCATCTGCTCCATCTGTACAGGGAAAAGAAATTAATATTCTATTTTCTGTATATCATGATTATTGACATTAAAGTACTAAAATAAATTTTAACCAAAATGGAACTGGCAAGAGATGATTGCTCATGCCTATAATCCTACAACTTAGAAGGCTGGATGATGAGGACTGCTATGATTTTAAGGCCAACCTGGTCTGTATAGGCCAGCCTGGGCTTTATAAGCAGGGAGATCCTATCTCAAAACAACAACCAGGGCATGCTAATGCTTGCTTTTAATCTCAGCACTCAGAAACAGAGGCAGGAGGATTACTGTGAGCTCCAGGCTAGTCAGTGTTACATAATGAGACCCTGCCTCAAAAAACAAAACCAACCAAAAAATATCTTAAAGCAAAATGAGTCAATGAGAACAACATTTACTGAACATCAACCCTGTGCTGCACATTATGCCAATAACCACAGAAAGGACTTTGTAGTAGTGGTCAATCGAAAGAGACCTATATGGAGATTATTCTGAACTTTCCAATGGGCCCTATAATCATAAAAGTCATTTTCTTTTTTCTTAAATGTGGTTCCACAGATTGACCCAAGGGCCATGCAAATAACAGGTAAGCACTAAACCACTGAGTTAACCCCAGCTACAGAAGTACTAATATGAAGGAAAGACAAGAGTGGATGACAAAGAATAAGTACTGCTATCACTCAAAATGGAGAGAAAGGCCAGGGGTCGAAGACTATCATGGCCTCTAGAGCTGGCAAAGGCAAGGAAACAGAGGCTATCTGAGAAGTTAGAAGAAATCAACAGGAAAGCCAGACTAACTTATAAGAATGACTTTGAGCATTACAATATAACAAACTCCTGTTTTCTTAAGCTACTGAGTTAATTATGTTATAACAGCAACCAGTAAAAAGCAAAGATAGCAAGAAATGCAAATGTGTTTTAAAGAGCCCTATTCTTTAAAAAAGTAAAATATTCAAGTTATTACATAATAATAGAATAAAAGGATGAGGTATGCCAGGCGCTGGTGGCACACACCCTTAATCCCAGCATGTGGAAGGCAGAGACAGGAGGATCTCTGATGTTTGAGGCCAGCCTGGTCTACAGAGTGAGTTCCAGGACAGCCAGGGCCACACAGAGAAACCCTGCCTTGAAAAACAAAATAATAATTATTATTAAAATAAATGTGCATCTTTGAAGATCTAACATTTTCAAAAAAAAAAGTTTCGAGTAACAAAAAACACTATTTTTTTCTCTTTTACTAAACACAATCTAAAAGGTTCACTAAATTACATTTATATTCTAGCAGATTATATAAGCCTTATTTAAGCAAACAGACAAATAAAGAAGGGCTAGGTATATCTTGACTAGTATTCAAAAGAACCCTAGGTTTAATCTGTAGTAAGGTTTAAACAAAGGGGGCAGAGATAAAACTGGATATATGGAGAAATACATGAAGCTCAAAAGCACAGCATACATATACAGAAACTTATGACCAATAACTCCTCAAAATAAGATTTATAGAATTCATATCAATAACCAATTCTGATACAGTATAAAATGGTACAGTCATTACCTGGAGCCACTTTACAAATTACTATGCACTTATTGGAATAAGAAAACACATAAATTTTCATTAATGTTTGGGAGGGAAAAGCCTTAATCTGTTTCTTTTTTTTTTCCAGTGATTTGAACTGCATGCTATGGCTCACAGCCTTTCTCTTTGACTTTCTATCCTTTACCTCCATCCAACAGCTTTTTCCTATTGGGTAAATATTGAGCTTTCTCTTTGCTTCCTTGTTATAAGATACATACTATTGCTTTTAAGTCCCACCTGCATAATAAATATATGATAAAATTCTCCATCTCAATATACTTAACTCTAGTTCCAAACTTTTTCTTAATTTCAGGACATGCTATTCATCCCACTAAAACTCGCACTGTTTTATTGGTTTTAAACAAACAAACAAACAAACAAAAAATCTGGAGCCTAGACAGAGTGGTGTGTGCCTGGAGTACCAGCTACCTGGAAGACTGAGGCAGGAAGGTGGCTTGAGCATAGTAGTTCTACAACAACCTGAGCAACACGGCAAGACCCTGTCTCCAAAACAAAAAACAAAAATGCAGCGACAGTTAGGCATGCCTATAAGCCCAGCACTTTTAGACTAAGGCAGGAGGATTGCTAGAAGCTCAAGACCAAAACTGAGCTAAATATCAAGTACCAGGCTGAACAGTGCTGTATAGCAAGACTGTGATCTCAAAACAAATAAAATAAAAATTTTAAGGCTCAACTAACTTACCATTGTTGGGATTGAAAGCTAAATCCAAATTTTCAGTGGTGTAAGTAGCTGAAGCTACTTGCACAGAAGCAGAAGTAGGGAACACAAGGATGTGAGTACAGGATGTATCTTGTGGGGTATTTAGCTGAGGTGTCTGCATATTTAGAGTGGTGCTTCTTCCAAAAACAGAACCAGTTGACACAGAATCTAAAGAGAAATGCATTTTTCCTTTTTTGTAAGTGCAGAATTTTATGTAACACTTAAGTTAAACGTACAATGATAATTAAATCTGACATACACTGAACATGACTAACCTGGCATGATAACAAAAGAACCTTGGGGTTCCATAGCAACCAAACAAGCACTAAGGATACTCGGAGAGTCTGCAGCAGATATGCCACACATCCTACACATGTCTTTGAGCCTTTTGCTTAGAGACTGCAAGTTTCGACGACTCAGCAAACAACTCCAATCTGTGGATATCAATAGGGGAGGATAGTACTTAAAGTTACTGCTTTGTTATGAGAGTATGTCAAGGTTACAATAAAGGAGAAATATATAACACCTTTTAAATTAGTGTATTTCTAATATAGAGGTCATCATCAAGTTAAAACTTTTAAACATGATGGTATTTGACATCCTTTATCTCC
The DNA here is from genome assembly GCA_021653895.1 of Mastomys natalensis. NCBI lineage: Eukaryota > Metazoa > Chordata > Mammalia > Rodentia > Muridae > Mastomys > Mastomys natalensis. The sequence continues at coordinate 170,040 of JAJTUV010000028.1, forward strand.
TTACCTTCAGTATCAAGTCAGTGTATATGTGTGTATAAAATATATAATTATGATTATATATTTATAAATTGCTATATACTTACATATTTATAAATTATATATGACTTATGTAATTATATAATACATAATAGATTTTAGTTATATCTATTGTATTATATATGGTTCCTTGTTATTTTAAAAAAAAAACTTTTACTAATAATCCTTAGCATTTTAAGCCTTATTTTCATATGTATGAGTATCTTGCCTGCATATATGCCTGTATACCATCCATATGCAATGCTTGCAGAGGCTAAAAGAGGGCATCATATCCCCTGAAATGTGAGTTATAGACAGTTGTAAGGCACTAGGTGAGCACTAGACAGCAAACTTGCACCCTCTAGAAGGTGCTGAGCCCTTTATCATTTTATTCAACATATTATTTAATGTTCTCTGAACCAAATATACATCACATAAAACAAAGTAAAAAAAAAAATAGGTAAAAGCACAATTCACCTTTCAATTCTCCATGTCCAATCCTACCCAGACGACCAATAACAACTCTCCATGGTAATGAGCTCATCTGAACAAGTCCTAAGCACCACTCCCAGAGTTTCTGTAAACCAATCTTCTAGCAGAACCCTTTTTCCGACGGGCCCTATTAAATGAAATGGTTGTAAATATTTCAAAACTTCACATGATGAAATTATATAAGGCGGCTAAAATGTGTGACAAACTGGTTCATCAATTTTATTTTCTTCTGTTTCATAGACTGGCAGCAAAGCTTGTGTATGATATGCATACATGCCCCCAATTCCTTATTCTTTACTTAATTTTAATGTCTCAAACCTTTACAAAAATAAATCTCAATGACACATATTTACCACTAAAGGTCCTAAGATTTTGATATGGAATCTTTACGTCTTGCACAAGCTGGTTTTAAATTTCTAAATTCAAATAATTCATCCTACTGTTTTAGCTTTAGTTGCAGGAAGCATAGATAGATGATATATTCAGGCTGAAGACTATGGATTGTTTTGTTGTTCTTGTTTTTAATACATATTACAGACCTGAAGAGATAGCTAATTAGTTAACATGTTTTCTTGCAAGCACTAGGACCTGAGTCAAATTCCCAGAACCTAAGAAAATAAATGTGTAGCTTTAATCACAAGCTGGAGAAGCTCAATCCCTTGACCTCACTAGCCAGTCAGGCTATCCTAGTTGGCAAAGTCCAGACTGGAGACTGTCAAAGAGAAGGAAGGATAGAAGCTCCTGAAAAATGTTTCTGAAGGTTGTCCTTTGACTTCTATGAACACCCATAAATAAGTTTTTAAAATATAGTTTGATATACACTTAGCTTAATAGAATTTTTTCACAGTTTACCTACTAAGAGCCTAAATTTACCATAAATATTGTCTGTCTATTCCAGGTACTTTTTTTTTTTAAAAGTTCAATACTTCGAGCTTTACAAACTTTCAGCAACTCTCACTATTGCGGCTGCTGCCTGCACAATGCCATGGTAAAGAACCTGAAAAACATGATTTGTCATCCAATTTTGGCCAACAATGTGTACTAAACCAATCTCCACACCTTAAAAGGTAAAGAATATCCAATATGAACTACATTTCTCACAGCAAATAACACTATTGTATGTTTTCTAATACACGTACTTCATTAGGTAGGCAAGCGTGTAACATAGCCCTGTCCAAATGAGGAACGACAGCTAGCACTTGCTAGCACAGACTCTGCTACAAATATACAGCCGAGGTGCTGTGCACACAACACTCATTTCATCGGAACACGCTGACAACTACTCTACAGATCAATGAGCTATAGCTCAGCTGCCTCATTTTCCCATTATCATATAACCTGTAAGAAACCAGGTCTCATTACACCTTTTTTTTTTTTTTTTTTTTTTTTTTGCGGGGGTTTTTGAGACAGGGTTTCTCTGTGTAGCCCTGGCTGTCCTGGAACTCACTTTGTAGACCAGGTTGGCCTCAAACTCAGAAATTCGCCTGCCTCTGCCTCCCAAGTGCTGGGATTAAAGGCGTGCGCCACCACCGCCCAGCTTCATTATATCTTATAGTAACTATTATTACATCTTAATTTATTTTGTGTGGGGATGCTCATTCCATGGCACAAGTAGAAAGAGGACAACTTTTGGGAGTTGGCTCTCTCCATCATGTGGGTTCCATTTCTACTTTAGGGAAGGATTTATTTTATTTTATACATGGTGTTTTGTTTATATGTATGTATGTGCACTGTAGGTGTGCCTGGTACCCAGACAGCAGAAGACTGCATTCCTTGGTACTATAGCTATAGAAGATGTGAGCCACGATGTGGGTGCTGGAAATGGAATCCAGTCCTCTACAAGAATAGCCAGGGGGGTAGAGATTAAAAAATAATAATTCTAAATGTAATTCTAAATGCTGAGCTGTCTCTCCTACCTCCATTTCTACTTTTTGATTAACGAAGTAAACTGGTAACCTAAGCCTGACAGTGGGGACATCTGTTCTCTTTCTTCACAGAGAAGCATACTGTTGCCAAATTATCTCATAACTAATGCACTATCTCACTCAAAAAAGTATTTAAAGAAAATTAAGTTTGAGCCAGGCATTGGTGGTGCACACCTTTAACCCAGCACTTGGGAGGCAGAGGCAGGTGGATCCCTTTGAGTTCAAGGCTAGCCTGGTCTACATACCACATTCCAGGACATCCAAGGCTACACAAAAAAACCCAATCTCAAAAAATAAACAGAAAGAATTAGATTTTTAAAAACACCACCAGGAGTGGTAGTGTATACCTTTAATCTGAGCAGAGGTAGACACTGGAATAACTCTGTGAGTTGGAGGCCAGTCTGATCTACAAACAGAATTCCAAGATAGCCAGGGCAATTATACTCACCCTGTCTGTCAAAAAATGAGAGGGGGGTGGGGGGAGGTGAGGGAAGAAGGGAAAGAGGGAGGAGGGAGAGAGGTTGCTGACGACCCCCCCTCAAAGGTTATATTGAGTATATTGTTTCTCATGTGTTCCTTTGTAAACAGTTATAAAGTAGAGCCTAAATAGGAAAATAATGCCTGTATTCTCCCAGGTAGGTAGGTAGGTCACCATTGTAGAATTTATGCTACAAGCAGTGTATTTATATTTTGTGGGTTTTATGGTGTTGTTTTTTTTTTTTTTTTTTTTTTTTTTTTGGTATAGCCCTGGCTATCCTGGAACTCAAAAGAACTGCCTGCCTAGGCCTCCAAAGTACTGAAATTAAAAGTGCACACCTCCACTCTGAGCTTAGGAGATTCACTTTTATGAGTAAAAGAGCTTTCTAAGTTAATGTTTAAAAAATTGTATTTGACTTGTATTATTTTTTAATTATATGTATCAAGAGGAGAGGTAATTGTGGACATGAGTGCAGGTGCCTATGGAAATCAGAGTTAACAGGAGTTGTGAGCCACCAGATGTGGATGCCAAGAAACTGTTAATTGCCAGACCCTAAAGTTTCAAATTCCTCATCCAAAATTATTGCCACAAGCATTATAACATAAAAGCTAAGGACATTAATCTTTTTTATCTGTATAACAGATTAACAAGGAGAAGGAGCATTTGTTTTTGAGAGATCATCTTACTATGTAGTCCTGGCTGGCTTCAAACTCAAAGATTCACTTGTCTCCACCTTCCAAAAGCTGAGATTAAAGACATGTACCTGTCCAAAACTGTTTTTCATTATCTAAATTATACCTTATAAGCAGTAACTATAAAATGTAGATAAAAGTATACCCAGAATCTCAACAACTAATATCATTATACATATATACATACATACACACATACAAACATACACACACACACACACATATATAAATAAAAACTTCAAATGGTTATTTACTTAATATGAAACTGTGCACGTGGACATATAATAAATAACATGCTAAATTGGGATAACCATGTTTAAGGAAATAAGTACCTATTTGGAACATCGATGTTAATGATACATGTTTCTAGAAGTTCTCCATATAGATCTGTGCAAGATGCAAGAATCCACCTTTGATCATGTGATAAACAGTAGCCCACAAAAAGAACATTGTATTTCTGTCCAGCTTCTCCAAATGTCTCTCCTAGCTCTGTTTGTTTGTCCTTCACAGGAGCCAGAATAAAAGGTGGTGTATAAAGTCGAATACACTCTGGTCTCTGTAAAATAAAACATGAAAGTACTATAGAACTATGCAATCTTAGGAAAATATTTACTATTTATCCAATTATAACTGGAAATTAGACTAAAACAAATTTTTGTTTTGGTTTGTTTTGGGTTTTGGTATTCTGAGACAGTGTTTCTATGTAGCCCTGGCTGTCCTGAACTTGCTCTGTAGACCAGGCTGGCCTCAAACTCAGAGATTTGTCTGCCTCTGCCTCCTGGAGTGCTGGTATTCAAGGAGCATACCACCACTGCCCAGCCATTTAGTTTTACATAAAATTTAAAAATATAGGTCACCTTGATAGCTTTGTTCATGGGAAACATAATACTTACATCAGGACTTTTAAGAGCAGTTTCCATAGCTAAGCCTGGACCAAACCAGTAAGTGTTTTTACATTGGTTGATGTTGGAAGTGGTCTCCGACACTGAGTAAACACCGAAAAAGCCAAAGATTTTAAATGCTGGGAGTAGATTTGTCTGTCGTCGTGTTTCACAGGTTGTAACAGGTACTGACAAGGAACAATCTACAGAGAAAGGTGAGTAATAGAAACATTAACAAAGTAACTTGCAACAGTAAGAGAAATCCCTTCAGACAAACTTCAGCAACATCTAATGGAAAGATACTGGTTTCTATCACACAGTGTTTTTAATCTGTATGGTATGTGCATAAGTATTCTGCCTGCATATACGTATATACACTTATACATTATTAGCTGTGGAGCCTAGAGAGAGCACTGGGATTCATTAGGACTAGAGTTATGGATGGCTATCAGATGCCTTATGAGTGCTAGCAATTGAATATGAATATGAGTCTTCTCAAAAGCAAGCAGTGCTCTTAGCCATTGAGCCATCTAGCCTGCCTGTCTCTGTTATACAGTTTTTATAAATATGGGTCCTGAACTAAAGGACCACCTAGAAATACATAGCAGTTATACTAATTAAATATAATTCTCCGCTGGGCGGTGGTGGCGCACGCCTTTAATCCAGCACTTGGGAGGCAGAGGCAGGCGGATTTCTGAGTTCGAGGCTAGCCTGGTCTACAGAGTGAGTTCCAGGACAGCCAGGGCTATACAGAGAAACCCTGTCTCGAAAAACCAAAAAAAAAAAAAAAATATATATATATATATAATATATATATAATTCTCCAGGGCCTATTATAATCTACAAATTAAAGAAATCAAAATTTCTTTAATTTTCTTCTACTTTTACTGTGAACCTGCCTCAATTAAAATTAACACATAGAATACAGGCATTATTTTCCTATTTAGGCTCTATTTTATAACTGTGCTTATAAGTAACACAAGAGAAGCAATATACTCAATATAATCTTGGAGTGGGGGATTAGGGGGTTAACAAACAAATAAACGTCTTATTAAATAGCCCAGGCTACCCTGGAACTATGTACTGATGCTGGCCTCCAACTTCTGATCCTACTCCCTCAGCTTCCTGGAATTAGAAACACACACTACCATCTACAGCCAACATAATCATATTTCTTATGATTGTAGAATGACAATAAAGTTTTTTTAAAGATTTATGTGTGTCTGTCTGTCCGTCTCTATGTGTATATTCTATGTATATGACAGTACCCACAGAACAGATCCCCTGTTGCTGATACTACTGACAGCTGTGAGGCACCAGATGTGAGTGGAAAGAACTAAACTTAGGTCCTCTGGAAGAGCAGCAAGCACTGCTAAGCCATCTAATCAGCCCCCAGGACTATAAAGTTTATCTTTTATAAACGCTCTTAAAATTCCTATTATAATATTTAAGTAAAATCAATACAACCTGTCTTTTAACAAAATTATTTTGAATACAGAAAACTAACAATCTCTGAACCATCAAATCCTTACCTGTACAGAAACAGTACTTTTGATATGAGGAGGAAGAGTCTGGACCATTTCCAAGAAGCAACGAAGGAGCCCCAAAGTCCATACATTAGAAGAGTTAGTGCTCTCATCTTTATTTTCATATGTAAAAGGATCAATTATATAAACAACAATTGCAGGTGGGTAGGTAATTGCATGTGAATCACCATCTGTGGGAATCCCCACTTTATCCCGATCCATTGTGCTAAAAATTGAGGTAGAAATAGAACAAAGTTGTATTATGTCTGCCTGGTACAGCACCAAAGCAAATCCTTACATCCCTTTTTTATTGTTACAAGGCATCAGAAAACCTCTCTGATAATCAGGATACTTACAAATCAGAGACATTGTGGTTTTAAAAGTAAGAATAGACTTCTCAAACAGATTAACAGTAAGAGACCAGAGGTCTCTCTGACAAGTATCTTAGTAACTGGCCATGCTCACGAGCCTGCCTAGAAACAGAGCTAGTCCAGAAAGAAACCAGGTTTTTCTGTTTAGGTATAAGTTTACTTTTACCCATATTTATGAGTGTGACTTTGGAACAATTGCATTCTAGGTAGCTGAGAAACAATAAGCATCAGATTATCTGAACCATAACATAAGGAAAGTTCCCCAGGATTTTTATATAAAAACAATGAGATCCATTACCATTAATGCAATTGCTGCGCATCATGCCATATTGCTTCCATACTACGGATATGGATACAACGCTAAAAGAAGTTAGACCTCCCCTTATCACAAAGTGATTAAAAGACAGAGCCGAAATTCAGTATTGTTAAGAATCTAAAGCCTCCAAATCAGAGCTGAAGTACAGTACAGGGAGAGTTTGCTTTGCCTAGCATGTGCAAGCTCCAGGGTGAGTTTCTAACACACACAGACACACACACACACACACAGAGGCAGGCTCCAAAGTGATGTCTCAACCATTTGTGTAGTATACATAAACAATTACATTTGCTTATGACACAGCCAGACTCAATCACAGGAATATTTGGAGTTGAATAGGATTTTTAAGATCTTAACACCGACCCTGTGATTCTATGATGAAAATTGTGAAAATAATCTTTATTTTAATTTTATACGTAAAATAATTAACATGATTAGACTAAATTCCACAATAAGATCAAGACGTACTTTATACTTATTATAACTTTACTTAAAGAGACCATAGATTCTGTATTTCCACAAATTGTTAATTTGCTTATACTTAAAGTTTCAAGCATGTTAAACATGCGCTATTTACTACTTAACTATCTTTCAACCCCAAGTATTCTAATATTTAACGGTACCTTTCAGACACATCAGGATGTGGCTGAGTGGGAAGTGAAGCTGACTCCCCTGACATTCCTGTTGCCTGCAGAGATGATGACTGCTGTCCTCCTAGCTGGCCACTCTGAACCGTACTTGCTTGTGCAGACATGGATCCTGTACCACTAGTGTTCATACTGCCAAAGGGTGGAAATGAAGGCAGTTTATTTGATGATACTCCACTACTCATACTGGAAGATGATGAAGATGAAGTTGTGGTCAAAGTTGAATTAGCTGTGGCAACTGAAGTAGATATGGCAACACCTGAAGTCATGGTCATAGTGCTACTTGCCGCAGATGCTAAGGTGGCAGATGGAGCAGTAGCGTTTCCAGTATTTGTCATCTGAGGTGCAGTAACCAAAGACTGATTTGGAGGGGCAACTAAATTTGGCTGGGAGAGCAGAGAGCTGTCCAACGGCTGAGAAGCAAGATATGGACCTAAAGAACAAAAACGGGTATTTAATTTCACTGACTAATTTTTATTCTACTAAAGAAATGACAATATAGCTGATACTTTTATGGCAATTATCTTCCCTTAACTGCTGTACTAACAGTGCAGCATGAACTAACTTTCTATTTTCTCCCAGAAACTTTAAAAAAAAAAAAAAAGGAAGAAAAAATTTAAAATTTAACTATAAAAATAAACCCATATTTTCATTCAAATTTTAAATAGTCAGTATGAAAATGTAAGAATTTCCTGGGCAAAATTCAATATAAACAAAAGCCGACAAGATGGCTCGGTGATTAAGTTGTTCCCCAGAAACCACTAGGCAGAAAGAGAAAACCAACCTTGTCAAGTAGTCCTGATTTCCACTGGTTCACAGTGGCATCTATGCCCACACAAGTAATAACGTATAAGAAAAAATTAGAAACCATCAACAAATGTGTATCAGTATGTAGCAATTTTTCATCAAACCATTGCAACTATTGTTAACTCACAAATTAAAGCACTACTGTCTAGATTGACAGGCAATTAAAATACAAAATGGAGGGATATTACCATAAAGGCTCAATTTTCAGAAATGTCTAATTAGGTTCAGTAGTTTGGAATTGCATCTCTTTGGATTAAGTGTAAAGGAAGTTCACTGATATTTAGAAGTATAACAAAAAAGATTTAAATAACAGTCATACTCTAAGCTACAGGTTACTTAGAACTCACAGAGATCCTCCTGACTCTGCCTCCTGAATATTGGGATCAATTTTATAAAACATCAGATTCCACAGAAGCAGCAGAAAATATTTTGGAACAAATAATGTCTTCTTGATAGTATGCCCATATATGGAGCTAGCAGAATTTCTATGTGGACAGTCAGACAGAACATACGTAAGTTTGAAACCACGGCCTTTGCCACATCTACTCAGTTCTGACTTTGAGGACAAAAGCAGGCAGAGACAGTGTTTGGAAAAAAAAATGGAGATGGCTACATGACACTAAGATTTTATTTATAAAATTTGATGGTGAACCAACCCACACTGCTCACATTGCTCTTAGAGGATGAATACAAATTTAATACCTAAATCGTATCTGCAGACTTGTGCATACAGCTTCAGTTTAGAAAATGCTTCATTGTTACCATCAGCTGCCTGAGAAAACCATTCTGTTACAAACTTTTCTGAAAGTTTCTTTGATGCAGTAGCTCCCACTTTCATGATCCCATCCGTCAACAGTCGAGAAATAGGTCTGTGTTGGCCCAATCGACAGGACTACAAAAATATATATAAAAGGCAGAATCTGTGAATTTACTGTACAATTTGGATACAGATTATAAAATCCAAGCACTTGAACCACTTAAAACAAGCCTTATCACTTATAATTAACAACTGAGTTGGAATAGCATGGATAACTATAAAGACACTGGTTGTTTTCATTTAGAAATTTCCAATTGCTTTTCTTTTCTTTTTTTGACACAGGGTCTCAGGTAACCCAAACTAGCCTCCAACTTGTTATGTTGCTGAAGGATGAATTTCTGGTCCTCCAGCCTCTAACTCTCAAATGTTGGGATTACAAACTTAAGCCACCACCCCTGATAATACATTTTTTTCCAAGACATAGTCTCACTGTGTAATCCAGGCTGGCCTGGAGACTCTCCTGTTTCAGCTACCCAAATACATATGAGATACAGGTATGCACCACCACACCTAACATACCAAAGTTTACTTTAAATAGAAAACATTTATGCCCTTGATAGATCCCTCTAACACTATGTTTTCTACTGTGACCCATGGCACACATACCTAACAAAGACTAGCAAAAATATAGCAAGAATATAATTCATTACTAAGACTACTATCAACATTAGCATTCTTCATCAACCAGTAGAATCTCCCAGTACATTTTAAACATGAAACTATAAATTATAAAATACCTACCTCATATATTGCAGTGAGATCTCTAAAAAAGCTTCTGGCTCCATTTAACAAAGCTTCATTCTCTGGACAGAGTACAACATAGGCTATATCTCTTTGAGATCCATAAGGTTCCAGCATAAGTTTCTCCCAGTAAGGGAGAGCAAATGGAGAAAGCACCAGAAAATCATAATCATAACCCAACAAAAACGTGGGAATCGGCAGTGGTTCCGGAGATTCATCAGTTCCTGAGTAATAAAGAAGGCAATCAGGAAGAAGCCAATTCATGTCATCCTCTCTATTTCCAAAGTTATTAAGGAAAATATTAAAGGCAGAAACATGAAATGCAAGTAATGACATATATTCAGAATTAAAAATAGCCTTAAGTGGTCACTTTAAAATATTTACTGCTATTTTACTTGAGATGGGTTTTGTCCTACAGCCCAGGAAATCCTCCTTTCCTCACCCTGTTAAATACTCAAATTATAGGCAGGAGTCACCACACCTGGCATGAACTGACTTAACTTGATAGTAAACAAATTTATAATTGATATGGAGTTAATATATTTACCATAAAAAAGGACTCAGAAATCTATGAGAAAATCATCAGATATACAACATTATACAGAAATCAACAGTACTATATTTTTTACTTAAAACTGAATTAAAAGAGTAGATTCTCACGTTAAATGTTCTTACCACAATATATTATTAGGAAAAAAAACAGACAAATTACTTTATTTTAAAATGAGTAAAGCACATGAACAAAGACAAAGAAAGCTGTTTGATCTCTTTTAAGAAAATAGCCTGAACACTAAGAATTGCAGCACCACACTCTGTCTATACTGTCTATACTAATTCGGTCTATACTGTGTGTGTGTGTGTGTGTGTGTACACTGTCTGTATTAATTCTGTCTATACTAATTCTCACAAACACCATACATTGGCAGATACTGTTAGTAAACTCATTTTAAACATAAGAAACAGAAATGGAAACGGTAAACAACTTATCCAGCATCATGAAAAAAGTCACTGTAGGCATCTGAACCCAGAAAACTCACTCTCAGTATCTCAAGTTACAGTGAAATAAATGTTCTTTCATTCGACTATCTGATAATCTACTGGCAAGTCTGAGACAGTAAATATTTATCTGATTGGGTTTAAATTGATACTGCTGAGTATAATTCAGCAATACAAAATTTAAATTACACATATGATTTAAGACAAGCATGAACAAATCATTGAAAATTGTTGGAATTAAGAAATATGGGTGGAATGCTGGATAATGATGGAAATAATTTATATGTCTATAGATAATATATTGATAAAATACAAAAATAATCTTCAAAATCAGGTGCAGAAATAAATCTGTTCTGGTTTTGAGAAAAATATAAAGTTTATAACTATCAATAAATTGAACTTTTCATAGATTGTCAATTTATATGACATTTAAATTATTCAGTCATTAATAAAACAGAAAAATACAAGGAGTCTATTACTGTATACAATGCATTCTGAAACCACAAAGAACTTTTAATGCTAACAGCTATGATTTCAGAACTGGGAGTGTGGTTTGGTAGTTACCTATTGTGTGTGAGGCTCTGGTTCAATCCCAACACTACAAAACACAACCAGCTATCAGTCAAATATACTTAAGTGCTACTGCAGAAACAGTATTTCAACTATCTGAGAGCCTCCTCCTTACAGGTGAGCACAAGTCAACATATACCTACTAAGTGTTCATTGACTGCTTTTGTCATACCTGCAAATTTCTATTTTTGTCCAAACTTTTGATGTGGAAAATCTTACGTTTTTAAAAAAAGTATTAGCCTCTATTATTTGATCACAATCTTTCATCTCATTCAATTTAGAACTGAAGTCACTTGGGGATTTTACAAAAATCATCACCCTTCCTTCAGATAAAATCATACTGGATGTTAAGCATGTACAGATAGTGGCGCTACACATGCTGAGTGAGATTAAAGAACCCAGGAAAACTAAATGCTACAAAAGTAGAAAGGTGGGCTAGAATTAGGATTGGACCATAGTATCCTCAAATACTTAAGAACTAATGTACTTATTCAAGTTGGGCTTATGCCTGAGAACAGACATAAATCAGTCATCGAGTACAATACACAACTTACCATAAGAGCCTCGGCCAGCCATTTTATGAAATTGTTGCCATGTGAGAGGACCTTGAACCCCCCAAGGCCTCACTGTTCTTTTTTTCTGAATAGCATCTTGAAGAACTGGCTGAAGAGAAAGGAGCATCCGAAGTATATCCTGTGAACACTGCACACTCGTATCTATAATCATTAAAAAAAAGTGAGTAGCAATTGCTTTTTGGTGACACAAACTTTAGAGTTAAAAAAAGAAATACATCTGAGGTATTTTAACTGTTCACTATAAAGAAATCTAAACACCTGCATACACAGAAAACTATATAAAACCTTTCAGAAGTTAGATGTATATCACTACCTGAGGACCCAACTATACCACTCCTGGGTATATATCCAGAAGATGCTCTAACACATAACAAGGACATATGCTCCACTATGTTCATAGCAGCTTTATTCATAGTAGCCAGAAACTGGAAAGAACCCAGATGCCCTTCAACAGAGGAATGAATACAAAAAATGTGGTACATTTATACAATGGAATATTACTCAGCTATTAAAAACAATGAATTTGATAAATTCTTATATAAATGGATGGAACTAGAAAATATCATCCTGAGTGAAGTAACCCAATCACAAATGAACATACATGGTATTCACTCACTGATTATTGGATTTTAGCCCAGAAGCCTGAAATACCCAAGATTCAACTCACAGACCACATAAAGCTCATGAAGAATGATGACCAAGTAGGGGGGGCTTCAGTCCTTCTTAGAAGGAGTAACAAAATACTCAAGGGAGCAAATATGGAGACACAGTGCAGGACAGAAACTGAAGGAGGGACCGTCTACAGACCATTCCACCTGGATATCCATCCTATGTGCAGTCACCAAAGGTAGAGGTTGATGTGGATGTCAGGATGTACATGCTGACAGGAGCCTGATATAGCTGTCTCCTTAGAAGTCTGCAAGAGTCTGACATACTCAGAGGCAGATGCTCACAGCTAACCATTAAACTGATCATGGGGTTCCCACTGGAGAAGATAGAGTGAAGGCTGAAGGAGTTGAGAGGATTCGAGACACCATGAGGAAAGCAACAATCCCAACCAACCAGAGCCCCCAGGGTCTAAACCACCATCCTGGGAGCGCTTAGGGAGGGACCCATGGCTCCAGCTATATATGCAAGGGAGCTATATATAAGTGGGAGAAGAGATCCTTGGTCCCATGAAGGCTGGACGTCGTGTGTGTGGGGGGAATATTCGAGGGTGGGGAGGTGAGGTACGGGGGAGGGTGGGTGGGGGTACACGAACGTGGAGGCAGGAGGAGGGGGGAAGGGATAGTGAGTTCCTGGGAGGGAGGGGGAAATGGGGTAAGGAGAGAACATCTGAAATGTAAATAAAATTTCCAAAAAAAAAAAAGAAGTTAGATGTAGGAGCATGTATCTATAATCCCTGAATTCTGACAGATAGACAGACAGACAGACCAACAGACAGACTGAGAGAAAAAGGTGGGCAGGCAGAGGCAGATGGGATCTCTGAGTTTCAGGCCAGCCTGATCTACAGAGCGAGATCCACCTGCCTCTGCCTCTCAAGTGCTGAAATTGAAGGCATGCACCACTAATGCCTGGCTGTGAAAATATTTTCAAATCACAAACCAATAAAGGGTTTTTTATCCACAGTTCATAAACAGCTCAATTGAATTACAGCTCAATAACTTAAAAATAAGAATGAAGTACAAGTTTAAAAAACTAAAAAGTCAAATTTTAAAACCTGGTGAAGCTGAAGGCGCACAAGCCCCAGGCGGGGCTGCGGGATGAGATGCTTCCTTTTAACACTCAACACTTCAGGCCCACTCCCCAGTAAAGCAAAGGGTCTCAAGAAGCATTTCTCCTAAGATACACAAACGGTATCTACGAAAAGACAATGAACATCATTCATCATTAGGAGAATTCAAAGCCAAACCACAAGAAACCACTTCATAACCGCCAGGATGTCTTCAATAAAAAATAGATTGCAAGTATTGGTGTGGTTTTGGAGAAAGTGGAATCATCTAATGTTAGAATTTAAAGTAGTGCAGATGCTTTGAAAAATATGAGTTCTATGACCAGGAAATCTATCTAAGTATGATGGAAACACAAGCATACATAAAAATCGTACACACGTGTTCACAGAAGCCAAAGTGTATTCAATTCAAATGTCCAATTTGAAGATTTGGAAAAAGGTATATCACTACATGACTCAATATCCTCACACACATATATGAGGGCAAAACACCAATGAACATAAAATAAAAATAAACTAAAAAAATTTTTAAAGGAAGTCACAAAAGCCCAGATATTGTACTATTCAATTTATATATAATGCACCAAAATGCCCACCTATACTGACAGAACCCTAACTAGGCTAATTAATGGTTGCTTACAGCTACAAGAAAGGGAGGGGTAAAAACAGCAAATACCTACTAAGTATGGGTTATTACTTTTGGAGTGACACAAATGTTCCAAAATTGTTTGTACAAACAGTTACAACTGTAAATACTAAATTTTTGATTGTACATTTTATATAGATGAATTATATGGTATGTTTATAAAGTTTTTCTTATGTGATCAGGAGGTGCTGGGGCAGTGAAAATGAGAAAATTAAGAGCAAATTTAAAAAAAAAAAATCTTAAACGAGTTGCTCCTTAAATATACAAACTATTTTGTAGATTTTTTTCCTCTTCTGCAGTAAGGATTAAACCCAGGACAATATGTCAGTCAATTGCTCTGCCACAAAGCTACATTCTCAACCTACTTCATAGATCTTTAAATTAATTTGAACAAATATTCATATTCACTATTCTCAGTGTTGGAAATATGGATACCCTTACACAGAACTTGCATGAGGTGTACTTAAGGGATAAGAGATCAATCAATAAATTCTATTGCATGCATAAGAAAGAAATAAGCAAATACTATGGAAAATGAAGAACGTAACATCTAACAAGAGTTAAAGGAGACAAGAACCCAAGTTAAATATGTGGGAGAAAGGTAACCAAGGCAGATGGCACAATCCATAGGCCCTAATGCACAGGTCCTAATTCTGTAGATATACTCAACAATGCTATACTTTAATCAGAGTATAAATGAGCACCAAGTAAAACTTAGTATTTATCTGGCAATCCCAATAAACTACTAATGAAGAGCGCTTCTGTTGGAGTGAGTAACACTAGAGGTCTATGTGCCAGGGACTCACTGATTTGGCTTTAACTGGCTCTTCCCTGTAATATAATGAATGTATAATGTAGTATAATGAATTAGATGAGTCATGATATTGTCATAAATAATAACGAGCCCATGAGCAGGGTCCACTTACTTTATTCCACAAATTACTTTTAGTATCATGATGAAAATAATTTTGAGTTATGATCTCATTGCCAAAAAAACCTGTTTTTGTTGAGACAGAATCTCACTATAAAGTACTAGTTGTCAATATGCACCACCATGCCCAAGAAGTATTACACTGCCTCACAGTCTATTAAACACCTCATCCTGCTCTATTCCCTGCTCCTTTTCATACATGTGTAAATCTCAAGAAATAACCAGCACCCTCAGTTTTATGTGCAAATGAACAACACATTTACTTTTACTTGTTTCAGAACTGCATTAAGGGTAATGCTTTAACTGGGGTAGTGAGATGTTTCACAGAGTAAAGGTACTTGCAGCTAAGCCTAAAGACTTCACTGAATGAAAGATAAACAACTCCTACAAGTGTCCTCTGACTTCAACGTGCAACATGGCATGTGTGTACTTCTGTGTGTGCTTGTGTGTGTGCATGTCTGCACACACAGAAAACACAGACACAATGTAAAAAAAAAAAAAAAACATACATGCTACTATAGTCTTTTGAAGTATTCTGACCTCACCTTCAAACTACTATTGCTATAGTTAATCTATAATTCATCAATTATATGTGATCAAATTCACATAATTTTCTTCAATTTCAGGGCTTGTTAATATTCTGTCTATATTACAGTAATTAATAATAGGATTTTTCTATCAATAAGAATTTGGGGGCTGGAGATATGGTTCAGTGGTTAAGAGCACTGACTGCTCTTCTAGGGGTCCTGAGTTCAATTCCCAGCAACCACATGGTGGCTCACAACCATCTGCAATAGGGTCTGATGCCCTCTTCTGGTGTGTCTGAAGAGAGCAATGGTATACTCACAAACATTAAATAAATAAATAAATCATTAAAAAATAAAATAAGAATAAATAAATCTTTTTAAAAAAGAATTTGGATTATCTTTTACTTCTCTGATTATAATTTTAGTTATCTTAGTGGCTCAGAACAATTAAAATGTAGACTCTATCTCCATAGCTCCCCCAAATACCAAACAGGAAGCCCACTGTTTGAAAATGGTTGAATTGGTAAGTTATATAAGGACTACATAAGACCTACTATGTTTACATGAATGAATTCATTAAATCTTTACAATGCTAATCAAGTCAAATACTAGTTTTATTTCATTAGTATAAATAAAGTGAGTTGAGGATATAGTTCAGTTATAAACTACTGGCCTAGCATACACAAGATCCTGGGTGTAGGAGGGATTTTAATCTAGCAACATGGCTGGCTTCTCTGGCTGGAATACAGACAAACCCTTAGTACACATCTTTAATTCCCAAAAACGAAGGTAAAGTTAGTTTGTAGAAGGAGTCACCCATGTTTGAAAGTGATGACTAATTGAGTGGCAGACAAAGTGATGAATCAGAGAAAGTTATGACAGAATAAGATATGCAGAACTCTCAGAGAAGAGAGAGGAAAGGAAGTTACTTGAGGGAGCAATTCAGAAAGAGAGAAAGGAGGCAGTTTTGTCAGGAGAGTTTTACAGAGACAGGATGAAGAGAGAACAAACGGGCTGGAGAGATGGCTCAGCAGTTAAGAGCACTGACTGCTCTTCCAGAGGTCCTGAGTTCAATTCCCAGCAACCACATGGTGACTCACAATCATCTGTAATGAGATCTAATACCCTCTTCTGGTGTATCTGAAGACTCATATACATAAAATAAATTAATCAAAAAATATTAAAAGAGAGAAAGAGAGAGAAAGAGAGAGAGAGAGAGAGAGAGAACAAAGTAGACACAGATGAAAACAGAATGAGTCCAAGAATGAAAAGGAATCAGAAGGTAAGAACATACTGCTAATGTTAGTTTGAGGCCAAGCAGAACAATTCAGAATTTAAGGGAGATGTCAGATTGAATCAGTCAGCTTGGAGAGGAGTTTGAACAAGAACAGCTGAGTTGAACCAGCTACTCACAGCTCAGAAAGAACTAGAAAGGGTGAGTTTACTCAGCAGTAAGTCTCAGAGACTGAAAACACTCTAGGCCTAAATAAGATTGTGCGGAGACTATAAGCCTCCAGGACTTGGCCTAAGTTAGAAGACAGAGGCAGGAAGCTTCAGAAACTACAATCACATCAGGGGAATAAAAGTTACTTTTACACCTGCGTTCAACCCCCCCACACACACACACACACAAACTACAGATAAAGATATAAAGATAATATATCACTTTTTCAAAGACATCATTAGTAATGAGTGACAAAAGTGATTCCTATCTCCAGAGTTTGCTTGAGAAGATCATGGGAGAATCTGCAAATGTGTGTTTCTAACAAAGTGGGACTGTGTGAAGCTGCTAGTGTGTGAATTAAGACATCAGCATCTAGCCTTTGCATTGCCTGTTCACTTTTGGTCACTAGTGAATGTGGTGTCAAAAAAGGCATAAAGTAATGCTTTGCGGCCTTTCCTTTCCCTGGAGTTTAGTATCTTGGGTGTAGGAGCTGCAGAAGTAACAAAGTTAAAAAAAAAAGACATCAGCATCAAATGACCCTGTTAGTGTCTCCCACTGCTCTCATCCACTACAAAAGAAATCACTAGGAATGGTCACTTTCCCTCTTCTTGTCCAAAGAAATACCGTCTATTATTCTTGCTTCGATGGACATGTTCCTGTATAAAGGTCAATATACACCTCTACTTGGAATGCATTCTACTACTCCTCACTTATTTAATGACTTTGCTCCTACAATAGTACCTCTTGTTCTGTAGTAAGTCTTCCCAAGGAAGGAAGTTAGACTGGAAAGAGAGTGAGTTTCCGGTTAGGTAGGAAGATTATGTTCTAGAGGTCTACATAGTAACATGATGAGCACAGCTAATATTACTGTATTGTATATTTTTAAGTTGCTAATAGATTCTTAAGAGTCACTACAAAAATAGTGAAAGATAAGCTATCATATATTCATATAGCAAAATACTACTTACTCAATTATATGAAATTGTCAATTTAAATTTTCTGATCTATAGAATCACTTTCCCTGTACAAATATGTGTGTGTGTGTGTGTGTGTGTGTGTGGTGTGTGTATGTTAACCCTACATAAAACCCTATTTATACCAGTGTCTCCCAAATTTCAAATTTGTTTCTCATTTCCTCATACCTACTCTAATCAGGTTGACCAGAACTGATTATCTAGGTCTCTAATTCCCTTCATGGGGTCACATCCAGTGGTCTTGTCACACTGTACCTTTATGAAGACGTTATTTTATACATATAACCACTCTCTTCCAACTATTCTCATGCATGAGCAATCACTTCCTTGTTCCTTCTCTGATTCCTTCCTGACCCTTTTTCCCCAAAACTTCCCATCTAGCTCCAGCCTTTGACGAGAAAAGGCCTCATATATTCCAGGGTGGCCTTGAACTTACCTATGTAGCCAAAAATCATCTTGAACTTCTGATTCTTTCCCAGTGCTGGTATTACAGATGTGCACCACACCTGGCTTTCCACAGTTTTTAATACTGATAACCCACATACAAAAGATGTTTCATTTCCTTTCCAGAGCCATCAGTCTTCTGAATTTTAACCTCCAAATTTGTGCCTGCCTTCCTATTTTCTTTCTCTGCAAAAGTACTAGCATTCATACAAACCATGCTTAATGCTTCATCTTTACTTAAATGGACCAGCACATTCTATAGGTCTACATCTCCATGTAATCTAGAATCTACTACTACTATTTCTATGGCTTCCAGTCTTTTCCAAGCTGCCACTTTCACCGACTGACTATTTCTACTGAAAGTTACTGCTTCTACTCTCATTTTCCTTCACTTCCCATCCCACGGTATTTTTTCTGGAATAGCCAGTGATTTCCCCCCCCCCCCCAAGACAGGGTTTCTCTATGTAGCCCTGGCTGTCCTGGAACTCACTCTGTAGACCAGGCTGGCCTCAAACTCAGAAATCCGCCTGCCTCTGCCTCCCAAGTGCTGGGATCAAAAGGCGTGCACCACCACCGCCCGGCCTTTTTTTTTTTTTTTTTTTTAGCTAAAAAGATAGCGTCGTGTTACTTTCCGATTAGGAATCATTCCCAAGGCATTTAAAATAAATGCTAAAGGCATAGCCTAAAAACCCACACAAAGAACCAGGGTAAAAGTACCTGCTGTCAAGCCTCACAACCTGTCAAGCCTCACAACCTGAGTTCAATCCTTGAACCAACACGGTACGGAGAAAGAACCAATTCCCTCATAGTGTCCTCTGACCTCTACACATTCTCCAAAGCACACATGTGCACCCAAAGATGGAAATGCTCACATACAAATTAAGTAAATGATTGGGACACCTCTTACACTTCATCATGTATCAGTTTGACCATCACTCAACATACTTAACACTACCTATGTTTCTAAAACTTACCAAGAGAACTATGTCCTTAAGGACTTGGAACTACACTGTCTGCTAACATTCTTCCCCCAGTTAACTACTCTGCTCACTTTTACCACTTCAAGTAGGCCTTTCTATAAATGTTCCTTCCCCTCACTAACACCTCTGACCATATTTCTAAAATAGCACATAAGGTTCCTCCCTGCAAACATGCTTTTTTGCCCTGCTTTCTCTTCTACGTACTTGTAACTGGTATGTAATGCAAGTATATATTTCCTGTTGTTGTTGTTGTTGTTATGGTTACTTAACTGTCTCTTCCACTAAATCATAGGCTCAAGAGGACAAGGGATTCTAACCTAGCCAGTCAGTGCCTGAGAATGAAAAACCTGACCTACATGGGGTGGGGCCCACAAGATTGATAGCTTCTGAGGAATGACCCAGAAGGCTATCCTTCTATGTATCTGAACTCCAAAAACACATGCAATCATGTACCCACATGTACAAGGATAAACAAACAAAGCAAAAATTCAAAACCAGAGACTATTATGACTGTTCAACAGCGAGCATCAAACAGTACTGAGATAAACAAGGTTCTCTGTAAGTATTTGATGAGATAGCCCAGGCATAGCTCAATAGTGGAGTGCAGGTACCTCAAAAGTCAAATTAGATGGCTGCATGAAACAATCACTAATTTTCTGCTGACTAACATGAAACATGCCTTTTACATTTCTATGTAAGTACATAATTAAAGATGTACAATAACTTTTTTTGGTGAAACTCAACTAAAAATCTAGTAAGTCTCACTTTAGGGAACAGTCTTGGTTTTTTGTTTGTTTTGTTTTCTGAGACAGGGTCTCTTACAGTCTTGGCTATCCTGAAACTCTGTATGTAGACATCGCTGACTTCCAACTCAGAGATCTGCCTGCCTCTGCTGAGATTAAAGGCATGAGCTACCACGTCCAGCATATAGCTGTCTTTGGATGAGGGTTAAGTCCAAACTTCAGCATCCTTATCTGGCCTACATGTTTCTGCTAATCCCCCCCCCCCCCCCGCCACCCCACCGGGAAAAAAAAAAGAAGCCAAAGTCAAATTAGTGGAGAACTATTCCTTTCACAAACTTACCACTTTGCTTGGCCCATGGGTGTAAGCATGAGCTTCTGACAAGTGCTTCATCGACTTTTCCTCCTGACATGTTATCCATGAACTGACGCCCATGTTCTAATGCAAGACAGCAGTCACTACAACAGTCCCGCTCCTCAACACGCACCCAATTGCTACTTATACCCACTTTGGGAAAAGGATCTTGGTCTGCCGCTCCAAAGGGTGAAAATAAATTAGTGCATTGATCTTGTAGCAGTAATATCAATTCATCAGGCACCTTTTCAGATTCTTTTAGGCCTCCGTTAACATTTTCCACAGAGGAAGCCCTGAGAGCTTCAAAGCGTTTTTCTGCTTCTTTGCCACAGTCTGTGTTACGTCCTATGATGTCAAGTTCATCTTCAAGAAATAATCCTGAATTATTTCCAAATTTTCGGTTCATGACAGCACTGAAGCCGCAGGTACACCGATACTGTGCTTCCTGCGTTGGGTCTGGAATGTAAACTCCAACATCGGCACCCTTGATATTCATGTTGCAGACACAAATACAGCAACTATCAAAGTTACAGTCTTTAAACAAATTCACTACTGATTCTGAAAGGATGAGGTTTACATAAAGACTGTGCGCTTCAGGAATGGAAGGGACAGTTGCGGGTTCAACAGAATTGAGGGGTCTGCATGTAGATGGGGTGGAAGCTGGTGAATACAAGTCTGAATTCTCATACTTGACTGAACCTTGAGCGCTAGCAGGTCCACCAGCCCCACGAGGAGTCCTTGGAGTCCTTGGAGTCCTTGGAGTCGGAAACCTAGGGGTGGATGGGAAGGAAGAATCCCTGCACCACTATTACTAGGAGGTGCACTGCTCGGAGGCATCCCAAAAGAAGTATGGGTTTGCGGTGTGTAGGCGGGGCCATAGTCTTGATCCAAATTACTGCCATCACTGTTGTCACCAGGGTAAAAAAAGAGGAACAAATGCATAAAAGAACACATTAATAATATGGAACACAAAAAAGCATCCTCCATATGCTTCTAAACAACACTGAAAATTTCCATATGGTAATCATTACAAGATTAGAGGGATAAATAAGACTTATTTCAGGTTTATTGTGTCCACTATGGAGATTCTCGTGAACTAACTAGAATCAAAATATAATAACCAACTAGACTCAAGATTATAAAATGAGGCAGTGGCTAGAACTATGGCTTAGTGTTTAAAATATTTTCTGCATTTTTGGGGGAACATAGGTTCAGAAGTTTGGCTCCCAGCAACCCTATCAGGCAGCTAGCTCACAACTGCCTATTAACTCCAGTTCCAGCGGATCTGATGTTCTCTGGTCTCTGTGAGCACCTATACACATGTGGTACACATCAAGTCATGTAAGGATACACACATAAAATTTTAAGACTTAAAAGAGTCATAAATTAAATTTAAGACTTAAAGAGTCATAAATTTATTAGCCATATCTAGACAACCATATTTACTATCTATAAATTTCTAATGCTACAAATATCCATATTTCATTGACTCTAATTGCTACTGATAGTAAAAAAAGTAAATTCTGACTTTTGGAATATTTATATGTTAAAAAGTGGCAATAGTGGGTATTTTGTTTTTCAAGATTGGGTTTCTCTGTGTAGCACACCCTGGCTGTCCTGGAACTTACTCTGTAGAAAAGGCTGGCCTCAAACTTCATCATCTGCTTCTGCTTCCTAAGTGCTGGGACTAAAACCGTGCACCACCACCGCCCAGCTGGCAATAGTAATTTTAAAAATACAACTGATAATAAAATGCAAAACTTTATCTGTTACAATGTAAAGTAACTGTAAAATGGCAGTATATAAATGAGAACAATTTGGAATTGCAGACTAAAAGAAAAGGTACCTCTAAAATTAAAAAATGGCCTATGGTTTCAAATAGTTTATCCATCTCTACTATCATGATAAACAAGAATCATTTTATTTATTTACTTAGGATTTCCAAAACCAATGCTCTATTTCCAGCATACCAGGTACTTCAAGAAAAACAAAATCTGAGCTGCAGAGATGGCTCAATGGATAAAAATGCTTGCTGTGTAAGCTGGAGACATGAATTCAAATTCCCAGATATCATGTGAAAAAGCTGAGCATGACTAACTAAACAAGCTATAATCCAGCACTTGGAAGGCAAAGACAGGCGTATTCCAGGAGGTTGCTGACCAGTTCGCTTAGACAAAACACCACGTTTCAGGTCCAATGAGAAACTGTGTCTCAAGTGAGTAAAGGGGCAATACATGTGGCTTGTAGGCATGCATATTCTCCAATGCCACCCCTCTAACACACGCACACATGCATGCGCGCATGTACGTACACACACACACACACACACACACACAGACACACACACCTCCCATATAAGCATTCAGTATTATAATAACGTCATCAATCATACCCCTCTTTGATGAATGGCATTGAAGGGCCTGAAGGAAGCAAGTCCAATTTTCCAACAGTCCAGCTCTGCCGGTAAACACACTCTTCTGGCAATTTGATAGGAGGCAGGCAATGGCTTGGTAGAGTTTTTAAAGGTGCAAACATGGAACATCCTACTAGAACTTGACAATTTTCGGGCTTATAGACATAAGAAAAATCCTACAATATAAAGAATGTCGACTTTCAGTGCCTTATATTCCAGGGGAAAAAACAAAGAAACAGAATCAAAGCGACTGCCTTCTTTACCCTGTTCTTTAAATGGACAAAAGTATAAATATTTTGTTTCTATTTTTTAATGCATTTTACATAGTGTTCCCACAATTCACTCCTCATATTTATTAGCCACAAAACTAAAATCAACTGTGAAAAGATTCTTGAACACAGCAATTAATCCCATAAGAAAACACAGGGAGGAATAACTTTTCTAGAAAAATACTTACTTTAATTTCAGAAGGTTTAGGGCTACAGAATCCTTCCTCAACCTCAATTCTGAACTGCGTTCCTACACTAGAGCTATTTCCTTCCAGAACAGTTCCTCCAGGTGCTGTGTCCACACTACCGTAGTCTTTGTTATTCATATTCATTGGAGAGAAGCCCATAATGTGCTGTTCCAGTGACGGTGGCGTGGGGTACATTTTGTGAAGGTCTGCAGTGCCTGTGTGTAATACAACACACACGTTAACATAAGAGGTGAGTCTGTGTTTAAAGCAAAGGGAGTTTTGCCAGAAGTAAGTTTTTAAACCAAGCTAGAGATCAGATCTGGGATGCTTACTTATGCAAGATAACGGATCCAGACTTCCTGTCTTTGATTCTTTGGAGCTGGCTTTATCATCTGATCCACTTGCTGATTTTTTAGATCCAGGCTATGGAGGAAAAAAAGACATATTAATCTGAAAGCCAAAGTGATCACACAGTATTAATCCCTTATATGTAAGCTAAAGGATAAATACTGGTCATCAAAAATGGTTTTCTGAAACTATGACAGAGCCAAATATCATACTAGTAGTTTATAGGTAGATCCATCACTGACATGTATTTGCTAAGTCTCTCAATTAACAGAGAAAAAGGCATCCTCAAGAAAATGCATAAAAAAGCATGAATAACCAATAACGTAAAACCAAATAAAAGGCAAGAAGTGTAAAATTAACACCAGAATTTTTTTTCAATAAAAGATACTTAAAGGACCTGTATTTTAATTTAAAAGATATTAAAAATTTCTTATATAATTAATAACTCCTCTTAATTCTTTAATTTTCACCTTGGTTTAATAAAGTTACTCTTGTAAAAACATTTTTACAGATCTAATACTGAGCATAAGCTCAGGTAGACTTCCTATCAAACCAAGATTTAGCATCTCTCATCACCACCAATTTTTGGAGGGGCTGGATTGTTTTTTGAGATAGGTAGAGTCTCATGTAACCTAAGTAGGCTTCTCATTTTTATGTAGACGAAAGTTGAGTTTGAACTCACAACCCTCTGCCCTCCATATCCCAAGAATGGGGATTAAAGACACGTGCAACTACATCCAGCCCTTACCAGTGTTTTTAGAAGGAGTGTGTGTGTGTTCCCCATCTCATGTTGAACACTTTGTAAGTAAAGCACATATGTGACAATTTTTTTACCTCTAAAAAGCCACAGTTGCTGTCTGCGTGTTAGCGGAGACAAGATCTGTCTATATGAACCATATTCAAAAATTCTTTTCCCAGTGAAGCGTGCCCTAGTGCACACTACACTGGAGGGTAAAGAGTAAGTACTCACATAGAGCTATATCTGACATTGCCAATATCTGTAACAGTTTTATATGTTCAAACATGTGTGATAAATATCCTCACAGATATATTATATAAGACAACAAACACCAAATTTGCCAGTCAGGTCCTAAACTACTTTTAAGTAGATGGAAAAGGAACGCCTTTTATAATACTGTAGCACCCAATTCACTAACTGCTAGACAACTGACATTCTAGGAAATCATATTTTAGGAAATTTAAAGTTTTTACTTTTATCTTCAACTTTCTCTGAAAACAGGTGTGAACAATGAAATAGTACTTTCTGTTTTCAAGTCTATGTCTGGTAGTAAAAAAGTCATCTCAAACAATTTCAGAAGAACTAGCATTTTTTATTAAATTGGTAAGGTGTAAAGTTCTAATATTAATTACTTAAACATTCTCTAATTCAATTCCAGAGATACTTCTCAAACTTCAGGATCAAAAAACAGAAAAATCATTCTAAAGACTGAAAAAAAATTACATGGCAGAGCTCAATTAAACTTGATCATCTATCTTCCAAACATACCTACATCAAGGTTCACAGGAAACCATGTTAAGGTGATTCTAACATGAGAGTAAAATCAACCAATTTATAAAATATTTCCTACTGTTCGGAGCTAAAAAATAGTACTAAAGTCATAAATCACTTCAAAAACTTGAACTGTTATGAAATCAATGAAATTTAATTTAATCCTAATCATTAATGGAATACTCACTGTTAATTCATCTTCATCAGAATTGAAGAGGTTATCAAGGTCAGTATAAGATACAGCCAGATCTGAGTCATAAATCAAACTGGTTGATGGAGGACGGGCATGATTAGTAGGGCGTGGAGCATCTACATATGATGATCAGAAAGAATAAACTGAAAATTCAACTATTAGCCAAGTAGTACTCTACTCAGCTAAACAAAACAGAAAGCCTAATGTTCATAACAACAACTACGCAACACAAATTATTCCTAGTTTTTTATTTAAAATCTGAATTTTTTTTTCTCAGAAATAAAGTTGTAAATAAACAATAGTACTTTCCCTAGGAAGCTCCAAAAGTTTCATAATCTATACCATAGTTAAGCTCTGTAGATAAGTCATAAAAATATAAATGCTATTAGAATGGTAGACTTAAACACATACTTATTCTTTTTGTCTGCATTATGAGATTTGATTGAATGCATGCAGATTCACAGGTTCCTGTGCACACATCATATGCATATTGTGGAAGCCAGAGGTTGACATGGGGTATCTGCCTTAGCTGTTTCCTAAGTAACACATTTAAGGATGGTCTCTCCTTTGAACCTAGAGCTCACTGATAGAGTCTAGCTATCCAGCTTTCTCTGGGAATTCCCTATCTCCTCTGCTCTCATGCTAGAATTACAGGTAGGCCCCATCACACTTCTTGACATTTATGTGGCTACTGAGGATCCCAACTCTGATTGTTATGCTTGTCTAGCCAACAACTTAAAAGCCAAGCCATCTTTCCAGCCCTTATCTTTTCATTTTGAAACAGAATGATTTACTTAAATGCATGTAAGCATCTGAATAAAGATGACACAATCACGGAATATCAAGCTAATTATGTATGATGAATATATTTTAAGTATCGGCTAAAAAACACAATATTTACAGATAATAGTGATTATTACTTGTCTAGAAGCTTGATATGTTTTTTTTCCACTATTATTTTTTGTGTGTATGATTCTTAGTGGTTAGGAAAAATAGAGGAGAGAAAATAGAAGATACAAAATAGATACCAAAACAGAATTGGATAGAAGAAATAGGTTCCATTGCTTATAGCATAGAGGAGTGATTATACTTCAGAATCAACTATTTTGAACTATAATCATACATTTAAAAAAAAAAAAAAACAGGGAAGAGGAACTTTAAGGCTCCTAATAAACTAAATACAAAATACCCTGATTTGGATAATGTATCTGGGATACATGTAGCAAAATAATTATATGTTGGTACCACACGCATACTATTATTACATGTTTATTTTGTTAAGAGCACAGACATCCTGCCAAAAATGCATGGACTTACTTCTAGACCTGCCACTCTGCCTATACCTTTGTCTTTTTCCCTTAATGCCAGGACTACACTACTATTAGCTGTAGAGTATATTTTAAAGTCAGACAATATAATAAACCAATTGGGGGTGGGGGGGAAGAGGAGCAGAGATTCTCTGTGTGGCCCTAGCTGTCCTGGGATTCACTCTGTAGACCAGATTGGCTTTGAACTCAAGAGCCTGACTCTGCTTCCCAAGTACTGGGCAAGATTAAAGGTGTGTGCCATGACACAGCTGATAAATAACTTTTTATTGAGGAGAGGGGAAGTAAGAAGAGACTTACTATGTGCATCCACTAATCTCAAACTCATGAACTCCTTTGTCAACTCCTGAATGCTGCGATACAGCCATCTATCACAAAACCTGGCTCAGTGCTTTGGTCTTTTTAATCAGTACCTCACCAGCAACTGAAGTTCTTTGGAGCCTCAATATTAAGTCCAGGATTTTATTTACTCTATCTTTGTGCAACATGCCACTAGAATTTTGATAAGGATCCCTTCATCAAAGAATCTAAGATGTTACCCAGCAACACTTAGAGCCACTAAGCTGCCATATAAAAGACTACCTGCTCCTTCTTTCTATGA
The DNA here is from genome assembly GCA_021653895.1 of Mastomys natalensis. Taxonomy (NCBI): domain Eukaryota; kingdom Metazoa; phylum Chordata; class Mammalia; order Rodentia; family Muridae; genus Mastomys; species Mastomys natalensis. Next base: position 197,509 of record JAJTUV010000028.1, read on the forward strand.
AATTTTTTCCTTATTTTCACTTCTTTATTCTCAAAATATTAAAACAAAATGTTGCCTTCAAAAAGCACATACCAAAAGATAAACTGTGACTATTCGAAAGCTTAATTTATATTATACATACTAATGCTAATAATATGCATAATATCTGGTAATTACATAGAAAACCGATCTTTGTGTTTTTATACCAAAAAAGTACTTATATGAGATAATACATATTAAATAGCTTGACTTAGCACTCCAAAATGTCCACAGAAAGCAATGAACTGTACATCATAAATATATATATATATATATATATATCATGTTTATCAATTTTAAAAATTACAGATACCCTCTTCACACAGGTCAGATACTTTCAAAGGACTCTTGACTACTATAGCTCTATTGTCTGGAACATAAAAACATGCTCAACTGACAAACAGTGGTGGCACACGCCTTTAATCCCAGGAGGCAGATCTCTGAGTTCAAGGCCAACCAGGGCTACATAGAGAAACTCTGTTTCAAAAAAAAAAAAACAAAACCCAAAAACAAACAAACAAAAACCTGGGCACTGAACTAATAGCATCAGAAAAAGAATCCTTGCTTGGGTATAGTGGCACATGATGCAATCCCAGTACTTAGGAAGTAGATGCATTAAAACAAGTTCAATGCAGTGCAGCCGCCACCACACAGTGTTAGAAGCCAGCAAAAAACTAAAAACAAAGCTAAACGAACCAAGAAGAAGGAGGAGGGGGAGGAAGAAGAGGAAGAGGAAAAAGAGGAAAAGAAGGAAGAGAAGGAGGAGAAACAGAAACAAAATGTTCTCTTACACATTCAAGTCATGAGAAGAATCAAAAAGTTTTATAAGTTTAATTTAAAAACTGAGATCTTCAGGCCAGGTATGGTGACACACACCTGTAATCCCAGTGATACTCAGGTGCTCAAGCCCTCAGGAATGAGATCAGCTTGGACTACACAAAAAGAAACTGTCTTAAAATAAGACAAAACAAAAACAAACAAAAAAACCCTAAATATTGAGTTTTCAGATCAGACCTATTTCTAGCTGTAAAAAAAAGGAAAACATTTTAACAATTTACATTTGATCTTGTTCTTTGTTTGTTTGGGGTTTCAAGACAGGGTTTCCAAGACAGGGTTTCCCTATGGAGCCCTGGCTGTCCTAAAACTCACTCTGTACACCAGGCTAGCCTTGAACTCAGAGATCTGCTTGCCTCTGTCTCCAGAGTGCTGAGATTAAAGACGTGCACCACCATGCTCCATAATATTTGGTCTTAGCCAAAAGACCAAAAAGTTATACATCTCAATTTCTAGTAAAATTGCTATCATCTGAACTTGTTTCTTCAAATACAGTAAATCTAACAATCCCATGAAATATAAATTGTGCAAAAAGGATTATTTAAAAATACATCGCCGGAGCCGGGCGGTGGTGGCGCACGCCTTTAATCCCAGCACTTGGGAGGCAGAGGCAGGCGGATTTCTGAGTTCGAGGCCAGCCTGGTCTACAGAGTGAGTTCCAGGACAGCCCGGGCTACACAGAGAAACCCTGTCTCGAAAAACCTTAAAAGAAAAATCCATCTTTGTCACATCAGGCTAGGCAGTAGATGTCTTTACCCACAGAGCCATCTCACCAGCCCAGATGAGTATTTTTATTACCCATACTTCATAAAATTTTGATTTTTAAGGAATAGGTTGTTTTCCTAAATCACATACTCAAACCATCACTGGAATGAATGTATAAGTCATGATTAGAAAGAAGTTTTACCTTGCTTAGAGGGACTAAATAATGACATAGCATCTTCTTCATGTGATAACACTGTGACAGCAGATGTCCCATCCTCCACCTGAAACAGTGTTACAGATTAGGCAGTGCTTTACATTTTACCAAAAATAAAAACCTATCAATTCTTAAGTAGCTATGTGTCAAACATTCTTATAAGTGTGCTAAATGCATTACCACTAATTCTTGTGTTGCTTTGGGGTCAGGGAGCTGCATTTGAAACAAAGTTTAATGTAGGCCTGTCTTCATATTTGTCCTTTCCTGCCTCAGTCTCCCATACACTAGACTAGAAAGCATACACCACTATACTTGGCTTCTCATTCTTTTTTACTGTTTAGTTTGGTTGGCTTGGGGTTTTTGTTTTGAGACAGGATCTCTGCCTGGCCAGGAACTTGCCATGTAGACCAGGCTAGTATTAGATTCAGAGAGATCCTCGTGCCTCAGCCTCCTGAGTGCTAAGACTAAACATGTATGCCATTACATTTAGCTATCACTAATTTCTAAAGTAAACAATTAGCATGTTCACCTTACAGATCAATCATTTAATTCACAAGGATGCTAAAGAATCTGCCTCAGGAATCATGACTGATGGTGTGAACTGGAACTTTTGACATAGTATAGATTTTCCAAGTCTGTGTTGAGTTTGAATTGTAGATATACCCTTCCCAGATACTACTGGTTTCATATTTACAAACAGGTAAGACTTAGTAACTGGCATATAATACAGCTAAGTAAAACTCTGTGAAATTAACTGTTTTGTAGTAAACACTGGGTCATTTAATACATTTAGTTTTCAATGCTTGTATTTTATATTTACTGCCAAATTCTTAAGCTATTTATTGCCTAGCATATCCTTGAGTGCCTAATGTTAAAACTTTAATCATATGCAAAGTCTTAATTACAATATGTGTGTGTATGTGTGTCTATGCTACACCATGAGTGTGGAGCCCAAAGAACATCTTAAAGGAAATGTCTCTTTCCATCAAGTAGGATCCAGGGATCAAATTCAAGATTCCCAGGCTAGGGAGTAGGTGTCTTTATTCACTCAGCCATCCCACCAGCCCCAGATGAGTGTTTTCATTACCCATCCTTTAAGGTTTTTGCTTTTAAGAAGAAGGTAATCTTGCTAAATCACATACTCAAAAATACCCCATATTTTATAAACCTAGCACCAAAAAAGAGTACTTAAATGTTCTGATTCTGACCAAAGTTAATATATTCCTCATCCAATATGAAAACACAACAATAATCTTTCTGTCATCAGAAACTAAGTCAAAGTGTGTCACATACCTGACTTACCCATGGTAGCATAAACATATTTACATAAATATGATCAATCTTTCTATTCTAAAAGAATAAATGAGTTGGGCTGGGCACACAGCTCAGTGATAACAGAGTGCTTGCCTAGCACTGCCAAGGCCCTAGGTTCAATGACCAATATCACCAAAAACAAAGCAAGCAGTGCCCGAGTGTGGCATCAAATGTGCAGGTACACTGCAGTGTGCATACTGATAGGACAGGATCTTTGCTACTCACCTTGTGTTTCTTCCCAGCTTCTCTCTCGATATTTTGTCTATCCTTTTTATCAGTAAAAATGAATTCCTCATCTCCTTCAACAAATGCATATGGATCAATTTTAGGTTCTTGTTCTGTATCAGATGCTATTGCTGAAAGATACTGATTTTTAATCTGATATTGCTGGACTATTTCATCAGAAACTTTTAAAGGCTTCTTACACTGCACCATTAACCTGCACAGAAAATATAGAAAATTAGTATGTATTATCAAAACAAGCATTTGAAAATCCTAAAACAACTTTAAGTATTGTTTTTAGAATTACTCATAGTATTTATCCTATAATTTCCAATTTTACAAATGGAACTGAAGCCATATGATGTATTATAACCTCAATTTTAACAACAGAAAGATGAAACTAAAACCCAATCTACCGTATTGTCCTTCCACCAGAACAAGCTGCCTTTTAGTCATGTGTTGTGTTCTCAAGTTCACAAATATAGTGATTTGTCCAAAGCCTAGTACCTAGTAGAAATCTTCAACTACCCAAGTTGAAGTAATTATCAAGGTGGGAGTTTCTTAGACATGATATGTTCATACAATTTGTACAAGGAAAATAATTATCCTTTTCTTCTTTGCAAAGGATACATTTTAAGATCGAACTTTTAAGGCCTTGTTTCTACTTCATAAAAGTAACATTTTTATTCTTAGTAATGAGGTCATCAGAACAAAATAAAAGTACCAGGCCAAAAAGGAACTCAGTTTTCTTCCTGTTGCAATGGAAGATCAATTTGTATATTACCAGTCTCCTGGTTGGAAACATTGATTTTAAAAAACTATATTTCCACTCATACTCTAATAAGACAACATAGGCACTCAAAACCAGAGGAAGGACAGCAGAGAAATTCAAATAACAAACAAGAGGAAGCTAATATATCAAAGAAATCTAGGCCTTAGATTTTTAAGGCTAAAGAGGAGAGGAGCCACAAAGAGGAAGACCCTGGGCAGACCCTGTGAAGCCTCAGGACTCATACTTCTGAACTGCAATGAGCAGAATGTGAATACAAAATCATTAACTTCCAGTTAATAAAGCACTTTCAAACTTCAAAATTCCCTTTCTCTCAGGTTTACAAACCTCAAGTTGTCAACCTGTTAGAACAAGGAGGCCAGGCTTCTAGTCAGAACATTTTCAACATCCTGCAAAAACTACTTAACCCTAACACTAAAGCCAGTAATACCCAACAAATCTCCCACGGTTTCACTCTTCATTTCCTCTCCAATATCATCTACTTCTACTACATATCCGCTGTTTCCAGGGGCTTCCTTGATGTTCCTCACAAGGACACATACCACCCTGACTATTCCTTTTGCTTGCAATGTTAGTCTGACCATTTCTTTTACTTCCTCCAGTGCTTTGTTTAAATGTCACCTTCTATGCACACTATAACTACCTATTTAAAACTGTAGCCAAACCCTCTGGGGGCAGTTATCTTCAAACATATGCTACATTACTCCTTCAAACTCTCATTCTCATTAGAATAATAGCCCCAAAGTCTGAGATCTTGTCTTGGTTCACTGAATCATCTCTAATACTGAAGGAAAGCTAAAACGCAAGGTAAGTAGTTACTAATACTTGATAATGAGATGTAAACAAAGCACAAAACTAAGATAATTAGCATTAGTGTCTTGTACTGTCAAGAAAACCATTCTTTTACATTAGAAAGCACTGAGATGCCACGACCACACAGGCAATGTCAGCACTCAGGCTAGACTGAGCTACAGAATGAGATTTCATCTCAAATACACACACCCTCAACAAACATCATCGAAGGAAAACCAAGGACTGATGCCACTCATCATCTCCTTGAACACTTAAACAAAACTTAGGTACGGTTTGGAGCAGGAAGCTATTGCCCAGACTGTAAGTTGTATGAATGACACCAAACCTCAATCTGTTATTCATACCAGCACTGCCTCTACTTGGTTCCCTAGAGTGAAACAAAGTCCATCAAAATAAAAGCATTACTACTATTCTAAAGATACTAAACAAATTCCCAAAACTAACACACCAAGTCTACACTTTCATAAAAACACACTTGTGCCACAACTGTCAATGGAGATATATTGATTACCATTAATCTTTCTATAAACAGATTTTTCTATAAACAGATTTTCTTTCTATAAACAGATAAATATTTATATCTAGAAAGTAACTCTACCTCATCACATTCGACCTTGAGTAACTTTGCTAAAAACTGTTGAATATGCTAATATGTTTTTTAACATAGTATTTAATTTATTATGCCCCCCCTTTTTAAAATAATATATGATAGATATAGAGGGTGGTCTCTAAGTGATTAGAATTATGCAGCAACAAATAGTTTGTGCCAAAGTCACTTAGTGGCAAAGATACAGATTAAAAATTTAAACGCCAAATTAGTTGTCTTCTAATACCTACCCGGATGGTAAAGGGTAACGAAATCCCTTGCACCTAGACTGAATGACACTACAGATCTGTGAAAGTGAACAAATCTCCTTTCTTATCAAGTCATCCTTTGGCAGAAGCAAAAAGACTGCCACATTGTTTAAATACATAATTATTAAACTGGTGTGCAGTAACATTATTAAAAGGAGTGAACATACTGCACAGGGCACTATTAAAAGTAAAGAAGAGTAAACCAAGTGCACTGCCAAAAGACAATGTTTTCTTATTTTATTGAAGTGATCTTGGAGACATTGGCATATGCAAAAATTTTAAATGTACTCATTAATATCAAGTCACAATAAAGCTGATATAAAATAACATTATACATTCTATATTCAAATCTTAGTAAAAGTAAAATTTCTAAAGTGCCAGATTCAAACAAATCATCATGTCTCTATCCAAATATATAGTATACAGAAGCTTTTCTGAATATAAATAACACCGCTCCTTTCCTAAAAGGAGCTTTCACACACAGTCAAACTACTAACTACAAAGATAATTTCAATTAGATACAAAACTAAAAACAAACTGGAAGAACAGGTACAATAATAACAGGAAGCACTGAAAAGCCCAAATTAGGCAATAAATTGCCTGTATAGTTTTCATTATTGCATTTCCTTCCTTTTACTAAGATAACAGCATACTCTCTCGGTATACACCCACATAAAACGTTTATGTATTTATTCAAAAGAATCCTTCCAGACAAGGTTTGACAATCCGCATTGACAATTATAGAAGGTAAGCTAAAGAAGGAAATGTTAAAACCAGAAGAACTGAGTATCTTACAGTCCTCTCACTTTCTTTAAATGGTGCTAGCCTTAGTACCGTCTCCATATTCAGAAACCATCGTTAAGCTGTCAAAAGTATAATTTTATTGCATTAAAATAAATAGCAAACAGAATTCTTAAAAGGTTTGAGTACAGTAAAATGAAAACAAGTTTATTTCATCACAGGCTTCTTTCTATGAAACAAAAACATTCAAAAATTACTATTTTCAGAGATCAAATAATGCATTTTGTAACTATACACATACAATAAATATCTGGTAGATCTAATATAACACAGGAGTTCTTTCTTCTGATGACTATTACTTAAAAATTCCAATGTATCCTAACTATAGAAGAAAATATGAAGCAAATGTTCTTTGCTCAGGGTTTAGAAACACCATCTAAATAAAAATACCAGATTGTTTTTAAGCATCTACAAATTCCATTAAAACATGCTAAATCCTTTTTGAAAATATCAAAACCATGTTTCTTGGTATAAATTTTTCTATCTTTAAAATTTTTGGTTTGTTAGTTTGTTTTGAGCCAGGGTCTCTCTATGTAGCCCTGGCTGTTCTGGAACTTGCCATGTAGACCAGACTGTGTTCAAACTCACAGAGATTTGCCTGCCTCTGCCTACCAATTACTGGAATTAAAGATGTGCACTGCACAAAAGCTATCTTTAACTTTTAAATCCCTAAGCCAGAGGTGGCAGAGCACACACCTAATACTAGCACTCAGGAGACAAGAGGCAAAGAAAGGAAAGAGACAGGCAGGTTCAAAGGTACCAAGACTTTCCTTGTCTCAAAAAAACAAACTAAATAACCTATACAATTTAAAAAGTCATTGGCAGTTTCTACAACAGTTTCAATCATAACTAACAAATTGAAAATAACTAGGAAGAATAAAGATATTCACCGCAGATGTATACATCGTGCATATGGAATATGCTATACTGCTATATATCCCCAAATTTCCCTTTCTCCTAATAAATTTCAACAGATTAGAAAAGGAATCATAATTCATCGTAGCTCATGAAAAAGTTTCCACAAAGTACTATGCATGAAAGTATAAGAATGCAGTTTTATTGAGAAATGATGAACTGTATAATTCTGTACTAGTTAAGCAGCCAAAACTATTAAAACTGTAGAATACTGGGGCTCAAGTGATGACTCAGGTGTCAAGAGAACTGCAGCTTAAGGCTGCTCTTCAACAGGTTATGGGTTTGGTCCCCAGCACCCACAAGAAAGCTCACAATCATCTCTAACTCTAGTCCCAGGGAGATCTGATATCCAATTTAACCAAAGGAAAACTGCAGAACATAAAGATCAATGCTTCTCCCTCACTTATCCATTCTGTCTCAGAGCCCAGATTAGCCTCTAATTTTCTATGAATTCAAGGATGCCATGAATTCCTTATCTTCTGGTTTTCACCTCCCTCCCAAGTGTTAGGATTACACATATACACCACCACACCTGATTTTTTTAATGCAGTGCTGAGGACTGAACCCAGCTTCAAGCATGCTACCAAGCAAGCATCCTTCTAACTGAGTTTATCCACAGCTCTCTTGTATCTACCCACCTATGGGGCATAGTGCCACACTGAAGAACCAATAGTAAACACCAACTCTTTATATCAAATGGTAACAGAAATTTTAAGCTTCTCCAACTGATAATTATCCATGAAGGCACACATCTATAGAAGGCAACACTCATAAAGAAAATAATTCTTCAGATGAATTCCTTCCCTGTATCGTCTATAACTCACTTGTTTATTAACACATTACAAACTGCTGGCATTTCATACTTCTAAAGTCATATTTCTGCAGTGTCCATGTCTTATATACACATAGCTAAAGTCATAAAGGACAGAAAGACAGATCAAGAGTATGTTATCTCTCTCCAGGAAAACAGGTACTGTTTATGTCATCTAATTAATGACCAAATATCACAATGTATAAGATCATGTATGCATGCACATACTATTTACCTAAGATCTAAAGTTTATAATCTAGAGACTCTCTTCTATCACTATATACATATTTCCCTTCCTTTATAAGGAGGTCATTACTTAGCCAGACCTTAACTATTCACTAAGATCTTACTTTTTAAATTTATCAGTTGTTTCAAGGCACTTCTATTTCGAAAAACAACTTCATCTATAATGTCCCATATTTCTTCCCATTCTTCTTATTCCTAATTCCCTAGTAAAGACAAATAATTTGCAGTCTTAAGCTGCTTAAAAACATCAAAATTACAAGGTGGTAGAGGAGCACACCTTTAATCCCAGCACTTGGGAGGCAGAGGCAGGTGGATCTCTGAATTTCAGGTCAGCCTGGTCTACAGAGTGAGTTCCAGGACAGCCAGGGACTACACAGAGAAACCCTGTCTCGAAAAACCAAAAAAAAAAAAAAAAAAAAAAACATAATAGTGAATCATAAACTTATTTCAGTAAGGGACATCATCTGTCTCTATTGTTTGCCACTTCCTATAATGAAATAAATGTTCTTCTGAACTTTCAAACTACCAACTAAAAGTATTAATACCAGGTACTGAATTATCAAGTCCTTCTAAAATGATGTGGGCTTCACAGCAACATCAATGACCAAGCCAGATATTTCACAAGTGGTTTGGTGGACTAAAATAGTACAACTAACTATCACTATCTCTATCTCCCCTCACCTCTCTCTCTGTGTCTCTCTCTCTCTCATTTTTTGTTTGTTTTGTTTTGTTTTTCCAAGACAGGATTTCCTTGGAACCCACTCTGCAGACCAGGCTGGCCTCATATTCAAGAGATTTGTGTGTGATTCATATGCCTCTGCCTCCAGAGTGCTGGGATTAAAGGCATGCACCACCACTGCCCAGGCAGATAGTACAATTCTAAAGAACCTAATTATTACATACATTTGGACCATTTAATTTGACAACAGTTTTAGGGGTCAAAATTCTATAAAAGTCACATTATCAAATATATTTTATGCTAATTTTAACTGTATATAAGTTCATAAAGTTGTACATAGACTTTAAGTCTGATGTAATTTTGGTATGTGACTTTTTATTTACCAGATTTTTATAATACAGAATCTTTTAAGACACATTAAGATAAAACAGCACTTTGTCCTGCATAATTATTTTGTTGTGGGATACTACCATGTACACTTAAAAGTCACTTAGCAGCATCTCTAATCTCTACCTACCAGATGTCAGAAACACACTTTTAGCTCTGACAACCAAAAGTGGACAGTGGCCAATGCCACCTGAGAATTCCTGTTATTCCAGTGATTCCAGGGAAATGGAGAGAACCACAAGGCAACACACACATCAGTCTTTTGCTCCTACTACTAAACAACCAAGGGCAAAACTGTTGTATTTCATAAATGCTTCTGAGTTAACATAGAAACAAAACTTGTTATGGGACCTTACGTGATATCTATCATTGTGCTACAAAAACAAGGCTTAGAACTAAAGAGGAATTCTGACAGAATATAGTTTTTCTATCTGGTATAACAACAACAAAAGAAGACATAAAAGTCCACAAAATAAAAAATTAAATTTGCTTAAATAAAACAACAGCAAACCTTTTATTCAAGCTTTTTGTTTGTTTTTCACTTTTATATGACTGAGGGGCATGGAAGGCCAGAACTAGACAGAAGAAAAGATCTGTTCCATCCTGACCTCACATAACCATGACCCAGTCTACTCAGCATGCTGTTTTTCTACTTTATGCTACTTCTCATTTGTATTCAATGAGAAAAATGTCAGGTAACTTTTAATAGCTTCTGAGGTTAAATGTTATAAGCTCAAACAACCAATCATGTGTTTAAAGCTATGGCCAGAATTCTTAGATCTTATGAATATGTGCCCATAAAAACTTATTCCTAAAGTTTTCTGACGTAAAAATATTCATATCACTACATTTCTACAATAAGTAAGACAATCCAACCTGGAAAGGAAAAAGAGTTGTAGAATAGTAAAGTGTCTAGCCGTACTGTCATCTGATTCATCCAAGTATCTGTGGGATCTCTAAACTGTGTACGGGATTATTCTAGGTGTATGCCTGCCTGTATACCCTGTGTGTTCTTGTGTTAACAGAAGTAGAGCAGTAAACAGAGTACTTGCCCTTGTAGAGCTTACATTTTAACAAGGAAAAGATTCCATTAACAAATATATAATTTCAGATATAAAAATATGTTAGCAATGGATTTTAAAAAATACTATATAGGAGAGGCAGTGATTTGGTAGAATGAAGAAAGACCATAACTAGGACAGAATAATCATACAAATTCCCCACAACTCCGAAGCAACACTAAATGATAAAAAAGTAAATGATTCTCTGCTTCTCTAATGTAATCTGAACAACCATTAAGACATGAGCCTGAGCCGGGCAGTGGTGGTGCATGTCTTTAGTCCCAGCACTCGGGAGGCAGAGGCAGGCGGATTTCTGAGTTCGAGACCAGCCTGGTCTACAGAGTGAGTTCCAGGACAGCCAGGGATACACAGAGAAACCCTGTCTTGAAAAACCAAAAAAAAAAAAAAAAAAAACATGAGCCTGGCCTCCCTTTCTTTTTTTTTTTAAAGGAAGATATTGTAGCTAAATCAGAAAGCAAGTAGCAGAAGATCAGGAATGCAAATTCAAGATCCTATCTCACCCTAATCAGAATGCCTACCCAAAAACAGTGCGGAGGGGCAACAAATGCTGGCGAGGATATGGGGAAACAAACACTCACTTCTAGTATAAGCATGATGGAAATCTCATAAAGGTTCCTCAAAAAAACTACAAGTAGAGCAATCATATGATCCATCAAGATACTCACCCAAGTATGTTTATAGCAGAATCATTACTAAACAAAGCTAGCAAATGATGGCAGCTTACACATCCACCAATGAATAAAGTATAGGACAAACATAATGAAATTTATGCACACATTTGTGTGCATAAAATGAAATCATGACATTTGCAGGAAAATGGATAGAACTAGAAATTATGTTAAGCAAAATAAGCCAGACTTAGAAAGGAACTTACATATGGAACATACATATACACATACATACACATATACATAAGTATGTACATATATGTGTATATTCATTTATGTGTATGTGTGTATAGGTCATGAAGCTAAAAAGATCAAGAGGTGAGAAAGAGATCTTAAGGGAAAAAAGTTTAAAAAAGAGCAATGAAATACATGATTTAAAAAATAAAAACAGCCAGGCAGTGGTGGCACACGCCTTTAATCCCAGCACTTGGGAGGCAGAGGCAGGCGGATTTCTGAGTTCGAGGCCAGCCTGGTCTACAGAGTGAGTTCCAGGACAGGCAGGGCTACAAAGAGAAATCCTGTCTCGAAAAACCAAAAAAAAATAAAAATAAAATAAATAAATAAAAACAATGAGAGGATACTATCTAGAGAAAGGGAACCAGCCACAGGTGGAGGGCACACAGAAGGGCAGTTGTGAGGACCTAGCGACAAAGGATGATGACATATTGGTATGAAAATGGCGTAAGGAAACACATTCCTTTGTATTTAACTTCTTTAAAAGACTACATTTCCAGGCACTGCTTCTACAGTTTGTTACCAGACAAGCTTCTCTGACTGTGTAGAGCACCCAAGGCCACAAGGAAGAAATGAACCATTCTCTCCTGAATAGGAAGCCAGCTCTAGGTGCTACTCCCCCTTCTCAGTGTTACAGAGGAACTGTGATCAACTGCCAGTACCCACACGGAGGGTCACAATGTTAGGATCCAAAGGCTTCTAAGAGTAGTAGGCATGCATGTGTTGTAGGCTGAGGCACTCAGACTACTGCTCAGTAACAGACTGCTTGCCTGGCATTCACCCAGCACTGGATTTGATGCCCAGGACTATAGGTAAAACAATAAGAAAAGGAGGATGTGTGCAATCTTAAGCAACTAATAAAATCTAATATATCATGTAACATTAAGACTAATAGTGGGGTGGAGAGATGGCCAATGGTTAAAAACACTGGCTGCTCTTTCAGAGCACAGGAGTTCAATCCCCAGCACCCACATGGCAGCTCACAATTGTCTGCAACTCCAGTTCCAGGAGACGCAACAGCCTCCTCTGGGCTCTGATGTCATCAATAACACATACAGTACAAATATGCAGGCAAAATATCCATTCTCATAATAAATTTTAAAGTGTTTATAAAGGTGTTTTGCTGGTTGATTTACACTATTAGCAAAATTTACACATTAAAAATAAAAAGGCCTTATTGGATAGGCTAAGACTGTATTCCAGCAATATATAAAATAAAGGAAGATGCGAAAGAAAACCACATGCTACCCAAAGTTTGCCATATATTAAGTGAACAAAGATGGCAAACTAGATATAGAGAGATATCTACACTACACTTAATAGTACAGGACTAGGAACAAAATAAACAAAGAAGAAAAAGGAAACCTTAAAATTTAGACAGGTAATTCACAAAAGAAAAACACTAACTGTGCAATGAATATTTTAAATGGTATTTAATATTACTAGAAATCTATAAATATGCATCAAAATAATGCCTTGCCATTCTTCATGCAGTTAAAACAGTGTTATGCCAAAGACTGATAAAAATGAAAACCAAACCAACAGTATTTTCATGGTTTGCTGGCTTATGATGGTATAAACTCTAGGCCAGTTGTTTGAAGAGCTAACTGGCTCTAACACCTTTCATTGAAGAGGGACAAATCTCAAGGTGTGACAATTCCTCTTTCACAAGTGTTTCCTAAAGAAACTCTTTCTTTAAAAAAAAAAAAAAAAAAAAATTTATTTTATTTATATGACTACATTGTAGCTATCTCAGACACACCAGAAGAGGGAATTGGATCCTATTATAGATTGCTGTGAGCCACCATGTGGTTGCTGGGAATTGAACTAAGGACCTTTAGAAGAGCAGTCAGTGCTCTTAACTGCTGAGCCATCTCTCCAGGCCCCCTAAAGAAATTCTTATACAAGCAAATGTGTACCTGCTCTCCTTATTGTTACCTATTTTGTTGCCAAGAAAAACATACAAGATGATGTCCATCTAAAAGAAAATAAAGATACTATACCAGATCCACTAGTAAGAGAAGATCACAAAGCAATTATACAAGGTAACTAAGTCTGTATGACTTTTAAGGCATGTATAGAACTAAGTGTCAAATTCAGGCCAGTGAAAGGAGAACTAGAAAAATAGATGGATCTTGTCATAGGCAACCCCTTTAGTTGGGTGACAGACATTGAAGCTTTTACATATTATTTTCTCTACATTTTGTGGCTAAATGTTTTTTTTTTAAGTAATAAAAAGTTTCCTTCAGAGATAAACATACTAAAGAAATTATTCAAATTTAATATCCAGAATATGTTTTTATAATTCCTATCCTATAACCAAGCCTAGAGTCCCAGCATTAAGAAGTTACATCACCTTTTACTCTTAACTTATAGTAGCAACTATTAAAAACAAAAAATACATACTCTGTAACTGATGTTACACTTTCCTGTCCAAAAGGTCCAACTGGATCATCCTTGAATTTATCATTTGGAAGTTGAGGTGGTAAAAATTCTACATCTTTTTTCTTTGGGACTTTGTAATACTTCCAGGCTACATTAGCTTCATCTTCTTCCAAGCTTACTGCTGTACCAACATACACAGTAGGTTCTACCGCTTCCTGAAATGGAGGTGGAAAAGACTGGGACAAACTGTCTATCCTATCTTCCATTGGTTTGGTAGGAACCAAGGGATCCGGTGTTGGCATTTGATAAAAATGTTGACTCTGGGGAGTTGAAGGTGTTTTAGTCACTCCTTCATCAACCACATCACATGGATGAGGACTAAGTGGGGGAGGCTGAGGTGAATTTGCCAGTTCAGTGCCATGCATCTGAGGAGTCTTTGCTACATCATTAGTTCGGATATTTGAAAATCTCACTTGACTATCTGCAGCAGAGATCACAAGTCTTTGGCTGGCTGAATCTGTGTCCATGCCAATATCATCACTAATTGATACACGATGGTGAAAAGGTGTCAAGGGGCGCTTTTGTGGCTTCTCACTCTTTTCTTGCTTGTCATTGGTCTTGTGCTTAGGAAGTACTTGCTGTTGCTGCCCTAAAGACGGTGCCTGTCCTTGTTGTCCAGTATTTCTTGTTTTGAGACTTTTATGCCTGAAAAGTTAAAACAAAACAAAACAAAAAGCAGATTTAGTTATTTATGTAACACTATTATAGAAAGCATATAAAGTAAGATTTTGAGACACGTGAGATCATTGGTTTTTCATACACAACCCTAAAAATAGGATGATTTGAATTTATAAATCACTTGTTCAGTGATCTTAAGCATAAATTCATAAAAGCCAATTCGCAGAACTGGAGAGATGGCATGATGGCTACGGAGCATTGGCTCTTGCAGAGGACTCAGCTTCAATTCACAATACTCACATGGTAACTCACAACCATATTTAGCTCCAGCTCCAAAGAACCTCACGCCTTTTTCTGACCTCTTCAGGCACCAAGCAAACATACTTATATAAGTACACATACTTATATGCAGACAAAACACTCATGCACATAAGATATATCTTCTAAAAGAATTCTAAATCAACTGATATTCACTTAATAGGTCTGTGATCGAATAGCTAATTAACTTATATCATCTTACTATCTTAGCTTCTCAATAAACCTAGTTAAGATAAAAAGTATAAGGAAATTTGAAATGTCTTCATTTGTAAATGTACCTGTTATTTCACACTTAGTAACTATTAAGAATGGCTTGCCCGAGCTTAGTTATTAATTACAATACTATAGTAACTGATTAGTTTAAAAAGTGCTAGAATTGACTGACAGATGGGCCTACCTAGGTTCTCCCAGTATTTGGCACTACAGGAGAAATCACTTAACTAGAAAAGGAAATGCTTAAAACAACCTTTTCTTCATCCATGAAGATTTCTGAACTTAAGGACTTAAACAATACCTTAAAATCTAGTAATTTTGTTAGGTCTCAGATCTATATGTATTTTTAAATTTCTTTTTAAACAAAGAAATTACTTCATAAAGTAATTGATTATGGAATTTTAAATTCAGTAGTAAATTTTCTTTAATTCTGGGAGCCTTATTTGTTAGCTAAATCAAAGCTACCAACAGAACAGTAGCACAGGCTAACCACCTGATTCAATTCTGAAAGGCCACATGGAAGGCAAGAATCAACTCCTGCAGGTGGTCTTCTATCTCCACATACTCACTGCTGTGTGTGCATGCAGACCCCAATAAACAAATGTAATAAATCAAAACGTTTTCTTAAAAATGGCAGAGATTTTTTTTCACAGAAGTTTCTGATAAAGAACATTTTAAATAGTTCTTTCTCAAAAAGTCTGGGACATCAAAGAAACTGGATACTATCAAAGAAAACAAGACCTATATCTGAAAGACACAGAGAAACCAAATCCACCATTACCCAAACAGCAGCATCAAAGACAATGTATGAAAATCACAGACCAACATTCTTCAAGAACACAAGTGTACATCATTAACAAAAGTATATAATTAACAAATTAGGAACAATTCAACCCAGCAAAGTATAAAACAATCATCATAAAGCAAATGAAGTTAATTCTAGCTAAAAATTTAAGGTATGACATTAGAAAAGAAATACAAATAAATCAGTAGTATTCATTACATTAACAGAGTAAATGAGAAAATAAAGGAACAATTATTACTAATAACCAAGTAATAACTATACATTATTACTTAATATTTAAATAAAAATATATCCAATACAACAAGGCAAGAAAAGAAATCAAACATCTTGGGGCTGGAGAGATGGCTCAGTGGTTGAGTCCTTCGGTTGTTGGAAGGGACACCATTATTAGGTGGCTCACAACTGCCTGTAACTCTTCTAGTTCCAGGCCTCTGTCCTCCTCAGGTGCCCACTCTGATGGGCACATTCTCACACTCAGACATATAATTAAAAATAATAAAAATAAATAATAAAAATAAATCTTTTAGAAAAAAAAAGAAATCAAAGATCTCAAAAGAACAAAAACTATATTTGTAGTTGATAGTTATAAACTTCAGTGCAAAGGTCAAAGTTAATTTTTTATTGTTTGGAGATAGTGTCTCTATGCAGCCATGTCTGTCTGTCCTGGAATTATCTGTACACCAGGTTGGCCTCCAAGTACTGAGGTTAAAGGCATAGGCCACTACAACTAGTTAAAAAACTTAAACATTCTTAGAAGAAGGGTAACCAGATCCTGCAGTCTCTTCTGATGTGGCATATTACAAAACAATTGTCTGTGAAGTACTCTTGCCAAAAATGCTGACTCTAAAATAAGTTTCTACTACAATAATAAAAATGCCCTGTATGGGGCTGGAGAGAGAGCTCAGTGGTTCAAAGTACTGGCTATTCTTAACCAAAGAACAGAGGTTCAATTCCCAGCACCAATATGGCAGCTCACAACTATCTGTAATTCCAGTTCCAGGGGAACAAACACCCTCACACAGATATACATGTAGGCAGAATACCAATGTGCATAAAATATTTTTAAAATGCCTTGTATGTGGCTCTAAGAACCTAACCTAGACGCTGAAAAATCAGACTCAGTAATTAACAGCACATACTACTGTAACATAGGACTCAAGAACAAACATAGAATGCCAAGCCTTTATGGTAGCCTAATCAAGGGAAGATAAAGATATTTAACAGTAACACAAATACACACACACAAACACACACACACACACACACGAAGCAAAAAATAATAATAATAAAATAAATTGGTGTAAAAATAATGGCAATATCATTCATCTCTCAGTTACTCAAATACTTGCCTGTTGCGGGGATTAAAACTTTTACTTTAAAACATTTTTGAGACAGTCCTGACTCAGGTTGCCAAATGCTGGTATTACAAATGCGTGGCATCACACCCAGTTAAAATTATTTTCCTAACAGCACATTATTTGCCTTTCCCATTATGCCGACACAGTGATGGAACAAAAGCGGCAGTCGGTCAGACCTTGGAGCAGTACAGAATGTGCTAGTGCTGATGGCTGTTGTCTTCACTACCAGGTTAACAGGAGTGTCTCAGTTTGTGTTTTCTGAGTTGTATGTTGTACAGAAGTTTGAACCCAGAGCCTGAGCAGTATGCTAAATAAGCACGCTATCAATTTTGAACATGTTTAAAACGAACTTTATTTTAAACTCAGTCTCACTGTTTGTTCTACTAAACCCGGGGAGGGGGACAAATCACACTTTATTAAACTTCAACAGCTTTATATATTTGTACTGCTTTCCATATTCTGTATGAAGAAACGGGTCCATATGCAGCCTGTCTGCTACACAACTGAGGTCATTGGTTGCTTTGGGAAAATTACTTACATTGTTGCTTGAGGTTAAAGCAAAACTAGCCTTTTTTTCTTCATGAAATAATATTTTTATTTGAAAAACAAATCACTGGCCGGGCAGTGGTGGCACACGCCTTTAGTCCCAGCACTTGAGAGGCAGAGGCAAGCGGATTTCTGAGTTTGAGGCCAGCCTGGTCTATAGAGTGAGTTCCAGGACAGGCTACACAGAGAAACCCTGTCTCCAAAAACCAAAAACCAAAAACCAAAAAAAGTAAAAAAATAAAAAAATAAAAGAAAGAAAGAAAAATCACTGAGTTGAATATGGCACTGAATACCACAATGCAGAACTTGGGAGACTATGGCAGAATAATCATGAGCATAAGGCCAGCCGCCAGCTTCATGTGATCTACACTATCCTGTGGCTATATAGCAAAATCTTGTCACATGCAAAAAAAGGAAAATAATCACTGGTAAACCATAATTATCCATTTTTTTCATTATTTGGTAGAATTGCTTAATAAGGTTCTTTAAAAACATAGTGAATTTGCCATTTTAATTAAGAACAACTGATAAATTTGAGTTTTTGAGTAACATTTAAAAATTTGAGAAGTTACATTAGGCTACTGGTGACATAAATGCATTTTGAATATTAAATATAACAAAATGTTCCAACATTCAAATTTGCATAACTCAGCAAACCACTGTCTTCCAAATGACCAGTACTTGATGTTATAAAACATATTATGTAAAACATCATTCCAATCATTAGTGGAATCAGTTTTATTAAAGTAGACTTAGCTTCCACACTACAACTGACTTTAGGCATGGTGACAGGCACCTTTAATCCCAGGACTTGAAGGGAGGCAGAGACAGGTGGATCTGTGAATTCAAGGCCAGCCTGGTGTACAAAGCAAACTCCAGAATAGCCAGGACTACATACAGAGACCATATTTCACACACACCCCCAAAAGAAAAAATTCAATCAAAATAGTATTTAAATAACTTTTAAAAAATGTTTATGAAAATAATTTAAAAGCTTAATAATTTATTAAGATCACTTAATGTTCTTGCAAAGGACCAAGGTTCATTTTTCAAGTGCTCACATGGCAGTTCCTAGTTTGTAATTGCAGTTTCAGTGATATCTGATACCCTCTTCTAACCGCTATTGGTACTAGGTACATACATGGTGCAAATATACATGCAGGTAAAACACTCATACACATAAATTAATAAATTAATCTAATTTTTAAAAAATACCTTGTTCATGTGGATGTATATTAGGTTTCTTGTTTTTTGTTTTTTTTTTTTTTTTTTTTTAATGAAGCAGTGGTTTAAACTGTATCTAAACTGAGTTATTTTTTAACTAAGTAGTACTTTAAAATGTATCTAAAATGAATATAAATTAGGCTCACATAAATAAAACCACTTTGGAGTTCAATTATTGTTTTTCTGGGTGCTGGAGATCAAAACCAATCAAGGTCTTCTCCATGCCAGGCAAATATTCTACCAATGAATCACATCATTAAATTCTAGCAGTAACTTTTAAGAGTATAAATGAGACCTGATACAAACTTTGAGAGTCTAGTTCCTACAAGGCAATAATAAAGATACTATATCCAAGCTGGATGCCGCAGCACATGCCTTTAATCAGGACAGTGGATCTCCGAGTTCAGGGCCAGCTTGGTATACAGAGATTTTCAGGACAGCCAGGGCTACACAGAGAAAATCTTGGGGGATATAGGGGGCAGAATAGGATAACCAATGACAAAGTGAAATACGTGGCTATACTTTATGTCTAAAGAATGGGAACAGTAAAGAGTCATATTTATTTACTTCTTTATATGAATAAGAAACTACTAATTAGGGCTTACGAATGTTACTAGCAGTAGCTCTTTAAACTGTTGACATTAAGTCCCGTCCTGTTATTCTATATAGACCTTTCCAAACTTTAAGGCTTCTTTACACAGAACTGTTTTACCAGTAATTCCATACTAAACCAAGCGGTGAGTCTTCACAAAGGACTTGTCACCCTCATGGCAGGACAAAGTGATCTCTTCCAGAGTTTTTCCTACTAGTCTTACTAATCCCCCTTACCAATGTAAAGATGCAACTAAAACAATTTTATCCTCCTCAATAATGATAATTCTGGGGACAGTTTTCAGATCAGTACAAGCACAAGAAAACCCTTTATATGTAAAAATACGATGCCTCAAATTTCTGAGTATGAAATGAGTAAATTCAAGTCACAAGAGTTCAAAAGTCACATTACCCAGTCTATTTTCTGACTTGTACTTATCACTCTTTAATTTAGAAAGAGACCTGAATTTTTTGTAAGCAAATTATCACTTCCACTAGAGCATAGGTTTCAGCAAGAGGCTTGTTCATTCGTGTATTCTGAGTCTAGGAAAGCTCGCCCAAAACTAAGTATCAATATATGTATACACAATAATTCATCAGCACAACAAACATAAAATGAAATATCCCAGAAATAATACTGTCTTCCTAATCTTTGGGGAATAAATCACACATGCACACGCGCACACACACAGTGGTCTGATAAGAGCCAAATGATACAGAATTTCCCCAAATGTATACCCACATACAGTGATACATGACTAGTCAATTCTGCCATTGCCAAAGTGAAAGCATCACAGACAGTATGAAAATGAGATATGGATATGTTCCAATAAATTTTTATTTATATATACTAAAATTTGAATTTCATGTATCACAAAATACTTTTTTTAGCCTTTTCAAACTCTTTAAAATGTACATCAGAAAGCTAGAACAATAGCTCACTGGTTAAGAGCAGGGGTTGCTCTTCTAGAGAATCCAGGTTTGATCCCCAGCACCAACACAGCGGCTCACAAGTGTCTGGGACTCAGGTCCCTGAAGCTCCTACACCCTCCTCTCACCTCCCTTATCAATGCATGCACAGCATGGATGCACATACACAGAGACAAAACACCCTTAAACATAATAAAATACCTGTTTCTTTTTTTGTTGTTGTTTTTGTTTTTGTTTTTCAAGACAAGGTATCTCTGTATAACAGCCCTGGCTGTCCTGCAACTTGCTTTGTAGACCTGGCTGGCCTCCTAACTCACAGACCTGCCTGCTTCTGCCTCCCCTGGGATTAAAGGCCTGTGCCACTGGACCTGGCCCTTTCTGTTTAAATGTTTAATATGAGTATCATTTTCAGCTCATAGGCCTTACAACAAAACAGGGAGTGGGCTACATTTAACCAAGTAAATAAAAGTTGCCAATCCTGTTCTTAAATTTTGTTCCAGAACAATTATAGTTAACTAGTTTAATCTGTTAAATATCAGTTAGTGTATCGTATACTTACTCTAATCCACCAACAGAGGCAAGTTTTCAACAGTGTTGCCTTTCAAAAAGTAGATGGTTCAACCCAAAAAACTAGGTAAAAACTTAAATTTACAGAAAAACATACCGCAACACTTGAAAGTCTGTCAACATATTCAAGTAAACCCAGTTAATGTGTAAAAAGCAAAACACAAATTAAAAAACTACAACCTTGGCTACAACCTGGAGGGACTCCATTCTTTTAGATGATTTTCATGGAGAAACAGGAGTAGGTGCATATTCAATCACAAATTATGTTACCAGATGTCAAAGCCACTACTTATGTTTTATGTGGTAGTAAAAGCATATAATCTACTTCTAATCTACCAAAAACTAATAAAGTTGACAAAAGCCTGACAATCAAATCTCATCAAAAGGTCTCAGAATATGAACCAATCCAACTGCCCAAAGAATCCTAAGTTAAACCATTCTGCTGCCAATCTTTCAGTAAAGCAGTTAATTGGAAAGGTGGTATTTTGGTCATGTATTCTTGATCGTATTTTAGCAACTCACTGATAGCTGCCCAAGAGTAACAACTTGCTACACGAAACTCAATAATGTATTTACTATTTTAAAAATTATGAAAATTATTTCTTCTATAAAAATCCCAGGGCAGATTTCTCAGACATAATACAGCTCAGGAATGTGTTCCTCCAGAGACATGAGCCAAGGATGGTGACCATGACTGTGATCCCAGCATTCTAAATGCTGAGACAAGAAAATCTCAAGTTCAAAGTCAGCCAGAGTATCACAGTTAGAGCCTCAAAACAGCCACCAAAGGGTATCTATAGTTGATACATATACTAGAACACAGTAAAAATTTTTATTTATTTGGCTAGTGGGAAAGCTTTCCTAGTCCCACATCTGGCAAGAAAAAAAGGCCATAAATTGTATGTACTTTTCTAATCAGCTTTAAATTGCTGGCCATCTTTTCTCAATTTTCTCCTTGGGGGATGGGGGAATCCTAACATATTTACATAAGCTACCCAAAACAAATATTATTATAACTATAATATATACATACACATAAGCATCACCAATTAGAAATAAACTTACCTCAGACAACTGCAGCTTGTTCTTTGTGTGGCTTCAACAAAGTCCCAGCATCCTATTTTATCAGCTGTCTCTTCCTCACACAGGCCACTGGATGTAGCAGAATACTTCCTCCTAAAGTGTGAGTTACAAATTCATTAGTATATTTCAATTAGAGCTAAATTTAATGTTTAATTTTATTTATTTATTTATTTATCTATTTATCTATTTATTTATTTATTTATTTATATTTTTTGGTTTTTATTCAAGACGGTTTCTGTGTAGCCCTGGCTGTCCTGGACTCAGTCTGTAAACCAGGCTGGCAAAAAACACAGAGATCTGAATGCCTCTGCTCCAGAGTGCTAAGATTAAATGCATGTGCAGCCATCACCCAGCTTAATCTTTAATTTTTAAAAATTAATTTTTCTCAGTTTTTACTCCATACTCTTAATTAACCAGCATGCAAGTTTTAAATATCAAAATAAATATACAACTGAACATGGTAGTGCATGCCTTTAATCTCGGCACTTGAGAGGACAAGCACTGTGAATTTGAGGCCAGCTTGAGCTATAATATACGGAGTGCCAAGCTAGCCAAAGCTACACCGTGAAAGATAGACAGATGGACAGATGGATAAGATGGGTGAGTGGGTGGGTAGATAGATAGGCAAATAAAAATAAAGATACATACTTGTTCTGTAATCTGTTCATATTACATTCTTGCCAGACTCTATCCACCACATGATTTGCTAATTTTCTGGGTATTTTCCCACCATGATGGCTAGTACTGTCAGTGCTGAAGCCATCGGATACTGAAGAAAATTTGACCCACTTCTGTGCAGACTGAGGATCAACTGAAAACAAACAAACAAAAAGAGAGGCTACAGAAAGGTAAAAACAAACTGAAAGTAACAAGTTGGAATTTTTGTTAATTTGTCGACTGCTTTGCTCTATTTGGTAATTCTAGTGACAGTCTGACGCCAAAAATTTTTTTCTTTAAATGCAGAGAGTAAAGAAATAAAAGATAACTTGAATAAGAGATATATAATAAGGTCCTAGGTTTAATTCTCAGCACCATAAGCAAACACATATACATAAAATGTATGTGGGAGTACACATGTATTATGTACATATATATGAGAATGGTCTTAATTCTGAAAATGCAATGAATATGTAGAAATAATAAGATACCAAGTCTGCAGCCTTTTCTCAAACAGGTCAGAAAAGACCAATTTATAATCAATGTATACATACACAGAGCATAAAAAAGCAAAAGTTAAGTGTAAATTTAGATGAGTTTTTTACATTAAACTTACAGTTTTCCAGTAAGTTTTAATAATTTCAAAATAAAAATTGCTAAGTACTAATGTACTCAAAAGAATGGATTTGTAGTTAGAGCTTATGCTGAGGCAGCTAGTGTAATACCTGTTTGAACTTCCTCAGGAGATGTGGGTGGAGTGAGAGTCACTGAAGACATAGCAGGATCTCTTGTGGAAGCAGGCACTTGATGGGTACCCAAGCAAGAAGCTGAACAGTGAGACGATCCCACAGAGCTAGGAGTGGGAATGTCTGATTGAGGGACTAGAACAAAGCATGCTGGGTAGATCATTCGGACACCCGCTGAAAACAAAATGGACAAAAAAAAAAAAAAAAAAAAAAGGGAAAAAAAATCACAGATCAGTTACCACTGTAGCAGTAGTGGAATTAATTTCATTAAAAAGCATTGCAGTAAAAATTATCCTAATTTCATATTTATATAAATAAAGATATCACTGTATCTGTCCCCGAGTGGAGCTGTACATATGCTATGATGCATGTGTGGAGGGAGAGCAGAGGATAAACTCAGGTGTCGGGCTACACTTTCCACCTAGTTTGAGACAAGTTCTCCAGGTTACTGTATATGCCGTGCTAACTAACTAGTCTGTGTGCCAGGTCTACTCCTACCTCAGCCTCCTGTCCTGTCATAGGAGTGCTGGGATTAGAGGAATGCACAATACTGTATTTGGGCTTCATGTAGATTTTGAAATCTAAACTCATATCCTCAGACTTGTATAGCAAGTCCTTTAACTCAGTAAGCTACAGATTTTCTACTGTGAATGTTTGAGTTTTTTAAATCTATTTATGTACAGTTGATCAATGTGCACTGCATTATAAATTTTAATTTATAAATTTAATAAAGGTAATGTGGACACCTAAGATCATGGACCATTTTGTCTTCTTGTCTGTTTTCAAGTCTAATAAACATCTGTGCTGTTTCTGTCATTACTATTCCAATAATAGATCATGTATTTACTGAAACTGAGAATAGTTTCAACTTTTAAAAAAAGCCATGCATGGTGGTATACATCTGCAATCCCAGGACTCAGGAAGTTGAACAGGTAAGTGTTGAGTCCAAGGCCAACCTGGGTTACAGGGCAAAACAGTCCCCAAAACCTAATAAAAACTCCAAAACTCCTATGAAGTAATCCTTTCATGAGACATTTCTATAACTACAGTAAGTACATAACTACAGTATCATAGATATTAATTCCAATTATCTGCTCAATTATACACTGTCCATGTCTCCCAGGCTTGACTGTATGCCACATCTTAACAGAGTTAAATATGCTTAGAGGGATTGTTGCGGTCTCTTCTACGTAATTAATATACCCAGAAACAGATCACTTTGCTAACCTGCACCTTGAACATGACATATGGGCTAGAGCTAATCTGGAAAGAACTGACTTTGGGAGAATACACCAATGCCAGAAGTTATTTAGGAATATTTTCTGTTACTGAAAGTTTTACTAAACATTCAAGCACTATACAAAATACAGGCTGTAAATTTTTCTAGCCCCCAAATAATAACTGCTTCACAATTGCTCTTGCCCCCTTCTTTAGCATATAGACAATAGGGTATGTTCCTCTGTCCCAATAACTCTGACTTGGACCGGTGGCCGGTCTTGTCTACTTCACTGTAAGCAAATGTACCATTCCTTTAGACCATTTTAATTCATCTCAGCAGAAGCTTTAATGCACTTCCATCGCTGGGCTTGATCCCTGTTATTCCTTTGTTTTCCTAAGAACACTGTGTCCCAGACACTGGGTACTTCTTTAACCTGGACTGTACAAGAAGAACATACATAGAGCAATCACAGCCAAGCTGTAGCCCTTATGTAATGTGCAGAGAAAATAAGTAAGAAACAAACGTTTGGTATTGAATGCCAAGGGAGCATTTGTTATTAAGCAAAATCTAACTAAAATACACAGGATTCCCCTTCAGACTAATATCAGAATTCATACCAACAAGAACTTCCACTGCAGCCAAAGAATCATCTTCCCAATCCATATCTTCCTGTTTTTCTTCAGACATCTCCTTCAAACCACATGAAATAGGATAGAACTGCTTCCATTCACCAATTAATTTTTTCGTAGCTGAATCAGACATCTTGAAAGCCTGTCCCGTGAGAGTGCCATTTAGTCCAAATGGACTTAAGATAACTAGAAACCAAAGCAGATATCCAGTAAGTACAGATTTATAGCAAATATAATCATAATAAACAGTGTTATAATGATGTAAGCCTAATAAAAAAGGATACCCATTATGATCACTCCAAGAAAGCAAATTTATTATACATTTTAATATAAAATACAATGTTAAGATTTTGAAAATTGTTTAAAATATGCCTACCCCAAAATCAAAATATAATCCTATTTCAAAATGACCTGGGAATATTTGTGTATCATTCAATTTATTCTGACTCTAAGCAACTTGAAGAAGAAAATGTAGATAAACAAATCCAAATCTTTATGAAGCACTGCCACATCAATTTTAACACACACACTACATTTAAAGTTAAAGAAGACACTTCCAGTACTTAAAGAGCAATCAGCAACCTTATAAAACAACTTCTCTTGAGGTCAACAATTCATGGTATAAATGACATCAAAAGTTCCCCTGGGTAGCTCTGCTAAAGACAGCTTACACACAAAGGCTTGAAATGATTAACATATCCATAATGTAATATGCTATTAAGAGAAAACACAGAAATGTTAAAATTCCCATTTATACAAATTTTAAATAATTTCACTAATGGTACTTATTTTGTTGTCTTACTAATATAATTGCTAACATGAAAGTTTTAATCTCCAATACTGAAATGAGAATAAGTAATCAAATGCCTATGACAATAAAATAAGCTACCTTGAAATGGGCTATTAGACTGTTGAGCAAGGGTGACATGCTCTTCACTGAGAAGGTATACAGGTTGATGTTGGTTAATGTCCACACTGGTACAAACATTGCTGTCTCCATGCAAGAAAAAGGTGAAAGAGCAGGACAAGTGTTCACTAATAAAGAAGGAAAAGTTATAGTTTAGTGATGATTAATAGCAAAAAAAAAAAAAAAAAGATTTGCTTTGCTTTTAATGTTTCAATTTATTTTGAGACAGAAATCCACATTATCTCAGGCTATCCTTATATTCACTACATAGCCAAGGATGGCCTTGAACTTCTGATCATCCTAACTCCACCTCCTGAGTGCTGGGATTACAAGCATGTGAGACCATGCCTTGTTTATGTGATTCTGGATCCTGGGAACATGAGGTCTCGTGCATGAAAGCCAAGCACTCTACTAAATGAACTACATTACCAAATCAACATGCTTTGCTTTATTAAGAAGTTATACCACAAAAAATGAATACATTAGCTCAGAAGTCTTTATTATCTGTAGGGGGAAAAAGTATCCATATGAGCACAAAGTATTCACAACACTGTTTATAATGCAAATAGCTTTAAGAAACCAGTTAAAACAAGTTAAGTATACCACAAATGCAATTATTATATGACCACAGAAATAAGTCAAGGAAGCAAATTAGAAAATAAATTCTCAGGGCTGAGGCACATGAGCTAGGAGAGATGGCCTATTTGTTTTGTCAAATTCTAGAAAATACATTCTCAAGGACAGCAGATATATTTTTAAATTAAAGGGTAAGAAAATCACGTGGAAGAAAAAGGATTGGGCAGTATACACTAAGAATCTCACTAAGAATCTTTTTCTACACATCTGTCTTAAGCATCCATCTTAAAGCCAGTTCCTTAAATAACCATCAATCAACTCCAAACCAATATATGTGTATATACATATTATGTATACATATACTAACCCTATTTAATATTTTTCAGAAAAAGTAAGGCATAAAGAATTAAATGATAGTAAAAGTTATACTAGAGACCTAATAAAAGTAGGAAATAGTAATAAAAAAGGAAAGACAGTAGTGGCACACACCTTTGATCCCAGCACAAGGGAGGCAGGCAGAACTCTACGAGTTCAAGGTCAGGTCTATGGAATTCTAGGATAGCCAGGGCTACAGAGAGAAGCCCTGCCTTGAAAAGCAAATTTAAAAAAAAAAAAAAAAAAAAAAAAGGTAGAAAGTAATAGAACTGAAAATTTCATCAGACAGTAGGAGTCAACAATGTCTACAGCCAAAAGAAGAAACTGAACCTGAAGTGTTGTGGAAGTTACTAAAGTACCTGACATAAGCTGCACCAACTATTCACAGGTGTCACAGTTTCCACTTTGTTCTCCTCTTACTCCTTTCTCACTATTGCACTTGACTAGTCTAGATTTTTCACTAATAAACACAATACAAACCCAAAGCAGCTAACATAAAATTAATCTTGTCTTTAGCAATAACAATAAACAATGTCTGAAATGTATAAACTGAGGCCTAGAATTATAAGATTCTCTGGAGCTATGACATTAATTATGAGAAGAACTAAACAAGAAGCAAAAAACAGAACCAGGCTTCTTATAGAAATGGGACTGAGATATTTGAGCTGGAAATATTTTTTATAATATCATTTGATTCTATTTATATTACAATTTCTTTCAACTTTTCTGAAATTGTGAATTCTATCCATTAGTTAATGATCACTACATCTTTCTCACCTACTAAGTTTGCCATGCTTATGTTTTGTGATTATTATTCCTGCTGTTTCTGAGATAGGTCTTAATAGCCTGGACTGGCCCCAAATGCCCGAATCTCTGCTTTCTGCCTCCCGAGTACTGTGGTTACACTGATGTGTCACCATGCTCAGCTTAGTTTTTCTGTTCATATGTAATTACATATGTCAGAATAATTAAAAATGTATTAAAAAATAAAAAGAGATAATATAGGAGGTTCTCATACCCATCCAGCTTCCCAGTGTATGAGTATTTTTCAATAGCCATGCTTTATTTGTTCAAGTACTGACACTGAACTATTCATTATTTGGATTAACCACTTAAGCTTTTTTTTCTGATTAACGATCTGATCCAAGATACAATATTTAAACAAGTTTTTAAAGATTTGTTTATTTTTATTTTATGTATATGGATATTTTGCCTACGTATGTATTTGTGTATCACATGTATGCAGTGCCCTCAGGGGCCAAGAGAGGGCATCTGATTCCCCTGGAACTGGAGTTACAGACGGCTATGAGCCACCAGATGGTGCTGGGAATTGAACCCAGGTCTTCTGGAAAAGCAGTTAGTGCTCTTAACCACTGGGCACTCTCTCCAGGACTAATAGTTTTTAATACAGGGGAAAAAAGCTAAATTAAACTTGGTTTTCCTCTGATTATAACTTTTACTTTATTGGAATAGTTTTTGGCGGAGGAATTATGACGATTATATACAGATAGTATGATAAAGGAGTATAACCTTAGTCATCAAACCAAATATGTAAAGAAATTTAATAGCCCTGACAGCTGTTCATCTCCAAAATATCCATTGCAAGTACTCATTTAAAGCAAACACTCAATTTTATTGAAGTTATCCAGCACCACTGCTATCCAGTAAGCTCTAGTGAGGTACCTGTGTTATCAAGAACATACTGAGCACAAGCCTATCCCCAAACCATTCTTAAAAATAATTAAATACACACACACACACACACACACACACACACTCTTAATACAACTACACTAAGCAGTGCTGTATTCACATCCATATGCAGTACATATTTAGCTTCTAAGTGAGAGCAAATGTTATTCCTTCACTCAACAAATATTGTCTGTTAAGTGCTATGGCACTGTACTACGAAAGGCATGAACTTAGTTATGTTAGGTGCTATGAGACAAAACAAGTATAGGATGTTACAAGAATGCCTTAACATGAAGAACTCTGTACTGAAAATGGAAGTTTAATTCCTAAAAAGAGAGCAGAGCCTGGATCTGATTCCCCAGATTGTTCCCATAACCCATGGTGACAGCCATCCACCTACCTTCAATAGTCATCACTTCTCCCATTTCACCTCTGTGGGTCTAGTCTTCCAGTGTTCCTTAAACAGGCCTGCCTTTCTACCTTCAGTTTTTGTCTTTTTCTTAAACCCACGGAAGTCACCTTCTTTGGGACTCTGTTCAAATAATTTCGTCTAAGTAGGCACTTCACTAATGAATCTATACTGTTTCAGACTGCTCTTTTGGAGAGTAAGGGGTGTTTTTGCTAAAGGAAGCATTGCCGTCATATGAATATTTTAGTTTTACATATTTCTCATAGTTTTCCAGAAGGTAACGAAACAGGAATTTGTCTTTCCTCTATATTGTGTCCCCAATAAGTCTTTGACACAAAGCAATCTGGTGCATTGATACAAACTAAATACTATAGAATAAAGTCGGCATCTAAACTTATTTATAACTAACCATTCAAGTCTATTTTCTTTTTTTTAAGGATTTATTTATTTTATGTATGTGGGTATATGTCACTGTTTTCAGATACACCAGAAGAGGGCATCAGATTATATTACAGATGGTTGTAAGCCACCATGTGGTTGCTGGGAACTGAACTCAGGACTTCTGGAAGAGCAGTCAGTGCTCTTAACCTCTGAACCATCTCTCCAGCCCTCAAGTCTATTTTTAAATCTACCCTCTATGTAATACTCTAAACCATAAATATAATATCATCTTAAATTTTTCTTTGTTGCTGGTGGTAGCGGTGCACGCCTTTAGTCCCAGCACCTGGGAGGCAGAGGCAGGCGGATTTCTGAGCTCGAGGCCAGCCTGGTCTACAGAGTGAGTTCCAGGATAGCCCGGGCTACACAGAGAAACCCTGTCTTGAAAAACCTAAAAAAAAAAAAAAAAAAAAAAAAAACTTTTCTTTGTTCCATCATTCCCTATTTCTACCAATTCCTACGAATTTTAACTCTACATATTTGTAATTTATAGACCTACACACCTTTTGGGGGTGTTATTATCTGATGGGTATACTTTTTTGTTCTTTATAATGTTTTACTATGCATCCCAGAGTGGCCTAGAACTTGCTATGTAACCAAAGCTGGCTCCAGTTCTGGAACATTTTATCTTACTTGGCCTCCTAAGTGTTTTAGGGAGTAATATCACAATCTCCTACATTACCTCCTTGCTTCGAAGTGCTGCTGGGGATCTTTCCAAAAACTAATCATCATCATGTAACTGGAAAGCCTAAAATCATCACCAGTTCCCTAAATCCAAAAGCATTAACATAGCACTTTAATACCTTTAGAATCTGATCCTCACCAAACCTTGTAAACCATGATACTTAACCCACAAAACCTCCTTCATTTGCCACACACTTGTCTCCACACCCTAATCGACTCAAAATTTCTTTAATTCCTTGCCAATTTATAAATAACTGGAAAAATAATTTTAACTTTAACATCAGTATAAAATTTCATTATTAGTCCCCATTCATCACCTCCTTTCCTTTATAAAAACTGTACTTGATAACTTCACCGTAACACTGTGGGAGGGGGGGTGCATGTGTGTACAAGTTAGCACATGTACTCATGTGTGTCCACTCAAGTCAAAGTCAGGTATCTTCTTCAATTGCTCTCCACCTTATTTTTGAGACAGAATCTCTCACTGAACCTAGAGTTTATATTTGGCTAGACTAGATGGTCATCAAACCTGGGGATCCTTGGGTCTCTGCAACTCTTGCACTGTGATGCCAGGCAAACATCATCATCATACCTGGCTTTTTATGTGCATAATGGGGAGGAGCAGCAAGCAGTTCTGATGACTAAGTCATCTCCACAATCCGCTCAACAGCAAATTCTTCAATATAACAAAATGGTAATACTTCCAAAAATATTTGAAAGTATAAGCAACAACCTAAAATAGATATAGGTTCTTTAACTTGAAAAAGAAAGGAAGGAAGGAAAGAAGGAGGTAATTTGGTTGGCTGGCTGGTTGGCTTCGAGATCTGAATTATATACCTTCATATCTAAGGATTCTCTAAACAATGAAGTTCTCCAAAATACTTCTTTCCACTCTGTGTTTCACTTCTAAAAAGAAATATTAAATTAGGAAACTTACAATTACTTGTTCAACTCTGCAAACATAGTGACATCATGTTTCAATATAAACTAAAGAGGCACTAACTGTGTCAACAGGGATGAAACCGTTCTTAACATGGGTCATGCGTCCCTCTCCTCAATACAAAACAAACAAACAAAAAAGCATGAAGGCCAAAATCGCAAATTCTCCAACAACCTATATGCAATGAGCATTTGGCCATTTAACTCTCTTTTTTAATTACATTTTATTTAATGCAAATTTTAAAATTAAATTTTATTTAATTCTATTTGTGTGTGGTGTGTGTGCTTCTAGGGGTCAGAGGACAACTTCCACATTAGTCTCTAAGACCAGACTCAAATCATTAGGCTTGACGCAAGTGCCTTTACCTGCTGAGCCATCTCTCTGTCCCCATTTAACTTTTAAATTAGAAAAAAAATTAAAAAACATTGGCTTTCTGGTATAAGGTAATAAACTACCACCGAGGAACATCTGTGAGAAGCTAATATTCATGCAGCACTGTCCTACTTCCGACTGTGTATCTACAATACCCTGTTTATAAACAGCTCTTAATCCCAGCAAGGAAGACCATGCCTCCCATACTGCTCGCAAATGACCCCAATATACTCTTCATACTTCAATACAATATGATTTACAAACTAAGCTTGTGTATAATATTGGGGAGAAGTGATCTAAAATAGGATTCATATTTTTAAGATTCTTATATTGAAAGCAATATTCTAGTCACAGAATATTACAGTACAGAGAATTGTAGGTTAGCACTTACATACTAAATTCAAAATGGCTTCTTTCAGAAAGAAATGTTATCATTTATAGTATTGTCCCATGAGGCACCTACAATTAGCACTAAGGAAACGTGAACAAATGTCTTTACAATGACAAGCCAAGGAACTTATACTGTTACTCTAAAGAACAGTAAAGACGACTGTTTGTTTTCTAGACACTTACACTATTTATCAATGAGGCAAAAATCAACAACTGTGTTATAGAAACGTTCCTCAACTATACTATAAAATTAAAGGGTTTCGTTTGTTTTATATATGTTATATGTGTATATGTTCTGTGAACATGACATGGCACACTTGTGGAAGTCAGAGGACAACTTGTAGGTATCTGTTAACTTTTCCTTTCTACCACATGCATTTTGGGGATCAAACTTAGGTAGGTTGTCAAGCTTGGTGGCCAAGTGCCTTTACCTGCTAAGCTACCTCATAGGCCCCCTAAAAGATTATTTTCTAAAATGGAAGGAGGAAGACAAGGATAAAGAGGAAACAGATGACAATGAAGAAGACATACTCAAGATCAAAGCGGTAGCTCCTTTAGGGCTAGATATCCCAGTACTTAGGAGAAGGAAGCAGAAGAATAAAAAAGGCAACCTGGATACACAGTGAGACATCTCTAAAAACAAACAAACAAACAAACAAAAAAACACTTCTAGTACAAGTTTTCTGTTTGCTTGCTGGCTTGCTTTGGAGCAAGGTCTCATAATGTAGCTCAGACTACCACTGAAGTTGTCCTGTAGGCTGGCCTCAAAGTTGAGATCTTCTGCTTCGACTTCCAAAGTACCAAGTTTACAGGATAACAGGTGTGTGCCTCCATAAATACATGCACGTGCCTGTGTGTGTAGTACCAGGAAGCAAATGATCTATTTTCAGCATTTGTGTTAGGAAGCTATAGAAATAACAATCTTCCATTTTGCAGGTAGAGAATTTGAGGCCCAAAGAGGGTTATATGACTTGGTTTTGTTGTTGATAGTTGTTTTTATTTTTGGAACAGGGTCTCTCTATGTAGCCCTTGCTGTCTTGGAACTCACTATGTAAACCAGGACTTACAGAGATCTGCCTACCTCTGCCTCCCTAGTACTGGGATTTAAATCATGTGCCACCACACCAAGCTATGACCTATTTTAAAATCAAAAACTTAGGGCTAGGGATGTAGCCCGGTTGTACAGCGGTAGTCTAGCACATGTGAACCCTGGTTTTGAACTCCAAGACTGATCTACTGATTCTACACATACACAAACACACACCACAAAAATCAAAGTACTGACTCAAAAAAGCAAAACATAGTAATCCTAACAATTAAAAATAGAGTTGGGTATTTTTCCATAGACAATATATAACCAATAAGAAACTATTCTCAATAGCCATAGTAATTAAGGAACTACAAATCAGAAACATAAGATACCACTTCACACCAATAAAAATGGTTATTTAACAAACAACCAGTAAATAACAAGCATTGTTAAGGATACAAATAGACTGAAACTCTTATATTGCCAATGAAATTATAAAACACTACAGCCACAATGAGAAACAGTATGCCAATTTTTCAGATAATTAAATTTAAAACTGTCATAAAATGCAGCAATTTCACTTCTGAGTACGTAACCACAAGAATGAAAACCAGGGACCTGAGGAAATATTTTCACACTAGTGTTTACAACAAATAGTCAAAACACAGAAATGACTCAGATGCCAGTCAATGAGCAAGTAAACATGTACAATGGGTTACTGTTTAGTTTTAGAGAAAAAAAGAAAGAAAACCTCTCACATGCTACAATGTGGATAAAACTTGAAGGTATGCCAAGTGAAATAAGTCAGATACAAAATAACAAATATTATATGCTTTCATTTATATGAGGTGCTTAAAACACTCATTAAAAAACAGAAAAGTTGTTTGCCATGGGCCAAAGGGTAGAAGATGCCAATTGTACCACCATGTCAATTTCCTTAATACCATTGAAATACTGGAAAAAAGGCAAAAATGATTAATTTCATTACATGTGTTTTTATAATATTTTAAACCTAGTAACCTTTATTCCCAGATTACTTTTATTCCATGAATTGAACAGTTTCCTAGTTTTTAATTTTTTATTTTTCTAATTTTTAATTTATTTATAATTTATTCTTTATTGTTTTGGTTTTAAAGCAATCTCACTCTATAGCTCTGGTTGTCCTGGAACTCTCTCTGTAGACTAGGCTGGCCTCAAACTCAAAGAGATCCACCTTCCTCTGCTTCCCAGGGGCTGGGAAAGGCATGTACCACTATGCCCAGATAATAGCTTTCAAATTTATACATTAAGGTTAGCCCATGTAACAGGCTCAGGTTAAGACATCAGCATCAACAATAATTTGATTGACTGATTGATTGATTGATTGATTAAATGAGCTCATGCAGCACAGGCTAACCTCAAACTCACTATGTAATCAACCATAAACTGGTCCTCCTGCCTCCATCTCCCAAATTCAGGGAGGGTACTACAGAGTGAACTCAGGGTTTTGTGCTGTTAGGCAAGTTCTCTACTAACTACAGCCCCAGTCCTCTTATCAATAAGCTTTGAACATTCTTCAGATCATTTCCATACTCAGATCACTTTGCAGTCACCATTAGCCAGCAATGTCCAACAGTCTTAATATATCTCCATAAACAAAGTATCTATTTTAAAATCCCAAAGAATGTATCGCTGAATCTTCTATTACTTCTACACATTTAGTAAACATGTTACTGAACATTATATAGTAAAGAATCCTTAGAAAACAATTACTCTAGAAAGTTTGAAATCTTTAATACATTCCTTTTGCTATTCTCTGCTATTACTATTTACTACTACTCTTTAAAAAGATGTAAGTGTATGAAATATAATCCTTTGCCTAACAGGGCTTACAAGTTCTCATTTTTCATGTCCCAGTAATCAGCTCCATCCTTTAGTCCTGTGTAGCATTGTGGAAAGGAGTGACTGAACTGCTATGTGTTCTCCATTTCATTACATATAAAGCTAGAGAAATAATAGGGTTGTTTTAAGATTTGCAGTCATTTATGGTAAACTCTTAACTCTGAACAGCGCCTTATCAGTCCTACTTAGGCAATTCCTTACTTTCTTCCTCATTTCAGAAAAAAAAAAAAAAAGGCTCATTAGCATCTAAAAACAATCATGAAAAAGATTTGTTTGAGTAAATACTAAGAACTGTAGTAGAAAATAGCAGTAAGGAAAAAAAAAAGTAAAAAGGGGAAAAATTCTTAGGACTTAATTTTTTCTTTCAAAATAATTCCTGGTAAAGATGAAAATATTAAAAGGTATACAAATTCTAATGATTTAAGCACCATAACAAACTATGTAAGGATACAGGTATTATACCATCCTGTAAGATCAGACTCAATAAGAACAAATTAGTATAGAAAAACTACAGAAGGTAGGGGCGGGAATGGACAGTCTGAAGTAACTAAGCCTAACTGGGCAGACAGTGGATACCTTGACACAAGGACCTTTGGGACTCTACTCCACACAACTTAGGACACAATTAGTTCCAGGAAGAGATCACCAGGTATTAGACAATAAGCAACCAACATTAACAAGTTAAGTTTAAAACCCTAGAATCTAGATGTTAAACAATCACCATGTAATTATAATCATTTGGACTATGGCCAATCCAAATCAAGATGTGCTCTGAGGATAAAATACACACTAGACTTCAAAGGCCTCATACACAAAAAAATGTAAACTATCTCAGTGGTAGTATCCCTTGTAGATTTACATTCTAAAAAGTATTTCAAGTATACAAAACTAAGTAAAGTATTCTTAAAATTAGTTTCACCTGATTTGAGCTTTAATTTTATTCAGTGTGCACGCACTCACACACGTGTACACACACACACATACACACACACACACACCTGTCAAACACATCACCAAGCTCAGTTAACAGTGTAACAGAAATTTTACACTATGCATGTGGCTCCAGTCTATCTTATTTCTTTATACAAAGAAAAGAAACACATAGTAAAGGAGACAGTAATGCATGCCTACAGGCCCAGTTCAAGACCAGGCTAGGCTACCAAAGCATGACGCTCTCTCAACGAACAATAACAACAACACATAGCAATACCTCTTATCTTGAATTTTTCAGAGGTGGTAAGATATCCAAGGAACAAAGATCATCCTAAACCTATTAACTGCTACTAATTCTTTTCCAGAAGAGATTTACATGTTATAGTGCTTATTTTTAATTAATTTGGAGATCAGGAGATAATATAAAAGCCACATGTAGGAGTAAACAGTTTTATTACCACAATTTAAAGCATAAAAGCATATTCTTTTGCCTACTGATTTAAAAAAAAAAAACAAAACACTTGATCAACTGCTTGTATAATACACTAAAAGCACTGTGTTAGTTATAAAGGCAACATCATCCAAAAGACGTTTCTACAACGTTAGGAATGCTCCATCTCTGAACCGTTATTATACAAAATAGCAGCCATTATATAGAATAAGCATTTAAAATGTATTGGATTTAAATAGCACCAAGCAGCTAGTGGCTATCACAGTAAACAGTATAGGTGTAAAACATCTTTAAAGGGAAAAAAACCATAGTATTTCAATATTTCACCCTAATGTTCTTTTCCTTGTCTTTGAGTAGTCTGGGTTGATCTTGAACTTGCAGCTTCAGTCTCTGAAGTGCTGGAATTACAGACAGACATGAGCCACTAGGCTCAGCTTTTAATATTCTAATTACAACAATTTACCACAAATGCTTGAGGTATTCCTCTCCTTCCCCACAAAACAAAAACCAAGAACATCTTAATCTTTGTGGATTAGGTTCTTTCCCAGGACACAAGAACACACTGAACCACAGTCTTGATCCTATCTCCTTTTTGTTATATCGACCATGTATTTATTTTATCCTGTATTTATGTGTGTCTGTGTATATATGTATATGCATGATCACGTGTATATGTTTTGTAAAATATGTTGCCTTTTAAAATTGAGGCTAAAAATAACATATACAGAATAAAGATGCCAAAGACTAACAAAATTAGCAGTGTTATTTTTATAAAAAGTTATATATCTATGACTGAATGTATGGGATAAGATTATAGTATATAATAAAATCAAATACTAGCCAGATGTAGTAAATCCTGACTGTAAACCCAATATTCTGAACACTGAGGCATGAGGCACAAGTTCTGGATTAGTCTAGGCTACACAGTTATTCCAGGCCAGTCTGAGC
Organism: Mastomys natalensis; assembly: GCA_021653895.1. Taxonomy (NCBI): domain Eukaryota; kingdom Metazoa; phylum Chordata; class Mammalia; order Rodentia; family Muridae; genus Mastomys; species Mastomys natalensis. The sequence goes on from JAJTUV010000028.1 coordinate 235,072, forward strand.
TACAAATTTTATAATATTGTACATAGTATCATCTGCTACTTCCTCTGCAAAGTCAATATACTCTGTAAGATGTCATATTAGTTGTCTCAAAAAAAAGAGTTGTAGACCAACATCATTCTATCCTGTTATCTTTCTAGAAGCATTTAGAACTTGCTAAGTGAGGGGCTGGGAGATTGGCTAAGTGGATAAAGATACTTGCCATCAAATCTGACAATAGGTAACAAACTTCTAAAAGATATTCACTGACCTTCACAGATGTGCTATATGGCACATGAAGGCCATCACTCACATATATAATACAAACATAAACACATACACATACACACGGGGGAAGGGGGAGATGAATGGATAAATAAATGTAATAATTAAAAAAAAAATGTCAAGCTAGTACAGTGGGACCTACCTATAATACCAACTAGTAGAAAGGCAAGGTAGGAAGATCAACTGCACCAGGAATCAATCAATGGACAACACAATGAGATCTGACTCAAAAGAAAGAAAATCTAGCCAAATGTACAAACTTAACTGCCCACTCAGCAAAAATGGCTATAATAGATTCGACAAAATGTTTAACAAAATACAAACTCAATAATACTCTTACTCAAGACAGTTTTACTCAGATATACTATCAAGCATCCCAAGTATAAAGTCACTGGTTCTTATACCGTCCAATTTGCTTATAATCTTACTAGCAAACTTTGTGACTAGTACAAAAACCCATGCACTGCAGAAGAACTCCTCAACTATTTTTTTTTTTTTTGGTTTTTCGAGACAGGGTTTCTCTGTGTAGCTCGGGCTGTCCTGGAACTCACTCTGTAGACCAGGCTGGCCTCGAACTCAGAAATCCGCCTGCCTCTGCCTCCCAAGTGCTGGGATTAAAGGCGTGCGCCACCACCGCCCGGCTCAACTATTTAAGATAAAATATTAGATGTTCTTTTATACAATTATCTAAAGACTAATTTGGTTCAATGGTTACTCATAAATTTAAGGGTTCTTTATACCTATCCTCAATTTACAACTAGAAGGTGACTGCATTTCTTGTCTTTCAGTCCCTAGAAACCACTAGACAAATTAACTATACCTACGTCCAGAATATTAGAAAATGAGTATCTCCCTGGACTTACCATGTAGTGCATGCCACAATTCCAACTACTCCAGAGGCTGACACAGGAAGACTACAAGTTTGAAGCCAACTTGGACAACTTAGAAAGGTAGCCTCAAAATAAAAATACAACTAAATGCTAGAGATACAACTCAGTGGAGAGAGCACTTGCTTGGCATGTATTTGATCCCTAATACCACGAAAGAGATGGGGAAGACAGAGAGACAGACAATATAGACACGAAAGAGATGGGGAAGACAGAGAGACAGACAATATAGACAGACACACAGACAGTAAGGTAGTGTGCGTGTTCGTGTGTAGGAGGTGGTGGTGGTGGTGGTACATAAGCAAGCAAAGATGTCAGTGGAGAATGTCAGATGTGTTACTCTACCACTCTCCATCTTAGCCCCTGAGACAGAATCTAGAACTAGGCTGGCTGCCAGCAAGTGCTAGGGATCCCCTAGCTCCACCTCACCACAGTGCTGTGGTTATAGGCCTGCTCCAAAGCATGCCCAGCGTTTTACACACACCACCGTAACAACAACTAAAGAAAAAGAGTCCATAAATTTAAATGAGAGCAAGAGAGAATAAGGGTGAGGGGAGCTAGAGGGAGAAAAAAGAAGGAAAATGATATAATCATCTCAAAAAATTAAAAACGTATTTTTCCCTTTAAAAAAAAAAAATCTGATCAAGCAGTGGTGGCACATACTTTTAATCCCAGCACTTGGGAGACAGAAGCAGATGAGTCTCTGTGAGCAGGAGGCCAGCCTGGTCTATACAATGAGTTCCAGGATACCTAAGGTACACTAAATAGTAAGACCCTATCGAAAGAAAGAAAGAAAGAAAGAAAGAGAGAGAGAGAGAGAGAGAGAGAGAGAGAGAGAGAGGGAAAGAAAGAAAGAAAGAAAGAAAGAAAGAAAGAAAGAAAGAAAGAAAGAAAGAAAGAAAGAAGAGAAGAGAAGAGAAAAGAGGATGCTTGCCCTAAAGACCTATGCACCTCCATCTGCAACTTTTCTACTTTTCTGTGTAATAAATCTAATTCAAAGTTCAAAAAAATTAAACTCTCTAAAATTAAACACAGGTTATGCAGAAGAACAACAATTTATTTTAGTTAAAGTAACTTAAGATTGGGGAATTTAGGGGCTGGAGATGGCTCAGAAGTTAAGAATGCTAGCTGCTCTTGCAGAGGACCTGGGTTCCAGTGCCACCTCCCACATGGTAGCTCACAATCATCTTTAACTCCAGTTCCAAAGGATCCAAAACCCTCTTCTGGCCTCCTCAGACATCAGGCACTCACATGCTATACATATATTTGAGACATTTACACACACATGTAAAACAAAAATAAATCCTTAAAAATCAAATAGGTTAACCCTACACAAAACATAGTCAAACATCAGAAGTTCAAGGTCAGCCTAGTCTACAAATCAAGTTCCAAGCCAATCAGGTCCACACGGTGAGACACTACTCAAAAATAACTTCTCTCCCTCCGCCCCCCAAAAAAGTATATATAGCTCATTTCATTGCAAGAAAATCTTAAAATGTATAAAGGGAGAGGGAAGTAGTTACAAAAACTAAATACTTATACTACTTTGCCAACATTAACTTCTGTATATGTCTGTAAAATATATTAACTATTATATATCTTATAAAATTAACAAACAACTATCAAAAGAGGAGAATAAGACAGCTTACCTTTTATTTATAGGTTTTTCATCTTTCTCATATGGCTTCACAAACCACTTGCCAATTCGTACAAAGTTTCGGTTCATTAAACATCGCTCCAACAGATTGTGAACTGCTTTGAAAAGCAAAGTACGGCATTCATAGGAAAGGCCATTCTCCCATACACCATCTTCCTCTTCTAAAGAAAAAAATCAAGTAGAAAGTAAATTAGTGAGACTACATCTTCTCAGGGAGAACTAAAATACGTGACAGATCAATGTCTATATCCAAAGCTCTCTCCTTTACTTCAGAAAGCAGAGCTGCAATCTTTCCATCTCTTGAACTGTGTGTGGGTATGATGGTGACTGTTTGTTTGTTTCTGAGAGTCTCACTATTTAGACCTGGATGGCCTGGAACTTGACAGCAACCTTGCCTCTACCTCCTGAGTGCTGGGATAACAAACATACACCACTACACTTGGCGTTCTTTTTTTTTTTTTTTTTTTTGGTTTTTCGAGACAGGGTTTCTCTGTGTAGCCCTGGCTGTCCTGGAACTCACTCTGTAGACCAGGCTGGCCTCGAACTCAGAAATCCACCTGCCTCTGCCTCCAAAGTGCTGGGACTAAAGGCTTGTGCCACCACCACCTGGCTGCTTTTTTTTTTTTTTTGGTTTTCTTGGTGTTAATACATCTTTAAACATCAAAGTATCAGGTTTCAAAGATATCCTACAAGACAGACAATGCCTAAGAGCTCTACAAAACTGCCTAAAAATTATTTTCTACAATATAAAAGATAGCAATGATATCATAAACATAAAGACTTGTTTTCTGTACTTAAAAAAAGGTTATTTACTTGATAACCAGGAAAATAGTAAACATACCATATGATGCCTGTTTCTAAACTGGCTCACTTGTTACTTTGTCCTAATTCTTCTAATCATTTAACCTGAAGGGGGAGGGGTAAAAGCCTATCAGTTAATAATTAAACTTAAAACATTTCATGACCATCAGCATCCTAATCTATGACTCAACTACAAAACTAAGTGACGAATATAAAGGAAGCTGCTGCATCAAGTCTAACTAGCAACCTGTTAATTATCAAATAGATCTCATTTCAATGACTCACATGATTATTCAGCATAGGAGGAAATATAAAGACGTATATTTTAAATGGCATATCAGTCATAAGAAGTATTGCTCTTCACTAACTACATAGCCTCAAATTTCCCACTAAATCTATTAGTCACTCTAAGCTAAGTTTCAGGGGTGGGAGGTAGGGGACAGAAATCTATCACTAGTAAGTCTGGACACAGTTCAAAGAACAAAATTCACTCTATAACAAAATATTCAATAAGGGTAACAAATAACGACTGATAACCACTTCAGCAACTTACATTTTATTTTGTTAGCCCAAATATAATTAAGAATCTTCTTGCCGGCAGTAGTGGCACACACCTTTAGTCCCAGCACTTGGGAGGCAGAGGCAGGTGGATTTCTGAGTTCAAGGCCAGCCTGGTCTACAGAGTGAGTTCCAGGACAGCCAGGGCTACAGAGAAACCCTGTCTCGAAAAACCAAAAAAAAAAACAAGAATCTTCTAGTATACTGTATCTTTATATGACCTTTCCTTTGTCTTTCTTTTTAACCCAGTTGTCCTGGAGCTAACTAACTACATAGACCAGGCTGGCCTTGAACTCTCAGCAATCCTCTTGTCTCAGTATCCCAATACTTAGTACTGGGATTGTATGTATGAGCTAACACTCCCAGCTATAAACATTTTCTACTTATGCACCATCATCTTTTTTCTTCTGGAGACAGGAGCTTGCTCTGTAAGGGTAGCCTTGAACTCATGATCTTTCTGTCTCAGACTCTCAAGCCTCTCAAGTGTTGAGGTTACAGACCTGTGCCACCATGTCTTGCTCTCATTTAATTTTCAAATAAATCAAAACAAAACAAAAGGACAAGTATTTCTCACTTCACAAACTTAGATCCTATACCTAGAAAAATAACATTTACTATGAGCTTTTGAATAAGAGCAGAGCTGTATTAAGAGTAACAGTTTATATTCAGAATGCATTACAACGAATGGCCAGAGTAAACATTAGCTAACAACCATAATGACAGTGGACTTTAACTGCACTGGAAACTGCCACTACAAAGGTTAACACTGATCTTATGCTGTTCTTCCAAGTGTTCCTTCCTAAATCATTGTCAGGCCTTTCAAAGCAACTAATATTGTTTCTCTATAGAAAAACAAAGGAAAATGGTAATACTCGCAGGCTAGAATGAAGTAATTTTAAGTAGGAAAACTTCACATTCAGTTTTGTTAGAGATCCTTATCTACCTCACTAAAAGCTAAAATGCTTATGGGTCTCATCTCATTATAAAGATATCCTGAGAGAAAAGGAGCCGGCACATAGTGACTTCACTTGTATAAGATCTAGATTACAAGCATATGTGTGAGCTGCTGAGAGGAAACAAGAAGCCATCTTTTAGTTGAATAAGGACTTCTGATTTCAAAGTCAAATAGCTTTATTAAAACGTGTATCTCAAATTACATGACAATAGTAATAGAAATACATGTGTTCATAATTCCAAAAGAAATATGCCAGGAACTGTTCTCCACCTGTGCAATATCCTTTATTACCTTCAAAACTCTCTACCTTTTAAACACTACAATGGCTCTAATATTTGCATTACAGAAGTAACCATTCTCAAAATATATTGCCTAACTACTGCTAAGTTTTAAGAAGACATAAAATACACAGTTACATATCTATACATATCTAAGCTGCAAGTTATTATTCATTTAATTATTTAGATTAATTCAAATAAATTCATTTAAAACTTATGAATAATTTACCTCTTCCTACAGTTTAAAACAGTGTTAAGCACAAAGCTCCAATTCATTAAAAGCATGTTTTGAACCAATAATAATGGCTCAGCAAACCTAACCACCTGGGTTTGAATCTCAGGACTCACTTGGTAGAAGGCAAGAACAGACTCCCACAGATGTTCTCTGAACTCCACATGTGTGGACTGTACTTGTATAGCCACAGACATACACAGTAACAAAAATAAATAAGTGAATATATAAATGTAGTTTATAATTTAAAAAAGACTGTTTAGCAAATTATGAACTGCTTTGCATTTAAAAACAAAAATCTTTCGAAAAGCAAAAGTTACAGTTGTTTATACATTTTTACATGTCCTAAAAACTATAGTTTTATTTTTAAAAATCTATTTCAACTAAATCTAAGCTAAGAATACCAAATGTGGTTTAGATAACCAAGGCCAGCAAGATAGTTCAGTGGTAAGACTGCTTGCCGCCAAGCCTGATGACCTGAGTTTGAACCTCAGAACTCATATAAGATTGGAAAGAGAAACAACTCCATAAAGTTGTCTTCTGACCTCCACATGTAAGCAGTGCACGTGTCACACACAGACACACACAAACAGACACAGACACAGACACACACACACACACACACACACACACACACACACACACTTTTTTGAAAGAATATTTTCAAGGACTTGTCTCATTGCTTTAACTTTTATCTAGAGAAACTTAACATGAACTCAATGCTTTCAGAAGGAGGCTCTTGTCCCAAAAGCTCATTAGTACAAACAGGACCCACCCAAGGCAAAAAATGTCTCTGAAATACACTTTGATCTACATGGTAAGTGACCAAGTAACTATTTCATTTTTCATTGCTAATGAAATATTAACTCCTAATAAATTGCCCAATGAAAAGTCTAAAGAAATTTGGGTTCTGTTTTAGAAGAGTATCACTTAGAAATAAAAAGTGTACTAACTCAAGTTTCTAATTCCCTGATGTTATAAAAACCAAAAGGACTTTCTACACACTGTACTCACAGATACAAGCAGTGAACGGCAGAACCAACCACCTAAGACAAGTACTTTGTGTCTCTTATCTTACACTAATTAAAAGCTCCTTGAATCAACACCAGCACTGTAACAAGGAGAAAGGAGTAGGGAACACATGGAAGCTTGAGCAGGCACTTTAGAACTTAACCAGAGGCTAATGGAAAAAAGTCTGCTTAATGCATTTAAATAAATGTTTTCCTCCTCTTGTATCTTTAATCCCCAGAGAAAACAATGTTTCTTTTCTGTTTTTAGTACTTTTCCATTACTATTGGTATTAGAACTCTTAACCATCAGCAATACTCAGAAAATTTTGCAAATTATTTGTAGAATGCAACACAATAGTTAAAATGATAAAGCTGTATGTTTTCCTAAGAACACAGATTATAAGAATGACAAAGGATGTGGCATAGGTCATCAAAATAATTATGAATTAGAAAAAAATAAGTTTCAAAAGCAAAAAAAAGTTGATACAACCAATATTCAATATTTTCCTCAAAAATAACCTCTTTAAATATCTCCATGGTGATCCGCCGATTTTTAAAAAGGCATCTTTTTCGTATAATTTTGCTAAACAGCTAAGATGCAACATATGCCAATGAATAAGGAATGACACAAAAATTAGCATGTTAGAAAATAGTACAGATTTCTTGAAAAAAAATCAACACATCTAAATCAGTTTCTCTTAATAATTATTTCTCATTCATAACTCATTAAATCAACAAATATCACTAACTGCCTTAAGCTATCACATCATTCACGTAGGGCCAAAACTTAAAGATTTATTTAAAACAGCTTAGTGAGGTGATTGTTGTATCTGACATAACCATCTAAATGATAACACTTTCTTGCTCAAAAAAGAATACTACAGAGCATACACAGAGTCATCACTCTAGGCTAGCCAAGGAAATGGGACAGAGTTTATGAAGTTTAAAACAAAGACAGAAATAACTCTTCAGCATGGCTTAGCTTGCTGCTTTTGTGTCTATCAACTCTGCTAAAGGCTGCCCGTTAAGGTTAAAAGTCCATTTTAATTAATGTCCTCTGATAAAACCATCCAAAATTAAATCTGGAATAGTGACCCAGTTAGGCAGTATGCATTATGAAACTCTACTATAATGAAAGTATCTGGACACGTTGCTGAACTCCCATATAGAGACCTTCAAAACCACAAAAGAGGAATAGTGTTAGGCTTGATTCAGCCTACTTTTTACTTCAAGGAATCCAAAGTCTCATAAGAATCTACCTTATGATTTTTTTTAAGACAACAATCTTGGGAGAGGGAATAGTTTTGTTTTTAAGAATAAAAACCAATGGCTTCAATAAAATTTTGAAATCTTAGGATAAAGAATAAAAATACACAGAAATGTTAAAAGACACACCAAATGAAATTAAAACAATCTTGCTTTTTAAAACAGCAAACTAACAGTACATGTAAAAGAGTCAATCAATCATACCCACTGGGAGACTTGACAGGAGCCAGTGAGCTAAGATTTTCCCACCACCAACTTTACATCTCTGTCATTCATTATCACACAACTACTAAATGACTCAAAAACCTGTAACCAGAAAGTTCTTCCCTAATTCTTTTTCTACCAAAATAAACCAACATGGATTCAACTACCCATTCTCTTAGAAATATAATAAAAACTCATATATTTGGCTCTGAAATTCAAGGGATTTTTCTTTTTAAACAAATGTCTTTCTGGAATGTTATACTTAAGCACAAATCCTTATCCAAAAATCATCAGGCCTTCCCAAATTACTTTGTGAAACAGCATCAAGTACTACTGATACAAAATAAGACAAAAATTCAAAGTACGGAATACAATTTACTTGATCTATGTTTTTTGTCTCTATGTTAGCTAAACTTAATATAACCCAGACATGTGCTAAATGGTATGATGTAAAAGAGAAGGTGAAATTTAACATGCACTGAGAAACCTGACTATACTCTAGACTCTTAGAACTGTCAAAATAATCAAAAGGGAGCAGGGAGGTTCCCCAAAACTGTCAAAGCCTAGAAGAGCAAAAAATGAGAGGGCAGGTAAATATTTGGCAGCCTAAACCAGATCCTAAAAACAACAGAGAACAAGGTAAAAATAAAGAAATCCAAGTGAAGTAAATATTTTAATATCATAACAATATTGATTTATGAGTTTTTTAAACTCTTTATCATTCTAATATAGATATTAAGAATAAAGAAAGTTCAGTGAGAGATGCACAGGCACTCTCCACACTATCCTGCCAAGTTTTATGTAAATCTAAAATTACCTCAAAGAAAATTATTCTTAAAAATAGCTGTAGATGAGACAGAGTAGATAAAGGGAGCTACTCTGTGGTTTTGTTATTGAACACATCAGTGAAAAAAAAAAAAAAACTTAAAAACCAGAGAATTCTACCCTTTACAAAAATGAATGCCTACCTTCTACTCCCACCCCCCCCCATTATGAGGGCAATATTACCATAACCACAAACATGCCAGTAACAAGAAGTAGTAGGTGTTGAACCAAACAGAGGGACACTGCCTGAGAAGAGGAGGCTCAAGCCAAATTAACTAGCTACTTAGTTACCACCTGGGTCCTTCCTGGTCCTCTTTCCTCACTGCTACACCTCCACTTGGAGCTCAGGACTGCCTCGTGCAGCTGATGCCAACCCTACTGTCCAGCTGCTCTCTTCTCAAGGGAGCTTAAAAGAAGGGAACCAAGTGCCACAGATGGAAAGAAATGAAAAGGGGGTTAGCTAGAGCACAGAGGCGCACTAATTACCCCAAAAGGGAGGCAGACGGTATCCCTGGAGCAAAAAAAAAAAGGGGGGGGGCAAGATAAATATACTCCATCTGAAAAGACCTTATTATTCTTTAAGATAGTCTGATTTAAGCAACATTTTAAAGTAAATGACAGGTTAAAAGAAGCTAAAACATTATATAAATACCACTGACTTTGTAAACCAAGAGTCCAGAGCTAGCTTTGAAACAGTAGACATGTCTGAATTTGTGTTTACTCTTTGAGTCACTTCCACTTTGATAAAAATGTTTAGTTATTCAATAGCATTCAGTAGAATCTGACAGCAATAAACATAATTTGATGTCCAAAATTTATCATACTCAAGGATTAGTATCTGTATTAGAGTGCAGGTATTGGTATTGTCATTTTAAAATTATGCTAAAGAAAAGGAAAACTTTAAACTCTAACCAAGCTTTGCTTGAGAACCCACTTCTGATGACCTAAAATCCAGAAGAAAAATAGCTATACAAAGTATTTTAACAACATAGTTAATAAACAGCTCATATTCTATTTTAATAGACTTTTAACCTTCAAAACACTAGAATCACTATGGTAAAACTAAACACTATGTATTTAAAATTATCTTTGATTACATAAAATGTATTCCATGGAAAGGTTTGTTCAAGGCTATGCAGGCACACCTGTAATACCAGCACGGAAGCTGAGTTTAAGGAGGGCTTTGAATTCAAGGCAACACAGCAAGACTCAGTCTCAAATAAAAAAGTATATTCAGATGCTATGCCAACTTTATCAGGAAGACTAAATCCTATGAGTAGACTTAAGGTATTTATATAATTTCTTGTGGTATTAGGGTTCAAAGCCAGAACCTTACCCATGCTAGCCAAACACTCTGAGCACCATTGTAGTTTTAACACTGACTGTGTTTGCTTAAACATTTCAATTTAACAACAGTGTCTAAACAGTCTATCAACATTTTAACAATGAGCCAGGGATAAAGGTCAACAGTAGAGCACTAGGTTAACATATACACACGGCCCAAGATTCAATACTTAAAAGAAAGTAAACAAACAACCTACAAACACTCTAATGAGGTGACTTCATGAATCATTTCAATGTTTAAAATAACTCTCACCTAAGTCAAAGAAAGAAAAAGGAAGCTGGTATGCTTAGCACTTAGTACATGAAGTAGAAAGCATCACCTTGCCAAAGGCACTAAGGCTACTCTGATACACACACAGACAACATAATAATGCACTTACAGATATACATTCACCTCTTTTCTCTCCAGAACTATATTAAGTCAGGTGTAGTAGCACACACCTTTGATCCTAGCATTGAGAAGTGGAGGCAGGGAGATCAGGAGTTCAATGCCCTAATGGACTATGTGTAACACTGTCTCAAACAACATCACAAATACATAATAATACTTAGAACTAACGACTAGGTTTTTCAGTAACATCTCAGGAAAGCCAGAATGCTCTATCATAAAACAACTGCACCACTATCAAAATACTGGATGAAGGATTCATTAAAAACAAAAAGTGATTTAAAAATATATAGAAGGCATTCTTAAACAAATGTTGACCTCATAAAGTATTAGTTCAAGATAAAGCTATCTGGAGGCTAGTCTGATCGTATACACCTCTAATTCCAGCAGGAACCAGAAGGAATACAAGTTCAAGGCCACACAATGGTTCCATAGAAAGGTTTGTTCCAAGGCTGTGCAAGGTGGCACACACCTGTAATACCAGCATGAGGCTGAGTTTGAGGAGGGCTTTGAATTCAAGACTCAGTCTCAAGTAAAAAAAAAAAGTATATTCAGATGCTATGCCAACTTTATCAAGAAACTCTGTGATGACGTCTGGATTATATTTCATACAAAATAAAATAGATACTACAGTTCAAAACCATAAACCACAGAAAACTAACTTTCATATAAGAAAACTTTCTTTCAAATGACCTAAGGAACAGGAGAGATGGCTTGGGGAACAGAGTAAACACACTAGCCAGTCTCAGCTCAATTTCCAGAACCCACATTTAAAAAAACAGATGTGTTGCATCTGTAATTCCAGCACTCCTACACTAAGATGGGGAACAGAGATAGGAAACAGTCAGAAAAAAGGCCAGGTAGCCTGAAATAAGCTTCTAACAGCAAAAACAATCAGAAAACCCATCTCTACAAGATGGAAGAAAAAGGACTCCAAAAACGCTGTCCTCTGACCTCTACTCAACACAGTGACACACACATACTCACACCTACACTCCCTCCTCACACATAAAATTTTAAAGACCTTAAAAAAAAATTCAATTTAACTGTCAAAAATCTTATCAAACTAGAACTTGGTTCCTCCAAGTATATCAGTCAAAGATACACTTATACTGAGTTTAAAATAAACATAACCAGTAATTTTCATGAAGGACTATAGTTTCTTTCTAAAGTACATTTGACCCCTAAAAGTCAAGAAAATAAAAAGAAAGTAATATTCATGTGCTCATAATAAACTATTTCTGTGCAAACTTTCAGATTAATGACCTTTGTCCTTTAAAAGTTAATAAGCTGGCACTTGTCTTTAGAAATATATTCTTTGATGAAGCAGTATCTAAAAGACACCCCCATCGGGCAGTGGTGGCGCACGCCTTTAATCCCAGCACTTGGGAGGCAGAGGCTGGCGGATTTCTGAGTTCCGAGGCCAGCCTGGTCTACAGAGTGAGTTCCAGGACAGCCAGAGCTACACAGAGAAACCCTGTCCCGAAAAAAATCAAAACAAATAAACAAACAAACAAACAAAAAAGACACTCCCACCCACCCCCAAAAAAACTGCATATGCCTCCCTGAGTTAATTAATCATAAATAATAATAAAATTATACTTTAGAAAATACATGCCAAACAAAGTTACATTTCTAGACCCGCTCACAGGGTCAGACAAAAAAGAACATAGCAAAATAGACTCAAAGGTGAGTTACACTTGGCTTCAAAACTATTGTATAACTGTGAAAACACCATGCTTCCAGAATCCGTTTTTCTCAAGTTAATGAAAATGCTCTCCCTAGATACAAACTGCCTGTGAGAAATTACAGAAGGGAGCTGGGGGGTAGAAGAAGAAACTGAGTCAAAGCTCAAGTCTCCTGTAATCTACTGGGTAATTTGAGGAAAAACTAAAACAAGGATGGCGAGACACAACCTGGAAACCCACTTAGAGCACCAAGCTGACAAGGCAGTCCCCCACAGCATCAGCACATTGGGAAAAGCGTACAACGTCACTAAGGCACATTTAAAAAGGATAAATTGCTTTCACCTGATAAGTCATGGTGAATAAGGTCAGCAAAATTGGGATCTTTACCCCACCAAAATATCCACAATTCTCTTCTTCCAGGTCTTTGATCTCGCCGCCAAACACCAAGTACATCTGCCTTAAGGCATCGACTAAAACTGCTCAAAATGGGGTCTTCTTCTGTCACCGGAAACAGAATAGGGGCAGAAGTTGGGCCTTGCCATACATATCTTTTCCACTTAATTCCTGTCAAGTCGGCCTGCAGGAAAAGAAAGCATAATATCTATATTACTATACATTCACTCAAATAAATAATATATATTTATTATTAAATATAACATATTATAAGTATATTATTTATATACTTATATATAATATATATTCAATGAAGTTCTTGATTTCATTAAAACATCACTATTTTTAATGCATGCTTAAGCACTTAAAGATGATGACCAAATAAACAATCAAACAAAAAAACACCACAGTAAATAATTCTAATGTTTCAACCAACAAGAACTTAGGAAAAGAACACAAAACTGTTACATAAAATATCGAAGATGTCACTGAGTAGTAAGTCTATAATAATGCAACATATCCAGAGCTGACCACATGAAACAACGATGTTGAGCTTGCACAGTAAGTCTACCTTTCCTCTCCGTCCTACATTCGTCTCCTGTCAGTCACATCTGTTCCTTGGTGAACTGAAAAGTAAAGACCCTCATTCCAAGTTTGTAAGATGTTATGGCTCTAATGAGAAAACATCTGAAATTTTTTTCTCAAGAAAAAAAAAAAAGCCTGTTAATTCTCCACAAGCACACATCTTCAGGAAAAGAACTATTTCCAAGGAGCTGTCAGATTTGTGCTAATCTATCTTCAAAAAACCCAAAGTGCCAAAAATAGATCCAGTTGGGGAAGACAGAAACATTAAACCTGCTGTACATTTTACTACATGTGACGAGATGCTGATTAATGGACACTGTCAAGAAAACAAGCCTAATCTGTAAGGCAGAAATACGTTAAAAATCCCCATTTACCACATCGTGAAAGAGATTCAACAAAGGAAAGTCAGTAATTCTTTCTTCTAACTTAGTTGACAGAAAGCATAAGGTGCCAAAAATGAAACTGCTGATACATGACTGGCAGTTTACGCTTGCCAACTAGTTATGCTCCACCCACTTAATTCACTTACCTATGATAGACTTAATACTTCTCAGAGCACACGAAAAATGAAAAAGTCACTCAGGAAGCTCAGCTATCGTTTAACTCAGGACTAGATATTTGCAACAGTTGGTACTTTTGACAAAAGTCTTAACTATTGGATGTTATCCGATTTGGGACGACCTAGATACACATACTAGAACATCCCTAATTCCAGCTTCCCCAGACTTTTCAGTTCAATAAAAGGAACAGCCAGCTCAAAACATTCTTAAAACGTAAGCAAAACAGACAAATATAGAACGTTTAGTGCGAAACCACAGTACCTCCTCCACTTGCCCTCCACTCTCACAAAAACATAATGTTCTAATAAAAGCAAGATGGCTAGAAATTGTCAAAATGGCAAAATGTTTTCAAAGTTTAAAAAGAAAACATATGAACTGGCATATACTGTTTTTACACAAAGATCTGAAGTCACCCATAAGGAAACTACCCGTGTTACTTTAACTTATAAAACGAAGAAGGTTTTAATACATAAGTTTTGGGGGGTCCTGTTTAAGAGGACCTCACTTACAAGGGAAAAGCGTAAAGGCTGTGAAGCAGAGGCAATCGTGGAAAGTGTGGAAAAGGGACACACTGTTCGATACAAGGGGCGGGGGCGGGGGGCGGGGGTGGGGGCGTAAGCAAGAAGCACATAAGAAAATATTACGATCCGGCCAGATAAGAAGCCCAAGTTAAGGACAAGATTACGATGGGGAAAAGAGTCCAAAACAAGACAGGAGGAGGGGAAAGACGAAAAGAAAAGACAAGACTCTTCCCAGCAGAGCCCTGGCCGGTAGGTGAGCGGACGCTGTCTCCCGGGGCGGCCGCAGAGCCTCGGAGGAGGCCGACTCCGGCGGGGCCTAGCCGGGGGACACCGGCATCTGGATGCGACCCGGACCCCCTCCCCCACGGCCCAAGGGCGCACGGCGCGGCCCCCTCCCCCACCGCCCGCGGCCCCCGCACTCACCAGGCAGAAGAGGTTACAGTGACAATCTTCCAGGCTGGCCCCGTTCGACACGAAGGAGGAACTCATCGTCCCTCACAGCAGCCGCCGCCGGCGCCACAACCCACCATCCGCCATTACCGCCGCCTCCGACCAGAGAGAGAAACACAGACACCGGGGAGGGCGGGGGGCGGTGGGGAGGAGGCCGCCGGGCCGCCCGCCCTCCCCGCCGCCCCCCGGCGCCGCCGCGGCCCCCGCCGCCCGGAGGCACCCAGCCGCCCGGGGCCGAGGCCGCAGGCGGGAGGGCCGCGCCGCGCTCGGCCGGCCGCCGGGACTGCGGAGCCCGCGGACGCGCGTCCCTCTCCGGAGAAGAGGGGAAGGGATGTCTGTCCCTTCCACCAGAAAAAAAAAAGATTTAAAAAAAAAAGAATAAAACGAAAAACAAAATAACAATCAGGTACACGATAAATAGTCAGAGCCGGAGTCCGAGCGGGCCGAGCCCTGAAGCCCGGGAGGGTTCTCCGCGGCCCGGGGACGCCCGCGGAGGGGCGGGAAGGGCGAGGACCGGCAGAGCACCCCCGGGCCCCTGGCCCGGCAGCGGCGATGTCCTTAAGCCCAGAGTCTCCTCAGCGGCGGAGGTGGTGGCGGCGTCTACGGGCTAGTCCATTCTCCGGCTGTGTCCTCGTGTTGTCCCTGGGCCAAGCCTGCCTAACGTCTGCTCTCCTGCCGCCTCACCGCCTGGACGCCGTAGTCTCCCCCATTTTGTGGGCCCAGCGGGCGGTGTTTTTCCCCCTTTAATCCGAATTCACGGGTTTTCCCTTCGCTTTAATGGCGGCCACAGGGACCAGCTCGCCCTCTCTGCTCGCCCATTGGCCGCCGTGAGGTCACGTGGGCCGGGCTCCGTAGGGAGGGGGAGAGAGAAGGCGGTGAGGGAGGGCAGGGAAGCTTTCGGAGCCCCGGGACCCGGCGGCCAGCTGGTGGCTACTAAGATGGCGCCATCTGCTGGATGCCCCGGTTAAGATGACCGGAGCCTTGGCCCTAGCTTTCTGGTGGCTCGGGAATGTGCAGCACAGGAAGGTTCACTTCAAAATCCAGAATTACTTGGAAATCAGTTCGAATTCTTTGGAAGAGAAAGTTGGCAAAAAAAGAAAGAAAAGAAAAAGAAAAAAATTCCAATGCATTCTCACTTATTCCATAAGGCCGCCAGGGTACATCGCAAAACTCTAGAGAATCAGACCTGGATAGACACCAGCCTCACCCTCTCTGTTTAAGTTATAATAAAGAGGTAAAAATGAAATGATATGACCTTGTAGTTAATAAACTAGGAATACATTCCTGCTGTTCAGGATTCGAAGCTGGAGCCAATCTTATACCTCTTTGTGACTCAGTTTCCTCATCTGTAAAATGAGGGAAGCAAATGTTATATTTGTTATATGATGCATTAATACAACCTGAACACTAGCCTAGTGTCTGGAGCAAATAAGCAGTGTAAGGCATGCATTACCATATTGCCATCCTTACTTTCTATAGTTATTTGAGAAGCAAGTGAACTCTGAGAGTAAGAATCATGAAAATTGAGACTTTGTTTATATACTTGTTCAGTGCCTTAAAATGTTCTACACACAACAGGTACTTGATATTTGAAAACTTAGAAATGAATAAGAAGAACCACATATGATGTAAAATCCCTTCCCAAACAATTATTCTGGTCTGGATTACTCTTCAGTGAAGAGTTCAAAACATTTTCCATGAGAACTTTAAAAGGATTCTAGGAGGAGACGAGGGAGGGATGGGGAAAGATTAGGAGCTAATGATACCAGGTGTGAAGACACAAGCTTTTAATCCCAGCTCTGGAGAGGCAGAGATCTCCCTGAGTTTGAAGCCATTCTGGTCCACAGAGCAAGCTCCATGCTAGCCGAGGCTACACAGTAAGACCCTGTCTCAAGAAGAAAAGAAAAGAAGAGACAACAGTTAGAAACTATCATAACTTTAAGTCATAATTCTCTCTGTAAAAGAATAGACTCTTCTAGATTGCTTTTTTAGCCATAAAATGAAAAGTATTCTTCCTCTACCTTTTTGTCCATCTATGCTGATTAAGATCCTGAAGCCAAAAACTTGCAGAAAAAGTTCTGCCACTTGCCAGTTGACCTTAGATCAAATCTGACCCTAAATCAAATTAGTTTATCATAAATCAAGGATAATAAGAGTAGTTTTTTCCTCAAATGCTTGATGAAATAATGTTGATCATAAGTGCTTGTCCTAGTGCTTCCTTAATCACATGAATGTTAACCATTAAAATTATTTTTTAAATCATGACTAAGTGGTAGCACACATCTGCAATCTCGTACTTGGGAGGCTAAGACTGGAAGAATGAGAGAGAGTTCAAGACCAGCCTCCGGTAGTTAAGACTTTTCCTCATGTAGAAAAGAAAAATAATTTTTTGAGTATCTGCCTGTTCCTTGGGATTTCTGAAGAAGCAATTCCTACAGAATAAGATAAAAGGCAGTGACCTGAATAAGACAGGCATCAACTGTGACACACTGGAAGCACTGGAGGAGGAGTATCCAAGCTGAGAGGGCGTCGTCGAGTAGGCAGCATTTGAAATCAGATTTGAAGGATAGAATGAATTCTTATAAAGCTCTTTGAAGCAGTTAAATCTTATTAAGCCCAATTCAGATCCAAAGGCCACATATCAAAGTCAATTATACAACCAGGACTAATTCAATCCAGGAGCTCAAATCAACTAAGGTCGCATCCTTTATAACTGAGTGCCAGCACCAGGAGTCAGGGATCCCAAGACCCAGTGAGGCAAAAGATCCTTCACTCATCTCTCCTTCTCTGAGAGAATCCTTGAGTCTCTGTTCTGTTTCTTTCCCCACTTGAAATGCCCTCTCCCATTCCTTTTCTAAAATATATCCATTCTCCTTAGTTTTCCCCCTCACCCCTTCTCCTTCCCCCACCTGTTCCCCTTCCTCCTCTTCCTCCCCAGACACACATATACACATACCCATAATATACCTTAGGAATTCAGTGGCAGGTAGAATCTGCCTGAAATCCACCATGTAGGAAGTAACATTTGATTGAACTTTCATTTGAATGTCAATCTTCTCCAAAAGAGAGGAGAATCTGACAACAAAAAAGACTTCCTAAGAAGGAAAGAACTCTGAGACCAAGGGGGGAGTGGGGCAGAGGTGACAGCAGAAGAGACAGAGAAAGAGAACGAAGAGGCACAGTGGAGGGCTAAAATCCCAGCAGAGAGAGGAATGGAAACCTAGGGAGAAGGGAGAAAATGAGGCCAGCATCACTCTCAGAAAGCATCCTGGGAACCACCTACATTGTGTTAAGATGACATTTTGTATGAGTTAAAGAGAAACAAAAATAGAAACTTTAGGAAATAGTGATGTGTCAATGTAGGTTCATCAATTCCTTTTTTTAAGTATGAAAAAAGCGCATATATATATATACATATATATATATATTCATTCAAGAGGCTGAGGCAGGAGAATCATGAGCAAGCTGGAGACCTATCTTGGCCACACAGCAAGACCTTGAATGAATAAATCAACCAACCAACAAATAAACCTTTCAGTTTTTCTCTTTTCTATGTGGCTGAGATTACATCGTATACAGTTTACACAGCACAGTGTGTGTGTGTGTGTGTGTGTGTGTGTGTGTGTGTGTGTAAAACATGCAAGAATAAGATGGAGAAGATATTACATATGACATCTGGACAGTTGGACCAAATGAAGTCAAGACTATTCCTTCTAGCCTCACAATTCTGACTGACTTGTTTATAAAATGGATCTGTAACATGGCACCAGCTGTAAGAGATGACGTAGTGACTGAAAGAGACTCCAAGTAAAATACTTCACAGTGACACAGTGAGGAATTTCAAAATGACTTTGAGAGGTAGCCTTGAGTCAATAACCACTGGCTATCTTCTCTTTGAAATACAGATCCACTCATTAATCTCTCCTCCTAAAACCATTCTGTAACTCCTTTGGGCTTTCAGGAGCTCCATTCTGTATGGAATGGTGGAGGCTATGGCCTGTGGACTCCTTACTTGATATAGAGAAGTCCAGGAAAGGACAGAGCTTGACCTTAAGATTAATCCTACCCCTGATTCTGGGGGAGAAAAAAAAAGAAAGAAAAAGAAAGCCAAGTCTAGAGTAGAACTAGCCAATAGAAATGAAACAAAGCCAAATAAATCCTATAATTTCAATTACTGTCTGTTAGACATGTTAAAATCTTTGGTCAATATATCAGAAACTATATCATTTTATATGTAGTTCATATAAAATATATTCATATAGCCATTCCTTTTTAAATTTATTTTTAGCCAAACCTTCCAAAATCCATGTTTGTTTGTTTTTCTTAAAGAACATTTCAATTCAGACCAGACACATTCCAAGGCCTCAATAGCTAAATGTGACTAATGGCTACTGTGTTGGGTAATACAAGTTTAGAATCAAAAGCTGACAGCAAAGAAGGAACCAATTAAGCCCTAGAGAGAGTGATCTTCAGCCTAGAGACAGTATTGATTTTTCTTAAGGTCATGTTAATGGTTTAATGTTGTACTTAATTCAATAGAAAGAAGGACTAAGAAGTTACACAATGTTTCAGTCAGGGAATGTGAAGCTACAAAGGTGGTGAACAAAGCAAAGGGAATTACCAAGGTGAGAAAAGAAACCTAAATTGCTGCTTTTCTTGAAAATGTAACAACTATGCTCAGTCTCAAGTTTTCTATCAAATGTTTCATTTTAGCATAAACTTTGTAATCAACTTCTCCTAATTCTGTTATGTTGAAATTAGGTTAGCAAACCTTTAGTAGCAAAACAGCAGTGCAGTCTCCTTCCAGGTCTTATTCCAGCCAAATTACCTGACTGGCTGTAACTCCTGTTCTTTGGAAGGGATGAAGAGATTGGGTTAAATGGCCACTCCATTAACACCTAATACACGACAGGCAATACATATTAGGCAGGGTTCTTATAACTTTGCACCAAGCTCCTGAGGTATTACATTATTCCACTTTTCTAGATTAAAATGTTGAGATCTAGAAATAGCTTCCCTGTGCCCACAGCAGCCCCTGAAACAGGCCAAGGGCTCCAGAGAAACATCTTGGAGGGACAGTTGAAACTAAATCTTGAAGGATAAGTTGGGTTGAGCCAGGAAAAGACTGGTGGGGGAGGGGAAAATCACAGAAGAAAAAGAGGTGGGGGGCGGGAAGAGGGGCTGGACAGTTTGGTTAGACAAGAGATCCTGGGTCTTAATCATAAAGAGTTTGTTTTGCTTTTTTTTTTTTTTCCAGAAAAGATTAAATATAAGTGTGACAAGCTAAGATTTTTTTCAGAAACAAGCTGCCAGGAGACTTGTTGGGGCATGGTGGCAATTCAGGCAGGAAGAGGAGAGGAGAGGCCTGACCCAAGTTAAAGGCGCTTGTCTACAAACACCCTTTCTGTTTCCCATTTACCCCCACTGTCATTTACTCCATCAGCAGGGAACCTGGGAAGTATAGGAAATCACTTAGGCAAACAGCCAACTACATTTTTCTTCCTTGAGGTGACTTTTTTTTTTCCTGAGTGGCCAAAGCTGAAAGAGAAGACCATTGCAATTCTTTGAGCCTACTCCTCATGCAGGAGGAGAAGAAGGGGGCAGGGAGAAAAGGAGGAGGGGAGGAGAAGGAGAAGAGGAAGGAGGAGAAGAAAGAGAAGAAATAGGAGGAGAAGAAAAAAAAATCAGGCAGAACTTGATCTCACAGGATAATTAGTCCTGCCCAGATACAAACTAGTTTTCAATTTCATTACTCTCTTTCCTCAAGAAAAATTTCAAAGAAGGTCAAAACGTATGACAGCCAAGACAAGTTTATTCTACAATCTCTTGGTTTCACCACAAGCTTATAGGACAGCTTATGTGATAGTCATAGAAACGAAGATACCTATTACAGCCTTTCAATCACTGGCTTTGACATTCATTCATTCGCTTACTGTGCTCTGGTATTTACTAAGTGGTGTGATGGGACAATGTATGACAGTGAATCAGAAGCAGACCAGACTCTTAAAATACTTATTATGTCTCATACAATAAACAGCTCTATAATTGTGTTTCCAAATGGTTTAAATGGCTGAGGATCAAATGTGATGATGCTTAGAGAAGGGGGACTACTCTAGGTACTGAGGAAGAAAGAGCTCAAAGAGAACTTCGTGTTTCTCCTAGGACTTCTTCACTGATGAATAAGATGTGGGTATGCTCTGCTTTTTAGGATGAAGAATTTAGATGGTGTTCCTCCAGCTGGGGTTTGAGGGCAAAGTTCTGAAAAATGCTATTGGGACTTTTATTGAAAGGGAGATTCTTGGTTGTACTTATAATCTGCCCATTCATCCTCGATTCTACCTTCTCCTTTGCTCTGTGCTAGATTGTTCCTTGCAAACAGCACGCATTAGGTTCCCTCACTAATTCCCTTGTGGTTTGATTTGGAATCCAGAGTTGTGTGGTGGTGCATGCCTGGAGTCTCGGCAACTGGAAGATTGAGGCAGGAGGATCAGGAATTGAAGGTCACCTTCTGCTACATAGCCAGTTTAAGGGCAGCCTGATCCACCTGAGATGATCTCAGAGAAGAAAAGAAAAGCCCCTGTGCTACCTGCTTGGCTGTCTTGGCTCCTGAACGTACATCTGTCTATCTGTTGGTTATTGGTTTTTTGTTGTTGTTGTTGCTGTATAGAGATGGCATGGAAACATCGAAGCATAGAACAAACATGGTATTATCTTGCATAGTTCCTGAGAGTTAGTAACAGAGAGTGACTAGCTTAGCCAGGTGCTTCTGGCTCATTTTCTCTCATGAGGTCGTCAAGATGTTGGTTAGAGCCAGAGCAGAGCTAAAGATCTCATTCGCTCCTGCAGCCACAGGCAGCAGCACTTTCTGCCCAGCTGTTTTCTGCCAAGTGGACTTCTGAGACTCTGCACAGCATGCAGCTTACTTCTCCAACAGGGAGTAATCCAAGACTGGGAGTGGGGGTGAGAGGGGACGGGAAGATCCATATGGAAGCCACAGTCTTTCACAACCTAATCTCAGAAGAACATACCATCACTTCTGCCACGAGCTGTTGGTCACACGGACCAACTGTAGTAGAGAGTAGGAGGGAGTCACACAAGGGTATGAATATCAGAGGGCAGAGATAACTAAAAGCGAACTGTCTTAGAAACTAGCTGCTATCTTGGAGACTAACAACTAGGCCCACCTTCTGGTCCCAAGTGATTCATGTCTGTTTTAAATGTAAAATGCATACACTCTCTCCACCAAGTCAACAGAACTATCATCTCATTATAGCATTAGCTTGAAGTCCAGCATCTCAACATCTAAGTTAAGTTCAGGCAGAACTGAGGCTCCTTGGATGCAATTCCTTAAGTACAACTCCTTGAGTACAGTTCCTGAATATCTGTGAAACAGAGATAACTAAGCCAGAGTCCAGAGTAACAATAATGACTGTACACATTACTGTCCCAAAGTAGGAAAATGGCAGGTCATGGTGGTGCACATATGTAATACCAGCACTCAGGTGGAGGCAAAAGGAGGGTAGCCTCTGATACTTATAGAGTTTGAGGCCAGCCTAGGCTATATGTGACCCTGTCTCAAACAAAACTTAAAAAAAAAAAAAAAAGATTTTTACTATCTAACATCATTCTCAAAACTGTTGCCCAAATTCCAAGTTCACATCTGAGTGTAAGGATTTTGCCACAACAGAACACCAGTAACAGAAAAGTCGCTAAAAAGATACTTTGAAACTTGGTAGAGTTTCAAACAACAATTGTTAATTATTTTGTATAATTTCTGAGGACTGGGAATCTAAGATGTCAATTGGCCAGGTGGTTCCAGATGAGAGTTTCTCACAAGATTGCATCAGACATGGCCAGATTACACAATACACTCATCTACCCAAATATCACTCAGTAACCCCTAATATATACAGTTATTAGTTATGTATTAATAATTTTGTTCCTGTGTC
This sequence comes from Mastomys natalensis, assembly GCA_021653895.1. Taxonomy (NCBI): domain Eukaryota; kingdom Metazoa; phylum Chordata; class Mammalia; order Rodentia; family Muridae; genus Mastomys; species Mastomys natalensis. Next base: position 257,884 of record JAJTUV010000028.1, read on the forward strand.
AGTTAAGGCTATGGTTATCTCAAGGTCCAATTAGGGCTGAGACTCTTCTTCCAAAACAAAAAAGAAACAAGAATATGTCCACATCCAGTATATTCCTGGTGTAGTCTTTTGTTTTAGCATTCTGAATTTAGCATCCTCCTTTTCGACCTACCTTACTCCTTCCAGTTCTGGAAGTGACATCTTTCTCAAGTCACACATCCTGGAATCTCCTATCAGTCTACTGTTACCATTCAAATGCCTCCTGTGTTTTGTTTTGTTTTTTAAGGCATTTACAATTGTGTGTGTGTGTGTGTGTGTGTGTGTGTGTGTGTGTGTGTTAATAAAGTCCCTGAAATAGATGTTACTTTTTCTTCTGGATCCTGACTAATCCAAGTAAGTCTTATTGAGCTGAACAGATTTCTTTAATGAAGAACTCCTCAGGACTTTTGAATATGCTAATGTGTGCTATCAATCTCCCAGAGGATTCTAGAGCATGCAGCATTCTCTAACTCCTTTGATCACAAACCTTGTTTTTGTGTTTTGCTTTCACATACATCATAGCTAGCATGAAAAAGGATGAACAAGAAATATCACAGTCAAGTTTGGCTGAAGCAATAAACATGTGAAGGAAAATAGCAATATACATACATACATACATACATACACACACATACACACATACACACATATACACATATGTGTAAAACAACAGTGATAGAGGCTGAGTCACACAGGGCGATGTATCTGACGACCCTGGTCCTAAGGTCTTGGGAGTCATTGAAGCTTGCCCACTGCTAGGTGAAAAGTTAGAATTACCTACCTAAATTACTTAATTATAGCAATACACTTTTTTTTTTAACTGTAACCAGGGTTACTTTGTACAACGAGCAAAACAGAGAAATTATGCTCTCAACATTTTGCTTTTTTATTGCCTTTACCTTGGGATCAGCAGGTTGGAAGAAACGAGGCCCGAGCATCAGAAGCTCCATAGTGTTCGCCTTATGTTTTAAATATGGTAGAAGAACTTTCTTAAAATAGGAAGATCCTCAGAGGAAAAATGAAATGTTTTAGCATGGCCCTCTAAAATTTTTTTTTTTTTTTTTTTTTTTTTTTTTTTTGGTTTTCTGAGACAGGGTTTTTCTGTGTAAGCCTGGCTGTCCTGGAACTCACTCTGTAGACCAGGCTGGCCCCGAACTCAGAAATCCGCCTGCCTCTGCCTCCCAAGTGATGGGATTAAAGGCGTGTGCCACCACTGCCCAGCCTAAAATGGCATTCTTAAATGAGTCAAAAGAGAGAAGACGTCTTTTGACCATAACTGGCGATTTTAAAAGGACCACAGAAGTACACCTTGGGTAACAGTGAGCTCATATTAGAAAAAGAACAAGTATCTTTTTGGTAAAAGCAATGTTTAAATGATTGCATGAAGGGGCTGGAAGTGTGGCTCAGCAGCAGAGTATATACTTCGTGTCCAAGAAATCCTGAGTTCAATCCCCAGCAGAAAGGGAAAGAAGGAGAGAGGGAGAAAGGGGGAAGGAAGCTGGGCATGGTGGTTTATGCCTTTAATCCCAGCATTCAAAAGGCTAAGAGGCAGCAAAATTACTGCAAGGTTGAGGCCAATCAGAGGTGGCTACACAGGTAGTTCTAGGTCAGTCTAGGCTACAGAATGAGAAAAAAAAAGGAAGGAAAAAAAGAAAAATAAAGCAAAAAAGAAAAGTAGCATGCATACTAATAATACTCTAAAACAAACTACCTCAAAACTTTATGGCTCATACAATCAACTTTATCTCTCATACTTTCTTTGGCTGAACAGCTCTGGAGTTTCAGCTATAACACTGGTCATCTGAAGTCTTGGTTTCTGGCTAATAGGACCTCTTCCCATGGAGCTCACTCACATGGATATCAGGTTGATTCTGGCAGCTCACAGAAAGCCTTAGTTTCTCTTCACATGGGTCTGGATAGGAAAAGTTTTTGCTTCCATAGCATCTAGCTTTCACAAAGAGACTGTGGCAGAATCTCCAAGGGGCCCTCTTATCTAGTGTCAGAAGTCCATCACTTTCTAATCTATCACTCAAGTCAGGTTTGACTTAACATCCTCCCCATGACAGCCGGGCTGTTCTTGGTTTCGGTTGACTCGGACGCTCACAACTGCAACATGACTTTCTTTCTTTCTTTCTTTCTTTTTTCCTTCCTTTCTTTTTTTTTCCATGTCCTTTTGCTTATCATCCTTTCAACCAAGGTCCTTGCAAAAGAATTCTATCTTGAGTAGTTAAATTAAGTATGCCATACTTAAAACATCATATTATCTGGTCCTATTTTAAAGCATTTTATGGGCCAGCAAGATGGCTCAGTCAGTGGGTAAAATCATCATGTCAATGTGTAATGTTTAGTTTTAATTGTCTGGCTTTTAGTTTGGTTGCTTGGTTTGGTTAGGTTTGGTGTGGTTTGGTTTGATTTTTTTTTTTTTTTTTTGACAGAGTTTCTTGTGTAACAGCTCTGGCTGACCTGAAACTCTCTTTTGTAAAGTAGGCTGGCCTCAAACTCACAGAGATTCACCTGCCTCTACTTCCTGACTGGGACTAAAGGCATGCACCGTCATACCTGACTAGTTTTAATTGTCAAGTTGACATAATCAAGATTACCTGGAAAGAGAGTGAGGGACTGCCTGGATCAGGTTGGCCTGTGAGCATATCTATAGGAGACTATCTTGATTATGTTAATTGAAGTGGGAAGGTCTTCCCACTATTCACAGTACCACTCTCTAGACAGGAGATCCTGAACTGTATAAGACTTGAGAAAATGAGCTAAGAATTCACACAGAGACATTCCTCCTAAATATGGATATAACAAACCCAGTTGTCCCAGCTGGCTGCTGTAACATCTCCTTGGTGATATGTTGTAAAATGGAACCATGAACAGAAGTCAACCTTTTCTCTCCTAGGCTGATTTTGTCTGGCTATTAGATTATAATAATGGGTCATGAAACTAAGACAAAAATTTGTTTTCAGGAGTAAGGTTGTTACCATGATAAACTTGGTTGTATGGCTTTCGAGCCTTTGGGACTATTTTGTGGGTGGAATATGGAAAAGTTTGGAACTCTGGGTTTGCAAACTTGGAAGTAGAGCTTAATAGGTTATTCTAGTGGGAATTTAGAAGACAGTAATGCTGAAAAGAATGTGAGTAGTACAGGCCTGGCTCAGGAGATTTCAGCAAAGAGCATGGACTTTGTTGGAGACTAGACTAAGGCTCACTCATATAGCTCTTTTTTCTTTCTGAGACAAGGTCTCACTACATAGCCTTGGCTGGCCTGAAACTCATTATGTAGGCCAGACTGGCTTCAGACTAACAGAAATCTGCCTACTTCTAGCCCCAAGCATTCCTGTGATTTTTTTTTTTTTTTTTTTTTTTGGTCAAGAATCTGGGCTGCATTCTTCCTGTGTCTTATGCAGGAATAGGGTTAAGTTTAAAGGTGAGATAGGCTGTAACCTGAAACTGTGAACTAAAATAAGCCTTTTCTTGCTCTAACATGCCATCGTCAGGATGTTTTATCACAGCAACAGGAAATGGAACAAGATACCACAGAAGCCTTAAGGCCTGAGTTCAATCCCTAAACCGACATAGAAAACCTTAACCTGGCGGTGAGCATCTGTGCTCCCAGTAGCCCTCCATCAACATGGAAAGCAGAGACATGAGAATCACCCAAGGCTCACAGTCCAGTACTGGAATATACAGTACAGTAGAAATAAAAAGAGAGACCCTGTCTTGACCAGGTAGAAGGAAAGAATTGACTCTCAAAGATTGTCCTCTTAAACACACACACATACACACATATACACACATACACACACACAAAGCCCCCCCTTCAGAGCCCTGAAACATATACCATGTTAGTTGCTTTTCTGTTGCTGTGATTTAAAAAAAAAAAAAATGCACAAGGCCCTTGGGTTAATTCCCAGTACTGAAAAAAAAAGTTTCTTTTCATTTTTAAAGACAGTTAATACACATTAGTATTGGCTCGTTTTCTTTCTTGTGTGAAGCTAAAGTGATGGTTCACGATGGGCCAACACCTATCCTAAGAGGATAGAATCTCATGTAGTTACCAAAAATGACAAGAATGTGGTTATGTGGTCTGTGCCCATGCATGGATATGTGTATGCATAGTAATGGAAATGAAGAGACGGTGCTGGTGAGATGCTTCCCAGGTAAAAGAACCTGCCTGATGTCCATCCAACATCCTTCCAGCTGAGAGACTCGAAGCTCTGCCCATCTGTACAATCCTGTGGTGGGGTTGCAGAGGTGAGTCCTGCCTGCTCAGGCTTCTCTGCTCCCACACGCGCTGTCTCTGATTCTCAAGAATCCTCTCTTCCTGCACATTTGGGGCTACATGATTAAAAAAAAAAAAAAAAAAAAAAAAAAGAACTTGCCACCAAATGTAATGACTTGAGTTTGATCAGGAGATAATCAGCTCTAGCAAGTTGTCATCTGACCTCCACATGCACTGCTGTAGTATGTGCCCAGCTCCAAATACATGATTTCTAATTTTAAACTTATTTTCAAAAGGCTGAAAAGTGGTGTGTTGAGTCTGACTTTCCTGTAGGCTAAGATCCCACAGCCTCTCATAAAGTGCTTTATGAAGATGGTCTCTTATACAGGAAAAACAGCCTGAGATGGAAGGCAGATAAATTCTGGAATACACTTACAAAGCACAGCAACTAAAGATAAAACTGAACTTAATATTTCTTTTGGAAGTCCATTACATTAGTGTCCCCCAACCTCACCCCACTCCATGGACGTCACCTCTTGGCACATAAGAAACTCAAGTCAGACCTGTAGGACTGCTCAACAGAACACCCAAGGGCCAACCTGCACAACCATGAGAATTTAAAACAAACTTAAGCCACTAAGTTTTAGAGTGATTTCACTAAGTAGAGCTAGACAACCAAATTACTTCTAATGTTAGCCAGTTAAAGCCCTTCATTAGATCAAGAACACCAGAACTCTACCTTAGGCTGCAGGCATCCCTTTCCCACCACACTCTCCTCCCCCTCCCTCACTACCCATCCCCACTTCCTACTCTCACCAAGTCAGTGACATAGAAAACTCCAAGAGAACAAATGGACACCCATTGAATCATGCTTCACATTGAGCCTGCTCTGCAACTGAGAACAGACCAGGGTTCAGATGCCAATCCTGTCATGGCAGAGAGATACAAAGAGAGACAGAGACAGAGACACAGAGAGAGACAGAGACAGACAAAGACAGAGACACAGAGAGAGACAGAGAGACAGACAGAGAGAGACAAAGACAGAGAACAGAGAGAGACAGAGACAGAGAGAGATGGAGAGACAAAAAACAGAGTGAGACAGACAACAGACAGAGACAGAGAGAAACAGAGATAAAGACAGAGACAGAGGAGAGACAGACAGACAGAGGAGAGAGACAGAAAAGACAGAGAGACAGAGACAGAGAATTATGACCCTTGTACAAATCATCTTATTGAACCTTCACTATATCTTAAAGGTTGATATTTTTCTTCCCATATTACCCATGGGGAAAAAAACAGAGATGTTGAGTAACTTGTTCAAGGCCACACAGTAGTTATTTTTTCTATTACAGGGATAGGGTGAGGGAGTCACCTGTCACCAATAAGGAGAGATGGTTTCTGAGTGTGACACATTATGAAGTCACAACACCTTGGTTGTTTTGGTTTAAATGAAAACCAAAATTGAATGAAACCTCTGGACCGTTAGAGGCACCCAAGGAAACAAGGCCCAGAGTTGCCCTTTCTTGTGGCTAGATTATGGAACAGGTGGGAGGAAGCCCTCTCCCCCACTCCAGCAGAGAAGTGGCTACACACCAGAAGTGGTTGACAATTCAGCCGGTGAATAGCTTCTCAGAAGAGCATGTGGGCACGCCCCCCAGTCCTCATCCTTGAGAGATACAGAAGGGACCCAAGGTGGCTGCCGGCATCCTGTGGGGTACTGCTGCTGTCTTCCAAGTATACCGCCAAATTAAGAGTTTCTGGAGAAATATGTGTTGCACAAACATCAGATCTTTGACAGAAAACTCTGTTCTACCCCCACCCTCTCCATTCAAGTTCCCAGAAGTTTGCAATTATGCTTAAAGGAAGTTTCCAGACAAGGCTTACTCAGCATTGGTTGTCAGGAGGATGAGATTATTTTGTTCTGTATTTTTCAGTTGTTTTTAAAAGTTGGCTGACCATTGTCATCCTACCCCAGGCTGGTGCAAAAAGACGAGCTGGATTCCATTGTGTGTGTGTGTGTGTACCTCCCTGAATTCAAAGCCCTCTATGCCAACTTGCTACGTGTATTTCTCCCTTTATTTTGTCAACCCTACACTTCTTCCCACTGTATTTTCCTTTAGCCTTTTTGGTCCTTGACCTGTTGCCCAGAATTGTGGTTTACTAACTCCTCTGACTTGGTATCTCATTTCTACTTTGCCGAGAAACTTCATACTAAGTTCTAAGTTCTTTTTTTTCTTTTTTCTTTCTTTTTTTTTTTTTTTTAATTTGGCTTTTGAGACAGCATTTCTCTTTGTAGTCCTGACTGTCCTGGACCTTACTCTGTAGGCCAGGCTGGCCTCCAATTCATGGAAATCTGCCTGCCTCTTCTTCTCGAGTGGTGAGACTAAAGGCATGTGCCACTATCACCAAGCTAAGTCCAAAGTTCTTGAACTGCAGAATTCCAGCAGGGTGGCATTCATTGTCCAAGTCCCATTTGTTGGGAAGAAACTAGCAGGAAAAAAGTGGCCAAGCCAGAAATAATGGCACACACCTAAAATCCCAGCATTTGAGAGACGGAGGTAGCAGGAAGACTATAAATCAAAGATCAGCTCTATAGCAAAACCCAATGAAACAAACAAACAAACAAACAAACAAACCACACACACAACTCTTAAACCCAGTGGCGGAGTAGAAGGATTACTCTTTTAAAACATTACTTATATATTTTCATGTGTAGGAATGTTTTTTGTCTACTTGTATGTCTATGGACCATGTGCATGTCTGGTGCCCATGGAAGTCAGAAGAAGGTATAGGATCCACTGAGACTGTAATTAAAGACTGTTGTTTGCCACCATGTGAATGCTGGGAACTGAACCTCTGCTCTCTGGAAGTGTAGTCCATGACTGTAACCACGGAGGGCAGAAGGATTAGACACTACTGACCACATTCCTCCTGCTTTGTCTCTGCACACCTTTCCTGCTGGTTCCAAGAAATTTATATTGTATATAATCTCTAGACTTTTAGGTGGCTCACACATAGGAGGAGGCAAGACAGAGTTGTTCAAGGTCATCTACTTACAAAGTTCAACACCAGCCTGGGCTATTATGATGCCCTATTTCATTCCCTCTGAACAAACAAAAAAGCAAACAACAAAGAAAAAAGCCAGGCATGGTGCTCATCTGTAAATCCTAGCTCTTGGGAGGTAGAGTCAGAAAGATGAAGAATTTAGGAAGGATCGGGATTTCAGAACCAGCTTCATCTATGCAATAAATTTGAGGCCAACCTAGGCTACATGAGACACTGTCTAAAAAAAAAAAAAAAGCTTCTTGGTTATAAGTTTGGAAAACCGTTTGGCAGTATCTACTAAAACTGAACATATGCATATACTTTTACCCAAGAATTCTACTCCAAGATTCAGACCCAACCAAAATGCACACATATGTTCATCAAAAGACATGCACAAGAATGTTCACAGCAAGAGTTAGCATAAAACTAGCTAAAAACGAGAAACAGCCCAAACGTCCAAAAGTAGTGGAGTGGATAAAGAGTAATGTATTCAGACAATGAAATATACAACAAGGGAAGTATGGCAACGTACAACATGGTGGAATCTTACAAATGTAATAATAACCTAGAAAGAATACAGAGTATACACTTTATTTGTATGAAATTCCAAACCAGGCAAAACTGAATCATTAGGAGTCAGAAAAGCAGATATTATATGGAGAGGAGTAGCCAGTTTGGGACATGGAAGGACTGCATGCAGGTGGGGTCTTCCTTATTGATCTGGAGACTGACTTGAACAAGTGTGATCACTTTGGCAAAATTCCTCCCTCTGTAAAGTTATGAATATGCTTGGTATACACGAAAAAGCAAAAGACGGGAAGAAACAAATGTCTTGCTTGCTTTCTCTTAAAACTGTAGTAGAGGACATTCGAGTTTAGTGTTGGGTAAATGAATTTTCTTGTGTTCCCGTTTGTCATTTGGAGAAGCCTAGGTAACCTGTCTTGAGTCCTATGCTACAATAATTTCCTGCCCTGCTCTGCAAGTAGAAATTACAGTGTTGGAAGGGTATGGTGGACTGTGGGCGTGGTTAACACAGCTCATACAACACAGGTCTCTCTGCCTCTTGGTTCCAAGGTGGAATTAAAGGAACATCACCTGGGGCCTACCTACAAGAAGGATTCCAGATGTCCTAGAATAAACAACCAGTTATCAGGATGAGAGTTCACAAGCAATGTAGTCATGGGTTGAGCCTGGAATAGATGAACAAGAGGACTACCTCAGTGAATTGCCTAACCAAACTGAGCAGACAGAGCAGTGAATAGCAGCAGGATACAAGCAGACACGCTCAGGACAAAGCAGGTGATGGATAGAAAATGAGGCATGGAAGTTAGGAATCACAGGCTTCCTATAGATTCTACAGTATAGAACATGTTTTACTCTGTAAATTAGGAGAGAGCTGGCAAAGGACCAAGCCATGATAGAGGAAGAAAAGGTCACACCTTTAATCCCAGCATTCGGGAGGCATAGGCAGGCAGATCACTGAGTTCGAGGCCAGCCTGATCTACAGAGTGAGTTCCAGGATAGCCTGGGCTACACAGAGAAACCCTACCTTATCTTGGAAAAAAAGTATATACTTTTTCTACTACTCGGTTGTTTATTTTAATTCATTGTTTTGGTGACACCCCCCACTCACATCCTAACTCCAAACTCACCTTCTAGCTTCCAGGATTTTGGCTCCTAGAAGTCCATCCAGTTCCTATGATTTGGGTAGCCATCATTGCCTTAGGTGAGAAGTTCTACACCGCATCCTACAAAATCCTTGCCCTAACCCTTTACAGCTCAGCCACATGCCTCTCCATCAGACCACAGGAGTAGGGATCCTACATAGAATGAATGACAGCCACTAGAAAGACAAATTTGTCAGAGTTCATGACCATTTCTGTGCTCCTGGAGCCCCCGTACCCAATCTCTGACTCCCCCTGCTCCATTCTCTTTCAGCTGTTATAGCATTTGGCAAAATCACATGAGTTGACCTATGGCTCTCATATGGGGGACCGCTAGTGTTCTCCACACTGGGGATTCCTCCAGCTATGCCCTTTCTCTCCCCAAGTTACTACCTATTCTTCAGGTTCCTTGTTTGTCTGTCTAGATTGGTTCTATATGTCTTAGCAACCTTCTAGGACATTGAGGGTAATAGATGCCCTAGCCTGGTCTCTCTAGGAGGCTACCCTACTTAGCCATTGTGAACCAATTTTATCCTATAAAAAGGGAATAGTCAAAATTCTCTTAGTGTCTACACTCTATGCTGTTTGCCTGGGGTTTTGACATTGCTTCTCCATATTGTAAGCTGAGATCTAAACCAACAGGAGCAATGAAGTGTAGTGGAAGCCCGGAAACTGAATGAGGTTAAATTTCTGGCTCTAGCCCAGTGAGTTCAAAGCCAGCCTGTAGACAGAGTGAGTTCCAGGACAGTCAGGGCTACACAGAGAAACCCTGCCTTGAAAAACCAAAAAAACCAAAAAAAACTCAAAACGGATCCTGGCTGCTAGGAGCACTGGCAACTGACTTACTCTTTTTAGGCCTTAGTTTCCTGCTCTATAAAACTGAGATGAAGACATGGAAAATTGTTAGAAAGATTAAATACTACGTGAGTTATGACACGTGGCTTTTACGGGCTACTTAATCAAAGTTGAGTGGTAAGGTTAAACACCACCGTGAGCCTGGTCATTATACCCACCCTTCTAGTTACTGGCTAGTGTTAGCTGATCTGAAAAAGTAAACAGATTTGCTCAGACATTTGAAAATGATTCTCTCTCTATGAGTGTCAGCCAAGAGAAGCATAAATAAACTCTGCAAAGAACACACTCTGAGGTGCAGCAGAATGCGATTCAAGAATATAAATTAGACGGCACAATCATATCATACCGCAAATACTAAGAAATTGAAGGAACCAAGGAAAAGCCACGCGCCTAGGGCCAGGGAGATGATTCCGTAAATACAGGCGCTTGCTGTGAACCAGATGACCAGAGTTTGACCCACATGGTAGAAGGAGAGAACACGATCCTGCCAGGTTGTCCTTGACCATCACAGGTGCCAAGTATGTACACAGCTCCCCTACCATACATGGACACACATGAAGGAAAATATAATAGGAATTTCAAGTCATTCTCTTAGATCATTACTGATCTCAATAAATAGATTTGCTTACAGAAGGATATGTTGGGTCTCCCTATCCAGAAGAGGGGTAGATGTGCCAAAGGTGGCAGCAGGCTGAGGGTCTGAGAGAAAAAGGCCACACCAAGAAATGCAAGGGCTTTGAGAAGCAGTGAAATAGAGGTCCTTTCATCAAGAGAAATCAAGGGCAAATAAATACCAGAGGGCAGAGCTGAACAGGGATGACCAAAGTACATACAAATAACCTGCAGGGAGGAGGGCTGTTGATCAAACAGTGGATCGTGGAGACAGTCACAGGAAGAACTATAGAAGGAAGGGAGGGCCAGAGAAGAGCAGGCAGATCAAGAGGCAGACCTGGCAGATTCGGAGGACTCTCCAAACAGAAGCAAGAGCCTCTCCTGGCTTCAAAGGGTGCTATGGACCTCCCCTGCTGTGGCGAGTGCATCCTTAGTGAGCCTGGTCCACAGTCATGCCAGTGATAGAAAGTGGATGGGTAGGAGAGATGGTGAAACTTTCTCCCTGGCTTCTTGGATCCAGATCTGAGTGTCATTAATTTTAAACAGGGAGCTAAGCAAGTGGGGAGTAGGGGGAAGGAAACTTGTCCATATACACCTTCAATCCCAGCCCAGAGGCAGGAAGATCTCTGTGAATTTAAGGCGAGCCTTGTCTACATAGTAAGTTCCAATACAATCAAGGCTGCATAGTGAAACCCACCGCCACCTCCCCCCCATGTGTGTGTGGTGTATTAGATGGCTGAGTCAACCGAGTCGATAAAATATTTGTCACACAAGCATAAGGACCTGAGTTAAGAACAGCATGAAAAGCCTAGTGTGGCAGCTCTTGCTGCAGAAGAAGAGACAGGTAGATCTTTTGAGGCTCATGGTAGCTGGCAGGCCTGAGAACCCAGTGAGAAACTGTCTCCAAAAGTAAGGTAGATGGCTCCTGAGAAATGGCACCCAAGGTTGACTGTTAGCCTCTATACACACATACACACATCATGAGCATGCACTTACAAAGACAGAATGGGGGGGGAGATTAGAGCAAGATAATTAAGAATTAGAAAGAGATTAGAGATAGATCAACGGCTCTCCCAGACAGCCTCAGACCTACAGCCTTCCTAGTTAACAAAATGGCAGAGAGAATAATCTGTGGTCTTTTACTGGGGAAAAAAAAATGAGGAGGGCTAGCAGTGGCTATATAACATAGCAGGGAAATGGAAGAAGCATTCTGTCCTGGGATCATATTTTCTTTGGAAATATATGCCACATATATGTTTAAAGAACCTAGCTAGGTGTGATTGCAAACTTCGAAGCTGAGGCAGCAGGGTTGATTGAGCCCAGGAGTTCAAGACCAACTCTTGAGAAACACAGCAAGATTCTATTTTAGAAAGATAAGTAAAAATTCAAAAATTCAAAGAAAGTTCTACCTAAAGTCCCCGAGGGAACCCTTTGTCCAGCCATTTTCATATATGTGAACTAAATTGCACACCAAAATTGCAGGGTCATGTGCACAGGGGAAATTATTCAGGGTTAAGGATCTGACAGATCTAGCTAAGATTCCAGATGATAGGCTAGAATCAACTATAACTTTGCACAGAGTATTTAGCTACTCAGAATCTCACTTTCCTTGGCTATAAAATGAAGATAATATCTATTGGAAAGGATCCCTGTAAAAATTAATATAAATCTCACTGTTTAAGCACATTGAAGCTAATCACAGTTCTCTTCACTTTCTACTGATTTCTTTTTTCTTCTCCTTTTTTATTTGTTTGTTTGTTTGTTTTGACTATCTCACTATGTATCACAGGCTAGCCTATCTTCAAGATCTGGATCCTCCTCTCTCCTTGCCAAACAAATGCTGAGATTGCTTGCCTAAGCCAACATAACCAGTTCTGCTGGTCTCCAATGGAAAGGACTATATTTTATTTATTGTGAGGTTTCTTCTTTCTAGCAATTTGTGCTTTTGAGACGCATCTTGAATGCTGTCATGATCCTAGATGCTCTTATCAGACCGCAGAAGGATTGGTAATTACAGTGTGCCAGGCAGAATAATTGCTTCCCTAAAAGATGGAAGTCCTGATCCAAGGTAATCTGTGAATATATTATGTTACAAAGGGGATTTTACAGATGTAATTAAGGTTAAGAGACTGGACGTTGCAAGATTATTCTGGAATCCCCACAGAGGACCTTTGCCAGCTGACATCAGTTGGAGGGAGAAGAGACCATGAAAGAGGGTCAGATATGTAACACAAACAAGGCGCAGCATGCTGGCTTTGGAAGTGAAGGAGGGAGCCAGAAGCCTGTAGAAGCTGAGAAAAAGTGAGACGCCTTCCCTAGAGCTTCCAGAAAAGCAAGCAGCTCCGTTGATACCTTGGTTTGAACCCAGTCAGGTCTGCATCCAACTCCTTCCCCACTAACTACAAGATAATGAATTCGTGCCATTTAGGCAAGTCACCATATGGTAACTTGTTATAGCAGCAATAGTAAATAAGGAGATTTAGATACCAAAAAGTACTCAAGACTGTAAGGTAACTTATAACTTGGTAGGTTGTGATTAAGTAATTAATAATGCACAGAAATCCAGAAGTGAATATTGGTAGTGATGAAGACGATCAGTTTTCATAATATCCCCTAAAACTATTCTAAAGTAATATTTAAGTTTTCTTACTAATGTTTAATTTAAAGATGTGGGTACAATAGAGCAAACTTGTTTGCTCTTGCTTCAGCGGGATAAGAATTTTATTGAAACAGAGATAAATATGTTATGGCCAGGAGTGGTGTTGTATGTCTTTAATGACAGCATTTGGGAGGCAGGAACAGGATCTCTGTGCGTCTGAAGCATGCCTGCTCTACATAGCAAGTTTCAGGCTAGCCAGGGTGCACAGTGAGATTCTGTCTCAAAAAAAAAAAAATTCATTTTTTTTCTTTTGTTTTGTTTTGTTTTAGGATAGGGTCTCACTATGTAGCTCTGGAGCTCTGGCTGTTCTAGAACTCACTTTGCAGACCAGTAAACCAGGCTGACTTCAAACTGCCTGCCTCAGCCTCCCAAGTGCTGGAATTAAAGGCATACACTACTATGCCCAGCTTAAAAATAATTAAAATACAGTTTATTTATATGGGGGTTCTAGATTGAGTCTAAGGTGGTATCTCCACTTTGAATAAAAACATGTCTATGTTTCCACACAGCTTGACTGTCCATCTACTCAGAGAAAGGGATGATGACTTCATGGGCTAAATAATAATTGATCCTCCAAAGCTGAGATTACCAAGAACCATCAATTCACGCAGGTTAACCTCAGGGCGTTTTATAGTGAGAGTCCATGCTCACAGGTCCCTAGGGAAGGACAGGCTATTAGAGTCAGGAAGAATTGAGTAAGAAGGAAGCTCTGGACTCAAGGAATGAGTTCTGAGATGACTCAGGCCCCCCTCCTTGTGCCTGCCATGCTTTCTGCTCATTACTGTGGGTTTTTTTACACATCGTAGGCTCTGCTTATTCATAACTTGGCTTACTCATAATCTGACTCAGTCAAACCTTTGATTCATTACATTCCTCTCCTGATAGTTCCAACTTCTCTCTACCCCACAGATTGCTAGCTTTATTCAGGAATTTATTCTTTCATTGAGAAGTAGCCATTGAGCACCTACTGTGTGCACCCTTGTGTCTTCTTCTCTAGTCAGAGAAAGAAAGATGTCAGCTGAACTATTAGGGAATTGTCTCGGGCACATTCTGATTTACTAAGTGTACTTGTCCAAGTGAAGTTCATGGGTAAGTTGTTCAATGCTTTCTGCACTAGCTGCCCCAGGAACACGGGTAACAGGTTGTCCCATTTAACACCACATGACCCACCCCATCTCCTGAGGTCAAGACAGCTGATTAAACTAAGGATTGGCACTTGACCAAGGACAATTAATACATTGGCTGGCCAGCAACCAGCAGTTTAAGTCTAATAAACTTCCCTTACAAGAAAGGGATTATGATGAAGCATGGCATACATTCTATAAAATTGACACCTTTACCATGGTGGGGCAGGGTAAACCTTATACCCCAGTGAAGCCTTCCATCCACTGTGGAAGAGAAAGCTAAAGGCTACTTGTTTGATTCAGGAGCTCTGAGGAAGGTTCATGGCAGGGAGTGAACAGGGCTGGCTTTGAGCAGATCTCAGGGCCTTGTGGATCACTCAAGTGATTGTCAGAGTAAGGATTAGGGAACCTGTGCCAAGTTCCTTGTGCAAAAGTATCAGTAGCCCTGGTTAGGGGCAAATGATCATATCCAAGAAGATTGTTTCTCAGGGACTCTATGGGACAGTCCTTGGTCTGGGTCCCAGTGCATAGATTTCAACACAGCACTGGCTCCTTATGCCAGACTTTGGGTCATCTTGTTTATTTGGGCAGAACTCAGTGAAGTATTTTAGAGAAGCCATTCAAAAGCATCACCACATAATACTAGCCTATAACCTTGAGTCACTCCCCTACACCCCCACTCCCATCCCCACTGGAAGCCAAAGACATAGTTTACTATGTCAATGAAGGTCAGACTGAAGGGCAGCCGCTCACACTTCTAATCTTTAAGCCAACAACAAATTGACAGCATGACTCAGTTCCTTACATGCTCTGTGCAATGTTACTACCAGTGAGGCAAGAGGAGGTAAGGTTATGGGATCTTGAATTAGTAATAGCGTTCTCTTTGAGCCAGACTGACTAAAGGGCTGGTGGTTCTTGGGAGTTTGTGTTTTCTGGTTTTTTGGAACAGGATGTTGGCACATTTGTTCTGTTGTCTGAAGAGAGGCTTCATTTGGAAATAAAAACACACAGAGAACTGAATTTCCCCTGGGACCATCTGGTCGTGTGACTTGGAAAGGAGTATTCACTGTTGGTCCAGGGTTACTTGAGGTTATGAAAGCCTGTATAGACCCTAGTCATAGGGCTGGAGCACAGAAATCCAGGAGCACAAGTCTGCACAACAGGAGAACACCGGACAACAAACTGGATGTAGTAGTAGTGTTCATGGTGGAAGTCCAGGGGTTGGAGAGGCGCAGAGTCTTTCAAGATTAGGGGACCTCTTGAAATTACCAGTTTCAGGGGCTGAGAGGATGGCTCAATCAGTAAAGTGATTACCTTGCAAGCAGGAGGATCCAAGATCAAACTCCACAACCCACATAAAAATGTCAGTGTGGTAGCATGTGTTTACAATTCTAGTGCTGGGCAAGTGGAGGCAGGAGGATATCTGGAACACAATGGCCAGCTACCTTAACCTAATAAGTGGGAAAGACTCTCTCCTCTCTCTCTTTCTCTCTCTCTCTCTCCTCTCCCTCCTTTCTTCCCTCCTTCCCCCTCCCTTCCTCCCTCCTCCCCACACACCTACTAGCTTGCCCCGTCTCTGCTGTGTACCCTTTAGAGGCCATCTGGCTCAGCTTCCTCATAACACCAGAATAAATACCAAGGCCCTGAGAGGACAGCTAATCTCGTCTAGTTCAATGCATAGTGAAGCAGGAACAGGACTCATGGTATGCCATAGGGAGTGATCACAGCCAGCGCCGGGAAAGCAGGCAACGAAGTGGCTTTTTGTGAGCATCACATTCACATGCTTGCTAAGAATTCATGTGTTCAAGTGTCTGGGTTTGTAGTAATAGAATTGATAAAACTGTCCTAGAGCCTCTGTAACAACTGGCAAATGATATCATCTCATCAAGTTAGGCAAGCCAGAAGTCCCAGCGGCACTTGCTCCCAGCCCACAATCAGTTCCTCACCAAGTCTTGTCAATATCACGTTCTGTTCCAGCTACTTCTCTTATAATCTTAGGCTGAGCCAGCAAAGTTTTACTGCCTGTACTTCTGGTATACTTCCTTTCCTTCCCTTTCCCTTCCTCTCTTTCCCTTCCCTTCCCTTCCCTTCCCTTCCCGTCCCTTCCCTTCCCTTCCCTTCCCTTCCCTTCCCTTCCCTTTCCTTTCCTTTCCTTTCCCTTCCTCTCTTTTCCTTTCCTTTCCCTTCCCTTCCCTTCCCTTCCTTTCCTTTCCTCTCTTTTCCTTTCCTTTCCTTTCCTTTCCTTTCCTTTCCTTTCCTTTCCTTTCCTTTCCTTTCCTTTCCTTTCCTTCTTTCCCCCTATTCTTCTCTACCTCCCTCCCTCCCTTTATTTCTTGCAGTCTTTATTTCTGATGGAATTTTACTATATTGTCCAGGGTAGCCTCGAATACCTGAACTTAGGATCTTTCAGCCTTTGCCTCCAGAGTAGATGGGACTATATAGGCCGTACTACCATGCCTGGCTTGAGTCTCTGCTGCTCTTTTTCTTTGTTTCTGTTATCTATATCTCTTTCCTTTCTTTCTTTGTGAGACTTCAGATCCAACATAGGGCTCACCCATGCCTGGCAAGCTCTCTAGAACTAAAACACACTCCAGCCCCTTCAAATAGGAAGCCCAAGTTGCCTCTACTTCCAAACCTCTTTTCTTACAGCGACTGGAGAGTTTCTTCTGTCATCTTATTTTTTCCACTTAATACACTTTTATTCTTTGGAGTAGTTTTAAGGGTCTATAGGCAATTGAGCATATATCACAAAGCTTTCCCTTATACACACCCCTCCCTACTTAACTCAGTTTCCCTACGACTGACATCCCATGATAGTGCATACTCTTTTGTTCTGATTTTGGTTGGGTGTTTTGTAGTCTATGCAGTTTTGGCTGCGTTGAAACCGCAGAGCTTCTCTTTCCTCTGCCTCTGGAGTGTTGGGAATAAATCCTGTGCCTCCACACCTGTTTTGTTGAAATTCATTCATGCACAGCACATATGGCCTAGAACTTGGAGCCAAGGATGACCATGGATTCCTTCTCCTTCTGCTCCTACCTTCCAAGGGGTGGGTAGGATTGATGATAAGTGTGTGCCAACATGCCTAGCTTGATTTATCATCATCATCATCATCATCATCATCAATAACTAAAGGCCATGTTGACAGAATCCCCCTGGGTTCTGACAGATGTGTAAGTCATGATCTGTCATTCCAGTGACTATAGAATAGTTTTGTTGCCTGAAAAAACCCCATGTTTCATCTAGTCATCTTTTGATAGCTGTCCCTTCAAAATGCAAATCTTCCCCTGTCGCCCCTCCCTGGCCCCACCCGTTCCATGCCTCAGCTTTCTGCCTCCATTCACATGGGTTTTGCTGTTGTTACTTCACTTCCTCCAACCATGCTCCGTTCTGCCTTTGCGTTTTGCTCGCCATCTTTCTTCTTCCTGAAATGCTTTTTCTATCTCCCAGTCCCACACCCAGGTCTTATCACAGTTTATAATTACGTTTATGTGTGTGATTATTAGATTTGCCTCCTTCCAAGGCTGTGAACTGCTTGTTGAGAAAGCTCTGCCTTTGCATTGCCAATTGCTGGCACCCAGTAGATGTGTAATAAGTACTTATTGAATAATAGTAATAACTAAATTGATTAAGGCACAGAGCAGCCATGAGGGAAGAATAGTAAACATATGTCATGATTGCTAAGGAATAAAAGGACAGGAAAGCTGATAGGAAGCATGTGAAAAGGTTTATCCAGGGTGCGGGAGATAGCCCAGTGGGTAAGGATGCTTGCTGTCAAGGCTGACAACCTGAGTTCAGTATCTTGAGTACTACATAGCAGGAGGCAAGAACACACACCTGCAAGTTGTCCTCTGACATCCATACCCATGCCATGGTGTGTGTGCGCGCATGCGTGCTCGTGCACGTAGATTCTGAGTTGGAAAGGTCAAGAAATTAAGAAGCTGGGCCATTGAGTGGCAAGTCCACGGAGTTGGCATAAGCCCTTCCTCCCTCTAGCCCAGGATGAAGAAATGAGCCAAATAATTCAGTGAGTATGAAGGCAGGTTGGGAGGTGACAGAGATGACATAAAGGAGGGTAAGGGGTGGAATGCTATTTGTCTTCAGTGGGGCAGAGAGTTTTCATATCAGCAGAGAATTGTTCGGAAGGTCTTGGAGAACTAGAAGAATATTGGAAGTGCCTCCTGTATATGGGCCACAGGAGAATAAATAGCTTTTACTTAAAATGACGACAGGGGAAGTAGTAACCTCAGGGAAGACCAGGTTTCAGTTCAGGCTAGAAGGTGAAGGAGATTAGCTGGGTTTCTGGTTGCATTTAACAGAAACCAATTGTAGCCACCTGTGGTCAGTGGGGAGCGAGGACTGTGGCAGGGGGAGGGATATTTTGCACATATTGAACAGCGTACCACAAGTGTGGCTCTACTGTGAGCTGCATAAATACTCCAGAAAGCACAGCAGCTGTAGACGGTTCGGTGAAGTTGAGGAAGTATGAGAATTTGCTCAATGGACAGGTGCTCCAAAAGACAGGAATAGAATGTCTGGTGGGGTGGAACAAGGCGGAAGTGCACAGCAGCGTGGGGACTGGAGTGGTTTGTGGGTTCAAAATGGTGGAGTCAGGAAGGTAGTATCTAGAACAATAGCTATGGGAGGCCTTTTGTATGTCCTGGGTCAAATGTGCTGTGTGCAGAAGCCCCTGTATAGAGACATGCGCTTGTAGTGTAGACACCTGCCTGTTCCTCTTCACTTGTAGAATCTGGAATTCTGAATTCCTTCACTTCCTTAATGTCCCACCAAACCTGCTGGTACCTTCTAAATACTGCCCCCTGGACTATTTATTAAGCTAACATGTAGTCCCAGGAAGACTTCATTTTTCTAGTTTATGTCATATTGTAAATCTGATACATCAGACATCTTCCAATCCACAGACTTCTTCAGACCTGTTCTTCATTTCCTGTTCTTATTTATAGCCTTCCATTCCTAACGCTGAGTGCATTGCTGGATGGGGTGGAGTGAGGAACATAGTCAGGTGAATATGTTAATGAAGAAATGGATGGACTTATCTCTCTTTTCACCCACCCCCATCACCTCCACCACCTAGAAATGTTAGGTTCTGCAAAGAGGCCCCTGTGGTGAGATTTTCCCACTCTTGCTCACCCCTTCCGTGATTACCAATTTCCTGGCCTTAATTCCACATTCGCCAGACAGAGACCATCTGCCAGGCGAGACAAACCCAGCTCAAGAGTCACCCTGTCTTCATTCTCCCTAAACCTGCCTCCCTGGCATCCTCTGAGAATCTGGGCCTGACATGAAATGAGTGTTTTCTTCATTTGTACAGAATGACATCTTTACAGGACAGGCTCATCTGCCCACCCTGAAGGATTTTTTACGTTCCCTTGGTATCTACAGCACTAGCAGAGGCGGTGCCCAGAGCAGATGCACCAGATGGAAGTTTACACGGCTTTGACACCGATTTTAGGCGTGTGACTCCTTCTTGACTAGAAGGGGAGATGGGACAAAAGCAAGGACAGGTTTAGGGACTTCAGGTATAGATGTGACACTTCCTTTCTGAGGACAAATATGTATGTACACAGTATATCCTTGTAGTTTTTCTTAATTCTGAAATGTTTAGATGAGAAAGTTTAAGATGAAATATACTTATCTTTGACCAGTGGATGCCTATAGATAGTCCTGGAGGTGGAGGTGGCCCCGGCTGGTGGACTCTGGAGGCTTGTGGGTATTAAATCAAATTTTCAGCAGAGCAAGGGGTGGCAGAGGGCTTCTGGGCTCAGAGCCAACATCTTAGACCAGAAGGTTATAAGCTAGCTGAGTACGAAAGCCAGTGAATCTATTGTATTTACTGGAGAAAGCCTCAAAATGGGCAATTCCTAGACTCTTAGTTTATTTGCTGTTGGTTTTTTTTTTTTTTTGTCTAGAATCAGGAACAAGTATTCCTATAGAAACGGTATTCTAAATGGTAGCTCCACCCCCAACACCAGCCCACAAAAGCTTACATTTCCCTGATGTACCTAAAATACTGTACTAATAACACTGAGGACCTTGACCACCGTTTCTAGCATCGTTTCTGTGGGAAAGTGCATTTAGTGTTTTAATGCCCGTAGCACACATTCCTCAAGCCTGCAAGCCGGACTCTTGACCTTATTCCCAGAGTGCTGATTCTTATCAGAGTGGCTCCTTATGTGGGAGAGGGCAGGATGATAGCTCTCTGTTGCTACAGGATGCAAGCTAGAGTTTCAAGCAATTCCTCTTCACTGAGCTTACCCCAACCTCTACCACACACCCTGGCCAGTGATCTCAGGTTAGCCTTCATCCCCCAAGCACAATGAGGGATCCTCACAGTCAGTAGGCTCTGCACACCCAGTCACAGGTTGACACATAAAGGACTTCATTTGTAGGTCTCTGGGATGTCAGGGGAGGGGACCGTGGGCTCTTGTATCATGAAAGAAATGGTATGAAAGATTAGTATAATCTCAGAGACCCTGGGATGGGAGACAGGCCTTGGAGAACTTTTGATTAGGGGACAGGGTGAGCGAATTCTTTGGTCTGTGATATGGCTCAGTGGGTAAAGGTACTTGCCCCCCAGGCCTGAGTTAGAGCCCTGACACCCATGGGAAAGAATCAGCTTCTGCAAACTGAACTCTGACTTCTATATGTATGTCATGGATCATACATATACTTGAAATAAATACATGGAGGGAGAGAGACAGAGACAGAATTATTCCTAATGTTCATAGGGATGAGATTTAAAACATGTCTTAGGTAGGACACAAGGGCTTCAGCAAGAAATACCCCTGCACAGGATACAGATATTCAAATACTCTTACTTGGAGAAGGAAAGCTCCAAGATCCCTGTGACATTTGAAAGAGCCTAAAAACAGAACTATCAATTTTCCATAGACCAAACATCTTCCCTGTTAGCTGTGAACACTGTAATTATCGTAACATCTAGAGTCCCAGACTCGGTGGGGAACAATGATATACGTGGGTCCTAGGAATGGAGAGAAGTAGTAAGGACTCAACGCTGGATTCCGGCAGAGCCACGGAAGCCATTGCAGGAGAGCATGAGTCCCCGAGATGCTCAGAACCAGAGTAATTTAGGACAGAGGGGATTAAAGCCCTACCACCACACAGGGCTCATTCTGGGTGGGAACTGCTGACAGGGACAATCCCTTCCCCCATTGTGTAGATATGATGAGATGTAAGTCCAACTGCCTTGTTCTCTCCGGAGAACTTAATCTTGGACGATGTGACTGGACACTGAAAACCTTATTGTCTATGGTCCCTGTGCTCTGCTCCTGAGCTCTCTCTCACAGACTTCCTGCCCTCAGGCCTGTAGAACTGTCCTGCTTCCTGTTCCCAGAGTAGATTCTTCAGCTTTCTCATTAATTGCACTGGCTTTGTGTCACCTTCCTAACATGTCTTTTCTTTCTGTGTGTGTGTGTGTGTGTGTGTGTGTGTGTGTGTGTGTGTGTGTAGTATATGTGTACGTGTGCATGTTCATGTGTGTCCGAATAGATGTGGGTATGTACACATAGATGCCAGAGGTCAACATTGCCTGTCTTCCCCAGTTGCTCCCACCTTAATTTTTGAGATTATTTCTCAATGACTCTGGGGCTCAAAAATTCCACTCAGCTGGCTAAAAGCAAGCCTCGGGGATCTTTCTGTTTTTCTTCCCCAGTGCTAGGATACCAGGATGCCACCACACCACGCTTTTTTCTAAGTACTGGGCATCTGAACTCAGGCCATCATGCCTATACAGCAAACAGTTTATCAACCGAGCCATCTCCCCAAGCTCTACCCGTGTCTTCTCCTTAAATTACTCATAGACAGTAGTATGTGACTGAGGAGCTCATCCAGACACTGCTGGCAAAGGCTTGATAAATCAAGGCAAATCTGTTGCTTTATAACTTCTAAAGCACCTCGAGTTATAAATCTACAAAAGGCTTGGCTATGGCATATCATCCTCACATAGAAAAATGAAAAATGCATATCATTAAAATGAGATAAGTTCAGCTTTCGCCTGAAAAGGCAACGATGGGTAGGTGGAAGAATGGCTACTATAAACAGTACCCTGAAGACAGGTTACCAAGTTCAAATCCTGCCTTGTGCTACTTACCCTGGTGACATAATAGATATGATGTTTTTATTTGATGGTAACCAGTGGTTTTTGCCTCATTTATTGAGGGAAATAAATATATTCAGTTCCATTAATGGGAAGAATTTTAGGGACATGGGAGAAACTGCAATGCCATTCTTTGGTAATCATTAAAGAGAGCTGAATTAGGATTCAATGGTCATTTAAAAATAACTGAGACAAATGTATCTGGAAGTGTGTCTACTTAATTAAACCAAACAGCTGGCCAAATTCACTGAGGTATGTTCCGGTTCATCCAGTCAGAATTGGCTGTTTGCTCCATGATTAGCAGATTGGCTAGGCGTGTCTGAGAAGGCAGGGCTTCTTCATCCATGCATGATCCAGAGAGGTGCAAGCCACCTTACCAGATGATTCCAGGGTCACCAGGTTCTCAGCCTCCAAGTCAGCCAGTCCTTGCACACAGAAGCTGACGTTTTGCTTCCTGGTAGGGCTCGGGTCTGAAGGTTCCAGATGAAATCCTGACTGGCTCAGGGGCCTCAGGCAACTGGTCTAACTGGTCTCTCTCACTTGACACGTGATAACTCAAACTTAGTTAGAGATTGGACACACTGAATGTGAATGTTTCCCCTAGATTTCTGGTTCCTCTAGAGACCCACGGCCCAACCGTGTCCTAGAAAAAGGAACTCCCTTCCCCTGCTAGCATATTTCCACCCTCATTATAGAGGTACCTCCCCTCACCCTACTTCCAATCAAATCCTATCTCATTTATAATCTTTGCCCCCAAGATTTCTGACTGGCCATAGGGCTAATATTAATGGAAGGGGCTTCCATATACAGATGAGAAAGATCTTCCCGCTCTCCAGATGAGCTCATACAACAGGTCTGGCCCCAGGCAACAAGTCTTCTCACATCCTGTTTTCAGAGTCATAGATACACATTTTTTTTTTTTTTTTTTTTTTTTGGTTTTTGGAGACAGGGTTTCTCTGTATAGTCCTGCCTGTCCTGGAACTCACTCTGTAGACATGGCTGGCCTCGAACTCAGAAATCCGCCTGCCTCTGCCTCCCAAGTGCTGGGATTAAAGGCGTGTGCCACCACCGCCCGGCTAGATACACGTTTTCTTAAACCACACTTGGTAGCACATATCTTTAATCCCAGCACTCAGAGGCAAAGATAGGTATTTCTCTGTGAGTTCGAGGCCAGCCTGGTCTACAAGGTGAGTGCTAGGATAGCTAAGACATAATGAGAAATGGTCTCAAAAAAGATTTTATTAGCACATATTAATTTTATATATATATAATAGCAGTTGGGTTTAAATCAGGTCCTTTCTTGGTAACTCAGTGTGTTTAAGTAAGGTTGCTTTCAGGAGTGTGAGTGAGGGGTTATCTACAGGAACATGGTACCTGACCAGTGGCTACACTATTGAAGGACGTATCTCTCTCTCTCCCCAGCAACTAGAAAGATCATAAGGAAGGAGTGTCTCAGTGTCTCAGATAACTTTTGTGGTAGTTTTTATTCATCTCTTTACCTCCTTCATTCTACTCCCAGTACCATTTGTTAAAATAAAATAAAATTAAATATAGAATGCTGCCTCGGGGGATGATTGCTTCTATGAGTTTCCCATCTATGATAACTATCTGCTCCAATTGATCTTCGATCTTTTGCAAAATAGAAATTTAAAGGAACCTATAACTCCACCCAGATCTGGAAGGAAAGTGAAGGAAAATGTTCTTTATGTGTCTCTAAGCTCCTGTCTTCACAAAGGTTTGTCCTTTGGCCCGCAGGGTTCCTCAGTCACATCTAGTGAACAGTAGCTTGTGTGGCTTTGTAGACGTTGGGCTCCATCCCTCAGTGTCTGAGGGTATATCACCAGTCTGACATGAGCCTGACAATTAGTTGGCCACTCACTGGTCACAGTAGCACTGCAGGCTAAGTCCAAGAACTGTGTCAGAGATCCCTGCAGTTATCTACACCGGGGCCTTGTACTTTGTACTCAGTCAGATTTGCTCACAGCACTGAGTTATTCCTGGGATTCTTGCAGGCTTCTACTTTCACTTAACCAAAATTAAACAGAAGAAGTGGAGGAGGAAGAGGAAGAAGAGGAGGAGGAGGAGAAGGAGGAGGAGGAGGAAGAGGAGGAAGAGGAGGAAGAGGAGGGGAGGAGAAAGTCCCTCAAAGACTGAGCTGGTTAACTATTCTGGCACTTGAAGGCTTGTTTCTGAACTGTGATTGACTTACACTTGAACAGCCCTACACCTTGGAAACCAATGCCTTTTACAGTACCGTGTGGCCATGCTGACCCAGGATAAAAGAGTCATGACTGTGGCCACAAGCATTCTCTGTGGAGGAAGCTAGCCTGGTTGATGTCAACTGCCTGGAAATAGGAACCAGTCCTTACACAGCCATCTCAGAGGTGCAGAAGCAGATGCATCCAGTGCCCTACTTTGACTTCCATTGCAGTGACAATGACGATGACTAAACGCAACTTAGGCAGGAAAAGGTTTATTTCATTCTACAGCTTGTAAGTGTGTCATCCAGGAAAGTCAGGGTAGGAGCTCAAGGCAGAAACCTGGAGGCAAGAACTGAAGCAGAGGCCATGGGGAGTACTGTCTACTGACTTGCTTCCCATGGCTTGCTCAGCCTGCCTTTTTTTGTTGTTGTTGGTGGTGGTGGTTTTTGTTTGTTTGTTTGTTTGTTTTTTGTTTTTTGTTTTTTTTTCGAGACAGGGTTTCTTTGTAGAGCCCTGGCTGTCCTGGAACTCACTCTGTAGACCAGGCTGGCCTCAAACTCAGAAATCCGCCTGCCTCTGCCTCCCAAGTGCTGGGATTAAAGGTGTGCGCCACCCCTGCCCAGGCTCTCAGTCTGCTTTCTTAAACCACCCTGGACCGCCAGCCATGGGATGGCACTGCTCCCAGTGAGCTGGGCCCTCCCACATCAACCACGAATCAAAATGTCCTGCAGTCTTTCCTATAGGCAATCAGGTGAAGGCATTTTCTCAATTGAGGTTCCTCTTCCCAGAAACTCTAGCTTGTATCATACTGACAGAAACTAACTAGTACATCCAGTGCTCAACATCTTGTAGGAACACACTTGGACCATGGAAGCCTGGAGCAGTTGAGGTTTTCATCTTTACCGTATTGTAAAACTTAGGGCATGAAATGGCTAAGTGGTTTCCCTGCTTCAAAGTACCAGGGAGTCCAGAAACATCTCTTGAAGAACCTTTCTGTGGCCATAACTAAAAAAGGAATCCAATATTTGATGTTTATGATGCCTAGAAAAAGTACTCAGCGTGGAATCAGGGTCGATAGGAGAGAGATGGGGAGACCCCAGTCACCGCAAGTCCCCTCACCTGGTATACTTTGCCTTTCTATGAAAGTATACTGATTGTCAACTCACATCACAAATCCAAAGGAAACTGCTGGGCTAAAGCTTTAAATATAAGAAGGTAAACTTATAAGCCAGGTGTAGTGGTGCGTGCCTTTAATCCCAGCACTTCAGAGACAGAGGCAGACAGATCTCTGTGAGTTCAAGGCCAGCGTGGTCTACATAGTGAGTTCTAAGACAGCCAGAGCTATCTAGAGAGATTCTGTCAAAAAAAAAAAAAAAAAGGTAAGTTAATTTGGAACACTAGAGACTAGGAATTTGGCTTAATTGGTAGAGTGCTTGCACAAAGCTGGAGTTTGGGTCCCCAATATAACATAAAAACAAGACATGCAGCACCTGCTGTAATTACAGCCCAGCACTAAGGAAGCAAAGGAAAAAGGAGCTGAAATTCAAGGTCACCCTCAGCTACCTAAGAAGTTCCAGGCTAGCCTGGGATACATGGGATCATGTCTCAAAAATAAGTAGAAATGGTACACATCTTTAATCCAAGCACTTGGGAGGGGGAGGCAGACTGATCTCTGAACTCAGGGACACTGGTCTACATAGCAAGCTCCAGACCAGTCGATATTACATAGTAAGACTCTATCTTTTTGTTTTGTTTTGAAAATAGGGTCTGGCTGTCCTAGAACTTGCTGTGTAAACCAGGCTGGCCTTGAACTCACAGAGATCCATCTACCTCTGCCTCCCAAGTGCTAGGATTAAAGGCATGCAGTCATAAAGGCACTACTCATCAGGACCCTATCTATGAGAGAGAGAGAGAGAGAGAGAGAGAGAGAGAGAGAGAGAGAGAACACTTAATAATACTGTAAAAGTTTTATCTTTACTATAGCACGATATATTAAAAATAAATGCTAATGTTATTTTTAAGATAGCTTCCAAGGGGGCTGGAGAGGTGGCACAGCAAGTAAGAGAGCTTGCTGGCTTGCTGCTCTTCCAGAGCGGCAGAGCCTGTTTCTTAGGTGGTTCATAACTTGTTTGTAACTCCAACTCTAGGGACTCTGTAGGCACCCATACTTCCATATACATACATATAACTAAAATTAATAGTAACAATAAATCAGTTTTTGTTTAATAGCTTCTGAAAAGGCCAGGGAGATGGGCTTAGCCAGTAAAGGTGCTTGCTGAGCAAAACGGATAATCTGCATTCACATCCCCAGAACCCACAAAAAAGCAGCATGTAGCTACTCATCTGCAATCCCTGAACTCTCACAGTGAGATAGGGGACAGAGACAAGAATCCTCCAGAAACTTGGGGTAGCTAGCCTGGAGTATGAAATGCAGTGTCAACCAACAAGATGGATCCTATCTCAAACAAAGTGGAAGGTGGTGACCAAGACCCAAGGCTACCCCTCTGATCTTCACATGCAGACATATGTATACATATCATATATTTGCAAACATACAAAAATAAATAGATAAATTTTAAAAGCATCCTTTTAAGAATATAAAGAAGAATAGGGATAAAATTTTATGTGTAAAAGGATGTACCGTAATGTAATTATTACTAAAAACAAATTTAATATTCAACTACAGAATAAGTAGTAATTTGTGATAAACCCACATAAAATTCAGGATTCTATAGGCAGTCACAAAAAATAATTTTATTATAGAGACATTTACGAGATGATAGTAGATATAAAAGATAGACTATCAAACTGAACATGCTAATAAACTATGTTTTAAAAATAAGATTCAAAGGCCAATTGAGATGGATTGGAATACAAATAATGTTCTTGCTTTTTTACATTTATTTATTTATTTATTTGTTCAGCTTGTTTGTAAGTGTGTAGGCACATGTGTGCCATAGCACGAGAATGAGGGTCAGATGACAACTTTTAGGAGTCACTTCTCTCTTTTATCATATGGGTCCTGGGGATAGAACTCAGGTCACTTGCTTTACTCCACTGACCCACTGAGCCTTCTCACCAGCCCTCTTTTAGGTTTTTTAAGACAGGATCTGGCTATGTAGTGCAGGCTGGTCTTAAACTTGTGATGCCTCAGCTTCCCAAATGCTGAGATTACAGGATGTGCCACCATGAAATACTTTGTGTTCTTATTATTGTCATTTATCTATACTTTCCTTGTTTTCATAGCCTAAATTGTTTCTTGACTATTTTCTGGTCTTCTGATTAGTAGAATTTTCTCCCTTTTCTACAAATTTTACAGTGCGTTGTTTCTGGCAGTGCACAAACAGGTACAGATAAGAGATAACAAACCATACTGCACACATTAGATAATTATACATTAACTAACCTGGGGGTTTTATAGATGCCACTATAACTTTGTGCTTTAATATCTATTATCTTGGTGTATGGTTGCGTTAATCAATAGAGTTTACTTTAAGGTTGAAATAATAATTTTACAGCCCAGTCTGAATCGTGGCAGGGCACTCCCAGAGGCCAGCCTGCAGGACAGATGCTCAACAAAGCGGCTGTCTTCAGCTCCATTTGCTACGGGTCATATCTTTCTCTTGCTCTCTTGACCTTATCCGACTTCTGTATAGGTTCTTCAACTCCAATCTGGTTCTTCATCTGCCCTAGCATTCTCTGTCCTGACTACTTAATGGCCTGCTCTCCTCCAGACGTTGTAATTTGAAACCTTAGAGCAGACAGAGCCCATACTGGGATTTCCTGAGGCTCTGAGTTTGCCTAAGGTCCTGTCCCAGTTCTCCAGGCTTGTCCCAGGTCCCTAAAGCTTAACAACACCCCCAGAAAGCAAGGCGTATTTGCCTGGATCAGCTCTTTCCTCTTTCAGTTCACAGATCAGTCTCTTAGAACTGTTGAGATGGTGCCTGGTCCCGGCACTTAGCCCAGTGATCTGGCACCCTCCGGTGGCCATGGGTAGGTGTGCCTTGGCTCTTTGCAAGCTTTGACTTTAGATCCCTCCTGTCCCTCCTGTGACAGTGTAAAGGGATCTGCTATCAGTGGACAACCCCCCTTCTGTCAGGTTCCTAACCATTCTATCTCCTGTCATTTGCTGATGGAATAATTCAAAGAGCCTGTTTGCCTTTCTTCTTATACAAATTTATTTTATATCAAGACAGGCACGTTTATTTATTTGTGTGTGTGTGTGTGTGTGTGTGTGACAAGAGAGAGAGAGAGAGAGAGAGAGAGAGAGAGAGAGAGAGAGAGAGAGAGAGAGGATATCAGAGGACAACTTGCAGGAATGAAAAACTTTCAATTAATTCATAGCCACACATTGGGCCAGGTGTCAGTTAAGCTTGGTTTGGTAGCACATAGCTCTAACCCCAGCATTTAGGTGGCAGAGGCAGGAAGAATATGAGTTTGAAGCCACTCTAGGCTACAGAGTGAGTTTGAAGTCAGCTTGGATGACACGGGGAAACTCTGTCTCACTAAACAGAAGAGAGGGAGAGGAGGAGGAAGAGGAGGAAGAGGAAGAAGAAGAAGAGGAGGAGGAAGAGGAGGAGGTGGAGGAAGAGGAGAGCTAAAGTCCTAAAAGGGCTTGAGTCCTTGGTCCCAGTTGTTCCTAAGACCCAGGAGCCTCATCTCCTCCAGGCTGATTTCTGGCGTCAGACAGCAGCCCTTGCAATACTCGCCCCTTTTACATCCATTTGATGTGGTTTTCTCTGACTAGCAATGCAGAGGCCCCACTGAAACGGCAACCAAACAGGGAGCTTTTGAAGAGTGGACACATTAATAACTGGAGCAGCATGAGGCAGAATGTTGATGAGGTATCTGATCTAAACTGTTGGCTACAAGAAACAGTCAAATTACTAAAGACGTGTTACTCCTAGGCTGGTCAAAAGGAAGACTCATGTGTGTCAAAAACCTGGGCCAGCTGAGCCAGGCAGCCTGCAGCCAAGCACTAGAGAACAGCCATTGCCTTTCTCTCTTGGGTCCTCCTGAGCTCTCACTCAGCCGCCTTCCCCTTTCACCAGCCTTCTCAAACTAGTGTTTGCACATGACTGCAAAATCTGATCCCTCTAGCCTCTGCATCTCTATGGTCTTCTGGTTTTAGCCCACAACCTACTTGAAGCCTCCCTCTGTGTCTCCCTGCAGGCTCCCAAGAGAGAAGGCTTGACTTCTGCTTATCTCTTAAAACCAAAGCACACAGGACAAAGGTTGCTGGATATGGTTTATAACCACACATCAGTCAGGTATCCAGATAACTATGATCACGGTCATGAAACTCACTGCCCACTTAGTTGGGTGGATAGGTAGAATTTTCACTGGCTAGGGATATGGGCCTGGCCAGTCATAATTGGCATCTCTTATGAAGCCTAGTTAAGTGTAATTTGAGCTCTTGCCAAAAAGAAAAAAAATAGGCCTGTTGTAAACATGGGTAACCCACTCCCCAAAGGCCCTCTAATTATCTCAGGTTGGCAAGAGAATTCACCTCTGGTCCTTGGAGGTCTGCAGCCGTACTCTCCCTCATCCTGTACGTTCTGCAAGTCCCCAGATCCACCTGCACCTGCCTTAAACATTCTGTAGTGAGGAGATGACTGCACTCACTTGGGAGTCTATTAATTTTCTTCTCCTCTTAACCACACTAAAGACTTTGCTTAGTAAAGCATTTTGAAGATTTAGAAAGTGACTGCTCAGTCTGCTCAGGATTTATATCCCAAACAGATGTGCCAAGAAGTCATAGGAATCAAACTGCTGCTCTGTGAGTAGAATAATGTATTAACTTGCTTTTCAGTGGTTTCGATTACACAGCTGTACAAATTGCACTGGAGTCTTCATAGCTAAAGATACTTGCATCTAAAACACATCAGCCCTTCAGGGTGGAGGTTTTAGCAGAGTGGATCCACTGGGGAACAAACACACATCCCTGTCAAATACTTCTCTTACCAGAAAGAAAAATCTTTCAGGTAGTTGAGAGAAAGTTGTACTTAGCTCACCCAAAGGAACCTCTGTCCTTCATCATAATAACTGAACTGAGCTGGGCATGGTGGTGCACTCCTTTAAGCCCGGAATTCAGGAGGCAGGGGCAGGCAGATCTCTGAGTTCGAGGCCAGCCTGGTTTATAGAGCCAGTTCCAGAACAGCCAGAGCTACACAGAGAATCCATGTTTACAAAACAACACACAACAAAACAAACCCCAAAACTGAACTGCATGTTGTTCCCTAATGAAAACGAGATACCAGTAAATAATAACACCATTGTCTTGCCCCTTCAGCCTCTTGGATCCCCATTTTCTTCAACCAGATCTTATTACTTGTTAGGACTCAAATGCAAATATTAGGACTCGACAGGCTTGTGTATTCAAACATTTAGTCAAGATGGTAGGGAGATTGTGAAGTCTTTTGGATGAGGGGTCTAACTGGCAGAGAGGGGGGCTTAGAAGTTATAGGAGATGTAGGGTTTAAGAGCTATAGACCAGCAGAGCACCCAGTGGGAGCTCTCAACTTCCTGATCCACTGAGGTACGAGCAAGCAGCATCACACCCAGCCACCACAGGTACTGTGGCCATTTTGTGTCTCTATGATAGGCTACCTATTGATGTGTGAGCCTCAAGAAACCCTTCTTCCCTTTAGATTCCTTTGTCAATTATTCTATCCTAGGGACAATGAACACAACTAATATAACTTCCATTTTTATGGAAGTTGTTGGAAGAGCTGGCGACAGTAAATAAAGAGCTGGGCAAACTGCTAAACCTAACAGTTATCATGCCGCACCCTCAAGGCAATATACTGATTAGGGTAGTCTAGAGGAACAGAGCCATCAGAGTGGATATATATTACAAAGGTGATTTATTAGATCAGTTTACACAGTATGGTCTGGGGGGTCCAGCAATGGCTGTCTTCACATTGAAGGAGCTAAGAACATGGAAGCCGCTTACTCCACAAAGATGGGTGCCTCAGCAGTCACAGTCATCACTGAAGGCCTGGACAGTATCTGCAAAGCCACTGGTCTGCAGTGCATGTTGGAAAGCTGAAGAAGCGGTGTTCTGATGGGAATGAAAGATGGTGGCCATGACAGTATGTTAATGGTTAATATTAAAACAGGCAGCACCTGATCTGGCTTGTTGTTACAGGGCCGCCATGTTCCCAACTAGGCAAGGCCTGAGGCCACAAGCTGTGGCGAACTCCCAGCACTGCTCAACTTTGACCTCGGCTCATGCTGGCCAAAGCACCAGCCCTTGTACTCACAAGATGCAAGCATGGGAGATGGCTCTGCCAATGGGACTTTAATGCTTAAAGATTATCCAGTAGCTTTATATACTTGGTAATGTTCAATTAATAAGATGCCCACACTATTAAAGTTGTTTCCAAATATCTAACCTTAAGATATAAATCGTTACCCAGGACAGTCCTGGACACAAGCATGGCTCTCCATGGCTCCTACATCTCTCTCCTCCTTCTAGCTCCTCCTCTTCCTTCTCCTCTTCCTCTCCTCCCGACTCCTCACTCCGCCTAAGTCTCATACAGCCCAATCTCCGAGCTTTATACAAATGTAGTGGGAAAATATCATGTGAACAAGGAAACAGGCAGACAGGCCAGAGAAGTACTGCTTTGTCCTCAGACCTCCTTATATCTAGGTCTCTATTGAGAGAGGTTCTCTCTCTACCCTAATTAACTCCTCCAGGAAACACCCTATAGACACATCCAGAGGCCTGTCTCCTAGATCAACCCCAGGTCCACTCAAGTTGATAAGGGAGACTGTCTACCACAGACAGGATCTCTCTTTGCATAAGAGACTGGGCTCAGACTTCTACCTCTCCCATCTCAGCCTCCCACGTAGCTGGACCCGCAGGTGTGTGCCACTGCACCTGGCATTAAATTTCATTTCTTACCGTACTGTTTGTCAAAGTATTTTCTTTCCCCCTTTCCAGTATAGTTCCCCTTTTTAGCTTAAAAACAATGTGTGGGTGCATGGTCATAGTCATATCCCCATTTTTAGCAAAACAAATAGTAAAGAGACACATTTGACACGTGTGAGTGATGTCTTTAAGTCTTCCTGTCTAGTTGCAGGACATAGTGGTCCAGGCTTTTAATCCCAGCACTCGGGAGGCAGAGGCAGGCAGATCTCTGTGAGTTTGGAGCCAGCATGATCTACAAGGCTATTTCCAAGAAAGCCAGGACTACACAGTAAAACCTTGTCTTAAAAAAAAAAAAAAAAAGCCAGACGGTGGTGGTGCATGCCTTTAATCCCAGCGCTTGGGAGGCAGAGGCAGGCAGATTTCTGAGTTCGAGGCCAGCCTGGTCTACAGAGTGAGTTCCAGGACAGCCAGGGCTACACAGAGAAACCCTGTCTTGAAAAAAACAAAACAAACAAACAAAAAAAAACCCCAAAACAAAAAAACCCCAAACAAACAAACAGATTTTTAAAAAGGAATTAATAAACGAATATAAAAGGCAGAGCTGTGGAGGGGGTGCAGAGTCTGTTTAGAATGGGGAAGCGAAGGGTGGGGTGTGCTACAAAGACTGGAGAGATGCAGTCAGGGAGCCTGGATCTGGAGGAGGCACTACAGAGATCCCAAACCACTACCC
The DNA here is from genome assembly GCA_021653895.1 of Mastomys natalensis. NCBI lineage: Eukaryota > Metazoa > Chordata > Mammalia > Rodentia > Muridae > Mastomys > Mastomys natalensis. Next base: position 291,024 of record JAJTUV010000028.1, read on the forward strand.
CAAAGCTCCCCATAAAATCACTGGAGGGAAGCACACTTTAGTGTGGGTACCAAGGACTTCCAAAAACTAAGCGTTAGCTCACTGCCTTAGAGTCACTATTGCTGCTGAAACCGTGACCTAAGCAACTTGAGAAGAAAGGGTTTACTCAGTTTACACTCCACGTTGCTGTCTATCATCCAAGAAAGTCAGGACAGGAACTCAAACAGTGCAGGACTCCGGAGGCAGGAGCTGATGCAGAGGCCATGGAGGAGTTCAGCTTACTGGCTTGCTCAGGGGACCAACAGCCCAGGAGTGGCCCCACCCACCATGGTGGGAACCTTCCCACCCCAGTCACTAACTAAGAAAATGGCCCACAGGCTTGCTTACAGTCGGGTCTTATAGAGACGTTTTCTCAATTGAGGCTCCATCTTTTTTGATGACTCTGGATTGTGTCTAGTTGACATAAAACTAACTGGGACACTCACTATAAAACAAGTTGTCATCAGGGCAGGAGACATGATGGCCCATTGGTTGAGAGCACTTGTTGCTCTTGCACAGGACCTGGGTTTGATTCCTAGCAACCACATGGCAGCTCACAATCTTCTGGAAGTCTAGTTCTAGGGGACACCACAGCCTCTCTTGGCCTCTGTGGATACAGGCATGCACACACTACACAGACATACAGCAGGCAAACACTCATGCAATGAACTATAAATAAACAAATCTTTTTTTAAAAAAAAGCATCACTACATATAACATCATGGGTTACAGATATGAGTCTACAGATAGTCAAACCCATAGGCTCAAAGTTGAATAATTGGAATTGTCATACACAGATTTAAAATTTTTTATTTGTTAATTATTATTGTTGTTTTGTATTTTGAGACAGGGTTTCTCTGCACAGCCCTAGCTGTCCTAGATCTCACTCTGTGGGCCAGGCTAGCCTTGAACTCAGAGATTCTCCTACCTCTACATCCTGAGTGTTGGGATTAAAGGTGTGGGCCACCATATCAGCTACATGCACAGATTGTTAAGTAATTTTTTTTTTAAAGAAGACCAGTCCCTTCTTTCTTTTCTTTTCTTTTTCTTTTTCTTTTTTTTTTTTTTAAGATTTATTTATTTATTTATTTCATGTGAGTACACTGTCGCTGTCTTCAGACACACCAGAAGAGGGTATCAGATCCCATTATGGATGGTTGTGAGCCACCATGTGATTGCTGGAAATTGAACTCAGGACCTCTGGAAGAACAGTCAGTGCTCTTAACTGCTGAGCCAGCTCTCCAGCCCTGTTAAGTAATCTTTAACGGACCAAGTTTAAACATCAAATACGGAGGTCTGGTGAGATAGTTCAGAGGGTTCTCTACACCTGACAACCTGAGTTCAGTCCCTGGAATCCACATGGTAGAAAGAGAGAATTGGCTCCCACAAGTTGTCTCCTGACCTCCATATGAGCATGGTGACACTAATGTACCCACCTGTCCATTCCTTACATACACAATGCACACACAGACACACACGAACACACACACAAACATAGTCACAGATACATATAATTAAATTTATTAAATAGAATATAAAAAGGAGGAACACTCCAATCTGTAATGAAATAGAGTAAGGAGACAAGAACCCTTAGAATGACCACAGTGATTCATGACAGGACCACATAGACCATGTTAGCATAGCAGGTACAGAGAGACGTAGATGGAAATGTCAATAGTATAAAATTAGTCATTCTGAGTGGGTTTAAAAGAACAACCATTTTTAAAGATCCATAGAAGGAACATGGGGCATCTTCTAAAAGCCAGCAGTAAGCAATAAGATGAATCTTCTTCTCTTAGAAAGGAGATATGGAGACTGAGGAGATGGCTCAGGTGGAAAGACTGTGCAAGCATGAGGACCTGAGTTCAAATCCGCAGAGCTACATAAGTAAACAGAGATAGCACTGGAGCCTGTAACTCCAGCACCATGGTGGGCAGAGACAGGGTCACTGGGCCTTACTGGCTGCCAGCCTAGCTCCAGGTTCAGTCAAACAATGTCACATCTGGAGGTGGTGGCACACAACTTTAATCCAAGCACTTGGGAGGCAGAAGCAGTAAGATTTCTTTGTTCAGGGCCAGCCTGGTCTACAAAGTTGGACAGCCAAGGCTATACAGAGAAACCATGTTTCAAAAAACCAAAAACACCAAAACAACCCCAAACCAAAAAACCTCTGTCACAAGGAAATAAAGAGAACTTAATAGAACAAGACAGCAGAGTCTTCCTCTGACCTCTACATACATGCATAAGTGCAGACATACTCCACACTGTGTGCATATAACACACACACATGTAAATGCATGCTCGAGCCTGCACACACAGGCTCACACACACATGCACACAGGGTCACTCACACATGTACACAGACACAGGGTCACACACACACACACAAACTTTCTCTCTCTCTCTCTCTCTCTCTCTCTCTCTCTCTCTCTCTCTCTCTCTCTCTCAAACAAGGATGTAAGAGAGCATATTAATGCTTGCAACAATCATTACTCTTTCATGGTAAGGAAAGTGGCTGAAAGGGACCTAGTTGGAAGAAAAAAAGGTAGCAGAAAATATGTTTATAAACAGAATTTCACAAACTAAACTAAGTAATACGCTGCCTAGAAATGCATGCATACACAATTGCAATTTTTTGTTATTGTTATTTGGAGATATTTTCATTCTGTAGATCAGGCTAAACTGGAACTCACTATGTAGCCCAGGCTAGACTTGCCAGGATTATAAGCACCACACCTGGCTTAAACTGTTTGTGAAAAAGCAAGAGCTAGGTTTTTTACAATGTGTGTTTTAAAAAAATCATTGGTTAATCCGTGTGATTCCTGGTAAAGGACTATAATCCAGCTCCTGGAACTATCTGCCGATCTTTTAAGCCGTGTATTTGATTCTGAATCAAATCACTTTCACCGCAGTGGGCATTATTGACAGGTCAAGGCGTGCTGCTGCTAGTACTGCCGTTTTTCTGACTGTGGTCAGGACTTGGTCCTTGTCCACAAGGATGGCAGGAAGAAGAAGGAGGCAGAGAACACAAAAAACTGGAAAGCTTCCTTGACTGAGGGTGAGCCTACAGAGTGGAATGGACTCACTGTGAGGACTCAGCCAGGGATCCCAAGATGGCTCCCAAGAGGCCCCAGGTTCAGGCAGGAGGTGCGAGAGAACCTGCAAGGCTTGCAAGCAAAGGGCACATGGCCACCCTGGCTCTGCTCACAGTGTGTTCCTGGGAGAGCATTCCTGAGAGCACTCCACTGCAAGGAAATCTGAAAGATGTGTTGCCTGTGTATTCACCCACTATCCTTCTTTAAAGTTTCTCCTGCGAACTCATCTCCCTTGGGTTCCTTGACTGAAGTTTCCCCTAATGGTTGGGACCATCTAGAGATCCTAATAATTTTCTCAAGAACAGACGCTATCCAGGGGCCCATGTGATGTAGGGAATTTCCAGGTGATAAAAAGAACACTTGAGGGGTTTCCCAAGGTTGTATTTTTTAAATTTTTTTATTTATTATTATTATTACTCGTGTATTTGTGTGGGCCTGTACACGCCACAGCACGCATGTGGAGGTCAGAGGACAGCTTCACGGAGTCAGTTCTCTCCTTCCACCTTTATGTGGATTCCAGGGATCAAATTCAGGTCATCGGACTTGCATAAGCACCTTTACTGGCTGAACCATCCATATACCCTCTGCCTCAACAATGTTTCAAATCTATCAGGCACTTTGTAAAGTTGGTGCCCCGACTCTATAGGTAGGAGACCACAGCAGAGCACCATGCTCCCAGCTTTACCTGTCTCAGAGCTTGCTTGCTAGTCAGAAGAGTGGGTCTCTCCAAATCTCTGATTTCCTGCCTCTTCATTGGCTTCTGAGGATGAAGGTCTTCCACATGTAGTTGGCCTGACCTGGCAAAGTCTCCAGTGGATTCTGAGGGAAAATCTGCTGAGCTCCTATAGCTGAAGGGACTGCTCCTTGTTGGGAGCTACTACATCAGAGATCTGATTCCCACCAAAGGCTGGATTCCAGGTTTTCCCTAATGCACAACAGTTCATCTCTGCTCTAGCATGGCCCAGGCTGTTTGCCTTCTGGAAGGGAGAGGGGCAGGTGCACGTGGCTTTGAGTTAAAAGCCATAGGGAAATTCATGGGTGAGGCACTACATCTCACCAGGGAGAAACACCTAAGGAAGACAAGCGGGAGGTCATGCAAGCTACTCCTAGCCCCAAACCAATAGAAGACCTTTGAGTCTTTGCTGAATTCATGAAAACATTCAGTTTTGGCTGCTGGGCTTCTGCTTTTCTTGGGAGAGAAGTCCCTGTGTTCCGCCAAGGAGAGGGGAGGACAGCAGACAGAGCAGCCCTGAGATATAGAAGGAAACCTTTGTATAAGAAGCTCCCACTGACCTTGGAGGCCACTTACCAATGGGTATTTAAAGAGATGAAAGTAAGTTTCCATAAATACGCTTTGGTTCATCTCTTTGTTTTGTAACAGAACACTCCGGCAAAAAGAGACTCTAACCGATTCTTTCTTCCCATGCCTTCCCTGTGTAGAGTCAGGACCTGCTGAGCAGGCTGGAACAGGATTTCACACTGCCAGCCATGGCAGGGGCTCAATGCTGCTGTGGCCTGGGGCTACCGAAAGGTATTTGCAGCAGTGGCCACCCATGGGGGTCCTGGCCAACAGGGTGTGAGTCCCAAAGCTCTCCCAGAGGAGCAAGACTCCTTGGCGTGTTTCTGACCTCTGATTGCATAGCAGGTTCAGTCAGGAGGTCAAACACCAGGACTTGGGGGTGGCTTATCACTATGCAGTGGTCCTTCTATGGATGCAAAAGCCAGAACATGATCAGCAGAGCTAGGAGCAGTAAGAGGTGTGGCAGGAAGTGTTTATCCATATCCTGTGGTGTCCCAGAGACAGCTGGCAGAGGCCATCCATCATGGATGTTAAATTCTATGGCAAATATCCAAGCAGGAAGCCATCATGTCCAAATGCTATCCCTGAAAGTACCCTCTCTTTTCCTGCTCTAGTCTCTGGACTTGAGGACAGGAGTGTTCTTCTTTCTGGGATTCTGCTGCCCCATGCTCCCCTGCAGTAACTCAGGAGGACCGTGTCTGGGTTGAGGCTGGCTTTGTAAATGGAACACACCTGTCTTTTAGGTCTGGTCTCCAACCACTGACGTAAGCATCCCCAGTGGAACAGATGGCCATGCAGGCTGATGACAATATCCTTGGCTGGTCCAGGGATGGGTTATACTCGAAGATGCTGTTCTGCTCTCCCCTTGGCTAGCACTGTTGTTCCTGATGGTATACTGTAATGTGCAGAATGCAGAGGCTAAGGGCCTCTTGCTTGCCATCCTTTCGAAAGTTCTTCCAAGAAAATTCCTAACACCATCCAAGCTGCCCTGCGTCTGTTGACCAGTCAGCCTCAGCAACTTGTGAGGCAGGAGGATTGATGCCAGTTTCTCGGTGGGCCTCAGAAGGCCTTCTACATGATGGTGGTGGAAGTCATCCTTGGCCTGTTTTTTGTTTGTTGGTTTGGTTTGGTTAAAAAAAAAAAAAAAAAAAAAAAAGATCTAGACAGTTGGCTCAAAGGTTAAGAGTATTGGTTGTTCTTGAAGGGGACCCAGTTTGATGACCAGCAACACAAGGTGTGTCACAAACATCTGTAATTCCAGTCCCAGGAGATCTGATGCGCTCTTCTGAACTCTTTGAGTATAGGGTATGCACATTGTGTGTTTGTGTGTGTGTGTCTGTGTGTGTGTCTGCAGGCTAAATACTCATAAAATAATAAGATAAATCCATAAAATGTTTCCATCAAAATTATTCTAAATTATTTAAAGTTAAAATATAATTATGTCATTTCCCCCTTCCTTCTCTTCCCTTCAACTCTTTCTATGTAATTCTCCTTGATACCTGGAATCAAGGCCTCTTTTTCATTAATTGCTACGTTACATACATCTATAAATACAGTCTTCTCAATGTCTAAGGGTTTACATCCCAGATTTCTTCTGCTCCAAGTATTCACACAGTTCTAAGAGGTGTGCTGTTCACATATTATTATTATTTATTATTATTATTGTTGTTGTTGTTATTGTTATTATTATGTGTTTTGGAAACAGTCTCTCTCTATATCCCTGGCTGTCTTGGAGCTCACTACAGACCAGGCTGGCCTCAAACTCACACAGATCCACTTGCTTTTGCTTCCTATGTGCTGGGATTAAAGGTGTACACCACTATGCCTGGCTTTCTCACATGATTTAGGTAAGTAAATTCTACTGTGTATTAAAGACAGGGAGAAAAAAAACACTATATAAAATGTATTTTGTATTCTTAATTTAATTTTTAAAATTATAATTGCATGTTTGTGTGTGTATAAACAGTGGGGGGCATGTCATAACATGCATGTGGAGGTCAGACAAAAACGTGGAGTTGGTTCCCTCCTTTCACCATTATATGAGTTCCAGTGAGGAACTCAAGTTGCCAGGTTAGCACAGCGAACACCTCTACCTAAAAACCTTCATTTTGTGTCAGATGGCATGTGTTTAAGTTGGTAACCAATGGGGGTAAATAGCTGTCAGAAATATTTTTGGGGCGCACTAGAATTTTAAAATAAGTTTATTTTCTCAAATATTTTGAGCCAACTAGCATAATTTTAAAATCAATAAACACATGTAAGCTTCTATTATAGTAAGAGTTATACACTAAACTCTATATAGATTTATTTGTACTGAACTAAATTTATATACCAATAAAATTCTAGTTGCCTTTGTATGGGTATAGTTGTATGTATGTGTGCAGGTATGCATGTCTGTGCATGACCATGTGGATGGAGGCCAGTATTCAACACTAGGTGTCTTCCTCCAATGGCTCTCCACCTTACTTTCTGGGACAGGGTCTCTCACTGAACCTGCTAGGCTGGCTGCCCAATGAGCCCCTGGGATCCTCCTGTCTCTGACTCCTCAGAGCTGAATTTACATGTGAGTGCCACCACACCCAGCTTTTACACAGGTTCTGGGATTTGAACTCAGGGCCTGAAGCTTGCTCAGCAAGGACTTTACCAACTAAGCTATCTCTTTACCCCCTACTTATTTTTAAAAGTTTGTTTTATGCAAATATATCAGCAGATATTTAAACAGGTTTCAGAATGTTTTGGAAATCATTAGCAATTAGAAAGAAAAATCAAAATCATTAGGTATTTCTGAAGAGGTAAAATTTTGACCCTGATATTGCCTTGGTTTTCCGTCATTATAATAAAGTCAAAATTACTGGATCAACTTTAAATGCTTTTTTCTATTCTTTAAATTTCTTTTACAGTTTTTAAAAGTATGCAGTTACTAGTAAATGTCCTTCAGTTGAATGAGTTAACTGGAAAGTGTTGGGGTCCAGGAGTCACCCCACAAACCACACAATATCCAACCTCAGTCAGACAGGGCTGGTTTGTTGAATGCACACCCTAATACTGACAGATCAGGGCCACAGCTCAGAATTATCTGAGGCTATGACAATGAACATTTTTCTCAGTGCCAGGAAAAAAGACAAAAACAACAGTGAGCTCATATGCAGGTGCAAGAAGTGCTGCCTGGTGGTCAGCCCTGGATCAGGCTGTTTTAGACATAATAGTTCATACTGACATTTAATTTGATGGGTTCTACGTAAAGTTTTGTGGAATTTCTTAAGATTAACAAACCTCAGGACATATAGAACATAACAGGATGTGTGATCAGCATGACCTTGCTCTGAGTCAAGTTATTTTTTTGTGTCTCTTACTGGCAGGCATATTACAACAACGTGAAATTGCTGGCAGGTATGGAACAAAATGGCTACAGCTATGCTGGCGGGTAGGGCAGACATCAACAGGAAGTAGCATTGAGTTTATTTGTGTAAGCATGTGTCATAATAGACGCCTTGGGCTTATCTAGTCCAAGTCCTTGTATTTTATCACTCCTCAAAATTCTACCAACAAACAAAACCCTCTCAGCATCTCATCTTATTGTGTCTGTGCTCGAGTGTGCACATGTGCACATGTGTGTGTGGGGGGGTGGATGTGTGTGTAGCTGTGAAAATGAACATTAATTTGCTTTCAAAGAAGTAAGACACATCAGGAATATATTAGGTATTATTGATTATAAGTTGGAAGGAATAAGTTTTTTAATTGTGTATAGTTTCTCATTTTATTGACCAATACAATTTGAAATTGTTATTTCCTAGAAAAATAAAAAAGATTTTCCCATAGATGATTAAGACACATTCTCAATAATGTTTCCCTATTGACTATATACTTCCTAACATGGCCAGCCTCCTATATAAAGCCTCTGAAACTCTTGGAAGTTTACAGTTTTCTTCTAAAATTATAGTCACTGGGAGCCAGTGAGACAGCTCTGCAAGTAGAGGTTCTCACTACCAAGCTGAGTTTAATCCCTTGGACCTAAATAATGGACAGAGAATTGATTCCCACAGGTTGCCCTCTGACCTCCACCACTTGTACCACAGCACGTGTCCACCCACACATGTATACACACATGCACATATACACAAAGCAAATACCTGCCTGTAAAAAGTGACATTGGCAAAGCATTTGTCCAGGGGCCCTTACGAGTCTTCAGACTTAACAACGACAAAAAGCCCATAACACAGACAGAAGGGTGACCTTGTGCAGAGAGAAGCAAGAAGACCAATACTTTGGCAGCTTCCCTTCATGAGCCTGGTTGCCTCCTTCCCTGAGAGACCACTCCACCACAGATTTAAAATTCCCTGATTAGCTTTAATCTACTTCAAGTTGGTAACCTGCATCAGGAATCCTAAAATGTGTACTTATGTTAAAGTATGTAATGAAATGTAATCACCCACTCATTGTGCTGGCCCGAGTGACTCTCAGCTTATCTTTTGGCTCTCTGACTGACATCATGGCATCTGTTCTTTGGCTAGTCCACAGCTACACCACCCAGAACATGTTCCAATCCTGTCTGATCTCAGACGCTAAGGAGGGTTGGGACTGGTTGCTCCTTAGATGGGGAATCCTATGGCTAGGCCTGACATGGTGGTACACATCCTTAATTCCAGCACTGGAGAGGCAGATAGGAGGTTCTCTATGAGTTCAAAGTCAGCCTGATCTACAAAGCAAATTCCACACCGGCCAAGTATTCATAGCGAGACCTTGTCTCAAAGAAAGAAAAAAAAAAGGAAAAAAGAAGAAGGGAAGGAAGAAAAGAAGGGAGAGAGGAAGGGAGGGAAAGGAGAAAAGGGAGGGAGGAAAGGAGGGAAGAGGAGAAGAGGGTAGAGGAGAGGAAAAGAATTCTTTGGCTAAAGAAAGGTACCTGAACCAATGTGATATGGCTTCTGCCACTTAACAAATGCACCAAAACAGGAGCATCCTTTACAGAAGATTGCTGCCTCATCTCTGGGTGGTCCAACAGGCTTCACTGTGTAAGAACATTCAGGAGATAAATGAAGAGTGAAAGGGGTTCAGAGCCCCAGCTCTCTGACACAGAAGGAGAATCTGCACCTTTGAAGACTAATACTGAAACCAGATGCTTAGCTTTACGACTTCCTCCTCCCAAACACCAAGATAAGAAGAAAAATATACAGAAGTCAGTTGGTGTTATCAGGAAGTGATCGTTAGTTTTTCTGAAAACATGATGCCTTGGGGCTTTAAATGAAAGCACTAATTTAACCATCCCTGTAATGAATAAATATTCAAAAAGAGTAGTGCATAAACTTTCTTGCCTCAGGCTAACAGACATACTTATAATTCTGTCTTGTGTATTTGTCACAATTTTTCTTTTCCATCTACGTGTGCGTGTGCGTGTGTGTGAGTGTGTGTGTTTTGTTAGGAATCCAACTCGGTGCTTCCTGTATGCTAAGCACATACTCAACCACTAAGCTATACTCTCCCTTACATTTGAAAACTCATTTTTTCTTTAGACAGCTGTGGCAATTTAAATGAGAATGTTCCCCCTAAACTCAGATGTCTAAATACTTGGTTTCCAGTTGGTGGAGTTGTTTGGGTAGGATAAGGCCCTGTAGTCTTGCTGGAGGAAGTATATCACTGGAGGTGGGCTTTGAGCTTTCAAAAGACTTGAGCCACCCCACTTAGTGATATGTCCTTGCCAAAAACAGAAACAAAAGGGGGTGCCCCTGAGGAACAATACCTGAACCTGACCTCTCATTTCCAGACACAAAGACACACAGGTCTGTTCATTTGTGAACAGACACACATACACACACACACACACACACACACACACACACACACATTTTCTTTGACTGGCTATCAAAGGAAGTTAAGACAACTTCACAAAATTCTGTTCATGAAACTGACAATTTGTAGATTTACTGTTATTCAATAAATTCTGAGATTGAAAAGACAGAAATGTGTCTAAATTCCTGACAGCAAGCTTGTCATGGTGTAGTAAGCCTGAATTCGGAGAAGTAGAGATAACACCAGGATAATCAGATGTTCAAGGTCACCCTCTGCTGTATATTAAGTTCAAGACCAGCCTGGGCTATTTGAGACCCATCTCAAAAAAACAAGCAACAACATCTCTTACTATTTATCCAAGGTACAAATAAATTGCAGAGTGGTGGGTGAGGCAGAGATTGGAGGTGGGAAATGGCTTTTCGTTTTTATTTTTTGAGACAGGTAGCCCTGGGTGGCCTGGAACTTGTACGTCTTATATCTGCCTTCCCTTCTGATTGGTCCCCTTAGGGTTACTACTTAGTTGACACTCATTCTGTCCACCTTTGGGTGCCCATCTGTGCTCTGCCCTAGCAGTGAGAAGTGGGGTACAGTAGGCTCTTCCTGTTGCTATGATGAAGTACTCTGACAGAGGCTAATGGAGGGACAGAGAGTTTATTTTAGCTCACAGTTCAGAGCACAGCCTATCACAGTAGGGTGTCGAGGCAGCTGGAGCTTGTACTGGCTGGTACCATTAAGTCCACAAGCAGAAATGAATGCATGCTGCTGCCTAGGTCTCTTCTGCAAGGTGTACAGTCCAGGATCTCAGGGAATGACTTTCTGCCCGAAGCAGGCCTGGGATGCGAGCAAGACATTCCTCCACAGGTGTGCCCGAGAGGTTCATCTCTCAAGTGAGGCTGGAGTCCATGAAACTGACAACAGTGAGCGTCATACCCGGCTGCCGTGTGCGGAGGCTATGGTGGGAAGATCTTCTGAGCCCAGGCTGGGCTTAGGAAAAAAAATTTTTATAAGATGTATGTTGGGGATGTAGCACAGGGGTAGGGAACTTACATAGTGCATGTGAGCCCCTACACCCCAATCCACAATCCCCAATACCACAAATACATACATACAAATAAATAAATGAATGAATGATGAAAATATGTAAGTCAGGCAGTGGTGGAGCAATGCTTTTAATCCCAGTGCTCAGAAAGCAGAAGCAGGTAGATCTTTGTGAGTTCAAAGCAGCCTGGTCTACAGAGTGAGTTCCAGGACAGCCAGGGCTACACAGAGACACCCTGTCTAGAAAAAAAAAAAGGAAAGAAGAAGAGATGGGGGGAGGGGAGAGGAAAGGTAGATGGGAAGAGGGGGGGATTGTCTTGCCACACGACCTTTCCTTCCTCTCTTCCTTGCCCCTTGGCCTTTCTGAATGTTACCGAGTGGGAATGCAGTAAGTTCTGGAGCATCGTCCTGCTTTTTCTCTGACATCTGTGTCTTTTCTCCATTCCTGTCCTTCCTAGTCATTGCCACCTCCACCCAGGAGTCCCCTTGCCATGGCCTCTTAAGGAAACTCTTACAATGGAAGAGCTATGGCTGCACTCATCCCACCCCCACTCCCTTTCCATTTCCACTCACACTCTTCCTAATTCACTGTAGCCTCTCCAGCCCGTGACCTCTCAGCCGGAAGGTCACATACAATGCTACTACATAGCCCTGTGACGGAGACTGCAGCTGGGGTAGGCAGAGTTGAGGTGCGGAAGGAAAATCAGGACATAAGTCGAAACTCCAGAGCAGGGGAGAGAGCAGGTACTTCCTGGTAACTCTTTGGAAGCTCTGGCCCAGGGCAGAGTCTGGGTTACAAGGTCGTGGATGCCATCTTAGCTTTTCAGAACAGTGGAATTATATTACCTGCTCATGTCTGTGTCTCAAGACCACCCCTTTGCCAAAAACATCATTCTTACCATAACATTCCTATGTCTCTCACTTGGCCTTCAGTCCCTAAGCACAGGACACACGAATTTCAAGCCTTCCTCAGTTCCCTCCCCAACTCCATCCCTCTTCACTCTCCTGCAGGTTACTGCTGTCCCCCTGGATTTCTAGAACTTTCACTTAGCTTTCTTTTATGTCACTGGCCACATTGAACTTTAAGCCCTGGTCCTTGAAAGAGGCCAGAGAGCATCAGGATTCTTGGGTACGGCCCATGTATGTTTATGCCTCTGTCTCCCTGACACCTAGCACTGTGTCTTTCCATAGCAGGTGCTCCAGGACAGTCCAAGAATCAAACACCTGGCCCTCACTCTACAGCAGCTCCCTGGAGCCTGGGGCTCTATAGGTGTTTGTTTCAACTCCCTTGCCTAATTTGGGAACCTCCCTTGGTCCCTCTCCTTGCTTTCCCTCTCCAGTTCCTGTCTGCCAGCCCTGTTCCCTGCCCAATCTCCTAATTAAGCCCAGACAATGCTCCTACTCACTCTTTTGGCAGCTGCTGGTGGCCCCTCCGCCTCCTACTCTTTCTGGTGTTTACATCTTTAGTTCTACTGACAGGAGGCTGCCCTAGAGGTTCACACTAACCAGACTTCACCTGTTCCAAGATGACAGGCAGAAAGGCCTCAGAGTTCAGCTTCTTCTGCATCTCATCCCACCCTAGAGGGTTCGTGCTGGAACGGAGCCCAACATTAATAATACGTTGGAGGGGAGACGAGAGCGGCACCTGCCTTGTAATCACCGCACGCAGGCCTCTTTATGTGAGGCGTCTTTCTTGAGAGATACAAGACCTAACTTGTTCTAGATAGAAACCCGTGTAATGATAAGCCAGGCACTACTGTAACTTGTATTTACCTTTTCGCTGACCTCAGAAATACAAAACTTGAAAGAAACTATGCCTCTGAGGACTAAATACTGTGGATGTTTCTAGTCAACCAATGCCTAACGCACACTCACACACATACACACACACACTCACTTATGCACACACACAGTCACACTCACACATATACATATAGACTCATAAACTTACACATACATTAACACACATACACACAACATTCACACACACACATACCCCTACACTCACACATACTTTTTAGGAAATGTCTCTAACTGACTCCTCTACAATTAAAGAAGCGATGTACTGTGATATTCTACTTGTAACACTCTCAGGTTTAAAAATCGCTGTCTGGATCCAGGCTCTACAGCAAATAAATAAATCTAGCTAGGAGGTCATTTTTTAGATTTCTTTTTCCTTTACTTTTCTCTCTGTTTCTCAAACATGGCACCTGAATTTCTCTTCTTAGGAAAAGCATTCTCCTTAGGCAGTGTGATGTGAGAAATAGCAATGAAAACCAGTGTGGTTGTTGTAGATGCTCTCTCTCCAGGCCAGCCTTCCCTTCTTTATAGTTTTCAGAATCTCTAGTTAGGCATGGTGCCTCACTCCTGTAATCTAAGCACTCTGAGGCAGGAGCATCACCAAAAGTTCAAAGCCACCCTGAGCTACAGGATGAGTTCCAGACCAGTCAGAGCAGACCTCTCGACAAAAAAGAATCCCCCATATTACTGTGAGGAGGGAGGGTCAACACAGTAGCTAAAGACCAGCTTTCTTTAAAAACCATAGCCCTGATAATTAGATTGTGAACAGGAAGGGTCTCTGAATGGCAGCTTCCTTAGAAATGAAACATCAGGGAGATATAAGGCCCCCCCATTCTGCATTCCTTTGTTGTACTTTCTCTCTGGAAAATTCAGAGACAGTGCCATCACTGGCCGTGCACTAAGTGGTTGACATAGATGCAGTCTGAATCTAGGATAACGATGACATTACAAGCCAGTCCTGAGCAGCGTCTGCACGGGAAAGGTAAACAGCCCACCTCTGTACACCAGTGTCGTCTTAGCTATTTAGTCATATGCATCTGAATCTAATCATAACCAACAAGAAGTCTGATGACACACTTACTGGTTCCAAATGGACAGACTAGGAGTTAAACATCCTTTGTCCTCAACAAGACACCACCCCATGATGACAGTCCTCCTTTGCTAATGTTTAAATAATTTCCTTTGGGGCTATAGTAACCCTAAGGAAACACATAGCTTCTGGAGGGTTCATGTTGTCTGTTTCTTGTTAGTTTTTTTGGGTTCAGTCAGGCACACACTTTTTTCTGAATATATATTATATATCAATAAAAAGTTTTAAAATACCTGTTTTGTAAGTTTATCTTTTTGAGTGGAACTACTAACCAGATTGGTTAGGATTAAAGATTTTAAAAGGTAGAAAGCCAGGCAGTGGTGGTACATGAGAGAAGGCAGAGGCAGAGGCAGAGGCAGAGGCAGAGGCAGAGGCAGAGGCAGAGGCAGAGGCAGAGGCAGAGGCAGAGGCAGAGGCAGAGGCAGAGGCAGAGGCAGAGGCAGAGGCAGCAGAGGCAGAGGCAGAGGCAGAGGCAGAGGCAGAGGCGGCAGAGGCGGCAGAGGAGGCAGAGGAGGCAGAGGAGGCAGAGGAGGCAGAGGAGGCAGAGGAGGCAGAGGAGGCAGAGGAGGCAGAGGAGGCAGAGAGACAGAGAGGCAGAGAGAGAGGCAGAGGTAGAGGCAGAGGTAGAGGCAGAGAGGCAGAGAGGCAGAGAGAGGCAGAGAGGCAGAGAGGCAGAGAGGCAGAGAGGCAGAGAGGCAGAGAGGCAGAGAGGCAGAGAGGCAGAGAGGCAGAGAGGCAGAGAGGCAGAGGAGAGGCAGAGGAGAGGCAGAGGCAAGTGGATCTCTGAGTTCGAGGTCAGCCTGGTCTACAGAACAAGTTCCAGAACAGCCAGGGCTACACAGTGAGACCCTGTATGGAAACACAAATAAGCAAACCATATGGTGGATTTCTAAGAGAGAATTGGGGAGCTGGCTCAGCAGTTAAGAGCACTTGCTGCAGCCGGGCAGTGGTGGCACATGCCTTTAATGCCAGCACTTGGGAGGCAGAGGCAGGTGGATTTCTGAGTTTGAGGCCAGCCTGGTCTACAGAGTGAGTTCCAGGACAGCCAGGGCTACACAGAGAAACCCTGTCTCGAAAAACCAAAAAACAAACAAACAAACAAAAGAGCACTTGGTGCTTTTACAGAGGCCCAGTTTAATTCTCAGCTCCCACATGGTGACCCACAACCATCTGCCCCCAGTTCCAGGAGGATCTGATGGCCTCTTCTGGCCCCCACAGGCACCAGACAATATGTGGTTCACATATATACATGAAACAAAACACTCACATACACAAAATAATTAGATATACATTTTAAAATTTAAAAAAGCCCTCAGTACAGGCACATGCTACCATGCCTGTCTGTTTCTGTTCATTTGACTTAGACTGTCAGCCTTGTAGAAATAGCAACTATCCTGCTTTATCCATTTCATGTTATCTGTATGATATGGGTGCAGTGTGTGTACACACTTGTGTGGGTGCACTTGCACATGTATGCACACGTGTGAAGGTGTGAAGGGCAGAGGTCGATGTTGTGTGTCCTTTTTTTTTTTTTTGGTTTTTCAAGACAGGGTTTCTCTGTGTAGTCCTAGCTGTCCTGGAACTCACTCTGTAGACCAGGCTCACCTCGAACTCAGAAATCCGCCTGCCTCTGACTCCTAAGTGCTGGGTTTAAAGGCGTGCGCCACCACTGCCCAGCTTATGTTGTGTGTCTTACTTAATAGATCTACCTTGTGTTTTGAGACAGGGTCCCAAACTGAACATGGAGTTTGTCAATTCAGTTAGGATGGCCTGTAAATGATAGCGATCCACCAGACTCTACCTCCTCAACCATGATATTATATACAGTGTATAAAACTAGTGCATCTAGCTTTTATTCTTAATGTGTGTGTGTGTGTGTGTGTGTGTGTGTGTGTGTGTGTGTGTGTTATGTGGATGCACCTGTGCTAAGGTATGCATGTAGACGTCAGAGGTCAGCTTTGTAGAGTCACTTCTTTCTTGCCATCTTTACATGGGTTTTGGAGATTAAACTCTGGTCTTCAGGCTTACATAGTAGTGCCTTACCCACAGAACCATCTTACTGGGTTGTCATTCCCATTTTTTTAATCTGTGCATGATGTACATGTGTGTTCACATGTGCAAGGACAGGCATATCCATGCCATGGTGTGCCTATGGAGGCTAAAGAGCAATCTCTGGTCCCTGCCTGACACCTTGGTTGAAACAGGGTCTCTTGTTATCTGCTACTGTGCATGTCATTCCAGGGGCCCTGGAGCTACCTCCCACATTGCCAAGGAATTACAGATTGCTGTGTTCCATTCTACATGGGTGCTTGGGATCTGAACTCAGGCTCTCACACTTGCACAGCAGGCCTTGCTATCTCAAGCAGCCAATGCCCAGGTTTTGCATGATGCTAGGGAGACAAGCCCAGATCCTATATTTGTTTCACGGCAAGCACTTTATTGACTCCGCCGTCTTTCCATCCCTTGTTCATGGTTTTAGTGTGTGTGTGTGTGTGTGCGTGTGTGGTGTGTGTGTTGGTGGGGAGGGGTGTGGTAACATTTATTTACTGGCTGGGGCATGTGCTATGATATGTATGTAGAGGTCGGAGGACAATTTACAGGAGTTGGTTCTCTCCTTCCACCCTGTAGATTCTGGGGATTGAGCTCAATTCAGGAGGCACGAAGGCAAGTGCCCTCACCTGCTGAGCCATCTCTCTGGCCTCTTGTTCATGTTTTGAGTGGAATTGCTAACCAGTAATTCCATACATACACACACAGTTGCTTCCCGCAGTGTCAGACAAATAGCGGTTCTTTATGGAATAATGGAGTGAATATATTATAGGTTAAATAACCTCTCCTAGGCCACTAGGAAAATGTATTTCAAGTCCCAAACAACTGGCTTACAAATGAGCTTTTGGAATTCACTTGTAAATTAGGGGCCATGGGGGGCTCTTCAGGGTTAGCATTAATCATGAGCCACAAGGAAAATTTTAGGCAATTCTCTTCAAGCTTCAAAAATTATATAAGTCTGAAACATAAAAGGAAGAAGATCATAATGCAATTATCACAAGAAACTTATCAGAAGCCCTTAGCAGCAAGGAGAAAAAGAGTGGAACAGAGCAACTTCTTGATATTGTAATGAAAATGCAAACACTATGACTAACACAGACCGCATGAAAATAGAACGTTTTCATTGCATGGCAAGAAGGAAAAGATGTCTATGTCTTAAGCAATCAAAGAGCGAAATTGAAAACGCAGGCAACTGGAAAATGGCAGCGCATAGAAGCTCTCTGTTAAAATACAATCCGACGGTAAATTTTCAATGTAATTTAAAATACACTCCTCCGTGGTTTTCAAAACTTATCTAGATTCAAAAGGAGAGTGAGAGCAGCTTGACATTTGTAGGGATCTGGTTTGGGGTGTGTATTCAACCCATAGTCCTTTCTGTTGTGTTCTCTTGAGGAAAGAGAAAGTTCAGTTGACCATTTTTACCAAACACTTCAGCCTTGCTAATTGGACAACTGGAGAGCCCTCGAGCTCAGCCGCCCCACTGTGTGTTATCTTAGATGAGTCAGTATGCATTGAATAAGGTAGGTACTGGGGCTCCAGAAGGGCAAGTCAAGGTGAAGCTAAAGTTGGCATCAATGACTAAGTTTCACAAAAGCCAAAATTATGGGGGAGCAGAGACGTATAAATGGGCAGAGGAAGTCCACAAAGGAAAGAGATACATAGGCACAGAAGGGCAGAGACAGGAGGCTGAGCCGGAGGGCAGCTTAGGGCAATGAGTCCTGTCTCTGAATTTTTGTCCCCATGAACTCTGGCTAAACTTGTTTCTTACTGGTACTCAATTTCACTTTTCACTTGATATTTTTTAGAGATTTATTTTTATTTATGCATATGCAACACACACGCACACTCGTGTGTTACAAGTTGTGAGTCTCTTGACGTGACTTAATCCTCTGCAAGAGCATCAAACACTCCTAACTGCTGAGCCATCTCTGTAACCCTCTGGTATTTATTTGTTTGTTTGTTCCGAGGCAGGGTCTCCTGTATCTTTGGTTGGTCTTGAATTCATTATGTAGGAAAAGATAACTTTAAACTTCTGATCCTCTTGCCTCATCTCCCAAGCCAAGCACTAGGATTTCAGCCACAAACCACCTCTTCTGGTTAGTGAGTTAAGGTAGTCCTGGGGATCAAACCTAGGGCTTTCTACACACTAAACAAGCACTCAACCATCTGAGCCACGTTTTCAGCCTCCTAGGTTTTACTTAAGTGAATAATTCTTCAGCATCTATCATTTGTCAGTCACTGTTCTTTGTGCTAAAGATATAATAATAAACAAGGGAGAAGAAAATCATGAATTTATTGGGGTCAAGCATGATGATTACAATGTGCATATAGACGGATAATTATAACCCAGCGTAGGAAAGACAGTAGAGCAAAGGGCATGGTGTCATTCAGAGGAGCATCTCATGGTGAACCTTATCCAACCTCATCGGAAGGGGTTTAAGTGAGATGTTGTATATCACAACCAGAAAAACCTGTGCGCGAGCATCTTTGTGTTTAAATATATAGTCATTGCTGAGGAGAGGGCTCAATGTGTGTGCTGTGCATGCCGAGAAAATGAGAGAACTAGCGTTTGGATCCCAGGAACCCATGTAAGTGTCAGGTGGCTGTGGTGGCTTGCCTGGAATCCTAACCTCAGAAGATGGAGACAGGGAACCCCAGAGCAAGCTGGGTAGCAAGACTAGCTGTATGGGTGTGCTCTGGATTTGAGTGAGAGATGTTGCCTCGATGAAGAGGGTGGAAGAGCCATCAGTAATGATTCCTGACATCAATCTTGAGCCTCCACGCATTTGCACACACATGTTCATCTCCACTTGCACATGCATGTGTGCCCACTCACACACAAACATACACACAAGCATGTATGAATATCACATATATGAAAATGAAAAAGAAAAACACATGTACATATTGCTATCTCTTTTTCTCTCTCCTCACCAGGAGGAAATAAGAAAGCAGAGTGCAGGGGCTGGAGCAACATCGGCAAAGCGCTTACTTTCCAAGCATGAGGGCCTGGGTTCAAATCCCAAGGATCAGTGTAAAAAGAGCAGATGTGGTGGCCCATGCTTGTAATCTTAGTATTGGGGAGACAGAGACAGGAGAATCGCTGAGGCTCACTGGCTAGTCACCCTAACCTAATTGGTAATCTTCAGGCTAGTGAGAAACCTCCCTCAAAAGAGATGGCTGGAATTTTTGAAGGTGTCTCTTGAGTTAACCCTCTGGCACAGACACAACCACACATACTTACATAAAACAATAAGATAAATAAATTCAGAGCTTCCCTGGGTTAGTTCTGATGGTACATGCCTGTAATCCCAGTCCTTGGAGGCAAAGGCAGGAAGATCAGGGGTTTAAGAACAGCCTCAGCTACATAGGGAGTCTGTAACTAGCCCTAACCATATGAGAATCTGTCTCAAAAAACCAAAGCAATAACAAAATCCAAACCAAAAGACAACTACTTCTCTAGGTTAGAGTTTAGGCTCCACCACATCTGCATATGACCTGGCGTATATTACATAACCTCCATTTTCCACTTACCTCATTGTATCGCCCTGAGGGCTCAATGGGTAATTTACATACAGCGTATATCTGACATTTAGGAAGTGCTCCACAATTGCTACCATTTTTATTATTGTTGTTGTGGCTGTCGTGAATCTATTTTTGTTACAATTTGAATAAATGTCAGCTGGGGAAGTCTGCATAGAGGTGCAGCTATGCTTGCCCACGTTTAAGGTCTGATCTTCAGCTTAGTTGCTATACATGGAAAGCGGCTGACCCTGGGCATGTCACTACGTACACACCTGTTATTTATCACAGTACATTTTTATTGCCAACTACAGCATTCTGGCAAAGGTAGTGACTCTGAGTCAACTCTGCTCTCAGACCCAGGCAGACCATTAACACACTCTCCTTACAAGTAAAGTCAAACGTAATATTTCCTTAGAAATAACTTCATTTCAGGCTGCTCCCTGAAAGCACCCACAGGCCACCATGGTTGGCTTTTCGGTACACCCACATCTTTGGTCTTATTTTAGTGGTAGGTTTCTTAGACTCATCCCTCTTGCTGGCAGATGATCTCATCCATCATCCCTTGCATCCTTTCTAATTGTATTTCTCAGACAGAAACCTTGACTTCAGGTCTAAGGTGTAGTCATTCCTAACATGAAAAGATTATATCAACTATTTAAAAATACCTTAGTGCAATTTAAAATTACTAGGTAAGGGCTAGAGTGGTTAAGAGCACTTATTGCTCTTTGCAGAGGATAGGGTTCCATTTCAAGTACCCAAATGGCAGCTCATGACAGTCTGTTACTTCAGTTCCAGAGAATCCAATTTCCTCCTCTGGCCTCCCTGAACACAGTCCTGCGAGTGGTGCAGGCAGACCTGCAAGCAAAAACACCTATACACATAAAATAATAATAGTAGTAGTAGTAGTGCAAATTTTCAAAAATTACTATGTGTTTTCAGCTACGATAAGATGAACTAACATTCTTTAAGCCGAATCTAAAACTGTCCTCTTCCCATCTTCTTGGAATTCTTGCCATTTCGGTAACTCCAGAGACGCAAATGCTTTAAGCATTGACTCATCTTCGTGTGCGAGCGCGCTTGGCACTGGAGTATGCTTTAATAGCTATCACTCTACAGAGCAGATGTTTGTATGTTTCGTGGGCATCATAAATATTAAGAGCGATGCTTGAAAAGCATTTCCCATTAATTGTTAATGTTCACTGCGTGGATGAAAGAGGGGGAAATCCTTGGGGGGGAATCAAGTCCATTTTTATGTCTAACATCCCAATATTTCAATTCCAGGGCCGAGGCTGGGGAGCATTAGTCTCTGGTTTCTAGGCTATCATCTGAACACTCTAATTAAGATGATGCTCCAGCACCCTTCTCTTCAATGCTCCACACCGAGACACAGACTGTGTGGCTACAATAGGAGACATGTGGACAAGGAGAGGCAGATGCAAATTCCAACCCCAGCTCCATCTCTTCCTGGCTCAAGGAGAATCACAGGTTTACTTGGCCTCCCTGAATTTAGTTATTTAACCTATGAAAGATGAGAGTGATGGTCTTGTGATTAAATAATTAAGTAATTAAAATAAGAGAGATGTCCAGCTGGTCTTTTGCTTCTTTGTAGGTTCTTCTTTCTTCAGCCCTTCTCCCTTTCAAGCCCTTGCCACTAGATAGGAGAGAAAAGGATAGAGGGGACAAGCTCCCTGAATAAAGTCAGGGGTCAGAAAGGGGTGACGTCATTGTTAGACTACTTCCTGATGATTAGAGGCATTGAGTTCTTTAGCGGCAAGTTTGATCTTTGCTGTCAAGATCTTCTTCTTCTTCTTCTTTTCCTTCTCCTTCTCCTTCTTGCTGCATCTTTTCTCAGGACTACTTAACAAACCACAACTAACAACAACCAACAACTAACAACCATCTACCCAGCTTCTCAGGGCCCTAGCATTTATATACTCTCTAAAGTCTCCAGAATTCTAAATGTCGCACAGTTGCAGGAACTATCTGCATCTGGCAAAATCACACTTCTGCTAGAGCATGAGACAAATCATAGTCTGCTGCTTCGAAGTAATCCCACACATGAGATTAAAACAAAAAATGTATTCTTATACTATTTCCATGTTTTTAAAAGAAACCAAAATTCCAAAATTGTCAGTACAGGTATGTGTATGTCCTTAGTTAGGGTCACTATTGCTGTGATGAAACACCATGATGAAAAACAAGTTGGGGAGGAAAGGGTTTACTTGGTTTACACTTCCAAGTTGTAGTTCATCATTGAAGGAAGTCAGGACAGGAACTCAAACAGGACAGGGACCTAAAGGCAGGAGCTGATGCAGAGGCCATGGTGGGTGCTGCTTACTGGTTTGTTCTTTATGGCTTGCGCAGCTTGGTTTTTTATAAAACCCAGGACCACCAGCCCAGGGATGGCACTACCCACAATGGACTGGGTCTCACCATGTATCACTAAATAAGAAAATGCCTTCTAGGCTTGCCTACAACCTGATTTTATGGAGGCATTTTTTTAATTGAGGCTCCTCATCTCAGATGACTTTTGTTTGTGTTAAGTTGACATAAAATCATCAGGCACAGTGGAACAGTGGACATACATAAACACATACGGGGGGCGGGGGGAGGGAGAGGGGGAAGGGAAGGGGAGGGGAAGACAGCCTCCCAAGAGCTGCAGGTGAGCACTGTGATGTGTGGCTATTCATTGAGGGTCCATTAGTGATCTCTAACTTAAATAAGTTCACATAATAAATTAGCTAAAGACCAGAAATGACAAGACAATTGTATCATAGTAAGTATTATAAAATTCAGGGGGAACTTACAGCTCTGTTGAGGTAAGGACAGAAGTGTATTTAAAAAAATGGGAAGCCAGGTGTGACGATTCACACCTATAGTCCCAGCATTCAGCAGTAGAAGCAGGGAGACAGGGACATCAAGGTCATCTGCAGGTACATAGTGAGTTTGAGACCAGACTGAACTACATAAGAGCTTGTTCGATGTGGGATAGGGTGGGGTGCACACCTTTAATCTGTCTTCAAGCATTTTGGAGGCAGGTGGATCTCTGTGAGTTCAAAGATAGCCAGGGCTCCACAGTGAGAGAAAGAAAAAAGGAGTAGGAATCCAGACACCTGCATTCGGGATGCCACAACAACCAACATTGTACAGATCACTCTTTTGTACCAAACACCTTACCTTCCTAGTGAAAGATTATTTGCTTCTGAGTGTAGCTAAGAAGACAATGCTTTCAGATAGAAATGAGAGGTCCATGACCGTCTCCACCCCTAAAACCCACAAAACCTCTCTGGCACTGACCTGTGTGTGCTGATTAGTTGTACCATGAGCAGCTGCAGATGAAGTCAGCTGAAATTCTAAAATCAAATCATGCATAGCACCAAGCTGGTTCTTTTTTCCTGGGATGAATTTTAAACTGTTGCAAAGTCTAAATTTTAAATCAGTATATCCCCCAAAGAGTCTGATTCAGGAAATTGCAAAGAAAATAGAAACGAGAATAAAAATTACAGAAAAAAAAATGAGGTTCCTTTTTAAACAACTTGAACTTTGTATCAGCCACTGGCAGTGGTCAGCCTCCTTTATAGGTTAGTTTTGTTTTTGTTTTCTTTTTGCAGTTCTAGATTGAAATCCATGCTAGGCAAATACTCCACCACTGAGCTACAACCCTAGGCTCCTGCTCTTTATGTATGTCATAAAAATATTTCTTTCTCTGTAACCCAACCTAATAAATACTTTAAACGTATTATGTTCAGGCAGGAGCTCCATTGTTAGTTTATGTCCTAGTTAGATTTGTCAACTCGATGCAACCAGAGTCACCTGAGAAGAGAGTCTCAATTGGGGGATAGGCCAGATCACATTGGCCTGCGGGCATATCTGTGGAGAATTTTCTTCATTTTTTTTTTTAATTGATGAAGGAGGGCCAAGCCCAGTGTGGGCGGTGCCATCCCTAGGCAGATTTTCCCAGGGTATATAAGAAAGAGTCTGTGAGTGAGCTAGTCAGCAAGTAGTGTTCTTTTATGGTACCTGTCCTGACTTTTTCTCGGTAATGTATTGTGACCTGGAAGCATAAACCAAAGAAACTCTTTCTTGCCCAAGTTGCTTTTGGTCAGTGTTTTATCATAGCTACAGAATGAAACCAGGACTATCTAATTCATAGTTCCACCTTTCCCTGGGAAAGGCATCAAAGAGAAAGTGACCTGAGGCTACCTCCAGGGATCAGACTGGACCTTCCTAGTTGATAAGTGCAGTGAGTAATTTTGAGATCTTCACCTCGCTGGTTTTTCTGTTCTTTAAGAGCTTCATTTTTCTGAGCTCACTTTGCCTTCTTCCTCTGGCTTCTTGCAGTTACATTCTCCTGTCTTCTGGATGCTCTCTTAGCCTCTTTCTACATCTATCTTCCTCCAAGTTTCATGCACGTGCCCTTTCCTCTGACCCTGAGTCACAGGCTTCAGCCAAGCATGTGAGCATCTCTTATACCCAGACAAGTGACTCATAGGTTGGCAGTCTCCTTACCTGAGATTCAAATCCTGTATCCACTTAGCTTTTGCATGGCTCATGGGCACCCCAAGCTCCAAAATGGACCACACCATTTCATCTCAAAGTCTGTCTCTCTTGATACCAAGTATGGGGGTACACACCTGTTGCCCAGGACCTGGGAGCTGAAGCTAGAAGACTGCTTGAACAGTATAGTGAGGCACATCCCCTCCCCACCCCCTACATTTTTTCCAGTGTTACATAGCACATTAATGACACACCACTCCCTCACTTAAGCATGCTAGGAACTTGGGAGCCTTCCTTCAGACTGATCTCTCCCTTCATCCTGACTATTCTAACCAAGCGATATATTTAGCTTTGGTCTTTTTTTTCAGATGGGATCTCACATAGCCCAGGCTAGCCTCAAACCCCCTATGTAGCCAAGGATAACCTGCTGGCCCTGATCCTCCTGCCTCTACCTCCTGAGCACTGCACCTTCATACCCCACCAAATACTGTTTTCAAGAACTAAGTGTTTTCAACACTGAAACGCCTGTAGATGAACGCCACATTTGTTTTCCACTTTAGTGAAAGTGAAGTGCAATGTTTTATGCTTTTATCACATAGCCCTGCAGTCAATGACTCCATGCATCTCTAGATGATGCAGTTTTCGTCTTCCCTAGTGGAAACCCTGACCTATGAAACATTAACTCTTCACTGCCTCCTCCTCCATCTGGTCCTAGCAACCACTATACTCTCTACCTGCATTTACCAATGCCAGTCATTCATCCCAGGGGAATCACAGTCTATCTTTGTGGCTGATTTCTTTCACTTAACATGGTGTTATCAGCTGGACAGCATAACAAGTGTTCCAGGCTGGACCATTTATCAGGTTATTCTTCCTTTTCTGAGGTGAGTAGTACTTCACTTGCAGATACCTGGCACGTTAGTTGGTCCACGCATCTACTGATGGCTACTTCTGACTATTGGAAACAGCACTTTTGTAAATGTGTGTGTACATTACATGCCCGAGCCCCTTTTGAAACATATTCAGAGGCGGGACGGCTGGGTTATACAGAAATTCTATGTTTAATAATTATTTTTTAAATTAAATTTATTTATTTATTGTGCATGTGTCTATGTGTGAATGTATTCTTGACACTGTGTGTATGCAGATCAGAGGACAACTTGCAGGCTTGGCAGAAAATACCTTTGCCTGCAGAGCCACATCATCTGCCATTATACTTAATAATCTTGAGGGACCATCACGACACTTTCCACAGTGGCTGTGTCATAGCACACTCCCATCAGAGTGACTTTGATTTCTCTGCCCACTTGCTGACGGTTGAGTGGAATGTTGTTGTTTTTATAATAGTCATCCACGTGGTGTGAAGGGGTCATCCGTGTGGTGTGAGGGATTCTATCGATTATGATTTTGATTTGTATTTCTCTGGTCATTAGGTTTTTTTGTTCTCCCCGCCCCCCATGTTTGTTGGTGATCTGTTTGCCATCTTTGGGGAAAATTCTGTTTGTATCCTTCTATTTTTAAATTGGGTTTCTTAGGATTTTTATTGTTGTTATTAAGTTGTGGGAGTTATTTATACATTTAGATCTCAAACCTGGCATGGTAGCACATGCCTTCAAACCCAGCACTTGGGAGGCAGAAGCAGGTGGATCTCTGTGAGTTCGAGGCCAGTCTGGTCTGCAGAGTGAGTTCCAGGACAGCCAGAGCTACACACTGAGAACCTGCCTCAAAATAAATAAACTCTAAATACCAATCCTCTTTCAGATAAGTAATTAGCAAACTTTTTTTCTTTTCATTTGAAAGGTGGTCCTTTCATTCGTAGTCCTTCCTTTATGAGGGAGGTGGGGTTGGGGTTTGGGGTGGGGGTGCTGCATGTCAGAGAATAATACACAGGTATCTGTTTTCTCCTCGTTTGTGGGGTGCCAGGCTTAGCAACAGGCACTTGTGCCCACTGAGCCGCCTCACCAGCCCCTTTCCTCTCCTTTAGAACTTCCAGTGCTGGATCAAACCCAGAGTCCGTGCAAGACAAGCACTGTATGTGAGCCGCATCCAAAGCTTCGGAGCCTCGCTAGTGTCCTTTCAAACACAAAAGGGTTTTTTCCCAGATTTTTATGAGGTCCAACACATCTATTTGTTCTTGTCTTGTCTGGACTCAGTATCATCCAAGAAACTGTCACTTACTTCAATGTCATGACTCTTCCTGTGTGGCTTGCTGTTTTGTTGTTGTTTAATGAGAGTTTTAGGGGTTTTTTTTCTTTTCCTTTTTTAAAAACAGATTTTTTTCACACAATATACTTTGATCGTGTTTTCCCTTCCCCAAGTCTTTCCAGATCCTTCCTGCCTCCCTACCCACTCAACTTTATGTTCCTAGACCCCTCTCTCAAAATAAATAATAAAACATAACAATAACAACAAAGCCACAACAATGAAAATCAAAACAAATAAAACAAAAATGCCAAAATGAAACAAAAAGTCTACACATTTACAAAAGCAAACAAACATGGAATTCATTATATGTTGGCTAACTACTCCTGGGTATGGGCCTGCCATGGAATGTGGGTGATAGACTCAGGGACACACTAGAGAAAACTGATTTTCCCTTTGCCAGTGGGTATCGATTGCAGATACCTTCTTGGTTAGGGGTGGGACCCCTATGTCCACTTCCCCACCTCAGTACTGAGAGTTCACCTGGCTTGAATCTGTGTAGATCCTATGCGTGCTGCCACAGTGTCTTTGACGTTGCAGCGTCTGTAATGTCACGTGTACATCAGTCCTTGTGAGTGCTGCTGCAGCATTGTGACACTGAAGCATCTGTGACGTCAAGTGTGCGTCCGTCCTGCTGTGTCCCTGGAGTCGTCCACCACTTCTGGCTTTTACTATCTTTCTGTCTCCTCTTCTGAGTAGATCTATGGGCCTTAAGAGGAGGGATTTAACAAATACATCCCATGTAGAACCAAGTACTTCAATGTCTCTCACATTTTGCACATCATCCAGTTATGGGTCTCTGTGTAAAAATTCCCATTGACTGCAAGAAAGAAGCTTGGGTGATGTGGGCTGAGCAAGGGGATCTGTAAGCACAGCAGTGTCATTAGGAGTCATTTGAATACTACCTTCCACCTGAGATTGGCCTTTGCCTCTATATACACATGTACCTGAATATGCTTGTGTGTGTGGAGGAGGCACTCCACGTGGAGGTCAGAGAACAACTTTCAGAAATTGGTTCTCACTATCCCCCATGGAGACCCTAGGGAATGAACTCAGGTCATCAGATTTGTCAGCAATCACCTTTACCCATCTTGCTGGCCCCATTTTCTTAAAATAGAGGCCCACTGTTCTTTGAAAGAAACTATCCATAACAGGTTAGTAAGATCGTTCCTGATCTTACAGTGTGCTGGTAAAGATAATATAGTATATATATTATATAATATATATATATATATAGCAGTTGCCTCACTGGTCTTTGTGTTAAATATCAGTGCAATGAACATGGTTCTTTTTTTTCTCTCTCTCTTTTTAAAATTTTATTTATTTCACGTGTATGAATGCTATGTTTTTCATGCACATCAGAAGAGGAAATCAGATCCCATTACAGATGGTTGTGAGCCACCATGTGGGTGCTGGGAATTGAACTCAGGACCTCTGAAAAAAGCAGCCAGTGCTCTTAACCTCTGAGCCATCTCTCCTGCCTCACGTGATTTTTTTTTTTTTTAATTAAAGATATGGTTCTGAGGACCCAGGTTCAATTCCCAGCACTCACATGATGACTTATAACCATTTATAACTCCAGTCCTAGAGGGTCCAATACCCTCTTTTGACTTCTATAGGGTGTATGCTTCCGAGTGCACACAGACATACATGCAGGCAAGCACATATACATGTTAGTAAACTAAAAATAACTTTAGAACAGCTAAGCATGGTGATGCATGACCATAATCCCGGCACAAAAAAGAGACTGAGGCAAGAAGATAACAAGTTTGAGCCTATGTTGGGTTATATAATGAGATTCTGTCTCAAAGAAACAGAACAAAAACACCAAAACAATAAACATTAAATAAATAAATTTAAATAAATAAAAGCTTATCTTCTTTGTCCTACATTGCACAAGTTTTTAACATCTCCCCTAGTTGAGACTTTAATTTAAATAATACATATAGGCAAAGATGGAAAAAAAAAGCCAAGCTTATAATTTATTCTATGGTATGTGTCATAAGCAGCACTAATAGCGAAATTCTTAGCACGGATGCTTCCCAAAGCATTTGAAAGTTCATACAAATTTATGCATGGAAACATACGAAGGGCTACTACCAAAATGCTGCTCTCCAGCAGCTCTGGGCGCCAGCAGAAGTAGAGGCAGATTTTTTTTTTTTTTAAACTCCCTTTTCTCTGCCCATATTTTCAGATTTCCTCCAGTAAACATTAAAGTGTAGAGATAGTTCTCAGGAAAAAGAAATGATCTTTGGGATATTAAATCTGACATTTGAAAGTCTGAGTCTTCATTTAGCACATTTTATCACTAGGCACGGCCTGGAATCGCAGCTCACCTGGCCGTGTGTTAGACGGGGACCGACTGCGGGAAAACAACCTGGAAAACAACCTTCTTAAATTGTTAGTGTCTGTCAAAGCAGCCAGGAGCATTTAAAGCCCTTGCAAGGGGTGGAGGTGCTATTTTCTTAGTGAATTGTGGCTTTCATTATTACTAGTATATGCTAAATATCTAAAAATAAACTCCCCTTGGTGCCCTGGAAGCCTTATTTAAACATGTTTCCACATCAACACGAGGCAAACGTTTAGATCTGTTAGAAAAGGAAATTTGAGAGTTAAGTGTTGTGTTTCTAAGTTTTCAGCTAATGAAGCATTTCAAATTCACAGACAAAAGAAATCCACCCACTTTCTCTTCTACTTATCAGGGAAATATCAGGACTTGGAAAGTTCTCTCCTTGTCCCCTCTCTCCCTGCAGACAGTCACTGCCCCTCAGCTGACTTCAGTCACATGCTCATACTTTATATATGTATGATCTACAGCCACACTTTATGCTCATAAATAATAACAATTGTCGTTATATAGTAGAAGGAAATCTTTATTCTCTACGTGGTTTAGTTGTGTTTATGTTAGGTCTGTGATGCCTGGGCCC
Source organism: Mastomys natalensis (assembly GCA_021653895.1). NCBI lineage: Eukaryota > Metazoa > Chordata > Mammalia > Rodentia > Muridae > Mastomys > Mastomys natalensis. Next base: position 320,349 of record JAJTUV010000028.1, read on the forward strand.
CGTGCGTGTGAGGCCAGACCCCACCGCCTCGCTGCACCTCTCCGCTCACTGATTTCTGTAGGGAACTGCAAATCTCAGTCAGAAATCCCATCCAGTTGGAATGTTTTTCGTCCTCGTTTCCCCATTGTAATTCTACATCTGTTTTCATAAAGACTTGCTTTATCAAAATGGAACGACTCCCATTAGAAACCCTGATTTTCGAGTTAGCCCATGCTTTGCTTTAAACTCAGTAGTTTCGGAAGGAGCCAGAGCTCCCTGAGGCTCGCTGTAGGGCATCGTGTATCCACCTTCTAATTGTGACTGTTAAGACACAGGACTTAGGCTGGGCGGTGGTGGCGCACGCCTTTAATCCCAGCACTTGGGAGGCAGAAGCAGGCGGATTTCTGAGTTTGAGGCCAGCCTGATCTACAGAGTGAGTTCCAGGACAGCCAGGGCTACACAGAGAAACTCTGTCTCAAAAAACAAACAAACAAACAAACAAAAAAAAAGACACAGGACTTAGAAAAGTAATCACAGTCTAATAAGTTTGTTCATTTGTTAAATTGGGTTTTGTTCTAAAATATTTATACTAATATGAACACGACAAATCAAATCAGTCAGTTTAGCCAAGGGACTGCAGCTACACACAGCAAAAAAATCTCTTTCTAATGCCTTAGTCAAATTGACTAAGGAATTGTTGGGAAAGAATTAGCAATTTTCCAAATTATTATAACAATCCTATTATTTTAAATTTTGTTATTCAACCTTTAAAAATGTGATTTATGGTGAACGGCTATCATAAACTATCAAGTAACTTAGCCTAAAATACAGATTGAGTTAATTAACTAATTAATAAATAGATGTCGGTTTGAATAGTGACCAGTGTGGCCCCTAACGGACAGCTCTCTGTTCCTCAGTAACCACAAATCACCCACTTTGAAAACCATTCTCGCTGCAGCCCATAGTGGCTGCCAAGATCACTGGCAGTGTTATAGAATGGAGTGCCGTGTGCTCTCTCAAAACCTAGTCCTCAGGCTCCCAGCCTATGCTGTGCACAGGTGAGAGAAAATAATTGCAACAAATGAGTCAAGTGGTTGGTGAGATTTTCACTCTCAGCTTGAATCACTCTGAGCTAAGAGCTTTAAAGTCAAAACAGTACCTACCCTCTAAGCATCATCTCCATGGTACCTAGTCTGGTCAGAAATACTACTTTTTAAAAAATCCTTTTTTTTTTTTTATGTCTATAAGTACTTAGCCTTCAGCTAGGTATTTATGTTTGTGAACCATGTTTTTGCCTGGTGCCCATGGAGGTGAGAACGGGGCCTGGATTCCCTGGAATGGGAGTTATCCACAGTTATGAGCTGCCTGCCATATGGGTGTTGGAAACCAAACCCTGGTCCTCTGTAAGACCAACCACTGCTCTTAACCACTGAGCCATCTCTCCAGCCCTTCTTTAAACCTTTACTCTGTGTGTGTGTGGTGTGTGTGTGTGTGTGTGTGTGTGTGTGAGAGAGAGAGAGAGAGAGAGACAGCATGCAAGAAGAGGTCAGAGGACAACTTGGAGTCAGTTCTCTAACTGTGGAGGTTTTGAGCATCAAACTTGGGTTATCAGCTTTGATTCTAGGCTTCTACCTGCTGGCCATCTCTCCAGCCCCAGAAATAACCTTTTTCAAAGCAGCAATATAGTACACCCCTCAACTTTCACTTTTCCTTTGACATCTATCATCTAGTCCAGAGTCTAGTTGCTGCCATTGGTACTAGAAACAAGGGTAGGGGCTGGGGCTGTAACTCCATGGGAGACTGCTGGCCTACTATACATATGGCCAAGGGCATTCCCCAGTAAACCCCCCAAAAATAAAGATTAAAATCAAGAATGAGCCCAGTGGTGGCAGGGCATGCCTTGATCCCAGCACTCAGAAGCAGAGGCAGGCACATCTCTGTGAGTCTGAGGCCAGCTTGGTCTACAGAGTGAGTTCCAGGATAGCCAGGGCTACACAGAGAAACCATATCTAGAAAAACAAATGCAAGAACAAGAGAGTTGGAGGGACTTCTCTCTGGATTTTCAGTTTGCTTTGGTTTCCATCAGAAAGGCTCTAGCTACTAACTAGGACAGTCTCAGCCGCACAGTTGCTGGGTTAAGTCACGCCACTACGCCTTCCAGTCTTTTTTGCCACTGAGAAACAAACTCTTATAACTCAATTTAAAAACAAATTGGCCTGGGGAGATGGCTCAGCAATTAACTGTTTAACTGTTTAATCATGAGGACTGGAGCTCTCACTCCAGCAATGAGCCAGGCAGACACATGTAACTCCAGCTCTGAGGGATTGATGCCTTCCTCTGGCCTCCTCACACACACCACATACATGCACAACCAACATACATGTGCACCTACACTCACTCACAAAGAAACATCATACACACAAATACACGAGTAAATAAATCTTTGAAACAAACAACACAATTAAAAATGAACAGCCAGGTAGTGTAGCACACACTTTAATTCCAGCACTCAGGAGGCAGAGGCAGGCAGATCTCTGAGTTTGAGGCCAGCCTGCTCTACAGAGGAAGTTCCAGGCCAGCCAGGCTACACAAAGAACCTTGTCTTGTAAAACAAAACAAAACAAAACAAATAAACAAACAAACAAAAACAACCCTAAGGATCAAAAGGAGACATATAGAAATGGTCAACAAGCAAATGAAAAGAACTTTGTCTTCATTAGTCCTTAGAAAAATTCACATCAAACTACCATGAGAATCCTCTTCAAAATCCCTAGGGTACAGTTAAAAGATCCAATATGGTTACCCATATGAAGAAGTTGAAACCCTCCTACATCGCAGGCTGGAATGTAAAAAGGTGAGTCCCACTTTGGAACAGTCTAATGGGCTCTCAAAAGTTTAAACACAAAGCTACCACTGGGCCTAGCCGTTTCTCCAACACAAATGAAAATCTCATATCCACACAAAAACGTGTACACATGTGTTCACAATAGCCAGTGCCCATCACTGATGGATATTTACATGGGATCTGACATCTACATAGAATGAATTCTGCTCAGCCATCCAAAGAAATCAAGTACTGTTGTAACCTTCAAAAGATGTACAGAGTTGAAAGTTTCATACTAAGTAAAAGCCAGTCACAAAAGACCACATTTCTGGGCCAGCAAGAAGGTTCGGTGGGTAAGGGCATTTCCCATCCAGGCCGACTACCTGAGTTTGATCCCCAGAACCTCCGCCGTGGGAGAAGAGGAGTGAGTCCAACAAGCTGTCCCCATACCACACAGGTGCCATGGGCTCACATACACCACACCCACACTCACCCCTCCCACCCACAAAACAAATATATTTTTAAAAATGTAAAAAATAAACTTAAAGATAGCCAACTAGAAGAAAGAAAGGGTTTATTGTTAGCTTACAGGTTACAGTTCATCACTGATGGAAGACAGGGCAGGAACTCAAGGAAGAAACCTGGAGGCAGGAACTGACACAGACGCCACGGAGGAGCCCTGCTCACTGGCGTGCTCTGTAGTTCCCGTTCAGTTAGTTTTCTTCTAACCACCCCGCCACCCACACACCAGGACCACCGGCCCAGGATGACGTCACTCACATGGGCTGAGCCCTCGGACGTCAATCATACTCAAGGAAATGCTCCCACAGAATTGCCTACTGGCCAATCTTATGGAAGTATTTTCTCAATTGTGGTTTCCTCATACTGGATTACTCTAGCTTGTGTCAAGTTGACCAAAATAAATAAATAAATAAATAAATAAATAAATAAATAAATTTAAATCTATAAATAAATAAACAAAGCCAACACAGAAGATAAGCATTTCTCTTAGGATTTAAAATCACTAGGGATAAATAAGAAAGTCTTTTTTTTTTTTTTTTTTTTTCGAGATAGGATTTCTCTGTGTAGTCCTGATGTCCTGGAACTCACTCTGTAGACCAGGCTAACCTCAAACTCAAGAGATCCACCTGCCTCTGTGTCTGCCTCCTGAGTGCTGGGATTAAAGGTGTGTGGCCTCATCCAGCCAAATAAGAAACTCTCAAGATAGCATTCAAACAGGAAGTTGAAATTGTCTGTGTGGTCAACCATGCTTGGTAGTTTATCAGCGATGTGAATTCTAGAAGACAGATGAGCCCCTGTGTCATCCATCCTTGCTTTACACTACAGCTGGCATAACAGATGCTCCATAAGCACACAAATAAAGAAAGGAATGATTAAATAAATAAAATTACTTTTTGTAAAGTTATGTTCTCTGCCCTAGTTTATACACAATTATCCCAGACTGGTAAGATCTTTCTAAACAATAATGCCACTGACCAACATTTATATTTCTTTAATTCTGATAATATTTTTTTTCATGTAACATAGTGCCTCTCTTATGGACGATTTATCTAGATAACGTGATGTTATCTTTTTTCTGAAGAACTGTTATTAAATCAATAGTGCATCGTGTGACCATTGACATCCCAGAGCTGAGGGAACTAGCTTGTCAATAATATCTTGCTGTAAAAGCTTTGTGTCATTAGAAGATGTAGAAGGCACACATATGAGTCATTTAAGATGTTATATATGTAGAAGACAGACTATCTAACATGGATAAATATTATAGAAGATCCTAACCGGGACCTAAAAACCACCTGCATGGGTTTAAGATAAAGAATGTGTGGGTTGGCCGGGCGGTAGTGGTGCACGCCTTTAATCCCAGCACTTGGGAGGCAGAGGCAGGCGGATTTCTGAGTTCGAGGCCAGCCTGGTCTACAGAGTGAGTTCCAGGACAGCTCAGGCTATACAGAGAAACCCTGTCTCGGAAAAACAAAAACAAAACAAACAAACAAAAAAGATTAAAAAAAAAAATGTATGGGTTAATGGTAGCCGTAGTGGGAAGGCTAGAATTCTAGGAGTTTCAATAACCTTCTTTTTTTTTTTTCGAGACAGAGTTTCTCTGTGTAGTCCTGGCTATCCTGGAACTCACTCTGTAGACCAGGCTGGCCTCGAACTCAGAAATCCGCCTGTCTCTGCCTCCCAAGTGCTGGGATTAAAGGCGTGCACCACCACCGCCCGGCTCAATAACCTTCAAGGTCGGTAAAAATCATTGGTGTAACCAGACATGGTGATATACTCCTGTAATCCCAGGATTCAGGAGGTCGAGGTAGGAGAATCATGAGTTTGAAGTCAGCCTAGGTTATATAAAAACAAAATTAATGCTTGGAGTGGAGATGGAATCAGCTAGTAGGGTACTTGTCTACCCCACAGAAAGCCATGGAGTCCCTCACTGCAGTGGCATAAACCAAGCGTGGCAGCACATACCTGTAATCCCAGTGGAGACAGGAAGATCAGAAATTCAAGAATATCCTCCATTATATATAGTCCAATCTGGGCTACAGTGAGACTCTGTCTTAAAAAAGTATGTGCTATCAATAGGCAAAAGTTATCAATATGAATAGGTTCCAACTCAAATTAAGATTCATCTTCTCAGCACTCTTAAGACAGAGGCAGGTGAATCTCTGAGTTTAGGAAAGTGCTGATTGTATGTTCTACCTTCATGCTTGAAGAGGGAAGTGTGCTTACAAGCAAGCAATGAAAACAAAAGTGACACCCACCGAACCATTGTTCTTACGGTTCCTCTGAGTTTGGGAGTCAATGATACGGCATAAGATGACAGATTCGTCTGCAAGACTTCTAACCGAAGGGAGTTAGCTTTAAACAGATGAAAACGAATCACCATGGAATCACTAGGCATTAGTCTGTGACTGCAGGAAAGTTCGCCATGTAGATTCTTACATGGCGATGAAGTCCGATCCCTGTGGAATGGACCTGGATGGCCGGAAGTACTCCAGCCTCCAGGGGCTCTGCAGTTCAATGATGAGAAGAAACACTGGTGGCAAAGTCTGGCTCAGGAAGAGCCACACCGTGGCTTCTGGGCCTCCACCCAGCTTGCCGCCTGCATTTGCACTCTTTGTTTATTGCTGGTTGCTTGGTTCTGACTTCTTTATCCAGGTGCCATCTCCTTGAATTCTCTCTACAACCCCTTCAGGTAGGCATTGGTATTTTCCATTTCTGGGGTGAGAGTGAGGACTTCCATTCCTAGTTACCCATCTCTCTGCCTATTGCTATTACTGCTCCACTCCCACCCCACCAGGTTTCTGCTTTTAGAATCTTTCTTATAGCCAGGCCAGCTTAACTACACCATCCCCTCACACATGCTGCTCCTGGGCCTGTTTTATTTATCTTTGTTTAAAGGGAGGCTTTGCCCGAGCCTGACCTGTCAGATGGGCAGTATTAAATCCAGCCTCTCCTTGCTGCCAGGACGCTTAGTCTTGGCATGTAGAATCTGACAGGTACAAAAATGCTGGCACACTTGGTAGTCTTCTGAAGGAGGGCTGCAGGGCTGCCTCAGATCTGTAGTCTCAGGTAGGTGTTGTTGCTACAGTTCCTTCCAGGGGTGGGGGAGACATTTGTTGACTCTGGAGAAGTAATGTTTTTTTGGACTTAATTACAGAGCATAGGAAAGGGGGCTCCTACAGGAGTGTGGGTGCTCACCCCAAAAAGGTCACACAGGAAAGTCTTTACCCGAAAGATGGTGGCTTTCAGACAGCCTCAGAGATGGATACCCACACATCCCTAGTCTTTCCCAGCCCATATACTCTAGTCCCCCATCCCCAAGGCCATGTACAGTCATAGCAGTTGCCTACAACAGAAGGGAGTGAGCTGCTGGATATTCAGGAGAGGCCTCAAGGTGGAGGGCGTTTGTCTCAGAGGGTCAAGCTATGGCTACCAAGGCCCAGTCTGTCCAGAACACTTAGTTTCTGCTGTAAACCTTGTTGTAGATATTGGATCTTTCTTTCATGTAATATCTTACATGATTATTAAAGGCCTCTACTCTGACAGAGAAACGCTGAAACAATGTTTAGATATTCATTTATATAACCACTCATTTATAAAATTTTAAAACAGTCTAAGAGCTATGGCGCTGGGCATAGCTCCAGGCTCCCAGGATGAGCTGATTAACATGATGCTCTGTCTCCTCCTCCTTCTCCTCTTCCTTCTCTCCCTCCCTCCTCCTCCATCTTCTCCCCCTCCTCTCCTTACCACTCCTTCTTCTCTCCCCTCCTCCTCTTCCCTCTCCCTCCTCTCCTCCTCTTCCTTCTCCATCTTTGGAGATGGGGGTCTCACTATATCTCCCAGACTCCCCTCAGACTCACAGTCTTCTTGCTTCACCCTGCACCAGGGTTACAGGCATCACACCTGGCCGTGATACTTCTAAGGATACAGAACTGTGACAGAATAAGGCTCAAAGCCCTAATAAACACACAGAGATCTACTTGAGAGTAACCTATTCCTGACTGTTTGCCTTGGCAGTGGTCTCTAGGATTCATGATTTTATGCCTGACAGTTTTCTTTTTTTATTCCAATATAAAGGTAAATCGGGCAAATTCATATTGTTGTCTTTTTTTTTTTTTTTTTTTTTTAAGACTCTTGGGCAAACTTGTGTCTACACCAATAGCTGCATTAAAAGTAAGCGAGGAAGCCAGATTTGGGATGTACCTATAAAGTACTCATGGAAACTGTCTACTGCAGTCAGTCACCGCTCATCACTTTGATCCTGGCTGCTCCAATTTCCATCCCCTTCCCCATCTGCAGGATTCACCCAGTCTATAGATAAAATCTTGCAGAGACCTCAGCAACCAAGAGACGATGCCACAGCCTTTTTACCGGATTGTTCTGCCTTATTTTAGCACCTTATATTTCCCTCCCAATTGACACCGTGTCAGTGCTGTGTTGGGATCGGTCTGTAAAACGCTCCATGAAGGGAAGTGGTTGTCAGTCTCAGAAGATCTGAGCAGTTACACACCTGGCTCTTTGCAGTGGGCACTTCAAAGGCAAAGCAATCTAGCCACAGAGGGAGGAGAGTTCAACAGAAATTATGACTTTTCAGAGTCTGGATTACTTTGAAGACCAAAGCGTGTTTGATCTTCGTTCTGATACTGGCTTTCTGATCACACCACGTGCGGATGGCTAGTGGCTCATTCTTGCCCGTGCCACCTTCTAAACAATCAGCATAAGCATTAAGACAATGTGGTGCTTAACAAATGCACGGCCAACAGAGACATCCTCGTTCATGTAGTGTTCTCAGTTCATTTCATCAGTTAAAAGAAATAGGCATTCATTACAAAAAAAAAATTTAAACTGTCAAAAATAAGAAATCTTAAAGATCATATTTATAGACATCATCCAAAAAGATATTCCACTGCATCTCCTTTGGGGCTTTTTATTTATACATTTTTAACAGCACTGGGATCATTCTAAAAATACTCTTATAGTGAGTATAGACAGTTATGTCCTATTTTCACTTCTAATTATAACACAAGGAGAAGAGCATACTTTGGGAGCTGATATGAGTTCAGGGTTTAGTTAAAAATACGCCTCTCTCTGGAACCGGAAGTTGGGATTGTAGTATTCCGATGAGCCTCTCTCTGGAACCGGAAGCTGAGATTGTAGTATTCCGATGAACCTCGTCATTCTGCTGGTTCCTTTTACCTTAGTAGATTGAATATTTCACTTTCCCTAGATTTTAGAGTGGGATTTTTGATTTTAGATTTGGAACAGTGAGTATGATTGCTCTGCAGTTAAACTTTATGGAAAAAATATACATGAATTTAAATGTCTTGGGAGCCAGATGTAGTGATGTGTATCTTGACTCTCAGCATTCAGATGCAGGAGAATCACTTTAAACTCAAGGCCTGTAGGACTACATGATGGTATTCTGTATGTATATATATAGAGTTCGGTGCCCAGGACCCCCAGTAGGAGAGGCGGGATCTTCTGACCTCCAGCCATGTGCTCTGGGGTACATGCACAGACCGAGCACACCCACACATTAAATAAATACAGTTTAAAGTTTTAAATTTTTTTCAAAATGCAAACCAGTTTGCATTAGGTTTGATACTTATAAAACCCATTTATTTAGCACATTACAGACATCTAGCAGTACCTTCAAGACGAAACCAATCCATTTCCTACATAGGCTTCCCTGAGGCAATGGTTTAGAGACTCTATATTACAAATATTTATTAAACTCTTGCGTGTTATATCAGTTTCCTCCCACACACCCATACTGCAGACCTGGTATAAGACACATGAGGAATGGTAATCAAGAATTAAATCTTTCTTTTAAAAAACTGTCAAAAGCTTGCTACATCAGCATCAAGCGACAGGAGGAGAAATGTCTCCAGTCTACTATACGCCCCTGCGAGCCAGGTTTTAATTTGTTGCGAACGAAGGAAAGAGCCTATAAAAAAATCTTGGCAAAACACAGAACTGCTAATTTAATCAATTTTAGTAGTTAAAGCAGTGACTCCAAGCGCTAACACAATCTGTTGAAAGAACTACTTTCCAAGGTAGGGAGATTCATTTATTTCTGCGTTTTCTTCCCAGTTTTCCAATCTAAGGATATATATGTGGGAAGCCATGGCACACCACTGAAAGTCTCCTCCCAATTAGGAAACAGACCCTGACCCAAACCGGAAGAGGCCTAGTGGCTGTCCTAATCCCGGGGTGCGTGTGTGTGTGTTGTGTGTGTGTGTGTGTGTGTGTGTGTGCAGGGACGGACTGCTGTTGATTGACCATGAAGGAAGAGACCCCTCTTACAGTACAAGAAGACGTGAAACTGGAGAAGGAAAAACAAAACTAGAAAAACAGTCACAATATATCATATGAAAAAAATTTTTAAAAAAAAAAGCAGGAGAATCATGAAGTTTCTGAGACAGCAAATGTTTAAGGTTATAATTTTAAACTGGTGTATGGGTTCAAGCTCTTGGTGGTTTTAATTCTCTAAGAAAAAAAAAAAAAAAACACACCTAACTAGTTTATTCAGAATAACCTGTAAATAAGGTCTTCCAATTTACCTGTGAAAGCTGGAGGCCAGCAAAATTCACTAATTCACCTTTTAAAGTTTTATTTATTTATTTATTTACTGGCAGTGGTGGTGGAGTTTGGAGTAAGACAGGGTCTCTCTATGTAGCCTTGGCTGTCCTGGAACACTATGTAGTCCAGGCTGACCTTGAATTTATAGAGATCTGACTGCCTTTGCCTCCTGATTGCCGGAATTAAAGGTGTGTGCCACCATGCCCAGCTAAGAATTCAGGATTTTTTTTAACATAAAGCATATGAACTTGTGTTAAATACAATTTAGGGGCTTTAATCTTCATGAACAGAGTCTAAGTGTGCAAAATGTGAATATCCTCACAGTGGCATTGATTGCTTTATCAACTTTATTTCAAATTCCTTTTAAAAAAAAAAAAAGGTTATTTATTTTTAAAAGTACAGCTTGGTTTCCTAGTGAGTTGCAAGACAGCCAGATCGACATAGTGAGACCCGCCCTAAAACAAAAGCAAAGAAAATTTGCAATGAACCTGGGGAGGGAGTTGGTAGGGACTTCCTCTGCCCCAGATCGAGAAGGCTGTGCCTCTCCTTGATGTTGCTATTTCCCTGTTCTCCTTGCCTCTCAACTGGATTTCTTTGGCTGCAGTACTGTGGTGCTAGGTTCTCAGTATGTTTGTCATTACTGGCGCATCCTTTGTGGGAAAAGCCAAACCCTCGATGAACGCTCAGTACCTGGGAAATGGCTGCTATAGCAGAGAAAGACTTTTTGGGAACAAGAAATCCAAACACTGGAGATCTCAGAGCATGAACAGTTTGCAAGATCTGTGTGCCACCTGAGACTGGGTAGTGTGTACGTGGGTCAGTGGGATGTGATGCATGCCTGAAAGCAGAAGCAGGCACTTGGGAAGCAGAGGCAGGCAGATCTCTGTGAGTTCAAGGGCAGGCTGGTCTACAAAGTGAGTTCCAGGACAACCAAGGTGGTTACACAAAGAAACTCTGTCAAAAAAAAAAAAAAAAAAGGAACCCAAGAGTAGAGCGTGTGATGGAGACCCAAATAAAGCCCACAGGGGTTCAAGAGCCCACACCTGTCACCCAGATGTACCTAGGTTGTGAGACTCAGCAAGTAGGACAGAGGTAGCAGCCTTGAAACATCCTCTTGGGCTCAGTGTGTTATGCAGAGAAATGAAAGGCTTTGTAAACACCTGAGAGTAACCCTGACTTAGGAGAGGGACTTGGGTACCCCATCTTCTCTTGTACAGCTCAGGAAGAGTGGGTCATTAAAGTAGAAAGAGGCTGTACAAGAAACGTCCCTGTCAGACAATCCTATTGGACAAAGACTGAGGAATCAGATGGGAGAGGGACACTAGAGAGATGTTGATGACGACCAATAACCAAGGTCGGGGCGCTGCCTGCCCTACCCTGATGCTGTAGTCAGTCCCCAGGAGCAGAGAAAGAGAACAGTGGGAACTCTAAGATGACTGGGTGAAATGCAAACAAACAAACAAACAAACTGGAGGGCTAGAGAGATGGCTCAGTGCACAAGCATGCTTGTCAGGAAAGCGTGAGCCCTAAGCTTGACTCCATAGAATACGTGTAAAGCTAAGCGCTGTAGCTCTGAGCGTCTATAATCTTAGGGCTCCTACAAGAGAGCAGAGAAACCCTGGAAGTCTGAGGGCCAGGGAGCATGTGCAGCAGAACAAGAGCAGAGAGACCTTGTCTCAGACAAGGTGGAGACCAAGGTCCAGCATCCAAGGTTATCTCTGACCACTCACAGCATGCACACACATGCCCACGCTCACACAAGTGAATGAGCATGCATGCGCATCACACACACACGCACACACACACACACACACAGAGACAGAGACAGACAAAGAGAGGAGAGAAACACATTTTTTTAAAAAGAACAAAGAAATTGAGAGACTAGAAAGATGGCTCAGCAGTTAAGAGTGCTCACTGCTCTATCAGAGAACCAGAGTTCTGATGCCAACACCCACATCACGAGACTCAAAGATGCCTTAACTCCAGCTCAAAGAGACCCAGAGCCCCCTTCTGGCCTCAGTGGGTGCCTGCACTCACATGTTCGTGTGTTCTCTCTCTCTCTCTCTCTCTCTCTCTCTCTCTCTCTCTCTCTTTCTCTCTCTCTCTTTTTCTCCCCCCTCTCTTTCACACACACACACCATGCACACACACATACGCACACACATACACACACATATTAATAATAATAAAATAAGTATGTTTTTTAAATTTCTTATGCTTTAAGATGATAATCTTACATCATTTCCCAGCTCTCTCTCCTCCGTCCACCGCCCCCTTCCCACATGCCTCTCCTTGCCTTTTCAAATCCATGGCCTCCTTTTTCATTAATTGTTGCTACATGCACACATAAAACTGTAGAACACTTCACAAATGTGCGTGTCATCCCTTTGCAGGGCTACACTAATCTTCTCTGTATTATTCCAATTTTAGTATACGTGCTGCCAAAGCAAGCACTAAAATAAATATTTATTTTTAAAGAAATCAAACTGGAGAGAAGTGGAGCCAGGTCCGTTTATGCAATATATCATGACATTTGTGCCGGTATATATATCCCCATAGATTCCCAATGGCGGTTCACTTTTTGAAACTGCTGAGTGTTTCAGACTTTGAATATGAGTTGGACATGCCGTAGGAGGGAGAAGAGAGACATCTTTGTTGTGCCCTGATCAGAATCATCTTCAGATTGGAATCACAGCTTTGCTGCGTCTCTTTGGGGGTGGGGTAGCTTTCTGATTCATCAAGATTCTAGAAAGAGCCGAAGGACTGTATTATGCCACCTGCTTTCATTAACTGCTCAGTTGGTGGACTGACAGCGATGCAGCCATTTCTTCTCCATTTCGGTGACAAAATAATCCCACGTGCTGCTAACATCCTCTGCCTCCCCCACCTACTTTGACATCCCTGCCATGCCCTGATGCCCTAGGATACAGACAGAGGGGAGAGGCAAGCAAGGGTCGGCAGGGGGAACTTCAGAAATGTGCCTTCCTCAGAGACTGTTTCCAAGCTGGTCTGTGGCCAAATGACTCAAGATGAATGACTGTTTATTCGTTTTCCCCCAGCCCTGGGGATCAAACCAGGTCCTTGCACATGCAGTTCCCTGACGCTGAGCTATAGACCTGAGGTTCTATTTTTAAAGATTTTTTTTCAAGGAAGGCAATCTCTATTAACCTGTCCAACATCTGATCTATATTTTCTAATGTTCTTCCTTTTATCAAATCTAAGCCTAAGTTTGCCCCCTTTGTTCTCCTTTCAGTGAATTGTGATTCTTAAAAATACACCATACAATTTCATTTTGAAATCCTGTTTGCAGGTTAAGGTTTATAGATAGCATTTATTCTGCCAGAGATGCTGGACCATTTTTGAGATATCACTGGTAAAATGGGGCTTTGTAACTTGAGTCTGGAAGACCACTGGTCACCAACGTGGTGGTTTGATCAGCGTGAAGAGCCAGACACTGGGCAAAAAGGATGCTGTTCAAAGCTCTGTCTGTGCTCAGAAGCTGTTTGTGCCGTGGAACCAGGAGAGGACCAGAAGGAGCTAGCTGCCTCGTCAGCTGTGAGGATGGGAAGATGGAATAAGAAGCAAAAATTAAGTTGTGTGTGGTGGATTCTTATAGTCCTAACACATGGAAGGCTGAGACAGGAGGCTGGTAAATTTGAGGTCAGCCTGGGCTACAAACAAAATAGCAAGAGGCAGAGGAGCTCCCACCTGAGGTAGAACACCTCAGGCAGGTCAGAACAGAGGCTTGGTGATAAAATATCATGAAGAATATTCCAATGTCTCCACAGGAATCCTAGATGTATATCTGAGATAGTGCGTAAGGAGAGTTAGAGGAGAGCATATTCCATTCATGGCTGAGAAAAAGCCAGGAGGATGCTTAAGAGACAAAGGATAAAAGTGTAAAGTGGACATTAGTGCTTTGTTTTTCCTCAATGATATTTTAAGTTACACAAGTAATATCAAAACATATTATCTTGTATATAGCAGAGTAAGCATTGGGACTGTGGTGCCAAGTGCTCTCTCCTCATCTACCGCCCTGATGGCCTCTGAGAGGAGGGACATCCTTCTCTTTGAACATGACAAGAGCAGCTCTTCATCCTGGGTAATGGCAGTAGAAGGGGCAGAGTGTGGGAGTGAGTAATTTTCTCTGCTCTTGGACACGTAAAAACTCTGAGGAGAATGGCTGAGCGTTGAAGTCCAACCCAATCATGGCACAATTAGGAGAAAGAATATATTATTTTGGCAAAGTATTTTATTTTTAAATTTACAGTGTCATTAGCAATTTGGGTTTTTTAAATTACATTTATTTGTTGTATGGCCATTTTGTGCCTGATGTGCAGATCAGAGGACAATGTGTAAAAGTCAGTTTTCTCCTCCTACCGTATGGGTCCCGGGGATTGAATTCAGCTAATCAGGCTTAATGTCAAGTGTCTTTATCCAATGAGCCATCTCACCAGGCCCCAGTTTGCCTCTTTTTATGTGTCTTCACAACTCCTTCCTTCCTTCCTTCCTTCCTTCCTTCCTTCCTTCCTTCCTTCCTTCCTTTCTCTGTTTTGTTCTTGTTTCTTAGTTAGGTGTTGGTGAGATGGCTCATCGGGTGAGACTGTCTGTACCAGTTTAATGGTCTGAGTTCAGATCCCCACAGGAAGAAAAGTGAAATGCAGCCTGGTGTGGTCCCTTAACCCCAACTATGAGGAAGACACAGAAGGCTCTGGGCTCGCTGGTTGCTGGCCTAGCTTCAGGCTCAATGAGAGAGAAATCTGTTCTCAAGGGATAAGAAAAAATGACTAATGGAGCAGAACACGTGACAGCCTCCTCTGGCCTCCATGCACCCCTTTACACACACACACACACACATACACACACACATACATTCACACACACTCACATGCACACACACTCACATGCACACACACTCACATGCACACACACTCACATGCACTCACACACATACATTCACACACACACATGCACACACACTCACATGCACACACACTCACATGCACACACACTCACATGCACTCACACACATACATTCACACACACACATGCACACACACTCACATGCACACTCACATGCACTCACACACACTCACACACATGGTTAAGACGAACGCACTGTCACTATTAACAGTCCACCACGAGCTTTTTCTTCTTTCTCTAGGGTACTGTTAGAATTTCCGAATGGAATCCCTTGTTCCCTAAATCCTTAGCTATCCATCTTTCCACCCCTCTGATTCCTTCACACACAGTTAAAGCATAAGCTACCACTGTTAAACTTTGTCAGGCAGAATGAAGTCTTGGTCGCTCAGACTGGCTTGCTCTGGAATATTCTATATAAGTCCTACAGCCTCTTTAGTTCTGGTTCCTTCCCCCACCCACCCACAGGTCCAGTGGGTCCACTCAGGATTTTGGTGTGTCTAGACCCTACCTATTGTCCCTGCAGCCCAAGAGAAGGTGACCTTAGAGAGAGTGTGGGCTGCCCTGCAAGGCGGAACCCTCCTGTGGTTTTTGTGAACAGGAGATGGTTGGTGTTTCCAGGAGTGGCCTCCTTCTTCAAACACATTGATCCAGGAGATCTTGAGTTCAGTGATCCGGATGTCCCTATCCCAGGTCTCAGGGCTCCATACCTTCCTAGTCAGAGTCCTGCTGTGCTAGAGCACAGCCTGCATTGGAGATCTGCTGCGGTATAATGAGGTCTGGCTCCTCGAACCCACTGCGAGTGAGGACAGAATTTGCTGCAGAGGAGCCTCTGTCCCCACACTCCACTTTGTGTAGGTAGATGCTTGCTAATTGTTAGCTTTCCTGATCTTTTTCAATTGCACCAAAAGCCAGGGGGAGGGGCTGAACAGCTGGGTCAGTGGTTAAGAGCACTTCCTGCTCTTCCGGAAGACCCGAACTCGGTTCTCAGCAACCAAGTCCTAGGTAACTCACAATTGCCTGTAACTTCTGCTCCAGAAATTCCAACACCTCTGGCCCCTGCAGGCACTGGCACTCCCATGCACACCACACACATATACACGTAATTAAAAATTAAATTAAATTTAAAAGAAAGCCAGAGGAAGCAGCCATCCAATTCCCAGATCATTACAGAAATATAATTTCCCTTGAAACTCTCAAGCGCCCTCCCAGTTGATCCACTCGGCGTTCATCCAAGCCGTCGGAATCCAACCCAGTGCATGCTGGGTAATCACTCAACATCTGAGCGCCCCCCCTCCCAAGCCCCGTTAAAAATCTTAACAATTACACCACAATCTCTTGGAGTCAGTATTTATTGTTAGTTTGACCAGGGGTTCACAGTAAGCCAGGGCATGATCTTGTGCCATCATTGGCGCTGAAGGCAATTCTCAGAGAGACGCTTCCCTTTGAACCTTCATCTGCCCACAGCCCTGGCCAACTGGAGAACAGGTGGCTGGGTACTGAAGAGTCCAGTCCCAGATTAGCACACTTTCAGTATAGCCATTGAGCCAGATTCTTACAGGATCTCTCCATGACGCCTCTGCATATCAAACCGTTGGAAGCACGAATGTACGAGTCAGTTTTCTGTTGTTACGAGATACCGAAGACAGACAACTTATTTAAAAGTCTCATGAAGAGGTTTATTTCGGCTCATGGATTTGGAGACTCTAGTCCAACATCAAGTGGGCCCGTTGCTGTGGGCCTTGGGCAAACGGAGTATGCCTCATAGCCAGAAAGTACGCAAGCACGGGAGGGTGGGAAGTAAGAAGGGGAAAGAGAACGAGAGGGAGGGAGAGAGACAAAGATGGAGAAAGAGAATATTCCTCCCAGAGACCTAAAAACTTTCCACAGGGCTCCTTCTCAAGATCCACCACATCTCAAAAGCCCCACAGGGACCACATCTTTCCCTCGTGGACCTTTGTGTGTGTGTGGGGGGGGGAGCCTTCGACATCCAAACTATGGTTCTTGGTTTAAAGCTGGTTCTCAAACTTCTGCGTCAGGGTCGTATGACAAGCTCCTTAAACTCCAGCTTCCTGTTCTCCTCCTTCAGCGCTCCTGGTGGCAGGGCTGAGCTCTGAGGTTGACATTGTTGGTGACTGCTGGGCATTGATTGCTGAGCCGCTTCTACTTCACAGCTTCCTACTGAAGGAAGACTGGCTTAAAATATCCAAGTACTGGCTGGGCAGCGGTGGCGCACACCTTTAGTCCCAGCATTCAGGAGGCAGACGCAGGCGGATCTCTGTGAGTTCGAGGCCAGCCTGGTCTACACAGAGAACCCTGTCTCGAAAAGCCAATATATATACAAACATACAACATACATATACACAAGTATCTAATCCAGGCATTGCTGTGAGTTTGAGCCTAGTCTGAACTACAAATTGAACTTAAAACCAACCTGGGCTACATGGCAGAAAGTCCTGTCTCAGAAATAATATATAAATATATTAAATATATCTTAAAACATACCTAGAGATAGCAAGGGTTGCAGCTGGTTCCATCTGCTTGGCCAGCACTAGTCTATTGGCCTTCTGTCTTCAGGCTGTTCGTTTCTGGTTTCCATGTAGCTGCATCTCCAGTTAGCACACCTATGGTCAAGGCGGGGGAGGGAGGGCAGCTTGAATCTGCCTCTTTTAGGAGGAAACAAGTTCTTCTTTGAAAGTCCCCTGCTCATAGGGACTGCTGGGTTTTCTTTCATAAATCCCTATCACTCCAGTTATTGCAACGGTGTCCGTATGCAATATATTCTTTCAAAAGCCAATTGATGGGATGAGGGCAAGGCAATCCAAAGTCCTCACTGTGAGTGTCACTCAGCGGATAAGGAAACACCCTCCACAGTGTGCTCTTGTCCTAGGAAGGAGGCCTGCTATGATTATTTTTGGAGACAGGAACTCATGTAACCTGGGATTCTAGAAGTCTTAGGATTTCATTTGCTGTGATGAAACACCATGAGCAAGGAGGTCATGACTTGAGGAGGAAAGGGCTTATTTCATTCACTTGTCCACAACATTGTTCATTATCAAAAGAAGTCAGGACAGGAACTCAAACAGGGCAGGAACCTGGAGGCAGAGGCTGACCCAGAGGCCATGGAGGGGTGCTGCTTCCTGGCTTGCTCCCCATCACTGTTCCACCTGCTCTCTTATAGAACTCAGGACCACCAGCCCAGGTGTAACCCTACCCACATATGCTGGGCCATCCTCCATCAATCACCAATTAAGGAAATGCCCTATAGTCTTGCCTCTAGCCCATTCTTACAGAGGGAATTTCGTAATGGAGGCCTCCTCCCTCAGATGATTATAGCTTGTGTCTAGCTGATATAAAACTGGCGCACTCCTTTAATCCCAGCACTTGGGAGGCAGAGGCAGGCGGATTTCTGAATTCAGGGCCAGCCTGGTCTACAGAGTGAGTTCCAGGACAGCCAGGGCTATACAGAGAAACCCTGTCTCGAAAAAAACAAACAAACAAACAAACAAACAAAAACAAAAGACACTTATCCAGCAGTGGCGCACCGCTGCAGTTGCCGTGCTCTGGAGTCTGAGGCAGTCGTCTGTCTGTCTCTCCCTACCGAGTTCGAATCCCGCTTGTGCTTGCTCACTGGGAAAAAAAGAAAAAGAAAAAAAAAAACTGGCCAACTCAACAGGCATGTGCCACCATACTCAACAGGCCTGTGCCACCATACTCAACAGGCCTGTGCCACCATACTCAGCAGGCCTGTGCCACCATACTCAGCAGGCCTGTGCCACCATACTCAACAGGCCTGTGTCACCATACTCAGCAGGCATGTGTCACCATACTCAACAGGCCTGTGCCATCATACTCAGCAGGCCTGTGCCACCATACTCAACAGGCCTGTGTCACCATACTCAGCAGGCCTGTGCCACCATACTCAACAGGCCTGTGTCACCATACTCAGCAGGCCTGTGCCACCATACTCAGCAGGCCTGTGCCACCATACTCAACAGGCCTGTGCCACCATACTCAGCAGGCCTGTGCCACCATACTCAACAGGCCTGTGCCACCATACTCAGCAGGCATGTGTCACCATACTCAACAGGCCTGTGCCACCATACTCAACAGGCCTGTGTCACCATACTCAACAGGCCTGTGCCACCATACTCAACAGGCCTGTGCCACCATACTCAACAGGCCTGTGCCACCATACTCAACAGGCCTGTGCCACCATACTAAACAGGCCTGTGTCACCATACTCAACAGGCCTGTGCCACCATACTCAACAGGCCTGTGCCACCATACTCAACAGGCCTGTGTCACCATACTCAGCAGGCCTGTGTCACCATACTCAACAGGCCTGTGCCATCATACTCAACAGGCCTGTGCCACCATACTCAACAGGCCTGTGTCACCATACTCAACAGGCCTGTGCCATCATACTCAACAGGCCTGTGCCACCATACTCAACAGGCCTGTGCCACCATACTCAACAGGCCTGTGTCATCATACTCAGCAGGCCTGTGCCACCATACTCAGCAGGCCTGTGCCACCATACTCAACAGGCCTGTGCCACCATACTCAGCAGGCCTGTGCCACCATATTCAGCAGGCCTGTGCCATCATACTCAGCAGGCCTGTGCCACCATACTCAGCAGGCCTGTGTCATCATACTCAGCAGGCCTGTGCCACCATACTCAGCAGGCCTGTGCCACCATACTCAACAGGCCTGTGTCACCATACTCAACAGGCCTGTGCCATCATACTCAACAGGCCTGTGTCACCAGGCCTGTGCCATCATACTCAACAGGCCTGTGTCACCATACTCAACAGGCCTGTGCCACCATACTCAACAGGCCTGTGCCACCATACTCAACAGGCCTGTGCCATCATACTCAGCAGGCATGTGTCACCATACTCAGCAGGCCTGTGTCACCATACTCAACAGGCCTGTGCCACCATACTCAACAGGCCTGTGTCACCATACTCAACAGGCCTGTGTCACCATACTCAACAGGCCTGTGCCACCATACTCAGCAGGCCTGTGTCACCATACTCAACAGGCCTGTGCCACCATACTCAGCAGCGTGCACTCACAGGCTGTCCACCATACTCAGCAGGCCTGTGCCACCATACTCAACAGGCCTGTGCCACCATACTCAACAGGCCTGTGCCACCATACTCAACAGGCCTGTGTCACCATACTCAACGTGCCTGTAGTCACCATACTCAGCAGGCCTGTGCCACCATACTCAACAGGCCTGTGTCACCATACTCAACAGGCCTGTGCCACCATACTCAGCAGGCCTGTGCACCATACTCAACAGGCCTGTGTCACCATACTCAGCAGGCCTGTGCACCATACTCAGCAGGCCTGTGCCACCATACTCAGCAGGCCTGTGTCATCATACTCAGCAGGCCTGTGCCACCATACTCAGCAGGCCTGTGTCACCATACTCAACAGGCCTGTGCCACCATACTCAACAGGCCTGTGCACCATACTCAACAGGCCTGTGCCACCATACTCAGCAGGCCTGTGCCACCATACTCAACAGGCCTGTGCCACCATACTCAGCAGGCCTGTGCCACCATACTCAACAGGCCTGTGCCACCATACTCAGCAGGCCTGTGCCACCATACTCACAGGCCTGTGTCACCATACTCAGCAGGCCTGTGTCACCATACTCAACAGGCCTGTGCCACCATACTCACAGGCCTGTGCCACCATACTCAACAGGCCTGTGCCACCATACTCAACAGGCCTGTGTCACCATACTCAGCAGGCCTGTGCACCATACTCAACAGGCCTGTGCCACCATACTCAACAGGCCTGTGCACCATACTCAACAGGCCTGTGCACCATACTCAACAGGCCTGTGTCACCATACTCAACAGGCCTGTGCCACCATACTCAACAGGCCTGTGCCACCATACTCAACAGGCCTGTGCCACCATACTCAGCAGGCCTGTGCCATCATACTCACAGGCCTGTGCCACCATACTCAGCAGGCCTGTGCCACCATACTCAACAGGCCTGTGCCACCATACTCAGCAGGCCTGTGCCACCATACTCAACAGGCCTGTGCCACCATACTCACAGGCATGTGCCACCATACTCAACAGGCCTGTGCCACCATACTCACAGGCCTGTGCACCATACTCAACAGGCCTGTGCCACCATACTCAACAGGCCTGTGCACCATACTCAACAGGCCTGTGCCACCATACTCAACAGGCCTGTGCCACCATACTCACAGGCCTGTGCCACCATACTCAACAGGCCTGTGTCACCATACTCAACAGGCCTGTGCCACCATACTCAGCAGGCCTGTGCCACCATACTCAACAGGCCTGTGTCACCATACTCACAGGCCTGTGTCACCATACTCAACAGGCCTGTGCCACCATACTCAACAGGCCTGTGCCACCATACTCAACAGGCCTGTGTCACCATACTCAGCAGGCCTGTGCCACCATACTCAACAGGCCTGTGTCACCATACTCAACAGGCCTGTGCCACCATACTCAGCAGGCCTGTGCCACCATACTCAGCAGGCCTGTGCCACCATACTCAACAGGCCTGTGCCACCATACTCAGCAGGCCTGTGCCACCATACTCAACAGGCCTGTGCCACCATACTCAGCAGGCCTGTGCACCATACTCAACAGGCCTGTGCCACCATACTCAACAGGCCTGTGCCACCATACTCACAGGCCTGTGCCACCATACTCAGCAGGCCTGTGCCACCATACTCAACAGGCCTGTGTCACCATACTCAGCAGGCCTGTGCACCATACTCAACAGGCCTGTGCCACCATACTCAACAGGCCTGTGCCACCATACTCACAGGCCTGTGCCACCATACTCAACAGGCCTGTGCACCATACTCAACAGGCCTGTGCCACATACTCAACAGGCCTGTGCCCATACTCAACAGGCCTGTGCCACCATACTCAACAGGCCTGTGTCACCATACTCAACAGGCCTGTGCCACCATACTCAGCAGGCCTGTGCCACCAACTCACAGGCCTGTGTCACCATACTCAACAGGCCTGTGCCACCATACTCAGCAGGCCTGTGCCACCATACTCAGCAGGCCTGTGCCACCATACTCAGCAGGCCTGTGCCACCATACTCAACAGGCCTGTGCCACCATACTCAGCAGGCCTGTGCCATCATACTCAGCAGGCCTGTCACCATACTCAAGCATGTGCCCATACTCAGCAGGCATGTGTCACCATACTCAGCAGGCATGTGTCACCATACTCAGCAGGCATGTGTCACCATACTCAACAGGCCTGTGCCACATCACTCAACAGGCCTGTGCCACCATACTCAGCAGGCCTGCTGCCACCATACTCAGCAGGCCTGTGCCATCATACTCAGCAGGCCTGTGTCACCATACTCAGCAGGCCTGTGCCACCATACTCAACAGGCCTGTGCCACCATACTCAACAGGCTGTGCACCATACTCAACAGGCCTGTGCCATCATACTCAGCAGGCCTGTGTCACCATACTCAACAGGCCTGTGTCACCATACTCAACAGGCCTGTGCCACATACTCAGCAGGCCTGTGTCACCATACTCAACAGGCCTGGCCACCATACTCACAGGCCTGTGCCACCATACTCAACAGGCCTGTGTCACCATACTTCAATAGCAGGCATGTGTCACCATACCAACAGGCCTGTCACATACTCACAGGCCTGTGCCACCATACTACAACAGGCCTGTGCACCATACTCAACAGGCCTGTGTCACCATACTCAGCAGGCCTGTGTCACCATACTCAACAGGCCTGTGTCACCATACAGCAGGCCTGTGCCACCACTAACTCAAAGCACTGCTGTCCACCATACTCAACAGGCCTGTGTCACCATACTCACAGGCCTGTGTCACCATACTCAACAGGCCTGTGCCATCATACTCAACAGGCCTGTGCCACCATACTCAACAGGCCTGTGCCACCATACTCAACAGGCCTGTGTCACCATACTCAGCAGGCCTGTGCCACATACTCACAGGCCTGTGCCACCATACTCAACAGGCCTGTGCCACCATACTCAACAGGCCTGTGTCCACCATACTCAACAGGCCTGTGCCACCTACTCAGCAGGCCTGTGCCACCATACGTCACAGGCCTGTGTCACCATACTCCAGACACGGCTGTGCACCATACTCAACAGGCCTGTGTCACCATACTCACAGGCCTGTGCCAACCTACTCAACAGGCCTGTGCCACCATACTCAACAGGCCTGTGTCACCATACTCAACAGGCCTGTGCCACCATACTCAACAGGCCTGTGTCACCATACTCAACAGGCCTGTGCCACCATACTCAACAGGCCTGTGCCATCATACTCAACAGGCCTGTGCCACCATACTCAGCAGGCCTGTGTCACCATACTCAGCAGGCATGTGTCACCATACTCAGCAGGCCTGTGCCACCATACTCAACAGGCCTGTGCCACCATACTCACAGGCCTGTGCCACCATACTCAACAGGCCTGTGCCACCATACTCATACAGGCCTGTGCCACC
Organism: Mastomys natalensis; assembly: GCA_021653895.1. Taxonomy (NCBI): domain Eukaryota; kingdom Metazoa; phylum Chordata; class Mammalia; order Rodentia; family Muridae; genus Mastomys; species Mastomys natalensis. Next base: position 343,704 of record JAJTUV010000028.1, read on the forward strand.
ATACTCAGCAGGCATGTGTCACCATACTCAACAGGCCTGTGTCACCATACTCAACAGGCCTGTGTCACCATACTCAACAGGCCTGTGCCACCATACTCAACAGGCCTGTGCCACCATACTCAGCAGGCATGTGTCACCATACTCAACAGGCCTGTGTCACCATACTCAGCAGGCCTGTGCCACCATACTCAACAGGCCTGTGCCACCATACTCAACAGGCCTGTGCCACCATACTCAGCAGGCATGTGTCACCATACTCAACAGGCCTGTGTCACCATACTCAACAGGCCTGTGTCACCATACTCAACAGGCCTGTGCCAACATACTCAGCAGGCCTGTGCCACCATACTCAGCAGGCCTGTGCCACCATACTCAGCAGGCCTGTGCCACCATACTCAGCAGGCCTGTGCCACCATACTCAGCAGGCCTGTGCCATCATACTCAACAGGCCTGTGCCACCATACTCAGCAGGCCTGTGCCACCATACTCAACAGGCCTGTGTCACCATACTCAACAGGCCTGTGTCACCATACTCAACAGGCCTGTGCCACCATACTCAGCAGGCCTGTGCACCATACTCAGCAGGCCTGTGCCACCATACTCAGCAGGCCTGTGCCACCATACTCAGCAGGCCTGTGCCATCATACTCAACAGGCCTGTGCCACCATACTCAGAGGCCTGTGTCACCAGGCCTGATTTATGAACTTGAACTCCTAATTTGAAAAAAGAACGCGGACTCTAACAATTCAAGGATGTGTTCGATGAAAACTACTTTTCTCTTCTATCCTAGACCCCTAGTGAGAGAGGAGAGAAGTCTGAGTTCATTCCACGGCTACTCTTTCATTAGATCTCCAGCTAGGACACTGGTGTGGGTACCAGAGAGACGATCAGCCTAGGACACTGGTGTGGGTACCGGAGAAGACGATCAGCCAGAGTTAAAAGTGAAAGATCTGTCTTCACTGAAGTCTCTGAAGGAATCTGGAGAGATAAGCTCGTGAGAGGACTGTCTGGTGCCTGAAATCTGAGTGTAGCTCCAAGAGTGTGACATTCTGCCACAGACCTCACAGGTCTGTGACAGTAGGAGGGCTCTGAAGGGCAGGTAGCTTGATACACACAGCTTCAAGGTCATGAGCATCTTGTGTGGTGTAAGCCCAGCTCTGAGGCTCTGACACCAAGCACTTTGAATGGGAGGAAGTAGAACAGCAGTCTGGTAGAATTGAGAGATGGCACCGCTGGCTGGGGATGTATGTCAGTTGGTAGGGTGTTTACCCGGCATTTATGTGACCCTGGGTTCGATTCCCAACACCACATAAAACTGGACATGGTGAAGAATGACTTGAAACCCCAGCACTTGGGAGGTAGAGGCAGAGGGATAAGACACGTAAGGTTATCTTGTGCTACATGGTTCACGTAGCAAGTTTGAGGCAAGGCTGGGACACACAAGACCCTGTTTCAAAATAGGGGAAAGTGGATATCTACACGTCATCATTAGTGGTCACTGCAGTATCGGAGAGCATCCTCACAGTAGTGTTTTAGGGTAAGCCTCCCCGAGCTTCCCACCAAGGTTGCCACATATCAGTTCCCAGAGCTGCCTTCTCCACAGGATGTTGACAGAATCCACTCTTAAACGCTTAACTGGAGTGCCTTCTTCATGGCTGTCTCCCATGTGGGGTTCATCAGGGTGTGGAGACCCCAGGAAGGCCTTGGCAAAGGCCAGTGATCAGGGAAGAGAAGAAGAGCCTCGTCTATAATAGCATCCACGCAGGAGAGAGAAGCAGCTGAGCTAGGAGAATGCTGTTTGCTCTTATGAAGGTGAGTAGATGTTTTCACTCTCAGGTCTCAGACCTCAGAAGACATAAACTACTCAGGCCAGACAGGGAATAAAGCTGGAATTCATGGAGGGTTTTGCCTGCTTAACTGAGGAGACTGAGATTTCATTTCAGGGGGTCTGAGGGACAATTAGAACTGCATGACCATTAGTCTAGAACCCTGTGCAGAGAAATCAGAAAGGGGATGGACCCTCCAAGGAAGAGAGGCAATTAAAAGATGATTCTCGTGGACCGTGGGAGAAGGCAGATGGCTCTGAAATCCAACGGTGTCACTGAGAACAAAACACAGGGACAGATGTGAGGGAGAAGCTTAGATCCCAGGCTGTAGAAAGCACCTGCTCGCCCAAGTCTTCAGTGTGTTCAAGTGCAAACACCAGAGTTTTAGAGACTTGTATCAAGAGAACCTTAATGTAGGTAGCCCACAGGCCTCGGGACCACTTGCCACTGCTCATAGATGCTGTTTTAAACAACAGCATGGTTCTCTTCCATTAGAGTTCTGACTGTTTCCAAGGAGCCACACACTGCAGAATGAATTCTCCACCACAAATGTCTCCATTGATTTCTTGTTTCCAAATCGTTCTACATATGTGGATATTGTGCTATTTTACCATCTGCTCATATTTAGAAATCAAATAAATTATTAATAAAGTACATGATAAGTAGCAAACAGACTTAATAAGATCATTTCTGGGCTGTTGCTGACAAATGTCCATTCACACATCAGTGGTTGATTTTCCATATCTATTGATTTAAAATATTTACTCTAAGGGAGTAAGTTATAAAAATCATGATGAAAAAATGTGACAAATTCACTAAAAAAAAAAAAAAAATGATAACCAGATTCCCAGTATTGAGGAAAATCTATAACATGGTTTTCTTATTGCCACTATTAGCCACTATTCTGGAATTCAATTTTTTCCTCATGTGCCTGTGTGTGAGTGGGGGATGGGTGTGCATTCATCCATGTGTGTTTGAACATGTGAGTGCATGTGTGTGCCCAGATAGCACATCGTGTGTGCGTGTGTGCGTGTGGAGGTCTGAGGTTAACACTGGAGTCTCTCTCCATCTCTCTCCACCTTATTCATTGTGACTGGGTCTCTCAGTTGACCCCAGAACTCGATGTCATGGCTAGTCCTGCTAGCCAGCTTGCTCTGGAGATCCCCTGCCTGCCTTCAGAGTGCAGGAATTACAGATAGGCTGCCACACACCACCCAGTATTTATGCGGTTTCTGGACATCCAAACTCCAGAGTCACACTTAAGCAGCAAGTGTGGTACCCACTAAGCCATGGCCCCAGATCCTGGGAATCGGAATTCTGATGCTAAATTCAGAACCAAGAATTAGAAATATTTAATCCAGGAGTAGCAGCACATGCCTGTGATATAGCAGCATATGCCTGTAACACCAGCACTCCAAAGGTGGACGCAGAATATTGGGAGTTCAAAGTCATCCTCTGCTACATAGAGAGTTCAAAACCAACCTAGGCAACATGACACTTTACCTCAAAAATGAAACAATCATTTGAAATAATAATGTCAATGAGCACCTCTAAAGCTGTAACTTATTCAGTCACCCAGAAATGGTATGATTTAATAACTGTGTGATATCAAGCGTGATTTAAATGAAGATTTGATATATCTTTATTTTCTGTTTATGAGTGCTTTGTCTACATGTATGTATGTGCACCATGCACATGCCTGGTGCCCAAGGAAGCCAGAAGAGCACATAGGGTCTTCTAGAAGTGGAGTGAAAGACATGTGAGCTGTTATGTGGGTGCTGCAAATCAAACTCAGGCCCTGAAAGATGGCTCCTAACCTCTGAGATGTCTCTGGCCTCTAAGCTTGACTTTTCTTCTCATCTGTTAGCATAGGGAAGTACTATCTCCCTTTCTATGCTAAGTGAAGAAGTTTCTGTTTAATTATGAAATATGATAGAGATATTATTAATACGTTATTTTTTCCAGTTGTCTAAAATACAGACACTGAGAGTATGGGACACTAACAGTCATTGAGAAATCTAATTAATTTTTAAATTAAAACACAAGGCAGGGGTGGTACTGGTGAGATGGCCCAGCAGGTAAAGGTGCTTGCCACCAAGCCTGGAAACCTGAGTCGACCTACATGGTATAGGAAGAGAACTGAGTCCTGAAAGCAGTGTTCTGCCATCCTTGCATGCCATGGTATGCACGTACACACACACACACACACACACACACACGCACGCACGCACGCATAAAAGATAATATTAATAAGGTAGAAAAGCAAAGTAAGTAGGAAAACACCCAAGGATGTTGCAGATGCACACATACACATGAACAAACACAGCCAAATGTCTTTTACATCTCACTGCATGCACAGATGACATCCGTAGTGACCCAATGGAGCTGTGAACACTTTCTGAGGAGAGAGATTTACCTAACTGAATATCGGGGTGAAGCATTCTGTTGATCTCTATGTGTTTGTTTGCTTATCTGAGGCATGGTTTTCATGAGGTACACTGGTCTGACCTTGAACTGACCTCCTGCCTCTGGCCTCTGGAATGCTGGGATGACTTGCATGCGCTGCTGCATTGGTTAACGTTGGCTGTCAACTTGATAGCATCTAGAATCACCTAGGAGGCCAGTGTATGGGCATGCCTGGGATAGGGAAAACCCATCCACCGTGGGTGGCGCCATTCCCTGAGCTTGGATCCTGAACTGACTGAAAAGAAGGAAAAGCTGCCTGAGAACCAGAATGCTGTGCTTTTAGACCATGGCTGAGAGGCGGCCACCTCCTGCCACCTTGAGTATTGTGCCATGATGGACTGGACCCCAAACTGGAGCCAAAATAAGCCTTTCCTTCCTAATTTGATTTTTTCCAGATGCTTTATCACAGCCACAGCAAAAGTAACCAAGACAACCACCATGCCTGGCTATACACACTGAAATAAGTTTAAATTTTTAGATCATGTTCATCTGTGACCTGTTTAAATTCTGAGTCAGTTTTTGAAGACAACACATTTGATACTTTTTATATCACAAACGAAATATGTGTTGCTCAAACATAATCGAACAGGTCCTGTCACCAATCTTTAAGATATTATTATTTAAAATAGTATTATTCGTTTTGTAGCCCCTTGTTCTTCTGTGGGAAAATCCTAAGGGAATATTTTGTTAGCTTGAAGTTAAAATGGTGTCACTGCAGATGTCGCCCATGAGTGTCCTAAGTTGTTAAAAATATCTCTACAGCTATATGGTGCTAAATATGCACCCTTTCACCTTCCCTTTCTACATTTAACATCCCTTGGAAATGCTTCATACTACTTTTGAATTAAAGATGGCTACAGAAATCTTTGTTGCAGATTTAACTCAGTGTGTAAAGGGCTTGCTGCCACACCTGATGACATGTGTCTGATCCCCCGGACCCCAATGGTGGAAGGCGAGAAAGGACTCCTGCAAATGATCCTCTGAGCTCTGTATGCTCATGAGTATGCATGTACACACACGCATACACACACGCATACACACGCATACACACACACCTTGTAATAAGCCAAATGTGATGATGCACACCTTTAATCACAGTACTGAGTAGGCAGAGGCAGGGGGATTCTCTGTGAGACCAAGGCCTGCCTGATCTGGGTAATAAGCTTCAGGCCAGCCAGGGATACATAGTGAGATGGCTTTTAAAAACAATACTAATGATGGTAATAATAAAATAATAATAAAATAATAATAATGATGATGATGTTTTTTAATAAACTTTTTCCTGGGTTTATCTCTCCCCTTGGGACTGTGTGGCTCTGTTTCTTCAATTTGAAAGCATCAGAGAGTACCACTGTGCACTGTGTAACAGAACATAAAACAAACTAAAATCAAGTCTCCAAGGAGTAACCAAATAGCTGGGTTTCATATCCTTATGGTACTCATAAACATAGTGAACAATTACTTTTTTAAAAAGTCCTATGACAGGTTGCATGGTTTTTCATTAGAAATTATATAAAACTGGGCCTGATGGCATATGCCTATGGCTCCAGTTACTTGGAAGGCTTGAGGCAGGAAGACTGGTTAAGGCCCAAGAGTCCAGCCTGGGCAACATAAATGCAGGGCTGTGATGAGGCTTAGCTGGTACAATGAGTGTTTAGCATGCTCAAGGCCCTGGGTTTGATCTCCAGCACCATAATAACCAGGTGTGGTGTCATGCCTGTAATCTCAGAGGCAAGTGCATCAAAAAGTCAAGGTCTCCTAGCTACATGGCAAAGTTTGAGGCAAACCTGACCTATGTGAGACACTGTCTCGAAACTGTCTGTTTAAATATTAATCAAGAGTTGGTCTGGAGAGACAGCTCAGTAGTGGGGAGGACTTGCTGCTCTTCCAGAGGACCTGAGTTCAGTTCCCAGCACCCATGTCTGACTGCTCGAATCCACCTGGAACTTCAGCACCAGGGATCTGATGCCCTCTTCTGGTCTCTGTGTGTACTTGCACTGACAGATACACATATTTACACACACACTTTATTTAAAATTATCAATCGGAGTTGCATGAGAGAGAAGGACATCTTGTTGATGCTTTCAAAGTAGTTCTATGAAGCCTGAGGAGATGTCTCAGTGGAGAAGGCATCTGGCAGACAAGGATTAGGGTTGGCATTGAATACCCAGCACCCACATTTAAAAAAATCAGACAGGCTTGGTGGCCTGCCTGTAATCTCAGTCCTTAGGAGTTAGAACTAGGAAATCCCCAGAAGAAACAGAATAGCTAAACTAATTGAATAAGCAAATTGGCTAATTAGATTAGCAGAGCTGATGAGATGCTACCTCAGTCAATGAAGTGGAGGGTGATTGAGGAAGACACCAGAACTCACATACACACACACATGCACACATGCATACATGCAAACCTGCATATATGTGCATGCACACACATGTATGCATACACATGCAAACACATGCCAAAAAAGTAATTTTATGAAAAGTACTGGAGTTATAAAGCTAGATGCTGTACCAGAGGACTGTGAATAAATTCTTCACAGAACATTGAGCTACAATGAGTTTTATTTATACATTATTGAAATGTCAGCTAATATTACTAAATTGGTCAACATTAAAAAAATATATATCGAGCTGGACATGATGGCCTTTAATCCCAGCAGATGCAGCCTATTCAACGTAATGAGTTCCCAGACAGCCAAGGCTATATTAATTGTAACACAACAATAATGAGATTGATCAGATTACAGAAAGTACTACAACAACTGCAGTTTGGGCCCATCTGATAGCCTTTCTGTTAAATGAGAAATACTTAATTTTTTTCTTCCAGATAAATTAAGGAATTGAATCTTTGCAACTCCTTATTTTTTTTTTTTTTTCTGAAAAGAAAAATGTGTTAAAATACAAGATTGCCAAGACAGATACTGGCTTTTGAAAGAATACTAATAACTTCTTGTGGCAGAGAGCTTCTTTTTATACATGAAAAAAAAAAAAAAACCCTCCTGCTATTCCTAAGTGTTTTGAAGATCCAAAGAAAGACTTTTGATTGAGGTTTGTACACAATGCTGCGGCTCTTTCTCATGATGATGTTGCCAAGGAGGAGGGTGCAGCACATTCGAGCTCTAACCAGCCTCTGAAGGGTTTACAGCAGAATTTCCAGGAGGAATGGTGAACACCTGCTGCATCAGGAGATTGTGAAAGAAAATGGCGGTACTTGGTGGCAAAACGGGTCCACTGGAACAGAAACGTGGTACGCGGAAATGCTCTTCTTGATGGTGTCTCTTAATCAGTCTCGAGTTGGCAGATGTGAGAGACTTTGTGCAGTGGACATTTGCTGATGTCGGGCAGCCCAGCTTCCTTCCCATCTCTGAGGGTTTACTCTTCACTGTGAACTTGAGTGCATTTAGGATACAGACCTCCGGGTGTATCTGAAGATGTTTCCTGAGAGGTTTGATTGGCATGGGAGGCACCATGACATGGACTGGGATCCCAAACCGAATAAAGAGAAAGTGGGGACGAGATGGTTATGACTCCAGATCAATATCCAGAATCAATATGATAGAAAGAGAGAACCAAATCCTACAGTTTGTCCTTTGACCTCTATACGCATGCCTCAGCATGTAGACACACACACATACACACACACCGTACATAATTTTTTGAAGAGAAAGTGAGCAGAATACCCATATCATCCATCTCTGCTTCCAGATCAGAAGCAACATAGTTGGCCACCTCACATTCCTGCTGGCATGTCTTCTTGTCACAATATACTGTACCCTAAAACCATGGGCCAAATATATCCCTCCTCCTGGTATGCCCTGAACGTGAAATGTCCCCCAGAGTCTGACACATTCTAACATTTGGTTTCCAGATGAACTGATGTTTTAGAAGCTTCTAGAACCTTGAAGATGTTGAGCCTCGATGGAGGATATCACTGACTAGAGGCAGGCCTTTGGGACTTTATAGCCCCATCATGTTTCTGTCTGTCTCTTTTCCCTGACTGCCAGTTGTCTTAGTCAATGTCCTATTGCTGTGAAGGACACCATGACCACAGCAACTCTTATAGAGGAAAGCATTTAATTGAGATTGGCTTACAGTTCTGAGGTTTAGTCCATTGTCATCATGGCAGGAAGCATGGCAGCATGCAGGCAGACATGGTACTCTAGAGGTAGCTGAGAGTTCTACATCTGGAAAGGAAGGTAGCAGAAGGAGAGAGAGAGACTGGGCCTGACCTGAGTACTTGAAACCTCAAAGCCCACCTCCTAATGACACACTTCCCCAACAAGGCCACATCTCCTAATAGTGCCACGCCCTGAACCTATGTGGATCATTTTCATTCAAATACAGTATGACTAGCTACCTCATGCCCCTGCCACCATGCCCTCTCTGCCATGCTTGGACTGTATGACCTACAAATGTAAACTAAAATAAGCCCTTCCTCCTAAATTGCTTCTTGCCAGGTATTTGGTCAGAACAAGACAAACAACTAACACATCTCCTTAAGTATGTCCTCTCCTACCTGTGGAGGGCAGAAGTTGATGTCAGAAATCATCCTAGATCACTCACTCTTCCACCTTATTCACTGAGGTGGGAATTTCTCATTCAAAATCCGGAGCTCACCAGTATGGTGAGTCTCACGGCCAGTTTACTCTACAGATTCCATCTCCACCCACCAAGACTGGAATTATCAGCAGGCTACCTGGCATTTGCCTGGGTTCTGCAGATCTGAACTCCTACCTTTACTCTTCCATGACAAGGCCTCTGTTTGCCTTGTTTTGTTTTGTTTTTTAAGACGAGATCTCACTATGAAGAAGAGGAGGGTGAGAGGAAAAGGAGGGAAGGAGAAGGGGAGGAGGAAGAGAAGGAGGAAGAAGAAGAGGAGGAAAAGAAGGAAGAGAAAGAGGAGGACCTTAATTCTGTTTCCTTCTTTTCTGCATCATTGCCATGGACCAAGCCCTGGCCATCTTCCCTCTGCTTCCTGCTTCTCCAGCTCCTCCCACCACCCGGTTAATTCTACTGCTGTCCTGTGGAACACTCTTGGAAATCTAACTTAAGTAATGCTTCCTTGATTTCCACAAATAACTAATTATTCTTAAAGATAAAGCTGAAGTTTGTGTGTGTATGTGTGTGTCTGTGTGTGTGAGAGAGAGAGACAGAGACAGACAAAGAGAGATTGACTCAAAGGCCTTCACCGGATCCCTTGCGCCCTTGTCTTTTCTCCATTGATCATTTCCCATGTGCCTGGACTTTGGGCTTCTTTCTTATCTCTGAGCCTGTATTCTTGCTTAGTTGTAGTATCCAAGTAATCTGGAACAACAGGTGACTCAGCTTGGCAGGGAAAGAGTAGCAGCATGCTATCTTGTCAGACAAGAAATTAAGGTTGGGTGTGGTGGCACACACCTTTGGTCCCAGCACTCTTGAGGTAGAGGCAGGCAGAGGAGCTCTGTGAGTTTGAGGCCAGCCTGGTCTACATAGTGAGACCCTGTCTCACAAAAAGAAATTAAGTGTCTTAGGAAGTCTTTTATGAATGGAGATACAGTATGGTGACCAGATTATTGTTTGTGCTTACTATCTGAGCCACTTTCCCTCTTAATATTGTGCCAGATTCCAACAACAAATCATTAAAATGGTTGTCACTAGAAAGGAGATGAACAATGAATGACAATATTTTTTGATAAACATTATTAAACAAAATTCAACTCATGTAAATCATTTATGAGTTCATTGTTTAAATTTTTTATTTTTAAAATGTGTGGGTGTGGGTAGGTGAGTAGATGGGCATGTGTGTATTTGAGTGATCTGCCAGTAGCAGCTAGAGGCAGCAGATTCCCTGGAGCCTCAGGTGAATCATGTGACATGGGGGCTGAGAGCCAAGTCATACGATCCCAAGGGTCCAAGAGCAGCAAACACTTCTTTTCTCTGTTTTTGTTTTATTAAAACAGGGTCTCTATGGTCTCTATGTATCTCTGTCTGTCCTTGAATTTACTATGTGTAGAGCAGGCTGGCCTTGAACTCACAGAGATCTGTCTGCCTGTCTCAGCAGTGCTGGGATTAAAGGTGTGTGCCACCATGCCTGTCCCAGGCATTCTTTTTTTCTTTTTTCTTAATTATAAGTACACTGTAGCTGTCTTTAGACACCCCATAAGAGGAGATGGTTGTGAGCCACCATGTGGTTGCTGGGATTTGAACTCATGACCTCAGGAAGAGTAGTCAGTGCTCTTAACTGACTGAGCTATCTCTCCAGCCCAGCAGCAACCATTCTTAACCTTGCTTCTCTTACCTACTGAGCTATCTCTCCAGCTCCCTGTATGAATTCAAACTACTATAGTCTGGTATAGTCAGAAATTACAGACGCATACAGGAAGGTCATTTTTTGCTTTGTCAATAGTCTGCACCATATACAGCTATCAATTAAATGTCCAATGCAATGGCAAATCATTATACTCTGATGAAACAGAAGAAGACTGTTATAATGTGCAAATAGTGCTAACAATGACTCTGAAGTGATGTCTTTTCATCAGGATGAGGGTGAATGAAATGAGGCCTGGGAATATTTGCTGCAGAAGCTTTTCCATGAGCTAAGTTCCAACCCAAGTCAGACGGAATGGGATCGGAGCGAAAGGAAAACACTAGAATTAGACGCAATAAAGAAGTTTTGGGTGGGAGATCATTACAAGAATGGATTACTGAGCTGAGCATGGAGAGACTTTCCTTGGCGGGGACGATTACCTGTCTGGGATGACTTAATTATGGAGCTGCCTGGAGGCATGAGACTGAATTGATGACTTCTGCACTTAGATTTTATAGTTCTATTGAAAAGAATATAAAATCCACATAGTTTTAAATTCAAATTTATTGCAAGGATTATATAGTCAAATTCGTCCATATAAAGATCAAATTGTTGATTTACAGACAGAAAATCTATAACCTGGATCCTGTGGCATGCAAGTTCTACACAAGCTTTATAGAATGCTTCCTTGTAAAAAGTTTGATATAAAAGGAATCATAAATTTGATAGTTCTTGGCAATCTAGTACTTTCTTCGCTTAAAGGTATCCTACATTGGATTAATATGATATTACACATAATTGATTTAAGTTGCTCTCGTATGCTCAAATATGAAATTAATCATCTATAAACCTAGCATTTCCATTAAGGCTATGGGCATGAGTGGAGTATGATCAGAGTTGCCCACCCTCCGTCCTCTTTGAGTAATTATTTGTAAGTCAGATTCCTGTGAGAGAAAAGAATTCACCATGGAGTCGGGGGTGTTGGGAGAGTACTGGGTGAGCATAGAGAGGCCCCAAGTTCCACCCAGCGCCACACACAATGTTTGGTGGCCTAAGCCTGTGGTGCTACACTCAGGCAAAAGCTAGAGGATAGGAAGTTCAAAGTCACCTTTGGCTACACAGTGAACTCCATTCCAGCATGAGACACAAAAGATCCTCAAAACAAAAACAAAGACCAAGACCATTCCCGGTGCCTTCAGTCCCAGCACTCAGGAGGCAGAGCCAGGTGGATCTCTGTGAGTTCAAGGCCAGTTTGGTCTTCAAAGTTCCAGGCCAGGGGTACTTGGTGAGGTCTTTCTCCACAAAGAAAATAGGAAAGTGCAATCGGTCATTGTTGCTCAGTGGAAGAGCATTTGCCTAGTTGTGGGAGGCTCTGGATTGGATAGGCCAGAGAACCAAAGAGGTAAGGAAGAAAAATAAAACAGAGAGAGAGAGAGAGAGAGAGAGAGAGAGAGAGAGAGAGCAGTGTTTAAGATTGGAGAGAAATATAGCAGACTTCTATTTCTTATTTGAAAGATTTCGAGTGATTTTCGGTATGTTCTTTCTATGAACCATATTTGTAGTTTTTATGCCTATATATATGTGTGTGTCTTTATGTTATGTGTGTGTGTGTGTGTGTGTGTGTGTGTGTGTGTGAGCGTGCGCACGGGCCAAAGACTGAAGTCAGGTGTCTACCTCTGCCCTTTTCTACCCTCATTTTTGATTGTTTTCATTTAAGACAGGGTCTCACTTGGGCTCATGAGACACTATTGAACTTGAGCTACAGAGGACCTACTAAACATGGTCATATAAAAAAGGCTTCCTTGCCTTTAATCCAAGCACTCAGGAGGCAGGTGGATCTCTGTGAGTTGGAGGCCAACCTAGTCTACAAACCAAGTTTCAGGATAGCCAAGGCTACAGAGACCCTGTCAAAAAAAAAAAACTTTTTTTTTTTTTTTTTGGTTTTTTGAGACAGGGTTTCTCTGTGTAGTCCTCTATAGACTAGGCTGGCCTCGAACTCAGAAATCGGCCTGCCTCTGCCTCCCAAGTGCTGGGATTAAGGGCGTACGTCACCACTGCCCGGCTAAAGTCCCCCCCCCCCCGGGCTGTGAGACGGACTCACTGTGCCACAGCAAGCAGAGGCTGGACTCGAACTCGGAGAGACGCCCGCCAAAAAAAAAAAAAAAACCTTTCTTATATTAGAGTATAGCTTGGTATTAAAGCACCTACTCACCATGTGTAAGACCTTGGATTCTATCCCAGCAACAAAGTGGAGAGTGACAGACAGGCAGGCAGACATGCACTCACGCACAGAAAAAGAGAGAGAGAAAGAGACACAGACAGACAGAAACACATGGTGGAGGGAGACAGAGAGAGAGAGATTTCCCTGACTGAATGGAGATTGCCATCATCTCAAAGTAATGAGCCGAAAGAATAATAGGACAGACAACCATGTACTGGGAGGTGATGAGCCCCCATTACCACCTCCTGGGGATCAAGCCAGGCTGTGCCCCTGTGCCTGACAGTTGCTTATAAAGTCTGGATCAGAAGGGACTCAATTCTTCACTGGGGGCTTGGACAGTCATGAGCCTTAGTGATAAATTCCATGTGGGATGTTAAAATAGTGAAGATACTCAAGCATACACACACAAACAGAAACGCTGTATTCCAAGATCTACATGGACTGCCCTGTGGCTTTGCCTCCAGTTCTTTTGGGAATTGTAAGACTGTGAAGATGCTTTTGTGGGAGGGGCACCATCAAGCATGACGCCAGCACTTTGGGATTATGACTCAGACTCTCGGTGGGTTGCCTCACAATTCCAGGATATGTCGTGTTTCTCTGTGCATTGTGTTATTTGACAAAGCTTTCTCCCATATATTGTCTCCATGTAGCCGTGGCGATAGCACAAAATACAGAGCTTTTGTGTGTGTCTGAGTGTATGTGTGTCATGACTTTTGTCGCTGTGTGTGTGTGTCATTTATGTCTTTTGTTGCCCTAATTTATTTACAGATTGACAGTTTGTTGTCTTTCAGAGTTTGGAAATTAATGCTAAATCAATACTCTGTATGAATTTATTCTGATCTTTACCATAGATGTTTCACAATAGATCATTGGACTGATGTGGTGTAAAACTCCATTGTATATAAATGACAACATTAAGCAAGTTGAAGGTATAAAAATCAGCTAACACCCTTGCATAGCAGCTTTGAGTGAGAAGCTACACAGCATTTTGATGGAGCATATGGGGAAGCCATGCAGCCTGGGAGTTTTGAGCTAACATGTCAGTTTCTATCTCGGATGCAGCCAGACTTCAAGTGGGAAGGTTTCACTTGCTGTGCTGAAGGCTGGAATCTCTGCCAGGGTGGCGCTTGAGGGTTCTCATCTTCATAGAGCAAGTCTGGACTACTTAACATCTAAACATGGAAATACTCCTAACTACAGGAGACTCCAAAACGCAGTTCTTCTTCAAACCCGTTCCAAAATTATCGTTTTAAGCAATATACCTTTTTTGTTTGTTTGTTTGTTTGTTTGTTTGAGATAGGGTCTCTCTCTATGTAACCCAGGCTATTCTAGAATTCCATATGTAGACTGGCTTGGAACTCACAGAGATCCACCTGCCTCGGCTGCCCGAGTGTTGGGATTAAGGGCATCCCACTCTGAGCTTTTTATTCTAAAACTGTCCAGATACTTTCAGGATAGAAAAAGACTTAGTTTCTGACTCATAAAATATAAATTCAGTCACACAGCCAAATGAATTTCTGTGTTTAAACTGAAACATATACACACGTAAACACCAGCGAGGATGAGTGGGGACTGAGGCTCATAATATACTACTATGTCTGTAACTGGGCCCTTAAAGAGGCACTGATCCAGTGCTGGCGTTTGTTCAGTTTCCTAATTTACTTTGTCCTTTTTTTATTATTACAATATGATTACATCATTTCCCACCATTCTCTTCTTCCCGCCAACTCCTCTCATGCCCCAGACACTCCATGCACTCCCTCTCAAGTCCTGACCTCTTTTTTATTGTGAGTTGCTGAGTCCATTTAGTGTTGCTTGTATGTCCATGATTTCATGGCTTGTCGCCTGGCATTGGATGAATTATGGGGCTCATCTCTGGGGGACGACTGCTCCCACTCCACCGTAGGACTGAGTCTGACCCGCCAGCTCCTGAATAATCACACAGAAACATATTTATTTATGAAAGCTTAGGCCGTATAGCTATTTCTCAACTAGCTCATATATCTTTTTAAAAATTTATTTATTTTATGTAATGAGTGCTCTATCTGCATGTGCACATGCAAACCAGAAGAGGGCATCAGAACTCATTACAGGTGGTTGTGAGCCACCATGTGGTTGCTGGGAATTGAACTCAGGACCAGTGGAAGAGCAGCCAGTGCTCTTAACTGCTGAGCCATCTCTCCAGCTCCACTTCATATATCTTAATTAACCCATTTATTGTCATTTATGCTCTGCCACGTGGCTCATTAGTTACCTCTTCTGAACCAACACCTGTTGCTTCCTCCATGACTGGCTGGCAAATCTTCCCACTCCTGAGTTCCTATCTCTGCCCGGATGTCCCGCCTTTGCTCTCCTGCCCTGCTATAGGCCATCTGCTTTTTATTAAACCAATCAGATGGTGATGGAGAAAAATGTTCATGCAACACTGAGACACGTGATGCTTCATAAAAATAACAATCCCAAAGTCCAGAACTCAGCACTGTGACGGTACAGAAATCAACATTTGAAATAATACGAAGACAATATTTACACAAGATTATCCCAACACCACTCAGCGTCTCTTAGCTGCCTATGTTCTTTGTCCTGTGTGATTTTCCCCTTCCTCATAGCATGTCTGTTGGAGGTGTCCTTGTTTGGGTCTTGTAGCCAGATTGCTGAGGTCTCATGAATGAAGTTTCCCTGCCACTTCTGGAAGATCCAACCTCACAGTTTATTTGCAGGTCTTTTGGCTCTTACGGGCTTTCTACCCTCTTCTTCCTTAACGTTCCCTGAGCCTCAGGTCGAGGAGCTGTGTTGTAGATGTGTCCGTTAGAGCTAGGCACTCGGGTCAGTTCTCTGTATTTTGAACAAGTGTGGCCTTCTGTAATGATCTCTGTCTGTTGAAAACTTTCTTTGGTGAGGATAGGGAGCTGCCCTTACCTGTGGGCACTGAGAGGCCAAACCTTTTAAGTTCAGACTCCATTTTAGAGAACCTGACCTAAGTTTGAACTCAGGTAAACTAACAGGCTGGTACCTAGCATTAGTTTCCAAGTTGCCCCCCACCCCCGACTCCCAACAAAACCCGAGGCTAGCTCCAGTCTCTAATCCCCAACAAAGTTGTGGTCTCCAGGTTACACCCTCAACAAGACCATCATCTCCAGATTATTCCCCCAACAAACCTGCACGCCCCCAGGTTACAAGCCCAACCCCAGCCTAAGGACTACTGATGCAGAAAGGAGAAGAAATTAAGTTTATGATATGACTCCCAGCACCAGCCAATTGTGTTAAAGGCCACAGTAGCTTTCCAATTAGATGTTTGCACACTTATGCCCTGCTTGCTGCTTACTATAAAGCCTTGCCTGATAGATATTTGGGGCTCCCGCACCTCCAAAACTGTCCTGTGTGATGCTGGTACATTGGAGGGGTCTGAGCTAGCTTGAATAGAATAAAGACCCTGCTGGGAGTTGCATCAGATTGGCTCCTGTCTGGTTTTTTGGGGTGTTGGGGGAGTGGGGGCAATCAAACACTTCCTTGGCACTACAGGCATAAGGATAAGCATTTAGAAGGCAGTTAGGAATTATGCTGCTTTAGGTTAGTGACAGTTGTAGGTTTTCCTTGAAGATTCATGATTTCGCTGGCTCTAGTTATTTGACTGGATTTCTAGTACTAGGCATAATTTCCTTCCTGTTGAGCGGGCCTTAAGTTCCACTTAGACAGCGATTGATTACTGCCAAGATATGAGTTCCATTACTGCACCTTTTGGGATGTCTCTCCTTGCTGCTCGATGTTCATAGGCTACACAGCTGTGTAAACAGTTGGTGGTTTCCCTTCCTTAGCAGCTTAAATTAGCAGCTTCTGGGACTATGAAGGTTAGTCTCCGGGAGAAGGCTTTAAGGTCAGATCCAGCTCAGCTCCACCAAGTCCTGTGTCCTAAATGTCTGGTGTCTTCAGCAATAGGGCCTTACCTTCCACCTCTGGGAGGCAACCAAAGGCAACAGAAAGAGCCTGAATTATTTTAGGAATCTAGAGGACTCCTCTGACCAGCAGCTTTAAAGGGGGTTCATCATGCTTGACTTTGGGGTTTTTATTAGATAGTCTATGGCTCTCAAAAGGAGCATTGTCAGTCCAAGTCACTTAACTTAATTTAAACAATATATGTATAAGTATACATATATACTTAGGTGCATTATGCCTAATTTGGGGTAACTAGAAAAATAATATAATCCCTTATGGCTTTTCCAACAGCCCAAATGTCATTTTTTCTATTTTATTTTTTAGGTATTTTATATGTATGGGTTTTTTGAATACATGTATGTCTACACATCAGGTGTGAACCTGGTATCCATAGAAGCTAGAAGACACTGGAATCCCTGGAACTGGAGTTACAGAGGGTTGTGAGCTGCCGTGTGAGTGCTGGGAATTGAATGTGGTTTCTCTGGGAGAGCAGTCAGTCCTCTTAACTGCAGAGCCATCTCTCCAGCTCCTTCATTTTAAAACACTTTTTCCACTCCCCCCCCCCAAGGAAAAAGGAGTCTTTAAAAAAAGCAGACATGGGCTGCTGGGGAGAGCTCAGGGGCTGCCCAGGACCCAGATTCAGTTTCCAGCACCCACATGGCAGCTCCAGGGGACCCAACTTCCTCTTCTGGCATCAATGGGCACCGCATGTACTGCGATGCACAGACATGCATGCAGGCAAAACACTCAAATGCATAAAATAAAAGTAAGTATTTTTTTTTTTAAAAAAAGAAAAGGCAAAAATGGACCAAGAGCGATAGCACACACCTGAGACAGAGGTTGATAGATCTCTGTGTGTTTGAGGCCAGCCTGGCCGATAGATCCAGTTCCAGGCCAGCCTGGGCTACATAATGAGACTATGTCTCAAAAGCAAAAAAAAAAGGAAGGGGTGGAGGAGGCTGGAGAAACGACTCCACAGTTAAGAGCACATGTTACTCTCAAAAAGGACTGGAGTGTGATTCTTAACATTCATGCAGTTCATAGCCACATGTGGATCCAGCGGCCTCTGGCCTTCACTGGCACTCATGTGTACAAACCCACACAGAGACATAATTAAGAATCATAAAATGGATCTTTGAAGGGGGAGGGGGAATGCAGAACCATGGGACCAGACACTCACTGGTATGAGGAAGCAACTCTCTCATGATGGCATGAAGACCTTTTGCCCGTAAAGCAAATGCTGTCACCTGCATATTGATGTCTGGAAAAAGTAATGTGTGCTCTAGACTCTCACCATGGCTTGTCTTTGTGGGTGTTTACAGGCTTTTTCTAGCAAATCTATAGGCAACCAGGTAGCTTTATATTTGCCTGAGAGTCAAGGAATGAACTAGCCATATGCCAGAGATAAGCAAAAGGCTACAGATCCCAAAGAAAGCAGTTTGGAGTCAGAAACAATCATAGAAGACATGACACATTTCACATTGTAGAGGAAATGCCATAAAAATAAGCATTTTTTTTTTCAATGTTGGGATTCAAACCCAGGATCTCACTCATTCCAAGCAAGGAGTCTCCACCCAGCTGCTTCTTGCCATTCATAAATGTTACTAACAAATTCATTCGTGATTTAAATATATTATTCCAGGCCAACAGTAAACGTTTCAAATACAGATTTGCCAGAACACCAAATTCTCCAGCATAACTTCACTAAGCAGGGACTGCACAGACTCTTGTGGAATCCTAGAGCCCAGCTGACTCGCTAAGAACAGAGAATGTTGACTCCCAAACCTTTGAAACCTTGCTGTCTGTAGAAGTTCAGCAGGGCTTTTGACTTCTCACAAACAGCTCTCTGCGCTCACATTCTGTTTCTGGCTGGTTATGGCGCCCCCGTGTGGTCCTTTGTTGTAATGTTTTACCGCTCCCCCAGCAATGCAATTAGTAATACCTCTGTTTTCCTATTGGTAACTATTTCAAGTAAACACTAAAGAATGTGATTAATCCTATACATCAACTATCAGACTTGCTTTTTACTTCTGGGTATGTTTTGTTTTGTCTGTGGATTTTTTTGTTTCTTTGTTAGTTTTCTTGTTTTGTTTTCTCCTGGTAGGAGGGGAGGGACAGAGTCACACATATCCCAGGCTGGTCTAGAACTCCCTATACAGCCTGAAGATGACCTCCTGCCTCCACCTCTCCTGTGTTGGGATTACAGGTCTGCGCCATCATGCCTACTTCATGCAACGGTGAGATCTAACCCAGGGCTTCATGCATGCTATGAACTCCTACCAACTGACTTCTATCCCTCCCAGGTTGTTTTATGAGATTTTAAAACCATTTCTTAACTATGAGTGTGTGTGTGTGTGTGTGTGTGTGTGTGTGTGTGTGTGTGTGTACGTACACATGCATGTGAGTGCAGATACCTGTGACAACCAGGGGTGTCAGAATCCCCAGGAGCTGGAGTCACAGGTGGTTGTGTTGGGGTCCAGGAGTCACCCCACAAACCACACAAACACTGATCTCAGTCAGACAGGGGTGGTTTATTGAGCACATACCATAATATTGATCCCTCAGGGCCATAGCGCAGAACTCTGGGGCTGAGCCATGTCCACAAACATTTCTCAGGGCCAGCTTATAAAGGGAAAAATCCACAAAACCACAGTGAGCTCATGAGCAGGCGCAGGAAGTGCTGCTCAGTGGTTAGCTCTGACCCAAGCTATTTTGGATATAACAGATCATATTGATCTTTAATTTGATGGGTCCTACATAAAGCCTTGTGGAATTTCTTAAGATTAACAAATTCATACAGAACACAACAGGATATGAGATCAGCTCTGAGTCAAGTTATTTTTCTGCGTCAGTGACTGGCAGGCATATTACAGCAACAATATGAAATAGCTGGAAGGTACTGAACAAAATGGCTACAGCTATGCTGTGGGTGGGAGCAGGACACACCTCAAAAGTTGTGAACCATGTCAACATGGGAGCTGGGAATTGAACTCAGGTCCTCTGCAAAAGCAATATGTGCTTTTAACACTGAACCATCTCTCCAGTTCCTTGAAAGATTGTTTGTTTTGTTTGTTTGTTTGGTGGGGAGAATAAGAGAGGATGTACGTCACTTAGTAGCCCAAACTGCTACTCACAATCCTCCTGCCTGAGTTCCCCAAGTGTGTAGGCCATCATTACTAGCAATTAGACACTGTATTTCCCTGAGAATGTAGAGTACACTCTTTATTATAATCATCCTAGAAGAAAAAGCAGTCAATAGACTCATCACTTATAACCCATGAGCACCAGAAGTAACTTCCTAGAGGCTGGTAACGGCTTAGGGGCTAATTCTAATTCAACTTTTTCAAATAAATATGGATTTATTTAAATCATATTCAAGACACTTCTGGGATACTTCATCCTCCTCGCAAAGACCACAGTAGATATAAACAGAAGGGATCTCATTTTCTTTTTGTGTAGTTTGTTTGTTTGTTTGTTTGTTTGTTTGTAGAGACAGGGTTTCTCTGTGTAGCCCTGGATGTCCTGGAACTCACTCTGTAGACCAGGCTGGCCTCAAACTCACCAAGATCTACCTGCCCCTGCCTCATGAACGCTGGCATTAAAGGCGTGCGCCACCACTGCCCGGCCCTTACTTTCTTTTTAATTGTATTAGAAATCATTGTCTTGCCGGGCAGTGGTGGCGCAAGCCTTTAATCCCAGCACTTGGGAGGCAGAGGCAGGCGGATTTCTGAGTTCGAGGCCAGCCTGGTCTACAGAGTGAGTTCCAGGACAGCCCAGGCTACACAGAGAAACCCTATCTCAAAAAAAAAAAAAAAAATCATTGTCTTAAATTCCACTTATATATAAAGGAATCCACCCAACATTGATTGAAGCCCCACTGTCTCAAGATCAAAATGCCAAATTGCTCCAGTTGCTAAAGAAAAAAAAAAAAAAAGAAAACCAAACCAATGAAACTATTTTCTTTTTCCTTCTATAAACGGTAATGACTGCCTCATGAGAATGGCCATAAAAGCCCAGGCTTTGAGGAGTGCCTTGTCATTAATGTTTACGAGGGAAGCCTCGTCAACTCCCAGCATATATTTTATGGATAGCTTTGTATGTTGAAAATCTCTGAATCTGAGATTTTGCTGATTTTTTTAATTTAAAATTTTCCTGATAGGAAATGAAATTTGAAGACATGATCATCACTCCTGAAGAAAAGTCTGAACTTAGTAAAACCAGAATGGATCAGGTGAGATACCAGTTCCACCGAGAGGCTAGACAGGCTATACCAGATGAGCCAGAACAAGTAACAAGACTCCCCTGGAAGAAGCCAGAGTCTTCACCTTCCAAAATACCTGAAACTAGACACCAGCAGCCCTTGAGACTCAAAACAGGGCAGCAAGTGAGGAGAGTTTCAGTGGCTCTCTGATCCTCGTGCCCTAAGGATAACTGAATGTTGTTTTAAATGTGTGTGTGTGTGTGTGTGTGTGCTCGCACGCGTGTATCATACTTAGAAATGTCATGCTGCTGTATGGAGGTCAGAGAACAGCTTGTGGGAGTTGGTTCTCTCCCGGTACCGTATGGGTCCAGGGATTCCGAGCAGTGTGCTCTGGTCTGGCTCTGGATGCCTCTACCCGCTAAGTCATCCCACTGGCCCTGAATATTGTTCTTGGTGTCCTCCCTCCAGAGAATAGAACCTGTTTCATGCTTTCTGCTATTCTTTCTTGTCTCTTGAACACCCCAGCTTCTCTTCCTGCTTTCCTTTACCCATTCAGAACCCTCTGCTGTTTCCAAGGAAAGGTCCATGCCCCACAATTCCCCATGACCCACTTTTAATCTCCGCGTTCTCACATCGCTATTGTCATCAACCTCTTAAAAACTTAACGATGCCCTCCTGATTTTAAACTTATTTGCTGCAGCTCTTCCTCCTCCTCCTCTTCCTCCTCCTCCTTCTCTCCTCCTTCCTCCCTTTTCTTCTTCTTCCTCTTCTTCCTCCTCCTTCTCTTCCTCCTATTCCTCCTCCTCCTTCTCTTCCTCTTCCTCTTCCTCTTCTTTTCACTGATTATCACTGCTTAGTTCTGGCTGGCCTGAAATTCCCTAAGTGTGCCAGGCTGTCCTTGAACTCATAGACCTATGCCTGCTTCTGCCTACTGGAACTAAAGGTATGTGCCACTAAACCCAACTTTATCATGAAAAACAGTAAGGTGTCAGAGGTAGATGAAGGGGATGGAGATACAGCTCAGTTGGAGCAGTGCTTGCCTGGCATGCATAAGTCCCTGGCTCTTACTCCCAGCACTGCATAAACTGGGTGTGATGGCCCATTCCTTTAATCCCGGCACTCGGATCACATCCTCCTGCCTAGTCATCCCTGGCGAGCTCAAGGGCAGCCTGGCCTAGGACAGAAGCTTCATACGTCACCACCTGGCTTTAGCATGTGAGTTAGTAAGAACAGTGATGGAGCACTCGCCTAGCATGTGTAAGGCCCTGGTGCAATTCTCAGTGCTAGATGCTCAGCTCACTAGTCAGGAAACACACAAGCAAAACAAGGATGGCACACTCCTCCTCACAGATGGGCAAAGATCACAGGAATACTGTAAAGGAAGGTACTGGGAAGGTTGTGTGGGGAAATGCTGCATGCTGGTGGAAACACATTGCAACAACCAACCTGGAAGGTATTGGAGCTAGGGGTCTTATTTCGGGAAACCTTCCCTCCAGGAAGAAAAGTATTGATACTCAAGGTAAAAACACTGTAGACAGACCCTAACTGTACTCCCATGCCTCTGCCTCCAGTGTGCCGTTCATCTGTGATGGGATTTGCTGCTACTCACAAGAAGCCATGAAGTCTGTATGCACCTGCTCTTAGCATGTAACTTCCTTGGGCTCACAGCCCAACACAAACGTGGCACAATTAGAAGGCTCAAGATACTGAGCATCGAAACCCTCTCTTGCTTCATCGAACCTTTCCATCCCTGTGTAAGGGGAAGTATCCGTCTCCTGGAGGCTCAAGAGGCCCTGTGACACTGGCCTCATCCCAGCTGGCCTAAGGATTACTGATGTAACAGTTAACCTGTTGGTTTTTGTGTGTATGCATGTGTGTGGGGGGGGGGGGTGGATGGGAGGCTTAGTTACCACACCTGCTGCCTGCTGACCAGCATTTGCTTGGTTACTAGGACCCAAACTCGGCTTCTAACATTTGCACTGACAAATGCTCTACACATTGACCCATCTCCCTGGCCCTGGGGTGTCTAATCTTGATTGCCAACTTGGTGGGATTTCAAATCAAGGAGGAAACAGATCTCTGGGCATGTCTGTAAGGGTTATATTAGGTCTAGATTAGGTTAAATGAAGCCAGAGGCCCCACCCTAAGTGTGGGAAGTACCATTTCATAGGCTAGGGGCCCAGAATGAATTTTAAAAATGCAAAACCCAACTGAGAGCAGAGCTCTTATCTCTGTCTCTGTTTCCTCACTGTGGACACAATGTGAGTAGCCCACCCTCTTGCCTGCTGCCATGCCTTCCCCACTGTGATGGCTCAGGTTCTCCTGGGACCATGAGCCTGAAGAAACCCTCCTCCCTTCTTTACGTTTCTTCTGTCAACTATCTTGTCCCAGTGACAACACAAGTAACACATTCACCGTGGGGCATTTAGAATTATGAAAAAAATAAAGCTTTGATGTTTTAAGACATTATATTCATAGAATTTGATTCAAGCTGGGCAGTGGTGGTACATGCCTTTAATCCCAGCACTTGGGAGGCAGAGGCAGGTGTATTTCTGAGTTCGAGGCCAGCCTAGTCTACAGAGTGAGTTCCAGGACAGCCAGAGCTATACAGAGAAATCCTGTCTCGAAAAACCAAAAAAAAAAAAGATTTTGATTATTTGATTCACAAGAAAAGATCCTTGATAAGTCAATAAAACAGAAATAAATCTTCAGAAAAGAAAGAACACGCTCCAATGTAATGAACAAATGAATGAGCCTACCATATCCAGCCTCTGATGCAGCTCTTAGTAAAGTCTGAGTCTTCCACTCTACTTCAGAGACTTGCTTCAGTCTTTTTTGTTTGTTTGGTTTTTTTTTTTTTTTTGGTTTTTCGAGACAGGGTTTCTCTGTGTAGCCCTGGTTGTCCTGGAACTCACTCTGTAGACCAGGCTGGCCTCGAACTCAGAAATCCGCCTGCCTCTGCCTCCTAAGTGCTGGGACTAAAGGTGTGTGCTTTTTTTTTTTTTTTTTGGAATGGTCAAATTAAATGTTAGTTTTAACATTGTTACTTTAATTTAGTTTACCTAAAATATCATTGCAACATGTAGCCGACAGAATCCTGAGGTGTTTTACATCCCCCTTTTCCTTGACTCTTAGAAATCTGGGGTGTAGCTTTCACTCACAGCACAATTCAGTTCAAATGAGCAGTTCAGGCCTCTGCAAGCGGCAGGAGAACTGGGCAGGAAGGAGCCTGGAAATCCCAGCACCTAGGAGACTGAGCAAGGGGGAGTGGGGAGGTGGGGGGAACACTGACAGCAACTTTGAAGCCCTGTCTCAGGAAGAAAGAAGGATGGGAAGGAGGAAGGGAGGGAGAGAGGGAGAGAGGGAGGGAGAGAGGGAGGGAGGGAAGGAGGGAGGGAGGGAAGGAGGGAGGGGAGATGGGTCACAAATTGGGTAGAGCTCAGTGAGAACACACTTGCCTAGCATGAGCAAGGCCCTGAGTAAAACCACACACACAAGAATGGTCTTTTTCATAAAGCCGTATGATAAAACAAACACCTTTAAATGTTTTAGAATTTGGAGTTAAATAAGTAGGCTCTTTCCACCATCTTGGAGCCTGTGGAGGCCTGCTGGGAACAGGACTTCTAAAAAAAGCAAGTGTGTCTGGAAGGCTGTGGTGCAAGGCCACTTTTGCTGGCTACAAGCGAGGTCTCCGGAACCAAAGAGAGCACACGGCTCTTCTTAAAACTGAAGGCGTTTATGCCTGAGATGAAACTGAGTTCTACTTAGGCAAGAGATGGCTTATGTGTACAAAGCAAAAAACAAAACAGTGACTCCTGGAGCAAAGCAAACAAAACCAGAGTAATCTGGGGAAAAGTAACTCGGGTTTTGGTATGGTTCATGCCAAATTCCGAAGCAACCTTCCTGCAAAGGGCATTGGACACAGAATCCGTGTGATGCTGTACCCATCCCAGATGTAAACAAATGGAGACTAAATAAATAAAAGTAAATTTGTGCTCTTGTATTTTTTCACCTCTGTCCTTAAAAAAAAAAAGTAGAATAGAAGTTCCATGTGGTGACCTTAAACTTCTTTTACATGAGTGTTTTGTCTTTTTGTTGCTTGTAATTATACAAACTATACACATAAAGAAAAGGCGGAAAAGCAGATTTAACTGTAGATATGGGCTTGTTTGTGCATTAATAATAATCTTGACTAGCAGTACAGAATATAAGGAATAGTCCAGGTACGTTTATCTCGACTGACTAATCAAAGGCTAAGATGTACTCAGCTGGCGGTGTGATGTGGTCACTGCATCGTCTTTTGTGCATTATGGTTGTGCTGCGGGTGATGTCTGAGGCTGGTGTTGTGTGGCGTGGTTAGTGTGGGGAGGTTTGGTTTTGTTCTTCTGCTACCCTGAACGACTCTCTCTTCGCGATCATCCACTGCAGGAACTGAGTTCTTGCTCTCCACTATGAACGTCTACACTACTGGCAGACGGCGACAGTGCACATCCGTGAAACTGGGAACAAGAGGAGCGAGAATTCAAAGTCACCCTCAGCCACAAAGGGAGCTAACAGCAGGGGGTTTGACATCCCGTCTTCAGAAAAATCCATACATTAGATATGTCAGCGCTCCTTCCAACCCAAGAAGTAAACATAGGGTCTGATCTGGGCTTGTCTGGTCAGTCGTCCCATGAGACTCTTGAAATCTCAAGTGGGGTTCCCAAAGGCACCTTTCTGTTTCCTGTATTTATCTTTTGGAGACAGGGTCTCACTCTGTAGCCCAGCTGGCTTCAAATGCATGGTCCCCTTGCCTTAGCTTCTCAAATGCTGGGCTTAGAGACATGTGCCTCTTCACTTGGCATCAGAACCCAGTTTTGATTCTGGTAGCCAAGGTCTCCACGCTGAGGCAGCACAACCTTTCCACTCCGGTACAGGTGACACGCCCGTGCTGTTTCCCACTGCTGACCCCACTTGCTCAGTTTTTGCAGTCCACGTCTCCAGTTCCCTTGATCATTTCTTGTGTGTCTCTCCTTTTCTGCCTTGCTGAAAAGCCTTTTAATAAATCCTTTACCGACTGTCCAAGAGATCCTATCAACTAATCCCTTAGCAACGAGACAACAGAAACATTTCTCTGGGCTGATGATGTAGGGCTGTGGTAACACACTTGCATAGCACGTGCACACTATAATGGGGGGGTGGTGGATATAAATGATGTCAAGAATGTGAAAAATCTAGAACCGCACAGAAAGCTGTTCACGAGGCTATCTGGTGTAAGCATGCAATCCTAGCATCGGGGAAGCTTGAGACGGGAGGATCATGAGTTCTGAGCCAGCCTGGGCTACCCAGTAAAACCTTGCCTCAAAATAAAAACAAAATAAATGGCTAAAACTATTATACATGTATGTCAATAGTATGCTTAACAATAACCAAAAAAAAAAAACCACCCAAATTCCCATCGTTTGCTGTCATGGATGCTGTATATTTATACAATGGGATAGCATTGAACATTAAAAACGAGAGACTGATGCATGGACCAACATTATAAAACCTGAAAACATTATGTCAGTTGAAAGAAGCCAGTGATGCGAGCTGGTTATTGATGACTCTGTTTATGTCAAATGTCTAGAATGGGTAAGTGGTAGACAGCAAGGTGGCAGCTGCCAGCACCAGGGGCTGAGAAGAGAGAGGATGAGCATGGAGTTTGTATGAAAGGGAAAAAATGGTCATCTTTGTAATGATGGTCACTGTAGACATCTGTGAAAATGGGTGCTTTGCAGATGAATGTTATGCTATGTGAATTATAAACTTATTTAAAGGCACAGGCACATGGGGTTCTGTCGTCTGGTACGTAGAGGTGACCTTCAGATTCATGCTGGTGGCAAGAGGGGGGAGGAGCAACCGCCAGCACAGCGACTGCCGCTCAAGAAACGCCAGCAGTTTCTAATTTTACACTGCCCTATATTTGTTGCTTTTTGGAGCTTTTGACTCACTCTACGAGCTGGCCAAACAGAGATGCCTTTTATGTTTTATTACAACAGCTAAACTGGGAAATCAATTCACCAATTGCTTTTTTACAAAGGGAAATGAGCTAAAAACAACCTAGATGTAAAGCGGAGTTTGGTGGGATGAATGTGTTTGCAGAGGAGGGAGCGTCCACTAGTACTGCGGGGTTTGTTATTTTAGAGCGAGTTTCGTTTCATTTACAGTAAATGGCAAACACTGTTCTGAGAGGCATGGCAGATCTGTCGGATGGTTAAAGCGAGATGACATCTTGTTTCCATTTTCATTTTCCTTCCAGCTCATCTTCTCATTGTAAATCATTTTCCATTGTGGGAGGATATTAAATTTAAATCAAATTGCGGGTGGAAAAAGATGCAATGGTTGCATTAATCAGCTCAGTTCCCTGACTGGCCTGCCTCCTGCAGCTCTTTTTAGCAAACACTGTGGTCTGAATAGTTACAATTTTTAAAGAGTTTTCAAGGATCGTGCCCTATCTTTCCTGGATCTGAACAAACGGGGTGTTTCTTTTCTTGAGCAAAAAAAGCTCATTGTAAGGTCAAGGAACTGATTTGTCAAGAAAAGAAATTTTTTTACTGAACTATGATATGAATATTTAAGATGCATTTGAATATTCTCTCACGGGGAAAAATGGAGCCGGCGAGCATTTGAAGGACAGCGTTATGGTTGCCTTGTAAACATTAATAAAACGTGCATACCCCTGCTTAGGCTGCCCTAGGTGCCCTGAAGGAGGGTGTGTGCAAATGTGTGCACCCCACAATTATCTAAGGCAGCCAAAGTTCATCACACAGCCCATGAACATTCAGAAACTGGGACACAGCAAAGTCAAATCACTTCCCCAGCTGGACCTAAGAGAGCTTAGCACCAGCATATGTTAACATACACACACACAGTCACATGCATACACTCAGATAGACACACACACAGACACACTCACATGCACACATAGACACACACACTCACAGACACATGCATACACTCAGACACACATACAGTCAGACGCATGCACACATAGACACACACACTCACATACACACAGACACACATAGATGCACACTCACACACACACTCAGACACACATATAGTCAGACACATGCACACACTCAGATATACACACAGACACACATGTACACATAGACGCACACACATTCACAGTTACACACACACTCACAGACACAGACATACATTCACACATACACGACCATGGACACCAGGCATACATACACACGCATGGACACACACACACAGACGAACAACCTATAAAATAAACTAATTTTATATAACAACTATATAAAATATACTGTTTTGAATTCTCCTGATATATAATGAAACTCTCCAAATGTAATGACTAATTTTATTTTTTTAATTTATGATTTTTTTTATTTTATATGCATTGGTGTTTTGTCTGCATGTATGTCTGTGTGAAGGTGTCAAATCCCCTACAACAGGAGTTACAGACAGTTGTGAGCTGCCATGTGGGTGCTGGAACTGAACTGAGGTCCTCTGAACAGTCAGTGTTCTTAACCATTGATCCATCTCTCTATCCCCTAGTGACTAATTTTAACATCCTCTTTTTTCAGTCCTCAGTAGATGAGTTTAGGATCACATGCAAATACATTTAAGAAGATGTGTTCAGCCGGGTGGTGGTGGCGCACGCCTTTAATGCCAGCACTTGGGAGGCAGAGGCAGGCGGATTTCTGAGTTCGAGGCCAGCCTGGTCTACAGAGTGAGTTCCAGGACAGCCAGGGCTATACAGAGAAACCCTGTCTCGAAAAACCAAAAAAAAAAAAAAAAAAAAAAGAAGATGTGTTCAAAGGCCAGGCAACTGGGAGGAAGAAGCAGGTAGGTATTAGTGAGTTCAAGGCCAGCCTGGTTTACATAGTGAGTTGGAGGAGAGCCAGGGCTATCTAGAGAGAGCTGGTCTCAATGAACGAATGAATGACTGTTCAGCTTGTCAAGATGATGCTTGCTTGCAATCCCCAGATTCTGAAGGTGAGGCAGGAGGATTATGAATTTAAAGATGTGTATTGAGCATATTTAATAAGCCAAGCAGGACCACACTAGCAACTAGCAATCTTGAAGGCAAATGAAACCATTTTCATCCAAATGTTGACATGAGGAGGGAGGTTTCCTGGGTTCCAATGGGAAAGGGATTCTTCGACCTGTGGAGACTCCGCTTCTGGCCACACTTCGCTGTTAGGAGTGCTCTGAAAACGCCAAGGAGCTGGTGAGAGTGCTTTCTCAGTTACCAGTTCTGTGAACATGGTATCTGTCCTCCAAATGTCGCCTGGAGTGGAACGGGTTCTGGAGATCTATTCCAGAGTGTCCTTACCGTCTGTGTTCTATGCTAAGGCTCCCTGTCAGAGACTCTGTTTTGTTACCATCAATGGATTTTAGACTTTTAAGTCTCTATAAAGAATTATTCTGGAGTGACAAAATACAGTCCCCTGAAGGTTTCCACGTGAATAACTCTCAGCAAGACCTGAGACCTGACAGCAGGGCTAGGACTTCAGTTCTTCTTGAGATCTATGGAAAGAAATCTGAACAAGATATAACCTGAAGTCTTATGCAAGCCCATCCTGAAGATAATATATATTTGGATGATGTTGTAAATGTAAATGTCTTGAATATAATACTGGGTACCCAGCCCTTCACTTTCATCTGATTTCTACATGGCCACCACTTGACCTGTAGTTTTGTGGCTACCCTATACAAAACTGAAAGTATCTTCTCCAGTTTTCTCTATTTGGGCGCAGCCTTCCGTGTTCTCCCAACAGGTTATAGTATGCCCCCATTTACTGTCCTGTAGCCTTGCAGCTCCTGGTCTGCTCCCCTGCAACTTCTAGAGCCACAGAGGGAGCCCCGTGTCTCCTGCTTAAGTTTTGAATCTGAATCTCTCCATGAACTTGGGAGTGCTGTGTTCCCCAACACTAGGATTACAGGCTCTTTACCTAGCTTCTCCTGGGACGCTGGGGATGTGAACACACTGAGCTGGCTCTCCAGTCTCCCCAGCCTTATTTCTAAAGTTGGATTTAACCCTCAGACCTCCTTTCACCAAGGTTGTTCTTTCATTGGTTTGTGGAGTCAGAGTCTCACTTGGCAGCCCAGACTGCCCTGGAATTGAATCTGTAGCAGCTCAGATTTGCACTTGAATTGATGGTGATCCTCCCATCTCAGAAATGCTGGGATTACAGGTGTGAGCCACCTTGCCCAGCTTGTTTGTTTTTGTTTGGTTGGTTTTGTTGTTGTTTGTTTGTTTGTTCTTAAGAAAAGGTCTCACTGTGTAACCTAGCCTGGTCCCGAACTCAGATTCTCTTTGCCTCAGCTTCTCAGTGCTCACATTAAAGGTATGACCATTATTCCCCATTTTGCATCCACAAAAACCCGTCCTGGCCAGACACTGTGGCACATGACTGTATTGAGACCAAAGCAGGTGAATTGCTACAAATTGAAGACTAGTGTCATTTGTACACAGTTTCAGGCTAGTCAGAGCACATAGTGGGTGAGACTAAGTCTTAAAGGAAACAAGGCCCAGTGGAATGTCTCAGCAAGTAACGGCAACTGTCACCAAGCCTGACAACCTGAGTTCGATCCCAGGACTAATAGAAGTTGCCCTTTCACATCCACATGCCCCCTGCTGCATTCTCAAGTGCCCACGTGAGATGAGCATGGTACACACACTGAATAAACATCATCAACCATTTTAAATGGGGCCAGTGAGATGGCTCAGTGGGGAGAAGCGCCTGCCACCAAGCCAGATGACCTGATTCTGATCCCTGCTCTAGTTTGCTTTTCTGTTGCTGGGAGAAAAGTCTAACCAAAAGCAACATCAGAGGGGAAAGAATTTAATTTGGTTTCACTTCTAGGTCAAAGTCCATCACTGAAAGAAGTCAGAGCAGGAACTGAATCAGACAGACATCATGGAAGATCACTACCCTGGCATTCCCTTTGGCTCATTCTCAGCTAGCTTGCTTTGTCTTTTATCATATAACTTATTTTTATTGTAAAAAAAGATTATCTCTGTATATGAGCAATCTATTTGCATGTATGCCTGCACGACAGGAGAGAGCATCCATCAGAAGATAGCATCAGCTACCACTATCGATGATTGTGAGCCACCAAGTGCTTGCTGGGAATTGAGCCATCTCTCCAGCCCAATTTATTATTATCTTATCTTCGTTGGTGTTTTGCTTGCACGTCTGTGTGAAGGTGTCAGAAGCCCTGGAACTGGAGTTACAGACAGGTGTAAGCTGCCATGGGGGTGAGCTGGAGATTGAACCTGGGTCCTGTGGAAGAGCAGCTTATGCTCTCAACCCCTGAGTCCTCTCTCCAGCACCTCAGCTAGCTTTCTTATATAACCCAGGCCCACCTGCCAGGGATGATGCTACCACCATGAGCTGGGGCCTCTCACATCGAGCACCAGTCAAGGCAACCTTTCACAGATATGGCCACAGGCCAATGTGATTTGGGCTTTTCTTCATCTGAACTTCTCTTCCCAGGAGACTCTAGGTTATGTCACAAAGACAATAAACAAACAAAGGAACCAACAACAAAACTAGCTGGCGCACACAGGACAAGGAGAAAGGAGAAAACTGAATTCCACAATTCCACGAGTTGTCCTCTAACCTTCATCTATATGTCTACACACATATAAACAAATAAATAAATAGACAGATAGGTAGATAGATAGATAGATAGATAGATAGATAGAGAGATGTTTAAAAAAAAGAAGAAAGAAAGAAAAAGATGGAGCTGGGAAAATGGCTAAGCAGTTAAGAGCACTTGCTGCTCTTCCAAAGGATATGATGCTGGACAGTTCATAACTACCTGTGACTCTAGCTGCCAGGGACCTGACACCTTCTGGTCTCTGCAGGCACGGGCTCCCTGCTCTACGTGGTCACAGCAGTTAGTCATTTAATGTAGAGTTTTCTAACGTTAATTTGTCTAACCACTCAAGCAAAGACTCTACCTTTCCCACCCCACAACAAATCAGTCACTTAGGTATCAGTTAATTACTGTTATGAAACAAATCTGGAGCTCTCCAAACTGGAGGCTTAAAATAAATGTTTTTTTTTTTTTCTTCTGTGTTGTATGTTGACTGGTTGACTTTTGTGGTCTGAATGACCTCAGTTGAGGGTAAGCAAGGGTGGCCTTATACATACATGTTTAGGGCACCTCGTAGGAAGCTAAGAGAGGCGGGATAACTGGGCCTCTTTCCAATGGCCCAGGCAAAGGCACGGAAAGGGGGGACTTTGATTTTTGCCTGCTTACTTTCAACCTTGCTGGCAAATTCATTTATCCCGTTGCTGTGGCGTTCCTTTGTTGCTATTAGAACCAACTTCTTTGGGGTTCCAACTAAAAGAAGCCAAAGATGGAAGACCAGCAGCTCTCTAAGAATCCTCCATGTCTTCAGCAGCACCCTACTGGAATCTCTGAGATGCCCTCTTCTGGTGTGTCTGAAGACAGCTACCATATACTCACATACATAAAATAAACAAATAAATCTTTAAAAACAATCTTGGGTGCAGTGTGGGAGGGAGTAGGGGGATGATGGCTGCCACCTGAAACCTGGGAATCCCTCTCCTATAGCCTTTCCACTCTCATCTCCCCCTGATGTTCAAGACCTTCTTATCTCCTACCCAAAATACTGAGAGTCATTTAATTCAACCTGCATTCGATCCTACATGCTAGTGAATTTTCTGGAAATACACTCTTGGTCACAGAACTGATGCTTAAAACTCAGTAGCTCCTCCTGGACCATTAGAATAAACTACAGGGGGCAGGAGAGGTGTCTCAGCAGTGAAGAGCATCGGCTGCTCTTGTAGAGAACCTGAGTTCAATTCCCAGCACATGACAGCTCACAACTATCTGTGACTCCAGTTCCAGGGATCTGACACCTCACACAGACATTCATGCATGCAAAACAACAATGCCCACAAAATAAAACCAAAGAATAAACTACAGACTCCTAAATGAGGACCCTAGCTGTTCTGTATTCCTTCTCTGTACCCTGTGACTTCTCTTCCTCTTCTCTGCTATGCTTACTGCTGTTCCAAAAAAAGAAACCCAAAAAACCCAAAAGCTAAGTCCTTAAAGGACTATGGTATGTCAGTAGCATACTCTTCTACCAGATGTTCTCTATGCTGATCTCATTCTTCAGCCTTCATCTCAAACGGCACAGTCGTAATGAAGTGTTTTCTTGCTTGACAAAGTTAAAGGCTCCTGCCCCTTCCACAGCAATGAAAACAACCCTCAGTGACAGCGTCCGTTCCAATCTGCTGTAACTGTTGTGAGTCTAACTGCAGACTTCCCTGTGGGATTTGGACTGTGTTGATTTTCATTCTCTCTCTAGTATCTAGGACAATTCTTGTCAGTAAATAGTAAATGCTTTTTTTTTTTTTTTTGCTTGTTTTCTTGTTGGTTGGTTGGTTGGTTTGAGACAGGGCTTTCAAGCAGGCGAGGCTAGTCTTGAACTCCAGATTCTCCTGCCTCCACCTCCCAGTGCTGGAATTACTGACTTGAACTTACTGATTTTGTTGTTGTTGCTTTTAGCAGATTATCTTTCATTATTTGACTATTTCATACATGTAAACAGTGCATCTTGTTCAAATACACCCATCCCTCCTGAGGCCCGCCTTCTCCTACCCCCCCCAGCAACTCCAGCGTGTCTCCCTTCCCTCCTCAAGTCTCTCTCTCTCTCTCTTTTTTTTTTTTTTTGTCAGTAACTCACTGAGTCCAATTAGTGATGCCTACTAGAATGCTAATCCTGTTAACTTGATCTTGATCAGATCTTGGTAAGCACGGGTTCAACAACCATGCCATCCATGTCCCTGAAATGAAATCTCGCAGTGCCCCTCCCCTCCTCCAGCCCTTACCTCCTCCCACCCTCCTTCCCAGATGTTCCCTTAGCCTGGCAGGGAGGGAGGATGGATACAGATAGTCTGTACCAGGGAGCACTCAACATCCTCAGCATTAACTGCTGACTGCTGCAGAGAGAAATGCCTTTGGCCCAAACCAAGGGTAGCACTAATCTATGGACATAAGCATATCCAGAAGGCGGCTCAACATATCCCTTAACAGTAACAGCAGTAGGCTCCTCCTTAGGGCCTGTGATCTCCTGAGCCATGGGCTTTTGGCCAGGTTGACAGTACCAGGTCTGACTTCCCTCCTGTGGAGGGGTCCTCAGATCCAATTCTGAAGTGGTTGTTTATCCTTGTGACATCTGTGCCACTACTGCACCAGCAGGCACATCTTGCCTGGCACTATTCTTGCTTTTGTAACTAATTGATTAAAATGAAAATGCTCTTTCTAATATTCAGGGTTCAAGCGAAAAAAGAAATCTTATTCCAGAAGTCAAAGTTCATCTTAAATGCTCTCCTTCAAATCTGTGACTGTTGTGTCAAGGTATCTGAATAAAATGTACTAATACATTTCCAGTATGTACTGATATGCCTTCAATGTGTTATATTGTTAAAATGGGAAATTTGGGGCTGGAGAGATGGCTCAGAGGTTAACAGCACTGGCTGCTCTTCCAGAGGTCCTGAGTTCAATTCCCAGCAACCACATGGTGGCTCACAACCATCTGTAATGAAATCTGGTGCCTTCTTCGGTGTGCAGGCATATATGCAGGGAGAACATTTTATACGTAATAACTAAATTAATCTTAAATAAATAAATGGGAATTTGAACATTAGGTATATTAAATTTACAAACATACTAAAACAAATTGTTTTTTTTTTTTTTTTTGGTTTTTTTTTTGGTTTTTCGAGACAGGGTTTCTCTGTGTAGCCCGTGCTGTCCTGGAACTCACTCTGTAGACCAGGCTGGCCTCGAACTCAGAAATCCGCCTGCCTCTGCCTCCCAAGTGCTGGGATTAAAGGCGTGCGCCACCACCGCCCGGCTAACAAATTGTTGTTATTGTAGTTGGGGCTTGATTATGTGAAATTTCATGATTTTCCTGTTTCCTAATTTTACATTTGTTATTTTTTGAGATTAAGAGTCCCACTTTGCATCACAGACCGGCCTGGAACTCACAACAATCTTCCTGCCTTATACTCCACAAGTCTGGGATTACAATCATGAGGCACTAACACTTATCATGCATTCATTTTGGTTTAAAATAAAACCATTCATGTAGAATCTCTGCTTCATACAAAACTGGCAATCTCAGTTGACTCTCTGGAACTCAAGGAAAGGTAGGACAGAAATTACTCACAAAGTGTCCTCTGACTATCATACCAGTTCAAGCACCACCTGCCATCATCATGCACAGGCACAAATAACATTTAAAAATTAATCATAGCCGGGCGGTGGTGGCGCACGCCTTTAATCCTAGCACTTGGGAGGCAGAGGCAGGCGGATTTCTGAGTTCGAGGCCAGCCTGGTCTACAGAGTGAGTTCCAGGACAGCCCGAGCTACACAGAGAAACCCTGTCTCGAAAAAACCAAAAAAAAAAAAAAAAAAAAAATTAATCATAAGACACTCGTGTACGGGAATGGGAGAATATATGCAAATGTCTCAGAAGGTTCATTTACAGACTCTAGCATGGCCCTCAATCTTACATAACCAGAAATATAATTTGTGAAAAAGCTTGAAGCTCAAAGCCTTCTATTCAAAAATGAAAAGAGCCAGGCATGAGAGCACACGCCTGTGATCCTGGCAGTGAAGAAAATGAGGGTAGGCTCTTCAGGAGTTCAAGGCTACCATCCACTACAAAGCCAGTTCTGGCCCAGCCTGGGCTCCATAAGACCAAGTCTTAAAAGAGAGCTAATGTGCAGGTCACAGTGAGGAGCAGATCCAAAACAGGTTTGGGATTTTTTTTTTTAAAGTGCTTTTTGACTTGAGAGAAATTTAAGTACAGTCTCAAGGTGAATGGCTGAGGCTAAAAACAGTGGATTCCGTTTTACTACTATGAAAGAAAGACAAAATTTCATAGCTAAGGAATCACACCAGCGACTTTGACAAGGTATTTGAAATTTAAGTCAGGTAGAAAGACAAAATATTAACCAGTTACTGAACACTTAACTCATTAGTGTGTGCAAAACGCCAGACCTTTGCCTGGTCCCTTCAGCCTCCGATGAAATTCTTTTTTTTTTTTTTTTAATTTTTTTGTTTTTTTTCGAGACAGGGTTTCTCTGTGTAGTCCTGGCTGTCCTGGAACTCACTCTGTAGACCAGGCTGGCCTCGAACTCAGAAATCCACCTATCTCTGCCTCCCAAGTGCTGGGATTAAAGGCGTGCGCCTCCACTGCCCGGCTCCGACGAAATTCTTAATCTCAAGAATTTTAGGAATCCTGTTATTCTTTTGATGTCCTAGACTTTCCAGAACTGCCCCCCCCCCCTTGCTATTATCTTTTTTCTGCCCTTAGTAGCCTTTATTTTAGAAGTCCAGTTCCCTGTTCGCCAACACAGGGTTTTCTAAATCTACTTCCACAGCCTCACTTGGTGCTTCTTCTTTTTTTTTTTTTTTTTTTTTTTTTTGGTTTTTCGAGACAGGGTTTCTCTCTGTGTAGTCCTGGCTGTCCTGGAACTCTGGAACTCACTCTGTAGATCAGGCTGGCCTCGAACTCAGAAATTCACCTGCCTCTGTTCTTGGTGCTTCTGATATCCAGTTCTGGCACCCGATTCTGGCATGAACTAAGGTGCACTGTCAGGCTTGGAACCCAAATCCAGGTCACACAACTTCTTGGCCCAGGCAGCCCAGAAAGTCTGGTGTAGCTAGCAACACGCAGCCGGAAGCCCCAATGTTCTCGTCTGGATCGCGGCTCCGGGTACGCAGCCTGCAGCCAAACAGGTTCCTGGACCTACCCATTCTCAACCTCAAGTACTGGAGGACTCCGAAGCGTGTGACTGATTACTAATGCACGCAAGACCTGACAGCCACGCAGACTTAATTAGCGCACACACCCGCCACTACGCCACTTGGAAAACAGCAGCAACAGGGACACAGGGCGGGGCCTAGAGGCGCCCTCCTCCTCCTCCTGGTGAAGGCGGAGCTAGGTACTCGGGGCGGGGCCTAAAGGTTCCTTTCTCTGCCGGGAAAGGGCGGGGTCGGGATGAGCACGGGGAGGAGCCTAGAGGCGCCCTCCTACACCAGGCGAGGGCGTGGCCCGGTGAAGGCGGGCCGCGCGTGACGACGTCTTGGGAGCGCGCGCGCCGCCGCGGGGCCAGGCCGAGCGCTGCTGGTGCTGGTGGCGTCCGAGACTGAAGACTTGACTGAAGGCTTGCGGCCGCGTGTCGGGCTGTTGGTATTGTGGCTGCCGAGGCTGCCCGCTCCTGGTCATGAGAGGTCAGGCCTGGGAAAGGGGTGAGGCGGAGGGTTTCCGGGGAGAAGAGCCGAAGCTCGGACGTGGGTGGAGAACTGTGTCCTCGCGGATTCCGGAAGAGTTGGCGTTTACTTTTCTTTCTCTTTCCCCTTTTCTTATGTATGAAGGAGAGCAAGTTTTGTTTTTCTTTTTTAATAGCAGAGACACAAACTGTCCTGTCCCAAGTCGCTCTTCAGAGAGTGGGGCGATAGAGCCGCCGTGGCTTCCGAGCCTCTTCGAAACGTCACACAGTAACTGCACGGTTTGAGCCAGCCTCCGCCGCAGCTAGCTCCCTCGCAGGGGAAACGGGAGAGGCCCGGCGGTGTGGGCTCTGCGTTTCGTCTGGCGACAGAGCGACTCTGGCACCCTGGTCCGAGATCCACACCGGATCACGTAGGGATCTTGCCCTGCCCACAGCCTCTCTTCCGACACCCCTACTCACGCCACACCGCTGATGGTGGCATTTTTATTGGGGGGGGGGACCTAACTCCTTATTTAGACTAAAGCATCACTTAGCAATTACATGATGACTCCCCTTAAGGGCCCCCTTTCAAAGGTATTTGACTAACATTCTTTTGGAAGGAGAAGCAATATTCTCGGTAGCACCATTAATTACTGAAAACCTTATTAGCTTTGTGGAAGCTGTTTCAGCAGAAAACGAAATGTTTATCTTTGTTAATGCTTAATTAAGGCACTGATTTTTTTTCCTTCTAAACATTAATGAATCTGTAAAAAAAAAAATGTATTTATTTAGTGTGCGTGTCAGAGGACTTGTAGTAGTCAGTTCATTCTTTCCACCATATGGGTTTAGGGGATTTAACTCAAATTAACGGTCTTGACTTACTCACCCAGCCATTTCACCCAGCCTTAGCAAACTTCTTAATGTAGACTCTGCCTCAGAGTACATGTGCCTACTTATTCAGGATCAGTCCTGCTATTCATAGTGGTATCTGCTGAGCACCCCTTCTTTGACTGTTTGCTGATGTCGTTTGGAATTAGAGAAATAAAGACATCTGCAGTTCAAAAGCAAATGTTCACCAAATATGCTTTGTATTTTAAGTAGCCCCCAAGGTTCAAAACTCACTGGTTTGCCAAAGTTGGACTTTGGGGTTGGGGTGGGGCAGGGCAGCAGAGCTTTGGCAGTAGCAAAGTTTGAAGGACCTGAAAATCCATCTGTGACTGTCAACTGCCCCTTTAGTGAACAAAGGACACCTAATGAACCGATGCACTGCTTGTGATTAACTTAGCATGCTTTCTGCTCTTTGATTTTCCTTTTAAGGAGAAAGAGTCCTGAAGCAAAGACATTTTAAAGAAAAATTACTCAAGGGCCATGCAAGCCAGCTGTAACCAACTGCATGGTCCTCCAGGCACTGCACATGATGAGGGTGCTGCAGCCTCCCCGTGTGTTCATTCATCAAGATCAACAGAAGGTTCCCTGCACCCTGGAGATGTACATATCCAAATAAACTCCGGACCGAAAGAATATTCTGAAAATCCAAGCTCTAGAAATACAAGATCAGGCGTCTGTACCTGTGCCCATGGATGTGTGCATAGTCGGTTACGGAGTTACCCCACAGTGAAGCAAGACCACCTGATGACTATGCCACCGAGTCTGGAGAACATGGAAGTGGCTCCTTCTCAGAATTTCGCTATCTCTTCAAGTGGTTGCAAAAAAGTCTTCCTTATATTTTGATTCTGGGTATTAAACTTGTTATGCAGCATATAACAGGTAGGAAATAAAACTGCTGAATTCAGTTTCCCTTTTTGTTGTTAATTTTAACATATATTTTGGTTGCTAGCTTTCAAAAATTATATTAGCATATATAATCTTGTTAGGTTTTTTTTCTTTTCTTTCAATTAACTAGAACTTATTTTCTAACAGGAATTTCTCTTGGAATTGGGCTGCTAACAACTTTTATGTATGCAAACAAAAGCATTGTAAATCAGGTTTTTCTAAGAGTAAGTATAACAAGCAACTAAATTATTAACTTTCTCTCTACAGAATTAGAGATAACTTTGAGAGAACTAGAAGTCACTTTCCAGAGGACTAGGAAGCAACAGGATATGTTGCGATGTCCACCACATGCTTTGTTTTCTAAATGACTTGGAATAAGTTCCCTGGCCTAATGCTTAGTTACCTCACCTTACTTAGTTGTTTGATACCTTAAAAAAAAACCTAGACAAGGGGATTAAGAGACTTAGACCACACTGTGTGATCTAGTCTGGCAACTTTATGAATTAATTATACTGAGTAATATAATTTTAAAAAGTTAGTTGATGCACCATGAGATGGACAATAAATAAAAGCGAGCTGGGCAGTGGTGGCGCACGCCTGTAGTCCCAGCACTTGGGAGGCAGAGGCAGGTGGATTTCTGAGTTCGAGGCCATTCTGGTCTACAGAGTGAGTTCCAGGACAGCCAGGACTACACAGAGAAACCCTGTCTCAAAAAACCAAATAAAATAAATAAATAAAAGCGAGCATTGAATAAATGGGCATTGGTGTTATAGGTGTGGTATTTGATACAGGATTTTACTATGACTTTCTGGTTGGCTTAGAACTCAGTGAGTGGCAGATGTCTCTTACTTAAAAAAAAAAAAAAAAATAGGGGGAGGGGAAGAAAAAAAATAATAATAACCTCAGGACTGGAGAGATAGCTCATTGGCTAAGAGCACTGACTGCTCTTCCAGAGGTCCTGAGTTCAATTCCCAGCAACCACATGGTGGCTCACAACCATCTGTAATGGGATCTGATGCCCTCTTCTGGTGTGTCTGAAGACAGCAACAGTATACTCATATACATGAAATAAATAAATACATCTTAAAAAAAATTAAAAAAAAAATTAAAAAAATAAAAAACTCAAGAAGTTTTTCTAGTAGTGTCAAAAGTTTTAATCATCTGAATCATTAGAAGAAGTTCTAAGAATCTATGAAATTTCACCTTAAAAGGGGTCATATCTGGGAATTTATAGTATAGCATATTAACAATAATTCTAGTGCATAGATTAGCACAGGTTACTGCTGGGCATGGTGGTGTGTGCTTATCATCTCAGCAATGGGGCTGCTGAAGCAAGAAGATTGCCATGAATTCAGAGCCAGTCTGCGATATTAAGTACCAGGCCACCCTCTCTTTAGAAAACAATTAACAAAAATATTCATACCAGATTGACTTCTTTAATATTGGAAATTTTGCCCATATATAATGAGGTGTCTTTGAGTTGTCTTCTGTCTGCCTTATCCACACAACCCAGAGGCAGTCTTATATAGTACTTTTAGTGTACTAGTGTTTTGACTTGCAGTGAAGTCACGTGTGGAAGTTTCCACTTTTGGGTATTATGTTAGTGCTCACAAAGTTGTTCGGTTTATGGATTAGGATACGCAACTGTAAAACTTTCAATTAAACTAGTAATAAAAATTGAATTTTAGCCGGGCGGTGGTGGCGCACGCCTTTAATCCCAGCACTTGGGAGGCAGAGACAGGCGGATTTCTGAGTTCGAGGCCAGCCTGGTCTACAGAGTGAGTTCCAGGATAGCCAGGGCTATACAGAGAAACCCTGTCTCGAAAAACCAAAAAAAAAAAAAAAAAAAATTGAATTTTAAAGATCAAAATTATTGCATATTTATGAACTGATTTACTGAAACATACATTTTAAAAATTTCTGTTTTGTGGAGAAGAAAAAAAGCTGCAGAGGTAAAGATTGCTTTGGGTGGACAGGTCCTTTATGTCAGTGTGAAGATTGGTCTTTTGAACTCATTGGTCTTGGATTTTTAAATTTTTTATGGGGGTGATGGTTTGAAACAGGGTCTCTCTACATAGCCTGTTTTGGAACTTTTATGTAGACCAGGTTGGCCTCAAACTCACAGAGATCTGCCTGGCTCTGCTTCCCCAGTGCTGGAATTAATTAAAGGTGTGCCACCAGGCAGATTTCTGAGTTCGAGGCCAGCCTGGTCTACAGAGAGAGTTCCAAGACAGCCAGGGCTACACAGAGAAACCCTGTCTCAAAAAACCAAAAAAAAAAAAAAAAAAAGGTGTGCCACCATGCCCAGCTTGCATTTTAAAATTTTGTTCAGAGTTTGTTTTGTTAATTATTAACAAAAACAGTGGTTGTAATGAACAACTTAGAATGTTTTTTATTCTTAATAAAATATAGACTACCTGCTAAGTTAATACATTGATCATCAAATTAAAATGCTACTTAATATTACTTAAAAATTCTGGCCTAAACACAGTAAATTACAGAATTGTGTCTTTTTTCAGGAACGGTCATCAAAGCTTTGGTGTGCTTGGTTACTGGTGTTCCTGGCAGGTTCTTCCACCCTCTTATATTACACCTTTCATTCTCAGTCACTTCATTACAGGTAATCAGAGATCCTAGTATACATTTGTTGTTTTTTGCGTATATCCTGTTGCTTATTAGAGTTCAATTTTCAATTGTCTCCTTTCATGATTGACAGGTGTGACTTACAGACTTGTATCCC
Source organism: Mastomys natalensis (assembly GCA_021653895.1). NCBI lineage: Eukaryota > Metazoa > Chordata > Mammalia > Rodentia > Muridae > Mastomys > Mastomys natalensis. The sequence continues at coordinate 385,417 of JAJTUV010000028.1, forward strand.
CAATACCATGGCACACAGCATGTGCTCAATAAGTGCTTTCTGATAAGTGGATTTCTGTTGAATCAGTTTTTTGTTTTTTGTTTTTAAGATAGAATCTCACTGTGTAGTCCAAGGTGCCAGCTTGCATTCCTCCTGCCTCAGCCTCTTGAGTGCTGGAAATACAGGTAATATGCCACTCACCAATTTTAATCAGTGTTTATTTAGTAGCATTAGGTGGTTATTACCAAACTTTTGTTTCTAAAAATCAATCAGTAAAAGACATGTTAACATGCATTTCCATGCCGGATATTCTGATTTTTCAGCTTTAATCAGATAATTAGAAGGCCTGGGTTCAGCAGTATTGATATGGACAAATCTGGGCTGCAATGAGTGGGAGAGTGAGTGTGAGACACATTAGGCAGCTCACAAACTCCAGACCCAGGGTATCTGATGCCCTCTTCTGGCCTCTAAACCAAGAGGCATGTAAATGAAGACTAGCTAGCCTGTGGCCTGGGAAGATAGGGCCTGCTATTTTCCAGAGGAGACTCCAGGTCCAGGGGTCTGATACTCTGCAGATTCCGCAGGAATCTGCACTCAGACATACATGTACTGTCCCTCACTACAGAGAGACACGGCATTTTAAATTTGGCGTTATCAGAATATATATATATATATATATATATTTGATACTTAAAAATCACAAGACTGGCTGGGCATAGCCTATAAACCCAGTAAGGTCAGCCTAGGTGAAAGAACACACGAAACACAAGGGGCTCATGGTACTGTACTAAACTAACCAGGGAAAGGAAGTTTAGATGGAGAAGGCCCAGTCTGGACATAAAAAGAGGTGAGATCTCTGACTTAGTAGAGCTACTGTAGGAGTGTATTGTTAGATGCCTGGAAAGAACAGGCTAGGAGTATAGTTCAATGCTAGAGTTCTGAACAGGCTAGGGGTATAGTTCAGTGCTAGAGCTCTGAACTATCTCATGAAATACATAAAATACTGCAGCAAACTTAAAACCTTTATGTTTTATGTTTGTATGTTGCTTTCATAAATGCTTATGTTTTTCTCTTGGTAGCTTAATTTTCTTAAATCCTACACTCGAACAGTTGAGCTTCTGGGAAGTTCTTTGGATTGTTGGAATTACAGACTTCATTCTGAAATTCTTTTTCATGGGTTTAAAATGCCTGATTTTACTGGTGCCTTCTTTCATTATGCCTTTTAAATCAAAGGTAAGAAACTAACTAATGTTTATTGGAATGTTAGCAAAACCCCTGAATGCTAGCTAGTCTTCATTTACATGTTTCTTAGTTTAGAGGCCAGACAAAGGCATTAGTTACCCTAGGTCTGGAGTTTGTAAGCTGCCTGATGTGACTGTTGGGAACCTAACTCAGGTCCTCTGGAAGAGCAAGGAGTACTCTCAACTGCAGAGCCATCTCTCCTACACCTAAATAACCTAATTTTTATTACTTCTATCTGACAATCACCTGCTCAAGTACTACAACTGAAAATACTAACCTAATTGGCTAAAATCAGAATTATATTTCCTTCAAAATAATTGAAAACTCAATCTTCACATCATATATCAGAAAATTCTAGGTTTGTACTTCTGCTTTTCTCTGAGGCATTGCCAGTTGATAAATGACTACATAAGCAGTTAGTCAGTCAGTGGCTTAGTGAGATAGGTTTTACTCTATGGCCTGAGCTGCTCAGGAACTCACTGCAGTCCTGCTACCAGAGCTTCTCAATGCTGGCTAATAATGAGTCACCATACCCAGCTTATAAATAAAGACATTTCATTCATATTTATTATTTTGTGTGTACCTCTCCATCATATGGGTTTTAAAGAGTGAACTAAGGTCATTACCCATACTCACTGGGTCATCTCACTGGCCCAACACCAAGCCAAGCCATGTAATGACAATGGTATGTGACAGTCAGATTGAATTTGTGTTAATCATAATTCTGAAATATAATTTCAATTATTGTAATTAGTGATTATATATATATGATGTTATCCTTCCAATAGTAAGTGTATGCTATGTGCTTAATACCTTAGGTAGCTGAATTTATTTCTTTTTCCTTTCATTTATAGGGATATTGGTACATGCTTTTAGAAGAACTCTGTCAGTATTACCGAATTTTTGTTCCCATACCAGTTTGGTTTCGGTACCTTATAAGCTACGGGGAATTTGGTAATGTAACTACATGGAGTCTTGGGATATTGCTGGCTTTACTCTACCTCATACTAAAAGTAAGTATCATTCTAACTTTGGCAAAGTGACTGCTATACTAGTTCCTGGCTTTACATTACTACTAAGCTGCCTCAAAATTTATTTTCATATCACTAATTGAAAGTAATGGCAGACTCTTACCTGTTTAGAAATGTAGAGCTGACATACACCTGTAATCCCAGCTAGAGAGGCAGGAAAATCATGAGTTTGCCAGCATGAGGTGAAGACCTCATCTCAATAAAGACAGTGATCAAGAAAGAGTAAAAGGAGCCTATTGGTCTGGGGGAGTGGGGGACTACATTGGTTGTTGTGTTGCCAAGGGTACCTTGGCCTCCTAAGTACCCGCACCATGCTAAGCTCAGTTTTTGTTGAGGAGTAGCAGAGATTAACATACATGTGATACCTATCTAGGGAGATTAAGTAGAAAAGACACTAACCCCCACAATACAATCTGTAGTACACAGTTTTCAAACCAGAGGAGTATCTTCTCTTCACTTTATGCCCGATCCCTTCAACTTAGTACTTTATTAAACTTTTTGAGAGTAAGTGAGAGAGTGCATGTTTGTGTGTGTATATGTGTGTTGGAGCATTGAGACAGGATCTCACTGTGTAGCTCTAGCTGTCCTGGAACTTGTTACATAGACCAATGAAATTTATTTTCTAAGACATAGTTTCCCTATGTAGCCCTGGATCTCACTCTTTAGACCAGGCTGGCCTTCAACTCAGAGATCTGCTTGCCTTTGTCGCCAGAGTGCCAGGATCAAAGGTGTACACCACCACTGCCCCACAATACTTTAAAATCTAAATGCCAAGGATATTTGAATCAAATGAAGCTGATGTCTCCCCGTCCCACCCTCTTTATTACAACTTTGTGTATAGGTTTTCCCTGTGTTTATGTTTGTATATCACATGAGTGCAGTGTCCACAAAGGTGAGAGAGGGTGGTATCCTCTGGGGATGGAGTTAAGATGGCTGGTTGAGCCTCTATATGGGTGCCATATGGGTGCTAGGGATGGAATGAACAGCAGCCAGTGCTCTTATCTGCTACCCTGCTGCAGTGTCTTTGACATGGGTTTATTTGTCTTAATTAAATTGTAGCTGAGGTTAAGAGGTGGCTCAGATCTGTGCACTACTTTACTAAGCTTGAAATAAATTCATAATGGACTACTAGTGTGACATATAATGAGCATTAGGTGGGAACTGAACTTTACCTTTGGTCTTTAGATTTAGCATATCGAGATGCTGAATTAATAAACTTTCTCTTTTAGCTTTTGGACTTTTTTGGACATTTGAGAACTTTCCGACAGGTCTTACGAGTATTTTTTACACGACCAGTAAGTACTGTTTACCAGTTAAAAGAAAGTACTTCTACCTTGTCTCACCTTTTCTTTCTTTAGTTTAGTAGCGTTACAAACAGGAATTCATGAGCTGCTGCTCTTCTACTTTGAGATTTTTTTCTAATATTTTGGCACTTGGGGCTGTAATGACTTAGAAGTTTGAATTCCATGAGCAGTCTCTTAAATTTCACTGCCCACCAGTTGCTTCAGTGCTTCTGTACTGGAATGTCTCCTGCCCTTGCAATCCCTTTGTCATTTTGGATCTGGGGCTCAGTGGCAGGCACCTAGATATCCTGTAAAAGGAAGCACAAAAGCAAATCCGTTGGGCATTTTTTAGGATTTACAAACATACTTTAAAAACCTTGTCATGGGCTTTTGTTTCTTTTCCTTTTTTAGTCCACTGATGTTTGCTTTGTATATTTTTATTATTTCCTATTTCACTTTTATGAAAACACTTAAGTATGATTTTAGTTTGAGGACAACTCAGTAAAGATCATGTTCCTTGCAATTTTCGTACTAAAAGAAATTTCCTTTTACTCAATTCTGTATTTGAGAATTAAGTTTTCTAGGCAAGCACTCTACCAATAGCAATATCTCAGTTCATAACAGGCTATTAGGTTTTAGAGAGGTAGGGGTGGGATGAAGAGTCCCTGATCCCAGAATTAAAGGTTAAGGGCCAGCCCGAGCACTTCAAACAGAAAGTCTAGAAAAAAAAAAAAAAAGGTAAAAAATTATTTATAGAATAATCCAAACTAACAAGCTAGGGGACTTTTTTTTTTAAGTATAGAGTTTATTTAGGGTATGTGGTGGGGAGTTGAGGGGGTAGGAGGGGGAGGGAGGAAGGAATAGAGGCCGGCCATGAGCACATGGAGAGAAGGGGTAAGAGAATGAATGGGTAGAGAGGGGGAGCAAGAGGAGAAGAAAGCAAGAATGAGGGATTTCTCTTTTGAAAAAGATCATTAATGATATAAAAGCAAATGCTAGGTGAGTGCTGTGGCATCTGCCTTTGATCCCAGCATTTGGGAGGCAGAGGCAAATGGATCTCTGTAAGTTGAAGCCAGTCTGGTCTACAAAGCAAGTTCCAGGAAACCCAGGGCTACACAAAGAAACCCTGTTAAAACAGAACATTAAAAAAATACAATAAAATTCAGAATTCAGCTTTAAGTTAGTTTAGTTGTGGTTATAAGAATTTTACTTGGTTGAATCTAGTAAGATTAGTGCTGAAACCACCTCAAAACAATGCCCTGTGGGCTGTTAGTCTAACTTGAGAGTGCTTGCCTAGCATGTGTGTGAGGTCCTAGGTTCATTACCTAACACAGAAAAACAAAATATTAAATAAGCACCCTGAGTGCATATACACACCTTCATCAACCTTATGAACATAATGGAAGTGACTGTAAGGGTAATTCCTCACTTAAAGGGCTTTGATTTTAGCTTGTTAGCCCATCACAACCAGGACCTATCTTGCTTTCTGTTTCCATGAAGCCCTCAGGTGTTGATCACCACCTTCCCCCTTCATGTCGACAGAAAGCGTTGATTGTTCGTAACTGCTGTGTATGGATAATGATTAAACCCTGTCAACTTTAGTAAAATAGTCAAGATCTTAGAGCTCAAACTGTTCTTAGGACTTTAGAATGAATCCCATCTTAGAATGTCTAATGTCTGAGCCACTAAATCAATCTCCAGCGTGGACCACCACCCTACTTTTTTGTTGAAATAGTTCTAGGGATTGAGCCCTGGGCCTCAAACATGTGCTACCACTGAGCCATATCCCAGACCAGATATGTATTTCAAAACCAAACTCTCCACAGGGATTACTTTTAACAGAATTTGTCTTCATAGAGCTATGGAGTGCCTGCCAGCAAGAGACAGTGTTCAGATATGGATGGTATTTGTTCAATATGTCAAGCTGAATTTCAGAAGCCAGTTCTTCTCTTTTGTCAGGTAAGATTTCTAAACAAATTATAAATAGCATTTTTCAGATTTGTTAAAATCACATTTATGTTTGTTATACGGCAGTAAAGGTAGTATTTAATGGCAGGTTATATTTAAGGTAAATGCTGTTAACTTGTTCAGGATGGAAGGGATATGGTAGACTGTCCCTTAGGTTCTGATGATTTTTGTGCAGAGGACCATAAGAAAGGGGATGGGGTAATTTGATCAACTACTTAGATACCAAAGCAGTTGGCAAATAGGCTCCATTTCTAACTGGATACTAGTCTTGCTCAAGAGTAGCAGTTGTTAATAAGTGTGTAATGCTCCTTGCTATATTTCACAGTAACTGCCCATAAGTTACCATTAAGCAGGTAAGTGATCATACTTAAAAGGCAGTACTGGGAAAATAGTTAAGTAGAATCAGAACACTTGTACTGGCTCAGCCATTAAAACAGTCATTTTCACATTGTAAACTGCTGGGAGTGATGTTTTCTGAAATCCTTTTTAACTTTAAAGAATGTGACCTTCTAGAGTGTCGTTGTGTAAGATCTGCTTCTTCATTCCCTTACAGCATATATTCTGTGAAGAATGTATTACCTTATGGTTTAACAGAGAAAAAACATGTCCACTGTGCAGAACTGTGATTTCAGAACGTATAAACAAATGGAAAGATGGAGCCACTTCATCTCACCTTCAGATGTACTAAGTTGTACAAACTATTAAGGCCTCAAGACACTAATTTTATCTGGTTTGGTAACATTGATAAAGGCATCATAATTGATCTTCAGAATTGTTTTCCAGGAGTAGAAAAATGGTTTTAGGGTTTTATGAGACATATGTTTTTAGTTCAGTTTCTCAAAAGATTAAGTGCAAGAGCCTTGCATTTTTAAACTATATATTCACCTTAATAAAAATGCAACATTTATTCCACTTATTTGACAGATAATTGCAGTGTTAAATTGGAAATGTGGTTTCTTATCAATAATACCAAAACAGTAATTAGAAACTAGAACTAGCCATTTTAAAGGGGTTCAGGGTCTGTTTCCTGACATGTTTTCAGAGTAAAGATTTGCATAGAACTTTAAGATGTATATATCTTAAAGTATAAGATATATATATAGTATCTGAAACAATTTTCAGACTTTTATAATTCCCATTCTAAAAATGCTTAAATTTTTCATAAAATTGTATTTTTAAATTAAAGTTCTAAATGCTATATTTTACCTATAACAATCACATTTTCTAAGTGAAGATTTACTGAGGATGATATATTTTAATACTGTATTATGCTTTATGACTGGTAATCAGTGAGAATAAATGACTCAGATTCATTCGCCTGTTGGACCTGTTATGTGCTCCGTGCCATTAGCTGTCTTGTGTTTGTGTAGTGCCATGTAATAGCTTGAAATAACAAAATGATTTGAATGTGGACTGGGGATGTAGCTCACAAGTTTTATAATCACCATTCGTTGAGATATGAAAGCTTGCACTCAAGACTTGGTGGAGTGCCTGCTTAGTGTGCACGTGTCCTGGCTGAATTCCACATCCAGGAGAAAGGGGAAAAACAGCAACTTTCACTCAGGGGAAGCCAGAACATTTGGTGCTAGTCATCTCCAGCTGATTTCTGCAAGAAGAAAAGGTAATGGAGCACTTTATCTTTCCTCATGTTTCCTCTGAAGAATCTGAAATCTTTACCATGTCCGAAGGGCTGCTGCTGCTAATTTAAGGCTTCTACCCATTTATCATCAGTAACAAGGAAATGAAAGTGGGAAGGAGAAGTTGAGACGAAAACAAATTTGCAGTGTAAGACTAAACTGGGTTCTAAAGGTGGCTCAGCAGATTAGAACCTGTACTGCTCTTCCAGGACCAGAGTTTATGCTGAATGCTGGGATTAAAGGCGTGCGCCACCACACTAAATTAAATTAAACTTTAAAGACAGACTAAACCAGCACATGGTTTAATAAGGATAGTGACCAAGTGTCATAGGTGAAATCATGTCTGCACAGCTACTGCCAGAGGTACAGGAAAACTGTAATATACTCAACCAGATAAATGCCACATAACTACTACTACTTTCAAATGAGTATTCAGTCACTCTATATATGTATATATTGTGTATGTGTGTACACACAAATATAGTCTGTTATACACACTCACCTTGCCTATTGAGAATCCCTGCTAAGTACATTAAATCATCTTCCTGGCTTTGTGGTGAAACTTAGTTGTATTAGATATACAAGGAATGAATAGAAGAAAGCAATCTGTGATTAAAATTTGGCTGTGAAAATCAGCTGAAATGACTTCCTATTCAACTTTCACATTCAGCCCTCTTACGACACTTATACTTACCTAAAAGCTGTTCAGACAGCTTGCTTTTTTTAATATGATTAAATAACAAAAGAAGTTTGTAGAAGACTGCAGGGGGTTTTTTCAGGTTATCACTTAAAAATAGAAAATGGGCAGTAAGTAGTAGCAAATAAAAGTATAATCCCAGCACTTAAAAAAGGCAGAAGCAGGTGGATCTGAGTTTGATGCCCACCTGGTCTACACATCGAGTGGCTCAACAGTTAAGAGCACTGTTCTTCTGGAGGCCTGGGGTTGAATCCCATCCACGAACCACACGGCAGCTAACAACCATCTTAACTCCAGTTCCAGGGAGATCTAATGCCCTCTTCTGGCTTCTTGAGCACTGCACACATGATGCAGACACATGTAGGCAAAAACCACTTATACACATAAAAATAAATGTCCAAAGAGAGAGGGAGGTAAGGGGGCCAGAGATGCTACCCACCACCAGGGATTGAGACTATAACTCCTTTCTAGAGATACTTTTGTTTTTTGTTTTTCTTTTTTTTCAAGATTGGATTTCTGAGTAGCCCTTGCTGTCCTGGAACTTGCTTTGTAGACTAGGCTAGCTGCAAACACTCTAACTGCCTCTGCTTCCTGGGGGCTGGGACTAAAGGCAGGCACCACTGCATGTGGCAAAATGGGTGATTTTTTTGTTTTTCCAGATTTATTTTGTGATGGTTATGATAAACCACTATTATGTGAGTACTAGAAACCAAACCCATGTCCCCCGCAAGGCATAGCATTGCTCCTAACTGGAGCCATTTGACATATTTGCTAACTTTTTGTACAATTATTTTGCACATGAACATTACATTATCAAAGCTAGCTATGAGGTATACTTAGGCAAATTGTTGATTATTAAAACAAGAAAGTATTCCTACTATTTTTTATGTGAAGCTAGATTCCACATAGCTTGTTGCATGAATATTTTTAAAAGCAAACAATTCAAGTATATTAAAAAATAACAATCTGTAACATTTAATACATAGAGTGACCACTAAAATTTGTTATATATTTAAATAGTTCCAGTATCTCAGGAGAAAGTTTTATAACTGTCATTTTTTCATACAAAAGTAGTTTATTAAATATAACATGAACATATCTAACATGTTAATGAAAAAAATTGTACATCTGTTATGTATACTATAGTAAATATGTATGCTAAAATTTTTTCCTCTCCGGTAATAAAAAAATCACTTCTTTTTTATGTTCATTCAAATTTGCATTTAATTTCTATTTACATTCATTCAATCTGAAATCAAATATCTTAACACAGTCAACTAATACAAGATGAAAAGCAGAAAAGGTGTTGCCCTCATAGAACTCCTAATAAGGCAGCTGAAGAACTTATTTAATAGATGCAAAGCCAACTTGGGGTAGAAGAAAACATAGTTTAAAGAGCAAACACTGTCAGAAACCCGTCTTTTAGATGCTCCTTCAGAGAATCCAGGGAAATAATACTTGTGCTATAGTGTTGAGTCACATGGGAAAAGTACTATATTGTTCAGCAACAAACCATAGGCCCTATGTGACAGATATTGTCAATGACTGTTTGTCTAGCTAGCTAATGTCTGCTCTTAGGACAAAACCATAGATGTTTGGATACTGATATCTTTTGAGATACTAACCATTTTCATTTTCAAAGCTTCAAATCCATTCTTCATAAATTCAACATTTCTCATGAGAATATCTTAGAACTAGCCCTTGTAAGCTAGGAAATACACAACTAACTGAATATTTCTAAAATGGCCCTGTATTAAATATGATGTTCAAGGCTCAGGATATTAATACTAAGATACATTTTGTTTATAGTTGTCACCTATAGTACAGAATGTTGAATTTATGGAATCTCATACATGCATCCTCTCCTCAGATCTCAAACAATCTCAAAAACAGTATGGGGAAAAAATTCTTTTAAGAGCATACAAGGGGAAGAAATAACATAATTTTCCTAATGGTCTGGTTCAAGTTCAATAATTAATACATTGTTAATCACAGCTGGTTTAAAAATCCCAGTTATTCTGTAACACTACAAATCTTATAAAACAAATTTAGTAAACTTCAGTTCAGTGAGTACATATTAATTAAAAAACAGCATGTAGAAAATAAAAAAATATCCTGTAATAGCTGATTTTAAAGAAAATAATCAAGTAATGAAAGAAAAAGCACGTAATCTTTTTATACACTTACCTGGTACAAGCATGAACACCTCTCTTAGAAACTCAAACTAGTATTGACATACACTTTAAATTATGCTTCCGTTTTTACAAAATAAATACAGAATAGGCCATATTGCATAGGCATGTGCTTTCTGTCTGTGACACTCATGTGACACCTGACATGTTTTCACAGTCATAGAAGGGATATCCATTTATGAAAGTTTCTCAATAAACTTGCCACAGCATGATCAATTTCACTTAGTCAGTGTTGTGATAGAAAAGCTATATATTTGTGTAGATGGTAGTAGATGGAAGGTGTACAATTAATGTGTTCTACACAAAAACACTGCAATATGTGCCACTATTGCTGGCAGTAATTATATGAACAGTTTAACAGTTTATGGGGGTGGTCACAGTGCACATATTACTAGCAACTACAGCTAAGGAGGAATCATTTAGTGTAAAAGTTTTATTGGAATTTGGCCAGGCAGTCAACGCTATAGTTAGTAAACACATTTGGAAACAGATATCAGAGTAGCATAAGCCATTTGCAGTCTGAAATGATTCCTATTATGCATTGCCATAGGTTTTTGGGGGGTTCTATTTTTTAAGATACCACAAACTCTCAAAGAATGAAGAACATTCTAAATCATTACTGCAGCTCTTATTTACTGCTACAATTATGAAGGTCTCAAAATGATGCTACAGTCAGAGAAATAGGAGTGATCATTTAAATGATAAAAAACCTTCTTTGTCCAAAGATGGACTTTTACTGCCACAATTGAAATCATCTGTCATGGCTCTTTTTTTGTTGTTGTTTTTTTAAAAAAGATTTTTATGCATGTGGATGTTTTGTCTGCATGTATGCATACAAGAGAGCATCTGATCCAAGGAGACTGCAGTTTATAGATGTGAGCTACCATGTGTGTGCTGGGAATTGAACTCTGGACCTCTGGAAAAGTAGCCAGAGTTGTTAACTGTGGAGTCATCTTTCCAGCCCCTCAAGGTTCTATTTTTGCTCACTATTAAAAATTTCTTCTGATCTCACTTCAATTACAATTTATAAAGCAAGGTCTGGGTCAATCCTGACTAGTTCTGACATGCATAAAGAATTTTATGGCTTGGATCCTATGAGGAACACAGCAAGAGCATCTGCATAAAGAAACCCGAGGGCTGCAACTATTATTACCAAGTGAGTTGTTCAGACTGAAGACATAAAAGACCAACAAAGTGGTGTGACAGGACTCACTGTGTGACCATCTACGGAGACCAGTATGGGCTAAAGTTATTTTATAAAGCTCTGCAGATACTAAACCCTTTCACCAGCTAGTCATGGAAATGCTCCTTAAGGCAGGAAGTATTTAAGAAAAGTAAAGTTACCTTTATTTTTATTCTTTGTACCTGTAAATCACTTATGTAGATTTTGTTACAATTTCAAAAACAGTGTCTTGTTAACATGTTTCCTAAATTAAGCCACTAGGTTTTCTTATTCACTATGGAAGACATTCATCAAAAGGCCATCAAATATTTTTACAATTAAAAAATGTAGCCCCAGTACAGGAGGGAAAAAACACCTTTTTTTCTTTTTTAGACTCTCAAGAAAGAAAATTGTTAAGGAAGGTAAACAGCAAAACAGTACAAAGTAAAACTAAAACCATACTGATATGCTGTAAAGAGATAGAAGAGGGCAACACCCTCTTCCCTGCAGGTCTGTATCCCTGCTTATGCCCTCATTATGCACTTTAGCCTGATTCTCTTCTGGCCCTCCTTGGCCATGGGCTTGACTCAAATACTGGTATAAGAACAGATGGTGATTTTTTTTCCAGTGTAGTGAAGGCCCAGGACAAGGATGCAATGGAGATCATATAACTTCTGCCTGTCCCAAGGCTTGCAGTTACGCTTAAAATACAGCAGTACTGCAAGTAAAAATGATTAAACAGACTTTTCCCTCCTAGTATTACAGACAAGTATTGCAGCTAGGTTACTAAAACAAAAAAATAAAAAAACACCCCAGGTCCACCCCAAGCCCTCAAACAAGCCACAGCTGTGGTTAACAATGATTCATTTGCATTTTATTTCATCAAGAGAAGAACAAAAGCTGGCTTTCTTCACACCAACCAATAACTTTGCATTTTAAAGTTTGGGATGTTTTTCATAATGAGCTGAATCAAAAATCTATTTGAAAAATATATATTTATATAAAAAAAAGATTCAGGTTGTTTGCACGTAAAACATCAATCAATAAGTTTCTTTTGTCTTTGATTCTGTGTTGCTGGAGAAAGTTTGACAAAGCTTGCATGCTAATTTGTCCTTAGTTGCAAGTATTACAGGCAATCTCATACTTTGCCTATTAGAATAACCCTTATTTGACATCGTCAGACTTCAACGGTGATTCAGAAGCAACATCCTACCCTAATACTGTCAGTCTGCAGCCACCAGCGTGAGAACCCCTGTGAGCGCTGAGAGGTTGCTAGGGTAGGAACCAGTCAGTTGATGTGTCTGTGGGTTCCACAATACTATTTTGCTTGAGTTTTTTTGTGGGTTTATTTTTTTGCACCATTGATTGATTTTTTTAAAAATCCATTGTTTATTTTTTCCTCCATCGAAAGCATTCCAGGTAATGACACTGACTCTTTGAGACTGCCATTTTGATTCTCGTTCTTATCTTGCAGGATGCTCATACATCCCTTCCCGGATTTGTTTCCTTTTTGCATTTGCATTAATAAAAGCATTGTTTGATCATAGATTCATACGCAGGTGCTCTGGCCGTTTGGAGATCATAGGAAAAGCTTGTTTTTTGTATGGCCCAGAGTTGGGCTGTCGGATTGGAAGTGGCGCTGATGCTTCCCCGCTCACTGTCACATCCATCTGCTCTATTCCACTTGTTTCCATTGGGTATTCCACAGGTGGCTGAGGATTTGCCGTGCTGGCTGAAGCACCTCGTCCCCAGAAATCCCCAGGAGAGAATTTGACTGGGCTTTAAGACAAGGAAGAGCTATCATTCATTTGTCTCAAGGATCATCTTAACAAGAAATATTCCCCTCGTGTGTAAAGGGAAGGGCGATGTGACCTTATTTATCTAATTTTATTTTCATGTGGACTGTCCCAAAGGCAAAGGTTGAGCCATCTTTCCCCTAGACTAATAGTGTGTCCAAACCAGCCTCTTTTACCTCTACGCTTGACCCTTAAAGCCTTTAATGACATACTGTTAAGTCATTTTATGGTCCCACTTAAAAACGACGTCCAATTGCACTTCAAATAAAAGACTCTCCTAAATTGCTGGCCATTTTCCTTATTTACCACATTGCAGGAACTCTGACTTATTTCCGAAAAGCATGTTCCCCTCCCCAGGGCTTTGACCTGGCTGCTATTCTGCCTGCAATACTTTGTACCTTTTTTTTTTTCTTCTTGCATAGCTATCTTTTTCCTTATTCTTAGAAGGTACTTCACACCAGGGAGACCATGTTGCCCATAGGTAATAGAAACCTCCTAATTTTTTCTCTGCTTTCTACTACCACCTTTTTTTAAAAAAAAAAAAAAAAAATGTGTGTATAATGTGTGCAGGTACACTTGGCATAACTTGGTAGGTACACAGATTTGTGTATATTTCTGTCAGGAAGGAACAATTCTGTATTCTATGTATTATACATATACTATGCAGCATATGTTGATAAATGCATAAAGAGGACACTTGATGTGAGAAGATGGATGTTATGCTTATATTAGGCAAACATGACAGACCATTTATTTGTGTAACTTACATGCATTTCTTAAGCTATATTCTTCTAGGCTTAAAAAAAATGTTTTCCTTGCAAGCACAAGCACCTGAGTTCAATACTCACAACCAATGTAAGAAAGTGGTACTGTGGCACATGGTTGTAATCCCAGCACCGAAGAGGAGACAAATAGGTTTCTTGGCCCTCCCTAGCCAGCCAGCCTCGCATAAGTTCCAGGCCAATGAGAGAGACGGAGATTACTTGAGGAGCAACATTTAAGGCCATTCTCTGCATGCACCTGAACTTGCATACACACAAACACGGATACAAGGACATGAACAGAAAAAAAGAATAAAAGACTCTGAAATACCTGACAGGTGTTCGTGGGCTACCAATAAATCTTCGAGGCGATCGGATTTTTGGTTCAAAAGAAAACTTTTCTTTCACACTTTCAAGTACAGATGGAGCCACATATGTAAAACCCTGAAACAGCACAATACACTACAGGATAATGTTTGGTCACACACATCAAGAAAATGGCTTTTAGTCTGAGACACCAACACTATGATGTACAACTAAAATCACAAATGTGTATATTCCTCCATATTCTTTTTCTTTTTTTTCTGAGATAGGATTTTTCTATGTATAGCTTTGGCTATCCTAGAACTTACTCTGTAGACCAGGCTGGCCTTGAACTCACAGAGATCCTCCTGCTTCTGCCTCCCCAAGTGCTGGGATTAAAGGCAAGCACCACCACATCTGGCATTTTTATACATTTTTTTAAGCCTGATATGCTAATTAACAAAATTTTACTACATTGTTAGTAATAGGGAAGAAAAGACAACTGCAGGAAATGTAGCTTGAACATTAAAATGTTGACTATAAAGATAAACATAAATTGGTGCATTGCCAGCTAACCACTGTTTATGTAGATTTATTACATGTTACACACACACTCATATCTATACACATATATATATTTATAAAATCAGTTAGGATTAATATCTATAGCAAAAACTAAGCCAAAATTAGAATTCTCTAACTTAGCACGTACAACCTTTCCACTTTCACACCAATAGTAGTATAAATTAATTTAATATTTTATTTTTAATCCTGTATATGTATGTACGTCTGTATGTAGGTATGTGCATGAGTACAAATGCCTGTGGACATGAGGCATCCAGATCCTTTGAAGCTGTATTACATGCAATTTTGAGCTACCTAACATAGTTGCTGGAAGCTAAATCCAGGTTCCTCTACAAAAGTGCAATACAATAATAATAACTGAGCCACATTTTTTTTTTGTTTTGTTTTTTTGTGACCAAGGGCCACCATTATGAAAATTCTACTGTGCAGTGCACAAATGCTGTTGTTTTAGTTTTGGTTGTCTTTATTTGGCTCCCGCCTCTCCTTGCTGCACATTTGTTTGTTCAACCATTAGTCCTGTTGCCTACATGCTTTCCCTGTGCATTACCAGCTGAGTGAGCATAAGCAAGCAGTAGCATCACAACCTGCTAGACTCTGGGTAGAACCCAAAAGGAAGGTACAACCCCTCACTGTACACTGTGGTTTCAGAGGCCATTTCTTTGTATGTTCTAGGGACTAAAGACAAACTTGTATTTTTTTAATATTTCCATTACTTTTTAATGAGATATTATCACAGGAGATTAAATATTTATTAAACTTGAAGTTATTAAAACTGAAATATACAGGTAAGTGGGATATCAGTGGCTTATTTAGTTATTTTTAGCTGTTCTGGAGACCAAATTCTAGGCCACATTTATGTTATATATATGCTCTCAACTGAGCTATGCCCCTTGCTATTTTTAGATTAATTTCTAAAAGAAACTTTGGACTAGAGATACAGTACAGACACCTCTTCAATAAAAACTAATGCATTTATTATCAAAGATGAATCAATATTTCTGCTATCAGATATTAACATTACAAATGTCCTGCAGAATTAGGTTGATAGTAACCATTGTAGTGAGAGTTTTGGTTTCTTTGAAAATCCAATTATGTTTTGTGAATGTTTTTGTTTTAATCCCAGGTGTAGGATATGGAGCTGCTTTAGTTTGTCTAAAGCTGTTAACTGTGATTGTCTTGTGCTCTAAGAGGGGCATGATTTTTGCCAGCTGCAGAGTGTTTAATTCTGGGGACTCTGGAGAGAGTATAAATTGAGAACCTTGAGAGGTCTGAGGCAGCTGCTGCCACTGGTCCCTGATGTTGCATTTGCTGTATTGCTGTTTGGAAAGACTGAACTTGTGCCTAGGAACCTGACACCCCTAGTCAGCAGGAAATAATCTAAAGAAGTCTATGCTCCCTTTCCCCTCTAGCCTTCTTTCTCTCCTACTTACTGCTGGGGAATGGAAAGGAGGTAGAGGTATAAGAACCAAATAAAAGAGCTACACAAATATGCCAACAAATTATTATTATTATTAATTATTATTATTATCCTGGATCCCACTCTGTAGAGCAGGCTGGTCTCAAACTCAGAGATCTGATTGCCTCTGCCTCCCAAGTGCTGGTATCAAAGGTGTGCATCAGCACCGCCTGGTCACAGTATCCATACTTTATGATGACTATCTGGGAATAAAACAGTTCTAGTCTGGCTGGGTTTTGTGATGCTGAGCCACACATCACTTAAGTCACTATCACTCAACCAAATATGAATCACTCCAAAGATTCATACATTCTCACTGTAATTTCTAAAATAGAATGTTAAGATTATGAAAATCGCCGGGCGGTGGTGGCGCACGCCTTTAATCCCAGCACTTGGGAGGCAGAGGCAGGCGGATTTCTGAGTTCGAGGCCAGCCTGGTCTACCGAGCGAGTTCCAGGACAGCCCAGGCTACACAGAGAAACCCTGTCTCGAAAAAACCAAAAAAAAAAAAAAAGATTATGAAAATCAATTTGTAAGTACCAGTAAGTTATCAAGGAAATGGCTTAAAAGCAAAGTCATTAAGGCTTCCCACATAAACTTCTCACTGCATCATACTTAAGTTTCCTATGGTTGCATGAACTTAAATTCCTTTCACTTACCAGAAAGACCTGGTTGGCACTTTCACTGAGAGTTGAGTCATCGGGGCTGTCAACAGGTGTCTGACGTGTAAACTTGGAATCAAACTGACTCACATCCTCTTCAGATTGCTTCATAAGAACAATAGTTAGAAAATGGTGAACAGTCTATATTATTCCTATCAATCAAAGGTGCCACAAGCCCTATATTCTTTGCACAGGGTTTGACTGTAATAAAACATGAGACTAATTTTAGCAGCCACAAAGAAAAAAATGCAGGTAGAAAGAATGTCAATGGCCGGGCGGTGGTGGCGCAGGCCTTTAATCCCAGCACTTGGGAGGCAGAGGCAGGCGGATTTCTGAGTTCGAGGCCAGCCTGGTCTACCGAGCAAGTTCCAGGACAGCCCGGACTACACAGAGAAACCCTGTCTCAAAAAAACCAAAAAAAAAAGAAAGAAAGAATGTCAATGGTACCTTTACATCATTGTCTTTTTAAAAAATTTTTAATGTTTATTTTATGTGCAGGTGTTTTGATTGCGTGTATTTCCACGCACCATATGTGTATCTGGTACCCACAGAGACCAGAAGATGTTGGATCCCTAGAACTGCAGTTACGTGGGTGCTGGGATTCTCTCCAGCCCCATGGTATCATCCCTTTGTATATGTATGGTGCTTGAGTTCAAACCCAGGGCTTCACACTTGCCAGGCAAGCAAATGTTCTACCAGTGAGCCAAAGCCTAACATCTTCAAATTGTATATATGAATTAACATAGATTTCAGTAGATAATTATCATCCTTATTAAACCTGTACATCAGTTTCCCCTCATAACTCTTTAGTGTATCTAGCCACTCAATAAATTCCTAGAGATAATGTGCTCAATGGCCACGGTATATCTACAGTAAGTCTGGATAAGGGTTACTATAGAAGAAGAGTTCAAATGAGGCACAGAGATAAGATGACAGAGTTAGCCAGCAGGATGTAAACTTTGTTTACACTCCATGTAAAGTACTTGCCTGGACATGTGCAATCAAGAAACACACCAACATCAAACTTTCCCTGTCCTGAGAGTTTTCTTGTAGATTAATTCACATCTTATGGTTATAAAGTAGTGGTTTGCTCTGAGTACATTTTTGTGTTAAAGAATAGTATCATGTAAGTTCTATGCACCAGATTCCTTTAATTTCTTCCCTTTCATGATGTGTCTAGTCTGACTCATGACCAAATAGAAGAAATATCAGTGTAAAAATATGACTTATGCTGAACATGGTGATACATGCCTATAATCAATTCCAACACTTAGGAGGTAGAGGCAAGAGGACCAAGGTTATTCTTGGCTAAACTGTGAGCTTAATGGCAGCCTGTGCTGTGTGTGTGTGAAAGAGAAAGAGAGAGAGAGAGAGAGAGAGAGAGAGAGAGAGAGAGAGAGAGAGAGAAGATGAGGAGGAAGAGGAAGAAGGCAAAGAAAAAAGGAAGAAAAATATTGCTAGAACAGATTGAAATATTAAGACCAAGTTCATAATAATACTAAAATTTATATAATTCAGGCTGAAGAGATGATTCAGAGGTTAAGAGCACTGTCTGTTCTTCCAGAGGTCCTGTGTTCAATTCCCAGTAACCACATGGTGATTTATAACCATCTCTAATGAGATTTGGTGCCTTCTTCTGGCCTGCAGGTATACAGACAGAAAACTATATACATAAGAAATAAATCTTTTTAAAAAGAATATTAAAAAATCAAACATTTAGCCTACATTCCTGGTATCAACTATACCTTGGGTAACCAAACAACTGATGCCTGCTTTGTGGAAAACTTCTGGCTAATACAGAATGAACAAGATGATGAGGATACAGAACTAGAGTTTCTCACCTCAGCACTACTGACATTACAGACCTTGATAATTTTAATTCTTTTAATTTTTCTATTTTATGTATCTATGTGTTTGCTTGCACTACATGCATGCCTGGTGCCTGCAGAAGCCGGAAAGTGTAGGATACCCTGGAACTGGAGTGATAGACAGCTGTAAGACACGATGTTAGTGCTGGGAATTTAACTTAGATTCTTTGGAAGCAGCAAGTATGCTAGTTTTTACTGCAGAGCCATCTCTCTAGCTCCTGGGCTTGATAATTCTTCGAAGTAGAGAGCTGTCATGTGCTGGCTCTTACACTGTAGGTACTAGGCGCAGAGCCCTCCTGCAACACAACCAAAATGCTTCTAGCCTTTAGTCCCTAGTTAAGAACTATTGACTTACAAGCATTCATTAATGACTACTAACAGCTCTAAAAGAAATAAAACTATACTGTAAGATAAGCTTCCTTCTCAAAGCATATAGCACGAAGAATTCCATCTGAGCCGGGCAGTGGTGGTGCACGCCTTTAATCCCAGCACTTGGGAGGCAGAGGCAGGTGTATTTCTGAGTTCGAGGCCAGCCTGGTCTACAGAGTAGCCAGGGCTACACAGAGAAACCCTGTCTCAACTTCCCCCACCCCTCAAAAAAAATTCCAGCTGTATCCCAAGTTCCTTAATTTGGAAACTAGATAAACATAGTAAATGACACAATGGGGATAAAATGAGCAAAAATTAAAATGTAAGGAATGAAGGGATGGAAAAATGGATCAGATATTAAGAGCACTTGCTGCTCTTCCAAAAGACTTGGGTGAAGTTCCCAGCATCCACATAGTGGCTCACAACCATTCATAACTCCAATTCCAGGGCATCTGATGCCCACTTCTGACCTTCACAAGTATCAGGTTTGAGAGTGCGAGCATGAGCATGTGCATGTGTGCTCACACACAATCTGCGTATTATATATATGCAGCAAAATACTCATACACATAAAACAAAAATCTAAAAAAAAAAAAAAACCTCACGTTTTTAATCTGAGGAATTCTACAAACAGATGGACCAGAAGATATAGTAAGAAAGAGAGTATATAGACTGACATCTTATTGAAAATAATGAGGAAAACAGGAAATCAAAATAAACAATTGGTCAACCATATAACTATAATGTGTTACATTTATGTTTAAAAAGGATGACCTGATCATTTCTGAAGTTAAGAAGCAGGTATCTGAGCTAATTATCCTCCCTATACCTGTATGCAGACATCTTAAGGTTTACATAAATTTCTTGAGTATTTTTCTGTGTGCATGTCCTAGTGCCCTTGGAGATCAGAGAGTGTTGGATCCCTGGAAGTGTAGTTATGAACCACTGTGAACTACCATATGGGCAGGGGATAAAACTTGGGTCCTCTGCAAAAACAAGTGATCTTAAACACTGAGGCATCTCTCCAGCCCTATGTGTGTTGACATCTTATGCTCTGTGATCAAGTACTTATCAGCCTGTGTTGGTTAGAATATGCATGGTCCATGGAGTGGTACTATTAGGAGATGTGGCCTTGTTGGAGGAAATGTGTCACTGTGGGAGTGGAAAATGAGATTCCCCCTCCTAGCTTCCTGAAAGATTGTCGTCTTCTGGCTGCCTTTGGATCAAGATGTAGAACTCTTAGCTCCTCCAGCACCATATCTGCCTGTAGGCATGCTTTCTACCATGATAATGGACTAAACCTCTGAAACTGTAAGCCAGCCCCACTTAAATGGTTTCCTTTATACAAATTGTCTTGGTTATGGTGTCTTTTCATAGCAGTGAAAATCCTAAATAAGATAGAAGTTGGTACCAGGAGTGGGGTATTGCTGTGACTGGCCTGACCATGGTTTTGTTTGGAGGAATGTGGATTCTAGAATTTTGGATCTGGAAAGCCATAGAATGCTTTAACCATGGCTTAATGGGCTATCCTAGTAGGAATATGGAAAACAGTGGTGCCAAGGGTGATTTGACCTTTGAGTCTTGGCTTAAATTTTTTCAGAGGAGAAAAGTTTTAGTATGTGGCCTAGAGACTGTTCTTGCCATATTTTGGTCAAGAATGTGGCTGCTTTTTGCCCTTGTCAGAAGAATCTGTCTGAGGGTAAGGTGAAGAGATTCAGATTAATTGATTGTACTAACAAAGGAGGTCTCAAAACAACCCAGTTTTAGACTGTGTTGTGGTTAACTTTCATGAAGAGTGTTTTGATCAAGCATAGCAAGCTTAGAAAGGAAAAATACAAAATGCATGGTTCAAAGAGTAAAGGGGTACCAGGAAGTGGAATGAAGCTAAATCCTGTGTTCAAGGCTATTAAATGGAATTGTAAGTGGTGATCTCAGGGCTAGTTCCTATCCAGCTGAATTTAGGCATTTGCAGTTGTATGAGGGAAGGTTATGTCATGTTAAGCACTATCATGACCTGATTATTGTTTTCATTTGGACATAAGGAGATATGGTTATGTGTCACATTGACAAGGTGTGGATTGTGATGACTATTCTCAAGTTGTCAACTTGACTAAGATCTATAATGAAAGCTTAGGTCCAGGCATGTTGGTATATACCTTTAATCCCAGGAGACAGAGTCAAGTAGATCTCTGAGTTCAAGGCCAGCCTGGAACAGATCAAGTTCAAGCAGAGAAAAGCTTAAGTCCAGACATGGTGTTACACACCTTTAATCCCAGAACTCAGGAGACAGAGGCATGGAGGTCTCTGAGTTCAAAGTCAGTCTACAGAGCATGTTCCAAGACAGCCAAACTTAGGCAGTGAAAGGGATGGAAAACACAAAAATGATGATAATGTAATAGAACAAGGAGCTATGTTCCAGTCCCACTAAGCAGCAGGATTCAGTAGCTTCAGCCATGTGGCTCTGGTTTTAGAGTCAAGAGTTACTGGTACAACTGGAGCGAAGAAATTAGCCAGGATTAAGAAGAGACCAGCATCACTGAGGTGAAATCTTGTGGGAAGTGTTTTCTCAGAACACAAAGAAGCTGCATTCTAGAGATGGCCAAGGTTGTACCTTGTGCTGCAGCTAGACTTGGTAATGTGTAAGAGTTACCCAGGTGGTAGTGGTTTTGAAGGCATGAGGGGGTCATGAAGAGAAGCTGAGGAAGCTTGGCACTGTGAGAGGCCAGAGAAGGCTGTTGAAGGTACAGCCTCAGTTGCAAGTGATGGCCCAGGACTGAAGGAGTCATACAAAGAAGTTGAGGGTTGGCACTATGAAAGAAGCCTCTAAGAGGCTATTGGTGAAGCCTAGTTTCAGTGAAAAGCCCCAGCATGTTGGAGATGGCAGGACCATGAGATGACCACCAAGAACAGCAGCAGCAGTAGAGTGGAGTCAACTAGATCCTGGAGTGCTACAGAGGGCAGAGCTGGAGAAGTGACCCAAGCCCTTTGGAGTGACACAGAAGATCATGTGTGGATCCCAGACATTGAAATAATAAGCTGTAACAATGAAGTTGCCTTGGATACCCCAAGATGGTTATTAATGCCAGAGCCATGAGATATCTACCTGCTGAAGAAAGTTGCTAACAAAGAGTGGGACCAGCCCAAGAGAAAGGAGTTGTTGCAGTCAGCAAAGATGAAGGGAGGTGTCGATATGAAGACTGCTTTGATATCAGACATAGAGGTTCAGAGTTTGGTGTTTGCCCAGCTGGTTTGCTGTCTTGCTTTTGGAATGGTAATGTATATTCTGTGATGTTGGAAGTATGTGATCTGCTTTTTGATTTTTATTTTATAGGGATTAGAGTTAAGAGATTGTATGAATCTCAGAGGAGACTCTGAACTTTTGATTTTATGCTATGCCTATGTATGGTCCCCATAGACTCATGTGTTTAAACAAGCCTGTGGGGTTAGGGAGTAGAATGTCATGGTGTGAATATGCTTGGTCCAGGGAGTGGGAAATGAGCTCCTCCTTCTAGCTTCCTGAAAGATAGTCTCTTTCTGGCTGCCTTTGGATCAAAATGTAGAACTCTCAGCTCCTCAGCACCTTAACTGCCTGTAGGCTGCCATGCTTTCCACTATGAATGATAATGGCCTAAACCTCTGAAACTTAAGACAGCCCCAATTAAATGTTTTCCTTTATAAGAATTGCCTTGGTTATGGTGTCTCTTCAGAGCAATGAAAACTCTAAGGTTTTAGCCTTATTCTCCTCTTCCTTCCCCCAAAATAGAAAGCATATTTTCTCAGGTTCTAAGGTAAAAGACAGAAGTTAAATAAGCATTATTTTAACCATAAGCATTTTTATAGACTGAACTATGTTCCCTTGACCTCACATTCATATGTTGACATTCAAACTCCTGGTTCTTCAGAAAGTGATCTTATTTGGAATGGGTCACTGCAGACCCATTAATAAAGACATTATCACACAGGAGCACACCACTACACCTGGTTTATCTCATTTTTCTTATTTCAAAGAATTACCAGGACTGAGGTGTCAGTGTAGATAGAGCACCTGGCTGACATGTGTGAGGACCCAGATTCAGTCCCCAGTACTGGAAATGACAGTTATAGATCACCCCATATCACATGCTTCCATATATACGTACCAACAGAGGCTTAAAGGGAGGCTCCACCTTCCGAGCCAGGAGTTCTTCCCAGTTAATGTGTCTGAAAAATGGATGAGCCTAGAAAAAGTCAAGGGGATGACTGAAATGATAAAGCACCTTTCTAAAGTCATAAATCATAAAATAAGCTAAATGTATGAGTACCCAATATAACCATCATAAATAAGCACAATTAGCGTTATGTTCCCCCAAACAGCAAACATCTCAGTTCCTACTTGGACTTCTCCAGCATCCCCAGGGCCAGCTCCAAGACGAGAAGCAGCATTTCTCTTCAGCAGCTTTGGGAGGAAAAAAGCACTGGTGAAAACCTGTGGCTAATGGAAATGACTTTCTCCTTTATAGAAGGTTGTCCCTATGTGTGCTCAAGGAATATGATTTATTAATACCAGATCATGTTTGAGAACAAAAGAAAATCTTTTAAGTATGTACTTTGCTTTAAAAAATTGCAAATTTTTTGTTTAGTATCCAGTGTGTATGTGTGTGTGTGTATGTGAGAGAGAAAGAGAGAGAGAGAGAGAGAGAGAGAGAGAGAGTCTGTGTATGTAAAAGAGAGAGAGAAATAGAGAGGGAAGGAGGGAGAGAGTATATACACGTGTGTACCAAATTCTATCTCATTAAGCCTTGCTGCTGATGAGGTTGTCATTTAAGAATCCTACCTTTTTAAGCAGATCTCGAGCTTCTTGTGTGAGGTAGGGAGGCAAATTAAGTTTACATTTGAGGATTTTGTCAATTGTTTTCTTTCTATTCTCCCCAGTGAATGGAGGCTAGGGGTAGAAAAAAAAAATTAGTATATAAATCAAAACTTTAATTAAAAATATTATATAGTTCTGAATTGGATGGTTATACATTGAGATAAGAAAGCATGTTTAGAAATAGTTATGTCAGAGACCTCTGGCTTTAAGCAGTGAAACCTAAGGATCAATACCATGGAATTCTTACATGGTCAGTGAGGCATCTCATTTTATGCTCCCATTTCTCTCTCTCTGCATTTCATTAGATTGCCATGACATAAATCAGTCTAATTTTTTTTTAATTTTTAATTATGTGTACACATGGCATTGTGGGTTTGTGCCATGTGTATGGGTGCCCACAAAGACCAAAGGCATCAGATCCTCTGGAACTACAGTTACAGGAGGCTGTGAGCAACCTGACAAGATGCTGGGAACTGAACTAGGGTAGACTTCACTCTTCTACCACTGAGGAATCTCTCCAGTCCCCAAAACATCACTTTAATAAAAATATCTTCAAAAGTATGGAATCCCTCAAAATCATAAGCTAACATTAATGTTAAACTACAGATAACAACCAATGTTTTGGCTTTGAAAATAACTCCACTAGGAACATGTTCTAAAACCACAGTAAAGTGCTCTCACTAAATGGCTTAGTAACTATCCAGCACAGAGCATAACACATGCAGGTTTAACGTGCACCTACTGCTCCAGTCAGCATGTCATACATTAATGCTCCCAAACTCCACCAATCCACAGCACGGTTGTGGCCGCTTCTCATCAAGATTTCAGGGGCCCTACAATGAGAAAAATAACATTCCTTACAATTTACCCACATTTACATCATCTGAATAAAATTATTAAACTAAGAAAACTAAGAGTAATTTAAACCAGGTAAAAGTTAGATATTACCCCCAAACCAGTTATATTTCTTTTAACATGCAGCTCTCACATGTATTCTATTGTTCCACAAAATGTGTGTGTGACTGTTCCATCATGAATAGATTCTTTGCATAGTCCAAAGTCTGTTAGCTTCACATGACCTACAATGAAAGATGAAAGCATGATTCTCAGAATTGAGAATTTCAAGAATATGCAGGATCTGAACATAGCACACAGGTAATTCTTCTTTCCATTTAGCTTTTCCTTTCTAAAACTCTTCTTGAAGATGCTGAGAACTAGATGCCGTATCTACTATAGGTTAAAAACTACTTAAAGACAGGGTACTGCCAATGATATAATCAGTGCAGGAGGAGAAAATACAAAAATTAATGCAACTGTCTAACACTCTGGCTTTTTACCTATATTCAGAATCCTGTTCTGTTCTGTTCTGTTCTGTTCTGAAAAAGCACCTTTGAAAATCTGGCTTAAGTAATATATACCCTTAGTAAACATTCTGTATTCAAACAAAACTCATGGCATACTTCAACTGTATTTTTTTTTCATAGTGTACTTAAGAGTTCTTATAGTGTTACCACATGGCTTACTATGCCAAATGCTATCAGTCAGCAGAAACAAATTAAATTATTTACTGCCAAAAGCTGCCAGTCTAGGAAAAGAACTAAAATTTGCATGGGCTAACCATTTCTGTTCCAGAAGGTGGAATTCCACCTTATACAAAAATTATTTCAGATAAGTTTCTCTCAGCTGTCATTTAATTAATCAGTGGCTCACCAACAGCAAGGGCCTATTACTGAAGGTTCCTTTCAGACAAAAGGCAATGGCTCATTTACTCAACTGTGGACATCTACGACATTCTGATACAAAGAAGAAACTGGGCTATATTTATTTTTTATTTTCTCATTTTTAAGAAATGTATTTTACATATGAGTAATTTTGCCTGCATGAATGTAAGTGCAACATGTATACTGATGCCTAAGTAAGCCATAAGAGGGCTCAGATACCCTGCAGCTGGAGTTTGAATGGCTGTGAGTCAATATGCAGTGCTGGGAACCCAGGTCTACTGAAAAGCAGCACATGGTCTTAGCCACTGAGCTATCTCTCCAGCCCCTTAGAACACTTTTGGAGACTGGATCTGGATGGGAGACAGAACCTGGCCTGGAACTCAAGTACTTACTCAGGCTACCCTTGAAAATGATTCTCTTTAGTTAGACTCTACAGCGCTTGAATTATAGGTTGTGTGCCACTGTACCTGACCATAGCTTTTATTCTCATAGAAGCAAACAATATATCCAAAGTTATGGATTTAAAAGTAATTTTGCTATTCCACCACTCTCTTGTTCTATCCTTTGCCTTAGAACTGTGACTCAGAAGGCTTGGGAGCCATAGCTTGGTGGTAGCATGCACAAAGAACACAGTTCAGTTCTCAGAACAGGAAAAAATAACTTTAAATGAATACCTTGAAATCAACAACAAAGAATTCAGAATCAGAATGTACGTTTGGGATAGGAAGGGAGGAATACAGGCACAGTTCCAACAATGCAGTTTGTCAATTTTATCATTTTTTCTATTTTAAAAAAGTTTTTTCTTTTATTTCATATGTATGAAGCTTTTGCCTATGTGTATATATGTATACTACATGTGTGCCTGGTGCCAGCAAACCCTAGTTTCAGATTCCCAGGAACTAAATTTTCAGCTGTTGTAAGATACCTGGAATTAAACCCAGGTCCTCTGCATGAGCAGATGTTCTTAACCCTGAGCCATCTCTCCAGCTCTTCACAAACAAATTTTTAAAAAGCATCATTTGTAACATTTATATAGGCCTCCCATTTTCTAAGAGTTTACATTGGTTAACTACCTCATAAATCATCCTATGGAGACCTACAGATCAGCAATGGTCACAACCTTATAGATGCCTTGGTCTGTTAGTTTGTTCCCTGAGTAAACTTCCGTCTTCCCAATCAGACTCCAGCAGCAGAGCCTGAGCTGTAGGAGCATGAAGCTATAGCCAGTGCTTGCTCTGCTGTATTGACAGCAGTACAGAATGTCTGTTTCTCTGATTAACCTATGCCTAGTTAATATTTTATTATGGGGGCTGTATCAAAAAATGTGGTTCAATTTCAGCCCTTTTCTTCTTCAAACATTAGTTAAAATTTATTATAAAAAGTTTTGCTTTTAGCTACATGGTGGTGGTACATGTAAGCCCTACACTTGGGATTTTGAAGCAGGAAGACCTTAACTTCAATGCCAGCTGGCTGTACAAAAAGACCATGTCTAAGAAAACAAACAGGTTTTGCTTCTACTATTTCTGCGTTTTTGTCATTAAAATACAATGGCATAAATCAATATCAACATCTGAATTGGCTTTGGAATTAAAACACTTTATATAACTTTTTTTTGTTGTTTGTTTTTTTGAGACAGGGTTTTTCTCTGTGTAGCCCTGGCTGTCCTGGAACTCACTCTGTAGACCAGGCTGGCCTTGAACTCAGAAATCAGCCTGCCTCTGCCTCCCAGTGCTGAGATTAAAGGCATGCGCCACCACCACCCGGCCAACCTTTTTTTTTTTTTTAAGTTGTAAAGAATGGCTAATATGTTTAACTCTATTTAAGCTCAATCATAAAATACTAAATACTTAAAGTACAAGAAAGTATTGTGATGCTATATATTCTGAGGGGGAAATATATGTAACAAAACAGAGATAAACATGGGAGCCTTGAAAATGGCCGTCATCTGTGTGGAAGGACTGTATGCTGACTATTTATTACAGAATTGTTCATGATAAATCTCCACCTTGGTGATTAAGCATGATGTTCTCCGGCTTCAGGTCTCTGTAGATGATCCCTTTTTGATGTAAATGCCCCAAAGCCATGGAGATTTCAGCCAAGTAAAAGCTGGAAACAAAAGTGATTTAATAAAAATTTAAAAAGTAATCTATCCAAAGCAATTTATGTATGGATCAAAATTCCTTGAAAGAAACAGACATGCACCAAAGACCAAATTAGTGGGGGCAAAAGAATGTACTGGGAAAAGAGATGGCACAGGATGATGCCACAATGAGGGGGACATTTGTCACTCATTTTAGTCAAGCTAAACCATGTTTTAATTTTTCCATTAGAACATAGTGCTAAAAGTGCAAAGATGTCTAGTCTATTCTAACTATTATTGATTAGGTTCTAATCTCTCTGTGTAGGAATTAGGCCAACAGTTATTCAGATCAAACGAATTCCTCCCATCCTCCCCCAATTTTTAAGATTCCACAGGAAATAGGGACTTTATTATTCTAAGAAATCAAGTCTTGGTCATTATGGCCTGACCTGTAGAAGCCCACTCATCCCTTACATAATACAGCTGTGTATTAATAGACAGCAATGCCCACAGTATCTGCCCACCCTCTTGCCAGCCAGCCCACAACTATAAACTGTGTGACACTCAAATTTATCTACCTCAAAAGATTAAAGGGCTGAATCAACCCTGTCTGGATTCGAAAAGCACAAAGCACTGCAATACTGGCTGTGTAACAATGTTGCAATCCTGCAGATTACTCCAGGATGGAGAGGGTGTGTCCTAGAGGACTGAGGCAGTTTCACAGCTAGCAGGACCACAGCCTCCAACAGGGCTCAGAGAGCCTCCTCCAAAAAGGGGCACTTCATCCCTAAGGCTCTTAAATGCAGCTTCTGTGTTAGAAAAGGCCTGAAATTAAACAATGGAATGCAGTTCGGTAATTAAGATAGAAAAAACATTTAAGTGTTTTCTAGTCAATTAATGTGTAGGTCAAACTGATTTATTGTTACCCAATACAGTCACTTCACAAAAGGATGTGTATATTTTTAATTTGAAGCAGATGCCATCTTACGAATAGGAGGGCAGATCCCATCCTGGCTATAAAATCAATCCACAGATGTATGTTCAGGGTTATCACCTCCCTAAGACTGCACCTTGGGAACTGGAAAGTCTAAAAAAAAGAGGAGATGATTTCTGATACTTTCCATTGCTCCACATACAAAATTTCACTGGAAAACCACACTCACCCACAACCAAGGCAGGCAGCTTACCAATTCAAGGAAATTCTGCAGTGAAGAGCGGTCCACCCAAGGCCTGGGGGCAAAGGAATCACGTGATCTCCAATAGCTGCCCAGTCCCAAAGGTCCCCCTTGATGTTCTGAGTGACTGACTGCCTCCAGATCAACTTATTCAATCGTGTGGCTGCCCACAGTAGGAAGGTAGTTTTGCTTTTAATTACATGAATCATTACCTGAATCCATATAACCACAAAAACTTTACTTACCAAGCTGTGTCTTCCATGAATATTCCCTCTCTTTCTAACTGCATAAATAGTTCTCCTCCTATAAAGGAAAGTATTAGGAATAAATATCTTTACTTTTAGTCCTCTTCTAAGGAGTTTGTACTTTCTTCTATTTGTAAGATTGAGTCCTTAAAAATTAAAAAATAAAAAGCTGCTAAAAAATGAGGTTTTAAAGTCTCCAGGAAGCTATTTTTAGCAGCACTGTTATTCTATAAAGCATCTAAGTTTAAGAACTAAAATTGGCTTGAAATTACAATGTTTATACCTGCAAACTTCAAAATATATAGATTTCAGGCCTGAAGTTTAAAAAGTCTTGATTAAAGCCTCTCTAATACTTGTCCCATATGTAAAAATGTTAGTACACAATTAAGTCACCTAAATTTTACTGAATGTGACCTTCCTTTTTTTCAGAACCCTTACATAAAATGAATGAATTTGACAGTGACATATAGTAAAAAAAATTATACTGCAAAATCTAGGACCCCATAATGATGTAAATAAATGAACAGATATGTTTTTCAATAGAAAATGGAAAGCTCTGCATTGTAGGAGAACACCAAGTACAGTAATAAATGAAAGTGGCAGGATGGAGTAAGAAAACCACTTGGCAAACATCATTAACTGTTACAGTTAGGAAGCAATGGACCCCAACACTGGACCTGACGAGATGAGATTCTGAAGCAATCACAAAGTATCTCCTCCAGGGCCACTTTTTGCCAGGTGGTGGTGGCGCATTCCTTTAATCCCAGCACTTGGGAGGCAGAGGCAGGAGGATTTCTGAGTTCGAGGCCAGCCTGGTCTACAGAGTGAGTTCCAGGACAGCCAGAGCTATACAGAGAGACCCTGTCCCATCCCCCCCCATCCCCCCGCCCAAAAAAGACACTTGTTAATTCTAAAGGGAAAAACTCACAGACATCATGTGACCACAATGAACATCAACAGCAATGGGACAAAGATCTAAATATCATGCACCTCCCTGTTCTGACCACTGAGAAGGAACACAGTGTCACTTGGACAGTTCTATCAAAATGCATAACCTGGATCTATTCCTAAGGAAACATCAGATAAATTCAAATTGATGGCATGCTACAGAAACTGCTATATGCATTTTTAAAAATGTCAATGTGACAAAGATAGACTAAGGAACTGTTCTATATTAAAAAAAACTAAAAGTTATTATATCAATGTTAATTTGCTAATAATTTTATAACTAGTTACATAAGAAAATGTCCTTGAACTTAGAAAGTAAATGCTAGAGTTTTAGTTACATAAATCTTTGAATAGTACAAAAAGTGTTGACAGTGTTTATGTGTGCACATGTATGTATACACATGCATATGCATGAGGGGAAGATAAGCAAATGTAATGAGATGATGGAATGTGGAGAATCTAGGTAGGGGGTAGGAATTCCACACTGGAAGATCTAGGTGAAGAACCCTGTACTACTCATAAAATCTATATAAATCTGAAATTACAAAATAAAGTCACAACATAAGTAGCATTAACAAAAAAGGAGTGAAATTATGAAGCTTTCAGGTCCATAAGAGCTACTATGAAGCTTGTTGGAGGTATGCCAGGTCTGGTTGCACATACCTTTAATGTTAGCACTCAGGTCAATCTCTGAGATCGAAGCCAGCCTGGACTACTTAGTGAGTTCTAGGACAGCCAGAACTGTATAAAGAGATCTTGTCTCAGAAAAAAGAAAAAGACAGACAAAAAATAGCAGGTGTGTGTGCACATCTGTGATGTAGATATTCAGGAACCATATGTGGTAGTTCATACTTGTAGTAATCACAACACATAGGCTGAAGCAGGACTGCCAGGAACTCAAAGGCGGCATGGCATCAGCTACACAGTGAGCTCCAGGCCAGCTTGGTTTGCAGAATGAGACCTTGTCTCAAAACAAACAAACAAACAAACCACAGGAAAAAATAAAAGGGAGTTGGAAATTCCCAGCAGGGAGCAGGTCCTTGAAAAAATGATTAAAAGATATAATTCAAAAACATTCAGTATCTTGTAATACTCTCAGTAAGCTTCCACATTTCAATTTAGAAAGAAATATTTAATAGGGTATGTGGATTACAGTAGAAACCACAGCTTATTACTATGTTAATACTTGATTACAAGGAGATTTTAAATAAAATTTTACAGACAGGAAAACCTTCCAAGTTTCTTTTATATTTGTTTATAAATAGAACCATTTGTTCACATGTGAATTTCTTTCTTCAATGTATTCATCAATTTTTAGCCTTGTTCACAATGAGAAAAAAGCATTTTTCACTGGAAAGAAATCTTTGAACCCAGTATCTAGAGCAAATGTAAATAATTACAGGAACTATGTACTAACCACTGAGATACTCAAGGATGAGGTAGAGTTTTCCACCGGTCTGAAAGGCATAAATTAAATCCACAATGAAGGGATGCTTTACTTCCTCCAGAATATTCCGCTCTGCTTTTGTATGAGCTGTATCTTTAGCGTTTCTTACTATCATTGCCTAAAGGAAAAGAGATGATCTATAAGAACAAAATAGTGAACATTTTTATCCTATGGTAACTGGAAAAATATGTTTTATGCTTTTCTGGCTAATACAGAATAGTTTCTACCAGAAACGGAGGTGGGTAAGGGTATTGGAGGCTACTCACTGTTGATAAATATCTATTTGCTGGGGTTTTGTAGTAAACATATAAATGAAAACTTAGATGGGTTTTTATAGGCATCTGTAAGCAGGTCAAGTTTATGTATATACTCACTAATAGGTGAGGCCTTAGTTTGCTCCCAACTTTAGTCCAAGAGAGCAGAAATAACATAAGGAATCTTGTCCTTGGAGCCCAGAGTATCAAGAGAAAAGATGTCAATGAAAGCAAGAACAGAACACTATGGGTAAGCAGGGCAACTGCACTCAATCTGGCAAGGTGCTTTCCTGAACACCACGACAACAAAACTGTCAAGTTAAGGTGCAATGTGAAAAGTTTAAAAAGCACTCCATGGAAAAGTGGTCCAATAGGACGGAATGTGTCCAGGGAACCCACAAGGTCACCATGCGAATGAGTGGTTAGATTCAGCTGGAGAAGGAGACAGGCCAAGAAATGGAATCCAGGCAAAAGTGCTGAAAGCTTTAAAGGCAAAGAACTACTGAGATGAGTGTAAAGAAAAACCCTCAGCTTTTAGTGGAATTGTGATAGTTAGGGAAAAAATGAGACAAAGCAGGTGCCCAGTACAAGAACCTAGGGAACTTGCCTTATAACTAAGAAAATGAAGATAAGTAAAAATTAGAAAGGCCGAAGGTTTGTCATTTGTGCTTATAGTGTGATTGATTTTAAGAAATAATGAAAGACCAGTGTGAGGGCACATTCCTATAATTTCAGCACTTGAGAGAGACAAAGAGGCAGGAAGATCAGGAATTCAGGGCCAGTTATGGTTATTAATACATTTGAGGTAAGTCTAAACTACATAAGATCTTATCAATAATAATAGAATTTTGAGAAAATTATATAGTTTTGGACACATTAAGCATAAGTTCCAGGAAATTATTCCAGCGGCAAGCCTCCAGTATTATGGGATACTTACACAAATTATCAGTTGTAACAATATCTACAAAGGTTAAAAGACTAGAAACAAACTGAATGTCCACATGTAGTATATTAGCTGAAAGACTACAGAATCTACATACACAGCCATAAAAATAAGAAGCAACATTTCTATGAAGGTGAGGTAAAAAGAACACATAAAGTAATGTATCACTTACAGAGCATATTACAGGCCTAGAATTCCAGTTCTTGAAAGCGGAGGCAGATAACTGTAAGTTTGAGGTCAGCTTATGCCAAGCCAACCAAACCACCACCATAAGGCCCTGACTTGGAAAGTCCAACCAAACAAATATCTGGTTTCTATCTATAAAATTAAACACAACTAAGAAAGCCTCAAAGCTAACGGTTTAAAAAAAATGGTAAGAGACTTAGATTTTATGTCTCTTTGATGAGTTAAAACTCAATGATTTGCCATCCATCGTCTTGTTTAAATTAGTTATTGCAATTATAGTCATTTAATTTCTGACTATTAATAGCTTTACATATTCTAAGAATAAAATATAATCAAGAACAAAAATGTAAAATAAAAGTAAGCACTTCAGAAGTATACAGCTTGACCAGCCTGGTGGGTACACCTTTAGTCCCAGCAGAAGCAGGTGGCCCTCTAAGAGTTTAAGGCCAGCCTGATAGTCACAGTAAGCTCCAGGATGAGCAGGACTACATAAAGACAAACAAACAAAACAAACAAACCTACAACAGAATGCTCTGTTGATAATTTGTCACAGAAGCTGAAGGAAAGACAATAACTTTAAACTGTGCACTCTTGGGTTAGGGGTGTGGCCCAACAGGTGCAGTTCTTGTTTAACACACATGAAGCCTTGGGTGGTGGTGGTACCAGCCTATAATCCCAGCATGCAAGAGGTTAAGGTAGAACTTCCAGAAGTTTGGCTTAGTCTGAGATACATACAGTGAGTTCTAGGCAACCCTAAGCAACAAGTATGAGATGCTATTTCTAAAACAAAACAAGTAAAAATGAATTTAAAAAACAAAACAGAATTCTCATTAGCAGTATTTGAAAACTACAATGAATTATAATAGAAATAGATAACACAGAGAAAGACAAGTCTAGACTGGTTCTTTCTTGTCTGGGGTTTTTTGAGATAGAATCTCACTCTGAAGCCCTAGCTGGTTTTATACTGATACATCTGAAGTGGTGGGTTACAAGCATGACCCACCATGCCCAGCTAATGCCCAATTTTTCTTCTAACTGGGTCCCATGTAATCCAGGCTGGCTTCCAACTCACCATGTAGACAAGAATGACTTGGAATCTCTGGTCCTCTTCTCTGCACCTCCCAAGCTAAGTTACCAGCAAGCATGTGCCACAACACAGGGTTCTGGATCAAACCTAGGGCTTTTTGCATGCTAGATAAGCATTCTATCAACTAAGCTGCATCCCTGGGCCTTTCTGGGTTTGAGAAATGGTTTTACTATGTAGCCCAGGTTGGCTTCAACTTAAAATCCTATATTAACTTCCTAAATGCTGTAATTATAGGTTTGTACCGCTCTGCCCAACTTCTGGCTTTATTTCTTTAAAAAGAAAAAACAAAGCAAAAAACTGTATTATTGGTTTTTTTTTTTTTTAAAGAAAAATTTTCTTGCCAGGCATGGTGGTGTATACCTTTAATCTCAGAGGCAGGCAGATCTCTGAGAGTTCAAGGCCAGCCTGGTCTACAGAGTGAGTTCCAGGACAGCCAGGACTACATGTTTCAAAAAATAAAATAAAACAAAACAAATTTCTCTTTTAAGTGTGTGTGTATTGTGCCGGGTGGTGGCACACGCCTTCAATCCCAGCACTTGGGAGGCAGAGGCAGGCGGATTTCTGAGTTCGAGGCCAGCCTGGTCTACAGAGTGAGTTCCAGGACATCCCGGGCTACATAGAGAAACCCTGTCTCAAAAAACAAACAAACAAAAAAGTGTGTGTGTTGTGTGTGTGTTGTGTGTGTGTGTGTGTGTGTGTCTAGAGGGACACGTACAAGTAAGTGAAGGTGTCCTCAGAGGCTAGAAGCATCAAATCCCCTTGGAGTTGGGAACTGCAGGTGTTTATGAGCCAAATAACTGATTTGGACTCTTCAAAGATAATCAATTCCATTAAAGACAATTTTTTTTTTAACAAGAGTAAGAAATGGATCTACAGTGAACTAAAGACACAAGGCCATCCTGATGACCCACACCTGTAATCCCAGCACTCAGCAGGTGGAAATAAAGGATAGTGAGTTCAAGGTCATCCCAGTTATACAGTGAGTTAGAGCTAGCCTGGCTATGAGACCCTCTTTTCTAAAAAGGACAACTGGAAAAGTTTGAACAAAGACCATATATTAAAAAAACCACATTGAACACTAATGTTAACATTTTCAAGTATAATAATTATATTACAGTTACACTGAAGTATCAAAACACCCATATTCTTAATAGAATTTAGGAGTAAAAAAAATTATAGTGTTCACAAGTAACTCACAAATTACACAGCAAAAGCTGACATTAAAAATAGTCAGCAAAATAGAGATATTTAGCAGTGGTGCATAGACATACATCCAAGTAAAATACCCATACACATTATAAATAAATCATTTTTAAATGAAAGTAAAAAAAATAGACCAACTCAAAAGATGAACAATTCAGGGCTAGAAAGATGGCTAAGCAGTTAAGAGTACCGGCTGCTTTTCCAGAGGACTCAGGGTCAATTCCTAGCCCTACATGGTAGCTGAGAACTGTCCATAACTCTAGTTCCAGAGAATCTGACATGCTCTTCTGGCCTCTATGGGTATCAGAAATGCACAGACATCTATGCGGGCAGAATACTCACGCACATAAAATAGTAAAATGTTTTCTTCAAAAAGTGGAACAAAAATTCCTCTTAAAAACTGAATAGACATCAGAATTTAGAGGGAATTACACATATGTGTCACCAGAGAAGAATGGATTGTAGATAGACAAACTACAACAAACTACAGTGTGGCTCTGGGTAGATGACTATGTCATAGCAACAGGCTCTGCAAGCATGAGAACCTGAGGAGCTGAGTTCAAATTCCCCGCACTCACATAAACAGCTGCACATAGCTGTGTATCTTAAACTCCAGCACTGAGAAGCAGAGACAAGTAGATCTCTAGAGCTTACTGGCCAGGCTTGCTGAGAAATCGTCAACTCCCAGTTAAGTAAGAAACTATACTGTGTCTTAGGACAGTAAAGCAGAGGATGACAGAAGATACTACATCCTTGGGCCTGGTGGCATACACCTTAAATCTCAGGAGGTAGAGGCAGGTGGATATGTTCCAGTGTGAGGTCAGCCTGATCTATATAGAGAGTTCCAGACTAGCCAGAGCTACATAGTGAGAAATTGTCTTTAAAAAAGGAAGGAAGGAAGGGAGGGGAGGAGGGAAGAAGGAGGAAGGGAGGCAGGGAGGGAGGGAGGGATAGAAAAAGGAGAAACAAAATGCTGTGGTCAGGTGGCTGAAAGATGGCTGAGTGCTTAAAGAGCATCTGCTTGTTGCTGTTGCAAAGGACCAGGTTTGGCTCCCAGCACTCCCACTGCAGCTCATAGCCATTGAAACTCTGTGGGATCAATGTTCTCTTCTGGCTTCATCAAGCACCAGGCATGCATGTTGTGCACAAACATACTACATATAGGCAAACATTCATACATGTAAAATACAAATAAATCTTTAAAAAATTAAGATCTGTGGTCAGTAGCTTCAGAGCATAGAGATGTAAATTAAATCCCTAAGTAAAGATTATTGGATTTAGCATCTGGAAAGTCAGATGACTAAGAGACAAGAGTATCACTGAAAAAGTTACAAGGCAAAATACTATGAGTGAAAAGCAAAAACACAACTTGAAAAGGCACAGGCAAAATTGGTGGGAAGGCTCAGCAGTTACACGTACCTGCTGTCAAGTCTGATGACCTAAGTTTAATCCCTGTGACCCAAATGGTGGAGAGAACCAATTCCTGCAAATTTTCCTCTGAGCTCCACACATACACACAGCAGAGGTGGTAGGTAATGCGGACCTTACTTCTCAAGCCAAGTTTTGAAGATGCAAAAGGAGATCTTGAGTAAAGGAAGGTTTTCCTTAAACATGTAACAGACATGTATTTCTTTAAAGAAGGAAGTGATGGGAAGCTGCACATATTGACATATACCTGTAATCCCAGAACTGAGGAAACTAAAGCAGAATGATAATAGGTTTGGTGCCATCCAGAGCAACTTAACAAACTCTTGATATCTGCCATGGTTAAAGCCAGCTGTGGCAGTGTACATCTGCAATTCCAGCACTCCTACCTCAAGAAGGGAGGTCTTCCATAGGAGAGCTGTCTGGAAGCTTGCAGGCAGCCAGCCTAGATTATACACTGTGGAAGAAACAAGATGAAAGCAGAGAACCAATTCCCAAATACTGTAGTCTGCTATCCACTCACATGGAGGTGCGATGCATGTGCACAAGCCCAGACAAATGCAAATAATAAAATTATCTATGGGGAAAAAAAAAGTCAAGAGATAGGACAGAACAAGAGTGATCAAATCACAGAGTAAAGTACCCAAACAAGTAGAAAGGAATAGGATCCAAAACTCCAAAACAGAGCAGTTTGCTCCGGAAAAGCACACACTGTGCTAAAAAATGCAGGTAAGGCAGTGCTGGAATAGGGACTAGAAAGGGCAGCAGAAGAAATCATGGATGACTGTCTCACAAGGTGGACCAGAGGGGATGGTACTGGCTGAGCAAGAAGAGGGGCAGACAGGAACATCTCTGAGCAGCTAAGAGAACAGAAGGATTTGTGCAGGCTAATGCCAAAAACATTGTTGGGACATCTTGGGTTCTAAACAAGTAATAAAATAAAGTTGGAGTTTCTCAAATTTTCCCAAAAGCAATCTATAGATTTGTGCAATTTCTGCCAGAAAATGCTCAGTGGGTGATAAAGGAACATAGAGAAACAATCTGATTCAGATTAGCATCTCACTAAATATAAATAAGCTCAGTAGGGTAACAAGTGAATCAATTACAGACTACGTTAATTAGAAAGCCTCAGAATAAAATCAGAAGGACACAAAGACCTCCACTTAGAATGGAAGTGGAAACTGATGGAGCTGAAGTAAAGGCTAGACTTGATTACTTAGGTAATACAAAGGCAACGACGATAGCCAGAATAATGAAGCCTGGACACAAGAGGAAGAAGACTTAAATACTAGTGAATTTGAAGAAAAAAACAAAGAGACTATAGGTGCATATGTGTGTATGCGTGTGTACATACATATACATACACACACACACACACATACACACACACACACCAGTTTAAACTTTAATGGAAAAGGGGTTTTGACTAAAGGGTGCTAAGTAATTTTAAAAATAAGCTTATTCAGGCTGGAGAGATGGCTCAGTGGTTAAGAGCACTGATTACTCTTCCAGAGGTCATTAGTTCAATTCCAGCAACTACATGGTGCTCAAAACCATCTGTAATGGGATCTGATGCTCTCTTCTGGTGTGTCTAAAGACAGCTACAAGGTACAGCATACAGCTACAGTATACATAAGATAAATAATATAAAAAAGCTTACTGTTTCCTTGAATGACAGAGCAAGTAAATTAGAAAGAGAATATATTTCACCTAAATGCAGAATATTAGCATCCAGCATGTTATCTGCATACTATGTATTAAACACTGTGTACAATACAAGGTAAATAACTTGTTTAAGACAAGGTGTGAACACAGGCACAGGCAACTTTGTGAGTCACAAAACTTTGGCCAAAGGCTCTAGAATTTATAATGTAGATGAGTGAATGCCTTGGGCAAGATTAGTGTAGCTTGTTTCCAAAGATGGTTACTAAGAGTCTTTCCCTCAATATTCTGAGTAAATAACCAAATAGGATCATTCCCATCAGGAATAAAATCTGATAAATCTGATAGAAAGGTCTGGTAGATGGGTTGTCTGCCTCCATGATGTAAGAAAAATCAAAACAGCCGGGCGGTGGTGGCGCACGCCTTTAATCCCAGCACTTGGGAGGCAGAGGCAGGCTGATTTCTGAGTTCGAGGCCAGCCTGGTCTACAGAGTGAGTTCCAGGACAGCCAGGGCTACACAGAGAAACCCTGTCTCGGAAAAAAAAAAAAAAAAAAAAAAAAAAAAGAAAAATCAAAACAAAAACACTTTAAAGAAGCCTATTATCATCTCATTTTGGGGGTTAGAATTAAAACCCTAGCTGTTTGAAAAAGTATGTTTAACCTGATTTGAATTATCATACAATACATCTGTGCACTGAAAGAGTACATGAGAACAAGGAGGGCAGGTGAGATGGCTCAGCAGGTACAGTAGACTGCCACCAAGCCTGACAACCTGAGTTTGATCCTCAGGACCCACATAGTAGAAGGAGGAAACTAACTCCCAAAAGTTGTCCTCTGGCCCACACAGACAAAATTTTTAAAATATAATGAAAAAAAAATTAAAGATAACATGATACTCACTAGAATATATAAATATATAAATATATAAATATATAAATATATAAATTAGGGGTTTTGTTTGGCTTGTTGGTTTTGGTTTTTGTGCGTGATAGTCTCTTTATGTAGCCCTGTCTGTCCTGAAGCTCACTATATAGACTACTTTGACCTCAAAATTGACAAGAGATCTGCCTGCATCTGCCTCCTAAATGCTGGGATTAACGGCCTGTGCCATCACATCCAGGTATTTAAAAAAAAAAAAAAATTTTTTTTTTTTTTGTTAAAGTCATTTGTAAAGACACCAGTAAAAGGAAGCAAACAAATATTAAAATCTACAACTAATGGGAGCTAAGAAAATCAGATCATCGGCTCAGGATCCAACATCAACTAACTGCAATTCCAGTAGGATAGGGCAGAGGAGAGGGAACTGTCAAAAAACTCAGACAAGAAAAGTCCTATAAAGGACTGAAGTGCTACCCAATATAGCTTCAGACAGAAAGCAAGTCACTGGAAATGAATGTTCTGATCCCAGGAGAAAAATCTTTCTATTGAGCCAGGATCCCAACAGTAAGTGTTTAAGAAAGAGTAGCCACCTACTCTTGTCATTTATAATAGTGAATTGTTGCCAATTTAATTATTCATTAAATTGAGAGTCTATATTTTCTTCTTAAAAAAAAAAAAAACAAAAAGGACTGAAGTGCTAGTTAAGAATAAGAGTAAGTTATCAGTTACTTTTTTTTTTTTTTTAATCAATTATCAGTTAAGTAATAAGAGTAAGGCTTTCCCCACAGAGCTTCTCAAGGAGCTGCACTTGGTTGGACACCTCAGACTGTGTTTGTGGTTGTCTTTTACTCATTAGACTATTTCTCCTGTTGGAAAGAAATGATTAACAAACTCTGAAGGATCTTGTCTAGAAAGATGGCTCAACAGGCATCTGCTGTCAAGCCAATGACCTGACTCTGATCCCTGGGACCTACCTGTTAAAAGCAGAGAACTGACTCTTGTAAATTGTCCTATGGTGGTTCACGTCTTTAATTCTAGCATTCAGGAGGCAGAGGCAGGAGGGTCTCAGACAGCATGGTCTACAAACTGAGTTCTACAATAGTCAGAGAGGTTATATAGAGAAACCCTACCTCAAAAAACAAACCAAAAATTAAGTCTGAAAGACTTATTGTTCTCTTTTACTTTGATTATTAGTATACAACACAAACCCATAGGATTCCCAAGTCCCAGTCCAAGAAAGTGGGTAACTTTCTCTTAATCCATCAACTCTAAAAGTAATCTTGAATAAACTGCCTGAAGAAATCAGATGCTAAAGATCTCAAGAAAACTTTGACATTATCACTAGCATAATAATATATGATACTCAGTGGCCAGAAGGACATATCAGATGCCCTCAGATTGGAGTTATATAGATGGTTGTGAGGCAGGTCCTCTGGTATAGCAGCCAGCACTCTTAATTGCTGAGCCATCTCTCCAGTCCCACTGTCCCCCTTTAAGAGGAGTAGTGCATGAATGGGTGATATAGTGTGGTGGCAGGATTATATGTGCTTATTTCTACTCGTCACCTTCTAACAACAAATCAACATCACTAATATGGCAAGTCATTAAAAAGGATGTAGACAATAGATGACAGTATTCTTGATAAAACTTAACGAAATTCCAGGGCCACTCGGGCTACATAGGGAGAGCCTGACTCAAAGAAAAAAAGGGGGAGCGAGACCATATTGGAAAGAAATATTAGAAAGAAATATTGAGTACCTTGACAGGAATAGAGAGAGCATAATGTAGAGAGATGGCTCAGTGGTTAACAGCACTAGCTGCTCTTTCAGAAGACCTGGGTCCAATTCCCAGCAACCCACATGACAGCTCCTAACTGTCTGTGACTCCAGTTCCAGGAGATCCAACAACCTCACCCAGACATACATGCATGCAAAGCAGCAATGAACATAAGATAAAAATAAATGTCATTTTATAAAGGAAAAAAATAAAACAACTTTAAAATTTTTTTTTTACTGAGCTGGAGATGTAGCTCAGAGGTGATTAGTATCACTTGCTGCTCTTACAGAAGAGCTCACAACCATCTCTCACTCCAGGGGATCCAACGCATTCTTCTGACCTCAATCATCAATAGGCATATACATGGTACACGTGCACACATGCAGCAAAACACTCACACACATAAAATAAATGCATCTTTAAAACTCATTTTAAATTATTGATTTTAAAAACAAAAATTAAAACTATGGTGCAAGCCTTTAATTCCATCACCCAGGGAGCAGAGGTAGGTGGAGCCCTGTTCTAGGCAAGGTTTGATTCCAGTGGCTCACACAGTGGCTCACAAACTATAATACCAGCTCCAAGGGATCTGATGTTCCTTCTGGACTCTGTAGGTACCAAGCATGCTCATGTGCACTGACATACATGTAGGGAAAACACTCACCACATAAAATTTTAGAAGGAGGAAGAGGAGACAGGGATAGAGGGAGGAAGGGAGAAAGGAGGAGAGAAAGAGAGAGAGAGAGAAGGGAGGAAGAAAATTATCAGATTTTTTTTAGAAAATTCATCAATGGATAAAGGAATTGAGACTCAAACTAACAAGAGACAGCTCAACAGAAACTCTCATTCATATGTATGTGTGTATGTATGTATATAGGTATATATGTATGTGTGTGTGTGTGTATGTATGTATATGAATGATGCAAAGTTCTAAGTAAAAATTACTTTTGCCGGGTAGT
This sequence comes from Mastomys natalensis, assembly GCA_021653895.1. Classification (NCBI taxonomy): domain Eukaryota; kingdom Metazoa; phylum Chordata; class Mammalia; order Rodentia; family Muridae; genus Mastomys; species Mastomys natalensis. Next base: position 427,248 of record JAJTUV010000028.1, read on the forward strand.
GGTGGCTCACGCCTTTAATCCTAGCACTTGGGAGGCAGAGGCAGGCGGATTTCTGAGTTCAAGACCAGCCTGGTCTACAGAGTGAGTTCCAGGACAGCTCAGGCTATAGAGAGAAACCCTATCTCAAAAAAAACCAAAAAAAAGAAAAAAAAATTACTTTTGACACCAAAAATATTCCCAGAGATTGGGTGGGGAGTGTAACACAGTAATAGTTGGCTTGGTTAGCATGTATGAGGACCTAGGTTCAAATCCCAGACACATATATACACCCCTAAACAATCAAAGAAGTATAAAGATATAATAAAGAGATTCTTAACCAGGTGAGTCAACACATGCCCATCATCAAGAGGCTGAGATGGAAGGAAAATTGGAAATTTGGGGCCAGGCTTGTTTACATAGCAAGCAAGACTCTGCCTCAAAATACAATTTAAAAAATAAGACTCTAAAAGGGCTGCTGGTATATGCTTTTGATACTCTGGTAGCAGACACAAGTAACTTTTTGAGTTTGAGGCCAGCCTGGTATACATAATGAGTTTCCAGGCTATAATGAGTCCCTGTCTCACCCCACTCTAAGACAAAGGCTAAGGTAGTCTTAGTGGTATAGTGCTCACCTAAAACAGCCAAACAGTAAGAGGAATGGCTGGGGAGAATGCTCACTGGGTAAAATCCTTGCCTTCAACTATGAGGACTTGAGTTTGATTCCTAGAACCCACATAAAAACCAGATATTGTAATGCTAGTCTATAATCCCAGCACTTCTGCAGCACTGATGGAAGGCAGAAGACAGGAACTGCTCAGAAGCTTGGTGGATCAGTTAGTCTGGTGTATAATGTGGAGAACAACAAAAGACCTTACTTCAAACAAGGTGAAAAATGAGGACCCAACCCATCGTTCTCACCTCCATATGCACACCATGGAACATGAACACCCATACTCACATATATGCACAGACATGTACACATACAGAGATTGAAAATAAATAAAAATTTTAAATATGAATCAAATTTGTTCTAATGTCATTAGTGTAGTACTAGGAACAGGGAAGTCAGTGAGGACCCAGAGCTCCTCCCTAAAGCTCCAGACTATTTACTGCCACTGTGCTATCACTAGCTCCCAAATACACACCTTTCCTGTGGGCTTCCCCTTGGATTAAGCTCCATACTTTATATTCAACAATCTGCTGATATTTGCTGGGTTATCACCTATATGAACTCAGCTACAAAAGTAACATATCTTGAATGCTGGTGTATACTTGTAAATTATGCCTGAATTTGGAAGGGTAAGGCAACAGAATCATGAGTTCAAGGCTAACCTAGACTACACAGTGACCCTGTCTCACTACCACTACCACCAACAAAAAGCAATTATAAACAAACATCTTCAGGAACTCTTTCTCAAGGCAAGACGATCACTACAAACAAGAAAACAGTGTATAAGTAAAGAAATACAAAGTCATAACATGCAGAAAAGAGAATGGGATATTAAAGGAGCCAAGATTCAAGGACTGTGGCAAAAGGGGTCTCTTAACAACAGATATGTCTAGAGGAACAGGGAATAAAAGGTTCCTAAGGAAGCCAGGCATAGTAGTGCACACCTGTAATCTCAGGGGATGATGACAGGAGGGCCAGTTCAAGCCCAGTCTTGGTTATATGAGACCCTGTCTCAAAAAACAAAAAACTAAACAAAAAACAAAAACAAAAAAAAACAACCACTAGAGAACACAATAGTAGAATCAATGAAAATAAACCAAAAGGGCAAGATAGAAAAAAAGTAAGTAAGGAATAAAAGAAATTAAATTCTTAACTAGCTTAATAGTTACTAGAACTGCTGTATTATGCAGTAATAATATGCTTAATGTTTAGAATGTGGAGACCAGAAGCTGAGAGTTCAGAGTATTCACAACGGAAAGCGCTCGCTCTTCTTTCTGCCCTCACCAAAAATAAAACACATATAAAACAAAATACACTTCCCAACCCAGTTTCCCATTTGGGAGAATTGTTATAAATACTGTCCCTGTTCTGGGAAGAAAGGGTGCTATAGACCAAACCCTGGGTCTCATATATACTGATCACGCACTCTAGCCCTGGCTTAAAACCACAGCACTTACAGACATACTTTATAGCAATTAAGATACAGCATAGAAAGTGAAAGGGGGGAAGGAGTCACCTTTTTAAGCACCTTCATGGCAAATATCTTCCCAGTATTTGCTCCTGTTACTTTTCGTACTTGAAAAACCTGGACAAAGAAATGAGTGTTTGCATGTTATCAAAAGCCAAACCATGTAGGTCATCTTCTATAATTCCCATTTATAAGAAACATGTGATACTGTTGTTTATAGTATAAAAAATGCATCACAAAGGACTGTGCACAAAAATGATCTATAAGTAGAGGCCACATTTTAGGATTAGGGAAGTCTGTGAAAAGTGGGCCTTTGTGTGGTTTGCTGCCACCTGATGGCAGTGTTTGGAAGTACCCAACTAATCAGCACTCAAAATCCTAGTTCACTTAGCACAAACACTATCAGTGCTCCCAGCCTTGAAAAACAAATTTCTATTTTTCTGTATAAATTGATTCCAGGGACAAACTGCTATTATTCACTGTTCATATAACAGTGACAATAACTTACAGACTTTTTTACTCACTCTATTGAGATGGCTTCATACCCAACAACTAACATATATAAGATTCAAATTGCTACATATTCAGGATGATTAGAACATATTCCAATGTTCCCTTAACCTTAAGAATAAACTATAAATTTCACACTTCTAAATAATGATATGAGATTAGTATAGACAGTTCTTAATCTAATCAAGTTGTTAAACTGTCTTAGAAGTGAATGTCTGCGGTATGAGTTATCCTGAGCAGAACACATAAAAATAAGATCTTAAATTATAAAGCCTAGGGCAAAACTATGAAACCCCTTTTTTACAATCTTTCAGCTTTCCTAACTTATTTCTTAGATACTCCAAGTTAAAGAAAACGCATTCAGATTCAAGCCTCAGTAACACATAATTTAACATACATGAGGTGAGGTGTTAAAGTATCCTGTATAAGGTTCCACTGGGCCAAAGAAAAGAAACAATGCTCTAGTAGCAGAGCTGACCTGGTGCACTACCTGTTACTACCTGTTACTACCTATTTACTTACTCAATAAATACTGAGGGTTTCCATTATGCCTATGTGTAGTGATAGGGAAGGAAGGGGAACTGAACTTCAACCCCTCAAATCATATGAGTCATGGTCAAATCCTACATTGATGAATGGAACCAGTGTATAAAAAACAGCCACCACAGTCAAAGATAACTATTTCAGAACACGTCCTACCTTTCCATAGCCCCCTTTACCAAGTACCCGAAGTAGCTCAAAACATTCTGGTCTGATTTTTTCTGGCCCTCTGTTCACACTAGTTTCTGAGATTTCAAATTTCTCACAATGTTCCATGCCACTGGGAAGAAAAGCAAAACCAAAAGTAAACTTGCAAAATGGTCAATTATATCAAGCACACTGTTAGAAAGGAAAGAAAAATGGATGCACTTAGGTAAAAGAAGAATAAGTACAAGACAGTAAGTGTGGTATCTGTGATCTAAGTCACCTGATGACTGAAGTCACCTGATGATTGAGACAATGACACAGCTGGGTCAAGATCAGGGCAGACTGGGACTGTTTACCTGCTTGCTCACAAAACTTGCATTATTACTTATTTTCTTAAATATCAAGCACCAGGACTGGAGAGATGGCTCAGCAGTTAAGAGCACTGACTATTCTTCCCAAGGTCCTGAGTTTAATTCCAGCAACCACATGGTGGCTCACAACCATCTGTAATGGGATCTGATGCCTTCTTCTGGTGTGTTTGAAGACAGTGACAATGTTCTCATATACATTAAATAAACAAAGAATTCTCTTTAAAAAAAATATATATACCAAGCACCCCCAAACTAAGAAAATTAGAACATGTTTACTAAGCTGACAGAGTAAACAAGCCTTCTACTTAAATTTTGTTCATTCAAAATGTCCACGAGATTAGTTATTACCCAACATTCAGCAACTTTAGCAGATCTAGGATCTTTCAGAAACGACTCAATTAGTTGTTATAGCCCAGGCCTATCTCAAACTGATTAAGTAAGGCAGGCTGGCCTCAAAGTCATCCTCCTGCCTCAGCCTCCTGAATGCAAGGATTACAGGAACTTACCACCACACCCAGGTTTGTTTTGTTTAAAATTTCTTGATAATAAAATACATCTGCATTTCTTCTAATGTCTGACTTTTCCAAGTTACTAGCTTAAAGACTCTAAAAAGGAATGGAGTGTGTCTGTCATATACCGCTCCTTAGGTAAGTAGCTAGTCTTTTTCCATCTCTTATCACACTCTTTACTGGAGGGTGGAGTAAGGAGCAGATTAATGACACACTCACACAGAACCCACTCAACATGACTTCAAATTGCATTCATCTCTCTGTCTAAATGATGCATTCAAGTATTTTGGGAACACTGGCAATAATTTTCCATAAGAAAAAGTTACAAACACAGTTTTCTCTATTAAATGAGTAAACCTTCCTAATAATTCATATTTCATCTTTTTCTACATACAGAATACTAAAATTCTCATGTTCTATTCAGCAACTCTGTAAGTGATTTTATAAACGTGAGTGGTGTTTTAAAACAGGTTATTAAAGCTCCTTGAGGCTCTGGACAGGTACAACCTACTTGAAAGAAACAGCACAAGGAAGTCTTTCCACATAACTTACAGTTCATATGGTCCAACTCCCCCATGGTCCATGCTTTCATTTAACTGACCCTGAAAAATATTTTAAGTTTTAGAAATAAATAACACCAGAAACTCAAATTTTAAGAAGTTCAATGCTTTATCTTATAATTCAGAGAGAACGAATGAAGTAAGCCAGTTTAAAGTTTCTATTTCACTACCGAGCAAACATGGTGAACAAAGTAAAGTACACAAACAACACTGTAGAGACTGCACTTTCAAGGTTTTTCATTTTATACAACCAACTACAGCAGCTACTTATTCATAACCTAAAACAACAAAGGAGTTTTCCTTCAGCAATTATACTTATCATCTATTAAATATTATTTTTTGATGAAGCTAAAGGCATTATGAGATACTAAATCAAATTATATACTTCTGTTAGGTAGACTAACATGTCATGAACATGCCTAAGACAACCACAACTAGCCCAAGATATACAATGTACAATGTGGCAAATTGAGGTAAAATAATTAACGAACCAATATAATGGTTAAGTATCATACTGACCAAACATTTATTCTAGCATAGAATAAATGAAAATTGGAATTAACCTATTATGCACTGGCAATAACAATCCCAAAATTAAATCAAGAAAATGCTATTTATCACAGAATCAGTAAAAATAGATTACAAAGTCTGGTGTGAGGGCCTTTAATACCAACACTTGGGTAGCAGAGGCAGGCAGATTTCTTTGAATTTGAAACCAGCTTGGTCTACATAGTGAGACCATGTCTAAACAAAATAAAACCCCTCTATAGCTTATGGCGGGCGGGAGGGTGACTCGGGGTTAAGAGGAGGCCCAGTGTCAATCCCCAGGACCCACAACAGGCGGCTCCCAAGAGCTCATAACTGCCACACGGGAAGGATTTGGGGAGAATTTGAAACTTTTTTCTGTCTTCCTCAGGAACTTCCAGTCCTGTGTACAGACACAAGCACACACACATAATTTAAAATAAAATTTATCTTTTTTAAAGTATAGCTTAGTTGTTGGGCATGGTACTGAATGCCTGTAACCCCAGCACTTTAAAGATCAAGGCAGGAGAAATGCTGAAGGTTTGAGGCTAGCCTAGTCTAAAAAGTGAGTTCCAGGCCAATCAGGACAAAACGGTCAGATTCTACCAATTAAATAAATAAATAATTTTTTTTTTTAAATAGGAAAAAAACCATGTGGTAGAATAGTCCTGTAGTCAATTCTAACTACTTGATTAAGAGACCGAGATCATAAATTCAAGAGCTGCACAGAGTATGTTAACAGTCACCCTGAACTTGACAAGAACTCATATCAAAAACAAAAGGTCTTGAGATATATATATCTCAGTGTCAGAGCACTGCACTGGTATGCGTAAAGTCCTGGGTTTGATCCTCAGCAGGTCTAGCCACTCTTAAAAAAAAAATAGAAGAATAAAAATATAAATTTGAAAAACAAGTTAGGATCTTAATTGGTGTTTCTCCAAAGAAGACATAAAAGGAAAAATAGCCACACAGAAAAATATTCAAGTACTAGAAGGAAGATGCATAGAGACAGATTAAGTGACATCTTCACATTCACTAGATCTGCAGAGAGGGCAAGGGGGGCCAGGATGGAAGGAGAGGAAGAGAGAAAAGGGAGAGGTACAGGAAGGAACTATCATACTCTGCTAGTATGAATGTAAAATGTACACGTACTTAAGAAAATAGTTTAGGGATCTCTTAAAAAGTTCAGCACAGCCTGATTGGACAGCTGGCTCAGCAGTTAAGAGCACTGGCTGCTCTGCCAGAGGACCCAGGTTAAATTTCTAGTATCTGTATACTGGCTCACAAGTGTCCTTAACTCTGGTTAAGGAAATCTGACATCTTCTGGCCTCTGAGAGCAACATATAACATGCAAGTGGCACACAGACATACATGCAGACAAAACATAAAATATTTTTTAAAAAGTTAAGCATAGTCCTGTGCAGGACTGCACTCCTTAAATCCCAGCACTCTAGAGGCACGGGCAGGAGAATATCTGTGAGTTCAAGGCCAGCCTGGTCTACACAGGGAGACCCTATCTCAAACAAACAAATAACCAGGCAGGGCTGAAGAGATGGCTCAGTGACTAAGAGCACTGGCTGCTCTTCCAAAGGACTAGGGTTCAATTCCCAGCACCCACATGGTGGGTTCATAAATATCAATAATTCCAGTCCCATGGAATACAAGGCCTTTTTCTAGCCTCCAAGAGCCTATATATACAAGATGTGCAGGCAAAACATAATATATATAAAAATAAATATTAAAAAAAAGTTGGGAATAGTGGAGAATGCCTTTAATCCCAAAACTTGGAAGGCAGAGTCAGGAAGATCTCTGTAAGTTTCATGTTAAACTGTCTTACACAGAGTTCCAGGCTGGCCTAACATGAGTTCATGTATCCAAAAACAAAAAAAAAAAAAACTCACTAATGAACCAGCTTCTTTAGTTTCTGTCCTCCATACAATCACAGCATACTTTAAAGACAAAAGATTAACTTCTATCAGATGTGATAAAAACTGGTGTTACATAATTGTTTATTTCTTTAATGTTGGTTTTACTTAATTTTAAATTAAAGACCACAGAGTAGTTAACAGGGAACCTCCTTTGAAGCCACCTCAGCAGAGATGCCCTCAGGCTGTGGTTCATTTCCTGAACCTGTCCCACCACCTGCACCTGCACCTGCACCTGCACCTGCACCTGCACCTGCACCTGCACCTGCACCTGCACCACAAATTTCCTATCCTTACTTTACAAGTAGGCAGTTCTTTTCTGCCATCCACTACACCTTTACAAAAGCTCTCACTTTAAGTTTCACCTGTGTCAAGAAGAGCCCTGCTACAGCAAAGTATTATATAAGATAGGCTGTGTCAAACTAGCCAACAGACCATAGTATTTGCTAAGTTTTACATTATAATCTCAAAGTCTTTCTTTAAAATTCTATGTAGCCAGGAGGTGATGAACACCATTAATCCCAGCACTTGGGAGGCAGAGGCAGGCGGATTTCTGAGTTTGAGACTAGCCTGGTCTACAGAGTGAGTTCCAGGACAGCCAGGGCTACACAGAGAAACCCTGTCTCGAAAAAACAAAACCAAACCAAACAATCAATCTAAACTATAATTAATAAACATGAAATCTTAATGAAGATTGAACACTTCATAAAAATTAAAGTGAGTTGTTCCCCACTAGGAAAAATTATCCTTAATCCAGACATGAACTAAAGCAAATATCCAAGCCATATCATGGCACATGTAACTGCTCCTCTTGGGATGCTAGGACGATAGGTTTCAAGTTTGACACCAAGCTGGACTACACAACAAGACCATATTTCAAACACAAAGCAAAGGTGAGGGTGCACAGTATGGGCATAGTAGGATACCCTTGTATTCCTAGCATTTGGGAGGTGAAGGAAGGACAGTCTAGGCTACATGCTACACTATCTCAAAAATAATAAATAGGCTAAGTGTGGTGGTTCACACTTTGGGAGACAAAAGCACATGGATTTCTGTGAGTTCCAGGCTAGCCAGTGCTACATAATGAGATCCAGTCTTTTAAAAAAAAAAAAGTTCTTTTTAAATCAAAAGAATAAAGAGTGAGTGTGTGTAGTGTATGTGTGTTTAAGTGTGTGTAGTGTGTGTGCACCATCTCAACCTGATGACATGGTATGAATGTGGAGGTCAGGGGACAACCTGTGAAAATTAGTTCCCTCTTTCCATCTTGTGGGTTTCAGGAATCAAACTTAGGTAGTCAAGTTCCTTTACCCATTGAGCCATCTGGCAGGGTCTTAAATAATAAACTTTTTTTTTTTGGAGACAGGGTCATTCTATGTAGTCCTGGCTATAACTTACTGTTCAGACCAGGCTGGCCTTAAACTCAGAGATCTGCCTGACTACTGGAATTAAATGCATGTCCTTCCACATCTGGCAATATGCCCTAACTTTTTCTCAAACAAAAATCTGCTATCTCATTCTAAAACTTGTGTAATATGTCTCTCCAATTATTTCAGATTTTAACTGACAGAAAAAAAACAAAATTCTCCAGAGGAAAACTTACCCTTAGTTTCAACTTATTACCACAGAAATATAGACAAACACAGGAAGAAAAAAAACCTTCTCATTATCAAAATCCTCTTACTCATTATTGTGACTACCCATTACTTTATTCCTCTAAGGTTTTTATTCTGTTTTTTTGTTTGTTTGTTTTGTTTTGTTTTGTTTTGTTTTGTTTTGTTTTGTTTTTCGAGACAGGGTTTCTCTATATAGCCCTGGCTATCCCGGAACTCACTCTGTAGACCAGGCTGGCCTCGAACTCAGAAATCCGCCTGCCTCTGCCTCCCAAGTGCTAGGCTTAAAGGCGTGCGCCACCACCACCCAGCTTATTCTGTTTTTTAAACTCAGATAATAGACACTCAGCTCCATCTATAAATTATCAATTTAGTTTCATCACTTACTGTCTGAAGAATTAACTACATAAATGCTTATACTTACTAATATAGATTCCAGTACAAAATACTCACAAAGGTGTTATCTGTGTGATCAATGACTAAAAACAAATGAACAAAATACTAAAAACATAGCAGTAGCTCTGGATACTCGGACTTGTTATGGAGTGGCTATGCACAGCTGATGGTAAAATGACTTGGACTCAGAAATGGCTGGTTCTGACAAGGTACAGTTCATGAACCAATAAAATGTCTAATAAGCCAGGGTATTTTGAGAAATCTCTACATTTTATTTCATTTAACTCTCACTTTACAAAGGAGAAAGAAAATATCAACTTACTCTAGATCCCATAGTTAATGAGTATGTCCCAAGAAATATGTATTCCCTATTTTTCTTTTTACTGAATTCAAATTTGACATATAAATAGGGACACTGTGAATGAGGCTAATAAATGCAATCAAGAATCTATGCAGTGCTGAGGTGGCTCTTTGAGTAAAGGACCCTGTCACCAATTCTGATGTCCTGAGTTCACTCTTCTGGTGGAGAGAACCAACAACTGGAAGTTGTCACCTTACCCCCAATGCTGTACTATGACATTATGCGCGCGCACACATGCGTGCATGTGCACGCACACACACACACACACACACACACACACACACGTACCCACACACATGTACACATGCACACACACATATGCATGCACGTAAATAAATAAATAAAGTCGGTAATAATTTGAAAAAGAATCTATGCAGGAGAAAACAAAATGGCTCAGCTGGTAAAACTCCTTACTGCCAAGTCTGAGGACCTAATTTTATCCTTAGATTCCTCATGACACTCCCAAGTTTTCCTCTGACCCCTACACATGTGCACACCTTACCCATCAAAAGAAGTAAATATAAAAAAAATTCATGTGCAAGCTGGATTTGGGGATATGAAACTATGTATCACTCAGGAGACAGAGGCAGGAGGATCAAGGAGAACCATAGGGTGAAGGCTAGGATAATCAACACATCTCAATAAAATCTGTTGAACTCAAGTCTTCAGGCTCAGAGCTTCCAGTAACCAAGTTTCTTTTGCCCAGTGGGCTATCTCTCTGGTTCAAGACATTTAAATCTATATGATATACTCTGCTGAACTCAGTCAGAGGACACTAATTGTGGGCAATCATTTCTCTGGCTTATGTCTCAATTCCTTTACTATAAAAGTAAGAACTGAGGCAACTCTGGCATGTACCAATGTTAAAGCAAGGATTACATAACAAACTAGAAGTTGTATATTCACCATAGGAAACATAAGATTTTCTAAGAACCTAAACTGTTCCCATACTTTAGATTTTTAAAACTTTTTTTTTCCAGAGTAATCTAGACTGTCTAGGTAGCTGACCCAACGACATCTTAAGTCTTCTTTTATCCACCTTGAGACATTAAGACATCTCTTAATAATACACTCAAGGCCTGGCAGTACACACCACCTATATTCTTGGCACTCAGAAACCTTATGCAGGGGAATTTGCAAACTCAAAACACATTTGAATTTGAAGCCTCCTGGCTACTTGTGACACAGTGTTTTTTTTGGGTTTTGTTTCTTTGGGTTTTTTTGTTTTGTTTTGTTTTTTTAAAGAATACACTCAAGAGAAACATTTCAACTCTAAAAGCATCTTCTTCAAAATCCTCTTCCATTACTTCCACTATTCCTCCTAAATTCCTTTCCCTAAGGTTGTGGTCCCATTTCATTCTGTGATCCACTGTTCCTGTCCCCCTCCTCTACACCCTTTCAGAATTCTTCCTGCCAAACAAAAGCCCAATCAATAGTAGGCCGACACTCAAACACCTACTGTTCCTGAAGCACCTTGAGAAAGAGAAAACAAGGCTCCAGTTCACACCAAGAATCTTAACACACTGCTGTACTCTCAAAGGATGATAAAACCACAGACTGAAAATTCCACCAGTAACTAATCTCAGTACTCACAGAAAGCAACCCTCCTCACCAGTTTTCTCTCTGGCCTTACTCCAAAACCACTGCCATATGGAACCAATAGAACTCAACAGTGTCTCATATTTATAATTAAAGTAATCCTGTGTGTGTTTCAAATTTAGAACTCACCACGTCTGATTAAAAGGCTAAGTGGAACCCACATGAAAACATGAATTGAAAAGTGCGTGTAATATCCACATTTGGAACTCTAAAATTTTGACTGAGACTCACTTGATTATGAAAAGAATAATCTATGTGGACCCACTTAATTTCATAATGTGTTCAAAGTCCTTTATACATAGCATTTTAATATTTTGCCAGAAGGGCATAATTTACTCACTAAAGGAAAACTAGGGTTGAGGAGGCCCCATGTAAATACAGCAAATATCTAACATCAGCCATAAATCCATATTCTTCTACAGATGATGACATTTAACACCATGAGGTTATACTGGTTATACATTTGTCCAGGATTGGTTCTTTAGTTTTATGTATCATTTTTTTACCTTTGGTATAAAATATGTATGTTTCAATAAATATTACTGTAGAAAAGTGATTTACCATTAAATAACAAACTACTAAGACAGAAAGGTAAAACCAAGATGTGCACTAGAAAAGCGATTCTAAATTTAAACTTCAGCAAGGAAAACCCTCACACCACTATTCACAAGTCTCGGTTCAAGCAATTTATTTTTGGCGAGACAAATCACAGCTGTCAACGCTTTTTTTTTCCCACCCTACAATTACATAAATTATTCCGAAAAAAAATACAGACATCTTCAACTTGAAGGGAATTAACTTACAAATGCCGTGTGTCGTTATGAATGTTTTTTTTTTTCCTTTAAAAAGTCACACGGAAGAGGGGTTAAAAATAAAAGGCAAACAAACAAACCCTGGAAGATGCAGCAGAGCCCCCTTGCTCCCGAAATAAAACTCCTGGTGGCTGTCACAGCAGTGCTACTCCCGACAGAAGTTTTCAGCTGTCACTTCTAACAGCTGAGCGCTTCCTAGGAGAGAAGCGACAGGCCGAGAAGAGAGGTGGTTGTGGGGAGTCTGAAGATTTAAAACTTGCAATCTTACACTCCAAAGGGAAACCCTTCCGCGCCTCACCTGCACTAAGGGGGACACCCAGCAAGATCAGCCCTCCCCACCCCCAGCACACGCTCACACCACCCGGGCCACACTCAAGCCCCACAGTTGCAGAAGCCGACCGCGCGCCTTTTCTCCTCGGCGCTCCAGAAACACGTCGCTCGGGGCAGCGCTCAGCTAGGGATCAGGGCGAGACCTGCACCTGCGCGCCCCGCAGAGGCCTCACACCTAGGGCCAGGTCCGCCCGCCCGCTCCCCCGCTCGGCCGCACCGCGCCTCAGCTCCTCCTGGAGACCGCTCGCGTCCCCTCGGGTCTCCGCGCCCTAGGACACATCAGGCTTCCCGGGCCCACGCCGCCACCCGGCCCTGTCACCTCGCCGTCCCCCCACCCCACCCCCCGGGGACCCCGGGCCTCACCCCCTCCTCCAGCTCATCCTCAGAGCCTGCATCCTCTGGCTGGTCCAGGTCTATGTCAAACACTCCTGCCATGTCCTCAGCTTCCCTGTGTCGGAAGTCAGGCGCTGGGTAGAAGCCGTCCCGCCTCCGTCGTCGCCTCATGGGCCCGGACCCGCGGCAGACTCCACTGCTGCTGCCGCCATCACCGGCTGCTTAAGCTCAATGCGTCTGCGCCTAGGCCCCAGACTGGCTCCTCAAGTTCAGCCCGGAGCATGCGTACAAGATCTTCTGAAGCCATACAGTGGGCAGCGGACATGCGTAGCATTATCTCCCGGTGCCAGGTACTGGCAGGAACATGCGCAGAACATCAACCGAAGCCAAGCCTGGAAAGTACAGCATGCGCGTTTCTGTCTAAGGCGTTTGCCGGACACGGAGCATGCGTACCATATCTGAAGTTGATAAATTGAAATTGAACACGCGTGATTAACCTTTCTAAGTAGAAAAAGGGAAACGGGGATCAAAAAAGACAAACCCTCAGCAGACCTCTTTGCATAAGGAGCAAGCGCATTTATTTGTTCTAGGTAGTATTTCTTTTTAAAGTATTGAAAGTGAGCATGCGCATAGTGAGAGGGTTGGTCTCCTGAAGTTTGAACCGAACTGAAACTGCGGGTCGGAGAGCTGTCAGTGAGTGTGGGGTTAATGGGGAGCTGATACGGAAGAAAGGCAAAGAGAGACTCTTGCCTTTGCTATTTGCTAATTCAATGGCTTGAAAAAGTTACATAACCCTTCGGTAACTCAATTTCCTTAATTGTAAAGTGAGAATAGTATTACCTGCGGTGCAGGCTTAGACGTAAAGTTGAAAGTCTGGTTTGCAAGCCTCTGCTCATTTCCGGGCTACATAGACTCATTTTTTTTTTTTTTTTTTAATAGTCCCTGTTCTCGGAGAGGCTGAGGCAGAAGGATCATGTGTTTGAAGTCAGCCCAGATTACTTAGACAGTTTCAGGCCTGACTGGACTACACAGGGAGACCCTGTCTCAAAACAAACAACTCTCTTTTGTGTTTCATATTTTATCTGGTCTTTCACTGAGGTCCAACTTTGTTTTTCCTTCTTTTCTTTCTGAGACATGGTGTCACTATGTAGCTCTGGCTGTCCTGGAACTCACTGTATAGGTGCAAACCCACAGAGATCGGTCTGCCTCTGCCTCTGCCTCTGCCTCCCAAGTGCTGGAATGAAAGGCTTGATTGAGCCATTATGCCTGGATCCAACTTTATGTTTGTTTAGGGTTTTGGTTTTCTGAGACAGAATTTCTCTATTTGGCCCTGGCTGTCCTCGAACTCACTGTGTCCTCAAACTCAGAGATCTGCCTACTTCTGTCTCTCGAGTGCTGGGATTAAAGGTGTAGCCACCACCACCCGGCTTATTGATCTTAATTGTGCTTACCAGGCCAGAAGACGGTTGGTGAGAAAAGAATAAATAAGTCATTTTCTTGGAAGACAGAAAATTAATGTTATTTTATTTTATTTATTTATTTATTTTGGTTTTTTGAGACAGGGTTTCTCTGTGTAGCTCTGGCTGTACTGGAACTCACTCTGTAGACCAGGCTGGCCTCGAATTCAGAAATCCGCCTGCCTCTGCCTCCCAAGTGCTGGGATTAAAGGCGTGCGCCACCACCGCCCGGCAAAAATTAATGTTATTGAATGTTCTATTGTTGAGCTAACTTCTGGTGACCATGCAGTGTGAAATGTATACAAAGAGTTCCTTCAACATTTCCTTTAGATAATTTATTTATGTGTGTGAGTATATAGGCACATGTATGTGAATATGAGCATTTATGCAAATGTTCAGGAGACGAGGGCATCCAGTATCACTTTGAGGCAAGCTCTCTCTCTCTCTCTCTCTCTCTCCTCTCTCTCTCTCTCTCTCTCTCTCTGAACTTAGGACTGAGTTTTCTCAACCAAGCAAGAAGCTATCCACAGTGGTCCTTCTGTCTGCACTGGACTTGCATCTGTAACTACAGGCCTGCACAGGACACCTGGCTTGTTATGTGGGTGCTAGCATCTAAACTCTGGCCCTCATGATTACACAGTTCCCACAACCAACATTTTTGTTATGGTTTGTTTTCTTTTAAAAGCATACTTGAGAAAACAGTGAATATGAATCATATTTTGGAAACTATTGAATTGTGTGTGAATGAATTTGGGCACAGTAAAGCCTAAATCCCCCAAATTATAGAGTGAGGGAATTTCTTTAAATGACTAGATTCTTAAATGGAGACAGGAAAAACTGAGGAACATGGGGAGATCAGGAAAAGGATGCTTTATTCCAAAATTTAGTTGAGGTCCCACCATCTGAGAATCAGAATTCCAGCTCAGAGGACTAGGGAAGATGGCTCAGGGGCAAAGTACTCACAATGCAAGCCTGAGGATCTGAGTATGAATCTCCAGAATCCATGTAAAACCAGATGTGTTAGCACACATCTGTAATCCCAACACTCCTATGGAAAGTTGGGGAGTGGAGACAGGAGATTCCCTAGAATCATGGGCCAGCTAATCTGATACACAGCTGCAAACAATAAAAGGCCCGTCCTCAGCCCTGGGAGAAAGCAAGGACCACACACGTATGTATACGGAATTAACAAAATTCTCTGAAAGTTGCTGATGTAGAGGCAACATTTCTTTTATAAAGGGCTATTTCAAATAAGAATGTTAAAATAGTAATGAGCTGTGCTTACAGCCTAAGAGTATATGATTTCTTACTCTGTTTCCAAATATAAGCCTGCAGTTTATTGGGACTCTCTTGAACAAGGGCATAAGCTCCATTTACAGAAAAACATGTTACAACTCTCTTGCTACAACCTTTGTGCCCTTTGGTTTTATCTTGTCAGCCTGTTGACCTCCCCAGTACACTCTAGGAAACACTTTGTAATTACACACAAAGTAAGAAGAGGGAAAAAAAAACCAGGTCTCTTGGAAAGTCTTTGAACAGTATAATGTCAAGACAGTAAAATCTGGCTGGAGAGATGGCTCAGTAGTTAAGAGAACTTGCTGCTCTTGCAGAAGACCCAGGTTCAGTTCCAGGCATCTACAAGGCAATTGCGACTGCAGTTCCAGATGATATGTTGTGACACCCTCTTCTGGCCCTTGAAGGCACTGCATGCATTTAGTCAACAGACAGACATGCGAGCAAAACATACACATAATGTAGGAATAAATTCACAGCACTCAGGAGGCAGAGGCAGATGATCTCTGTGAGTTTGAGGTTAGCCTGATCTATATAGTGAGTTCCAGGACAGACAGAGCCACACAATGAGGCCTTGTCTCAAAAACAACAACAACAACAACAAAAATGATTAAGTACTTTAAAAAGAAGACAACAAAATTCACATTAATATATGTGGTTATTGCTAAGACACTTAAATGTGATTCTTTCTTAAAAAGTTCACATCCCACACTGGGAATGTAATATCCTTTTCTTAAGTGCTTTTCTTTCCATTAATACCCTGACTTAAATCTGTGTTAAAAATCTCATGAAAATCTGTTAATAAACCTCAATGCTGCTTTACATTGCCCTCCTGAAGTGCTTTCTGATGGCAAAGCTAAGAATCATAGTTTGCAGAGCATAGTGCTGCCCTTAATCCCCACATTCCAGAGACAGAAACACGCTGATCTCTGAGTTCTAGGCCAGCCAAAGCTACCTCATGAGATCCTGTCTTAAAAACAAATACATATATATACATACACATACATATACATACACAGTCTTATAAGCTGGCCTGGAACTCACAGAACTCTACCTTCATCTGCCTCCTTAGTGCTAGGACTAAACATGTGTGCCACCATGCCTAGACAAAAAAATTAGGTTTTTTTACATATATTTTTAATTTTCTAAAAATGTTATTTTTATGTTGTATGAGAATACCTGCATGACTGTATGTACGCCATAGGTATGCAGTGCCTGAGAAGGCCATCAGAGGGCAATCTGATCCCCCAGAGCTGAAGTTCCAGACAGCAGTGTAAGTGGTGAGATCCATCCTGGGCCTTGTGAAGGAAGAGCAAGTGATTTAGCCACTGGGCTATCCCTCCATCCCTTACTGATAGAATGTGAGCATGTGGCATATTGTTTGTTCTTGTTAGCAATGTGGTGGTTTCTCATATCAGTGTCTTTTTCTTTTACAGGTGACCCATCCCCTTGTGTTTTAGACTAGGCCTCGTTTGTGGCTTGGCATGTCGATAGTGACAGTACAGCTGGGGCAGTGTGGCAACCAGATTGGCTTTGAGGTATTTGATGCTTTGTTTAGAGACTCACACTGTTCCCAGGGACTCTGTTCTAAGAGAGAAAATGAGGCATATCAAGCATCCTGCAAAGAAAGATTTTTCAGAGAGGAAGAAAATGGAGGTAAGCGTGGTCAAGAGTCCTCCCCTCACCAGACATTAGCATCTTCCAAG
Organism: Mastomys natalensis; assembly: GCA_021653895.1. Taxonomy (NCBI): domain Eukaryota; kingdom Metazoa; phylum Chordata; class Mammalia; order Rodentia; family Muridae; genus Mastomys; species Mastomys natalensis. The sequence goes on from JAJTUV010000028.1 coordinate 444,349, forward strand.
TCTGTCTCTCAACAAGTATCTAAACCCCATCCCTTCTACCTCACTAGGGAAGGCCTTCGCTTGTCTCCCCCTACCCCATGCTGGCGTTTGAATCCAAGGCCTCAGCAGGCTATACAAGTACTCTACCTCCAACCCCTGAATTTAAAAAAAAATACAAAACAAACAAAAGAAAAACCAAAACCAAAACAAAACAAAAAAAAAACCTGACTGTAGGGCTGGCAATATGGTTCAGTGACTTAGAAGTTTATGCTCTGTGGTACCCACATAAAATATATAATTTTGAGACCAAGGGCTAAAGCTGGGAGATTGAAAAATGCAGACCACCAAGGCACTGCTCATTTCTCCAGTTCTGATCCGCTCCTGTACCTAATCAGGCCTGTGTCTGCCTCCCTCCTGAGTAGACCAGAGGCCCCATCTAAACAGCCTTCCTGCAGCAGCTCCCCTCTCCAGGTGGCCAGATGGGAATTGCAGACCAGTGTTACTTCCCAGGACATCGACACGGCAGCCAAGTTCATTGGTGCTGGGGCCGCCACAGTTGGTGTGGCTGGATCAGGGGCTGGCATTGGCACAGTGTTTGGTAGTTTGATTATTGGCTATGCCAGGAACCCATCTCTCAAGCAGCAGCTCTTCTCCTATGCCATTCTGGGTTTTGCCCTGTCTGAGGCCATGGGACTCTTCTGTTTGATGGTCGCCTTCCTCATCCTCTTCGCCATGTGAGGCTCCATGGGGTCACCCAGCTGTCCCTGCTGCTTTGACTCCATGCCGGTCCTGGTGCTGGAGTGTGCTGAGCTTTACCATTAAACAACAACGTTTCTCTAAAAAAAAAAAAAAAAAAAAAAAAAAAAAAAAAAAATATATATATATATATATATATATATATATATGATTTTTCCTCCTACTCTAGTTCCAGTGGCTCGGGCTGTTCTTGTTGACATGGAACCTAAAGTTATTAATCAAACGCTATCAAAAGCTGCCCAGTCTGGCCGATGGAAATACGGTCAGCACACAAGCTTTTGTCAGAAACAAGGATCTGGGAACAACTGGGCATATGGGTAAGAACAACTCTGTAACAGTAACCCTTACTCTCCTAATGTAATCTGATGCTGACTGCTCCCATCTACTAACCTAGGCCTAGACCTGGAAGCTCCTAGCCTCTGTACAATCTAATCTAGAACTAGAATGTTTTCAACCTCTGACACTTACTGCTGCATAAGCTTACCCTTTCTTGTTCTTTCTGAGCTCTGGCTGGTTCAACTCAACTCTTCTGGTTCAAGCTCCTCTCCAAGCTGACTGATTCAGTCTGGTTTCTCTGCCTCTGACTGAATTGCTCTGCTTGGCCTCAAACTAACTTTGGCAATATGTTCTAATCTTCTGACTCCTTCTCATTCTCTGGCTTGTTAGTCCTCATCTATGTACAGCTTGTTCTCTCTCTGCAACCTGTCTCTCTATAACTGTCCCCGTAAAACTACCCCTCCCCGCCACACTGCCCCTCAAGCAGCTTCCCTTTCCTCTCTTTTCTTGTGAGAGTTGAGCATATCCTGTCAAATCTTTCTCTGATTTGTCACTTTGCCACTCAATTAGACATCACTTTCAAACATGGGTGCTTCCTTTTACAAACTAACTTTACCTTCGTTTGAGATTAAAGATGTGTACTAAGGGCCTCTCTGTATTCCATCCTGAGGGATTAAAGGTGTATGCTAAGGGCTGAACTACACCACAACTATAAATATGATTTTTCAGTAAATAACAGAATCTTGGGGTTCACAGTGTGATCAAGTATCCTGTAACACAACTCCTCTTGATTTTCAGTGAAGTTACAGCAATACAGTTAAGTATTCATACCATTATCACTGCATAATTGATGCAACAAGCTCAAAATCTTGGAAGTGTTATATTAAAATTTAGAATTTAGAGCTGGTGTGGTGGCACATGCCTTTCATTCCAGTACTCAGGAGGCAGAGGCAAGCAGGTCTCTGTGAATTCAGCCCAGCTGGGTCTACTTAGTGAGTTCCAGGCTATCTTATTCATTGTTCTCTTGCTGTGAAGAGATACCATGACTAAGCAACTCCTACAAAAGAAAACATTTAATTGGGCTTGCTTACAGTTTCAGAGGTTTAGTCCATTATCATCATGGAGGGGAGCGTTGAGACTTGCAGGCAGACATTGTGCTAGAGAAGGAGCCAAGAATTCATTTGAATTCACAGACAGCAGGAAGAGAGACACTGGGCCTCACTTGGACTTTTAAAGCCTCAAAGCCACCCCCCAGTGATGCACTTCCCCCCACAAGGTTACAGCTCCTTCCAATAAGGCCACACCTTCTAACCCTTCACAAGTAGTTCCACTTCCTGATGACTAATTCAAATATATGAACCTATGGGATCCATTCTTATTCAAACCACCACATAAGCCACCGAGGCTACCTAGTCAAATCTTGTCTCAAACCAAAACTAAAATAAAATTAAGAATTTGGAGCCGGTCAGTGGTAGCACATGCCTTTAATCCCAGCACTTTGGAGGCAGAGGCAGGTGGATCTCTTTGAGTTCAAGGATAGCCTGGTCTATAGAGTGAGCTCCAGGACAGCCAGAACATCTATGCAAAAAGACCCTGTCTTGAAAAACGGAAGATAAATACACTTAAAAAGAATCTGGTCAGTGAGATGGCTCAGGGGTCAAGGCATTCCCCTCCAACCTGAAGAACTTAGTTCAATTCCCAAAGCCCACAATGTAGAAAGAGGGACCTGACTCACCAAATTATCTTCTGACGTCCATACAGGTGTCTGGCACATGCATGCCCTCCCGTAAATATATGCAATTAAATAAATAAATAAAGCCGGCCAGTGGTGACGCACCGCTGCAGTTGCCTCGCTCTGGAGTCTGAGGCGGCCGTCTGTCTCTCCCGAATTTGAATCTCACCTGCGCTTGCTCACAGGAAAAAATAAATAAATAAATAAATAAATAAATAAATAAATAAATAAAATTTATAATGTGTCGGGCCTGATACAAGCCTATAATCCCAGCTACTCAGAAAGAAGATGTCTGGTTCATTGTCTGCCTGAGCGATAGAGCTACTTCACAGTCAGCCTTGGTATTTTAGCAAACTCCTGTCTCAAAATTCAAAGTGTATAAACAGAGGGGTCAAGGGTATATAGCTCAACAATAGAGCTCTTGCCCAGTAGCTCCCAAGCTTTGCTGCACCATAGAGTTTCCAGAAGGTAGCTAGGTAATCCCAGCACTTGGGAGGCTGAGGCAGGATGGTGAGTTCCTGGTTCACTCTTACAAAATATGAGGCCAGCAAGATAACTCAGTAGGTAAAGGCAATTGCTTCCAAGCTTGAGGATCTGAGTTCAGTCCCCAGGAGTTGTCTTCTGGCCTCTACACTTGCACCATGGCCTATGTTCACACACACACACACACACACACACACACACACACACACACACACACACCATACATGCGGTATAATAATAAAATAATAAGAACAAATAAAATAATCCCATTGTTCTCAGTTAAAAGGAACTTCCTAAATCCTGTAATTTATTCTTTTAGCCATACTATTCACCTGTTAAATATATTTAACCTGTGTCTATTAAATGTTGTCAATCAGGGCACCTGAGCATTACATGAGACCCACTGCCATAGCTTTGGAAAGGGCTGTCTCCTACACAGCCTCCCTTTGTACCACCTCCCTCTGGGTAAACTAACGGGTGCTGTGTTTGTTCCTTTTGCTTTGGCATAGTTACTCTGTGCATGGACCGAAGCATGAAGAATCTATAATGAACTTAATCCAAACAGAGGTGGAGAAATGTGACTCCTTGAGTGGATTTTTCATCATAATGAGTATGGCTGGGGGAACAGGAGCAGGGCTGGGAGCCTTCATTACACAGAAGCTACAAAATCAGTACTCCAGTTCCTTGAAAATGAACCAGATTATATGGCCTTACGGAACGGGTGAGGTATGGACATGTTAATTAAAAGTTACGTTTATTATATGAGTGTTTTACTTGCCTGTATGTATGTGTACACATGCATGCCTAGTGCCCAAGGAGACTAGAAGAGGGCAGATTTTTGGTACTAGGGTCATAAGGTTGTAAGCCATCATGTAGGTTTCAAACCAAGGTCTTCTGGAAGACCAGCAAGTACTCTTAACCACTGAGCCATTTCTCCAGCCCCCGATTCAAAGGTTTTATGTTGTCTATTCTTTTCTCTCTTTTTTTAGTCAATTTAGCCACAAGTAGGAGTCTGGTATCATCATATGCTATTTCTCCTTGGTAAATACTCACTAGGATAGTAATTAGATCATGTATATTTTCTTTCTTTTTAAATTTTCTTTCTTTTTATATTATGTTTATGTATGTATGAATGTATGTCTATGCATCATGTGGGACTGGAGTTAGATAGTTGTGAACTGTCATATGATTGCTGGAATCAAACCCTGATCCTCTGGAAGAGAATCTAGTGCTTTAACCATCGAGCTATCTCTCTGGCCCCTATTGGTTTTATGGTGAATATGAATAAATGGATCTCACTCTTTGGGGATGTTGAGTTCTAGCTTCAGGACTAATTGTAATATATACGTGAACAATTAATTTAATCTGGGTTACATTTTCCACACATGTGAAGTATCCTTTGTTTGTTTGGGTTTTTTTTTTTGTATTTTGTTTTGAGACAGGGTTTCTCTGTGTAGCCCTGGCTGTCCTGGAACTCACTCTGTAGACCAAGCTGGCCTTGAACTCAGAAATCTGCCTGCCTCTGCCTCCCAAGGGCTGGGATTAAAGGCGTGTGCCACCACCACCCGGCGGTATTTACACTCTTAACTACTCAGCCTCTCTTCCTGTCTTTGACTCTTCCTTCCAGGTTATTGTGCAGAACTACAACTCCATCTTGACTCTCTCTCACTTGTACCGGTCTTCAGACGCCCTTCTCATTCACGAGAATGACGCTGTCCATAAGATCTGTGCCAAACGGATGAACATCAAGCAGATCTCCTTCAGAGATTTAAATCAAGTTCTTGCTCATCAGCTGGGCAGTGTGTTCCAGCCTACATACTCTGAGGACAGTTCATCTCACTACCGCAGAAATCCACTAGGTACTTGGCCCCTCTGCTACTTGTAGAAAAACCATATGTACTGAAAGCCCCAAAGTTATTTTTCTTGGTTTTTTTGTTTGTTTTTTGTTTGGTTTGGTTTTGGTTTTTCTTTTTTTTTTTTTTTTGTTTTTGTTTTGTTTTGTTTTGTTTTGTTTTGTTTTGTTTTGTTTTGTTTTTTGAGACAGGTTTCTCTGTGTAGCCCTGGCTGTCCTGGAACTCACTCTGTAGAAGACCAGGCTGGCCTCGAACTCAGAAATCCACCTGCCTCTGCCTCCCAAGTGCTGGGATTGAAGGCATGCGCCACCACTGCCCAGCCCAAAGTTATTTTTCAATGTCTTCTCCTCTTTGCCTGGAGATATATCCAAGATATATGCCCCCAACCCTGCCTTCATCCCTGAACTGTCTTACTGGAAAGCTCAAGAAGTTACTAAGTTTCTCAGAAGCATACAGTGTGGTATCTAAATGCTCCTCACGGACTACACTGTTTGTGGAGCCACTGTTCTCCTAGGACCTTAACCAGGGCATGGCAAATAGCAAGCACTTGATAGAACATTCATCAGGTAGAACATGTATGTGTTTTGTACTGCTGGGGATAGAAGCTAGGGTCTTACACACTCTAAGCAGTCTTACACTACTAAACTACAACCAACAGAAAAAAGGTAGAGAGATGCAGAGTCCACAGAAATGATGGGGCTGGGCCGGAAAGATGGCTTAGTGGTTAAGAGCACTTGTTCTTGCAGAGGACGTTCCTGGCCCCTCTAGTGATTCACAAGCAACCATAACTCCAGGTCATGGAGATCTCACTCCCTCTTCTGACCTCAGGGGCACCAGGTATGCACATAGTGCACATACCTACGTGCAGGCAGAACATCCAGACACATAAAATAAGTCTTTGAAGAAGAGGAGGAGGAGGAGGGAGAAGGAGAAGGAAGAGGTGGGGGTAGTGGTGGTGGTATTGGTGGTGGTGGTCGTATGGGCTTTTAATTGGACTGGCACTATGTTTAAGGATTGAAAACTCAGGAGAGGGTTTGCTGTCAGTCATGTGACCTGCCTATCTCAACAGAGCATTCTCTGATCTATACTTTCATTTTGCTTTGGATAAAATTTACTTGCTACTTTTCAATAATGAAGAGAGAAGGAAGGTGAGGCGGGGGAGGAACACAGGAACTTGAAGAGAAAAAAAATTCAGAGAGACTCCAGGCTGCCATGTGGTGTCGTGTCCTGTAGTTGTACTCTGATTGGAAAGGTGAGAAGTAGGGGCAGTCCAAGATTCCAAGAACGAGGAAGACAGAGGGTCTGAGAAGGAAGAAGCAAGCCAGTAGACAAGGGTCTCAGTCAGGTCCTGGAATTGCTAGGCCTAGTCAGAGTAAGAGGGATGGCAGAGCAGCCTAGGACATGACTTAATAGCAGAGCGTTGCTGAGCATGTAAGCCCCTGGGGTGGAGATGACCCCTAGAGGAGTGAATTACAGGTTGTTGCAACGTGTCCCTCTTTCTGGCTTTTTATGTATTTATTTTATTCTGGGTCTTGCTCTGTTGCCTAAGTTGGTCCTGAACTCCTGGGCTAACAGGATCCTCTTGGTCTCTACCTCAGTCTGGAACTGTGGACCACCAGGTCTGCCTCATGCCACAGATTTTTGTTTGGTGGCTCTCTACCACAGACCTATGTTTCTATCCCCAGACAGGTTTGATTATCATTTGGCAAGATGAATAGAAGATCTGAAATGTTTTCTAAGGAACATTCAGTGACTACAAAATAAAAGTATCTTAATTATCTTTTATAATTGGTTTTCCTAGAGTTTAGTGAATTGATCTGCTGATAGTGAATATTTCTGCTGAAATTCTTTTGGCAAAGTGTATGGTGTTTATTCTGATTTTGTCTTTTTCTCTTTCCTCCTTCCCTCTTCTTTTTTGAGACAGGGTCTTACTATGGTAGCTCTGACTATTCTATAACTCATTCTGGACCAGGCTGGCCTTGAACTCACAGAAATCCCCCTGCCTCTGCATCCCAAGTGCTAGGATTAAAGGTATATACAACTGAGCCTGGATATCTATTTCAGTTTTGAGACAGGGTCTTACTATGTAATCCCTTGAGTTGTCATGGAACCTGTGGGCAGTCCCTGTCTCTGACTGCTTAGAGTTAGGATTACAAGCATGAGCCACCATACCCATTTTAAGTATGCTTTCTCAGCCATGCTAAAATGAAGCAAAGATCTAGGCTTGATGGTGCACACCTTTAATCCCAGCATTCTGAAAGCAGAGGCAGATGGATCTCTGTGCCTGTGCGTTCAAGACCAAAGTAAAATATGAATGTACAAAGGGAGTTCCAGGTCAGTCAGGGCTACACAGTGAGGCCCTGTGTCAAAAATCGTAAATAGAAAGTGAATGAAATGAAGCAAAAATGTAGTCTGTAGCACACACTGTGTCTAAAAATTCACTATTTTAATGTCTAAGCAATTCTTGTGTGGAGGAAACACATTTGACTCTAAACTTCATTAAGTCACAGTTGTATAGAAGTCAATGGCACCATTGTGGGTGAAGTCAATTGAGTTCACATTGCATTATTATTATTTTTTCCCTACAGGAGACTTAATGGAGCATTTAGTTCCCCACCCTGAGTTTAAGATGCTGGGTGTCCGTAACATTCCTCAGATGTCTGCGGAGTCTCTGGCATACAGCACGTTTACCTGGGCTGGCCTCCTCAAGCATTTAAGACAGATGCTTATTTCCAGTGCAAAAATGGAAGAAGGTAAAGGGATATTTTAAAAATAGACAACCCACATACCAGGGAAGTGCCTGTCTTGGAGCCCTGGGTATAAACTGTCTCAGGCTGGTTGAAATAAAGGCCTCTTCTTCTGGCCTAGGAACCTCTTACAGAAACTCCCCGGGACATTGCTAAGGGCTTCTTTTTTTTGGTTTTTCGAGACAGGGTTTCTCTGTGTAGCCCTGGCTGTCCTGGAACTCACTCTGTAGACCAGGCTGGCCTCGAACTCAGAAATCCGCCTGCCTCTGCTTCCCAAGTGCTGAGATTAAAGGTGTACGCCACCACTGCCCAGCCTACTAAGGGCTTCTTGATGGCTTTTAAGTTTCATCTGGAAAGGACATGTCAGACAAGTGCCATGTTATTTCAAATCTTTATTTTAATTACTTCAAAGTAAAATATGCATGTAGTTTTAAAAATCAAGTAGTTAGCTTACCTAACCTGTGTAAGGCCCTACATTCAGCCCTAAGCCCCCAAAAAATCAGGGGTAGAGGCACATGCATGTCTGTGACCCCAACATTGCAGATCTAGAGCAGGAAGATCAGCCACTGAGCCTGACCTGCTACATAGCCAGTTTCAGGTCAGCCCCAGGCATATTAGACCCTGCCTCAGAAGAAAACTAAATCGTGCGCAGTGAGAAGACTCCATGCATAAAGGCTCTTTGTCCGAGCTGATGGCCTGAGTCTAATCCCTGAGACCCACAAGGTGGAAGGAGAGAACCAGCTCCAAACACTGTCCCTGACTTCCACACATGCTCTGGTGCACATGAGCACATACCTACACGCATAAACATACTCACCACATGCAAATAAATAAATCAATTTTCTTTTCAAGACAGGCTTTCTTTGTGTAGCCCTGGCTGTCCTAGAACTCACTGTGTGGCACAGGCTGGCCTCAGACTCACAGAGATCCCCCTGCCTCTGCCTCCTGAGTGCTGGGAATAAAGGCATGTGCCACAACCGCCTTGTCAATTAATTTTTTATCAATCAAATAAGTAGTTAAAATTCACTTAAGGACTAGGAGTATACCCAATGGCAGTGTACACGATTTTCTTTATTTTCTATGTATGGGTATTTGGCCTGCATGTATGTCTGTGCACTACATACGTGCTTGGTACTGTGGAGACCAAGAGTTCATCTTGGAACCAGAGTTACAGACAATTGTGCGTCACCATATGGATGCTAGGAATAGAACCTGTGTCCTGTTGAAAAGCAGCCAGTGGGGCGCTGGAGAGATGGCTCAGTGGTTAAGAGCACTGGCTGCTCTTCCAGAGGTCCTGAGTTCAATTCCCAGCAACTACATGGTGGCTCACAACCATCTGTAATCTGATCTGGTGACCTCTTCTACTGTGCCTAAAGACAACTACAGTATACATATGTACATAAAATAGATCAATAAATCAGTAAATCAATAAATCAATAATTAAAAAAAAAAGCAGCCAGTGAGTAATCTCTCCAGCCTCCCAGCAAACTCTTAGCATGTGAGAGGCCCTGGATTTGATCCCTCGAATTGCACTGTAGGCACATTGTAAGTCAGCAGTGGGCGGAGCAGTTGTGTGGCACACCTTAGTCAAGGGAACACAGACAGCAGTGCCCGGCCTTGCTCCCTGTCACCGAGGTAAAACCACTTTCCAAGTCTTCAGTTGTTCTTTCCGAAGCTCATTTCCTTATTTTTGAATATTTGGCTCAGATTTTTTTTTTTTAAGATTTATTTATTTTATGTGTGTGAGTACACTGTCTTCGGACACACCAGAAGAGGGCATCAGATCCCATTACAGATGGTTGTGAGCCACCATGTGATTGCTGGGAATTAAACTCAGGACTTCTGGCAGAGCAGTCAGTGCTCTTAACCGCTGAGCCATCTCTCCAGCCCTGAGATTTTTATTTTATTCCCAACTTTAACTATTACCAGTTTTCTTCCTCATTTTCCTACCATTTTTTTTGTTTTAATTTGGTTTTATTTGCTTTTTATTTTTTAAAAATATTCCTGCATGTCTATGTATGTGTGGTGTGCATATGTGTGTGTATTCACATAGGTGGGGGAGGGTGTGTGTGCATGTGTGTCCATGCATGTAGAGGCTAGCTGACGGTGGCTGACATCGGGTATCCTCCGCAGTCATTCTCCACTTTATTTTTTGAGGCAGGATCTCATGCTGAACCCAGAACTCAGTTCTGCTGTGGCTAGCCAGTTTGCTCAGGGACCTCTTGTCTCTGTCTCCCAGTGCTGGGATTTCAGGCAGCCTACCATACCTACCTAGCTTTTATATGGGTGCTGGGATCTGAACTCTGGTTCTCACACTTGAGACATGGTCTCACATAATACAATCTCAAACTTGCTATGACTGGTCTTGAATTCCTGCTGCTTCTGATTTCATCCCCACCCCCTTAGAATTACAAGGTTGTAAGTGAGCACCCAGCACTTAGGAGGCAGAGGCGAGGCAGGAGGGTCTCTGAGTTCAAGGCCAGACTGGTCTATAGAGAGAGTTCTAGGACAGCCCCAAACTTGCCTGCCTTTGTTGTATGTCCACTCTGTTGATGAGAATCTTTACGAGAGGAACAGAGAGGAGTCTCAAGACTTTTGGATGGAGGAAGGTGGCATCAGAATTGCTCATGAGGGCTCAGCTGTAGGCTGAGGATGGACCACTTACAAAGCAGCCACAAGACTTTGGGTTCAAGTCACTGTCCCAGCACTGGTCTTCTCAAAGCCAGAGTAGGTAAAACTTCCACACAGTGACCCAGTTTCCCACAAGCCTCTTTGCACAGATGGGCTACAGTTCCTAAGACTGGCCTTCCTGGTTTATCTTTTTCAGAGCAGAAATCTCCCTGTTCCCTCTGCTGTTAGAAATGTCTGTCTTGCTCTGAGGATTTTGACAATGGGTGAGAACAGCCACTGTTGTAGTTGCTCAGGAGTGTTACTGATGCCCTCTTCGTGTCTGCTGCTGGTTGTCCTATGTTAAACATCCTTACAGTACACTGGAGTATGTGTGGTCCTTTGCCTTTAACTAGGAATCACTGGATGTTATCTAGTAGTAGGTATTATAGGAAAACATAAAATAGCAGGTTGATTTCCCGCTGTCTACTAGTTGACAGTGCCAGTGTAGAAAGTCTACATCTTAAAATAATGCTTTCCAGTTTTTTTTTTTTTTTTGGGTCCCAGCACTTGTTTTTTCTAGCAACACCTGCTAATATTTCATGGAGTATAGTGTTCTTCAAAGGAGTGTGAGGCACCCTGCACCAAGCTCAGGTCAATAAAGAGCAGTTTGCTAATCATTTTCCCACACAGAATTAACTGTAGGATATCGATGGTTTGTTTTTTTTTTTTTAATAGTTAGTTAAAGAGTTTAAGCATGTAAAAAATTTTTTGTAGTACAGGGATTGAATTTTTTCAGTTTCACATATACTAGGCTAGTGCACTACCATTGAGCTATGTATCCCTGAATGTTTTCAGTTCTTGAATATATGACTAAGGATATGGGTAAACATATTTATGGTACAGACAAAGGTGAAGGATCTAGCTTTATGACAATTCACGTTATCAGATTATTCTGCATGAAGATTGGCCCGATTCTTGTTACCATCATCATGTATCCCACGTATCCCAGCAACAGACAATGGGGGCTCAGGGGGATGAATGATTGAAGCAAGAGAGAGTAAAACCACCAGATGCAATAACACATACCTCTAATCCCAGCACTCAGGAGGCAGAGGCAGGCAGAACTCTGAGTTCAAGGCCAGTCTGGTCTATATAGCAAATTCCAGGACAGCCAGAGCTACTTAATAGATAGACTCTAGGGAGAAAGAGAGATAGAGATACAGAGAGAGAGAGAGAGAGAGAGGAAGACAGAGAGAGAAAGAGACAGAGAGATAGAGAGACAGAGACAGAGATATAAGACAAACTTAGAGACAGATAAACAGACAAAGACAGACAAGAGACACACAGACATAAAGAGAGGTTACAGTGTCATTGAATACCTAGCTTCAAAGCTGAGCATAATTGTGCATACTTGTAATCCCAGCACTTTGAGGCAGGAGGATTGTGAAATTGAGGCAACCCTAGGGCTACATAGCAAGACCTCAAAAAAAAGAAAGAAAGAAAAAAAGAAGAAAGAAAGAAAAGAAGGAAAGAAAGAAAACAATAACAACAAAAACCAGACGGACATGGTGGCTAATACCTGTAACCCCTGTAACCCTGGCTCTTCAGATGCCAAAACAGAGGTCCCAGGCCAGCCTAGGTTACATTTTGAGTTCTAGGCTACATAGCATGGGCCTGATTAAAACAAACAAACAAAAAAAAACTAGACAAACAAATCTGTCTCAGTACAGGTGGATTATCCAAGGGCCCTAAACTCCTGACTGCTGACTCTCCTACATTACTTTCCAGGTGCTGGGACTATAGGCATGTGCTACCACACCCAACCTGAGACATCCATACTCTTATGTTGTTCGGTGCCATTTCTAAGCGCTCTTACTTTTCCTCTGTGCCAGGTATCGACTGGCAGGTGCGACCTCCTCTGTCAGGCCTTCCACCTATTGGCAAAGTGTCTGCCCACAAGGAACCTCACTTCAACACTTCTCTTGCTAACTTGGTCATCCTCCGAGGGAGAGAGGTGCACAGTGCTGACGTGGGTAAGCATAAATTCAGGGAAATTTGAGGCATATATTTTGGAGCACGTGAGTGTTCTAAAAACAACTTCTGGGACTGTCAAGATGGAGCAGTGAGGAAGAGCACTTACGTCGAGCCTGACACACCTGAGTGTGGTACTGGAACTCATGTAAAAGTGGGCGAAGGGGCTGACTGCACTTAGCTATACAAACTCCACACACGCTTAAAACAGATTTAAGCATTTTTAACTAGGTATTTAACCACTCCAATCCCAGATTGGGGGAATAGAAACAGGGAGATCTCTGTGAGGGCAGCCTGGTCTACTTAGTGAGTTCCAGGCTAGCCAGGGTTATTTAGTGAAACTCTGTCTCAAAAAACCAAACAAGCCAGTTATGGTCGAGCACTCCTTTAGTCCCAGCACTCAGGAGGCAGAGGCAGGTGCATCTCTAAGTTTGAGGCCAGCCTGGAATACAGAGTGAGTTCTAGGACAGCTAGGACTACACAAAGACACCCTGTCTGGAAAATCAAAAAAACCGTACCAAACCAAACCAAACCAAACCAAACCAAACCAAACCAAACCAAACAAAAAACCCCACACATCCACCCCCCAAACAAAGCAAACAAACAAGCTCAAACCTAATTAAGGATTGGAGTATATAACCCACTGAGCTGTCTTTCCAGCCAAGCCAATATTCTCTGGAATTCAATAGTGCGTGAGTGAGTGCATGCATGTGTGCCTGAGGAGGCCAGAGGCCAGTGTGTGTCCTTCCTCAGGTGTCATCTACCCTGCAAGTTTGTTTCTTTATTGTTTTAGACTGAGTTTCTCATGGATGTGAGAGACCATACTTGCTATGTTGCTGTGGCTGGCTTTGAATTCCTGATCTTCCTGCCTCTACTTTCCAAGTACTAGGTTATAGGTGTGTGCCCCCTTCCACATCTCATCCTAATTTGAGACAGAGTCTCTTACTAACCTGGTACTTGCTGAGGAACTTAGATCTGGCTGGCCAGTGATTCCTAGTCTGCACTCCCCAGTGCCCACGCCCAGCTCTCAACCTGGGCTCTGGGGATGCAGTGAGGTCCTCATGCAGACTGAGCCACACGCTTTCCCCTTAGGAAGAGAAGCTTAGTGCATCTCTTTGTGTGTGTCGGGGTGCACATGTACTGCATATGGTGTGAGAAACAATTTGTTGGTTCTTTCTCTCCACTGTGTGGGTCCCAGAGATTGAGTCAGGTCATTAGGCTTAGGGGCCAGCATCCCTTGTCCAAGAGGAAATTCTTAGCATAGGTGTAAACATCTGGGTTCAAAGAAGCAGACATATGAGAGAGGATAAACACACTCAAGAGAGAATCACGCTTAAGTGTCTATGTGTTTCTCTCTCTTTCTCTCTCTCTCTCTCTCTCTCTCTCTCTCTCTCTCTCTCTGTGTGTGTGTGTGTGTGTATGTTGCATGTGCATGAATGTATGGGTGCATATGCCTGTACGTTTACATGCAGAGACCAGAGGAGGATATGGGGTGTCTTCATCTGTTGCTGCTCCCTGCCTTATTCCTTTGAGTCAAGGTCTCTCACTGAACCTGAAGCTTGCCCTGTCAGCTATGCAGGCTGACTGGAAAGCTCCTGGGATTTGCCCATCCCTGCCTACTAGCTTACACACCAAGCACTTACCCACTGAGCCGTCTCTCAGCCTCTGGATGTGTTCAATTTTGGTGGCTTCAAAGTCAGATTTCAAAGCCTTGCCTAGGGACCTGAATGAACACATTGGTTACAGCTGACAAGGTGACATGAGGTGGGCTAGAAGGGGGAAATTTGGGAACTTAGGAAGGCAAAGGGGCCTCTCATCACCCAAAAACTGAAGACTCCAGTTTGTCAGCATAGACACGGTATTTTATGTAGAAGTATCTTCAAACAAGAATGCAGTGGTGGCGCATGCCTTTAATCCCAGCCCTTGGGAGGCAAAGGCAGGAGGATTTCTGAGTTCGAGGCCAGCCTGGTCAACAGAGTGAGTTCCAGGACAGCCAGGGCTATACAGAGAAACCCTGTCTCAAAAAAAAAAAAAAAAAAAAGAAAAGAAAGAAAGAAAGAAAAAGAAAAAGAATGTTAAGTGAACAGTGATCCAGGCTTAGGGCCTGAATGTGTAGGACCCTGGGCATGACTCCTCTCCTCTTGCAGACATTTTCTGGGATCTCACAAACAAAACTAACACTTTGTTTCCAGTGAAGACATCCCGCCTCCGTCATCCCTGTGGTCTAGAGTTTACCTCCTCATTGCAATCCTGTTTAGAGCCTTCAGGAGCATCCTATGACCTCATTAACGTTCCTTAGCAGCTCTTTGAAGACAGTAAGTTCAAAAATCACCACAGTACTGTACACAACAATGGGGTCCAGCTCTTCTATGGACCTGGGCGAGGGTGGGGAGAGCTTCACTCCTGTCCTGGGGATCCTTCTCTCAATTTCCATATAAAGCTCCATATAAAGACCATCTTTCAATAAAGCACAGCTCTGTCTCCTGCTGGCTCATTCTGAAATCCTTTTCTCTCACAAAACCAAGTAGTCACCTCAGTCTGAGCCACTGACAAAATGCTAGGTCAGGGAGTTAAGACAACATTGACTGCACTCAGGTTTATCATGCTGTTCTCAATGTTCCCAGATCGCAGGTTCACATCTGAGAAATCTATAAGGAAGCTCAGAGACCCTTAGATCTCAAGCACACCTGGCTGCTACTTTAACATTTGTATTTGAATGGCATTTTTTAAGGTTTCTGTGTAACTCTGGCTGTCCTGAAACTCACTCCATAGACTAAGCTGGCCTAGAACTAAGAGATCCACCCGCCTCTGCCTCCTGAGTGCTGGGATCAAAGATGTGAGCCACCATACCCAGTAGAAACTTTTGTTTATTGTATTATGATTCTTTTTTAAATTTTATTATTTATGTGCATGTTTGCTTGCATGTGTTTTGTACCACATGTATGCCTGGTGCCCTCAGATACCTGAAGAGGATGTCAGATCCCCTGGGACTGGAGTTACAGACACTTGTGACTGCCTCTGTGGGTACAGGGAATTGAACCTGGGTCCTCTGGAAGAGCAGCAAGTACTCTTAAATTCTGGATCATCTTCCCAGCCCCCACTCTTTAACTGGAGTTCAGAGTGAGGGGCTCCTTGCGTTCTCTCTCTCTCTCTCTCTCTCTCTCTCTCTCTCTCTCCCCCCGCCTCCCCGCTCTTTATTTTTTAAGACTGATTTATTTTATGTATGTAAGTACACTGTTGCTGTCTTCAGACACACCAGAAGAGGGCATGAGATCCCATTACAGATGGTTGTGAGCCACCATGTGGTTGCTGGGAATTGAACTCAGGACCTCTGAAAGAGCAGTCAGTGCTCTTTTAACTGCTGAGCCATCTCTCCAGCTCTGCCTTCTCTCTCTTTAATTCCCACTTTCTATCCTTTCTCAGAATTACTAGCTGTTTTCCCTTTTTGTTTTTAAACGTGTGTGTGTGTGTGTGTGTGTGTGTGTGTGTGTGTGTGTGTGCGCGCGCGCGCATTTGTCATGGCA
Source organism: Mastomys natalensis (assembly GCA_021653895.1). NCBI lineage: Eukaryota > Metazoa > Chordata > Mammalia > Rodentia > Muridae > Mastomys > Mastomys natalensis. The sequence goes on from JAJTUV010000028.1 coordinate 460,340, forward strand.
TGTTGCCGCAGTGCGTGTACCACGGAACACATGTGGAGATCAGAGGACAATTTGCAAAAGAGTCAGTTCTCTCCTTCCATCATGTGGGTCCCAGGAATTGAACTCATGTCATCAGGCTTGGCAGCAAGCACGTGTACTCCTAAGCCATCTTGCCACCCTCATTATAACGTTTTCACAAGTGTATAGAAGGGACTTTGCTCATATGTACGGTATTTTTAACTCTAGAGGGATTTAAAGATCCAGCTCTCTACACTTCCTGGTTGGAGCCAGTTGATGCTTTCAGTGTGTGGAAAACCCAGCGAGCCTTTGAGAAGTATGAGAAGTCTGCAGCCCTGGTCAGCAATAGCCAGCTCTTAGTAAAGCCACTGAATACGATTGTGGGCAAGGCGTGGAATATGTTCTCATCCAAGTAAGTAAAACATAAGTCTCCAGACTTCCCCACCTTAGCCAGATAATGCCCAGGTAAAGCTTGAGTGGGTTGTGGAACAAGCCTGGCTGCTCCCATGCAGCTGTGAAGCCTTGGACACGTGACACTGTGCAGCTGGATCCAGTGAGGTAATCCTGCAAACCACCTAGTACACCGCTTGGCTTTGCACAGCAAGAGTTCTGTAGTATTATTTTTCTTTTCTTTCTGTTTTATTTTATGTGTATGGGTATTTTCCCTGCATGTATGTCTGTGTATTCTAGGCATTACCAGAGTTCTTGGAGGCTAAAAGGGGGTGTTGGACTTTCTGGGACTAGAGTTACAGATGGTTTGGAGTCTCTATGTAGATGTTGGGAATAGAACCTGGTCCTCTGAACAGTTTCTAGGCAAAATTCAAATTTTTATCGTAAGATGGTTTTCAAAAGAAGATCTTTGGGATCAGGGCTGTTGCTTGGGAGTAGAGCACTTGCCCAGCATGTGTGGCCTGTGTTCCGTCCCTAGCACTGGGATGAGGCAGGAAAATGGTCCTGGGGCGTGGAGGAGACTCTAGTCCTCCTCAGTAATAGAACTGAAGAGCTCGGCTCCACTGGGTACAACACACTGGATTGTGTGTTGTCAAAATAAAATTTCCCAGATGACTGAGCAGGGTTAGGATTCCCCAGGGCCCAGGCTGTCCCCGGTCTGTCTCCTCTTCACCTGGATCCCAAGTCCTCTCTTGGTCCAAGCTCTTTTTCTCTCACTGTGACGTCAGTTTGTCTTGTGTCTGCCCTTGCTGTTATTCTGGGAGCTGGGGTTGGGGGGATCTGAGAAAACCACTCAGGCAGAACCTTTCAAACCTTAAGCGAAACTTCTGAGCTCTTTTTTTAGAGTCAGTCTGGAGGTAGTCACCTCCTGTGTACTGAGCCTGTACATAAGGACTACAGGATCCAACATGCTGCCTTTCCTGTGCCCTCTGGGACACTAAAAGCAGAGGCAGCATGGTGACAGCTAAAGTTTGCTAATGTTATTTATTGATTCAGAGTAAACAAGTAACCCACATATGACAAGGACCCTAAGAGGCTTTGTAAGCTTTGAGTTCTCACAAGTCTGTTTAATGTTTAAGTTTCTCATTTGCCTGAAATATTTGATTGACAGTTTCTGCCTTCTCCCAGAGCCTACATCCATCAATACACAAAATTTGGAATGGAGGAAGAAGACTTTTTGGACAGCTTTACATTGTTGGAACAAGTTGTTGCCAGCTATGGTAGTCTTTGACCCTTAGCCAAGAGGAAAAGCTCTTTACAGGATTTTTGGACTAAAATATTTTCTTTTCTTTCTTTCTTTCTTTCTTTCTTTCTTTCTTTCTTTTCTTTTTTTTTTGTTTTTTGTTTTTTGTTTTTTGTTTTTCGAGGACTAAAATATTTTCAAAATTGAGCTGTGCTCAGTGGTGCTTGTCTGTGATCCCCGTACTCTGGAATTAGAAGAAAGAGGATCAGGAGCTCAAGGTTATCCTTGGCTACATTGAAAGTTCCAGACCAACCTGGACTACATGAGACCCTGTCTCAGACTACATAAATAAATACAAATATTTGCTTTCAAGTTCAGTCTCTTAAGTAATAAAGTAGAATGCTGATTCTAGTTTATGTACTCTGTCCACAGACATGAAGAAAACACTTCCAGTGGAGTGGAATACATGAAAACATGTATTTGGTATTTCATTTGTAAGAAGAAAAAAAGCAATGTTTCTGTAAAGAACACTGTTTTGTTGAGATAGGGTCTCAAACTGTTGGGCTCCAGATCCCTGACTCAGCCTCCAGGGCAGACTCTGAACCTTGGAATCTAGTTTAAAGGAACTCGGCTGTAAGAATCCAAAGAGAGGGAATGTTCTGTTGCTCTCCATGTTTCTAAATCTTCAGTCTTTACAATGAAAAAGATTTACTAAACATGATCTAAACTTCCACAGTTCAAATGAAAGCAACATAGACTTTTGAGTGTGCATGTGGACTTTAAAACAAGATTTTATTTGTGTGTGTGTATGTATGTATGTGTGTGTGTGTGCACACGTATGCACATGAACATGTATGAAGCTACCTATGGAGGCCAGAGAGAACATTATATGCTTTGGAGCTGGAGATGCAGGTGAGTTCTGACCCTCTGCAAGTACAGTAAGCACCCTGAGCCATCTCTCCAGCTCCAGCAAGGTTGGTTGGTTTGTTTCCGTTTTTTAGACAGGGTCTCTGTAGCTCAGGATGGCCTGGAACTTACTTCAGCTTCCAAAGTGTTAAGCACTGTACTTGTTAAGCACTGAAGTGAACCACTATACTTGGATCTGAGAATTCCATTCTGTAAATATATTTGCCTTTGAAAATGATTGCTTTGAACCACAAGGGGAGATGTTGTCAAACGCTACGCTGTGACCATCGGTTCTGAATTCAGTAAGATACTCTATATAGCCATTTAAAAAAGAACACTGGGTCATGTGCAGCAGTGCGCTGTACCTCAGCACTCAGGTGGCTGGGATAGGAGGATCTGTTCAGTTTGGAGTAGAAGACGTGGCAAATGGCTGTAATCCCAGTTCTTGAGAGGAAGGTGAGAGGATCAGGAGTAATGGGCAGCCTTGAGCACATACCAAGCTCCAGGTCAGATGTGGTATACACACAGCAAGACCTTGTCTCAAACACCAAAGCCAGGTATTGGAGACATGGCTCAGCAGGTAAAGGCACTTGTTGCCAAGCCTGACAGCTGAGACTTATCCCTGGACCTACATGATGGGAGAAGAGAAGCTACTCCTCTGAACACACTTGTGGTATGCCATGTGCATGCCCCCACACATATTAATAAAATATTTAATTTGAGACAGGGTCTCACCATGCAGTCCTGGCTGGCCTTGAACTCGTTTTGTAGACCAGATTGACCTCAGACTTGGAGATCCAACTGCCTCTGCCTCCTGAGTGTTGGGATTAAAAGCTTGGCTAACATGCCCGGCTTTTTTTTTTTTTTTTTTTTTAAAGTAAACAGGTAAAGGTGATAATTGTGCACCTTTTGAGGGGAGAGATTGATAGATAGATAGATAGGTTGGTAGATTGATTGATTGATTGATTGAGACTGGGTTTCTCTGTGAAGCCCTGACTGTCCGGGAACTCACTTTGTAGACCATGCTGCCCTTGAACACACAAAGATCCACCTGCTTCTGCCTCCTGTGTGCTGAGATCAAAAGTGTGTGTCACCATGACTGTTTCCTTTGGGTTTTTTTGAGACAGAGTTTCTCTGTGTAGCCTTAGCTGTCCTAGAACAAGGTCTGTAGACTAGGCTGGCCTCTAACTCAAAACTCAAGAGATCTGCCTGTCTCTGCCTCTTGAGTGCTGGGATTAAAGGAGTGCATCACCACTGCCCAGCAAGACTACTAGGTCTTGAGCTGCTGTAGAAGGAAGTTTATATGCTTTGTGGCATTATATTTACTTATGTGTTTGTGTGAGTGTGTGTACATGTGTGGGCATGCTTGTGCTGCAGTGTGGATTAAGAGGTCAGAGGACAGCTTGGAGGAGTTGGTTCTGTGTTCAGAGGCTCACAATCAGTTCATAAGGCTTGGTGGAGGGTACCTTTACCAGGTTAGCCATCTTGTAAGCCCTTCAGTAAGGGCTGGATGTGGCACCTTTAATCCCACAGGCAGAAGCAGAGAGAGGCAGAGAGAGACAAAGAGCCAGAGCCAGAGCCAGAGAAGCAGAGGCAGGCAGATCGCTGTGAGTTCCAGGACAGTCTAGTCTACAGAGTGAGTTCTAGGACAGCCAGGGAAGCAGAGAAACCCTGTCTCTAAAAACAAAACAAAGCAAAAGGTAGAATGAGCAAAGGAAGACACAGAAGCCACAGCTGCATAAAATGTGGCAGTAAGTGCGAGGGAAACAGTGTATCAGCAAATATAAAACAAAGGCAAAATAGAAGCCTCGGCTATTTCTGCCTAGGCTACCAGTCCTGACTTATTGTTGCATGGAGAACGACAGTTCCCAGCTTCACCGCTTTCTCTCCATATGGAAACGATTAGTTTGCTGTTTTTCTTATCAACTGTTGCCATGGTTTAAAATACTGGACTATATCTTATTTCCAAAGAATGTAGACAGTGGTCTGTTCAGCTGCTAGAAGGCACACCCCACTGGCTACATTCTGTTAAATATACTTGAGAAATAATTAGATCATAATTCTCACAAGACAAAACTGTTCAGCTCTGGACACATCCAAGGCCTTAACTTCCCAGATGAAACCAATGCTAATGCAGACCTGTGGCTGCATGACCTCACTGGGGGGTGAGCTGACTCAGGAATCTTGCTAGAAGGAACGCACACCAGAGCAGTCAGGAGTTGAAATCATTTGACATTTGAGACAGGAATTCATGAGGTACAAATGGGGTGAAGGTATTTTTATTTGAAAGCCATGTAATCAACAGCAGGTGAATATTTGAAACTCCATCAAGCACTCAGGCCTCACCCTTGTGTATGACCTTTTTTTCCCCCAAGGACTCTTTTAGTTGACATATGTGGATACCAAAATATCTGAAGCTTGTTTTAAACATTTACATGGAAAATAGTGTTTTAAGAATTTTTATAATGCCTTTTTTTTTTTTATTAGAGTTGAGTTTTAACACAAATTAACACTGCAGGCCAGATGTGGAGGCATGTGCTTATACCTCTAGCTGTAGGGGAGGCTAAAGCAGGGGATCAGTTGAGCCCTGGACTGAAGTCAACCCTGGCAATATATTGAGATGCCCTGCCCTCATCAAACCAAACCAACACGATCCACAGAGAGCTCAAGTCAAAGCTTCGGAATTTAGGATGAGAAATGTACCAATCAGGCAGAAAGCAGAGGCTTAAACTCGCGGGTAGACACAGAAAACATTTGAAACGTAATTTTGAAGCCAAGCATGTAACCTGTAACCTCAAGCCTTCAGGAGGCTCAGGCAGGTGCGCCAGCCTAGACTGCATAAAACGCTCTTTAACTCCGGGTGAGGATGCACCAGGGGGTGTGGTATGAGCAGGCTTTTTCACCTCTTTTTTTCTATTTGCCAGCTTCCCAAGAGCCTTTTTCTTTAAACCACGAAAGCCATCGCTTCCCACCCTAATCTCTGCCTCCCTTCCAGCTTCAGACTCCCCATCCCCGAAGCAGTGGCGGTTCCATCATTTATAAAACCTTTCTTTCATTCCTCCCGACCCCTGAGTCACTTAGACACCCTGCTCTCAGCCAGTCCATTCACTCATTCAGCGACTTATTTGATGCTCCGCAGGCATCCAGCGAGGAGTGAAGGATGCTGGATCAATACTGTAGGGGATGGGATGCTTACATGCAGGGTTTCTTTGGTTGTATGAAGCTCCAATTCTGGCTTCCTAATTACTGCTTTTTGTTTACACACACACACACACACACACACACACACACACACACACCACTCCGGCCCCCCTTTTAAATGGGAAAGAATGTAGTTCCAGAAAGAACAACAGTAGGGATTGCTGGGCTGGCCTTTGAATGTTGCAATGTCTGCTCTGGCTCAGGACCGCTTTGCAGCATGCATACCAGCGATTCCTCTTCTGGCCACCATGTTTATCACTTGCTTGAATTCTCATCCAACGTTTTGTTTTAAAACATGCTCCATATGTCTCTCTCCCACTGTTCCTCCCCATGAGCCCACGTTTGGCAATCCACCCTCTCTTCTTCTGCCATCTTCTTACCAAATATGGTTTATATCAGCCGACTTGTCATTTTTTAAGACTAACTTAAAAGACACTGCCTCATCCCTCATCAATCAAAAATAATTTTGGGAGTGTTTAGGAATGTGAATGAAAAAAAAAAGCAGTTTAAATTTTTATTTAATAATTTCCCCCTCCTAAACCCCGAAATGTCTTGGAAGATGTGGGCTTAGCTTTAGTAACAGAGAACTCCCTTCCACAAGCAGGAATGCTTACACAAGGAGCTAAGATAAACTATACAGATGTTTCCAGTTTCTGGGAAACTGTCAGTTCAACATGGAAGAAAATAGAGAATTCAAGCTATGGTGAGAGAGAGAAAGAAAGAGAGAGAGAGAGAGAGAGAGAGAGAGAGAGAGAGGCAGGCTGACCCCCTCCACCACCACCCAAACCACCCACCCACTGACAAACATAGGGCTTACAGCATTTCAAAAGTAATTTGTTTGTTGTTTAGTTTGTTTTTCAGACAGGGCCTTACTAGTAGCCCTGGCTGGCCTCAAAATCACCAACATTCATTCACCTGCCTCTGGTTCCCAAGTGCTGGGATCAAAAGTGTGTGACACCATGCCTGGTTTTTGAATTACTGGCTTTAATCTAATGGCAAATTCTAAGACTAGGTTATAAGAATAGTTCTAAAAGAAAGAGCCTCAGGAGAGTAGGGACAGGAACATGGAGAAGTAAGAGGACACCCAGGCTGTAGTCAGGAACCTGTCTAAGACAAAACAAATGGGCCGGAGAGCTAGAACAAAGCTCAGTGGAGCACTGACTGCTCTTCCAGAGGTCCTGAGTTCAATTCCCAGGAGCCACATGGTGGCTCACAACCATCTGTAAAGAAATCTGATCTCCTTTTCTGGTGTGCAGGTGTACATGTAGATAGAGCACTCATACAAAAAATAAATAAGCCTTAAAACAAAATAAAACAAAAACCAATAAATTGCTTTAAAATATTTTTTTTTTTTGCTTTAAAATATTTTAAAGATTCAAATGACATATCCACTTGGCACGTATGCTGCTCTATCATGGTTTCCCCTGCCAATGATGTCACTGTAACTGATGTTTCTATGGCTTCTTGTTCTACCTGAATTTAAATATTGAAGTGATACATAAAAATTCAAAGATTCTGTACCCATGTCATCCAAACCATGACCTTTGGTTAGTGCTATGAATGTAGAATACACATCAGATGTCCAAGACAATATGGTAATGGTAGTGTAGCTCAGTGGTCAAGCGCTTGGCTAGTGTCTGCAAGGCCCAGGACTTGATCCCCAGTGCTACAAGGCAGAAAGACTACATGAATAAAATGTAGTCCTTGCAGTCCTGGAACTCACTCTGAGGACTAGACTGGCCCCAAACTCAGAGATCCACCTGCCTCTGCCTCTGCTTCCCAAGGATTGGAATTAAAGGTGTGTGCCACCACTGCCAGGCTGACATATTAATATTTTAATTATTGTAATTTTATAGACAGTAGGCTAGTAATGTTAACTTTTTCTGCTTCTCCTTAAAATTTATAATTAGACATACGCTTTTGAATTAGATTTTAAATGAGATATGTGAGAAGTAGTTGATCTAGAGCAAAGTCCTGGGAATGGTTGCCTGTGAACAAACCTTCCTTATAGGTGAGAGGCCATGGGAACAAGATAGAAACACAAATCAGGCCGTGGTGGCACACACCTTTAACCACAGCACTTGGGAGGCAGAGGCAAGCCAGCTACATCTGCAGAGGAGTTCCAGGACAGCCAGCCCACAGAGAAACTCTCAAAAAAAAAAAAAAAAAAATGACGTAAGACAATATATGGGAATTTCCTTTTTGGAAAAAAAGAGGCCATTACTTCTGCTGGACTTCTGAAATCTGTATGAAAGAGCAGGATGTGAGCTGTACTCAGCCAACGCCCACTGCACACCTGTGAGGAAAGACAGTGTGCTGAGAGGGTATTACGGAAATGAGTCTAACCTGGCCCCTGCCAGGAAGAGGTTCACCGTTTGGTACACTCTGTGCTGCCAAGCGTGTGCTTGGCTCATAAGAGACTCCACGTTTACTAAACAGCTGGACTTAGGTCTCTAGCGTCAGAAGGAACGTACAGCTGTCGAATCAGGATTGTTCAGCAAGTGCCCCCAACTGCCAAGCTCTCTCCAGCTTCACAAGGAGAATTAAAAATCACTCTGGGTTGGTGGTGCATGTTGTTAATCTAGCACTTGGGAAGTGAAGGCAGGAGGATAAGAAGTTCAAGACCAGCCTCAGCTACATAGCAAGTTCAGGTCCACCGTGGGCTACATGAAGCCCTATGTTAAACAAACAACAAAACAGAACAAAACAAAACCTCATGGCTGGAAATGTGGCTAAAATAGTAGAACACGTGCCTATCATGCTTGAAACCCTAGGTTTCAACATCCAGCACCACATAAAGTGGCACAGTAGTATATATCTGCACTCCCAGCACTCTCGAGGTAGAGGCAGGAGGGTCAAAAGTTCAGGGTCATCTTGACTACATAGAGAATTCCAGGCCAGTCTGGGACACGAGATCATATCTCAAAAGCCAAACAGAACAGTAATGTATTTCAGCAGGTAAGGTCATTGCAGCCAAGCCTTACTACCCGGGTTTAAGTCCCCTCAATCTTCAGGGTGGAAGAAAAGAAATGAGCTCTGTAAGTGGTCCTTTGACCTCAATGCATAAGTAAGTAATATAATTCAAAAACTGGAGGGCTGGAGAGATAGGTCAGCAATTGAGAGCACTGGCCCTTCCAGGTCCTCTTTCCATTCTTAAAGAGCGGCTCGCTGCCATCTGTAACTCTAGTCCCAGGACATTGGAGACTCTGGTCTCTGTGGGCTCAGACAACATGCAGGCAAAACAACCATATTTATTTTTAAAAATTAAAAAAAATTTCAAACAAAAATTAATGATGTTTCTAGACCCATTTTATACATGTATACACACATATATGTACACACACACACACACACACACACACACTATATATATATATCTCCAATTGACATATGCACACACACTTATATATATGCAATTGAAGACATGTTTAAAAATATGAGGAATTCAGCAAGGAGTGGCAGCACACATCTTTAACTCCAGCACTCTGAAAGCAGAGACAGGTACATCTCTATGAGTTTGTGGTCAGCCTTGTCTACATAGGAAGCCTGAAGTCAGCCAAGGTACATACTGATACCATCTCAAAAATAATAATAAATAATAATAAAAAGACAAAATAGAAACAAGGAAGGAACACTCCTGAAGACAGTGAGACAGGCCACATAGAACCTGCCCCTTCCTTTGCTCAGGCCACTAGGTCCCCAAGAGGAAGAAACTGGGAGTCAGGAATGTGTGTGTGTTGGGAACTGAACCCAGAACTTCATGCACAGCAAACAAGCATTCACCACTTAGCAACACTCCCAGTCCTATCAGAACACTGAGCATTGGGTTTCATGAGCCCATTACTGCTATAATACCTTTTATTCTCTTACACACACACACACACACACACACACACACACACACACAAACAGAAAACCCCCAAGACCTTGAACTCCAGAAAGATATAATACAGGGCACCCAGGAACTGAGGCTAAGTTCCAGGTGAAGACTCAGCATGTGCCAGGTTCTGGGTTTGTTTCTCAGCTTTTCTCTCTCTCTCTCTCTCTCTCTCTCTCTCTCTCTCTCTCTCTCTCTCTCTCTGCAAGTGTACATGTGCAGACTAGAGCTCAATACTAGGTACTATTAGACATCATCTATTTTTACAAAATTACATTTATTTACTTAAGTGGCTGTTTTCGTGTGGAAGCTAGAGAGTTGGTTCTTTCCTTCCACCATGTAGATCTTCAGGCTTGTACAACAAATGCCTTTTCCCACTGAACCTTCCTCTCTCCCCTTGGACTTGTGTTTGGAGACAAAAGTGCACCTTTATGCCCAGATTTTGTTTTTTGTTTTTTTGAGACAGGGTTTCTCTGTGTAGCCCTGGCTGTCCTGGAACTCACAGGCTGGCCTCGAACTCAGAAATCTGCCTGTCTCTGCCTCCCAAGTGCTTGTTTTTGAAGGCAGAGTTTTGGGCTGGAGAGATGGCTCAGCAGTTAAGAGCACTGGCTGCTCTTCCAGTGGCCTGGAGTCCCAGCACCCACACGGTGGCTCAGTCTTCTGTAGCCCCAGTCTCAGGGGATCTAATCCCGTCTTCTGGTCTCCTTGGCATCAGGCACACACATAGCGCAATGACACAGGTGAGGACAAGCATAAAGCACTTTACCAACTGAGCTCTCTCGGATCACAGGTGTTTGTTGCCCCGTCTAGTTTATGTGCTGTTAGGGAAACCTGGGCTTCCTGCTTGCTAGGCAAACACTCTTTAACAATTGAGCTATATTCCTACTGGCCTGCCTTGTTTGTTCTTGAGACATAGTCTTACTATGTAGCTCTGGAACTTGCTATGTAAACTGGGCTGGCTTCAAACTTACAACGATCTACCTACTTCTGCTTCTTGTGCTGGAATGAAAGGTGAGTACCACCACCATGCCTGACATCTTTTTTCTGCACTATTGCCCAGTCTAGCCTTGAACTCCTAGCTCAAGATAGGCCTCTTTCTGTCTCAACCTCTCAAGTAACTGAGACTTTAAACAATGCTGTGGTTAAGGAAAAGAATTTATTAAAGGATGTTAGCACCCACATGGAAACAGTCTAAAGAGTGGAGACTGAAGTCTAGTGAGTCAGCCACTATAACAAAGGGTAGAAAGAGTTAATTAGAAACTTTTTTTACTTCCTTCTGCAGGGACTAGGAAATCCCCTCCACGCCCCTCAACACACACACACAAGGTCTCATGCATTCCAGGGTCATCTCTGACTGTCTATGTTGTTAAGGATGACCTTGAACTTATTCTACCTAGGTGATGGGTGTAGAGGCACCTGGTAGGAGACCAGAAGAGTATATGAGATTTCCTGGAACTGGGATGCTGTCACCCCAAACTTGAGTCCTTGGGAAGAGCAGCAAGTTTTAACTATTGAGCCATCTCCTCCTGAGGTGTGGCCTTAAGTCTGTCATCATCTCCTCTATGTTGGGATTGCTGGCTTGCACCACCACGCCCTGCTTATGCAGTGCATGGCAATGGGCCCAGGGCTTCATTTGTGGTAGGCAAGCTCTTTGCCACTTAAGTTGCATCCCCTCTATGGATTCTTTGTATAGTGTTTTGCTTGCATGTATGTGTACGTATGTGTACCATGTAAATGCCCAGTGCCCACAGAAGCCTGAGGGCACTGGATCCTTTGGAAGAACAGCAGGTACTCTTAACAGCAGAGCTGTCTCTCTATCTCTGCTTCCTTTATCTTTGAAGCAAGCAAACGCAGAGCACCTGAGAATTGAATTGACTGCTATACACATAAGTGACCACATAAGCATCCCTCTCTCTGAAACTCCTGTTTATATCTTTACAGGATGGGCATCTAATTATGCCAGATTCTATGAGAACCCTAGAACAGTGACATCCCAGTCAATCCTCGTGGTCTTTGAAAACAATGAAGGAACCTACATGTGGAATTTGCTTTCTCCATTCTCCACCACAGGATCATACACAAGTTAAGCCTCACTTGCTGAACTCTGATGTTCCTGCAGGGTGTTATCATTGTGGTTACATGCCATTTCTTCTGAATGCCTATTCAGTCAACTTCAATAAGCAACAACTCTTCTACTAAATAACATGTAAACAACCTCAGCACCAAAGCAGCCAAGTGGAAAGCCGTCTTCACCACAAACTCCAGAAGGTGCGGCAGAGCCACGATGCTGCCTTTGGGTTTGGCAGAGGTGTCTGAGAAAAGCCCTCACACTCTATCTTGAATACACATCTGGGCTCCTGGCTACAGCAGCTGCTGTCATCCAGGGGAACACAGTAACACCACCCAGTACCCAACTTTTCTCCTTATATAGAAAGACCATCTATGCAGGGATCACCACCCTGCAGTCTCACTGGGAGGAGTCACTGGCTCAGCCAGCAGGACACAACAGGAGAGAGGAAGTTTTAGAGTTTCCTGTGACTCAAAGCACTAGTCACATTTCAGCAAATGATCACACAAGTTAAGGCTGCTGGTGCTTCCGGGAATTGCATGGGGTCCTGCAAAGTCCAGCATGTGCTGGCAGAGCAGTGTGGGGATGACTCTGGGAGCCATAAACCTGAGCAGGAGCCTCTCCGCACCTACTTCTTTTATAAATCTCTCCTAGAGAGTAGCCATAGTCTTTCTTCCCTTACTATCTTTGAGTGGCGAGTGTCAAATGTTCTGACATTGTTCTGACAGATGTTCTTTGAATGGGTATCAGATGTTCTGTCATTGACTTTAATTTTTTAAGGTCTCTCATAGAACTCACTGATTAGGCTGGCCAGTGAGCTCTGGGGACCCTGTGGCTTCTGTGGCAAGCATTTTACACACTGAGCCATCTCCCCAGTCTTTCCTCACTTCTCTAGCCTCTTTTCTCTGGCTTTGGCCCATACCCTAGCCTCTATTTGTCGAGTAGCCCCTAACTAGACTGCAGCAGTATTTACTCTGCACATGCTGTGGGCTGTGCACACAGTGGGCCCTTAAGAGATAATATTTTAGTGGTAAAAACAGATTAAAAACCAGAAAAGGACAAATTCGTTGTAAATTAAGTACTTTGCTTTGTGTTGGTGGGACTGGAGATCCAATCTACAGCTTCCTCAGGAAAACAAAACAGACTACCCTAAGGAATAGAGGTCTTGGGTAGACTGACCCAGCGGGTGCATCCACTGATCTTGCCTCTTCTACACATCCCATACACAGGCCCCGACTGTTTCTTAGGGCAGGGTCTCATCCAGCCTAGATGGGCCTTCTTGACAGCTCACCCTCCTCCCTTTTCCTCCCAAATGCTGAGTTTACAGGCTAAGCCACCACACCTAGCTTCTCCTAATCTTCTGCCAAGTTTCCTCTGATTAGCATGCCTTCTCTTGATTCAGAGCTGCGTTTCAGCTCTAATGCCAGTCTAGGGAAACATCTTTTACTTCTCAATCAGAAATTTTCTGCTTTTAAATTCCTTTACCTTAAAAAAAAAATTTTTTTTTTTTTGACAAGGTCTCATTACATAGCCCAGATTGACCTCAAATTTGAAATTCCCCTGCCTCTGCTTCCAAAATGCTGAGATCACGGAGGAGTACCACCATATTCCGCTTTTTTTTTTTTTTTTTTTTTAAAGTATAGCTAATGCCATTCCTGGCACTGAAGATTTCACTTGGTTGTTAAAAGATAACAGAAAACTCCAGATGGGAAACGATTCCAAAAACAAAGAAAGGTGCACACCTTCTATCCCAGAGAGGCAGAGGCAGGCAGATCTCGGCCAATTTCAGGCTACAAAGCAAGACTTTATCCTAAAATTGAAAAAAGGCCTATACAAATATGAATTGTTTAGTAATCACCATTACCCCCAAGAGCACTCTGGGAAGCTGGCCAGGCAGGATGACTGGGGTGGGGGTAACAGACCAGCTCTTTGAACCCTGTGACATAGGAAGGCCAAAAAGCTGCCTGACTTCTTAGGCAGTGCTTGGTTTTCTGCTTTCTTCCGCTCTCCACCAACTCAGTTGATCACAAGATGTAACTTGAACTTTTGCACTGATTTCCACACAAGAGTTCGTAAGAGCCACAACACCAAGGCCTCTATGTCCATCCACTTCCTTGTTTGTGCTCCCACTATGCACAAACAGCTGAACCTCTCCCAGTCTTAATGTCCTCCAGAGGTTGCAGTAAGGATTAAATGATTAAGTACAATACACTTGAAGTGAAGCTGAAGACAGTGTCTGGTACAAAGCAAGCAATCCTGATCAAAGTTACAGAAACCCACTGTGCTTCCTGGTTCAGGGCACATGAGAGAGGTCCCTGTGGGAAGGGGAAGGTGCAGAATAGAGGCGCTTGGGCCATTGACAGCATGGCCGAGGTGCGGGCTCTGCACCGTATGGGCCTTAGCAGTCTTCTGACAAGTAGTGATCTAGGAGGCCCAGCAGTGAGGGGCTTCCTCGAGTTATTCTTGGTCTTCTTGGAAGGTGGCTGGGTTGACCACACCATTCCTTTTGGCCTTGGCCAGTGAGCCAGGCTCCACTCGAGGAGTAACTGTGCTGTTGTCTGCAGCACGTGGTGAGAAGCAGGAGGAAGGCAACTATGCTAAACACCATGAAAGCATTTCACAAACACTCAATACCCCCAAACATTCTTTCTTTCTGATCTTAAGCAGTCTAGAACACAATTAAGCAGAGAGGCTCCAAGGAAAAGACTGCTTACTTTCTGTCCTCTCAAAGGAAGAGATAGCAACAGGTCTCCCAGAATTAGCAAGATTTTGGGGTAAAGACCATCAGCAGAGGCCTGTCAGTTGGAATAGGTGACCAGGGGTCCCAGGAGGCTGGAGTCCTTTCTGAACTCTGGAATGTGGGTTCCAATACAAATAAAGGCTAATCAGTAGAAATGTGCAGGAGTGTGTCCAAGCACTTCCTGTCTGTCCTTTGAGTCACTTGGAAATGGTTAACAAATAGTCTGGACACCTGGCTCCAAATGGGAGAAGGGAATTTCCATGTAAAGTCTGAACTGTAAAATTCTTCTTTCCCGGAGCAATTCAGGCCAGGACAGAAGTGCACCTTAATGACTCCAAAGTCCTAAACCGGCTCAGCTAAGTTAGAGCCACTCCTGCAGACTGGAGGAGACTCTGTACATGTAAAAAAGGCACACTGGCTGGTGGATCTGGATGACAAACCCTCAAAAGTTGCATTTCTGTCTGTTCCCAGACCCAGTCAGCCACTTGCAACAGACTCACTCTCACTGGACGGGAGAATTTACATAAATTCAGATCAGGAGCCATCCAAACCAACCTCCTTTGCGATTTCACATTAACGCCCACATAGATTTGTGCAGGTCCAGTGGGTCAAAGAACAAGAACAGTTGGCACCTGCCTATCACAGCACCATGCAATTCTCAAGGCCTGAGCAAGCAGCTGTGTATCTCAGGCTTTTGTAAGATCTCTTCCTGGAACAGGCTAAATATGCAAATGCACGTAGGTGGGTTATTGGTGGCAATACAAGGCCTCACCTTCAAGGCAAACATATGACCTCAGGTGAACTCTTGACTCTGTAGAGAAGGGACTAGAACCCAAGCCCCTGTCAACCACAGATGATCCTAAGATCTATGTGAGGTATACTATGTGGCCTCTTTCTTGTTGTCTGAGAATGCCAGGGAAGGCTGGCTAGTATAAGAGACAGGATGTTGTCTTTAAAAAGTACTCCTAAATAACTCTTAATAACAATCTTATTAATTCTTAGGTAGCAATCAAGCTGGATGCTGTGTTACCTGGCTATAATCTGAACACTCCATGGCCTAGGCAGGACAATCTCCTTCTATGCTACAGTATCATTAGCACATGCACACAAAACCAAGTTATTCATGAAGAAAATACACCAGCCTTTTTTGGTGCCTATTAAAAGATGTTGGGTCAGGTGTAGTGGTGCACCTCTCATTCTAGCACTCTGGAGGCAGCCACAGGCGGATCTCTGAGTTCGAGACCAGCCTGGTCTACAGTTGCAGAACATTCAGGGTGACAGAGAAATCCTGTCTCAAAAACAAAAAGGCCGAGCATGCCATCAAATCTCTTTTTTAAAAAAGCAGTTTAATCACAGCTACCTACACTAGATAATCTGGATTCAGTTTAAGTTCTGAAAGCTGTTTTTCTTTTTTTACATTATTTAACAAGTGTGTGTGTACTGTGTATCTGGAGGACCACGGACAATCTGCAGTCGTGGATTCTCTCCCCCCACCATGTGGATCCCAGAGATTGAACTCTAGATGGTCAGGCTTGAGCAAGCTCCTTCCTCCACTAGGCCATCATGCTGGCCGAATTCACTTTTTTCTGTCTTCTAGTACATTCTTTTTCTCTCTCCCCTCCCCCCTTTCAAGATAAGGTTCTTATAGGTTTCAATTTCAATACTGTACTGCCTCAGATTTCCTAGTGCTGAGACCAAGGGGTGTGTCACCAAGTCTTTTTATTAATTTGACCTTTTTAAAGACAGAATCATGTAGCCCTGGATACCCTGGAGTTCACTCTGTAGACCAGGCTGGCCTCAAACTCAGAGATCTCTCTGCCTCTGCCTCCCAAGTGCCGGGATCAAAGGCATTTTACCACGTCCTGCCTAATTTGACCTTTATAACTGCTTTCTGGCCTGGTGAAATGGCTGCGTGGCAGGTGTGCCCAGCATTAGGATTGAAGCTCTGAGTCTGACTCTTGAGACTCACATGGTAGGAAAAGGGAACTCACAGGCAGGGGCTATCCTCAGTCCTTCACTGTGAACTCAGAACTCACTGTGGCAAGTGCACATTCATACAAAAAAATAAAATGTAGTAAAAAAAAAAAAACCAAAAAACCAACAACTTTGTCAAGCCTCAGCACCGGGAAGAAGATACACACACAACCTCCAAAACACAATACCCCTCAAAATAAAATTTAAAAGGTTTGGCCAAATAGTCTTTTTCACTTACTCCAAAAACCTATCTAAGATGCCAAAGGCTTCAAGAGAACATGTGAAGACTGGTGCAGCCCAGCAGCTGTGACAGCAGGGCCAAAAGCCTAGGTTTGAATCGAGAACCTGCAAGTAAATTTCTGGTGCAGTGGATACATTATGACATTTCTGATGATTTAAAAACTGAAGACAGGGGTGGAGAGATGGCTCGGGTGAGAGCAAATACTGCTCACGTACAGGTCCTAGGCTTAGCTCCTAACACTCACGTCAAGTGGCTCACAAGCACCTGTAATTCCAGCTCCACACGCAATGCCTTGTTCTGAGACTGTAACACATGCCAGGTACAGATCAGTCTAAAAACCTGGAGTTAAGGCCAGGTGTGGTTAGTCCCAGCAGTTGGGAGGCAGAGGCAGGCAGAACTTGGAGTTCGAGGCCAAGTTGGTCTACATAGGGAGTCCCAGGACAGCTAGGGCTACACAGACAGACAAGCAAAATAACAAAACAAAAACTGGAGTTACAGGAACATTTACCACAGGCAACTTACTAAGCTTAATGCAGTTTTGTTTGGTGGACGAAGGCTGAATTCCTAGTGAACAGGAATCTCATACTGTCTTTATGCCACAGACAGCAGAGCATTCTGGAGAGGCAGTGAGGCTAGAAACACTCACCACAGGAGGGACTTCTATACCTAGTAAGCATAAAAAAAAAAATGCCATTTGCAGTCTTCATTTTTTCTAGCTTGTTAGGAGGATGGGAGTAGGCCAGTGGATCCTCAACCTTCCTAATGCTGCCACCCTTGAATACGGTTCCTCATGTTGTGGTAATCCCCAACCATGAGATTATTTTCATTGCTACTTCATAACTGTAATTTTGCTACTATTATGAATCATAATGTATTTTAGAAGATAGAGGACTGCTAAGGGGTCATGACCCACAGGTTGAAAACCTCTGAACTATATGTTCATTATCCAAATAAATGAAAGTATCCTTCAGAGCCCCACAATCCAGATTATGGGTGCATAAGATTCCAGACCCAGCCCCCATTCCACGGCACTGCCTGAGTAAATAAGTTGCGGATGGGGTATGCAGCTGGAGTGGAGAGGAAGGAAATAAAACTTCAGAGGAGATGGAGTCAGAATGCCTGGAAACCATCTACTTGTAAATTTTTTGGGCTCCTACTAGCTGGACTTAAATAGTAGTGTTTTTGGAGACATGTAACTATGTATTTATGTTAGTGGTTAATGGAACCAGGCAACTACTGAACAGAAGAGTTATCACAGCACTTCAGTTGTATCCAGGACAAATGAACAGGGTTTAGAACTAGATTAGTCGCCTAGACTTTTAGCTTAGGAAACCATTTTTTTTTCCTTAAATATTCTACCCTGAAGCAAGTTTATAAATAAATCCCAGACTTAATATAATTCACACTTAACATCTTCTATCTTCAAATAAACAAGAAATAAAATAGGTGAGGCAAAGAGATGAAACAATTGCAACTCAGGGTAGGAATTCTGATGCTAGTTAGCTAACATATGAATTATACTGGTCTAAGTCTGGCAGCATGGTGCATATGAAGTTAGTCCTAGCACTTGTGGGGCAAGGGTGCGTTGATCTCTATGAATCCAACACTAGCCTGGTCTCCATAGTGAATCCTTATCTCAAAATAAGTAAATAAATAAACAAATACAAAAAAAATAAAAATTCCATTGGTTAATTTGGGTATTGCTTTTCAAGTATGGTCAGATAACAAACTGTTAATCCCTGTAAAGAAAAAAACATAAACCAACCAGCCAACCAAAAACCAACGAAGGACAACCTTTCCAAAATCCATGAGGCAATGTGACTTTTCATTTTATTTATTTAGTTATGACTATGATGACTACCCCAATTTCCTAGAAGTTTTCTCTTGATACTGCTGTTGTATCACAGTGTAAGAGCTGAAGTCTCATGAGACATAAGGACCACAATTTTTGACTGCAAACCATGATGCTGGGTAATGTTTGAATGAAAACATTTGATATGGATGGTCAGATGAAAGATACCAAAATGTCAGACAGCCCATCGACTGCTGTTGCCATGAGATTCAACAGTCAACATCAGTCTGATAAGCTACCCGACAAGGTGGTACAGCCATGCAGATGTCACGACCACGACAGGGGGCAAGCACGGGGTGCTCAGGCAGAGTTTAAAGCAAAGCAAACATCACTGGCTTGCTGGGGCTTAATGTGCCAATTCTAGGAAAGAAAGCTGTTTATTCCTACCAAGCAAAACAAAATGAACAGGGTCAATCAGAAAAATGTCAAAGAAAAATCACATTGAAATAAAATACAGAAACACACACAGAAGTAAACTTCCATCTGTTAAAACTGGAGTACAAACAGCTAAAGCTAACATGAACATGAAAAAGCCTTTCTTGCTAGTGTCCTCTGATTTATACATCGCCACTTCTTGTTTTTATAAAGTAGGAGATTCCCACTGTAGGGGAACCTCACAGTCTTGCTTAGCTCTCCAGGTCCAACACAGCACAATACCTTGGTGGCGGCTCTCTCTCTGGCAATAAATAAAAGCCCAGGCGATTCTGGTTTAAGTCTAATTGGCAAGACTGCCACTCACTTTGTAGAAGTGAAAAAGAAACAAAAAAACCATAGCACTAAAGAAAACGGACACAATTTCGGAATGATCAAAGATGTCTTTATAAAGTTTTTCATGACTTCATTCTAAATATACAGAATAAAAAATGGTGTACTCATTTGTGAGACACCAACCAGATTTTCCTTATACTGTCTCAAAATTTAAAGATCAATTTCCCCAGAGGGTGTGCAATGCATCATAAAATGGCCTTTTTGAGGGTGGGAAAGGAAGGCATATTAAATTGTTCCATGATAGACATGCAAGACTGCTATCCAATATATATAACTTATATACATTTGGTGACTTAGAAAAAAACAATCATTTGTGACAAGCCTAAAAAGCCTGACATATTTAACATACTTCAGAAGGTTCTGTGTGGCCGAGGTTCTCCAGTTGGACCATGTGGCCCTGTGAAAGTATCAGAAGGCCAGTTTTGTTAAGTTTGCAGCAGAACATCATATCCACCCTAAAGAATATAACCTGGATTGAACTGAGGATGGAGACCTTACCTTAACAAATAAAGCAAAAGTATATCAGTGTAAAATATGGACTAAACTGCTTTCAGGAAGAATGTTTTAAAATCAATACAGGTTGGAAATGGGGACCTTCCTTCCTGGTTAGAGCCCTCCCAAGGTGAGGCAGGGCTCCACCATGTTAACTTCTGCAGATAAAACTCTCTGCTTATTTAGTTTTCTCCTCTGAGTTCAAGCGCTGCTGGATTCGTTTGGCATAGCTTTGTGCCATGGAGTTAATGATAGACAGGATAAAGTAACACACCATCGCAACAACCAGCTTCTCAAACATCCAGGATAGCCAGTTTTCTCCCTGTAGGAAAGAAGCAGAACAATTCAAGAAAAAGGGTTTTCTCAGTTCAACACTAAGGAGATTATTTACAACACTTCAAGGAAATGATGAGGACTTGAGGCTTGCCTATAAAACCCAAACAATTAAAAACTGGTCTCCAGGTACGCTGAAATCCACCATTCAGGGCAAGCTTTTCACACTCGGCTGTCAGTTCAAGCTGCTGGATGGACAGCTGATGCTAACTTGTATAGCTTAGAGAGGGATGGGAGGGTGTGCTGCTCTTTTATAATGTGCCAGAGTGGTCTGATTAGAGTCTACTCTCTGGGGTGCCTTGCAGAGATCTTGCTTGGAAGAGGAAGAGAATTTAAACTTTGTTTCAGTGTTAGAGCTGCTTTTGGAACATAAATGTGAGCCATCTTTGGACACAGAGCTACTTTTAAAGCCAAGAGAACAACTGCTCTCCTCCAGGCTCCCTGGTTCAGGGTGCCGTCTACACATCTCCTGGTTCTTTCCTCTCTGCCTCAGGAACTGAGGCAAAACAGCCAGGCAGTTTATTCAAGTTAAAAGTTCAGCTGTGGCAGGAGACTTGCTTTTTATTTAAAAAAGAAAAAAGAGTAAGCAAGCAGTTGCTTTCTTACAGCAAAGTGAAAGAGGATAATCATGTTACCTAATACTTGGTATGGTGTATGTTTTAACTTTTTAACCCAGTCTGGAAGTATATGTAATAACTCATTTGAGATAAAGACAACATTGCACATAACAGAATCCTGTCCTCCATTATCCCATCCTTGTTTCTGAAAAACCACCAGATACACAGACTGGTAAACTACCTCAGCCACCCCATCTAGAAATCAGGAGAGCTCCCGAATCTAATATGAGCCTGTCCCTGCCCCTGTCTCTGCTGCTGCTGCCGCTGCTGCCGCTGCTGCCGCTGCTGCTAAGGAGGAAAAGCCAGAGGGAACCTCACCTGCGATGTGCCCGCTTCTCTTCTGTGATGAAGCTTCTGCCGCTGGGCCTCCAGGTATTCTTGAAAAGGCTTCTGCAGAGACGGACCTATGCCGGGGACAGCACTGGAAGCAGGTACCAAAGGAAAGAAGACACATTTGGGAAGAAAAGCAAGAGAAATGTTAAAGAAAATCCACTTACCCTTCAGATTTAAGGGGGGGGGTGGGGAAGACTGCATAAAAAGAACAGAATTCAACAATCAGAGAGACAGCAATCCTGTGAAGCTTGGCTAGCGATAAAATCCCTCCTGAACTCCTTAGAGTAGAGCCATCTCCAACATCAATGCATTTGGGAGAAAGTAGGAGAGTGAGCCCAGAGCCACTGCTATCTCAGGAGGGTGAGGCCAGCGCAGCTGGGACTGCACACTGCTGTGGCACAAAGAATAAAATGAATGACTTCTGAGAAGTCCCACATTTATCACCACTAGTTCCTGTAAGAACTGGTTTAAACCGATTAATAAGGAAATGACTTATGCTTGTGTCATCTCTAGTTAAAAAAGAAACTGCCCTCCCTCTCTCTGACTGTCCCGTCTTCTCAGGGGGATGGGGTGGGTGGGAGGTGCTTTCTCAATCTAAGTCCTTATTAGGACAACCCCTGCGTCATCCTTATCCAGAAAGAATGCATTAGCACATTCGGGAGGCACCTCCCCCAGCCAGAAGTCAGTGGTTAACAAAGGAACAAAGAGGAACTACGGACCCTGAATCATTTCATGGCTTATGATGGATGTTTGCACAGAAACTCCTGTACATTACTAAACAGCTTGTTCCAAGATGTCTGGATAGCTATCTCCGATAAGGCTCTGGACCAACCAAGGTCCTCAGAGTTAGGAGAGCCAGGGCTGTAAAACCGGTCTGGCAACTGAAGCTTCCAGGCTCCGGTTCCCGCTTTCTTTTGATAGCCAACAGGTTGTGTAAAATGGTACCGTGGGGCAACTCTTAAAAAGTACACATCCTTACTTCCTGTACCCTTTACTTTCTCACCTGTTTTATTTTTCTAGGGCCAGCAAACGTACAGCAGGCTCATGTGCGCAGTGCCCAGTGCTACTACTGCACAGTGTACTGACACCAGTGAGCTCTTTTTTCCCTGGGACAATTACAAAAGCAGAATAATAAGAGAAGGTTCTTTTTTGCTACTATATTCGCCAGGTATTAACAACTTCCCAACTGCTGGTCATTCTTTTTATTTTGTATTATTATTACCTATCAATCTTTTACCTAGTAATCCCTTAATGTTTAAAGAAGTCCCCACTTTGTGTCCATGCTATAAAACACAGAAAAACAAAACACCCCCAAACAAAATACAGCTGGGCATATTAGCACACTCAAGTAGTCCCAGAACTCACGAGGTAGAGGCAGGTGAGTCTCTGTGAGTGAAGAGGCTAGGCTGGTCTTTTGTAGGGGCAGCTAGGACAGCCAGAGCTACGCAGAGACCTTGTTTCAAAACCAAACAGGACAAAGTACAACCCTAATGCTCAGTGTAGAAAACGCTAAAAGATCTGGGAGGAGAAAGGAGAGATGCTTGAGGGCGGTGATTATAGCCTGAACAGACACGCTTGGAGGGTGAGGCAGCTCAGGCAACCCAAGGCAGACCTACAATGGCAAACAGTGAGGCAATGCAGTCCCAGGTGGGACTGACTCTCAGTCATTTCCTTAGTAGCTTAAGCAACTGTTCCTTATACAGGCAGGAATGCAAATAGTCTCTCCATTTACACTAGAAATAAATTATCTAGATATCCAAACAATTCCAGCAAAATGTGTGGACAGACACACTGGCTTTGAACGTACCACCATACCCAGAGGACAACTTCTGGTTCTTTCCTCCTACATGTGGGTCCTAGGAACCTAACTCAGGTTGTTAGGCATCTTTACCTGCTGAGCCTTCTCACGGATCCCCACAAAGTAATCTTACACCAGAGATTTTGAATGAAAACAAAATTAAAGCTACTACAAGTGCTTTTAAACATTCAGCCAGTTTCTACTGCCCACTTCCCCATTTTTTTCAGACGGGGGCTCAAACAGCTCAGGCCGGGCTAGAATTTATACAATCCACACTTGCCAGCACTCCTGATCTTCCTGCCTCTGCCTCCGGAGTGCTGGGATTACAGGCCTGTGCCATCATACCCAGTTTGTCCATAGCCTCACACTGTAGAAGCACCCTGCCATCCTCAGCCACAGCTGGCACTCTCAACACACATTTAAGACAAACTATACAGCTTATAGACTCATCCCAAGTTATGTTTGAGAAGCAGACCAGAAGTATGAATCTATTCTGACACACCAGGAATAGTGTTTGCTGGAGTGTGCGCGCGCGCGCGTGCGTGCATACATTACAGTTCAGTGTTGGTTTATAGTTGTCATTCTGAAAGCATTAAGTTCAGAGCCCCCATGTGCCCACAGCAAGGGACTCTTGTCTAACCCTCAATAGTGGGTGAGGCTCAGAGAACTAGCTTTGTGATACAGAAGAACACATACAGACGGAGCTATGACTTAGTACTGAACTCTTTTGCAGCCCCTTTATTAGACTAAAATGTACTTAAGCCAGCTTCATAAATAGCTACTTGCTCTCAGTAAGAAAGCATTAAAGGACGGAAAGTCGTCTGATTTACCTTTCCCTTGTTGTCCTTTAAAACAATAGGGAGAAAAAATTCTGGGGATAAATTGGGAGGCAGAGGCAGGTGAATCTGAGTGTGAGGCCAACCTGGACTACAGAGAGTTTCAGTACAACCAGGGCTACACACAGAAACCTTGTCTTGAAAAATAAACAAGCCGGGCGTTGGTGGCGCACGCCTTTAATCCCAGCACTTGGGAGGCAGAGGCAGGCAGATTTCTGAGTTCGAGGCCAGCCTGGTCTACAGAGTGAGTTCCAGGACAGCCAGGACTACACAGAGAAACCCTGTTTCGAAAAACCAAAAAAAAAAAAAAAAAAAGATTTATATAAAAAAAAAAAACAAAAAAAAAAAAATTAAGCCCAAAACAAACAAACAAATTTTGTGGGTAGTGGGTGGTGTTTGATATTTTGACTTTTTTTTGGGGGGGGGCGGGGGAGGGTCACAAAGCAACAAAAATCAATCCTAAACTCTTAAAAGAAAAACCTCAAAAGTTCAGAACTCAAAACTGACTTCATGTGTTTGACTGCTTCCCATGGTTTTGTACCTAAGTATATGTTAGCACAAACAGAAGACAGACTTCCTGACAAACAGTAATTACTGTTTTAAAAAAAAAGAAAGAAAAGAAAAGTCCAGCGGCAACGCAGTGGCTCACACCTACAGCTGCAGCACCCAAGATGAGCGAGGCAGGAGAAATGTGCAAGCGTGCCAGCAGGCTACAGCCCGGACAGCAGTGTACGGCAGAGCAGAGCTCAAAGAAAGCAAACAGACAACACTAAGCAACCAACCAAACCAACAAACAAATACACTCAAAAATAATGAGAAAACAAGAGTCTTGACCGCTTTGTAAGTAGAATCTTTTATTTTTAAAATAGTTTTAGAAATATTTAACTCTATTTGTCTAAATCATATATCTAACAAGAATGTACATTCTGAACTCTCCTTGTCTTTACTCATAAAGGCCTGCATTCTTTTCTGTTCTAGATACACCAGGAACCGTCCATCCTGAGGAAGCTGCAGAGCTGGGGGAGCTTGTTGAAGAGTGAGTGGGATAAGTATTCCACAGTGTACATATCTTTATTTGTTGCTTAATACAGAACCCATACCCAATCCAAGTACATTAGAATTACCACCACCATCACCTCCTCTTCCTACTTTTCATGGGAATTCTTTCAAACCATATCTCAAACAAGTTGGTTCATCACATATAAAAACACATCTAATTAACTTTGAGTCACTTCTCCATCATGGAGATAGTAACCTAACTAGATCTTGCTATGAAATACCTGAACTTGTCCTTGTGCTTGTCATGATTATGTTTGGATTTTTCTAGTCAGCTGTGTTTTGATTAATGTATTGTCATAGCACTGTACTTAACAGAAATATGAGGTGAAAAAGTATACTGTTTTGCTAAAAATGGGAGATCATGTATATAATCCCTGCAGTGGGTAAACTGAGGCAGAAGGACAGTGAGTTTGTGGTGAAACTGTCTTAAAATCAAAACAAGATCATTCAGGCAGCTCAGTGGGGGAGGCCAGATGAGTACTCCTAAGGACACACACACACACACACACACACAAACAACACATACAATTACATAAAAACAACAATGCCAGGCATAGTGGCATATGCCTTTAATCTCAGCACCTGGGAGGCAGAGGCCAGCCTAGTCTATATAGTCTACATAGCTCAGAATAGCCAGAGCTACAGAGACCCTGTGTGTGTCATCCTCCTACTCCCTAAAAAATAGCCCCAAACTAAACCAACAAAAATGTACTGTTTTGTTAAGTGATCAAAATTCATCTGACAGTGCAGGGGGGAGCATGACTGAAGTACATTTCGAACATAACTCAAGCTCTGCTTCTTTCTTGACTACTTCCCTAGGATCTCAGCATTAGTAGGAGCATGTAAAACATACTGGTGTGGTCCTAAACAAGGGAGCTATGGTACAGAGGTAGTCTTCCCCTTCACTTCATTGTGCGGCATTTCGAGGCTAAGTTATTTGGCACCTCTTGGTGATTATTAGAGTACTAGCTAACACAGTTACTCGTAAGGGAAGAATGCTTTTAGAAGAGTTATGTCAACCCACAATATTATTAATAATAATTTATCTTTTAAAGATTTATTTATTTTATTTATATAAGTACACTGTAGCTGTCAGAAGAGCATCAGATCCCATTAGAGATAGTTGTGAGCCACCATGTGGTTGCCGGGAATTGAACTCAGGATGTCTAGAAGAGCAGCCAGTGCTCTTAACCTCTGAGCCATCTCTCCAGTCCAATAATAATTTATTGCTTTGGTTATATACACACAACCCCCCCACTTTCCTTACACATGTCTGTGTGCACAAAGATGTAGGATGGTCCTTTCATCCCACCACATGGGTCTTAGGAACTGGGCTCAGGCCATCACACTCGGCAGTAAGTGCCCTTACACACTGAGCCATCTTATTGGCACTGTTTTGTTTATCAGTTTGAGATATGGTTTCATGTAGCCCAAGTTGGCCTGGAACTTTTTACATAACTAAGGATGACCTTGAACTCCTGACCCTCCCGCCTCTTCATCGAGTGCCACATCTGCCTTCTAAACCCATCTAAGGTTTGGTTAGCAGTCTAATTAAATGTCAAGGAGGAAGGCAAACTATATCTACAAAAATAATCTCCTCTCCTCCCCCTCTCTCCTTTCTACACAGTCCAGGTTACCCTGTTGAACTCGGCGATCCACCTGCCTCTGCCTCCAGAGTGCTGGGATCACAGGTGTGAACCCTTGTACTCAACAGTCTCTTGTCTTTATAATGGACAGCTATGAAGGATCTTTTAGGAATCTGGATAGCAAAACCTGTGATAAAAACCTGTGCTCTGAGAAAAAACTTTTAAGAATTTTCTGGATTAAATTAGTAAATTTCGCCGGGCGGTGGTGGCGCACGCCTTTAATCCTAGCACTTGGGAGGCAGAGGCAGGCGGATTTCTGAGTTCGAGGCCAGCCTGGTCTACAGAGTGAGTTCCAGGACAGCCCGGGTTACACAGAGAAACCCTATCTCGAAAAAACCAAAAAAAAAAAAAAAAAAAAAAAGAAAGAAGCCTAGGGCTAGAGTTTTAAGTAGAAAACTATCTGCTTTTTCATGTTCTCTTGCAGGGCTGGTGTGTGGTAGGCAGGGTCTCCTTACGGAGCCCAGGCTGGCCTGGAACTCTCAAGTGTCCTGACTCAGTCTTCAGAGTGCTGGCATCTCAGGCACACACTAACATTCTTGGTTAGAATGATCATCTTCCGACTGAAGCCAACAGAGTCCTCTGAAGACAATGAACTGGACTCATACAGCCACAGTGGGACAACAGTGTAGTAGATATACTTTGGGGGTAAAATAAAAGCCCTCTCCCGTTCTACTTCCATCATATGCAGACCTGTTTTCTATAAAAAAAAAAAAAAAAAGAGGTGGTAATTCTCTTTCTTGATTTAAGACACTTACATGTACAAAAGAAAGGAAGGAAGAGAGAGAGAGGGAGAGAGAAAGTACACTCTAAACATTGTAGGGTTAAATTTCCTCCCCACCCCCAGACAGTGAGTGATCTAAACAGGCTTAACGGTTAGTATTTTAATGAGTTGTCATTTCCTGTCTGATAAAGATTCTCACAGTGTTTAACCACCAGTTTCCCTGGGGACCAACCAATACTAGAGCTCTATTCATAGTGACTCAGAGCCGACCTCAGACTCCTAGCCTGATTCAACAATGACAGACTACCCGAAACCTTCCACTTAAGGTGGACTCCTTAGAAAGGGCAGGGGAATTTATCAAGAAGTCTTCTGAAGAAGCCAAGAGCCATCTCATAATGCCTTCATTAATATTAATACCTGTTTTGCAGTCAGAGATTAGAGGGAAAAAAATAAGAAGACACCAATTGTTACCTAACTATTGCAGGAGTGAGTGAGTGTACTGGCACTGACTGAAAACTAGCATCTTTAACTTGGTGAAAGTAAGATCTAGGAATTCTGGGTACCCAGGATGAAAGTGTTACTATTGTTACCATTTCACCAAATATAGACCACAATCTACGAAGCCTATGCTGCCAGGGAAAATTGGCAAATTGATTTGAATATTTTACCTCTTTTGGATTTCAAATGTGGTTTTGCTATACATCAGGGTTTTGGAAGAGAATCCCAACATACAATGAATCCAGAGTGAGAATTACATACTACTCTGGAAATTCTAGGCGTCTTTTTTTTTTTTTTTTTGGTTTTTTTTTCGAGACAGGGTTTCTCTGTGTAGCCCGAGCTGTCCTCTGTAGATCAGGCTGACTTCGAACTCAGGAATCCGCCTGCCTCTGCCTCCCAAGTGCTGGGATTAAAGGTGTGCGCCACCACCGTCCGGCTCTAGGCATCTTAACAAGGACTTGTTTGCACTGATCGTCTCTGGCACCTGCTAAAATCTGCTGTGATTCTACCTCAGGGCTTGGGATGAAAACATCTTGAATTTCATTTGCATCTGTGCCCCTCTGAAATAATTAAAAAAAATTTTGTATTCAACTTAGCTCACTGTGTATCAGTGGTATTATTTATACACATGATAGCATCCCTTTCTTCTAGGCTTGGGGGAAGACAGACCACATTGTTTTTTTTCCAGAAACTTCAGGCATATGGTTGCTACTACCTTACAAGGAGTTTCTAGCACGCAAGGTTTTGCAATGCCCTTGCTTTTGAATGTTTGGGATCATTTCTTCAGAATACAGATCTGAGCACGAAGGACAGGCAGACACTTCTGTCAATGGTTTAAAGCAGGAATTTAAGGAATGGTCTGTTATAATGGGGTAAAAAACGATCATGCTGGCTGTATTCAAACAGCTGAGACTGGCTCTCCATGCACCGAGGGACAAACGCTGCCTTCTCTTAGCACTCCTCAGAAACACATCCTCATTCCAGTTTTCAAAGAACAGAGGCTAATAAACACATCAGGTTGTGTTTGAGATAGAGAAATACTCTGTAGCTCAGGCTGGACTGGAAATCATGGTAATCCTCCTGCCTCAGCTTTCTATCTGTGAAGATTACAGGAATGAACTACCAGGCAAGAATTCTTCTCATCTATTTCCATTGATATTTTCTCTTTATGTTGCTCTGGCTATCCTAGAATTTGCTATGGAGACCAGGCTGGCCTCAAACTCACAGAATTCGCCTGTCTTTGCCCCCAGATTATTGGAATTAAAGGCATGTATGCAGTACCATGCCTGGCTAGCCTTTATATTTTTACTGTTTCTTCTCCCCCCCAGCCTGCTTTTAATTTCTCTCCACATGTTTGTACATGGTGCAAACCACCATGCTCAGTAGTAATTTGTATTCTTTTTCATTAAAGGTTTGTGAGTGTGTGTGTATGTGTGCCCAAATGTATACATGTATGTACAGGTGCCTAAGAAGGCCAGAAAACAGCACTGGCTCCCATGGAGATAGTTACAGGCAGTTATATCCTACCCATACAGGTGCTGGAAACAAAATCTGGGTCTGCCCAAAAAGTAGCAAGTGCTCTTAATTGCTGAGCCATCTCTCCAGTCCTGTAATTTATATTTTTTCTCTAGTTTTCTTTCTTTTTTATTTTTTTGGCTAGTATTTCCCTCATCCAAAACCACATAGTAATTCCTTCTATTAGTGAAAGAATAGGTTTATGTATCTAAGAAGTATTTATAGGGTAATTAAAATGTGTCAGGAATACCTGACTGCCTTTTGCTTTACCCTATAACTGTGTATTATCTAACATAACTGGTATTTAGCTTTACTATTCCATTGAAATGCTCTGATAATGGTAATTTCCTAATAAAATACCCATTTCTCATCAACAGTCTAACTATAACTGCATCCCAGCGTCTATGACAGAAACATAGAAGAGTTTCTATAGATTACCACAGACACAGACAGGAGAAGGGGGGCTCTCATCAACTGCAGAGGGAGGTAACTTTACAATCACAGTGTAGAACTGCGTCACCACAGCTGGGTCCTAAGCTAGCAGTCCTTTCAAGATCACAGAAATGAATGTTTGTGGTCTAGATGTCTATAACTGTTTAAGAAAATAATTTTCATAATGGCTAACATAAAACAGAATCAGAGACATGAACTAGATTACATTTTATAATAAAAAGATAGCCATGCAAGGTAGCACATCCCTTTAATCCCAGATAGAATTCTGCGAATTTGAGGCCAGCTGGGTTTACATGAAGTTAGTTGCAGGTCAACCAGGGTTACAGAGTAAGACTCTCTTTCAACAGCAGCAGCAGTAGCAACAACAAAAGAAGCCATCAAACAAACAAAGACTCCAACATAAAAATAAGAAAAAAAGCCGGGCGGTGGTGGCGCACGCCTTTAATCCCAGAACTTGGGAGGCAGAGACAGGCGGATTTCTGAGTTCGAGGCCAGCCTGGTCTACAGAGTGAGTTCCAGGACAGCCAAGGCTACACAGAGAAACCCTGTCTCGAAAAACCAAAAAAAAACAAAACAAACCAAAAAAAAAAAAAAAAAGAAAAAGCTGAGTTTCCTCCTGTGGCCCAGGCTGACATAGCTCACTCTAACTACTTTCCACAGAGCGGAGAACAAGAAACAACATTCCGATTTCAGAACTTAATCACTAACTGGTTCAAATGATCTCTCTTGCCACAGGCAAGCCTGACTCTGAGGTCAAACATCAAGTTAACTCAAAAATAGGAGACAGCAAAGAAGAGCATGGAACATTCTGTATCTGTAAAAAGTCCCTGTTCCAGCCAAGCCCATCCCCAGCCCTTGAGTTCAATGACTGAGTTATGGAAACTTCTCTTGTGTGGTAAAACTGGGTACTTTGTCTTCCAATAAGACTCTGGCAAGCTGACAACAAACCAATGTTCTGCATATGGCTTATTGCAAGTCATAGGCTTAATGTTATTTTCTGGGAATTCTTAGCCTCTATTTGGTGAGAATTCCAGAACATGTCATTTTATAATTACAATTTCTATCATTTGGTTCTGTACTTTAAGAAATATGTGCAGGTCTCATATATTTCTTACAATGTAAGTCTACAATGAATTAAAAACCAGTTTTATGTCATCACCATAATAACCAACAAGAAATGGATAATGCCTTTCAAGCTCTCAAGGCTGCTGATGCTTTGGCTCTGACTTTCCCGCTAACTAAACTCTCAGAATATGTAAGTGATCTAGTATATCTGATTATTTACAGATTATAGAGTATAACTTAAATCAATCTATTGATTTAGACAATAAGGATATTTTCCCTTAAACCTATTGATACTGGCAACTACTTTCTAGAATTGTCCTAGAAATAAAACTGTTAATTATGATTGGGAAATAGGTATTATTTAAATTAGGGTATCATGTTTAGCTAGGCTACTCCATACTTGTATTAAGAATAGCAGTCCACTGGGGCTAGAGAGGCAGCTCAGTGGTTGAGAGTCCTGGCTGTTCTTCCAGAGCATCTGAGCTGAGTTTCCAGCACACAAGCAAATGATCGCTGTAACTCCAGCTCCCAGGACTCTGACACCTTCCAGCCTCCACTGGTACTCAAACACATGCGGTATTTACTCACAAAGATATACACACATCCACATAAATAAAAATATCAAGGTCAACCTGCTGTATTCTAAGAACCTTGTGAGTTCTAAGCAGCCACAATGCATAGTTGAGAGAAAGTTACAAAAGAAAAGGGGAGAAAAAAAAGAAAGAGTTTAAGATCATTCTGAGTTATATAGTAAGAACCAGACAAACCTGAGCTGCATGAACCCATGCCTTCAGGATTTAGTGATATATATATATATATATATATATATATATATATATATATATATATATGTATGTATGTATTTATATATGTAAATATATATAATATATATATTATATATGTATATATTTATATATGTAAATAAATATATATATTTACAGTGTGTATATATATATATATATATATATATATATATATATCACACACACACACACACTGTAAACCCAGAGGACATGTCCTGTTTGAGCCAGGCATGGAGGTACATGCTTTTAAAATTAGCAGACGCAGAGGTAGGCTGATCTCTGTGAGCTTGAAGACAGCCAGGGGTATGTATAGAGATGCTGTCTCAAAAGACAAAACAAAGCAACAATGTCCTGTTTCAAAGTGTAGGAAAATAAATCTTGTCATGATTGGTTAGAGACTGTGATTATAATTTAATTACTGACAAAATACTAAAAACTCTTTTGGTATCTGATGATAAAGCCAAATCTTTTTTTTTTGGTTTTTCGAGACAGGGTTTCTCTGTGTAGCCCTGGCTGTGCTGGAGCTCACTCTGTAGACCAGGCTGGCCTCGAACTCAGAAATCCGCCTGCCTCTGCCTCCCAAGTGCTGGGATTAAAGGCGTTGCGCCACCACCGCCCGGGCTTATATATAATAATTAATAATGTATATGCATATGTGTCAGCATGTAGGTATGTGCACTGAAAAGGTGCTCTCAGAGGTCGGAGGACAGGAGTGAGTCCCTTGGGGCTGGAGTTGTGGTGTTTACGAGTCATCAATGTGGTGTTTAAGCCAGAGTCATTTCTCCAGTCCCTAACTGGGATTCTTTCAAGGACCACGCTAACGCAATTTAAAAGAAAGGAATAGGGGACAGAATATACTACAATTTAACTAAGTTGCCCAAATATTAAAACAACTTCAACTTTATATACTGTAGAGAAATGGGAGAATTTCCTAGAACTCCAAAATCTAAGGAAACAAACAGAAGAATATAGGCTATACAAAAGACCTGCTGATTTTATAGGGTGGAGCTTTATTTGAACAGCATGTGGTCATTTCCTGAGTCAGACTGTCAGGTGCTCAGAACAGTAAACAATACACATAGATGCTGGGCATGGGTCAGCAGAAGCAGGTAGGCCTCTGTGGGTTGGCAGAAACAAGATGGTCATCAGGGATAGGGAGGTAGCCAAATTGATCCAGCATGCATAAAGTCTTGGATTTGATCCCCAAAGCTACATAAACTGAGGCTGTGGGGTATATCTTTAATTCCAGTTCAGGAGGTGGAGGCAAGTTTAAGACCAGCCTCAATTACATAGGAATGTTTGAAGTCAGCCTGGGCTACGTAAGACTTCCAGAAAAAAAAAGAGGGGGGGCAAAGGGGGAGTCACAGAAGTAATCATACATTCATAAACATGAACATAAAACTGTACGTGTATTCCCAGCACTTGGGAGGCAGAGGCAGGCGGATTTCTGAGTTTGAGGCCAGCCTGGTCTACAGAGTGAGTTCCAGGACAGCCAGGGTTACACAGAGAAACCCTGTCTCGAAAAAAAACAAAACAAAACAAAACAAAAAAAAACTCAAAAAAACCAAAACAAAAAACTGAAATCTAACGGACATTCTGACTGTGGATGATGGATTTACCCTCCATACATTTGGCACCAGAGTGGAATACACACACTTTTTGTGGTGCTGGGGAATATACCTAGGACATTCTTCATGAGAGGCCTATGTTCTACAACTAAGCTACCCATGGCTAGGAGATGATAATTGTTATTTGCACTGCTAGAGGTTGAACTCAGGGCCTCAAGCATGCTGTCAAAGTATTCTGCTAAGCAACTGCCTTAGCGCCAGAGATAACTTGATTGACAGACTGGGAGTTGCTTAAGGGCATATAATGTATAGAGGGCTAGGTGTCTTAACAATGCATGGAACAGTCCATCATAACAAAGGATTATTTGGCCCAAAACATCATGATTGTAAAGGTCAAGACATCCTGAGGCAAAGGAAACAGATATGAATGCTGGGATCCAAGCATCTGTGACAGTGAACAGGAAGATACTCAGAGCTCCTACACCTTAAGGACTTTTGGTTTTATTTCAAGGGGGAAAAAAAGAGCAGAGGACTGAGGGTATTGTTGGTAACTGATGGCAGTGTGGTGTGACAGACCTGAAGGACAAGAACAGTCGGCATGTGAGACAGGCAGCTCTGTAACACAAGCTTCTAGAAACTCCAGAAGCTGGAGAAACAGATGATGGAGGGGAGAGTGTGAAGTAGTTGCAAGGATTCCTGCTACAAACGTTTAGTCTGAGGAAAGAGGGTGCCTCAGGACACACTGTCACTCTCCAGTGGGTGCATATGACAGGTAATAGCATGTCTGTCCTTTCAGAATTTTCTCCAGGGAGGTGGAATAGTCTCTAAGGTTTGATGAATATTTTCCTCATAAATAGGAGAAAATTTCCTTCAAAAACCGTAGACAAAAATATCCAGTCCCCACATCCCCATGCAACACATAGCTCAGGATGGTCTCAAACTCTGGACCCTGCCTTAGCCTCCCCCAGTGCTGGGATGGCAGGCCTCTGCAGCAGGTCCACCTCCCCTTCTTTTGCTGTGAAAGTGAGGTATGATGACATACAAAGCATTCTGTTCATACAGACTCAGAGAATCAGACTAGGTACCTACCCTTCCTTCTTTTTCCCTCCCTCCCTCCCTCCTTCCTTCCCTCCCTTTCTTCCTTCTTCCCTTCCTTTCCCAGTGTAGCCCTGGCTGCCCTGGAACTTAATTTTTAGATCGGGCTAGCTCTGAGTTTATAGAGATCCCCCCAGCCACTGTCTCTTGAATACTTGGTAAAGGCATGATTCTTTAATGTATAAATTATTCTACATAAATAATCAAAAGTTTAGGAATTAATAAACGAGTGCTTGGTTCTACTTAGTATATTCTCAAGAATGTATTTTTTCTTAATTATTTCATTAGAGATATAAAATATTATAAAAAACTATTTTATTATTAAACATATACAAGTATATCTATGCTATATAGCACACAGTTTGAAGAGTAATAAACCAACACAAACTAACCACCAAGTAGTAATTCATTTTAAACAGTAACAAATTTTCACAAATAATTTGGTTGTGTCAGTGACTTTTAAGATGACAATTTACATTAAAAGTAAGAAAAGTGCACTTCAACTTAACCCGTTCCCATCACAGCACTACTATTACTAAATTAAAAAAAAAAAAAAACAAACCACATGAAAGATGAAATAAGCAAGCTAAAAACCAACAATCCTTGATTTTATTTTTACCATCTGACTCTGTTCATATTCCATTTGAAAGTTAATCAAAATGGGTGTGTTTTTTTAACTGTTTTGTTGACCTGAAGCTGGCAATTTTGTGACATTATGATTTGAACTGTTTGTTCAAATGGTCTTACCTCTAAAAACTGCAAAAATAAATAAATGCATCAGTTTAGCCTTTTAATTGGCTTAATTTTTCTCTAGTGAAGTTACAGTTTCCTATTTGACAAATTTTGAGATTATAATATACCATTACACAACCTTTAATAAAATACTAAAACATTATGTAAAACTTTATATTTAACTTACTTACATGCAACTGTGTAGTTGGTGCAAAGCTATGTTAAGCTGTAATGACACATATATGCCTTTTCTACAAAGAAGGGTCACATATTCAAACCCCAAAGCTCTTTAAAATCAAGAATTATGTGAACTGATACATTTAGTTTACAAAGAAATGGAAAAAGTGAGCTTTATTTTTCCCTTCAGTAGGGTAAAAATATCTTTTTAATAACAATAAGGAAAACATTTTTTCCTCAAAAAACAGCTGTTTTAGATTTTTTTATCCCAATGTACTCTTCCATACACGTTTATTCCATTCCAAACACAGTATTAACAGTAGTCTTTTAGGAATTACTTACCCAATGAAAGCCACCATCTGCTCCACGATGTGCTTGCTGAAAGTTACTATAACAAAGATTTTCTGAAAGAAAACACCAGTTAAAATAATCAGTCATTTAAAAGAACTACCTGTAATTTCCAAAGTATAATTGTTTAAAAGAAGGTGGTATACTACCCTTAACTGTAATTTTAATGTTTTTTTTATTTTATTTTATTTTTTTTTAAATAAGAGACCATTTAATTTAAATGGTAGTTTGTATTTTAAAGATGCTTTTCCTTAAGCACAGCCGTAGTCTTTTACTAGGATACAGGACTGTCTCAGAGAGCCTGTGAGTCATGAAATCCGAGCCTGGGAGGGAACAGTGGAGAAGTCACTCCATTTTAAGAGCTCTATACAAAGCAGAAGCCATGGGCTCCCATATGAGTCCACTATGATTACTCTAACAGGAGCCTGGCCTAAATGTACTTCAGAGATTTTAGGAAGACAGCCTGTCTTTTTAGGAAGGTTTTACAGTAACATTATCAAAGTTCCCAGAACCTGAACAAGCCTGATTTCCCAGGCTTAGGGCTATCAAGTTTTTAGTTTGGTGAGAATGAAGTTCAGCCTCTTTTGATTAAAGATATAGATGCCTGACACTAAAACAGAAAAAAGAGGGCTGGGTGTGGTGGCGCACGCCTTTAGACCCAGATCTTGGGAGGCAGAGGCAAGAGGATCTCTGTGAGTTTGAGGCCAGCCTGGTCTACAGAGGGAGTTCCAGAGGGCTACACAGAGAGACCCTGTCTTGACAAAAACAAACAAACAAACAAACAAACAAACAAAACCCCCCAGATACCTGTAGGGATAATAGTAAATATTCTCAGCTTCATTCAACACAGGTGAGCACAAACTACTTACTATGGATAGCATCAAGCAATAGTAAGGGCTTTTAGGAAACAAAAAGCTGAGAACACTTCTTACATCTTGATAATTTCTACAAATGGTAGAAAACTGGTACAGAAACTCTCCCTCTCACACACAGACACACATGCACACAGAGCCACCACTGACATGGAAGTGCAGGGAAAGGGAAGGTCATGCTTAGCTGTAGGACTAACTAGGGATTCAACAGTTTCTATTTAACTTTAGCTTATAAGGATGCATAATAATAATTCTGTGAATAAAGCTGAATTCCTGGAGTTTCTCCACGTTCCTGACAACGGGCTCTTTAGTACTCTGTTGTTTGTTCAATAATCACATTAGCTAACGTA
The DNA here is from genome assembly GCA_021653895.1 of Mastomys natalensis. Classification (NCBI taxonomy): domain Eukaryota; kingdom Metazoa; phylum Chordata; class Mammalia; order Rodentia; family Muridae; genus Mastomys; species Mastomys natalensis. The sequence continues at coordinate 496,908 of JAJTUV010000028.1, forward strand.
ACCAAAGGGGAGGTGAGAATAGAACAAAGGACAGTGGCCTTCTTCTTCCCTACTCTCTACAACCATGAGGCACTGAGCAGGCAAGATGGCTCTAAAACACACACGAGGGTTCTAGGAATGGTGGAAGGACATAACAACCTAACAAGACAGCTGTTAAAGTAAACGTAGAGGGGAAAGCAATAGTAGAGAGGGCTACACCAAGAACCAGTTATTCTTGGAGCCATAAATCTTTCAACAATCAACAGAAATAATGGTTGTGACTTTCAGTGATTTCGACACCATAAGCTTTCCCTACCATCATTGCCTAACAATGTAAAATCAGCCTGTGCCCAATAATTGCACAACTTCATTGCTTGAGAAACAAAACAAAACATGCTTTTTATATGTAACAGCTTAAAAACTCAGTGGGCTGGGTAGGACATAAAATGTATCAGCCATTTAAGAACCCATGTCTCAGTCTTGAAAGCTGTAAGTTTGAGGGGGATTCTACCAGATAAGTACAAGGCATAAACCAGTGAATGTTTTTCTTACTCATGTGCATACAAAGAACAAAGGAGCCAGGTGGTGGCACATACCATTAATCCCAGCACTCAGAAGGGAGAGGCAGCTGGAACTCTGTGAGTTCGAGGACAGTCTGGACTACAGAGAGAGCTCCAATACAGCCAAGGATACAGAGAGAGGATGTCTCAAAAAAATAAAAACAAAAACAAAACAAAAAGCCAAACACACACACACACACAAAACCTCAAACAAACAAACAAAAAGCCCAACAACAATAAAACCCACCAAACCAAACAACACACACACACACACACACACACACACACAAAAAGGCTAAGTAAGGTAAAGGATCTGAGCAGAGGAACTAATGAACGGCACTCAAATCAACACAGAAGAGACCACGTGCTAAAGTGTCCTTAATGGCCAAAACCAAGGAACTAAGATTTCTGACCCTTAAGGTTCACAATCCAATTAAGTGTGTGTGTGTTCATGGGGATGCAGACAGGCAAAAACCAGTAGTCATGGTAAGATGCACACAAATAGACAATCTAGGCAGAAGTTGAATCTACCTAGCGAACAAGAAAGTTTTGATCCAATATAATAGATGTACTGGTGGGGATTTTTTCAAGGAAGATTAACAGACAGCAAGAAATTAATAAAAATAACTTATTGGAAAGCTGTCTAAAGTTAAGCTGAGGGAAAAAAAAAGGATGAAAGAAAAGCAAATGAGGAGATGGGCTTTAGTAGAGCACAGAAGCATTCGTGTGTGGGTGTTTCTCTGGACTCTCGAACTGACCAAATGTTTACGTTACTCATTAATACTGCCTACTCAGGGAATGAGAAAGGCTTGTTCTAAGCTACATCTGGATGCACACCAAGTGACACGCCTTAATAAGGCAAGTTACCATGTAAAAAGGAACACAGTAAACATACCCCACAGTCAGGAAAAGAATCCAGATCCATGCCTTAGAAAGACAAATGGTTTCCTTTCTTTTTTTCTCTATATAGTAGGTAGAGGAACCACTTTAACCTCCAGAGCTTGTTCTGGATTCCAGGTCCTAAGGCCTTTTTCCTTCTGCACAACTACCTCATATGTCACTGGGCCTGATAATCAGTAGGCAGTAAAACACTTACTTTTTTTAGTTTCCTTAATTCCACCTGTCAGCATTCTTTTTTTTTTTTTTTTTTGGTTTTTTCGAGACAGGGTTTCTCTGTGTAGCCCTGGCTGTCCTGGAACTCACTCTGTAGACCAGGCTGGCCTTGAACTCAGAAACCCGCCTGCCTCTGCCTCCCAAGTGATGGGATTAAAGGCGTGCGCCACCACCCGGCACCTGTCAGCATTCTTATAGACACATATTGCTTATTAGCCACTTAAGTCTGACTACTGTACTTACAACACTTCCTTTATCCCAGAATTCTACAGGGTTTAAAATATGAGGTACAATATGAATTGAGCCAGGCAGTGGTGGCAAATGCTTTTAATCCTAGCACTTAATAGGCAGAGGCAGGCAGATAGATCCCTCAGTTTGAGGCCAGCCTGGTCTGCAGAGTGAGTTCCAGGACAGTCAAGGCTACACAGAGAAACAAAACAAGCCAGAATTGGTATATCCTAGAAGAAAATCTATTTATCTAAAAGTACTATCAATTTTGACCACTTTTCTGAAATGAAAAGGTCTGACAAGCCACACATAATAGCTACAGATAAGGTGCTTTGCATTTAAATTTTACAATAATTTTCCTTACGGATGAGGCCCCTGGTAGGTCTACCAGGCCTTCATGGGGAGGCCATATATCTATGAGTACATGTGAAGCACAAATTGGATGAGATGAATTCAAAATTAAAACAAGTATGGAAGGTGGTAAGGAGGAGAGTGAATAAAATGAAAATGTATTATACAAAATAAACAAAAAAGAAACAGGCAATAAAAATGATAATACTATAAGGAAAGTTACTATATTCAAGAAGTATAAAATAAGACAAACAGATTTACAGCTCATGGGGCTGGAGAGATGGCTTAGTAGCTAACAGCACTTGTTGCTCTTGAAGAGGAATGGGGTTTGGCACCAAAGGGACAGATTCTCCAGGCTCCATGGCACCAGGCATACATGCAGTACACACTTCATGCAGGTGAAACATTCAAACACATGAGACAAAGTATATGTACAGATTACATTAGGAATTAAAATGACTGAGTCCTTAGATATTAACTAAAAAAGCTATGTCAGCATTGGTTTTGTTTTTTGAGACAGGTTTTCTCTGCGTAGTCTTGGCTCTCCTGGAACTCACTCTGCAGACCAGGCTGGCTTTGAACTCAGAGATCTACTTGCTTCTGCCTCCTGTGTGCTAGGATTAAAGGCATGCACCAACATGCCAGACATCTCTCCCTCCTTTAAAAAGATTTATTTGTGCATGGGTGTTTTGTCTACATGTGTCTACATGAACTATGTACATTCAGCACCTGCAGAGGCCAGAAGAGGCTATCAGATGCCCCAGGATTAGAGCTACGAATGGTTGTTAGCAGCCATGTGGGTGTTGTGAACTGAACCTGGGTCCTCTGAAAGAGCAGCCAGTGTTCTTTACTGCTGAACCATTTCTCAAGTCCCTCACCATCACTAGGGATAGACTTTTATTTTTAGAGACATTAGTTCATTGCTCTTAACTTTCTTTTTTAGTAAATTCTTACTTGCTGTGAAACACACTGATTTAGATTTTTATTACTGAGAGTTGCCCTTAGATGGAACAATTCACAGTCCAAGGCACGGCTGCTCTCCCTCACTGAGGTTCTTAGTCTCTTTATCTGTGTGTGCAGATCTTAAAGATGTCAAGAGTGGCTCTGGGGGCTGGCAGAGTCTCACTTCTCTAACCACACAACCCATACTTCCTCACGGCTTCAACTACCCTTCTCTTGCTCACAAACATCTGCCTGGCTTTCCGTAAAGGACATTGGTGACAAGCAAGTATGTGACTATGCAGTATGTGAATGAAAGGTGATCCTCTTTCAGGTGGCAGTCAGTAAAGAAAGCACAGCTTTGACTGTGTACGTGAAAATGATAGGCATTTTCTTACACAAGCACACTACTTTTTTTTTTTTTTTTTTTAATAAAGAAAGCAAGAAGGAAGAGGAAAGAAGAAAAAAAGCAGAATTTATGTACTTCTAAAGTTGCATACTTTATTATCTAACTAATGGAAGGAAGAACCAAGCAAGAGCCAAGTCCTATCGAGGGTCTGTCAAGTCATTAAGCAGCGACTCAGCGGTAATTACCTGGATATGCATTTTAATGATTGCTTTTCCAATCAGGGTTGCACCAAAGAAGGTCCAAAAAGGTACAAGGAAGTGTCCACATGTGATTCCAGCCAGGTCAAACAGAGGATTTGGAATCTATCAAGAGAAGAAAAAAAAAGACTTCTATCAATAATTCAAAGAAAATGTTTTAAAAACTCATTGGTGTGTGGTGTCCTGCTTTAATCATCGGCTTCTATATGACATGAGATAAAGGTCTCTGGTCAGCATCTGACACTGTTCAGAAGACTAGAGAGGAATTCTAATAGCAGTCCTTAAATCTGCAGAAATATAATCCCTTTTAGTAGATTTCTGCTCATTGGTGGCTGTTTTCTTTGGTAAGATATGAATTGTTAAGATTATTAGTTCTAAGTAAATTCTTACCCAAAGTCCAATTATCTGGAAGTGTTCCTATCGTTAGTAAACATGTGAAGTCCCTGACTACACTCACTGATGGATGCTCTCACCATTTAATCGCACTGCACGCCTGCAGCTGCAGCATCTGGGAGGTAAAGCAGGCTAGGGTTCAAGGGGACTCATGGCCACAAAGTGGATTCAGGATTGAGTAGATTGAGGTCTTGCTCAAAATAATTCATTATTTGTATTTTATATTAAGAAAGCCTAAGGCCCTAGGAACAAGTGGCACATTTTAAAAAGATCACGGGTGGAGATATGTAAGCACACCAATTTAGATGTTTTGAATACTCTGTCCTAGACAAAGAAGTGATTCACCATAAATACCTTTCCCAACATTCCCACATTAAAACAATTTCATGTAAAAATGTGAAGAAACCACAACTGTTTTTGAGCACTTCATTTATTTTTCTCCCACAGAAATACTCTGCCCTTGTGACTGTTGGCTGAGCCATTTGTAAGCCAATTAATTTATATAATTTTTATTTTTGAACTCTGAAAGAAAAGCCCAGTTGTTTAAAAAAAATATTTGCCATGTACAGTCTTCTAAGTACACTGTCCTGACTAAATGCTTGACTGTCCTGACTAGTCAAGCATTCTCTGCCGTGACTCTCAGACTCTACACTCAGACTCTTCCTGTAACTGTACAAAGTGCAGACACCACATCTTACCTTTTTTTTTTTTTTTTTAATGCTCACAAGTCTATGAAATATAATTATTTCTTTTCTTTTTCTTTTTTTTTTTTTTTTTTGGTTTTCGAGACAGGGTTTTTCTGGGTAGCCCTGGCTGTGCTAGAGCTCACTTTGTGGACCAGACTGGCTTTGAGCTCAGGAGATCCACCTGCACTGAGATTGAAGGAGAGCACCACCACTACTAACTACTGTTGATTTATTTATTTATTTTATGTATATAAGTATACTGTAGCAAGAGGGCATCGGATCCCATTACAGATGGTTGTGAGCCACCATGTGGTGGCTGGGAGCTGAACTCAGAACTTCTGAAAGAGCAGTTTCTACAGCCCAGCTACTGTTTATTTTCATGCTTTAATCCACAGTAAAAGGAGGGTTTAAAATGAAAATCAGAACAGACATAAATTCTAACTTGTCAGCCTGCTAGGAGTTTCACTTTGGTTGGATACTCTCAGAAAAGGATAGTCAAGCCATTAGGAGACATGCCTGCTACTGTTGGTTGTTTTTCCTGAAGTTATTATAACTAAATAAACCAGAAGTACAATTAGAATTAAAACCATTTGATTGTAGGGCTAGAGAGATGGCTCAGAGGCTGCTCTTCCAGAGGGGTTCAATTCCCACACACATGGTGGCTAACAACCATCTGTCACTGTAGTCCTAGTGGATTCAATGCTTCTTCTTGTCCCTGCAGACACCAGTTACAGACATGCAAACAGGCAAAACACCCATGTACCCGAGGCTGGTAATAAACCCTCACATCTGCTGTGTCACCAGGGATGATCCTGGACTTCTGATCCCATTGCCTGACTCTTAGGGCTAGGCTGAGGCTGTGTCACACATGGTTTCACAATATATCCTCATGAACTCTATCAGCCTTGTAAGGGAGCCTCTTTGGGTCACTTTTACATCTGCTGTCACTATTGTCATAGAGGCTGCGTTAGAAAAGGAGCTATATTGGGAAAACGTCTAGTACTTCCAGGATCAACAACAGTAATTCAGGTACATGGACATTTTGGCTTACGCGTGTGTGTGTGTGTGTGTGTGTGTGTGTGTGTGTGTGTACATCTGTGTGTATCAGGGATCTATCTGTCTTCATCTCCCATCCTGCCATTACTGATATTACAGGTGTAAGTCACTACCCAGATGTTTTATGGGGATTCTGAGAATCCAAACTGAATTCCTCATGCTACCAAGGCACCCACCCAAACCTAAACAGGAGCTAAGAAGTCTTAAGTCAGATTTTTAACAAATCTTCCTATTAGTACTTGAAATGCTGGAAAAAGACTTCCTAATTCATTTCATTATTAATTCTTCATAGGAATAATGGATTTTACTTCTTTGTTGTCACCAAATTAAGCCTTGAGGATTAAAGCCACCCTAGTCTACAAAGCGAGCCCATGACAGCCAGGACTTGTTACACAGAGAAACCCTGTATCGAAAAACCAAAACCAACTAACCAACCGACCAAAAAAAACAAACACAAAACAAAAAAGGAGGGTAGAGGGATGGCTCAGAGAATAATTTAGTTTCCAGCACCCACCTCTAACCTTTGCAGGCATCAGATATGAATGTGATACACATACATACATAAAAGAACACAAAACACTAATATGCACAACAAACAAATTGATCAAAATATATTCATAGCATTTAATGACATTTATAACTTTAAATATAATCTACTTACAGAAGCACAGGCCAAAATTCCGAAAAATCCAACTTTCTGTACTAGTTTTTGAACTGCCAGTTTAGCCCGTGATGCAAAGTCCTATAAAACAAAGATTTTGAATATTAATAAAAAGTACAAAGAAGAAAAACAACTTTTATTTTTAAGATTTTCTATTCCTTTATTTGTGGCTGTGTATGTATACATACACATGTGCAGATGGCTCTCTCCTCCCACAGTGTAGGTTCTGGGGATTGAACTCAGGTCATTAGGCTTGGAGACAAGTATCTTTACTCAAAGACGCATCTTGTTGCCCCAGAAGACAACTTTTTATGATAGTTTATTGTATTATATATCTTATAATCTGATACCAATTGATTCTTATTTGTTTGTATACAGATTCTTGCTTTGTAATGCAGGCTGGCCTTGAACTCATGATCCTTCTATTTCCCCTCCTGGGTGCTAGGAATCTAGGTATGTATCACCACCCATGACTCATCCTGATTCATACTGAGTAGCAGGTTGTTTGTGGGAAAACATTCAAGTCTTCAAAAAGTACCACATCCTTAAAATCTTTCCACATTTAAGAATGGACTGTTGTACCTTTGGGGTTTTCTCTGGATGCTTTAGAGAAGACAGAATATGGTAAACCACATGTGCTAAATCACTGTTTGAAACCCTGGTTCAACTTGTCTTTTTCTTTTTCCTATAATAACAGACTTAATCTCCAAGTAATAGCACGGTAGAAAGCCTGAGTTTTCAAGGCAATGAAGACATCTCTGCCTAAACTAGCCATTTTGAAATTCATGCTCCCATGCCAGAGTTCTGGAAGCTTTCCTCTTCCCCTAAGTGCTCTTTGTACCTGCTAACTACCATCTCTCCATCATCCCCTTCCCATGCCCAAGAGAAGAGATTGATTATTTTAGACCAACATATTAGCTTCCACATACCAGTGACAATTAGTAGTATTTATCTTTCTGTCCTGGAATTTTTGTTGTTGTTTTTTGAGACAGGGTTTCTCTGTGGACAGGGTTTCTCTGTGTAGCTCTAGCTGTCCTGGAACTTAGAGTTGCCTGTCTCAGCCTCCCAAGCCCTGGCCACTATGCCTGGATGGAAATTTTAGTTTTTACAAATGGTGAAAGTCAGTTTGTTGTCATTATCATTTATTTATATAGACATTTCCGTCTATCATGACGACAATGATGACTAGAGAGATCTACCCGTCTTTATCTCACTGGTGTTGACCATATGGTCATACAGTGCCATTTCTTGCTCTTATTTAGGTGACGATTATCTAGACTTGAGTCCACATGCCTGCCCAGCAAACCTTTCCTCACTGAGCCATCTCCACAGCCACACCAGTAAAGTTTTAATTCGAAGTAGTCTTAAGGACTGACTTCATGGCCTCCATGAACTCTAACAGAAATATCCCAAATCTAAAAATTTAATAGGAACATCATTCTTTTATCACCCTACATGTTTTACATTATAAGTGTAATCTTGCTTTCTTAGTTGCCATTCAAGTTAAAAGTTATGTATTTATTTGAGACAGGGTTTCACTGTATAACCCTGGGTCCCAGCCTGGAACTCCTAGAGATCACCCTGCCTCTGCCTCCTCAGTGCTAAGATCAAAGGCATGAGCCACCATGCCTCGTATGTTTTTTGTTTTTGTTGTAAATTACATACTTATTTTTTAAAAATTTATTTATTTTATATATGAATTTTATCATGTGCATATAGTATGCCTGCAGAAGCCAGAAGGTGACACCAGCTTTCCTGGAGGTAGAGTCAGAGATGACCCATCATGTATACTAGGAACCAAATCTGGGTCCTCTGCAAGAATAAAGAGTAGCCACAGCTCTTAACAGAAGAGCCATCTCTCTAGCCCTCAGTATTTTCTATCATTTGTATAATTAAAAAAAAAAATAAAATTTCAATCAGATGAGAGTGCCAGCATATTCCCCCATTATCATAAATTATGCAGTTGAGTTTCCTCCATTTTAGGAAATTACAAGGTCAGCACAACTGGAGTGCAATATTTTGGTCATGTTGTCTCCTCTAGCTGGTAAGTTTTATTTGTTTGTTTCTGTGTGTAGCCCTGGCTGTCCTGGAACTCACTCTGGAGACCAGGCTGTCCTTGAACTCACAGAGAGCCGCCTGCCTCTGCCTCATGAGTGCAGAGATTAAAGGTGTATTCCACCATCTCCCAGTGGTACAAGTATCTGTATAATTTGACAGTTATTTTCATGTTGATTTAAAAGTAATACTGTCCATGAATTATTATACTTGTATTTTAACTTGCTTTTAAAACATTCAGTGGGAGAATTTTACTTTTTTTATATAATTTGGCAATTCACAGTAAAAACCCAGAAATGTCATCTAATATCACCAGAAAAAACCCTCAGTTCTTAAGGTTTAAAAGAAATATTTTAAACAAAAGTTGCTGTCTTTTACTTCAAGTACAATGAATAAGCCAAATAAAAATATGCAGTGCCGGGCAGAGGTGGCACACGCCTTTAATCCCAGCACTTGGGAGGCAGAGACAGGCGGATTTCTGAGTTCGAGGCCAGCCTGGTCTACAGAGTGAGTTCCAGGACAGCCAGGGCTACACAGAGAAACCCTGTCTCGAAAAACAAAACAAAACAAAAAAAGGTTGCAATATTTTTTAAATAAAAGCAGAAGAAAAAGATTACCAAGAAATTTATGTTAGGTATTTAATTCTCCAGTTACATATAAAAGAAAATTAGCATTTCATTTTAATATTCTTATAGTATCTGTGGGAACAATGTTGAGAGTCCAATTTGATTGTTTCTTCAAATGTCATTCATTTGCCACTTTATAAAAAAAAAAAATGTACCACTAACAATAGATTCCTTTTTATAGTTTCACTTCTCTGCACTCACATTTCACAGCCTTTATCTATGTCACAGTCTAAGTGCCTGAGAGGACATGCTCATTTTCTTTTTTTTTTTTTTTTTTTTTTTTGGTTTTTCGAGACAGGGTTTCTCTGTGTAGCCCAGGCTGTCCTGGAGCTCACTCTGTAGACCAGGCTGGCCTCGAACTCAGAAATCCGCCTGCCTCTGCCTCCCAAGTGCTGGGATTAAAGGCGTGCGCCACCACCGCCCGGCGACATGCTCATTTTCTACCTCTCCTTAAATAAATTACATAATTCACAATTCGTACCAGTTTTTGTTTTTCTCACTTATAAACCCATTATCTGGAAAGTTCCATTTCCCAGCCCCACCCACCATGACTAGGCATCTATTGAGCTTGTACTTTTGAAACAGCTGCAGAGATGAGCAACATATTCTCCAAGGCTGTAAGAAAGCAGAGGAGGAGACAGCCATTTATACCACCAGAGGCTTCAAGACCTAACAGGAAAGGAGCAAGCCTTACACTGTCCTATCTCCAGATCACCACTGCTTTATATTTCCTCTAAAAAAAAAAAAAAAAAGAGAGAGAGATTTAGGATTACCAGAGAAGAGAAACTACAGGACTGATTGTAAACAGAAAAATGCTAATCTTTGGCTGTAACATTTTAAGTATAAATATTTTAAATAATATTTATCTCCAAGCAGTAACAGGCCTCTTTATTTATTGAATTGATTTTGGTCTTTTGGAACTTGCTTTGTAGACCAGACTAGCCTTGAACTCATAGAGATCTACCTGCCTCTGACCTAGAAGGATGGATTAAAAGTGTTTGTTAGCATGCCCAGATTGAAAAAAAAAACACTTTTTAAAAGCAGCATTTAAATGAATATAACAATCCTGAGGAAAAATACTGTATTGTCTTGATATCTTATGGAAGTTTAAGTAAACTGTCTTTCCTTTTAATTGAAAAAAAATTTTTTTTTAAATATACATTCTGCTAGATGTGTTTCTGGTGCCCATGGAGGCTGTAAGATTGCACTGGATCCTATGACACAGAAGTTAAAATGATGGGGAATTGAACCTGGGTGCTCTGCAAGAGCAGCAAATGCTTTTAATTGATGAGCTATCTTTCCAGCCTCTAACTTGACTTTTGTTTTTTTTTCAAAGATTTCTTTATTTAATTACTTGTGGGTTTTTGTTGTTTGTTTGTTTGATTCTTGAGACAGGCTTTAAAGATCCACCTGCCTCTACCTCCTGAGTGCTGGGATTAAAGATATGCACCCAAACTACCAGTCCTTAAAGATTTATTTCTATTATCATTTTAACATTTTACTGAGTCTTTATGAATTTCACATTATGTACACCAATCCCATTCATCTTCCTGTCCCTGCCCTCTGCCCTTACAACCTCCCCACAAAAAAATTTAAAATAGACTACACACACACACACACACACACACACACACACACACACACACACAAACGTCCTAGTGCGTGTAGTGTCCCACAGTACACCTTTTTTTTCTACACATCTTTACTTGGAAAAATTTGTTGCAGTGAGTCATTGGTCTGGTTCGAGGCCTCTGGCTTCTGTTAATACTAGAACCTCACCAGAGCACCTCTAGGATATCCTGTTGTTGCCCTACGTAACGAAGATCCTGCAGCTTTGGATCTGTAGGACTAGCCCTTTCATGTGCTCCAGCAGATCATAGATGGGGTAGATGTTGGGAGGGTCAACTCAAAGCCCTGGATCTGGGCCTAGTAGGTAGCTGAGTTGGTCAGCCCTCCAGCTTTCCTGCACCACCAGGACCAACTCTGCTTTCTTGCTCTCATGACCTCAGAGGCCAGCTCACCTGCCTGCTACAAGTGGCAAGGGACAACTGGGGAGGGGGCATCTCCCCATTGTCCAAGCCACCCATAGTCTAGGGGCGGGGCCAGTTCACCAGCACTCATGCTCCGGGGGTTTGATGTCCGCCTACTGAACCATCAGGGTCAGCTCTACTGTGCTGCAGGCAGGAGCTGGGTCAGCTCAGCATGGTGCCTCAGGTGGCACTTCAGATATCTGCATGGCCTTTGCTGGTAACATGGGCCTGGGACATCAACACAACCCTGGCTGCCACAGGATCACTGACCCAAACATGGCTCCCAGCAGTAGCATGGGTCCAGATGTCCCTATGGCTTCAGGTGGCAGGCAGCATAGGCCACTCGGATCAGCATGACACCAAGAGACAGCATGGTCCTCAGATATCCACATGGTGTCTGATGGCAGTCCAGACCACAGACATGGACACAGACCCCAGCTATAGCAGAACCATTGACCCAGACAAGGCCTTTAGCAGCAGCCTGGACCACAATCTCACCATGGCCTCCTTATATCTACTTGTTCCTCAATGACATTGAGTTCCACCTTTCTCCACAGTGTCCTAACGAACCCCTTTGGCTTTATGTTCTCCTCCATTTTTCCACCACATATGCCATCTTTCCCAGCTCTCCACCATACATTTGTCCATCAGAGTAGTGCTCACAGCAGGTAACTGGGTGTCTTTCTTTTGGCTTCCCCAGGCCAGTGCAGCTTGGGCCAATGCTTGAGTATCTTTGTTCTCCATATTTACTATCATCAGTTATTTGTATGTGTTTCTATACGTGAATATGTGCAAATGACAGGCCAGAAGAAGGTGTCAGATCCCCTGGAGCTAAAGTTATGAGCCACCTCATGAGGGTGCTGGGGACTGAATTTGGGTCCTCTCGAAGGAAGCAAACGATCCTAACCACTGAGCCATTTCTAAAGCCCCTTCCCACCAGCTTAATTGATTACATGCTAAAACTCATTCTGATCTAATAGTGTTCTTGATTTTGTTACTGAACTAGCTTCAAGGTTAGTATTAAAAACCTCAGAGTAGGCTTGGTATAGTGATGTACACCTTAATCCCAGCACTGGGGAGGCAGAGGCACACACATGCACATGTGTGTGTGTATACACACACTTACAGGATGAAAAACTGAATGTAACTAGAAATCTGAAAAATCCACATTTTGTTCTTACTCATTATATTATCTAGTGTGATTTCATTAAACTAATAAACAAAATTTCATTGTGAAATTTAGTCACAATGGCATCTTTTTATTATGTTAAATTTTTTTAAACATGGGTGTTTTAATTGGATGCCACATGTGTGCCTGATGCCCAGAGGCCAGAACAGGGTCTCAGATTCCCTGGTATTGTAGTTAACTAATGGCTGGGAGCTGTCACATACATGTTAGGAATCTGAACAACAGCCAGTGCTTTTCTTTTTTGTTTTTTTTTTTTTGGTTTTTTGAGACAGGGTTTCTCTGTGTAGCTGGGCTGTCCTGGAACTCACTCTGTAGACCAGGCTGGCCTCGAACTCAGAAATCCGCCTGCCTCTGCCTCCCAAGTGCTGGGATTAAAGGCGTGCGCCACCACCGCCCGGCCCAGCCAGTGCTTTTCAATAACCACTTGAGCTATCTTTCCAGACCCTGACATTCTCTCCTTAATGAACAGAATAAAACTGTAAGATTACACATATGATACAAATACATACTGTGTACTATGGGTTGACACAGTCTGTATGGTCTTTGAAAGGTCATCAGCTTATGGAGACACTGCCTTGTGCATGAAACCATCACAAAGAGGGCAGCTGTACTAGTCCCCATTCCTTTCTTTCTCTTTCTTTCAGTTGTTTTTGAGACAGGGTTTCTTTCTCTGTGCAGCCTTGGTTGTCCTGGAACTGGCTCTGTAGACCAGGCTGGTCTTGAACTCAGAGATCTGCCTGACTCTGTCTTTCCAGTGCTGGGATTAAAGGCATGTGCCATCACCTCCAGGTATTCTTTTCTTTAAAAAAAAAAATTGAAATTAAATATAATTACATCTTTCCTACCTCTAATCCTTCCAATGTATCTTCCCTTGCAGTCTCTCAAATTTATGGTCTTCTTTTTCTTTGTTTTACACACATACTCTTGGTTATACTCTTGAATATATAAAAACAACCTGTTCTGTTCATATAGTATTACTTTTACATAGACAACTGAGGGGCCAACCACTTGGTCCTTCCTTCTCTTTTACCATGATACACTCTAACATATTGTCATGCAACAAGAGGCCTTCACAGGCTAAGGCCCGTATGTCATGGACATCCCAGCATACAGAACTATATAAGCTAAATAAAATCTTATGGTGTATAATTTACTCAGTTTCTGTTACTCTGCTATAGCAGGAGAGAACAGGCAACAGTACTATTTCTACAGACATTTATTTCAATTACACATATGTTAGGCTCTGGAATGCAAAATACAATGCATTTTGGTATTATGGGCTATAGCAAAAATTGCACCTAAACCAGCATCAGTGATCAAACCTCAACTTAGCATAAAGTGAATTTCGTGGCACTTCACTCAAACTATACCTTCATATATTAAATAGAAATTGGTACATAATTTACAATAAAGAACAATCATGTCAAATGCTAAAATAGGAAGCTGTTAATCATGATCAGGCTTCCATGGATTTCATGGTATACAGATGTAAACTGTCATCAAATTCACTTTTGTATAAGGAATAGGCAGTTCAAATATAGGAGGGCAGTGTGTTAGAGTACTAGCTGAGCAAGCATCAAGACAGAGTTTAAATCCCAGACTGGGAAAAGCCCAGTAAGGCCATGCAGTTTATAACTCTAGTGCTGTGGGAGACAGTGGACACTGGGACCTGTTGTTCACCAGTCTCCAGATTAGAGAGAGAGAGAGAGAGAGAGAGAGAGAGAGAGAGAGAGAGAGAGAAAATATACATATAGTATACACACGTGTGTATGTGCCCGAAGCCAGAGGAAGGCATCAGATGTCCTGGTCAGGGTCTCTCTCTCTCTCTCTCCTCCCACCCTCCATAGGATCTCTCTATGTAGCTCTGACTATGCTGAATCTTTTTATACAGATCAGGCTAGCCTCAAAAATCATAGATCTGCCTGCTTTTGCTTTCTGAGTACTGAGGTTAAAAATGTGTGATACCATGCCTAGCTCACACAAAATTTCTTTTTAAAACAGAAACTGAACAAATGTATACTATACAAATTAAAAATATACATTTTGATGGATTTTATAAAAACAAAAGCGTTGATAGCCACTGAGACGAGACACAGAACATTCTTCTAGGGAGTCAGCCCTCTCACCAGAGCAGTCGCCCTCCCACACGTTCAGAGCATAGCTTTAGCTTCTCCTATTTTTGAGCTTAGTAAGAACAGGATTATTGCAGTATGTCTTCTTGCAGGTCTGGCATTGTTAGCTCTACATTACATCTAGTGTTTCTTCCATGCTGTTAATGTGGAGTAACCAAACTGCTAAAGTGATATGCGTTATTCTACTGTATGAATACGCCACAATTTGTTCTAATGTTAGTACAATACTAAGGTTGATGTTAGTTTGAAGGAATTATAAATAATATACAGTGGTGGCATATGTCTTTAATCCTAGCATTTTGGAAACTGAGGCAGGTGGACCTCTGTGAATTCAAGGACAGCCTGATCTACAGAGTAAGATCCATGACAGCCAGGGCTACCCTGTCTCAAAAAAAACAAAAAACAAAAAACAAAAAACAAAAACCCAACAAACCAAACCAACAACCTCCTAACAAACCAAACCAAAAACCCAAACAAACCATATATTTATGTGTGTGTGTGTGGTATGTGTGTGTATCTCCCACAAGTACTATTACTGTTATTTTAGATGGGATCTTACCAAATAACCCAATCTTATCTAGAACTGTTGATCTCCAAGCATCACGCCCTAAGTGTTTGGATTACAGTACTAGAGAGCTTGCTCTCTTTCAGAAGACCAGTGTTCAGGTCTGTGAACTATGCTGAACAGCTCACAACCTTCTGTAACTTCAGCTCTAGGGGATCTAATACCTTCTATTGACTTCCATTACACTTGCACACATATGTGAATACACATACTCAAACATACATTAATAAAAATAAAACAAATTCTTTTAAAAAGTGGGGCTAGGGATGATGGTTGAATTTGTAAAGCACTTGTTGTATATGATTTTTAAAGATTTGTTAATAAGAATTTTATTATGGGTTGGAAAAAGATTAAAATACTTTTTTGTTTGTTTTGTTTTTCAAGACAGGGTTTTGCTGTGTAATTCTGGCTGTCATCTCTGTACACCAGGCTCGCCTCAGACTCACAGAGATCCACCTGCTTCTGCCACACAAGTGCTGGGATTGAGGTATATACTACCACCGCCCTGCTAAAATAAAGTTTTGGTTTTTTTTTTTTTTTTTTTTTTTTGGTTTTTCGAGACAGGGTTTCTCTGTATAGCCCTGGCTGTCCTGGAATTCACTCTGTAGACCAGGCTGGCCTCGAACTCAGAAATCCGCCTGCCTCTGCCTCCCAAGTTTTTTTTTTTTTTTTTTTAAAGGTTTTTCGAGACAGGGTTTCTCTGTGTAGCCCTGGCTGTCCTGGAACTCACTCTGTAGACCAGGCTGGCCTTGAACTCAGAAATCCGCCTGTCTCTGCCTCCAAGTGCTGGATTAAAGGCGTGCGCCACCCACCGACTAAAATAAAGTTTTAAGTTACATTTTAAAGAGTCAGTTCTCTTCAGCATGTGGTCCCAGATATTTACCTCAGATCACCAGGCTTTGTAGGAAGCACCTGAACCTGCTGACCAGCTCACCAGCCTTAGAGTAATTTCACTGTTGTTTTTGTTATAAATTAGTTTAAGTACTCATTCGAATTGGAATTAAAGAAAAATCCAGACACACATACAAAGTGGCTGGTCTGGTAGGATGTGTAACTGTAAT
This sequence comes from Mastomys natalensis, assembly GCA_021653895.1. Taxonomy (NCBI): domain Eukaryota; kingdom Metazoa; phylum Chordata; class Mammalia; order Rodentia; family Muridae; genus Mastomys; species Mastomys natalensis. Next base: position 513,138 of record JAJTUV010000028.1, read on the forward strand.
CTTGGTTCTCCACAGGGTAAGGCAGGAGGACTGCAAGTACAGGACTACCCTGAACTACACAGGGAAAAAAACCCTGTCTCAAAAGCAACCAAGGCAACATATACCAGGGAATCTTCTACACATAACAGTATACAGCCAGTCAGTGCAGGGAAAAGTCATAATTGTTCAGATGAGCTTAAACACTTAAAAGCTTTAAAAACTAAGTTACGAAATAGTCATAGACAAAAACTGTAGCCTGATAAAGAATGAGGATATTGAGCCTAGTAGTATACATCTCTGATCCCAGCACATGAGGCAGAAGCAAGTGGGACTATGGAAAACTGCGGCAGAAGAAGTATTAAGTGAAGCCAGCAGGAGCCTACAGAGTAAGTGAGTCTATACAGCAGGATCTTGTCTCAAAACAAAAACAAAAACTACAAGGGCAGATAAAAGTAATGAAACCCATTATTTTATACAATTAATATGTTAACTAAAACACACATAAAAATTACCAAAGACATGGGGATAGGACAAAGAAACTTTAAGTATAGATATAGACTTCCTAATGGTGAAGATATATTTTGAGAAATGTCCAATTGGGTAATTCCATCATTACATAATACAAACACCACAGAATGGGTTTATTTGATGACACCAGGTGATATATTCTTATGGGACAACTGTTGTACACAAGGTCTGTCACAGACAGAAATGCCATTATGTGGCCTGTAGCTGTATATTGGCGAGTGTGTGTGTGAGTGCACACACGCGCGCGCGCGCTCTCGCTCTCAATAAGGACTAAGTAAAGAATGCACTTTAAATACCAAGTCAGTAAGACTTTAAAATACCAAGATGCAAAATAGGAAAAATGGAAAGAAAGCTATAATAAAAAATTCCTATAATGGCTAGCAAAAAACCCCAAAACAAACCAAGTCAAAAAACAAACCTTCTAGATCTCTCACAACAAATCACATGCCCTGGCTAACTGAAAATCAACACAGCTTTGCCATAGAAATGGGCGTTAACAGTTACTCCGCTGTCCTTCCTACCGTTTAATTCTGATCCTGAGCCACAACTCCCATGAGTGCTTAGCAATTAGAGCAGGGAGAAGGCTTGCATTTATTAACAGCAAGGTACTGGTGTAAAAATCATTCAGCAAAAACACAGAGCCATATACAGTCTGACAGTCCAAGTTTCAATGAGAGGGAACTTTCTAGAGGCATTTTACAAAAGGTGTTTGAAATACAAACCCTGTAAAGAAACCATCTGTGAATCAGTTAACAAGGGTAACATAACGCTTACCCATTGCTCATTTCTGTTCATACCGTAACAGGTGTGTGGAGACGAACAAAGCAAACACAAAACAAAACCATTCTACTCCAATTTCCAAAGCAAACTAAGAAGAAAACCTTAAATACTATTTACGTGCTTTCTTACTGACTGGGTTGTATTAACCACTTATCAGATGGTTTCAATTAGAACTGCTTCATCATTAAAACAAACAGAATTTTTAAAAAATTAAATTTCACAGAAGACTTTTCCTCATGTGTGGTTAACTCTTTAAACATAACAACAGGTATTATTAAAATTAAATGTTAACTGAAAAAAAAATTATATTTAACTTGTATGTTAAGGAGTATGGCAGAACATAATTTTAAATGTCCACCATTCTCTATTCTCTCGAGAAAATTTTCTTCTATCTGTATTTTGTTGTAAAAAGATAAACAGAAAAAAATTATTAGGAGATTGGCTTTAGATGTTTTTATTCTATTTCTTAAATAAGGAAGTATATGTGTGTGTGGTTAAGAGTACTTCCTGCTCTCCCAGAGGACCGACCAGAGTTCAGGTGCCCGCACCCATGTTAGGCTTGTAATTCCAATTCCAACTCCAACACTTTTTTTTTTTTTTTTTGGTTTTTCAAGACAGGGTTTCTCTGTGTAGCCCCGGCTGTCCTCGAACTCAGAAATCTGCCTGCTTCTGCCTCCCAAGTGCTGGGATCAAAGGCATGCGCTACCACCGCCCGGCCCAACACTCTCTTCTGGCCTCCTCCAGCACTTGAATCCATGTGTATACACACATATTCATAAATAAATAATAAAATAAGCCCGATTGAAGACAACAAGGTTAAATTCAGAAATGAGTGTGGAAGTCATGCACGGTTTGTGGTAAAAGCCTGCAATCCAAGTTTCAAAAGACAAAACAAGGGCTAGTGAGATTCACTCAGTGTGTAAAAGTGTAAAAGTGCTTGCTGCACAAACCTCATAAGCTAAGCTCAGCATCAGAATCCCACGATGGACTGAGAGCTGTCCTCTCACTGCCACACACACCCTGAGGCAAACACAAAAGCAAACACTGCATAAACTAGCATACAGAAAACAGACAGAATCAGGGCTATCCCAGGAGCAGACAGCCTTCCCTTCCCAGTGGCCGTTCATTCTTCGGCTTGCATCAAGTCACAGCTACCGTTCCTGTTCAGTTAATGCTGTACCACTGCATAACAGAAGAGTCAGAAAACCAAAAAGGAGTCACATCTGGGAATGGGACTGGCCAGAGAACAATTCAGTATTAAGAAAAAGTTTCTTGAGACAACAAATAAAAAAGACATGAAAAATTCTAATAAGTCATGTTGAGTGTTCAAACGACAACTACTGAACATTAATTTTTTTTAAAAATTTTATTTTGTGTGTATGGATGCTTTGCCTGCATACATGTCTGAGTACCATATATGCAGCATGTCTCTCTGTTGGATCGTCCTGAAACTGGAGTTACAGACAGCTGTGACCTGACATGTGTGTCCCTTTGTAACATCAGCAAGTGCTTAATCACTAAGCCATCTCTCTATGCCCTCACTAAACATTCTAAGTATTACCTTTTCTTTCTTTTCCTTTCTTTCTTCCTTCCTTCTTTCCTTCCTTTGGTATTCAAACTTAACTGTCCCAATAGTTGAGATATTCTATAGCAGAATCTCATTAAAAGACCATTTAAAGAAGAGATGGCTCATCTGTTAAGAATACTGGCTGCTCTCCCTCTGGCAGAAGATCTATGCTCAATTTTCAGCACCCACTTAGTAGCTCACAACCATCCATGATTCTAGTTCAGGGGTTCCAACAACTTCTTCTGACCTCTTCATGAATAAGGTGCACATACATACATGCAGGCAAACACTCACACACTTAAATAAAGATTTTAAACAACAACAAAATCCTGAATGTCACTGGGTGTGGTTGGTTGGCTCTGAAAGGAGATCTGTATGACAAGGCCTCTAATGATAATAACCCTAGAATGACAGTTTAACTCAATGCAAATAAGCAAGAAATCCTGAAAGGAGGAAGCTTTTCCCAGGAACTGACACAACACAAACCATAGTAGTTGCTGCAAAGCTTAATGCAAACCCTCTAGAGTCCACGTTGACAAATTCTTTAACAAGCCCTGTGGTTACAGGGAAGCTGGTTTCACTCTGACTCATGCCTGCTCAAACAGTTTACTGGAAATGAAGAGGAGGGGGAATTTTCAGAGAAGTCATGTGATGGCCAGACAAACCACAACCAGCAAAGGGTTCAACAGAGTCAAAAACAGGTCCCAGCAACAAATGACATTAAAAACATAGGAAAATGACCCCTGTTTAGTTTCAGATCATCTATACTATACCATGAGCTCTTTCATAAAATCTTTGTATGAAAAAGAACACATACTTCACAGGGGGAAAACCCAGCAGGCACCGACATGGTGTGTCCAACTGCTAACACTCATAGGAAACTGTGCTCAACAAACAGAACATAAATGGAATGCTGAAGCACTCTGGGTGAGTGTCTAAGTGACCATTATCAAATGCTTTCCCATAATCTCCAAACTAAATGATGAAACAAATGTTCTATCATTATCAACAAAAGTCCAAAGAATCTTTCATTTATACCTTATTCTTTGAAAGGAAAAATGTCTTTTATTGTCTAAAAAGAAAAGGCACAGGACATAAGAGTATTTGTCAAAACAAGTGATAAGCTTTGGTTTTAAGATTGTTTTTTGTCATCCCTATCCCCACAGTAATGCAAATAAATTGAAATTTCTGAAGGAATAAGAATCTTACTAGGTAAAAAAAATCCTTTTAGCCTTAAATTTAATACAAACTAATAAGGGAAAGATACTACAATATATGCTTAATATGGGCATTCAGTTTAATACATAGATTGGTGCAAATATTGATTAATTTAAATACTGCTAGCTTAAAGAGAACATTCTCTTGAAGTAAGAAATCAAAAATCTAAAAAACTAGTCTTTATTTATTTATTTATTTTTAAGGAACTATTTATTTTCTGTATGTGAGTACACTATTGTTGTGTTCAGACACACCAGAAGAGGGCATCAGATCCCATTATAGATGGTTGTCAGCTACAACGTGGTTGCTGGGAATTGAACTCAAGACCTCTGGTAGAGTAGCCAGTGCTCTTACCCACTGAGCCATCTCTCTAGCCCCCTAAACTAGTCTTTAAAGAGATATCTGACATAAGTAGTTATGGAGTGTGGGCTAATGGCACAGGCATCTAATCCCAGCTGTTTGGCAGGCTGAGTCAGGAAGATAGCTGGGACAACTGAGCAGAGACACTGCCTCAAAACCAAACCAAACCCAAAATGAAACACAAGGACTGGGAAAGTAGTTTAGTGGTAAAAATGTACCAAGCCTTAGGCTCACTCTCCAGGGCAGGGAGAGGTAAAGACTCACAAGTGATATCCAATAAAAAGACAAGTTAACTAGAACAAATATGGAGAAACAAAACAGCATTTTACTAAAAGGTGAAGTTAGACTTTCACATTTCTGATTCTGATAGCAAAAATACAAAACAACACAGTAGAATACCAAAACAAATACATAAAACAGCAAATTTTACAAAGTCACCAATCCAGCACTAAAAAAAGATGCAAATGGCAGATCATTCCAACAGATGGTATTAGGCAATCTAGTAGATAGCAATCTTATCCAAAACATATTCTTCCAAGTAAATATGGACAGCATTCCTATTCTATGTGTCAGTTATACACACAAAACCAACACAAAATAACAGGGTTGGACCCCCATTCTATTTCCTCTGTAGTGTCCAACAAAATAATCTCTGAACATATCAAGAAAATGAACTACCTTATGTTTCAGACTCCACCTTGCATAGGCTAGGCAATTGCTCTACCACTGAGTATAACCCTTACCCTCTAATACACCTTCACAATTTCTCCTTGTCTTTGGTTATACAGCTTAGAGAACCAACAAATTACTGTAAGAGTTTCCATGTATCCTCAATGAAAGGGATGGGGTGGGGATGGTGATTAAAACTAGGACCCCGGAGCATGCTTAAGTGTACTATCATTAAGCCACAAAAGTAGTTTTATTCAATATGGATTAAAACTTCCAGGGGCTGGAGAGATGGCTGGCTTAGTGGTAAAGAGCACTCGATGCCATTTCCAGAGCACCTGGTTTGACTCCTAGAACCCTCATGGTGGCTCACAACCAGCTATAACTCTGGTTTTAGGGGATCCAAAGTCCTCTTCTACCTCCCAAGGACATCAGGCATGCAAATGGTACACATATATACAAGCAGAGAAAACATAAATACTAAAATTTAAAATAAAATTTAAAATTTAAAAATAAAATATTAAATCAAAACTAAAAACAAAATTTAGAAAATGTTTTGTGAGGAAAGGCCCCAACCCTAGCTAGGCATGGTGGCTAACACCAGTACTGTCAAAGCTTGGGCGGTTAAGGCAGAAGGGCTCTGAGTCCAAAGCCAACCTGGGCTATACAGTGAGACCTATAAAACACCAAGCCTGGCATAGTGGTTCCGATCAGAGTTCCAGGCCAGCTCAGTCTACATATTGAGTGCCAGGCCTACATATAAGATCCTTTCACAAACAAACAAACAAATACACCATCAACAACAAAAATTCCAATCAATTCTTCTACCAATTGCATGAAAAAACTGAAGCCCCAGGATAGGAACCTGTTAGGTAAGAATGAGCAAGGTGACACATACAGAGGAACAGATACAACATCCTTGCAAGCAGATATGAGAAAGAGCTACATCACATGGCTGGGAAGGGAAGTGGATTATTCTATTTCATCAGAGCAGCAGTAATGTTTTTTACAAGTTTAATAAATCATCGGGGTTTATTTACTAAGAACAGCAAGTTCTGGACTGAAAAACTCCAGATATTCTATCTAACTGAAACCCATCAGTGTCGGGCTGGAAGTGCAGCTCAATGGTAGAAGAGTTTCATAGCATGTGTGAGGAACTAGATTCTATCCAAAGCATCAAACACAAGCAAATAAACAACAACAAAAACAAACCAAAATCAATGTAACACATAAAAAACTGTCAAAGAGCCAAAAGACTGCTTTTATGTGTTTGGGCCAAGTAAAGTATTATATAGACTGGATTTCACACTATATACAATTTGAGAAAAAGCCAAATATTTCTGAATAATCAAGTTATTTTTTTCTTTTGAAAAAGGGACTGACAATGTCCAGGCAGTCTCAAACTTTATGTAGCCTAAGATGAATTTCTGAGCTTACTGGTTGGTTCTACCATTTATGTGATGGGATTACAGTGTGTTTTGTGTAAGTATTAGGCAAGCACTTTACCACCTTGAACAGCAGAATTCCAGGAGCAGGGTAATTCAGTAAAGTACTTTCCTTCCGGTAGTGTGGGGGAAAATAGGGTGAAAATCAGTAAAGAGCAAGCCGACTGGGTAGCTACCAGAGGGTTTTAGAGATGCCTCAGCGGGTAAGAAAGAACACTGGCCATTCATTCAAGTGTCCTGAGTTCAGCTCCCAGCAACCACATGGTGGCTCACATCCATATGTAATAGAGTCTGATTCTCTTCTGGTGTGTATGGAAACAGAGCACTCATATACATAAAATAGATAAATAAATAAACAGTTTAAAAGCCTCCACTGGAAATGTTGAGTAGGCCTTGAGACATGTTTGAAACAGTCACTCAGAAACAAAGAGGCAGGGCTATGGCGGCGGTGCTGTGGGAGTAAAACAGCCTCTGGGACGGCTGGAGCTGGGAGGCCAGGGAGAAATTCAAGTGACTGAAATATGAGAGCTATTACTTTTCAAATATTTTGCCTGTACATATTTCTTTTTAAAAATCTACTTATTTTATTATTTATGAGTATTTTGTCTACATGTATATATGTGCACCATCTGTCTGCTAAGTGAAGAGGCTAGAAGAAGGTGTTGGATCTCCAGGAACTAGATGGAGTTACATATAGTTGTGAGCCACAGTATGGGTGCTGTGGATTGAACCAGAGTCCTCTTGAAAGAGGAATCTGTGCTCCTAACCACTGAGCCATTTCTCCTGTTCACCTGTATTTCTGTATGCCACTTTTGTGCCAGATCCCGTGGAGGCCAGAAGCAGGTATTAGATATTCTGGAACTGGAATTATAGGCTGTTATGAACTACTGTGTGGGTACTAGAAAATGAACCTGGGTTCTCTTAAAGAGTAGCTAGTGCACTTAACCATGGAGTAATCCCTCTAGTTTTCATTTTAAAAAATACATTAATTTATCTTAGACAGTGTGTCACTCTGTATTACAGGTAGGCTTCATACTTGCAACCTGCATCAGTTTCCACAACGCTGGGATTACAGTGTATGATTACACCTGAAGTGTATATGGGGGGATGGGAGTGGGGGGAAGTTCTGCCTGCATGTATGACTGTGTAACACTAGCATACAGTGGCAGAAGAGGCCAGTTCGCCTGGAACTGGAGTTATGGATGGTTGTTAGCAAGTCATGTGAGTATTGGGAATGGATATCAAATCATCTGGAAGAGGCTAGTGCTCATAACTGTTGAGCCATCTCTCTAGCACCACTTAGTTATATTTTTATTTCCTTTATACTGGGGAATGAACCAAAGATTGGTCAGATTTTAACTTGAGGCAACTATAAGGATGACAATAAAGTTTACAGATAGGAGCTGGAGAGATGGTTCAGTGTTTAAAAGCACTGGCCACTCTTCCAGAGGACCAGAGTACAATTCCTAGGACCTATTGGGCACCTCAAAATGTTTCGTAATTTTAGTTCCAGAGGATTTAATGCTGTATTCTGGCCTCTCTGGGTATCTGGCATCCATGTGGTACAGAGGCAAAATACCTATATAATAAAAATAAATAATTACAAAACAGGTTACAGATGCCAGGAACAAAAGATACAAAGATTATCAGAACATCTGAGTAGTCTTTTTATTTTGAGATAGGGTTTAATTAAGACACCTAGGTAGGCCTTGAACTTGTGATCCTTTTGTCTTAGCCTCCCCAATACTAGCAGAGTTACTAACCAACATTTCCAGTCTAGCTTAGAACTTAACTTTTCAAACATTAGATGTTTAAGGCCATAGGAAGCTACATGTACTCATGCCTATCTCTCACAGATAGAGAAAAAGAACAGGACAGGAAGCCAAGAACAAGGGGAAGCCAGTTTAGTGGAAAAATACTGGCTAATCTCAATACAGTACTCACAAAATAAATGAGGTAATTATAAGGAATTGGAATATAAATCAACACTTATCATTCTTTCTCTCAAAACAACTATTACATGAAATTTAAACATGAGTCAGAAGCAGAAATGAAGTAAATATGTGTCATGAACACTTTACTGAACATTAATTTCTTAGTAAAATCTGTTCTCTTTAACCCACTTGGACAGCACAAGCAAAGCAACCGGTGCCAAGGTTTTGTGTGTGTTCGTGAGTGTGATTTATTAAGACTTCCTGCTGATAAATCTATGCCACTAAAGTACTTTACCTTCAAGAATTAAAAAAAAAAGTTCAAAACATTATTTCAGACAATCTTTAGATAATGTTTTGCTGGTATTCATTTTACTTATTGTCTTAATTATACTAAATCCACTTTTCCCTGTTTACAGCTCCTATCAAATTAGTTTTATATTTATCTATATGAGCAAATTCTAGTCCACTGTAATCATTCTGGTGTGATTACTAAAGAACTTTTAAAGCACCACCAAGAAGGCACTCTGGAAGGTATACCAGGCTAGCATGTCTTGAATCTGTCATTAGTAACTACTTAGCCACAATGTGAGACAAAAAAATTAAATCATCCGGAACCCAGGCTGGTGGTACAGTGTTATAATCCCAGCTACTCAGAGGCAGGAAGACAGAAAGTTCAAGGTCTGCCAAGAGTACCCAGTGAACTGAAGGCCAGCCTTGGCAACTTAGTGTGACATTATCTCAGAATAAAAAGCAGAAGCTTGAGGATACAGCTCAGCAAGAGGGTACTCATTTAGCATGTGCAGGCTTGGATTAATCCCTAGTACCATAGAAAAATAAATTTGTTTGCAAGTAGTGTCAGAAAAATAACTAGTTACGAAGAGAAGTTAGGATCCTACATCACAACATATATAGAATTATTTTAATGTTTCAAGATTTCATTTCACATTTTGTTTTTTTGAGATAGGGTCTTGGTATTTATCCCAGGTTGGTATTGATTGGATCCCCTGGAGCCAGAGTTGTAAGTGGCTGAAAACTACTCAATGTAGGTGTTGAGAACTGATCTGGGGTCCTCTGGAAGAACAGGAAGTGTTGTTAACTACTAATCTGCCTCTCCAGACCTGAGCACTTCAAGTTTTTTTTGTTTTTGTTTTTTTTTTTAACAAAATAGCACTAAGCAGAGTGAAAATATTGCTAAATTATGGTATGGTAAAAACAATGCTAATCTCTAGAGCCAGAAAACGTGTTTGGACTTGGCTGTGCGATCCACTGACCCTGTGTTCTTAAGTGTGTTTTCTTTACTCAAATTAGGGATAAGCCAGGTGCAGGGGAATAATCCAGCTACTGAGAAAGCAAGAGGTCCCCTAAAGCCCAGAGTTTGGTTCTGATTTGGGTAATATAGTCAGATTTTGTGTTTTCCCTTGTGCCCAGGAGAATGGCTCCCACAAAGAAGGGGGCAATAAGAAGGGCTGTTCTGCCAACAATGAAGTGGTGACCCGAGAACACGCAATCAACATTCACAAAACATGGAGGGGCCTTCAGGAAGCCTGGCCCTTGTACACTCAAAGAAATCTAGAAATATGTCATGAAAGAGATGGCAACTCCAGATGTGCACACTGACACCACACTCACTAATGCCACCTGGGTCAAAGGAACAAAGAATGTTCCATACCGTATGCATCCATGGCCATTTGTTCAGAAAGTGTAACGAGGATGAGAACTCACCAAACAAGCTTTATACATTGGAGATTTATTTGCCTGTCAACACATTCAAAGATCTACAGCCAGTCAATGGGGATGAGAATTAATCTGCTGAATCTCAAAGTTGCAGACAAACAACAACAAACCAATAAAACAAACAAACAAACAAAAAAACAAACAAAACCAGAAATTTTTACTTCACAGTGTGGCAAGGTAAATTTTTTATGTATGAGCTAATATTTTTCTTATTATTTTACTAACTTATTTTCTAGTTTGTATGGTAACTGAAAGTATAACTATGATTTGAGTAAACATTTTAAGTAGAATGTCCCTAAGAGTACAAGGCTGCAATATAGCTCAGCAATGAACAAGGCTCTGGATTCATCTTCAGCACAGCAAGAAGCAGAAGACACAGGTATGTAATTTCTGATTTAAAGGGCATGAAATAGAATGCATAAACCAGGCACTGGTGGTGCTGGCCTTTAATCCCAGCACTCAGGAGGCAGAGGCAGGTAGAACTCTGGCCACCCTGGTCTCCATAGAGAGTTCTGGACAGTCAGGGTTGCAGAGAAAAATCCTGTATCAAACAAACAAACAAACAAAAAGGAATGCATATAATTTGCTTTCTTTATTTCTAAGATTAATAAATATGGGGAGGAGTAAGGAGAGGAAGAGGAGGAGTAAGGAGAGGAGGAGGAGAATGAGAGGAGGATCTAGGAGATGAGAGAGAGAGAAAGAGGTGGGGGGAACATGAAGGCGGATGTTCGTGTGTCTCTGTCAGTCAAAGATAGTCGGTATATCTAGGTTGGGTATTGGGTTACACTTCTGATTGTATGGGCATCTTGTTATTGAGCATTACCAAACTTATAAAGCCTTTGATTAACATTTAAAAAAAAAGTTACTAATGAAAAAAAAAAAAAAAAGATGAGGAGGGAGGGTGATGGAATACATGTGACAGGAAATCAGATGAGGAAACTAGCTGGAGTAAGAAAGGGAAGGGGCAGAGGGAAACAAGTCAGAACTCTAATGACACATGTATGAGGATGCTGTAATAAAACCCAGTACTTTATATGTTAACTTAAAATACTAATAAAGAAAAAAAAAAGCAAGAAGGAGGAGGGAGGATAGGATAGGGGGCTTCTGGGGAGGGATGGGGAAAGGGGATGACATCTGAAATGTAAATACATAAAATATCCAGTAAAAAAATTAAAACAAAGAAAACCCCAAAAAAAACAAAAAACAAACAACAAAAAGATTAATTAATATGAAGTTAAGGAAAAATGTATAGTTTATCCTAAAATCATGTTTGCAGTTACTAGCATAAAGCCAAAAATAATAAAAACAGCCCAAAGCTCAAAATTACCAGAAGTATTATGTGCTATCTCTTCTAATAAGACAGATCTCATCTAAGAGAGATGAAGTCCAATTAGAAAAGATCCAATCAAAAGTAACACAAAAAATCAGGCATACAAGACGCATGAGAAGATTATCATTCTCCCAGTGGGTAGGTAAAGACTAACTGGCTCAAGTCTTCAAGAACTCCAACTATAGCCACACGATAAATCAAGACTGACATCTTACTTCATCACATTCCAGGTATGAGTTTTTGAAATTGAGCTTTTCAAGGGCAATAAGCTGCTTGCCAATGTCAGGAGTGATGTGGACACTAGCTTGGAAAGGTATTCCATAGAGACAAGACACTCAACATGTCCATGAGCAGGTGGATGGGAACTATTAGTAGGGTGATTGTGTTATTTAGTTAATCAGATAACTGACAATAAAAACAATTCCTACTTAAAAAGAACCCAGAGATGGGGAAATAGCTCAACTAGTAAAGCCAGCAAAGTACCTGCTGCAAGCGGGAGGCTCCCCAGCACACATGGGAAAGCGGAGTGTGGTGTACATGGTTGTACTCCCAGTGCTGGGGAGGTGGGGACAGGTGGATCCTGGTGTTCACTGGCCAGTCAGTTTAGCTCACCTGATGAACTCCAGGACAAGAGACCCTTTTTGGGGCCAGTGAGATGGCTCAGCAGGTAAATGTGCTTGTTACCAAGCCTGAGAACCTGAGTTTGAGCTCCTGGACCCACACAGTGGAAGGTAATCAAGCTGTCCTTCAATCTCCACATGGACACAATAATAGGCATTACTCCTACCCCTGAATTAAATAAACAAACACAAAAACCTAAAGACTTAGAAGGGCATTGGCACTCTCAATACCAATACCAGGTGCCTGAGAACACCTCAAAATGCCTTCCAAAACCAAGTATAGGAAATGTTTTTCTTTTTTTCTCCCATATTCCTCCAGTTTGATGTTTTCTTTTGGAGATAAGATTACTTCATCAAGTTTCTGTTTCCTTCTATTTGAAGTTAGCAAAAATTTCAATCCCAGCCATAAAAGGTTTGTGAGATACAACAGGAGAGGGAGGAGCAAGAAGAGCCCACATTGAACAGTGGTCATGGCCTTACTTCTTTTTTTTTTTTTTTTTGGTTTTTTCGAGACAGGGTTTCTCTGTGTAGCCCTGGCTGTCCTGGAACTCACTCTGTAGACCAGGCTGGCCTCGAACTCAGAAATCCGCCTGCCTCTGCCTCCCAAGTGCTGGGATTAAAGGCGTGCGCCACCACCGCCCGGCGCCTTACTTCTTTTTTATCTGTAGTGTTTTCTAAGGCTATCCTTAAGTTAACCAATGCTTGGAGGCATTTTCCTTATTTCCTATGAATAAAACAATCAGCCTGTAACACCGAGATTGGCACACAGGTTGTCTAGGACAAAAAAAACTTAATCAATTACCACAAGCCTTACTAATCTGGCTTACCCTGCCCATCTTTGAGGATACTCTCTAGAACATTCAAAGGTAAAGAAAGACTAATTTGAATTGTTAAATCTCTATAAAGAAAGTAATACTGTCACTTATACTGACACAAGCCTTACTAGTTTCAGACTTTCATAGCTACTGAAGAACATTACACAATGTTACATTCTCTCAGCAAACATCTCAGTCCTTTAAGCACTGTTTGCACATGAGGATGAAGTCCCAAGGCTATTCTCAAGGAGGAAATGGCCACACAGAGAGAACCAGGGCTGGCTGGAGTACTGTATACCTGTAATCCTTATGAGTTCAAGGTCATCTCAGGCTACAAAACTATACTTTATCTCACAAAATAAACAAAACCCAACTAGTAGCATACGAAAAGACCTTGGGTGAGTGTGAGCCCCCATACACAGGAAGGCAGGCAGGCCCATGATTGAGCACATGAATGAATGAATGAACACACACACACACACACACGGGTGCACACACGTGCACATACACATGCACGCACTTGAAATAAATGGGTGACACTGATCAGTTCCTGGGAGGAAACAGTAGTTGTTTATCTTCTTGTTCTTGCTACTAGTTTGTCTGAAGAAAGCCCACTAACACAGAGCATGCTTAGGCTTTTCTCCCTCCTTGAAGTATGAGGGACAGGACCCAGGGTCCCATGTGTGCTGTTCAAATGTTGCACCAGGAACCTCTATCCCCAGTCTCTATTCGTCACTTTTTGCCTTCAGTATTTTTGTATATCCTGTCCCAGGTCACATTTGGCTTTGTTTTCATGTTGGCAGTTTTCTTTCACACAGAACTACTAACCCTCTACCTTAATAACTGTGAGTCGGGGATTAGAGCCCCACCTCCCCATTTTGTTCTTACTTGTGCAGCCTCTGCATGTTCCAGCATTTCTTCAAATTCCTGATACTCTTCATCATCTGGTTCAGCACCTGAGAGGCGAGCTGCCCTGGCCATGAAATATGGAGGCAGCTCTCCAATAGCTGTCCCAATGCCCTGTGTGAAAAAGCAAAATACTCACTATGAAGTTCAGTTTTCAGCAGTGACACAATAGATCAGATTATATTTTCCTACATTTCCAAAAGCATTTTGAGATATACTGGATACATATGCTATACAATTCCAAGTTTTAGAGTCTGAGTCCCAGCCCTGATCTGACTTGTAAGCTAGAAAAGATAATAGACTGTGAGACCTTCCTTGGCACATACATAGGCTCAATATAGCATCTCTCCTTAGGTTCTGGTGTTTTCCTTAATGCTTCTATCACTTTTATCCCTATCATTGGAATCCATAGTCAGGAAGATCACAAGTTTGATTTTCTTTGGCTAACTTGAGGTACAAAGTAAAAATCTCTTTCAAAAACTAAACAAAACTAGCTGGGCGGTGGTGGCGCACGCCTTTAATCCCAGCACTTGGGAGGCAGAGGCAGGCGGATTTCTGAGTTCGAGGCCAGCCTGATCTACAGAGTGAGTTCCAGGACAGCCCAGGCTACATAGAGAAACCCTGTCTCGAAAAAAGAAAAAAAAAAAGAAAAAAAGAAAGAAAAGAAAAAGGAAAAAAAAAACAAACAAAAACTAAACAAAACAAAACTCTCCAGGCAAGCACCAAAAGTCACCAGTATAGCCGACTACAATTCTCTAGGACATTTCAGATGTTTTAATCTCAGAATAGCCTTTTCTGTTCTTTCCTTTCTTCTTTTAAAAATAAAGCCTTAAAAAATTGCAGTCAAGTGATCCCAAAATCCTCAGTATCAGGATGGGTAATTGTTATGATAAAATTAAGAGTGTCTTATTTTCTCAGAATGATTCATATTTCAGTTGCTTTGTGGATTTGTTTTTGAAGAGAAAGAAGGGTTGCTGCTGCTGTTTTTCCTTAGTCAGTTCAGGACATAAAGATAAAAGCAAAGTTTAGAATCAGAAACTTGGTTTAGACTTAAGTGGCTTAAATACCAGATAGGCCATAATATGACAGAGACAGTGTCGGGAGAAACCTTTACTTTGAGCCAGCTAGCCAGCCAGCCAGCCTGCCAGCCTGCCCTGGTCCTCTGCCCTGAGTAACAGTGAATGAAAGGGTTTACGAGTATACAAGGCAAACTTAACTCTTTCAGCTCACTCTGCTCTAAATGCCTTGAAAAGAATCCTGGAAGACAATGTAGAAATGGCTCAGAGGTTAAAAGTGCATACAATTCTTGTAGAGAACCCAAGTTTGGTTCCCAACAGGCACATGGGACAGCTCACAGTCGCCCAAAACTTGAGCTCCAGGGGATCTGACACGTTCTTCTGGCCCCTATGGCCAGCTGTACTCACATGTCCATACATATACATATGGTTAAAATATGATAAAAATTTAAAAAAAGGCAGAGAGCCAGGTGTAGTGATACACTCCTTTAACCCCAGCACTCATCTAGCAGAGGAAGGCAGATCTCTGTGACTTTGAGGCCAGCCTGGTCTAAAAAGAATCCTTGAAAAACCTTATCAAATCTAAAAATTTTGGGGATTCAGTATGTAGAACCAATAGTCTCTAAATATAAATCCATTTTCCAGGTGTGAAATAAGAACTCTGAAAAACATGTTTAAGTACTCCAAAGTAAATCTGTGTTGAAGAAGAAACAGAGGGGAAAGAGAAGGTCAGGAGTATGGACAGAAAAAGAAACAAAAGTTAATGTTGATCAACTCTGAAGGTCAATAAATGCCATTAAAAAGGATCAAATATTTACTTTTATTTTCATATATGAACTAAATCTCAGCAACCAAATAAGTGATGAGGAAATCTTTTCTATGAAAGTCTTCCAAACTTTCATGACTGTAAGCCTCTGCTCATTCGGAGCTTGAAAAAGGGTGCAGAAGTTGAGGACAACCTGGACAGCAGAGGAAGACACAGGCTCAGATGAGAAAGGGTATTTTAACTAATAATGAAAGAAAAATGATATACTTGGAAGACTAATTACTATTTTTATAAATACTAATAAATAATGGATTATCATAACAAGTGTTAATGTCACAAAGAAGACATTATTTTACCAGTGACAGAAATACACAAAGTTATTTGTTTAAAACAAACTACACCAGGCATGGTGGAGCACATCTTTAATCCCATGCAGAGGCAGGTGGATCTCTGTGAGTTCTAGGACAGCCTGGTCTACAGAGTGAGTTACAGATAGTCAGAGGTATAATAACAAAACCCTGTCTCAATAAAAAATGAAAACAAAACCCAGAAAGCCCATAAACTTCAAGGATCTCAATGAATCAACCCTCAGGAAACAGAGGAACAGGCTCAAACTACACAAACCAGAATAGAGCCAGTAAAATCAGACCAGGGGAAACTATTTGACATGCTCTTTTAATCAATGAACAAGTTTAAAAAAAAAAAAAAAGAGTTATAAAATGTGTGGGGTTTGCTCTAAGATAACAGAATCAGCCAAGACAGATGAACATAAATATTAACTGAAGTTTGGTAAAACTACAGTAAGTACATTTGATTTCTTTCTACACTTTTGGGAAACTTTTACAAAGCAATGATCACACCTCAGATAAACCTCATTAGCTACACAACTACCAATGTGCAAAGCTCAACTTTTCCATGATGGAAAGTTCATTACAACATTTTAGTTAAAATGTAAATGTCTTGAAGGTCAAATGTAAAGTGACAATTCTGAAGCAATCATCCAATTCAAACTTGTGAAAAATTCCCTTAAAGCTAGTAAGGAAGTGACATAATAGAGTGAAAAGAAATCAAGAGCTAAGTCAAGTCTTAATTGATTACATTGCTTTCTGTAGTTTAATTCTACATATTTTTCATAAAAGAATGGAAATCATGTCAGTATTCAACTATTGCAGAAAAAAATTTAAAAGAAATATACTCATCCAGGCAGGTTCTCAAAATACATTACATTCTACATACAAAGTTAGTTTCCCCAAATAAGGCACTGAGGACTTAGGTTTCTATAGCTCTCAAAAGTAATTTTATAAGGCTAAGGCTCAGTTTACTTGGTAAAGTTCTTGCCGAGCATGCCTGAAGCCCTGTGTCTGATCCCTACCATGGCCTGAACTGGTATATGCCTAGTAACAGAGACAGGAGGACCAAACATTCAAAGCCATCCTTGGACACATTATGAGTTCAAGGCCAGTCTGGGACATGAAACCTGTATTATTCTCAATAATAACAGTAATGATGATAGTTTTCTAATTTCTTTTAAAAAGATTCATTATTTTTAATTTATGTAGGATTTGGGTCCTGGGGATCAATTCAGATCAATGAGCTTGATGGCAAGTAAGCCGTTTACTAGTCCTAAACTATTTATACTTCTTCATTTATAATAAGACACTGGCTGGAGAGATGGTGTACCAATTAAGAGCAATGGGGTCATGAGTTCAATTCCTAGCACCTACATGGCAGCTTACAATAGCAGGATCTGATGCCCTCTTCTGGTGTGCAAATAGACATGCAGATGAAGCACTCATATACACTAAACAAATAAATCTTAAAAAATAAAAATAGAAACATGTTAGTCAAGACCTAATTAAAAGGAGAGAAAGGAGGTTTTCTCTATTGTAAGAGAAAGACAAATGCTCCCTAGTACTGAGAATAATAAAGCAAAAAGAAAGACAAGTAATCCTTGTAATTATTATCTGAAGAGTTTAATGTACACAAAACATGAGAGCCAAGTGAGAGAGAGGCACAGCATCTCCTTGGTGTGTTAATTTTATTCAAAGGCTCCAGGGAGGGAAATATTTAAACTAACATTCACAAGCAGCACACGGTCTTACCATCAAGAAACTTCAGGTTTAATGGTAAGTCGGGACAGCAGACCCCCTGGAAGCTATAGATCTGTGGGTTTAATGGTAAGTCGGGACAGCAGACCCCCTGGAAGCTATAGATCTGCAATATCAGAATGGTAACGTCCTTTCATCATAAAGCCATTTTTGAGTAACTATTCCAACTACAAATGAGAGGTTAAATAAGGCTTGGAAAGTAACCTTGAAATCACCAATGGTGTCAAAGCTCTTACAGCAATGCTTAGAACAGCTATACCATCCTGACAACATCACTGTTGTTCTGTAGAAACATGCTTGCAGACTCCAGGACATTAATTTTTAGGTTTTTTTTTTTTGGTCTCACTGACTGTCTAGTTCTAGCTGGTCTGGACCTCACAGAGATCCACTGGCTTCTCATCTCCCAGTGCTAGGATTTATAGCATAGACCACGATGCTCAACTTTTTAAAACTCATTTTTAAAGTTAGTATATATACAATGATGATGTCAGTTTTGAAAGCCTCAGAAATGAAATTCTGACAATGCTACAGAATGAGTCAAACTTAAAATATTACAAACTGAGAACCAACAAGGTACAAAACAACAAACCCATAATTTGTCAGTTAAGCTATGCAGAGCAGGCAAATCGACAGATATGCAGAGTAGAAGTTACCAGGGTCAGGAAGACAAAATGAGAAATTATTTTTTAATTGATTTAGATTTTGAAAAATGACAAAAAAAAAAGATTTAGAAATGGATACTGGAGACAGTTACACAAAAACTGTAAATGTTTCTTAATGACACAGCATTACATGCTTAAAAGTGGTTAAAGTAGGGTTCCCTGAGGGACATGCCTGACTGCATAGGGGTTGATGTCAAAAGTATCCCCTCTCCAGGAAAAAGACATCAGGATGGG
Source organism: Mastomys natalensis (assembly GCA_021653895.1). Classification (NCBI taxonomy): domain Eukaryota; kingdom Metazoa; phylum Chordata; class Mammalia; order Rodentia; family Muridae; genus Mastomys; species Mastomys natalensis. The sequence continues at coordinate 531,806 of JAJTUV010000028.1, forward strand.
TATGGCCCTCATGCCTCACTGGACAACAACAGGAGGACCGGAGCCATTACAAGGTCCCCTTCAATTATTGGAGGTCAGGCCCCTATCCCTGCCTTCGCAAGAATAGAATTGCCAAGGCCCTCTATATTTAGAGAAGGGAGGAGATGTCAGGGGCAGCCCTGCATATACATTGAAGGCCTAAAATCAGCCATAGGCCTAAAATCAGCAATAGGCCTGACATACATACATGCTAACACAAAGTCTTGGGTCTCTGTGGAAAAACACTGAAACAGAAGGCTATAAGCTAATGTAAACAGGCAGCTTCTGTGGAAATTTACCAGCCTGAGTAGTCATAGGTCTTGTCAATAGGCAGCCTCGGTGGACAGTACCAAGTTAGATAAGGACAAGTGAATCATAGGCAGAGTCATAGTGACCTGTCCCCTGAACCTACACTCAGCTGATACCCTGTTCTGAAAGGTATCTGTACTCCCCCTGAACACCTATGCTCTGGTGTCATTCCCTTCCCCACATCCTGCCTTTTTGTGTTTATAACCCCTGTGTGAATAAGTAAATTACGATGTGATTTAAATAACTAAATAAATTTTTAAAAAGTGGTTAAAGTAGGAAAGACAGAATCAAAATACATGATATACACGTATGACAATGCCATGATGAAATCGATTATATCTATTATATAACTGCTTTAAAAGAAGAATGAGGATGGGGCAGGGTTGTAGCTCAGCAGCAGAGAACTTACCTAGCATGCATGAGGTTGGGCCTGTGTCTGGCACCCCATTGTTCCCTCCCTACTCCAAATCGTCCTGGAGTGGCTTCTGAAGAGCTGTAAGGCAAGGTCTGCCCTATGCTGGGACTATTAGGAAGGGGTGAACCTTGATGAAGGAGGCCTGTTGGAAGGTCCTAGATCACTTCAGCCCCTTCCTTTTGTTTCTCACATGCTGTGACGTGAGCAACATGCTCTGTCTACTCCCGTCCACCAGAGGCTCCAAATGGAGCCTGGTGGTTATAGATTAGAACTCTGAAACTGTAAGCCAAAATAACCCTTTCTCTTCATCTCAAGTATTTGTTGCACTAATGTTGTACTTACTTATACAGATGTAACTTGAAAGATACCGGACTGATCTTATCTATGAAACAACTCTCTCTATGTGCTCCAAAGAACAGATGAACAAGGTGGGAGTGAGGCAGTAACGAGAAGGGACGCAAATGATGCCTGCTGACTTGATACTCTGAGTGACAGTGACTTCTAGAAGGGCATGTAAGATGACAATGGATTTACTGATACAACATGTTCGAAATAGTGAAGTCTAGAAGAATATTTTAATTTGCAAATTATATAAAAACTTTAAAGCAAGACATCATTAAATCAACTAAAACATTCTCCCCCCAAAAGCCAAAACAAACAAACAAACAAACCTGAAAGTGTACACAAAATCAAAAGCAATAGAATGAGGTAATCTCTAGGAATCAAGGACACAGTAAATTCTAAATCATGCTTCCAAGCACTGGAACTGTTGACATTTTAAGAGTTATGTGCCACTAATAATGTACAAGTCACTGAGAGTCACTATATTTAAGAATGTTAAGTAATTATCACTTCTTTTAGTATTTTTCATCAAAAAGAAACTATACTCAGGGGCTGGAGAGATTGCTCAGTGGTTAAGCCCACTGCTAGAGTTCAGTTCCCAAAACCCATTGTATGTGACTTACACCACATAGAATTCCAGCTCTACACCATCTTCTGGCTCCCTGAACCTACACAGGTTCATGTGACAACACACACACAAACCCCTAAAAAAAGAGGAAGCTTTGTTCTCATTAAGCATTAATTAAAACAACTTTAGTTAGCATACAAAATAATGGGTTCCACTGCAGCATTTTCATACACACTTTCCTCTGCTGACCTTTCTAGATTAATTTAATTATGTGTAAAAAGTGGTTTGCCTACATGTATGACTGTGTACCACGTTGTTTGCTGCTACTCACAGAGATGAAAAGAGGGCAGGATCCTCTCGTACTGAAGTTAAGGATGGTTTTGGGCAGCAAGAACTCTTAACTGCTGAGCCACCTCTCCATTCCCTAATATAGTATTTTCAGTCGTCATCTATAGTCAGCACTTAACAGAATGAACTGCATCGAATGTCATGGCCTGGTCACCTTCTACTGTGTATGTACATCGTATCTTGCTTATTCATTCATTCATCTATTTAAGAATAACAGGTTGCTGTCCCACTTTTCACTTTTGTAAGACTACTATTAACAGTGAAGCTCAAGGGTATGATGACTGTTAGTTCCTTTTCTTATTTATGAGGATGTAGAATTAGAAGAGCCATGTGACCATTCTTAGTTTAAATATTTCTCTGCTAATCTGGTTCACATGAGCAGCAGACAACTTTATATTTCTGCCATCAATTCATTCTGCACCAATTTCTTTACATCTTGAAAGCCACTTATTTTCCTTTACATCATTAATATTGGTAACATTATTTCTGGTTTTCTGAGACAAGGTTTTACTATGTAGCTCAGATAGCCCAAACTCATGGCAATATTCCTGCCCTAGCCTCTTACGCACAACTATACCTGGCCTGTTATCATTTTAATAATAATCACCCTAGTGTCATGAAGAAGGAAGGATTCCTTATGGCTTGGAATCCATTCCCCCAGTAACTAATGATGCTGGTCACCTTCTCGTACACTTACTGATCATTTATGTGTCCTCTTTGAACAACCACTATTCAGGTGCAGTTACACAATGCCCCTTCCTTATGTTTCTGAACCCAGGACACTGCACTTTCCAGGCAACACCCCTGTCCCTCGTTGACCCTTTCAAACTTCTACGGTTGGGTTCTTCAAACACGTTGGATAATTTTCAATGCTCATCACCTGTGTGATTCGCAGCTGCTTGCCCAGTTATCTGTTATCTCCCTAATCTCTTGGTGGTGGTCTGTGGCACAATACATCATTTAAAATTTTTTTTCTCTGTGCTTCATTTGTGAAATATAAGAAATCACTGCCTACCAAATTCAACAGCATGTATATTTTTCTTTATATTTTCTTCTAGTAGTTGGACAGTCTGAGCTCAAGTTTAGGTTTTTGATGTATTTTGGTTAATTCCCACATATGATGATGCAAAGTAAAGGTTTAACTTCATTCTTTTAAACATGAATATCCCATTATGCAACAACATTTTAAAAAAAAGACTCTCTTTTGTAAGCATTGAGGCCAACAGGTACCAATTCAAAAATAACTTAATGCTAACTGGGCATTGTGATGCATGTCTTTAAACCTACTACTCAGCAGGCAGAAATAGGCAGTTCTCTCTAAGTTCCAGGCTAGCCAAGGGCTATATACTGAGACTTGTATCAAAACACCACCACCACCACCACCACCACCACCACCACCATCACCACCACCACCACCACCACACCACCACCACCAAAGCCTCATTGATATGTACTACGGTTTTTGTATGACTAAGGAGATTAAAATAAAAGAGGGAAAGAAGAAAATACACATTAGATAAAACCCTGCACTGTGGGTAAAGCTCGTGCTGGACTCTGAGGCACACAGTTAATGTAAAGTCGGTGTTCTCAGGAGCCAGTTAGTATTTGAAGAAGTAAGTCATCATACTAGGCTGGTTTAGAGCAGGCATGAAGCCTGGCTAAAGACACATCACACAACACACACTAGGAGAATTTGAAGAAAGCAAGTACTGCTGCCGGCCGAAAAGGAAGCTTTCTTTTGGCATTAGTATTAATCTAACTTTAACACAAATAACTTTTAGGAGAGCAAAAAAAGAAACTGTATAGATAGCCTCTTTTATAGCATGTCCTCTGTTATTTTAATAATAATTTTCTTGATAATCTCCTCAGATCCATAAAACATACAACTAACATAATGAATCTGTCTCCAGTGTTTATAAAAGAGCAACAGGAAACATGACAAGTCTTCCTGCCTTTCATAATCAACAGCTCAACATATGGCATTTCTTTTATAATTCCTTTAAAGCAAAATGTAATTGCCGGGCTGAGGAGTAGTTTAGTGGAAGAGCACTTGCTTTTAGCAAGTGCCAGGCTCAGCGTTTGATCTCCAGAACCATCAGCAGGAAAAAAGCACTAATACATAACTTTAAAAACTGTCTCTTGCACAGCTGGAGAAAAGGTTCAGTGGCTAAGAGCACATACTTCTCTCCAGAGGATCTGGGCTCAATTCCCAGAGCCTAGATGGTGGGTCCTAACTCCAGTTTGGGAGTTTGACACTGTCTTTTGCACTCCACAAGTACCAGGTACACAAGTGATATATGCATCATATAGGCAGGAAAAATATTCATATTAATACACATAAACACACAGACAGCCCATAACTTAAAAAACCCCTGCTTCTTCTAGTTATGGTACCAATTGCTGCTTTAATGAATTAAGAATATTTTTAGCCTCTGGCTCCTGAGTGCTTGGATTAAAGGCAGAATTAAGAATTTTTAAAAAGTTATTTACTTATTTGTATGTGCTCATGTCTACAGTCCATGTGTACATGCTTGCATGTATGTCTGTGCTTATGTATGCCTTGCAGTAGAGGGCAGAGTACAACATATGGGAAGTGCTTCTCTCCTCCCATGTGGGTTCCAGGAACTAAACTCAAGATGCTAGGCCGGGCAGCAGGAACCTTTACCAGCGAACCCATCGAACCATCTCACAGGCCCCCGAGGGAAGATGGGCATATGATCTTTCACGTGCTTTTATTTCCTAAGAAACTGCCAGGAAAGAAAAACTTAAGGGAATATAAACTTAATGAACTAAAGAGCTAAACAATGTCTGTCCTAGAGAGGAGCACTTAAGTGAATTTAAATAAAAACAAAAATCTAATCAAGATAAAATACATCTGCCATTGAAATGCTGCCCCAGAAAATAGTTCCTAAAGAAAATATAAGTAAAATATCAGGATAATGACTAGGACAACTAAAGACAGGATCACTACATAACCACAGTCTGAAATCAACACCATGGAAGCTTAGGTTATACAGAGAAAAGGTAGCTTTTCACCAACAAAACTGAAAACCAAATACATTTTCTAAGAACACACACAGTGAAATACACGACTGCTTTTCTTTTTTAAAAATGTTGTTGCTCCAGGAGTCTAGTCTGGCCCTTGGGAAATTGTAATCCTCTGTCTAAGCTTCTAAAGTACTGAGATTACAGGCATATGCTAGGACACCATGCCCAGTTCTATAACTACCTAAGGAAGGAGTCTTTTGCCTTGGAAGTATGCAGCAAGTGGCTTCCCAAATCTTTACTGGGTAGGCCTTTGTGGATCACACTGTAGAAGGTTTGACACAGTATCAAGACAGCAAGGTTAGTTTTAGGCAAATATGAAAATGCAGATCTTACCCACATGCAGGCTTCAATTCTAACTTTTGAGATGATACTCCACAAAGAAATGGCTCCTTCAGTGCCTTCTTCATCTGGGCAGATAATCTGGTCAGGATAGGGTGGCTCAGGGAAATTAACCGAATTGCATTCATAAGCAGCTAATGTAACTGAAGCTATATGTGGGCCCTAGAAAACAAGTAGAAGAAACCTCTAATGAGAAATAGTAACACAAAAGGACTTTGATGTACCTCATCTCAACACCACACTAATCACTAATGTAATACAAAGTGCTACTTTCAGAAAACAAGATGCAACATGAACGCACATTTTTAAGATGTAGTTAGCAATTGGATAAAACAATCTTTCCCAGGCCTGCTTTATGGAACCTATCCAATATTTTTGCTTGATCTTCATATTGTTTATTCAGAAGTACATCAGAATGTTACCCCTGTAATAAAAGTTTTCTTTTAGGTATAATTTGAGATCATCATCTACTTTTTCCAGTGAGTTACTAAAAAAAAGATGATACTGTATAACTACTCATCAATGCATTTTACTTTTAAACGTTTCTCCTATAGCAACTTTTGTGATATTTTGCCTTTTATTTTGCAATATTACAAATTTATTAATATTTAGATATGCAATAAAGTCTTATATCCAATGACTCACATTAGCACATGAGGCCTCCTCATGAATATCAAGAATGGGCTTGAGAGATGGCTCAGCAGTTAAGCATGGCTACTGCTCTTGTAAAGGACTTGACTTCAGTTCCTAGCACCCACTTCTTCCGATGGCTCACAAATGCTTCTAACTGCAGTTATAGAGGATCTGATGTCCTCTCTTGGGTTCTGTAGGTACTTGTACTTATATGTGCATGTGCACATGAGTACACACATGCACACATACACAATTACAAGCAAAATAATTCAGAAAATCAACTACAGGTTTGGCAAAAATGGGGGCAGCTGAGATAGCTCAGTAAATGTGCTTGACAGGCAGACATGACTATATGATTCAATTTCTAGAATCGACATAAAAGTATTAAGGAGTAAACTGGACCCATATCGTTGTCCTCTGACCTGGTGTGATGTGTGCATGCACGCACACACACACCAGACATACAAACATTGATTATGAATAAAATAAACACAAGAATTGGTAAAACTGTAAATTCCTGAGTTTCCTAAGCATAGATGGGTGGTTGTCTATTAGAATATAATATGTAGTACCCACTATCTGTTAAAAGGAATAGAACAGGTTTATACATATACCAAAGTTTTGCTGATGACCATATTGTGTGAATATTTCTGAATATGAAGATTTCTAGTAAAGATTTGTCTACTGGTTTTTCTAAAATTACTCAGACCTAAGAAAAGTGGTCACTGTGCATCAAAAACCTTTAAGGTCAGAGAGTGAATGAGTTTAACATTTAAAAACCCACTATAGAGGTAAGGAAATATTAGAGACTACGTTCCACTGTGAGAATGAAAGCTAGAAGACAAGACACCTTCTACTTGTCCTGAGACTCCTGAATACACACTAATACTTGTAATTGTAAACAAATTATTTTAAAAAGAAAATAAAACTGCAGTTCCAAGGAGCTGTGTGACACCTGTTGTGTGTGGTAGGAACTAAACTCTGGGAGAACAGGAAGCACTCTTAACTACTAAATCATTTTCTCCAGCTACTCCGCTCTGTGCTTGTTTACTTATTTACTTCATTTTGTATATTAACTTGTTTTAAAGAAAATTTGTTTAAAAACCTATTTCATCTTTCTATTTTTAGTCTTTGTTTTTTTAAAAAAAACTTTAATTCTTGGAATTGCTAATATAACAATATTCAAGGTTTAAAGCACTGAAAGTTTTAAAGAGTATTTTTATTTTACTTTTACTTTTAAAAATTTATTTATTCTCTGGCAATTTCAGACATGAATACGATATATCTAGGTTATATTGCCACCCCAAAATTCAGGCACCCTCAATCAGGTTTCTTAATGTCATGTTTAACCACGAAACTAAAACTTGTTTTTGTTTTTTTTTTTTTAAGGTATTATAGGAAAATAGATTCTTTTCTGATCTTATCAAAAAAAAAGAAAACAAACATAAAAAACACTGAATTATAAGTTAGATACTCTAAATAACTCCAGAATAAGGATACAATGATATCTAAATGATATCTAGCACATCCAATATTAAAACAGTAACTGCAGTCAGAGCTCAGAGTTTTTGCCAAGAGTTCTAGGCCAGCCAGGACTACATAGTGAGATGTATTTTCAGAAACAAAAGCAATACTTTTAACCCTAGAAAAGAGAAGAAAGATATGTGATGGCAGTAATTAAAAATGAAGAAAGTACAAGAGTTTGACTGTTGTTTTCTTTTGGCTACAAATACAGCTAGATTTATAAAAAGGGACGTGTGTGTGTGTGTGTGTGTGTGAGAGAGAGAGAGAGAGAGAGAGAGAGAGAGAGAGAGAAAGAGAAAAAAAAAAAAAACAGACTGTAAGGCAACAGTAGTTTGGAAGTGGTGGAGCTAGCTGGTGCAACCCTCGCCTGGCAAGCCTAAGTTCCTTCCAACTCCAAGCTCTGGGCTATGTGAGGCAGACCTTTCTATTCCAAAACATAGTGGGTAATATAAATATATTACCCTACAAAGTAAACTTTTTTGATATAGTAAAGTCTCACCAATTTTAGCATTTTTTCTCTACAGATGACTGCTCAGGGGGCCTGACTTGCATGAGGGCCCTGGCCTCTCACATAAAGTGGGCATAAAGACTCATACCTGTAATCTGGCACTTGGAAGGGACAGGCAAAAGTACAAAAAGTTTGTTTATTCCCAGCTACTTAGCAAGATCCGGAACAACCTAGCTGGGCAGTCTCCATAAGGAGTTTCCGAGCAGCGAGGGTGACACAGTGAGACCCTTTTGGTTCACTCACTCAAGAGTGTACGTTCTTCCCACAGCTGCACTAGGAAGTCATGATTACTCAGCAAGGAGGCTCATGCGGCGGTTTCCAGGTTTCCAGACAAAATGAAAGCTAAAAGGCCTGGCTAACAGCTCAGTTCTGGCCTTTCTTCATTTTCACAAGCCTATTTGCTGCCTACACCTTGACAGTTTAAATTAGACTATATTTACTGATAGAAAACCTTGCAGTTCTTTTCAACGTTACAGCTTAATTGTTCCAAAGAACAAGCAAGTGTTTTGAATAAAATAATTGAGAAAATTACATACATTCAAGTCACTTATGTCCTCTTGATAGTGCTGGGACTGACCCTGTGCCCTCATACATGCAATGGAGGTACTCTTTCACCAACCTATCTCATAACCCCAGGCATGAAACCATCTTTTAAGTATAATTTTCAAAAAGTGCAAGCCTCACTACAATGCATTATATGAAAGTCCTATTTTAGCTATAACAAATAAGTGAGCCAAGCCAGAAAGTATAGAGCAAAAAACAAAAAAAAGGGGGGGAGATTAACTGGATATATACAGTATAAAATACTTAATTGGTAATAGAAAGCACCAGACTGCAGGATGCAGAGGAAAGCACAAGGAGCGACATACATCTTAATGACCCAAGGGAAAAAAATCCATCAGTATGATACACATAGGGACATATGGGCTTCAGAAAAATTAAAGAAATAGTGGCCAAATTATTGTTCAGATTTTATGTCTAGGTAAAAACAGATTTTTTAAATTTTTTTCTTGTGAAAAAAATCTAGGAATAAAATAAAACCTTAATGAGAACCAATTAAAAGAAAATAAAACAAACTGTTGGTAAGAAAAACATTACAGTCAAAATGGCAGGGCTCAACTGCAAGAAAAACCTTAATCATCAGAAGGAATCAAAAATAACACCATCCAAAAATAAGGTAGGGTTAGACTTACAATCAGAAATAATGAGAACAAAAGATAAAGCTAAAAGAATGAGGTAAAATATATGTGAACTAGAATCCATGGAAAATACACTTCAAAAATAAGATGAAATCAGAACAACACTGGAAATGCAGATTTTCCTCTTTATTTGACTCTTTCATGAGATAAGTAGCTGTTTAAAGCAAAGGCTGGGCACAAAGCTTAGCTTACAGCACTTGTTCTGCATGTCTGAAGCCTAGGCTGAATTTCTAACAATGGGGAGAAAAGAAGACAGCTCTCCCACCCACCCCCCAAAACAACACAACCCTGGAGATTTACAGCTGACTGACCTGGGACTGGGGGCTCAAGACCTGCGCAGAGGTGAAGTGAAGACAACAGAAGCACGAGAGAAAGAAAGTGGAAAGAAAGCACATACACTTGTCACCTCACCTGCAGCAGCACAAGGTATGCTATGTTCTATTACAAGCCTCTGAGCAACCACTACAATTTTCTTTTAAACTATGGTAAGTAAGCCAAAGATCAAGGCAACAAGAGGGAGAATAAAGCAACAAACACTCAACCAACCTGAGAACTACATTAGTTAGAAACAGACCAAATACACAATGGAGAAGGCAAAGATTGTTGACATACAACCGGTTACAGACTTTTGAGGGCTGGAGGGATGGCTCAGCAGTTAAGAGCAATGGCGGCTCTTCCAGATCCAGGCTTAGCTCCCAGCACTCCCACGGCAGCTTACAGTTGTCTGCAATTCCAGGTCTAGGGGATCTGACCCCTTCTTCTTACCTCTTCAGGAAACCAGCACATACACATGGTGCACATACAGACATGCAGGGAAACACTCACATAAAATAAAACTAATTAAATCTTTAAAAAAAAACTATACAGTTAAAAATGAGAGCCAAGTAAAAAGGGTCAGCAAAAACACTTAAAAAACATCATAAAAGATGGGGGGGCCTCTATTAGTATCAGACAGATGTAAGAACAGAGCATAGGAGGGACTTGTCATAAATGCAAATCTTTAGGAAGCTGAAGAAAACTTACCATGTATATAACAGGAGCAAACACAAAAAGGAACACTTACTTAGTAATCGAACAGAGAAATAAGCAGATTCCTAACTACAGTAGAATTTTCTTTCCTTTTGGGGCTTACGGAATAGACAGACTTGGCTGCCCTTAAGCTTTCGAGTTTCCTATTCTTCCTTGCAAGTTGCCATTATTACAGCTGTCTATCACTGCACTTAACTCATCATTGAAAATAACACCCAATGTGCTGGCTAGATTTATGTTAACTTGACAGAATCGGGTATCATTTTAGGAGAGGAAACCTCCGCTGAAAAAAATGTTCTCGCCAGACTGGCCTTCAGGTGAGCCTGTGGTGCACTTTCTTGACTGATGACTGACTTGGGAGGGCCCCATTCACTGTGGTGCACCCCTGGGCTGCCAGTCCTGGGTGTGAGAGAAAAGGAGGCTGGGCAAGCCACGAGCAAGTCAGCTAGTGCTAGTACCTCTCCTGCTGCTGCCTCAACTCTTGCCTCCAGGCTCTTTCCTTGAGTTCCTGCCTGCAATGGAGCATGAGTTAAGGATTGTAAGGTGAACTAAATAAAGCCTTTCCTTCCCAAGCTATGGTTATGGTGTTTTATAACAGCAAGAGAAATCCTAAGTAGGACACCCATCTTTCATTAACTGACAGGGTAAGTAGAATGAAGATTCATACAGATACAGGAGATCTATGTAACAAAAATGATAGAACAAGGTCAGTACAGGGAACAGCTTTAGGGAAAAGTAGCAAATGAACATTTTGTTTTTTCTTCAAATTCAAATAAAATCTTTCTAGCTCAATAATAAAGTTTTAGATATTTGAGACATTGGACATCTGGTTTTGTTTCATTTTGAAATTCCATATATCTAGTCTCATAAATTGTATTTATTATACAATATTTCCCAAAGTTTTTTTAAAGATTTATTTATTTCATTTATATGAATACACTGTAGCTGTCTTCAGACACACCAGAAAAGGGTATCAGACTCCATTACAGATGATGTGAGACCACCATGTGGTTGCCAGAAATTGAACTCAGGACCTCTGGAAGAGCAGTCAGTGCTCTTAACCGGTCAGCCATCCCTCCAACCCCCTTCCCAAAGTTTTACTGTCAGAATAATTCTGCTTTGCTCAAGATAACAGACATTACACTTGTTCAGGCAAGGCTGTTGGGGTGGAGGATACACCAAAGTTAGATCAAAAGGCAGGATTTCTAACAGGAATGACCATAATTATTTGTCTGTGAAAAAAGGTATTTTAAGTTTCCTGGGGATTTTGTTTTGCATCTATAGCTGACCTCATATACCAGATTCTCTAGTTTCGGCCTTTCAACTTTTGGGATTATTCCAGACTCAGGTCTTTTTATACAAATTTTATACATTCCTACAATTTATATTATATTTATATTATATTATACTTTCCAGAGTAAAGTACAAAGAAAAAACTTCCACCTCAGATTATTCTGTGGAACCAATTTTATTCTATCTTTAGTGGTGATAGTAAAATAAATTTAGACATTTTTTTAGGCCACCATTTTTGCTATGCAAAAACAAGTTTTCACTGTGTCGCCCAGCCTGGCCTCCACCTCCTGAATTCTGAGATTAGGGTGGGTACCACCACATCCCAAAGAATACCAAAAAAAAAAAAAAAGACTTTAATTTTGCGCACCAATGTGCAAGTGTGGAGGTTAGAGGACAGCTTCTTGCTCTTTGCTTCCACACCATGAGTTTGAGGACTGAGCTCAGGTCATCTTTACCCGCTGAGCCATGGTCGACGCTCAAAAAACATCTGTTCATAACATATGAGATGTTTGTAACATTTGACAAAACATCTGAGATTATGTCAAACAAAACTACCCTAATCTGTCAGAAATTGCAAGTTGTGCTCTGATAATTATGTAGTATCTATATAAGTCCAAAGAAAGATCTCCTGGTGTCACAAACATAAATTAAGGTCTTCATAAGGAAGCATGAATATATTCATAGTTCAGTTAAAAAATTTCTAATTGTAAAAGGATGAAATAGTATATGCAATTCTACTTTATTTTACACAAAAAAAGTCAAACCATTTCCTGGGTTTTGAAGTTTGCAAGTTCTTTGTATGTACACTAGAACAAAGCACAACTTATTATAATTATACCTCCTTTTTTCTAGGAGCTAATTTAATCAAGTCCCTTTGGATGATGAACACAGAGTGTGTGTATATGGGTGTAAAAATACTCCTAGGAAGACACACTGACATTCTTACAGTCGAGGCGGCTGTCTTAAAACTGATAAAACATTCCTAAAGACTGGCATGCTTCCTCATATCTGTAATGCCAATTCATAGCCAAAGCTATCATCTACATACAGAAGTCAAGGGAGAGCCCAAGGGCAACATTTCCAGTTAGTTTTGTCTGGAGAACTCAGGTCAAAGGTAGTAAAGCTGAGGCATGCGCGGCTTGGCTTCACTGGGAAACCAGGTGCTTGCCTCACTCATCACTAATGAACAAAAGGACGGTGGTGGTTAGGAATGTGATCATTAGGGATATCTGGGAGACAAATAAACACAAGATGACAAAGGGTTGTCTGCATGACTGCAACCTTTTCTTTCTTCCTTTTTTAAAGTTTGACTTTTGGGGGACTTTAGAAGCCCTTTCCACACAGGAATTCTATTCCCCCAAAGTTAAAAATGGTTGCTTTTCTCAGCAGTCAGTCACCAGTCAGAAAACAACTTACTTAAGGTTCTGACCTACAGCAAGCATTTGTAGCAGAGTAGAATACAGAACTACTCATTCCAAGTAGACACAGAAAAGTTTACCTACTCTTTTATTTCTTTTTTAATTTTAATTTTATTTATATGGGCATTTTGTCTACATTGAAAGAGGCCAGGACAATCCCTGGGAATTATTTGATTTACAGGTGACTGTGATCCAGATGCAATGTGGGCTCTGGTCCTTTGCAAGAGCAGCCAGTCCTTTTAACTACAGAGCCATCTTCTCCAGCCCCCAGACCTCTTTAGATTCTCTTTGTCAAGTCTCAAGGTAGCAGCCCTCCTCGTCCCCGTTCTTCTCTATAAAATGGTTTGTCTGAACACAATAGCCTGGGCATTAGTTAATGTGAGTGACAAGTCTTTAAATCTGTTAGAATTTAACGAAGCATAATTAGAATTCTGTCTTATCTTCCTGATGTAACAAAATATTTAAAAATAAAACAATGGCTGTGGCACCTAGGGCAAGAATATATGATTATATTTTAAAAGTACAAGTACATAGCTGCTGGCCAAAACAAAACTAGTGTAAACTATAATATTAGCTCGTGAGCTTTCTGGAAGCAAGTGGATTGTACATATATAAAGAAATACTTCGTTTCTTTTTAAAATCAAGTAACTTAAAATTGGTTTTAAAGATTTACAAATAATTGTGTATCATTTTAAGTACAGTATGTTTTAGTATACATTATACACTACAGAGTGTATACTATGTACACTGATAAGGCTCAAGATTTTTAGCTGACCCATCACCTCAAATGTTTCTCACTAAGCCTAAGAGGGCAGGCATGGTGGCACATCCTTCAATCTCAACACTCAGCTGGCCAAGGCGAGCAATCACTATGAGTTTGAGGTCAACCTGGTGAGCTGCTATATTGAGCTCCAGGCCAGCCAATACTAAATAGTGAGACCCCCTCCTCCAAACAAAGAAAACAATAAACACTAACTGACTTTTTTCTTTCCTTTTTGAGGTGCTGAGCTTTGATGCCACTGAGCTACATCCCTAGCCTCTTCTAAGCAACTGACCTAAGAATTCCAAATAAATGGACTACATATTTAGGTAGAGAGCTATGCAAGTTGTTTAACCTACTCTTTGAAGCTTTCTTTTAAGCACACAATTATAAATAGTGACTTAAGGGCAGGAAGCTATCCAGTCTGTTCAAATCCCTGTGTCCTGGAGACCTTGGTCTATGCTTTTGATGTGGTGATGCTCATGAGTTAATAGATGAGTCATTGCTTGGAGGGAGAGGAGCTACCATGCCCTCCCTCATCAAACAAAGGCCAACAGGCTTTTTTTTTTTCTTTCTTTCTAAAAAAGAGGCTACGAATCTTCCAGGAAGAGCTCTGACTCAGTGTTCATGGCCACAGTCACCGTGCCTATTGAAGTCAGTATCAGAGATACCAGAATCCAATTTGGGGTAATTTCTTCCTTGTCTACAATGAAGGATGCACAGGTGAGCACTGAAGCAATCAATCATCAGAGGTAGAAACAGTAGTGCAGAGGGGGGCTAGCTAGCAGGTTAGCGCTGAGAGAATCATCCCCACCATGGCTTTAACAGCACAGTTACTGAAACTACTCCACTGCATTTTACGCCATCTTAGTGACGTGTCCAAATATTTACTTCCAGCAATAAGGAATCAAAAGCCAAAAGGTACCAGAAATATCTGCATCTAAGGAAACACAGCTTTGGAGCAGCACAGACAACTATTAGGCACTACACACAGAAGGAAAACATGGTGCCACCCACAGCAATGAGAATACATGAGAAAACAATCAACATGCCAGATATTAAAAGGTACAATTGCTGCTCCACTTTAAAATAAAATAACCCAAACTTCAGAGTAAAACAGGCATCTGGACAGCAAACATTTTATATATTTGTTGCATTTAATTTATAACAAAGGTAAGGTATTTTGTTGAAATGATCATATTAAGAAAATGTCTCTTAAGGAGGCATTTTCAAAGGACAACACATTGTGGTTACAATTTCTAATAAAACCTGGTCAATTTAATATTATAATCCAATAGTTCCAAATTCTCCTCCTTTCACATTGCTCTCTTCTAAAGAAGAGAGAATGGTAATGCTTCAGGCACATTTTTTACTTTGATCTCCAAATGTGAAAAAAGAAATCCTAGTGAATTAGGTTGAAGAGAACAATTTGTCTGTAAAGTATCTGATGCTTCCCAAGTCACAGTGTAGAAACTGGGCTTTGTAAAATCTCTCTGCAGGAAAATGCTCCCCTAATGTCAAAAACTGTCCATACATCACACAAAGGAAATTGACTTTTGCTGCTGTTGAAACAGGGCTCATGTAACCCAGATTAAACAACTCTAGACCTTCTGTAGGTGAGGGTGGCCTTCAACTCCTTATCTTGCCTTTAAAATTCTGAGATTATAGGCGTGGGCCATCACACCCAGCTTTCTTATTTAAATGTAAGACTTTAAGCCTTAACTTTGCTCTACATCACTTCTCAGGCACACTCTGAAAAAGGGTTTCTCTGTGTAGCCCTGGCTGTCCTGGAACCCACTCTGTAGACCAGGCCTGCTTCAAACTCAGAGATTCACCTGTCTCTGCCTCTGGGATTAAAGGTGTGTGCTACCACCACCCAGCAGGCATTTTCTCTTTTTTATATTTACCTCCGAGATTCACTAAGCAGCCAAGGCTGTTGAGAATAGCTAAGGGTGGACTATGGATGTCGTCAGTAGTAGAAAGTTTGGCAAGCACATACAAGGCTGTTACTTTGATCCCTAGCAGTGAGAAGAAAAAAAAAAAAACCAAGGTATAGTACACACATTGAAAATGATTGTTTGTTTTAAACAATGAGCTGAGAAGCCAGAGGAGATCGCTGTGTTAGTTGCGAAGATGGCAGGTCATTAAGAACAAGCAAGATTCGGTTCCACGGTTTTCAATATCTTAATCAACATATCACCTCCATTTATAGTTGAATAAACTAAGGTTTAAAAGTTAAGAAATCTGGGCTGGGGAGATGATTCAGCAGTTAAGAATACTGACTGCTCTTCCAGAGGTCCTGAGTTCGATTCCCAGCAACATGTGGTGGCTCACAACCATCTGTACTGGGATCCAATGCCCTCTTCTGATATGTCTGAAGACAGACAGTGTACTCACATATATAAAATAATCTTTAAAAATATACCAGGTGAGGGTGATGCACGCCTTTAATCCCAGCACTTGGGAGGCAGAGGCAGGCAACTCTGAAAGTTAGAGTCCAGTCTGGTCTACAGAGTGAGTTCTAGAATAGCCAAACTATATACAGAGAAACCCTGTTTCAAGAAACAACAACAACAAAACAACAACAAAAAACCTTAAGAAATCCATCAAAAAAAAAAAAATCACATAGCTAATATTGGAGCAGACATTCCAATCTTAGCTACTTGACTCTGCGTCTCTCATAATCGAAACTTCTGCATATTCCTGACTATTAAAGGATGGAAAGCCAGATGTGGTGGTGCACACCTGCAATCCCAGTATTTGGGAAGCTTTGAGCTTTGATAGGAAGGATGCTATGAGTTCAGGACCAGCCCAGGATATATAGCTGTGGGAATAATTTCCTACATGCAAGTCAATGGAAAACGAGGCTAACTGGTAATTTTACTGATCCTTTAAAAATTAAGTTAGATTTATTTTCTATGTATGCATGTCTTGACTGCATGTATGTCTGTGAAACATGTGCTTGCCTGGTATTAAGGTCAGAAGAGGAAGGGCACTGGATCTCCTGCAACTAGAGTTACTCGTAGCCCCATTCACTAGTCTTGCAAAACATGTGTGTCTGACTATACATAAATAGCAAATCATGTCTCTAAGCTAAGAGAGTCATTTGGCGTTGGGTAAGGTTGTTCTATCAGTAAATACACAACAATATATTTATTGATTGTGTTAGTAATGCCATCTAGTGGTGACCAAATAAAGATGTACTAAGACAAATTCTAGAATCTTTTTTTTCTCTTTTTAAAAAGATCTTAGGATTTATTTTGTTCTACATGTGTGGATGTTTTTCATGCGTGCATATATGTGTAGAAACCTGATGCCGATGGAAGCCAGAAGACAGCATTACATTCTATGGAACTGGAATGATGAACGATTGTGAGCCATCATTTGCAGCTGGGAACTGAAACTACAAAAACACAGTGTTCTTAACTGCTGAGCCATCTTTCTTTCCAGCCCCCTAGAAAACTGATTTCAAACCAGTTATAGATGACAATTTGGAGAATTCGAACAATGTAGTTTTTTTTTTTTTCAACAGAAAAAAAAAAGTGTTTCTTCTAGATACAAAAGTAGAATGTTTAGGAAATTAAGAGAACAAGCAATACAAACCAGTGGTTATTAATCATCCTACTAACTACTGCTCCAGAGATGAAATGCATTTGCTTTGGCTCTCTGGTTCACAACCACCACTCCTACGTAAACAGCAACTCTGCTTATTGAACGATGAGGGTTTCAACACACATTTTCAAGTTAAAACCTTTCAATTTAAAAATTTACACTTAAAAATAAGGAAATTGTTCATTAACTGAAAAATAAAATGAAGTCATAAGATCTAGTCTTTTTAGTCTTTTTAATCTGGTGTACATTCAATCACAATTAACAAAGTTTAACCCCAAAAAGGCAACTTCCACTGTGAAAACCAATGGATATGAAATACAAAGCATTTTCATATTACTTAATTTTTAGTAGACTCGATCACAATAAAGAAAAAAATTAATCTTCATTTTTTCAAACTGCAAGAACTGTAAATCTTTACAAATAAGAACTCATATATTTTGCTACAAAGTCTGCCAAGAAGAGGGCTGTATTCTGACCAGACTACTTTCCTAACATGGTCACTTGGCCTCTAGACTGAGGGTTATATGATTACAATGTAGAGGTGTCTATTTCACCACCACAAAAAAGTAGGACATCAGAATGTTATCATCATCACATCTAAGCAAGGGTTACATAAAGGCTCATAAAAGAAAGCACATGTAATCAGGGCTTCCCAAACACAATCATATTACCTAGATTAAAAAAAACAAGTGAGGGGTTGGTGAAATGGCTCAGTGGCTGCTCTTCCAGAGGTGGATTCAATTCCCAGCAACCACATGGTGGCTCACAACTATCTATAGGGTGGATCTGATGTCCTCTTCAGACAGGCAGATATATAGGCAGCAGAGCACACATACATTAAATAAATATAATTTAAAAAATATTAAAAAAACAAAAAACAAACAAACAAAAAACCAAGTGAGCTCTGCACGGTGGTACTCATATTTAATCTCAGCACTCAGGAGGCAGAGAAAGGAAGATCTCTGTAAGGTCTAGGACAGTCTACACAGTGAGTTCCTGGATATATAGAGACACCCACCTCTTCCAAACAAACAAACCAACAAACAAAACAAAACAACGATAAACAAAAGAAATGAAGACTGTCAGGTATAGGAGGCACAGAGGTTTTTGTGCCATCAGAAAAGCACTAGAGAAACCAGGAATCTTAAACATACAGGGTTCTCTCTTCAAAGAAAGAGAGATAAAACCTGTTTTCAGAGCAGAGTTGGTTACGAGCCTGGTGACTTTTGCATTATCTGTGTGGCCAAAACCACACTAGATCCTCCCCAAGACCTTATCATGAGATTGTTTTTCTCAGTCAATCTATATATAGAACCTATCTTTATGGAAGATGTCACATGTACTTACAAAGTTTCAACATGGGATTGAGTTAATTATCACCAGGAAATTTTTTCACCAAATTGTACTGTACTTAAATATGTCTAAATGAAACTAATTGGAGTCAAATTCTCAATGTTTAAACCAACACAGACTACTGAATTGTGCTCAACTGAACTGCTTCATCTTACATGGATTGACATGTCGACCACTGGGGTTGTGGAGATCCCCTGTACTTAAAGATTAAAAAAAGTTGTTACAAATCACAAAGGAAATGGTAAATTAAAAAAAAAATTATCCAGAGTTATTGGAATAGCTGGTATTAAGAACAAATTAAAAGGACTCTGCTTTGCCTTTTGGTTCTATTTTCTTCCTTTTAAAAAATGTGTTGAAGTTCACATGTAATTTTAACAATTTATATACAAATATAATACACAAATATACAAAAAACTTCCCATAGAAACATTTACGTATAATTAATGCAATAGTTTCATATGTTCAATGATTGTATCTCCATACTTGCAACTTAGTACGTAATAGATATAACACTGAGTGCAGTGAGAGAGATAACTTCCTGCCAATTGCTCTTAAAAGAACAAGGGTCTACAGAGATGACTCAGCAGTTAAGAGGATGTGCTGCTCTTACATAGGACCTGGGTTCAGTTCTTAGTACCCACAAGACAGCTCACAACTGTCTGTAACTCCATTTTCTGACAGGCACCAGGCAAACACATGATGCAGATATACAAAATACTCATATACATTAAAAGCTAAAGCTGAGAAAATTCCAATTACATTCTACTAAACTAGTACACTGATCAAGGGTAAAAACACTCATTAATAGAAACAAAGATTTTACTTTTCCTTTACATTAATTCTGTAATAAACTTTACTGTTACAATACTATTATTATTATTGCTATTATTATTGTATGTGTTTGTGAAGTGAATATCTGTGTGCTATGGTATAGGTATAGTAGAGGTTAGAAAATAGGTTTATCTGAGGATTCAAAGATTGGTCCTTAAGGTCGTACTTTATTCAATGAATTATCTCTCCAGTCCTCAAATTTCTTTATACTAAATTTGTATGCAATTTAAAAAGGACTCATTTGAATTCCTTTTAATGTTCAATATAATGTGCTATGTAGGCTGCTTTTCAGATGACTTTAGGTTGATCATCTATCACAAACAAATCCCTTCAACTTGTTTTCCCAAGAAATATCAGATGGTGGGTCTAGGTAAAATCAGGAAGGTAGCTCGGAGGTGGCCCACATCTTTAATCCCAGCACTTGGGAGGCAGAAGCAGGTGGATCTGAGTTCAAGGACAGCCTGGTCTCACAGAGTGAGTTCAAGGAAAGCCAGAGGGACACAGAGAAATCCTGTCTTGAAAACACCAAAGCAAAAACAAAACAAAAAGCTCAAAAGTTTTGCTAGGTATGGTAGTATATACTTTTAATCCCAGCACTAGAGAGGCAGAGACATGTACATCTCTCAGTTCAAGGCCAATCTAGTCTACAGAGTGAGTTCTCAGACAGTCAGAGTTGCAGGGAAACAACAAACAAACAAACAAATCACAAACTGCAAAACAAAAACAAAAAAACCAGAAAAATATCCTAAATCTGTCTTTTTTTCTTTTTGGCTTTCCTTCAACTTCTGCATGTGAATGCAATATTATACTACTAAGAATTTAGCAGTTACAGGACAGGAGAGTTGATGCAGTTCAATCGTACAGAATTGCATTTAGATGTCCAGTATTTATGCAAAAAGCTGAAAAGTATGCTTGCAATCTCAGTACTGGGGAGGAAAAGACAAGAGGATCCCTGTGGCTCACTGGCCAAGCAATCTAGCTAAACAGATTTATATAGACCTTGTGTCAAAAAAATGTGGCGTGTGATTGAGGAAGACACCTAATATTGACATCTGGCCTCTATCTACATGTATATACACATAGATATATCTGTACACACATGCATACACACATATACCAAAAATACAAACTCATACTTAGTTTAGCAGTTACTAAGAAATAGAATCAACTACTTCTCTAGTATTTTTATTTCAGATAAAAAAGATAAGCAGATATGAATATAATTCTAAAATTCAAACATTTTTTGAGATCGGGCATCCTTCTATTGCCCAAGCTAGCTTCAAACTCTCAAACCTCCTGCTATAGTCCCCTAAGCTGCTAGTACCATGTGCCACTGGATCTAGCTTAAAATTCCAAGTTTTAAAATAAACTTAGAGAAACGATATACTAAAGATTATCGCCCAAATTATGCTTGAGATGATTAATTCAACACTCTCCTATGCCAAGCATTCATGCCTTAACATTAACATATTGGCTTTAGAAGTGAATTTAGTATGTATAGAGCAGACTTGTTTGAAATGATGGGATTAATTCAGCATTGAATATCACTGTGATATCCTTTCTACCCAATGAAGGTAAAACTACAAATATGGAATTGCTTTTAATTCCTTATTCAGGAACAAGAAGAGAACAAAGAAGCAAGCCATGTAGTCATGAAGTTTAACAAGCACTCCTGCATCTCCATCTCACCTCACTCTGACAGGACCTACTTAGACCCTGCTGTCCTGTCTTCAGACTCCTACCACTCCTCTAATTTTACCTCAGATTTTTAAGGTCACTTGTGAAAACAAAATGTCCACCTTTATTTTCTTTTACCTCAACTAGTACTTTACCAAAGAAGTACTTTTAAAAAAAATTGTTGAAAGGGTTATAAAAAACACTTAGTTTTACACATTATTTTATCAGTTATATTAAATAACAGCATCAAACAACTATGGACGTGTGCCCATGGCCACTTAGAATGTGAATACACTGTTTCTGTGTCACTGATTAACAGACAAAACTGTCCAAATCCACTTAAAGCCTTTTCTTGTTTCTGTTTTTTATTTTATTTTTTAAAAGATTTATTTATTTTATGTATAT
Organism: Mastomys natalensis; assembly: GCA_021653895.1. Classification (NCBI taxonomy): domain Eukaryota; kingdom Metazoa; phylum Chordata; class Mammalia; order Rodentia; family Muridae; genus Mastomys; species Mastomys natalensis. The sequence goes on from JAJTUV010000028.1 coordinate 553,435, forward strand.
GAATACACTGTCACTCTCTCAGACACACCAAAAGAAGGCATCAGATCCCATTACAGATGGTTGTGAGCCACCATGTGGTTGCTGGGAACTGAACTCAGGACCTCTGGAAGAACAGTCAAGTGCTGAGCCATCTCTCCAACCCCATTTTAAATTTTTTTTAAAGCTATTTTTACTTCATTTCTTTGTTTCCTGTATGTGTATGCACATAACTGAGCACACTTGCACGAGTCCTCTCTGTCTTCCATGTAGGTTCTGAAGATTGAACTCCAGCCACTAGGCTGGGAAGTGAGCTCCTTACTGGCTGAGCCATCTCAGTGTCTTGTTACATAGCTTACACAAACCTCAAACTCATAGCAATCTTACTCCTCAACTTCACAAGTGCTGAGATTATGGGTATAACTTGTTCTAAGCTTTATACAGAATTTTATAAACTGAAATAAACTTCAACTATTAAAATAACAATTACATAAAGCAAAATAATCATTATTTCAAAATTGAAAATTGAAAGAAGTTTACTTCAGGCACTGGTTTGAGGATTAGAATACTTGAAAACACAGAAGAAATTAAACACAGATTTTAGAATTGTAGATTCCAAAGTAAAATACACCAATATAGACAGAAGAATCTGCTTCATCTTTGTTCCCTGAAAGAAAGCCAGGCTTACCAGATAAAGCAGAAAGGTGTGCAGTCCTGTTCCAAGACCAACAGAGGACAAAATCCCCAGGCCTATCCAGTAGGCATACAAAAGAAACTGCTTCTCTATCCGCTGCACATACTGAAAAACAAAAGGAACAAGGTATAAACTCAAACACCTGCCCAGGACTATGCTAGTGCTAACCACTTCCATGACCCTTCAGTGGAGAAAGCTCTGATGAGCTGAGAAACAGTAAGACAACACACTCCTTGAAGAGGTCTTGAACTGTCAGTGTACTACAGCAGAGAGGACAAAAAATAAAAGCAAAACAAAACACAAAACCAACCCCTTTAAGCAGAATAAGTTGGAATGGGGGAAACAAATAAACAAACCACAGGTTTGGTAATCGATATATTATTTTGTTCTCTTTGATTTCTTGAGACAGGATCTCAGACTGTAGTTCAGCCTGGCCTGGTACTTTCTATATATACCAGGATATAAACTGCAGTTGATCTTCCTGCTTCTGCTTCCTGAGTGGTGTGATTATCCCTGTGTGCTACCATGCTCAACCTAGTATGGTGATGCTAGGAATAAACACTTGAAAGTGATTTAAAAATTAGACATAAAACAGTGTTAAGAAAAGGACAGTTATTTAATATTTGTGAAGAGATAACTTTAGGAATACAGGAGACACAGTGGTAAAGAAAGGGGGCAATGAACCAAGTATGGTGGCACAAGCCTTTAAACTTAGGAGGAAGGCAGGGGGAATCTCTGTGTGTTCCATGGCAGTAAGGGCTATGTAGAGAACCTGTCTCAAAATACCAAGACTGGGGAGCAATCACACATTTTTGTAAATAGAATACATTCTTGATTTTTCAAGTAAAAAATAAGAATAAAACAATTTCTGTATGCTTAGCACCAGGTTGTTTTTCAAACAGTAGCAAAAATGAATTCCAGTGTAAGAAAGACCTGACTTTCAAGAAAGAGCTGATTTATTTCTAGACAAATGTTAGTCAATAAAATAAGAGAGTAGAGTACAGAGGTTATAAAGGTGTTGACTGCTTGCTTTGCTTGTTTGTTTGTTCATTTCTTTCTTTGTTTTGTTTCTCTGCATAGCTTTGGATGTCCTGGAACTCACTCTGTAGATCAGGCTGGAGTTCAACTCACAGGGATCCACTTGCCTCTGGAGTATTGGTATTAAAAGGGCATGCATCACAGCTATTTATTTATTTGGTAAGAGGCAGAATTTCACTGTGTACCCCTAGCTAGCTTGGGACTCTATTAAACATGCTGTCTTTAAACTCACAGTGATCCCCCTGCCTCTGCTGTGCTTACTAGCATGAGGTACCATGGACAGCTTGGCTGCAAATTCTTACCAAGTGTCTTAGAGTTTTACTGCTGTGAACAGACACCATGACCAAGGCAAGTTTTATAAGGACAACATTTAATTGGGGCTGGCTTATAGGTTCAGAGGTTCAGTCCAGTATCATCAAGGTGGGAACATGGCAGCATCCAGGAAGGAACTGAGAGTTCTACATCTTCATCTGAAGGCTGCAAACAGAATACTGGTTTCCAGGCAGCTAGGGTGAGGGTCCCAAAGTCAACACCAACGGTGACACACCTACTCCAACAAGGCCACACCTTACAATAGTGCCACTCCCTGAACCAAGCACATACATTCAAACCATCACATTCTACTCCCTTGGCCCCCATAAGCTTGTTCAAACATGAGTCTATGGGGGCCATTTCTAGCCATAACATAATCAAAAAAAGTACATTTGGTCCAACTTCCAAAGACCCCGTAGTCTATAGCAGTCTCAACAAGGTTAAAAGTCCAAAGTTCAAAGTCTCTTCTGAGATTCATCCAATCACTTAACTGTAATCACCAAAGCAAGACAGGAAACCAGCTGGACAAACTCCAAACTCTGCATCTCTATGTCTGATGTTAAAGCAGTCTTCAGATGTCCAACTCCTTTTTCATCTTTGTTGACTGCAACAAATTTCTTTCACTTGGGCTGGTACCACTCCCTGTTAGCAGCTTTTCTCAGCAGATAGATGAGGGCTGGCATCTTGAACATCTTGGGATTTCCAAGGCAACTTCAATGTTACAGCTTCTTATTTCAATGTCTGGCATCCACACATAATCTTCTGGGCTCCTCCAAAGGGCTAGCATCATTTTTTCAACTCAGCCCTCTGTAGCACTGTAAGCTCTGGTTGATCCACTGCCACTGCTGTTCTTGGTGATCATCCCATTGCATGTACTGGCATCTCCAATACACTGGGGTCTTCTGCTGCAATTAGGTTTCACTAGCCTCCCATAGGCTCTCTGCATGGTGCCAAGCCTCAACTCCTTTGAACCCCTTCAGTTCTGGGATGTCAACTACAACTGGGGTTGCACCTTCACCAATGGCTTTCCATGGCATCTCATAGTGCCAAGCCTCAGCTGTTCTTCATGCTGCCTTCATGCCTTCAAAACCAGTACCACCTGGGTAACTCTTACACATTACCAAGTCTAGTTGCAGCACAAGGTACAACTTTGGCTATCTCTGGAACACTGCTTCTTTGTGCGTTCAGAAAACACTTCCCAGATAATTTCACCTCAGTGACCCTGGTCTCTTCTTAATCATGGCTAATTTCTTAGCTCTAGCTAATAAGCATCAATTTTCCCAGTAGTCCTATTTATTCTGGACTCTAAAGCCAGAGCCATGTGGCCAAAACTGTGTTTTGCTGCTTGCTGGGGCGGGAACAAGGCCCCCTTGTTGTATTACATTATCATCAGCTTTCTGTTTTCCAACTCCTTCACTGCCCAAGCTTGGCTGTCCTGGAACTTGCTCCATAAACTGACTTTCAACTCAGTGATCTGCATGCCTGTCTCCTAAGCACTGGGACTAAAGGTGTGATCCACTAAGCCTGGATTTAAGATTTTCTTCACTTAGAATTTGCTCTAGGTTGGCCTTGAACTCAGAGATCTGCTTGTCTTTGCCTCCTGAGATTAAAAGCTTGTACTATCATGTGTTTACCTAAACTTAGCTGGGTGGGATCTTGCCCCAAGGCCTTAATTCAAATTAATATCCTTGAACACAGGATTCAGCTACATTTCATTTCCTGGTGTCCCTTTAATACTTGAACCATATATTCCTCAGCTTGCTCCTTTTCATTAAAATGCTCTTCATAAGTGAACTTTAGTAACCACACAACAGAATTTACACCAGGCTGTTTTGAGACTTCCTTTTTCAAAGCAATTAATCTAAATCTTAAATCTCTTCACCTTAGCCTCAGGCAGACTCTTCGGAGATGGCAAAAAGCAGCCACATTTTCCCCAAAAATATCACAAAAACAGTCTCTATGTCACATACTGAAATTCTTCTCCACTGAACCATCTTGGGCCAGGCCTACACAGCTCAAATCACTCTCATAGCTTTTATAGGATAGCTACTAGGATAGCATTCCACTGATTTCCAAATCCAAAGTCCCAAAATCCACGTTCCTCCAAACAAAAGTATGGTCAGGCCTATCACAGCAATACCCCAGCCCCTGGTACCAGCTTCTGTCTTAGTTAGGGTTTTACTACTGTGGACAAACACCATGACCAATGCAAGCTGTCGGAAGCCAGGACCCTCGCCCCTTACTTACCCCCTACCTTTTCCCACCTGCGCAGTGCCCCCTGCAGCTTGGCAGCTGCAAGCTGTTCTCAGGCAGTGTACCATGTCCTCTGTGAAAAGCAGGTAGACCACAGAATGGGTTGGCAGCTACAGATAGGAAAAGCAGTGTACCATGTCTCTGAGAAAAGCAGGTGGACCACAGAAGCAGTGTACCATGTCTCTAAGAAAAGCAGGTAGACCACCTATTGTTCCAGGGCACAGGCCAAGAAGATTCTGTACTTTCCCACCACCTGGTCCCTCTTACTCCCTCCCCTTGTAAAACATGGTATAAAAAAGCACTTTGTGCTCAAATACACGACTCTTGACAAGCAAACGCTTCCTTGAGTCCTTTCTCTCTCTCGCTCATTCTTCCAGGTTGCGATCCTCCCCGTACCCACGAATTACTAAGGACCCGCTGGGCAGGTCAGCAAGTCTTATAAGGACAACATTTAATTGGGGCTGGCTTATAGGTTCAGAAGTCTAGTCCATTATCATCAAGGCAGGAGCATGGTAATGTCCAGGCAGGCATGGTACAGAAGGAACTGAGAGTTCTACATTTTCATTTGAAGGCTGCTAGCAGAATACTGACTTCCAAGTATCTAGGGTGAGGGTTTTAAGCCCACAGTGAAACACCTACTCCAACAAGGCCATACCTCCTAATAGTGCCACTCCCTGGGCCAAGCATATACAAACCATCACAAGATATAAAGATTCCTATTGAAAATGCACTGAAAAGTACTTAAAAACAACAAAAACAAAACCCTTTCCTGACATTAGAAGTAAATGGCTTTAAAATGATAGCTTTTAAAGTACATTTCCTATTAGAATAGATTGTTTCACCATTTTAATGATAATGAGCTGACAAAATGTTACTTCCTTATTTTCCCATAAGTACTAGGACTGTTGACTGCAGGGAAACAAATCTACCTTTCATAAACATAAAACTTCTCAATCTAGGATGAAACCTGTTTGGATAGATCAGAAAGGCATACAGTAGACATTATGAAGACATTGTGGTAAAGATGAAAGGATCTATGCGGTTTTGACTGAATACACAAAAACTAGCTTAAATCTTTGATGGTAAAAAGGTATCCTAAATACACAAAAACTAGCTTAAATCTTTGATGGTAAAAAGGTATCCTAAATACCAAAATAACATTGAACAGCTACGAGACAGTGCTTGGGTATTTTTAGTGTATGGAATAAGACATTAAGATACCAGTTATCAGTATGCTTAAAATGTTGAGGGTATAAATTCTATGAAACCTGAATCAGTCTTATTCTGCAATGTCATGTGACTACAGAGTAGGAATACGAAGCCCTTACCTGTTGGTGCGCTCCTTCCACATAATACGTAGCTACAAGCACAGCAAGCAGCAGTAAAAAGGACACCACAATGCTTTGACGATGCCACAATCTTAAAAAGAAATGGAAAAAAAAAAGTCACATTAATCTTACAATTTGTAGAACCAGCTTTTGGGATGTAGAAAGGAGTCAGTCAAGATACACAGGGCCAGAACCTGAATTATCATACAGCCTCACTCTCACTCAGACAGCCTTTCTCTGTCCAAAGCCTCAGTTTGTTTGCACCCCATCTTTGAATTTGGAGAGGTATTACAGTGCAACAGGAAGAGCACTGGCTTTCAAGCCACAGGCTGGGTTGGCCAAGACATTTAACCAATCTGATTTGCATTTTGCTTTAAAAAAAAATCATAATAATCATATATTTGCTTTTCCTTCTTTGTAGAGCTCCTAGAGGGATCAAATGAGCTGAAATTTGTTACAAAATGTTTTATAAATGTTAATTACAATGAAATTGTAAGATAACAGTATAGATTATTTAAAAGGACAAGAAAATAACAGGATCTGAAATTGCTCTCTGCCATATTCAAAACATCTAGGAGCACAGAGTTTAAAGACAGGACACATTTTCTGGCAAAGCTTTTTTCCTGGCTATCACTAGAGCAGACTTGGTATATCTACTTACTGCAAACAGGCCTGGTTTCTTTTTAAGATAAAATCAGGAGGAAACAACTACTATCTTTTCCATGTTTCCCCTGGAAGCCAAAAGTCAGCAGTCACCTGCAGTAACCTATCAAGCAAATAACATTTCCTCACTACTCACTACATCTTTCTTCAAACTGAATATCCCAAACTATTGCTCTCCATTTGAGGAGGAGTGACATAGTCTTTATGTAGCCCAGGCTGATCTTCAAGTATACAGCAGAGGGAGACCTTGGAATCCTGGTTCTTGTGTGGTGATGGCTTTGTGCATGGGAGGCAAGCACTCTAAGTGAGCTATCCCCATTCCCTAGTCTAGTTCTTTTTAAACTATAGGAAAGAAAACAAATGTTCCTATGATAATGTTCTAAATTTAATTAATCCGTTTTGGTGAAACAGATGGCAGGGAGTAGGAGACTGCTGAGGACTTCTAAAATTAGTAAATATGATTTATATAAAAAGTAGTAAGAAAGCTCTTTACTTTGAGGTCCATTCTTTCAAAACTACAAGAGTTTCCAGAGAGAAATACTGCAAGGTAATGAGCGGCTGTCTCCACAAGACAATATTCTGTCTTTCTTCCCGATCCCTTCTTTTCTTCTCATGTACTGAAGAGGGGTCTGAAAAACACCAGCATGGGAGTTAGAGGAGAATTCCTGACATCTGTGCCACCATGTTCAAAGAATAACAATCGACCCACCTTGCTGTCTTGTATCTCTAACACAGCATAAAATTATCCCAAAAGTATAAATGAGATTTAACATTGTGACCATGCAGATTTAAGGCGTTCAAAGTACCAAACTGAGATCAACCTTATGTAGAGGAGGCAATCTATAGAACAAAATTCTAGTCTCTAAAATCTTAACAAAACAACAAGGATTGTGGTAGGCTCCTGTACTGAAGCCTCAATGACTTTTCACCTGTCTGTACATCTTTGCCCATCTCTTTCCACTCCATCTGTGACAACTTTGCAGAGTATTCTTTTTAGTTATCATAGAGAAGGATGGTATAATGTATGACTGCTTAGAAAGAAAGTTTCATACATGTCCCAGGTAACCATTCACAGCAAACTCAATAATCCTGAGAAATGGAAACTAGTCCAAATAGTCAGAAATAAAATGAACTGTCATGGTAGCTGCTTCTTTTTGGTGCTGAGGACTGAATCCAGGATTTCACACATGCTGTTCATGTCCTCTGTGCACTGGCCCTAGATCTGTTATTTTCCCATCAGTATTACTGAGGCAACAACAAACCCTGCAAAAACAAACCAAAACATACACTAAAAAAAAAAAAATTATGTTCTTTACTAATTCCTTTCATAGCATGTATGTATCCTACATAAATGGCACTAAGATAGCCTGTCGTAGTGGCACATGCCTTTAATCCCAGCACTTGAAGTCACACAGATTTCTATGAGTTCAGAGGCAAGGTTGGCCTTTGAGTTCTAGGACAACTAGTGCATCTCGAAATGCACTTCCTCCCCTCAAAAGAAACAGAATCCAACAGCTGTATTTGGACTCAAACTACAAATCTAACTACAAATGGGGAAAGATAGGTGTAGGTTAGGTATTTCTTTTGCAATCTGTTGTTTGTTTGTTTTGAGGTAAGGTGTCAGTACATAGCCCTGGCTGTCCTAGATTCACTATGTAGAACAGGCTGCTATCGAACTTACAGATATCTGTCTGCCTCTGCCAGCATTACAGGGATGAACCATCTCAAAATGCAGAGGCAAACCACTTGGTCAGTGTAAGGATTAAGTGACTCATGTAAAGCCCCAGAAGAACGACACTCACCAAACACCCACGGAAAGTCTGCCGTTCGTGCAGCCACACGATCCTTACCTGTGAAACTGCCATTATGCTGTTCCTTACTCATTGCTACACGTCTCTGGTCACAATTTTTTCCATTCTCTGCCATTTCATAGATCAGAAACTCTGGAGGAGCTAATACAGAAAATAAAGCCCAGCAATACATTAGATTCTTCTGCTTTATACCGGGATTAAAACTGAATACAAGAGTAACATGGCATATACCCAAAATGCTAATTGTATGATGTGTTTGCACTATTTTCTCCTTTATAGCAAAGAATTTTATAAACAATTTCTAGAATCCTACATAAAACTTGTAGTAAAAACAAACAAACAAACAAACAAGCTTGTGGTTATAAACCTTTTTTGAATAGTTATTCTAGGGCTGGAGAGATGGTTCAGTGGTTAAGAGCATTGGCTACTCTTCCAGAGGACCCAGCTTCAATTCACCACCCACATGGCAGCTCACAACTGTCTTTAACCAGTTCCAGGGGATCTGGTACCTTCATATAGACTTACATGCAGGCAAAACACCAATGCACATGAAAAAAATTTTTTTTAAAAGTTATTCCAGTGTTTGGGGGTTTTTTTTTTTTTTCAAGATTAAAATTTGGGAGCACTATTCACAGAATAAAGGTATTAAAAACTAGTATCTTCAAATATTGATAAAGTATAGATTCAATATCTAATTTATAAATTAATGTCATACATGATTTAAAGTTACCATATCTTTTTATCCTTTCATCTTTTATAGTCATGTTAACATTATTAGAAAATAAATTCATTGTATCAAATCAAATGTCACAGACCAAGACTACAGGTCAACTTTATGTAGGACTTGAAAGGTAATGAGTACAGAAGATAAGAGTTTCATGTTTAAAATATACTGGCTAGGGATATAGCCAGATGGTAGTAGAATGCTTGCTTAGCATGCACAAAGCCACGGGTTTAATCCCTAGCACCACATAAAACTAACAAAGTGGTATACAATCATCATCCTAGCATGTGAGAAGCAGAGGTGGAAGGATTGGAAGTTCAAGGACAGTCTGGGCTAAATGGAAGTCTATCTCAAAAGTGGGGAGAAGTGTATATTCAAATAATGAAATTATTTACCCATAAAAGAGAGAAATAAATGAAAGTGTAACCTGTTTGCAACATCTTGTCACCTACTGATTGCCAGGTTGACTCTGTTGATTCAGCTACCTAAGTTGATGTCTTTTTCCTTCCTCACTATTCTGTGTATATTCCTTTCAAAGACGCATGCTTGGTAGGATAGAGATGATGGTCATTTGGCAGGCAAGGGTATTGGAGCAGTCATGTGCCCCTGCTAGAACTTCCAAATAAGTTCTCCCAAGATAAGAGCCAGACACGATGCCTCATTCCTGCAATCTCAGAACTTAAGAAACTGCCACAAGTTCGAGGCCAACTTATTCAACAGAATACCAACCTAGCATGGACTACAGTGTAAGACTGCTTCAAAAAACAAAGGCTAGGGAGACAGTTCAGTTGGTGATGTGCTAGCAACACAAGCATGAGGACCTAAGTTTGATCCCTAGCACCTAAGTAAAAGTCTAGGTGTTGGGGAGTGTGTTTGTAACAACAGCACTGCAAGGTGGAACAAGCAGATTCCTAGGACTTGCTATCCAGACAGCCTAGCCTTCTTATTGAGTCCCAGGTCTCAGTGAAAGACCTTATTTCAAAAAGACAAGGTACACAGTAACTAAGGAACAATGCCCGAGGTGATCTCTGTCTTCCACCTGCTCACACCTATATACACACAGGCTGCTGTTAAGTATGCCAGTAAAACACACCCACACCAACACACACATACCCCAACACACACAAATACATGCATACACATACACACACACACACACACACACACAAATTCAAAAATGCCCTGTCCACTGGCTGGCCAGGGGCAGGGCATTTATATAGAAGAGTTTGTGCATGCATATGTATTTGTGTGAAACTAGCCCTAAAAGCTAAGACATCCAAATGGTAGGAGGTTTATGAAAGAATGAACTAAACCAGAAAACAAACCTTGTGCTTCCTCATCAGTGATACCACTGTGGCTCACTCTACTAGTCTGTAACAGGTCCTGAGGTGAGGTTATAAATATGAGTAAGATAAAGCTTGTCTTCAGGAGAGTCTGGCAGAAAACTAAATGAATACATGAGATCAATTACAACACAGCAGAGTGAAACTGGGGTTTTAAGGAGCTTAGATTAAAAAAAAAAAAAAAAGACTATATATAATTTAGAGAGTAAAATTAAAGTTTAGAGTTTGAACTCGGTTTAAATCTGACCTTCACAAGCAATTATTCTAGGAACTTGGAACAGGTCTGTAAATCTCTACAAACAAGTTTAACTTTGTTGCTGTTTTGAGGCAGAGTCTCATTAGGTGGTGCAAGGTGGCTTCCAACTTATTAAGTAGCATAGGCTGGACTTGAACTCCACAACAGTCTCTTTTTTACTTTAGCTTCCTAAGTGTTGAGAGTACTAGTTGCTCTATTTGTAAAATAGGGACAACATGGGTTATCAACAGGTACAAAAAAATTAAAGGTAACTTATACAACATGCAAATACATATAACCTTATCTTTGTTGGGGGGGATGGGTGTGTGTACAGGCCAGAGGTAGACATCAGCTTGTCTTCCCCCACTGCTCTCCACCTTATTTTCTTGAGCCAGGTCCTGGAGTTCATTGGTGCAGCTAGCCTGGCTGGTAAAGCTCCAAAGAAAGATCAGTTTGTGTCAGTGCTCACCAGCACTGGGGTTACAGACATGCCTAGCTCTTATATAGGTGCTAGGGATCTGAACTCCTGTCCTCACGGCTGCATGGCTGGCACTTTACCTGCCATGATCATCTCACTAGCTCCTGCCACATCTTTCATATGAATCCAATGAAGATGAGCCAGAATATTATGGGAGGTCAAAGCACAATACATTCAAAGTTTGGCTTTATAAATTTATGTCAAATTTCTGTGAATATATTGTCAAAAAAACCAACATAGCACATATCATTACTATAAAAGAATGACAAAGTTATTTTGTGAAAACATAAAATCAGGAACTGGAGAGATGGCTCAGTGGTTAAAAGCACTGACTGCTCTTCCAGAGGTCATGAGTTAAATTTCCACCAACCACATGGTGGCTTCTTCTCCAATGCCCTCTTCTGGTGTGTCTGAAGACAGCTACAGTGTACTCATTAAAATAAATAAATCTTTTTAAAAAGTGAAAACATAAAATCAGAGCATCAAAATAGCTTATGAAGTGGAGGTCTAATATTAATGAAGTATACTGAGGATGTCTGAGACAGCACTGTCTCCATGAATGAAGGATTTTCTTCTGTCCATCCATCTGTCTGTCTGTCTGTCTGTCTGCCTGCCTACCTGCCTATCTATCTCTATCTATCTATCTATCTATCTATCTATCTATCTATCTATCTATCTATCTATCTATCTATCTTCAAAGACAGGGTTTCTCTATGTAGCCCTGGCTACACTGGAACTTACTCTGTAGACCAGGCTAGTCTTGAACTCACAGAGATACTCCTGCCTCTGCCCAAGTGCTCGGATTAAAGGTGTGTGCCACTACTGCCCAGGTTTTTTTTTTTTTTTCCTTTTGGGCTTCTAGTTACTTAACTTGAAGCTATACAAAAGTTTTGAAGATGCTTGTAAGTGTGGAGGTTTAGATTTAGCCAACCCCACAGCCAACTATCCATATATATCACAACAAGTAAAATTTAATCGATTTGTGGTGAAAAGAACAGTATAAACTTGGTAATGGCAACGCACACTTAAATACCAACACTCAGAAGGCAGAGCACACATCTGGGGCCAGCCTGGACTACATAATGAGTTCTAGTCAGTGTTGAGATCATGAAGCTATGCATATCCTTGAGCACGAATGCACCCATGCACTCATGCACACACATGCACTTGTGCACACATACATGCATGCTTGCATTATGAAGCAAACCTTTCACCACCACCCACTCCTACAAAACTGTGCCCTTCCCCCAGCCTTGAGCAGGCCTGAAAGACCTAGTTTACCACAACAGACCAAGTGATAGGATCTAGGTGGAGTTACCCACTTTGGCTGCACAGAACTAAGAAAAACTGGCCCCTGGGCTTGCATGGTCATCTCAGGCCGTGACCCAGACAGATTCCCCTACCCATCTCTGGCTAAAACAAGGAAGGGTTGGGGTGGAGCCTTTCCCTTTAAATTGAGAGTTGATCATTAAACTTTGAGCCTTGATCAGAGAACTGTCTTCACTTCGTCTTTTCTTGCCCTCTGACCCCCTTTCATTCCCAGCCCCCCTTTCAGGTGAACCCAGTTGATCCATGCATAGGCAGCTACACAAAATCATTCTGCTAATCAAACTAATTTCCCCTATTTATTCTTTCCCATAGTATTTTCTTGAATAGACAAAAGAGTTTTATTCAAAACAACTTAGGTCCATTTAAGGTAGAATCTAATAATAATGGTATTGTGGAATTAAAGGTTTTGTTTTTGAAATATTTTAACAGGAATTATTTTAGCAAATAATCTGTTCTTATACAATATACTAAAAAAAATCTTTCTGATATTTCCTTCTCAAAAATGTTCTCTATAATAAAACATAAAATAGGGGGCTTGGAGAGATGGCTCAGCAGTTAAGAGTACTGACTGCTCTTTCAGAGGTCCTGAGTTCAATTCCCAGAAACCACATCGTGGCTTACAACCATCTGTAGTAGAATCACCTCTTTTGGTGTGTCTGAAAACAGCTACAGTATACTCATAAATATAATTAATAAATCATTTTTAAAAACCCAAAATAATCTGGATTTTATTTGTTAGAAATAATCAAGAGAAGTTAAGTTTTGTTTAGTCAGTCTAGTTCTTCACATGAGAAACAAATTCAGTTTTAACATTTTAAAAAACCTGTACTATTTCCCAAGAAGAAATTATAATATAAACACAAATAAACTAAGAAAAAGGGGGTTCTGTACAATTAAATTATAAACACATCAGAACCCCTTGGGAGTTAAGGATATGGCTCAGTGGTAAAGCACTGGCCTTAATACAGTCCAGGCCTTGTGTTTGACAGCTACTGCCACAAGCAAACAAAACAAACCCTCTTTTATTTGACCATTTCTGAGGTGGTGGTGTGGTGATACACACCCATAACTCCAACACAATTTTTTTTCTTTTCTTTTCTTTCTTTTTTCTTTTGGTTTTTTGAGACAGGGTTTCTCTGTGTAGCCCTGGCTGACCTGGAACTCACTCTGTAGACCAGGCTGGCCTTGAACTCAAATCCACCTGTCTCTGACTCCCAAGTGCTGGATTAAAGGCGTGCGCCACCATTGCCCAGCCATAATTTTTTTTTCCCACACACACTGCAGAACTCTGCAAAGCTATCATGTCCCTGAGACCACTCTGTAATCTTAAGGCGAGTCAGAATAACTAGACATAGCTGGAAAAATAAAATACAACGGAACAGCCACTTTAAGTTCACTCCGTAAATATCTATCAAGTGTTCATTGGTGCTAGTTATATCTGAGATGCCAAACCCCAGCCTTTTAACTGATAGTCACCATTTTCTTAGTTATCAACTTAGTTTCTTGTTGTGAATGTGTGGCACTCCTGGGAATGACCATGGGACATCATGCATGTGAGACAAACACTTCTTTTTTTTTTTTTTTTTTTTTTTAATTTTTATTTTCAGCAAATCAAAAAAAAATTTAAAAAGCATTCAAACAGAATAAAATGAAAATAAACAAACAAGCAAAATACCAAGGGTCAGATATACTTATACAAGAATTCTATAGGGCCTTCAAACAAGCAACACTTTTTGAGTTATGTTTAAAAAAATTCAGAACCACAATAAGCTCCTTCACAAAGCAAATAATATTGAAATAGTGAAATCAAGTGTAGACCCAACAAAAAATATATAAATTATAGTCCAATATCCCTCATGAATATACATACAAAAATTCTCATTGAAGTAGTTGCAAACTGAATACAAGAGATATAAAAAAAATAATATTCCATGAATAACTGAACAACTGTTTTTTTTTTTTTTTTTAGAAGACCATACTCCATATACAGGCTGCATGTTTTGGGATAGCCCCCACTCCAGATGTTTGAGACCTACATGAAAACCAAGCTGCACATTTACAACATATGTGCAGGGAGGCCTAGGTTCAGCCCATGGAGGTAGATCTGTGTAGACTAGGTATGCTCCATGGTTGGTGATTCAGTCTCTGAGAGCTCCAAGGGTTCAGGTTCATTTACTCTGTTGATCTTCCTGTGCAGTTCCTATCTCCTTAGGGCCCTCAATCCTTCCACCTATTCTTCTTTAAGAGTCCTCAAGCTCCATCCACTGTTTGGCTCTGGATGTCTGTATCTGTCTGAGTCAGCTGCTGGTTAGAGCCTCTCAGAGGACAGCTTGCCGGTCTGTTCTCAGGCTGGAGGTTTAGCTCCTGGGAGCTCTGGTTGAATCTTTTGATACTCGTTCTAAAAAGGACAAAAGCACCCTCACTTTGGTCTTCCTCCTTCTTCTTGAGTTTCATGAGGTTTATGCGTTGCATCTTAGGTATTGTGTGTTTTGGGGCTAATATCCGCTTATCAGTGAGTGCATACCATGTGTGTTCTTTTGTGATTGGGTCATCTCACTCAGGATGATATTTTCTAGCTCCATCCATTTGTCTAAGAATTTCATGAGCTCATTATTTTTGATGGCTGAGTAGTACTCCATTGTGTAAATGTACCACATTTTCTGTATCCATTCTTCTGTTGAAGGACATCTGGGTTCTTTCCAGCTTCTGGCTATTATGAATAAGGCCGCTATAAACATAGTGGAGCATGTGGCCCTGTTGCATGTTGAAATATCTTCTGGGTATATACCCAGGAGGGGTATAGCTGGGTCCTCAGGTAACACCATGTTCAATTTTCTGAGGTATCGCCAGACTGCTTTCCATAGTGGTTGTACCAGCTTGCAATCCCACCAACAATGGAGGAGTGTTCCTCTTTCTCCACATCCTCGCCAACATCTGCGAGACAAACACTTCTACTGACCTACAGCCTCAGCCCTTCATTTTGTACACAAAAACAGAAGGAGAACCCTCAGTCCTTGTACTACTAAACATATTCCTACCCAATTGAGCACAGAATTACACCATCAAAGGCCTGTGGGGAGCACACATTCCATACTAACCCCTTTCACCTTTTTAGGGACTTAGCTCCTTCAGTTCTCTGTGTGATCAATCTTGGCTTCTTTATTTCTGGCAAATAAACATCATCTTGTACTTCCCATTTTTGTCCTGCAGTCTTCATTTCCTCAGCAGCAAATCTCTATTCCACTGCAGTAAGAAGTGAAGTAAGTCTTCACTTCTGACTCCAGGAAATCAAGACATGTCTTTCATCAAGAACAATAGTGTCTCAGTGAGCCTCTTACCTAGCTGGGGGCAGGCAATCACTCTCTCCTTGAAGGGTCTGGCTTCCTCCCCACTTCTCTGCATACTCTGCTGACAGCTCTTTCTGCTTCTACTCTTGGTGTTATTCAATGCCTCCTCCCAAGTTCCTTTTTGCATTCTCTTCACACTCTCTCCCTAGTGATGTCATCTAGTCACTGGGCCTTAAATACCCTCTGCATAGTGACAATTCTCTTCCTCTCAAAAGTAGAATGTTCTGCATGACAGTGCCTTATGAATATTCTGTAAGAATAATCAGATCACAGAAGGACTCAAGTATTCAAGTCTAACTTACTCCTATAATGCACACATAGGCAGGCAGAAGTCAAATGACTCAGGTAATGTCACAGAACAAGTTACAGCAAACCTAAGAGCAGTAACCAGATACAACATGGCCTGCAATAGCAATACGGAGTGTGCTGACCTGTTGGCAAGACACTTTCCTTCAAACTAAATATAGATTATTCCTTGGAGAATTTTGAGAGAAACAATCTCAATCTATGTATTAGAAAAGTAGTGTTTATAAGGCTGGTTGGAATAATTCTAACCTCTACAGGCCAGTTGTATGTTTATTAACTCAATTTTTTTCTTTTTTTTTCTTTCTTTCCTTTCTTCTTTTCTCTTCCCCCTCCTTCAGATTTATTATATATACAAGTGCTCTGTCTTCAGACACCAGAAGAGAGAATCAGATCCCATTACAGATGGTTGTGAGCCACCATGTGGTTGCTAGGACCTGAACTCAGGACCTCTGGAAGAACAGCCAGTGCTCTTAACCTCTGAGCCATCTTTCCAGCCCTGTTTTGTTTGCTTGTTTTCTTTTTTGATATATGCTTTCTCTGTGTAGCCCTAGCTGTCCTGGAACTTCCTCTGTAGATGAGGCTGGCTTTGAACTCACACAGATCTGCCTCTGCTGAGACTAAATTAGTGAGCCACCGAATCAAGCAAGCTTCAAATTTCTAAACTACAAAGCCAAGGCTCAGCTCCTGTTCTAGATGCCCTGCGAGGACACAAGTATCTATCTACCTACCTTTTATCTGAGAAATACACTCTGTCTTTGCTGCTTGTGTTTTCAAGTTTAGATGGATACCAATCTAGAATTTACACTCTATTGATATCACTCATCATCTTAACTGTTAGAGGCATAGGGAAATTTGTTCCTGAAAGTTTCTAATATGTTCTAATTATGCTGATGTCATATTAGGAGAATTATTTAGATTATGTATTTCATGCCTACTTCCCAAGACAGAACTTAGTTATATCCTACCCAATTTCTGCTTTCCTTCTCAGCTTAAAATAGTGTAAAATTTTATAGCCAGAAAAGAAGAAAAAATATCTTATCATTTTCACTTAAGTCTCTCCTAATTTTTCTTTAATAAAAACATACACACATGGATTTTTGCCTGCATGTATATCTGAGCATCAGATGTATGGACTACCTATGGAGGCCAGAAGAATTACATGCCCTGGAACTGGAGTTACAGATGGTTATGAGCCACTATGTTGGTGCTGGGAATTGAACTGGGGTCCTCTGCAAGAGCAGTCAGTGTTCTTAACTGCTAATTCATTCTAGCCCATAGTTTTTTCTCTTTCTTTTAAAATGTTTCTTTGGGTTAATTTAAACTTTGCATTTGAACCTATCTGTATAATATGACCATCTTAATTTCCATTTCATCTTTAAATGTTTTTGTTTTGCCTTGGGGGATTGTCTGTAAGTTAGTTTTGCTACTTCAAGTATATAGATCTTAGCATACTGATTTATCCCTGTACTCCCAGCTTTTAAAAAGCTACGGCCATGAAATGCATAATGAATTCTAGGCCAGTATGTGCTTGTGTGAGATCCTATCTCAACAAAACAAGACAAAACATATGATGACACAAACGTGTAATCCTGGCACTCAAGAGGCAAAGCCTGGGGAAACCTCACAAATTTCAGGCTAGACAGAGCCAGAACATCTCACAAAAAAGCAAAAAACAAAACAAAAAACCCAACAACAATCAAATTACCTAAATAGATTACATTTAAGTGCCCTGCATAATGACTTGGCAGATAGGAGGACGATTTCTTCATGCCCTTTTCTTTTCCAACAACAACATAATTTCATATGTACAGGTGTTTTGCCAACATGTATCTAAGGAGACTGAAGAGGGCATTGGATCTCCTGGAGCCAGAATTACAAGTAGTTGTGTGCTACCATGTAGGATCTGGGAACCAAACCTTAATCCTCTGCAAGGACAAGTGCTCTTAACTATGGAGCCAATGCTCCAGCCCCTCCTCATTCTTTTCTTGAAGGTAAATCACATGAATACCACCCTCCATATTCCTTTATAGGCATTTGCCTTCTACACTTTTCTACACTATACATAAGCCTATATAACTAGTTCTCACAACATAAGTTACAGAAGCACCCACAGAATCAGAATTCTTAGTTTGTTCTATAATCCCCCCACAATCTAAACATTTTGAAATGTACTAAAAGGACATCCTAGTCAAAGTCATTTGAAGAAGCAGGGCAGTGGTAGTGCACCCTTTTAATACCAGCACTTGGGAAGCATAGGCAGGCAGATCTTTCTGAGTTCCAGGCCAGCCTGGTCCACAGACTTGAAGTTACCACCCACCCAAAATTTACTTGAGGGTAAAAGCCTACATGGGGGTTGAGGGGAACTGAAGAGATGGCCCAGTAGTTAAGAGCACTGGTGCTCTTCCAAAAGACCCAAAGTTCAGTTCCCAGCCCCATACAATAGCTCACAACTGCTTATAACTTCAGTTCTAGGGAATCCAATGCCTTCTTCTGGCTTCCATGGGCACCAAGCACACATGGTATATAAATATGCATGTAGACAAACAGCCATACACATAAAAAAATAATCTAAACTGAGCTGTGGTGGTGCACATCTTTAATCCTAGCACTTCGAAGACAAAGGCAGGTAGATCTCTTAGTTCAAAGCCAGTCTGATCTACAAAGTGAGTTTGAGGATAGCCAGGGTTACACAGAGAAACTCTCTGTCTAGAAAAACAAACTCTTTAAAAGAAGCTTACATAGGTAGGATAAGATGAAACAACGAGTCACTTTTCACAATTCAATGTAGTACGATAAATTTTGGATCACGTATCATGAAACACTGTCAAGTTCCTGTATATGGAAGTAAATCCAAAGGATTCTTGCTCTGTTTTAAAAGTCTGAAATGTCCTCAAGTAGGAATCCAGCATAAACTCTTGACCTTCAGTGTAGCCTACTTTGCAGTGAGGTCCTACAGTATGTTAGTTCTGCTTATAGAGTGAGGCTCCTAAATTAAACTTTATATTCCTTACAATAATTCAATTTGTGGATTAAGTCAGAAGACAGAAGTAGAACAGGAACATACCCAGAATGTGAAACAATATTTCAGACATGAGAAATATCTATAAAGGTTGTGTTTAAAATAAAAATGTGGTGTTAAAATATGTGTTTTTGTTTGGTTTTGGCAGAAATATTTAGAAAGCAGTGCTGTCAGCTCACAAAGGGTCTTTGTAGCCTGTGTGTTCAGTGCTAAGACTATAATACTCTATTCATTTTAAACATTAGCCCCATTTATAAGACAAAAACAATACAAAACCAAATTATTTAGTTTTTGGGTCCCCCAAAGGGAGGGGGGTCCACCAAGTTAGCAAACCTAAAAGCAGTACCCAGATGAAGCATGGCCTTAAACACAGTATGGAATATGTTTCCATACATGGCAAGATGCTGCTCTTCTTTAAAACTAAAACAAGATGGTTTAGTGGGTACAGGCGCTTGCCACCAAGGCTGATGAGCTGAGCTCAATCCCAGGTCCCACATAGTAAAAGGAGAGAACTGACTCCTGCAAATTGTCCCCTGACTGCCACAGGCATGCTTTGGCATGAATGTACAGATCCACATAAAAATGTGTGTATGAAATGAGTTTTTTCAGACAATTGTGTGATGACACAATAATAGCAATCCCCTAAGATAAAAGTTGCTAGAAAGGTTAACAACAGAAAGAAAAGTAAGAGCACTAGACCCAATGATTCTCATTTTCTTGGCAACACTGTTTCATAATTAACATCCTTTGAAGTCAGGAAATAAATGAACCTCAGTTCTTCATTGGAATCATACAAGGATGTTAACTTAGTATTCAACCTTTCAGTTACCTTTCTGTTTTCAGAAGTATCTAACCTTGGGCAGAAGGGCTACATGTATCTAGTTGTAGTCCACTTCCAGAATAGCTGCAAATTCCTCAAAGCTCTAAAGATTAAGGACCTGTAAATTTGAGCTTTAGAAACTGGAGAAACAATCCAAGTGAGAAGCATACCCTGACTCAATGCACACCATCAAAGAAATTATTAGAGCACCAGATGGAGTAGACAACAGAAACTGTCACATGGTTAAGGCAGATAAAGCGTTTTCTGGAAATACATCTTTTGATGGGGAATGAATGGGAAATCCCTTGAATGTTTTTAACTTAATTTCTTACGTCTTGGGGAACTGCTGTACAGATAGACTGGCCTCACACTGTTGACAACTATCCTGCTCATCCTCCCTTCTGACTGCTGGAGTTCTACGCACTCTTCTGAGATGGGTTCTAAAACTAATATTTTTGGATGTAAAGAATGACTGTACCATGTCTTATAAAAAGATCTTCAAAAGCTATGAGGTTCATAGAACCTTGGATATTCTCCCCATCAATGCCTTTTGTAACCAACATACCTAAAGGTTTCTAGAAAAAGCTTGAGTCACGTGGTTCAAAAAATGAGATAGCAGCATTTGACAACGCTGACTACTCCTTGAAGATATTCTGAATATGTAAAAGCTCCCATTGGTCCCTTAAACCTAGTGCTATCCTTGCTAGACATAGCCACTGTATCTAACTCCTTTCTTACTCATGCCTACCTCTGTCCTGGTTTTAAATTTTATTACATTTATTTACTTGTATTGGAGGGGAGGGTACTACCCAGGCAACTTAGCAGGAGTTGATGCTCTCTCCATTATGTGAGTCCCTGAGAGCCTTAAGCTTAGTAGCAGGCACCTTTACCTACTGAGTCATATGTGTATGTTTTCTTTCTTTCTTTCTTTCTTTCTTTCTTTCTTTCTTTCTTTCTTTCTTTCTTTCTCTCCCTCTCTCTCTCTCTCTCTCTCTCTCTCTCTCTTTCTTTCTTTCTTTCTTTCTTTGATACAGGGATTCTCTGTTTAGCTCTGGCTATCCTGGAACTCACTTTATAGATCAGGCTGGCTTTGACCTTAGAGACCCACCTGCCTCTCTGTCTCTGGGATTAAAGCTGTGCACAAATATATCCAGCTTCTACCTAACTTGGTAGAAAAACAAACATGGCCTTATCCAAATTTTCCTTCTCCTATTACCTGGAATAACCACCCACCAGTTACTAAACCCAGAAGTTAGTCATTCTTGATTTCTTCATTTCTCTTATTCAAAATATCAAGTTCTATTTCAAGTATATCTACACAGTGTTCTAGATCTTTTTAAAACATTTATTTATGGTTGATGGGGTGGGGGCAGCAGGTGGTTCCTTGCATGGAACACATGTGAAGGTCAGAGGACAATTTGCCAGTCAATTTTCTCCATCTACCATGTGAGCTCTGGGGATTGGACTCAGGCTGTGAGACATGGTAACAATTAACTTCATTGTTAGTGCTGAGCCATCCTCTCTCTAACTTGGTCACCCTTCTATTAGGCCATCTTCATCTCTATCCTTGCACTACTGCAGTGGACTCATTTCTCTCTCCATGAGTTCAAGGCCAGCCTGGTCCACAGAACAAGTTTCAAGACAGCCAGGACAACACGGAGAAACCGTCTCAAAAAACAAAACCAACCAGTTAAACAAACAAAAAAGACTATCAGTAATAATACAAAATAACAAGGAAATGGCTACAAAAATGTTGTGTTTTTTTCAATAAGAATCACACACATGCTGTAAAATATTCACATAAAAATGAACATAGAGATATTTACTTATGAAACTATATTAGTAATGATTAAATGGTAACTAAGTAAGCACTAACATAATGACCTGCTTTCCAAAAGGTTGGGAAAGAGTTCTCAGCAACAGCTCAGTGGTCCATAAAATGATGGCAACCACAGTCCCAGCCAACCAGATGCTAGGCACTGCTCTAAATGCTTTCCTTGACTCTACTCACTGACCCTTGGAACAGAAAGAAAGGGTACTGACTTCACAGCCTAGGAGGAAACCAAGATAACAAGAAATTAAGTAACTAGCTCAGGAGTCACAGTAATTGACCTGGAATTTGAACCAAAGTCCCAGTTTCCTTCCTTCCCTCCCACTTAGACAGGGTCTCTCTGTATAGCCCTGCCTGTCCTGGAACTTGCTCTGTAGACCAGGCTGGCCTGGAACTCAAGAGATCAACCTGTCCCTGCCTCCTAAGTGCTGGGATTAAAGCGTGCACCACCATGCCTGACCCTCAACTCCCATTCCTTACATTATTGGTGTGGTCCTTCCAGATAAGCTATGAGATTACAGCTACTCTGAAAGAATCCACAAAGGAGAGAGAATGCCACAACAATGTACACAAGAGTCAGGGGACACTAACATCTGCAATAATTATGGGTAGATAACTGGAATAAAATTACTCAAGGGATTGTCACTGCTTAATTTAAATATGCCAAATGTCACCTTTTACATGGCACAGAAAAGTATCTCCTACTCAAATATACAAGGAGCATATTTTTAAATGACTTATTCTTAATTTACGTGTATTAGTGTTTGCTTGCTTGTATGTCTGTCTGTATGAGAGTGGCAGATCCCCTGGGACTGGAGTTACAGACAGTTGTGAGGCTCCATGTGGGTGCTGGGAATGAAACTCAGGTCCTCTGGAAGAACAGCCAGTGTTGAGCAATCTCTCCAGCTCCTCAAAGAGCATATTTTAAAATGAGTCTTATTTAAGGATTTATTTATTACCTAACTTCAGTTCAGCAAACTCTATCCAAAGTCACCCTCCTAAACAAACTATAGAGTTTCTAGACATAACACACTCTCTAAGTTTATTCTAGCAGGGAGTGACAATGTACCCCTTTCAATGTGGCATTCCAGAGGCAGGCAGGTTTCTGTTTCAGGCCAGCCAGCTCTATATCATGAGTTCCAGGCCAGCTAGAAAACAGCCGTCTATAAACAAAAACAGCCAACTAACTAACTAACTAACTAACTAACTAACTAAAACAAAACCCTCCAAACAAACAAAGAAGTTTTCACTCTAGGTGTTGGGGTACAGCCAGCAGTTGAGCCCACAATAGTTGACACAAGGCTCTGGATTCAATTCCTAGCAGAATCTCCTAAACAGCTTTACTCTACAGTGAAGTTACAACTGCTTTGCTGCTTCTGGTCTCTCAGGTTTGCTACTCTAGCACTCACTTCTATCAGCAGCACTCAGGAGACCCAAGCAGCACCAGCACTACCATTCCCACAGACGAGAAACTAAGTGGGTTCTGTGAAGTCAGTGGAAGTAAAGGTTGAAAACACATGATTTATTCTTCTATAATGGATATTTACCTAGAATGACAGTTTAAGAAATGACCCTGAAGATGAAAATTAATAAAACAGAATATCAGATTTACAGTTGTTCAGAAAGTTCTTTATATCAAGAAGGAAAACAAATGAATACAGTTTTTTCCTATGTATCAGCAACACTCAATAAGAGACATGTTACAGGGACTCTGTCACTACTACTAAATGACATTTCACAATACCGGATAGATTGTGAACTGAGAATATTCTGGAAAATATAAGTAATTTTCTTTCCTTACTACATCCTACTGAAGACTTTTAATCTTTTACTTGTGACAGGGTCTTACTACCCAGTCCATCCAGACTGTCTTTGAACTCAATACCCTCTTACCACAGTCTTCCAAACATTGTGACCACACATGTGCCCTCCCTGGCTTTCTTACCCTGCGAATCTCACTAAGCAGTTTGTGTCTCTACAATTTACAAGATTAAAGAAGCAAAGTCGGGAAGGGGATCACAAACATACAACACACATCCCTCTTTCATACAAAGAAAACAGTGTTATGTAAACCAGGCTATTACTAAAGCTTATCAGGATTCCCCGAGGACAACTTCAGAAGAATGGGAAGAACACTTAGAAACTCAAGTCTAGCTTAGGCTCTGGCTTTGCCTACTTTAGAAGTCCTCAGGCCAGCCAATCACAGACTGTTTCTAGGTCCTAAGGTTCCCCTCTATTAAATTAGAAGGTGCTACTGTGCATTCAGAAGATATAACTACAATTTGAAATGCTGGCTTCAGTAAATAATAAGGATTCTTACTAACTGTAAGCAAAGGTAGGCTACTTCTAATGATTAATCAATTATAGTTGATTCATTTTTAATTTATGTGCATTAGTGTTCTGCCAGAATAAAAACTGTACTTGGGAATTCTCAGCTGATAACACACGGTGACTGAGAAAGGTCAGACTTAAACTATTACATGCATAGCTATGCTCATCTTCTAGTCACTTACTTATTAACTAAGGTGACTAATTTCAGGCCACTCTTGGCTGGCTTTCTTGGTAGGGCAAAACCCATCATCATAAATATGGGTAATAATACATTCAGAATAATAAAAAACACATGATATAAAACAGCAAGTTTTGAAATATTTCAAAGTAACATATTCTACAGTTATGTATTTCTACCTCTGAGAAAAAAGTGATTTCGAATGTACCATCTCACTGGACACTATGACAGTCATATGAAATACAGTGAGTCCTTTTATCAACACAATCTAGAGCAGCTCTGAATGCTGGGTAACTTGCCAATCATTACTCAGTAAGCGCTGGGGCCCAGACTTTAATCCAGATCGTCTGATTTAAAAATAAGTGATCTTTCCAGGTATAGTGGCCTTTAATCTCAGTACTCAAGAGGCAGAAGCAAGTGGATCTCTTATGAGTTTGAGGTTGCCCAGAGCTATATACTAAGACCCTGTCTCAAAAATAAAATGAATTGCAATGATCTTCAAAATCCTAAAGCGTGGTGATTTGAGCCAACGTTAAGAAACTGCTGGAAAAGTAAAAAACTATAAAAACCAAACAAACCAGAAATAACACAACAAACAGCAGATAAGAAAGGATTTAGCTGGGTGTAGTAGAGTGTGCCTTTAATCCCAGCAATCAGGAAGCAGAGGCAGGAGGTTCTTTGTGAGTTCCAAGCTATCCTGGTCTACTACACAGTGAGTTCCAGGCCAGCCAGAGCTACAGAATAAAATCCTGTTTGAAATAAATAAGTAAATAAAATAGGAAAAAGAAAGAAGAAAAGAATTTAGCAGTTGTGTAATCGGTAAGTAAACTAACCAGTTTTTAAATTAATAATATATCAAACTTATAATTCAAAAATGTGTCACCTCACTTCAAAGAGAAGTATACCCTGGGGTCTTTAATCCTAGCACTCTTGGTGAGTTCAAGGCCAGCCTGGTCTACAGAGCAAGTTCCAAACAGCCAGGGCTACAAAGAAACCCTGTCTCAAAAACCAAACCAAACCAAACCAAAAAAAGTGTAAAACAGTTCAAGAACTCAAAACTAAAACCAGTATCAAAACAAACTGATTTAAACTAGCTGTAGGTAAATTGGTAAACAGCATCAAGCCAGAGTAGTTCAGATATGTGGCTATATGTATATATTCTTCTGGAATGTGTGCCTCAGGGATTTAACTGTATTGTTAAACGTATCCAGGAAGGATAAACCCCTTAAAAAGTGCATCTGTGTTTTAGATAACATAGGTAAATAAGTTAAAAAGAAGAAATTACCACTTTAGAATCACTTTGCATCTATTCGAACTGGTCATGTGTCTGGTATACCAGCATCTTTCTCCCAAAGGTCAACAAAAAAACATAACCTTGAATACAAAAATAACTGCCTATTAAATAAGCTTCTCCCCTAAAATCAGACCCAATGATAACACAATTCTCAGATAATAACAATTGGAATATAGCTGGACCCAGCACTTGGGAGGCGGAGGCAGGTGGACCTGAGTTCAAGACAGCCTGGTCTACGGAGCAAGTTCCAGAACAGCCAGGGCTACACAGAGAAATCCCATCTCAAAAACTGAAATAAAACAGCTGGAATATTAAATTCTTCATTATGCCAAGAGAAATACTGGTAAAGCTTCTCTAAATGATCAATCTGTCTACAAATGTCTCACAAGCATCCAGAAAGAACTGAAAGAAATGACATTGCCAATATACACATACAGCGCCAATGTATGCATTATTTGATTTTTTGATGGCGTATAAGAAAAGCAAAAGATGGCTACGTAAAAGCAACTGGAAGTCATAAGCAACCCATAGCTGCAACCCAAGGCCATACACTGAAATTGTAAAGACTTTTAAGTTCCTGTCTTGCTGCAAGTACTTTCACTGCGGTGAAATGAAAATGTTGGGGATCAGGGGTTTGGAAAAAGCAGAGAGCCCTTTTTGTTATGACAGTCAGAGGAAGAGCAAAGTGCGTCCACAGCAAGAACTCTGAGAGCTAAAGACCCCTTCCTTTGACTGCTCTGCACTGTCAGGACACCCGAATGCCCTTGTTTCATGGAGATATACTTAGCATACTGCGCTAGGAGCTGGAGAGGAGAAAGACCCCACTGAAAGGTCCTGAGAACCAGCTCGGTCATCAGCAGCGAAAACCTTCTTCATTTAACTCAAGGCTCTGGACAGCCTGGGAGTAGCGTTCTCTGTAAAAGCCAAAGACGGCTACCAAGTCTGGAACGAACGGTCGGGAGTATCTGTTCAATGTCCCAGTAACCAACCGCGGAGAGGTGTCCCATATAACCTGGCTACCGCCAGCTGACACAGCCAGTCAGCAGTGACCTGAGACATCTCAAGTGGAAACCAGCGTGTTCTGTGTCTGCATCGCCCAAGTGCGAGAGCCACAGAAGAGGCCGAGCTGTGGAAAACCTCGGCTTGGGTCCCCGACTCCCCGCTTTCGCTCACCTACCCGCTCAGACCCCGGCTTCTTCGGATCTCAAGATCCTGGAAGCCGCTCACAACACCGACTCTCACACCAGCCGCTGGGCTCCAGCCAACCGGAACTCGCTCGCGTCACTTCCGGTCTGGCTCCTCTAAGGAGCCCGCCTCCAAAAGAGAAACGTTCCACCCTCCAAAAGGCAACTGGGAGGATCCTCGCGGGATTTCAGTTCGGCTTTATCAGTTCGGGCTCTGTGGGTGTGACCAGAAGAAGGATGACTGCGCTTCCTAGTTTCTGATCCGGAACTAGTTTTCCAGAAACCCGGAAGGAGTAGTTGGCGCGCGCGAAGCGTGTTCCTTGTTCTGGAGTGGGTAACTACGAGGTGAGCGAGAAGTGCTCCAGGTAAGTCTCGACTCCTAGGACAATGGAGAGGAGTATAGTTCTTTCTGTCTCTACTGAAAAGTATCCTTCCATCTTATCCCACAGTCTGCCTCCTTTTAGCTACTTCATAAATTGCCTTTCGCCCAGCGGCCGCTGGATGCCTCGCCTAGTCTGCAAACCTTTGGAAGAAGAAACCAAGATAGAACCCAGAATTTAGTCTCTAGCAACGCCTCCTCTTATAATTGATAGGTAATGCATCCATACAATACACAGGATATTCTCTCTACACAGGATAGAAAGAAAATTAGTGGGGACATGGAAAGAGGGAAGAACCCCTCACTCTGGTGTTTGAAGCCTGTCACCTGTGGGGAAACAAGAGTGCTAACAATGAGCAATCGCTTAAGGCCTATGTCTTCCCAGTCGTTGTCTAGGAATCTCACTGGAAACCCTATTTAAAGGGAAAGGGCCATGACCTAAGCCCCTTGTGCAATTCTAGTGACTTTTTTATTGGCAGATTATAATGTCCAAAAAGAATGAGGAGAGAGTGAAAAAAAATGTTTCTTGGCTACTACCCTTAAGAACCCCCAAAATGAGCTATAAGGCTAATGCTAAGACAGTTGTGACCCTCCCTTGAGGAACCCAGGCCCATGCTTGGGAATGTCTTGCTTTCTGAGACTCTTTCTTGAGCCCATGCTTGGTTATATCTTAGGGGAAGAAGTTCAGTCTATCTGTCTTTCTGAGTGTCTCATTTTTCTCCTAACCCCCAAGTCTATAGTTAATAAAATCCCAACTGCTTCCTGAAATTCGTTTTTATGTTTGTGTGTTGAAACCACAGATCCCAATTTTGCTTGCATTGTGGTACCTAAAAGATTAAAGGAACTCCTGAGAATGACAGTGTCTCTATTTCCTCACAGCTGACAGCCTGACAGACTTTATTGCCTGTTAACTTTAGCTAGAAGCAGGAAGAATTCGTCTTTGTTTAGAGAGCACAATCAGTCTTCAGAGATGGTTGGTTAGTTGATTGGAGAAACTGGAGAAGAGCTGATAGACCAGTGCTGTCCCAGAGTTCCATTCCCCACCCTTCTTTGGGGCAGAGTTATTTTCTTGTAGTTCATACCTGGCCCCAAACACACAAGGCTATTACAAAGATGCATCAGTATGCAGGGCCTTATAGCTCTCTTCAGTGATGGCACTGTCCTTTCTCCCAGTTGGATAGAGTGATCATTAGCCACTTTCAAGTTGTTGAGCACTTGGATTGTGTAGCATAACCTTAGAACTGAATATTTAGCCATATGTTGCTATGTGGCACTAATGGCTACCATATTGGACAGCATAGGTACAGACAGAAGGGCCAACTATGTAAGTGTGTATAATACTATCTATATTTCCAGGCAAATAGCAAGTAGTTTTGCTTAGAAGACTATAAACTGTGAGAGGTAAGATGAGCATTGTGTGGAAGTTGGGTTAAATAATTCAGAGGAAGGTTTAAAATTTTAAAAGTCACCAGGGAGTGGTGCACAGAACTCAAGAATGAAACACAAAACGAAAGAACTGTGGCAGCAATGACAGCATGTCTGGTTCTGTAGCACTTCAAGTAGAATAGTATATTACCCATCCTGTAATAGACACTAGGTAGAAAAGTTAACATATCTGGAGTATTTGCTTATTTTACAACCTAGAAATTGTGAGGACTCCTAATTCTAACTGGTGGGCAGCCACCAAACATTTGTTATATTGGACTTCTCTTGGTCTTAGTTTTTCTTCCCCCCCATCCTTTGTTTTGGATGTTGAATGGTTTACTCATTAAAATCTGCAGACAGTGTGTACTTTGAAAAGATTATGAACAAGGAGCTAGGTTTCAGGATACATACCTGGAATCCCAGCTACTGGGAAGGCTGGGGCAAGAGCAGCCCAGGCAACCTAGCAAAATGCAGTCTAAAAAGAGGCAGGGATGAGGCTCAGAGAGTCTTCGCCTAATATGCAGTGGATCTCAACCTGTGAGTTGTGGCCCTTTCACGGGGCCACATATTTGATATTTGATATTCGTATATCAAATATTCTGTGTATCAGATATCTACATAATGTTTCATAACATATAATGTAGCAAAATTAACAATTAGGTAAAATGAGTTAATTTTATAGTTGGGGGGTCCCTACAAAATGAGGAACTGTATTAAGAGGTTACAGCGATAGGAAGGTGGAGAACCACTGCTCTCGAGTCTACCCCTAGCATATAGAGGGAGAGGAGAGGGTCTGGGGGGGGGGGGGAACCCTGTTATTCTAGACTTGTGGTGGATCCTTCTTGGGAAATCTGTACATTACATTTAGGGTATAATTAGGCCTAAATACTACATAGTTCTGTTAGACACAGTCTTCTTCATTCACCTTAATAGCTATTCCAAACCTTTGTTATATTTTCATATCTGATGTTTCATTTTTCATTAAGAAAATAAGAGGCATCAGTTTTTAGTTTCTGCTCCAAACACTAAAGATATATTCTGGCTAAGTTGTGTGCATTTTCTTTATAGACACATTTCTGTATCTCTTTCTCTCTGATTTTCTTAGCTAATCTAATAGAAAAGTCAGGCTTTTATCTACTCATTTGGATTTATTTCAGCCCTCTGAAAGGTCTCTGCCTCTAACCAAGTCTAATCCAGACAACCATCATTTGATGGTTTCTCTTTTTCAGGAGCTTGGTGCATTGTCACTATCTTTCGTAGAACTCCAGTACACCAACCCTGTGTGGGCTGGTATCCCTGAAAATATTCATACTTTAAATAATCCTACATCCAGATCAGAGTCTTTGTATTATAAAATGAGCTCTCATTTTGAGAGCCAATATTTACATCATATAATCATATGAATAATGAAAGCACATATACCGACTCTTACACGCTTGTAATTACTAATTCACTTGTGTTTAAATAGATAGCTGAACCAGCTAAAGTTTCTACTATAAACTTTGTCCTGGTTTTGAACTATATAGTTCATGTACCTACCTGATCTATAAATGAGTTTTATGGTATTTATCTGTATAGTGACTAAGAACTATAATTGAAGAGTTGCTAGAGTATTTGTCTAGTATGCATGAAATGCTGGGCTTGATTCCAAGCATCACATGTGCCTGGGAAGTGGAGGCAGGAAGATAAGCAATTTGGTTAGCTTTGCTTTCCTGGGGAGTTCAAAGCTATCCTGGCCTATGTGAGACCCACTTTCTTTTTTTTTTTTTTTTTTTGGTTTTTCGAGACAGGGTTTCTCTGTGTAGCTCGGGCTGTCCTGGAACTCACTATGTAGACCAGGCTGGCCTCGAACTCAGAAATCCGCCTGCCTCTGCCTCCCAAGTGCTGGGATTAAAGGCGTGCGCCACCACCGCCCGGCTAGACCCACTTTCAAAAACCACCATAACAACAACCAAACAAACAAAACAGCCGGTTGTGGTGGGACATGCCTGTAGCCTCAGTACCAGGGAGGCCTGGGGCTAAGGCAAAACAATTATAATATGAAGCCAGCCTGGTTTACATAATGTCTCATAAAGAAAAAAGCCCCGGACTTAAGCTTAACTCAAAATATTCTTCAGACCAAGTACTACAATCTAGTGGAGGATTAATGTTCTATCCAATACACTTGTTTGTCAATAAATTTTAGTTGCTCCAGCAGCCTCATGGTAGGCTTGTGATCTCAATTTCTTGAGAAAGAGAGGTAGGAAGATGACAGGTTCAAAGCTAGCCTGGGCAACTTAGTGAGACCTTGTTTCAAAATAAAAGGCAAAAAGAAAGCAGGACTTGATGGTAGAATACTTGCTTAGCCTGGGTGAGGTTCTGGATCAATCCTCATTGCCTCTACAAAATTTACTTCTGTAATGTAAAGTGCCTAGTTATCTGATGGTCCCCTATGCTGGGCAGAAGCTCCTTAGCTTGCTGGAATCCCATCTTGACTCAGCTGTTTGCACTTTAGTTGCTTGTTCTGGAAATAGACAAGGATATATTAGTCCATCAACATGGTAAGAGGCTGAGGCAGGAGACATACGCAGAGATGAGGTCAGGTTGTGCCACAGAATGAGACATCTCACAAAAAAAAAAAAAAAATAATCAAAGAACAAAGCAAAATAAAAAAAATACCAGAATGGTATAATTTAAAAGTATGAATATCTCTAGGTACTAGTGGTACATGCCTAACTCTGGAGGCAGAGGTAGATGGATTTCTGTGAGTTCGAGGCCAGCCTGGTCTACAGCACAAGTACAAGGACAGCCAGGGCTACAAAGACAAACCTTATCTGGCAAAATTATTTTTTTAAAAAATTTACATTTGATAGTGTGAATGCCTTGATATGTGAATTATATCTTTTTGGTTTCTTCATTTTTGTTTTTCTGACAGGGTTTCTCAGTGTAGCCCTGGCTGTCCTAGAACTCCATCTGTAGACCAGGCTGGCCTCACACTCAAGAGATCAGCTCAACTGCAGGGATTAACTATGTGTCCCTGGTGTGAATTATATTTTAAGAAATAATTTATACTGCTATGCTATCCTCAAGTGAAAATCTTTGGTAATTTATAATCAGTCTGTAGTAATACTTGGCATATATTAACATGTCTTTATGAATAATAAAAAGGAAACTTTTGATAAGAGTTTCCATCCATTCCACTTAGGTTGTGCATGGCTTTGTTCCCAGGGTGTTGCTTAAGCACTGTAAAAATGGTGGCTCCATGCATACAAATGCTTGGACACTACACTACAGGAAGAAACTGACGACATACAGGAATCCAAGCCAGGCTTGTTGCTCATTCCTGTAATCCCAGCATTGGAAGATTGAGGCCAGAGGACTGTATAAGTTCAAGGCCTGTCTGGGTTGCAGGGCATGGTGGACTGTAGAATAGAACCCTTTCAAGGGAAGGAAGGAGAGAAATGCCTGTAGGATAGTTACACTTCTAAAAACCTCAACTGAATTAAAGAATCCTACCTCAAATACTTTTGTTGAGATATAACATGAAGTTGGCTTAGGACCTTGGATAAGTTTCTCATCCATGTTAATTCCTAATGGTGCAACTTTGCCTACAGCATCTTGACTCATGGCCTCGTATGCCTTCTGCAGGTTTACTGTGACAATGAGAACCACACTGTACTGTCTCCATTGAGAACCACTGTTTTATGAAGACACAGATCTGTACTGCGTTTCAGAAAGAAGCAGAATGTTACTTCTTATTGCTTTGGATACTTTAGGCATATTGTCCAAGTCATCATTTTCTTTACTCCACATGATTTAAGACTGAATAGTATAGTGAGTGGGGTTTTTAACTGAAGAGATTTTGCTGACTGTTCAAAATGAACAAAACTATTTCATGTGGGTCTTTGAACCAGCTAGTACTTGGGGGATGGATGAAAACAGGGTCCATGCATAAGATCCAGAATGTATCTTGCCTTTCCTCTACATGACTTAGTTTGGTTCTAAAATACTGTTTGCTGCTTGTGGGTGATTTATCTGAATAGGTGAAACTTCAGTTCTAGATAATACCTTTTTTCTTTTCTCTTAAGATGCTCTCCAAGTTCTTGACTATGGAGTATTTGGTTCATCCTGGTACACTCAGCTTGGCTGCTGGAGTTGCTTGTGGCATGTGCCTGGGCTGGGGCCTCCGGAGCCACCGTGGCATGTTCCCCCAGAGCTCAACAAGTGAGACAAACAGAGATACGGAGACGGGAACCGAAGCAAGCATCTTGGGAGAGAGTGGGGAATACAAAATGATTCTTGTGGTTCGAACTGACTTAAAGATGGGGAAAGGGAAGGTCGCTGCCCAGTGTTCTCATGCTGCTGTTTCTGCCTACAAGCAGACTCAAAGGAGAAACCCTCAAGTGCTCAAAGAGTGGGAGTACTGTGGCCAGCCCAAAGTGGTGGTCAAAGCTCCAGATGAAGACACCCTCATTCAATTACTCACCCATGCAAAAACCTTGGGACTGACTGTAAGTTTAATCCAAGATGCTGGACGTACTCAGATTGAACCAGGCTCTCGAACTGTCCTGGGAATTGGGCCAGGACCAGTAGAACTAATTGATGAGGTTACTGGCCACCTAAAGCTCTACTAGATGTCTACTAGATGAGCTTTTGCTTGATGGTGATTCTGTCAGAAGACTATGAGCCTGTCAGTAACAATAAATGCTTAATTCTTCTCCCCACTTTAAGATCTGTTCCCGCTGGGCGGTGGTGGCGCACGCCTTTAATCCCAGCACTTGGGAGGCAGAGGCAGGCGGATTTCTGAGTTCGAGGCCAGCCTGGTCTACAGAGTGAGTTCCAGGACAGCCCGGGCTACCCAGAGAAACCCTGTCTCGAAAAACCAAAAAAAAAAAAAAAAAAAAGATCTGTTCCCATGTTCCTCTATCGTGTACTGGACTACTAGTATCGAGCTCAAAATAATACTGAAGGAGCAGAGAGATGCCTCAGTGATTAAGGGCACTTGTTCCTCAGGCAAAGGATGCTGGTTCAGTTTCTAGTATCTGGATGTCAGTTTACAGCCATCCAGATCCAGTTCTAGGGACTCTAACACCCTCTCAATCACCAGGCATACACAGCCTACATATACATGCAGGCAAACCCTCATAAATCCAAATACATAAATACAAAGTTCGTCTCAAGAATAAAAGTTAAAATCGCCGGGCGGTGGTGGTGGCGCACGCCTTTAATCCCAGCACTTGGGAGGCAGAGGCAGGCGGATTTCTGAGTTGGAGGCCAGCCTGGTCTACAGAGTGAGTTCCAGAACAGCCAGGGCTACACAGAGAAACCATGTTTCAAAAAACCAAAAAAAAAAAAAAAGATTAAAATACATTCTCTAAATGCTCCTGTGGAGTGATAAGGTCTGAAACAGATTGGAAGTGAGACAGTGCTCATGATGCACTGGGTGAGGAGGAAACTACGTTTCCCATGTATAGTTAGGCCCCTGTGCGTTCATTCATCTCAAACCATTGTTGTCCCTTGCCGTTTTGAGGACCTGGTTCAAGCTACTCTTTGAATGACTGATAACGTTTTTATTATAAACAGACCACTGCATAGACCCACTGCAATTTTGATACAAACTAGCCGGATGTTTTTGAGGTGGTCTCTGGCTATTCTTGAACTTGTGGTATTTCTCCTGCCTTGACTTCCCACCTGCTGGGATTGAAGGAATGAGCCATCATACCCAGCTACTCTCTAAATTTAGTTCTACTTCAAAGTTGAAATTTTATGATCTATGTAGCATTTTGATGCTTATTTCTCCTGACCCACTTGAGCTAAGATACTTCACCATGGTTCTAATTCATAAACTGAGAATT
Source organism: Mastomys natalensis (assembly GCA_021653895.1). Taxonomy (NCBI): domain Eukaryota; kingdom Metazoa; phylum Chordata; class Mammalia; order Rodentia; family Muridae; genus Mastomys; species Mastomys natalensis. The sequence goes on from JAJTUV010000028.1 coordinate 587,567, forward strand.
CCTGTACTTCAACAGTGAAACCAATGAGTTTGTGAACTTTATGTATTTTCAAAGTGGAAATGTGAGAATTTATGGGAAATAAAGGACTGTAGTTGTACCCAGCCAGTTTCTCCTGGAAATTTTAGGAAGTAATTTTATTACTTAAGGGCACTTTTCTCACTGTATCCCTGAGCCTGGAACTCAGTATGGAACAGGCTGATCTAAACTCAAGAGGTACTCTTACCTCTGCCTTGCAATGCTGGGATTAAAAACATGCACTAGCATGCCTGCATACATAAAGCTTTCTTGACAGTCTTGCTAGAATTCATTTTTCTTGATAGTTCTAGAAGATTGACAGTGATTTCTAAGTTCATTATATCCTTCAAAATTATAAATGATGTTAAGGAGAATAAGACAGTAAGTGGGAACTAGGCAGAATGAAGACAACTGTAGGCCGTCTCCAAGTTAAAATGTTTGGTGCATATTTATCATACAGAAGCATAAATGGTACAGAAGCAATCACAACTCTGAATGATGCCACAGTAGCAACAGTTTCTAGACAGAATGTTTATACAGGAGTCAAGTGATGCAACCACATGTAACTGAGGTGAACCCAATCTTAAATGCATGGTTATGACTCAGGTGATTTATGAGGCTTGCTGCAGACAAATGGTTCCACACTAAAAGATTGGATTCCCAGCAGGATAGCTGTGGTAGCTGATTCAAGGGCCTGTAATAAGCTAGAGCTTACCTACAAGGACACAGTAAAACTTGTTAATTCTAGTGACAAGTCACGGTGTTTTTCTGGTTCACCTGTTCGTGGTATATACTTCATAGGGGTTACAGAGTAGTTCTCAAAGCATACTCTGTAGAGCCCAAGGAGTTTGCTACGTCTATTTTCATTAGCTTGAATGAAAGGCATTTTCTTTTCTCTAGTGTGTTCTTACTGATGATTTACATGAACAAGCAACCATCATATCCTTCTCAGCCCCACATTCACAGTAAAGTTTCACTTGTCCTGATGAAACAGTTAAAAAGAGCAGTATTTTTTTTTTCCCAGCATAGGTAGGGAAGGGGCTTTGGGATCTGAAAGCTAGGAAATAGGAAGTCTTTTTCAGGGAAGTCCTCCTTGGTAGGTGCCCCATGGTCCTGTAGATGGCTCCTCATGCTTTCACACAATGTCAGCATTGATTGAACTCAGTGCATTGTTATGAAAAAGATTAACCCGAGAGGGAGATGAGTGAGTGGTGGGTTGCTAGCCTCATAATACATTGTATACTAGTATGAAATTCTCAGCAAATAAAAAATGATTAAAAACATTTTTTACCCACGACTATTTGTGTTCATGTCTTTGTCTAAAAGGCTGGTGTCTAGTTTGTGAGCTCAGTTAATTAATTTCATAGGACATTTTTACCGTATAAGAACTGAAACAAGGCCGGGCGGTGGTGGTGCACGCCTTTAATCCCAGCACTTGGGAGGCAGAGCCAGGTGGATTTCTGAGTTCAAGGCCAGCCTGGTCTGAGTTCCAGGACAGAGAAACCCTGTCTCGAAAAACCAAAAAAAAAAAAAAAAAAAGGCTGGAGAGGTGACTCTGTAGTTAAAGTCTTACTGACGAATGACTACCTGTTTCAGAGGATCCAATCAATACTTTTAAGGCCTCCACGGGCATCAACATTAACATACCTAGATAAATATGTTAACACATGTATAATTAAAATTAAAGCTTAAGCAAATGAAATTAAGTCTATTGAGTTGGCTCAGTGGGTAAATGCTGACGACCTGTGTTTGATCTCTGGAACCCACAAAGTGGAAGTTGTCACACAAGTCCACATAGACAAAAAAATACACATTCAAAAACCACCTAACCGGAAACAAGCAAGGTGTGACTCATTCTGTCAGATTTCTGTAAGTTCCAGGTCTATAGTGAGATTCCTGTTTCCAGAACAGGACAAAAGGGATATAACTGCTCCAAACCTTAGTGTTTGGTAGACATTTCCTCAAATACTAAATGTACCAGCCACTTCAAGGAAAACAACTGGAAGAAGTTTGGAGAACTTTTCAGTCTCTTCTCCAGCCTTTCTCAAACATCAGTGTTTAAGGGCTGTAGCACTTGCCATGTGCAAGGTGCTGGAATCGAATCAGAATACCAAAGAAACCCAACAAACGTAGTGCTGGGGATCCAGCATCATGCCTCACATGATTCTTTGTTCCATATAGCAAAAATATGTTTTCTGTATCATACAAAGGCTTTCTTGTGGGTTTTTTTTTTTCCCTTTTGATTTTTTTCTACTGTCAGTGACTGACAGAAATGACTGACTAAACGCCTCTTCAGTATTCTGGCGATCGAGGCTCAGAGTGAGAGAGTGAGATCGTGGCTGCACTAGAGAAATAACACGAAATGATACTTGTTGCACTAATGTGGCTGTAATGAAAGTTAACCATAGATCTGTTCATGTAGTGGCTATTTTTATGTATCATAGCTTGTCACATGAATTTCCCATTTATCTCCCTCCCCAATTTCCCCTTGGATCAAGCAACATTTATACTATTTAGTACAGTTGTTTTCAATTTCCTAGTCTAGAACCTACCCCAGTGATAAACTCAAGAGTAATAATTACCAACTCACTTACCATCCACTTTTGGTGGACTATGGTGATGATAGTCCAATCCTTAGCTAGGCATTTTGTGATTTAAAGATAAGCTGACAGGTGGTACATACAGGAGGCTGAGGGGGAAAAAAGGATCTCAAGTTCAAGGAAGGTCAGCCTAGATTATACAGAGACCCTGAATTAAAAAACCCAACAGACTGGAGAGAATGGATCCTCAGGGACAAATATAATACACAGACACATGAAGGTAAAACACCCATACAAGTAAAATTATAAACTAATCTGTCTAGTAATTCTGAAGAGTACTTGGTATACAGAGAAGAAACAAATCAGCAGCCTGCTGACTTGTCCAATATGGATGGTTTAAGTAGCAACCTGGCATCGCAGGACAACAGTACATGATGAATTTTTGTTGGGGAAAATCCTTAGGGAAACAGTAAGAAATTAGAATAGGACTGGAAAAACAGATCAGTGTTTGAGAGCACTGACTGTTCTTCCAGAGGACCGGGTTCAATTCCTAGTACCCACAGGGTAACTTAACTCCTATGCCAGAGGATTTGAGCTCCTCCTCTGGCTTCTGAGGGCATTGTATGCCCATAGTACACAGACATATATACACAGGCAAAACACCCATACCCATAAAATAATAAATATGATATTTCAAGTTGCTTCTATTAAGGAAGGGAAAAGAGCATCATTCATGAGTATAGGAAAAGTCACAACTGAACTGACTGACACATCGCTTGATTCCTTATGATGAGAGTAGGTAGAGATCTGGGGACACAGTGCAGCTTTGGCCTGAGAGGCCACGTTTTCACTATGACAAATGAAAACTGACTTTAACAGTAATACTAATTTGCTAGGGGTGTGTATGTGAAGCTTATGCTAATTTGCCTGAGAATTGTAGAGCAATATAAACTAGGCAGTACGCTCTGTAACTATAGAGAATTAAGTCTTAATGAAGTAAATTCAATATTCGCAGCCATGGCAAAAATTTAAATTTGGAGCCCTTTAAGTTGAAAATAAATACCATGCTAACTGTTTCTTAAAATATACCTTTATTTGAAGTCAATATAACACCTATAATTATTTAGTTAGGTGAAATGCTTAAAACCCTGGAGTGCTACTTTGTTAAAATGTTGGAAACGTGAGAAGGAACGAACTATTCAGTGACTGCTGCATAATCTTTCTTAGCTACAGGAATGCAAATGACATAATACATGTCTTTTTCATAATTTCCCTCTATCCCAGTAATGTTCCAGCAGTATCCAGTATGAAACTATGGAAACCACGATTCTTCTGGTTTGAGATGTATTTAATTAAAACTGCAATTCTACATGTTATTTCCACAGTCCAGTAATTTATTTTAAATTGGAGTAATTTCAAATTCCACAAACAAAACTGAAGAACAGCAGTATCTTGTTTGAATTCTCTCTTCTGTACACTCAGTGATCTAAAACACCACAATATCCAACATACACAAACCTCAGGGAAGGGTTAGTAAATACACACGTGTGGAATCATGGTGTTCTTTGTTCCTGAATGGAATGGTCCCACAGAAAAAGCACAGGATACAGCACAACATGAGGGCACCTGTTACACATGAAGTGAGCAACACACACTAGCATTTTTCTATATGCATAATGGGGAAACCTGCATAGGTGAAAGGGCCTTTTATACTCATTAAAAAAAAAAAAAAAAAAAAAAAAATCAGCCAAGTTGTCTGTATGCATTTTTCAAATAATTTGGAGAGCGCTGTGATCCAACGTAGGATATGCTGATTAGTGTTGTCTTTGTTGGCATTGACAGTCTTGCATGGTCACATACCAGTATTTTCACGTTAGCTTTTCTTTGAATAAAAGAGATTTAAATGCATTTAGACAATACATAGTGAAAGCTGTTTACATACACTAAATTTAAGAGATTCAATATTAGAGTTTCTTTGTTTCTTTAAACACTACAGAGTGCAAATCAGGTTCTTCACAATAGATTGAATAGTAAGCAGTTCTTCAAAGAATGAGGGGGAGAAAAAAGCCCACATGAATACTATTCCCCTTTGAAAAGAAGGTCTAATGCGGAATGTGAAAATAAAGTTTTAACATAGGCGATCCAAGTCTATAGTTAGAACAAAAAAGTAGTCCTTCATGAAGTAAAGGTTACAAGAACACGTTGCCTGTTTCCCCGTTTATAAACTGAGAAGTGGGTAGACGATGCTTCAGTATGAAAATAGGAGACTACAGGATCAGCTTCCATCTCACATGCTGTACCCAAAGCCAGGCTGTGGCTGCCCATATGGCGGTGCAGTATAACCATAACCAAAAGGTGCCTGGGGAGGGACTGCCACACTGGGTCCTGCTGTGAGCATCAGCTGGGGCTGACCTAAGGTGACAAAGAGGAGGAGAGTTTGTTAGAACCAGGGTCAGCACTATCTTCTTCCCCATTCCAGCAGCGCACTCACAATTCACTGAGGAAGTTGTGTGTGGGCACTTGTGACTGTCCCAATTTGGAATACAGTCTCGCCCTGAGAAGGTTCCTGCCTTAAAAAAGCCAACAGAGCAGGGCTGAGGGCCACAACATCCTATATTTTTAAAGCAGTAACACATGCACATTTGACATTATCAGGCCATACATCTGCCAACAAGCCTATCACATAATACACATTACATTTAGTGACTAAAATTTTAGCACAGGAAAACTTTACAAGTTGTTAAAGTTAATTTAAATATTTGATTCTAAACATCTGAATAGTAATGAAACCTTATATGGTTCTAGCAAAAAAATCCAGCACTAATTTAGAGACAGCAATAGAAAAACCACATTCAAATATGCACTAGATAGGCAATGCATTAGGTATGAAAAACACGAGGACGTATATACCTTCTATCAAATACTTGCTGATGAAGCTGAAATAGTTGCTGACCACATAAAGAAAACATGACATGTAAAGAACTTTTAGAGAGAGAAACACAATACCTCCCTAGTCCTGTATTTCCTCTCCCGCTAGAATGGAAGCTACCACACTCCCTGTGTCCCCTTGTAGTACAACCACAATTTTATTTAGTAAGCAAATATGGAAACTGGGTTTACCAAAGAATCACCTCTGGACCATTGAAAATTCTACCTCTACTTCAACTCCCTACTTAAAACTCCATGAAAGCTCAACACTCTATGGATACCTAGTGAAAAACCACAGCTATCTTTTTTTTTTCCTCCCTATTTCAAATATGTCAAATCTCATGTAATTTAGGTCTACCTAGTCCTTTATCAAAACTCCCTAAATTCCCCCAAACAGTTTATATCCAATAATAATAATAAAGACTCATATACTGTCCTTTTCCTTAGTTGCCTGTGACAATAATTATCTTAATTTTATACTTCCTTCCAAAGAAAACCTGGTTATAAAACTTTTAATCATACTCTTGAAAATCCAATATTCACCAAGTATGAGATGCAAAGGGTAAGTAACGCACACAGGCTAGTATAAGAAGTCAAACTGCTTTAAATAATTACTTTAGGGTTTGAACGTTCTATCTCTCGGGAAAGTTCTTGAATGGAAACTTAACCCCCATTCTCTGTCCTAGTTACATTTCAAGTTAGGATGCATTCTTTATGCAAAGCGTACTGAAGACAACCTTGTTATATTGGTTCTTCCAAAAGTGAATTCTTTCTTAGTGACTTAGGAACAAACAGATCAGTCATCAATCAGGCAACAAGAAAGCCTAGGCCATCTCTAATGGCCATTTTTGAGAGATTCTATGCATGGAAGATTGTCAGAGTGGATACTATAAAAATGAGTTTTAAATGGTCCTCAGGAGAAAATGTGAATAGCTGGGAGAACCACTCCTTAACTCGGCAAATGTTCCGCCCCTTTCAAAGCTTGCTCCATTTAAGAAGGGTCTAATGTAGCCCTCTGAACTTAAAAACAGACAGATTACCATAAACAATGGGCTGTGTCTCTGTAGCTTGTTCTTCTTCTTTTCTCAGTGACTCCGAAGCATCTAATTTATCCACCTAGAGAAAAACAAGTCACATTAGAACCTCAAAAGCATTACAAACTTAGGTTTATGGCAGAGAGTGGAAAAGCCTTAGTATGTTAAATTCCATCAAAATAAAACAAACTGGCAAGAACATTCTCAGGCCCCTCAAATTCAATGGCAGTCTTCAGACTTCAGTCAAGTTGTTTCTCAGCACGGTCATTATAAACCCTCAGGAGGGAGGGATTTATAAATGCCATAACAGCTCACGCCAGGCTAAGACTGGACATGCTAGGATGCAGCCTGAGCAAGGGAGAAAGGGAAAGGAACCACTTTTCAAATGAAGTATACACACTACCAGAGGTAATAAGGAACTCAGGAACCACCAAGACTTCCTTCCCCAGGAGAAGAGGTTTACAAAAAGGTGAAATGAGTCTAGTGGCTTGATAAGTATCTCAGTAGAGTAAGCTGTTTTGCCAACTATGCTTCGCCCCTGCTGAGGCTCACATTTTACACACTGAGACTTAAGTCTCAAGCAGCTCCATATTCAATCTTACTGTATAACATCACTTTCCTTAGTTGCCTGAGACAAAATGCAAATACTAACGTATATGGTTCTAAGAAGTAACTAGGACTGCCTGAGTTGGCCCCAACTTTGAGAGGAAAGCTTTTATTTTTAATGAAGCCAAAGAAATAAATGGCTATTATATACTAGCTAATCAAAGTGGGCAATATCAGATAATATCAGTCCAAGTGTATGAGTGAAAGACAGGAGTGGTATTACCCAGATCCTTTTAAGAGCTAAGGGAAAGAGGGGGCAAACCACTGCATCAGTCCTTGAATTTCCTTCTAGAAAACGAGGCAGAAAGAAGCTGGAATTTTCCTGTGGGCTATTATGGGCTAACATTTCATCCTGTAAGTCCCTGGCACACCAGAGAAAAATAACAGGATCCTGGTGTTACAGAATCTTCTGTATCATACACTTTCACTGACTTTATCCTTTATTTGTATTTCGAACTGTATTTAAAAGTTGGCATCTGAGCCAGGTCTTTTCTACAACTAAGTTTCAAATCTCAATGTTCTGTGTGCTGTTCTGAAGGCCAAGTGTGCTAAGAATGTGAGTGCAGAAGGGAGCTCACATGTTCCTCCAAAGGTCAATCGGGGAGGAGCAGAACATGAGCAGACATGTTGGTCCATGAAAAAGGGTTAAAAACTACATCTTTTTAAAAAAAAAAAATGCTAAAGCAGACCTGGGTTCTACTGGAAACTTAAAATAGTGCCTTTGAGTGTACACACAGGCAGGAGGTTGGACAGTATTTAAAAATTACATGTCCTTTTTGGGGGCAAGGGACAACAAGCATGTGCATATGGAAGTCAGAGGACAATTTGTAGAAGTCAGTTTTCCGATCCTGCTGTGTGGGTCCCGAGGAGAGAATCAAGTGACAAGCTTAGCAGCAAGCACCTGTCCCAGCTGAGCAGCTCCAGACAATGTTTTATACTTAATTCTAATTACTCCATGTTAAAGGCAATCTAGGTCTAATCCAGTTTTGTCAAAGAACGTTTAGAAGTAAGCTTCAATAGTCTGTCTACCCTAGGAAAATGGGTTTGCTTTGTTTGGTTTTAGGGTTTGTTGGTTTTGGGGTAGTGGTGGGGGACGACAGAGTCTCAATGTGTAGTCCTGGGTATTGGTTTGCTTTTACATACTATTTTCTTATTTCATAGCCTACATGATATTTTACAAATTATCCTACTATCAGATTAAAGACTACCAAGGAATGTAAGGATCACGTGAAATACCCACTATTTGGCATCCAAATTTACAACAAAAGTTATCCATCTGTGGAATTTAAAGCACAGCTCTGCAGTCAAAGTCGCCTGGGTTGCTGACCTAGCTATTGTGTCAGAATAACCTACAAAGGGGTTAAACAGGGAACACATGGATGTCTATGTGTGAGTAACTCCTAAAAAATAGAAAAACGAAACAAATAAACCAAAACGCCCCCAGCATTATGTAATACACCCCCAGACTTTGAAGGAAAAAAATTCTTAAGTATACAGACACATACAAAGTTAATGTCTGATTAAATGTTGAACACAGGTTTGATAGAGAAGCACATGGGAGACTAGAAGAGCCAGCGTTATCTAACTGCCTGGTCACTGCCATAGGCAGGGAGGGAGGAAGAAAGGTGCAGATCCCAGAGGAGAAACACCAACATAAACAAAAATGTTGATGTTTTTATATAATGGGATAGCCTCTGGCACAGGAACATCCAATTTTTGTTTAAGCCCAATTTAGATTGCACGAAGAAGAAAAATGGGAGGAGACTTTATGAACACAAGCTTTTGTTAAGAGCTGTAACAAAAGTTTCTGATCCTTGGGTTTAAAAAGAAAAATTTAACATAAGGAGTCTCTGAAATCAGTTCCATTTCTAATACTGAAAATCCACTAAAATGCAAAAGGCTTTTCCACAAAGACTGCAATATGCTGCAGAGTAGAAGTTAACATGCAGTCAGTTATTTTGGTGTATGTGTGCATGAAAAAAAGGCAAAAGGACTGAAGCAAGAAGTGAGATCTGAGGATGACTGGTGCCATACAGGCTCTCAAGAAACACACACAGCCCACAGCAATGCTCTATGTTTCGGAGTAGTATGATGTAATTGCAATGACTTGTACATGCTTGATTTAAAACAACGCATAACACTGCAGTTCAATTCCCCATTTTTCACACACACGCTTTCTAGCTGCCTTGCTTACTAGCTGCTGAAGGGTCTCACACACAATGCATTTGCTCAGGTTTGCCCTAAGTTCCAGTGGTGACTTGAGTCTCAACAACAGAATCCCAAGGCATTGGCCCCACCCAGATTCATTTAAAATTTAACACTCCATTCCCCACCGCTTTCTAGCTGTAATTTTACACCAGGAATAAGTTTTAATGTTCGTTTTGTTTATACTGGGACAGAGATAAGCCAATGAAGAAAGCAGCAACCAAATGGTGCCTAAATTTGGCATTCTTGGATGATGAGCCAGCGATCAACTTGACAGCAAATTTCGGTAGTTAAGGTGTGCTAGTTATAGATAGGTGTTAATATTGCCTTGTTATACACATAGATAATCCATGTTGTTTAACAACAGTTCCAGCAAGCTTGGCTCTCTCATGATTGAAAAGATTTTGGCTCTTCTTAAAAATGGACTAGCACCATGAGAACTGGACACCTGGAGAAACATGAGGAAAGTCTCTTCGGAAGCAGCTAGTATCTCTTGTATCTACTTTCAGCAAAAAAAATTAGTAAGAATCAAGAGATCAGAAACTGGATCACAGTCCTTCAATACCACAAAAAAACCCAGAAAACAAACAAACAAAAAACAGCCCCACAGAACTCCAAAGGCTTCTTAGGGCATGTACATACAGATATAAATTCAACAACTGTCAGGCAAGCTCACAAAATAAAAAAAGAAGATGTTTTAATTTATTTCAAATATTAAGAAAGTCCTAGTATGGTCCAGATACCCTGACAGGGAAAAGAAATTTCCTGATAGTTTGGAATTAATATTGAAACTCACCATGCTCAGTTTTAATAATACATTAAAGAGAGACTGTGAACCAACTACTGATTAGCCTCCTGCCCTTCCTAAAGCCTATTAGCCGATTAGTAGCAAACATCTACTAATGTCCTACAGCTCTATTATAGTTATGTTTCAAGGGACTTGCAGAGGCTTAGTGAAAATTTATTGGGGGGAAAAGCAGCAGCAGCAGTGTAGAAAAGGAAGGAAAAAAATCATGCAAATCCTTAGACTTAGTCCTCCAGACTTAAAGATGCAAAAGAATCAACTTTCACCTTTTCCTTTATTGCATCAACCTGCAAAGGAATTCAGAAGGTGCAGCTTAGAAAAAAATCAAATTCCATATTGAGCATAAAAAGGTAGAATCAGCAACAAAGGTTCAGGGAGAAACATGTAACCACTAAAAAAGGGAGGAGCGAGTGGAGGTCAAGGGCGTACCAAAGCAAAACTTAGAATCCTGTGTAACTTCAGAGCTCACTGCACAAGAATTTATGCTAAGTCAGTGTGAAAGGAAGCAGCTTAATGGCTAGTAAAATGGACAGCATTCAGGTTAACAGCAGCCAGGTCTCAAAAGGTGGCATTATGCATAAGAAAAGAAGCTTCTCTCATCTGTGGCTAAGCTGTGGCAACTGTTCTAATCACACTGAACTTACATATAAAATATTACTCCTTTAAAAACTGTAAGAGCAACACAAGTTATCCAGTTATGTGATCTTCTAAGGAAAACATCTCTATGGGGGCGGGGTGTTAGTAGTGTTCCCCCCTTGTACTCAGGCATGCTGAAGAGATCAGAAGAGAGACTTCAAAAGCTTGATTTACTCTGACAAAATGGATCTTTTAAAATCATTTAAATTTCTATGCATTATGCTAGTTAACTCTAGCAAGAACTATTCTCACATCAAAAAAGAGATGCAGAGATGAACAGTAAATTTTGGAAGGTGGCTGAATCCTTAGTTTATTTAAGGTGCATTTAGGAAACATGGTTAATTGCAAACTTCCTATAGTATTTTAAAATTATGTACTTGATTATCAAAAGTCTGTGATGACTAGGGAGCTGATAATACAATGCATGAGAAACAGGCAAAGACATGAAGTCAGGAACCAAACAAATCTGGAATACATGGAAATCTAAGTTGTAGCAATTAATTTTAAAATGTTATCTCAAAATATTTCAAATATTAAAAGAGTGCTATTTACTGTAAGAATACAGAACATAAACACTGACAAAGCTTGAGCTCCCTTCCTAATCATGTGATCTGTCAGCTAGAATAGGAACATTTCATGGTCAAATCATTTATACTAGAGAAAAAAAAACCTTGAAAAATAATATGCATGTACTATGTTATATATCCTCAAGCTTATTACTTCTGAATACACTTCTGAGCATCATTACCTTGGTCAAATATTCCTTCATGACCTGGATGAAATACGGCATGGCAAAATCCATGATATTATGTCTCCATGCAGTTTCCAGGACGACATCTGGCCTTAAAAGATCATAACAGGTAAAGAGACAAGCTCCAAAGCATTCTCTTTTTTCTTCCTGCAAAAACCACTGTAGGAGCTCTTCAGCCAATTCTGTGTCTTTAGATTCAGAGGCATACTGCATTGCATCCTATTCGGAGGAAACAATGAAGGGCAGAGGTTAACCACATATGCTGACTTAAATCATCACTGAAAGTTTAAAAAAGCTTTATTGTTCCACTGACTTATAAACCACTTTCACAAAAGGGAGTTGCACTGCCAATTCCCGTTGCTTGAAAGGCCCATCCGATGCTACCAACCTTGTAAAGGCTGTCTTTCTTGCACAGTTCCACACTCTGTTTCCAGCGATTGTTGCCTTTGAAGAGATAAGCAGCAATTCTTCTGAATTCAATGAGTTCATGTTTTTCCAAACGCTGAGCAAGTGAGATGTTGTCAAAGTTGTCATAAGCATCTATTGATGTTCGCAGAGCCTTAAGAGACAAAGCCATTCAGAAGTCAACTAGTGGCTTTCAGTTTAGCATTTATGTCCCACAATTCATTCTGATGGAGGCAGTTAGATGGCAGCATGAACTGTAACAACATAGAGGACGCGAGCACCAAACTACAAAAGTTGTAACCTGTATTCAGGTATCAATCTTCTTTGATCTACTTCTAAAAAAAATAAATAAAATGCTCAAATGGACTGTACAACTTTGTCAAAGTGCAATTTTCTTTGAGATATCCAGTATTGATACTAACTTAAATGACTATGAAACTGGAAGAATATGTAATGTAGACACGCACTTATGCTGTTAGCAAATTATTCAGATTGTTCAGCCTTACAGACTAGACATTGGGCCTAAAGGAAAATTATGTTGAGCCAGGTGTGCTGACACAGAGCTATACCTCAAGCTCTAAGGCTGAGCAGACACTTGCCTGTGAGGCAAGTCCCAGTCAGGCCAAGGAGTAAAGGAAAAAATACAATTAGATTAACCTAGACAGTTCCTATTTATGTGTTATCTTTAACAAAAGCAAATTTAAAAGACAAATATTAAGACATTAGGCAAGAAAAACAAAACAGTTAAGTCCACTTAACAGAGTTAAGTTTATGGACTAACTGAAAGATCAGTGTAACTGAAAGACTGGATGTGCAATCAGGACGTAAGAGAGGAAAGAATCACATATTAAACTGTTTTATCAACACATATATATCTAACCCAAAGAGTGGAACTTGTCATAAACCCATCCCAAAAACCTTGCTGAATTTAGGGCCTAAGCATCCACATGCCTGCTACTCAGAAATTAACTATGGCTAATAGGAGCTTTTACCGCAGAACATGCCAGCGTTAAACCTAATCAGAGCCTGATGTTAAGTATTTACAAGAATCCAAAGGTTTTACCTGGTAATCTTCTTCTGTAATAAAGAGGTTGTTCAGTGACTCATTCACAGATTTGTTGTTGTGGTTCTGAACTGAGCGTAAATATGGTTTCACCAGTGGTAGCTGTTTTACCTTTAAAATAAAGTTTGTTAGAAAGGTATCCATGGTTGACAACTGTTATCCAGCTACATCACAATCCTGACTGTAAAGTTTAGTTACCTTGCTGAAATAATTGACTGCACGAGTGTGGTCCAACCGTGGAGACAGCACCATGAGCAAGTCATTTAACAACAAAGGCTTGAATTCTAAGTAGAACTGGATTGCTCTGTAGTACAGTTCCACATTAGCCACCTAAAATAGAAACCCACTCATTACATGTCAGTTTCTACCAAATGAGCCTTCTCCTTCTGCAGCGCACACTTCTGAGTGTACATACCTTGGTGATGATGTCTTTGAACTGCCCTTCCTTCCATGCATCAGTGGGGTGATTCATCATGGTGATGATGGCATTATCATACTCTTCATACTTGTCATACAGAAACACCAGCTCTGCCCAAAGATGAGCTTGTTCTGCAGCTCTCAGCACCTGCATGACAAAGACCAATTGCTTTAGATGTAAACCTGACTCCTGCTATCAGCCTAACATGGAAAATGATATTTTAAATTATTAGAGCTGCCTCAGAGTAGTGAAGACTGGTTACCTTAGGAATATTCACTCTTGACCAGAACAACTCCAGATGTTCCCTCATTTTCTGTGGCTTGAATTTAGAATACAAAATTGCTAGCTCTGTGAACATTCCCATGTGAGCTCGCTCCAGTCCCAAGGCTGCCTCCACATGGTGATGAGTTCCTCAAAGTATCCACGATCCTACATAAAGGAAATGTATGCAATTAGGAGACATATGTGTACAAAGGCTTCAATTCACATAAGGTTTGCTGTCATTACCTGATAGTAGTTGATAAGCTCCTCTAATTCATCTGCATGCACCACAATATGGAGTCCACACATCTGAGCAAGGCGAAACTCTTTCCCATCTACACAGGCAAAGCAGACCTAGAATAAACATTTTCCACTATGAGAACCCAAATATAAATAACGCAATTATTTTAACACAACAGTACAAAAAGTACAAAACAGTACAGTAGAAAGGAAGATTTTCAAACAAAATGTTAACTCATCATTCAACTTGGGTTTAGATTACCTCTTTCCATGTTCGAGTACTATTAGCTTTTCTAGCTCCATCAACTGCTGCCTGATACTCGCCAAGGTGAACAAGGGTAGATGCCAAGCGCCCAAAGTTAGAAACATTATTGTACAACAACTTAGCAGCATCATACATTTTTTCATCATAACAACGGTCACCAACCTAGGAGGAAAAGGCAATCCATGATCAGTAAAATACAGATCTCAGCTCAATCCTTTTTCCAAATTCCTATCTTACTACTAAGGAAGAGCTAGGTATAGCTGCATATGCTGTAACCTAGCACCCAGAAGTTGAGAAGTTTAAGGACCCATCCTTCATGCCACTGAGGAATTCTATCTAAAAATACAAATAAAATAAATGAACATACACACACTCTATCTCCTAAGAACAGTTTAATTTCATACTCCTAAAATGTTGATTCTGGAAGGGTCATAAAGTTGCTCCATAATTGAATCGTCATGTGGTAAAATGTGGAGCTAGGGAGATAACTTAGTTGGAAAGTGCTTGCCTTGCAAACAACAGGACATGAGTTAATACCCATGACCCACATAAAATGTCAGGTATTGGTGTGTGCTTGGAATCCTAGCACCAAGCTAGCTGCTGGCCAGTTAGCTTACACTACTTAGTGAGACCCATGCCAACAAGAGACCAAGAAACCCTGTCTTTTTTCCTAAGTTTTATTTCCTGAGGATTAAAAATAGCGTCTGTCCTCTGGCCTTCAAATGTGCTTTTATGCAAGCATCCCTCTAAAAACAGACACACAGACACACAGACACGAGAGGAAATTTAAAGAGGAAACCCACTTGCTGAATGTGAGCATTATTTGGCCCATTGATGAACTCTTCTAATTCTGCAAGGCGGTTTGTTTTAGCCAGTGCAAATATCAATTCTGTCTCCACATAGGACTCTCGAGCCTTCTTGCGTGCCATCTGTAAATATTTCACCAATTCTTCCCAGTTTCCTAAATAAAGAGAAAAATAAGCCCATAAACTAGCACTCTTATTTTATATTTCCAACCAAATATGTTAGATATGCTATTAGTTCCCCCTGCCAATTTTTTTTTTAAGAGTGTCATGCTATGTATATAGCCTAGACAGTCATGAGGTTAAGGTCTCCAGCCCCACTGGCAGGTGTACATCACCACACCAGCTTAACTCTTTTTTCAAAGAAACATTACTTAGGATGACAAATGTAACAGTGGATATACCTAAAAGTATAAAAATTCTACTACACATCTGTATTATTACTGCCCTCAAACTGCTTGATACTCTCCCCACTTTAAAGTTATATGCCAGAGCTCTATCAGGATTTTATCAGACCTCAAAATAAAATGAACTTTTTCCATGGACTTTCTAAATTCATACAATTCAGTCAATCTTCAGCTGGATCAAGATGCTGGGCTGAAAGTTTTCACAAGTAACCAGGGAGTGTCTAACCTCTATACAATTAAAAGTTAGACACCTGAATGCTTAGCTTAGTAGTTTTTCGGAGGTCTCAAAGACATAAGAACAAGAAGTCTTACCACTAGTATTGGCAGCCTGGACAACTTCCATGTAAGATGAAGGATCATCTGCTTTGATGTAAGAATCAATGGCTTCCTTCACCATTCCTTTCTGCAACTGAGCTTTTGCAAGTTGACTCCAAACAGCAGGCTCATTGCAGCGTTCAGCAAACTCATATGCACGATCCAGGTTTCCAATATGTTCAATCAACACCTGGGCAATGTTTTTAAATTGGTGTTACAGTAAAATGGATCTTACCCAACATAATTACACTTAAACTGGTAGCATTTTATGATTATCCTACTGTCATAGCAATGTGTGCACACTCTCACAAGACAATGCATTTTTTGCATCAAGAGAAGACATTATAGTCAGTATCTCAATGTATGTAATTTCAAGATTTACCTGCACTGCTGAAGTATTGACATCAAACTTCCGGAAAATAGCAAATGCTTCTTCGAACAGCTCATTGCTGATGGCAATGTTGGCAATATCTGGAGCATCATAATTATCCAGGCGGTTAATATACTCCATAACACGTGTTCGGTCGGCCTTAATTGCAGTGAGGATGAGGAGGTTCTGCAGATTCCTTAAGAAACCAAGACATTCAACCACAGTGTTTAAAAGGTCATCAGTGGTGAGGAAACACCACTGTGGCACTAGAGGGTTATTTGTCTCAAGGGACAGGGTGAGAAGAGACAGAGGATTAGGAGAATAACAACCCAGAAAACTGCCTGTTCTCTTTGTTTTCTGTTCCTTCCCCAAACTGACAGGCCATAATGAAAGACTAAGAAAGCCAATCCAATCCTCTGCTAGCGTACCTGTGTTCACTGAATACAGAGTTATCAAGGACAATCTTCTCCAGCAGCTCAATGAGTTCATTAGGAAGATCTGCTGTCATAAAAGCCTTCACAGTTACTGACACTTCTTCTGGGTCCTGAGTTTCAGATAAGGCTGTCTGCACAACCTATAAAAGATATAAACGGAATTTAAAAGAAAAAAAAGAAAGAAAGAAATCAAGGTATTTTTAAGAATAAGTTAACTTCTCATTAGAAAACCTAAAATAGAAGGATCTACTCAAAGATCTTTGTACACACATATACATGAACCCACATTGTTTATAATTATGATGTTACCATCGGCAATTCTGTAATTTTCACTTTCCCGATAAAACACTATCCATAATAACTTATCACTATTATTTTAATGGATCGTTATTTTCAAATCCCTAGACACAGATTAGAAAATGAAGAATCCTCCTTTTGTTTACTTTCCTATGCCCAGAAGTCATTTGATTGCAGGAAGCTTTGTATCTACTTGGGAATGTGCCTCGGAGATGCTTTCTAGAGAGGGAGTGAGTAACTCAGAACTAGTCATCTATTCTTTAAAATGCTGTATTTTTAGTCTATCAGAAGAATTTAGAAATCATAATAACAAGCAATACTTAGCACTGTAAATTCAGGATCTCCATTTCATATAGGTATAAAAATCTCAACTGCAGAGATGTGTTATTTAGTTAGACTTCCTATTACTGGTTTGGGTATCATGTGTGCTATTCCTGTGTGTGTGCATGAATGTGTACAGGTACATGTATCAAAGGGTGGCACCAGGTGCCTTGCCTAGTCACTTTCCACTTTACTTTTGAGACAAGTCTCTCCTTGAAGCTGAAGCTCATCCATTTGGCTGGACTAGCTGACCAGCATGCTCTAGAGATCTTCCTGTCTCTGTCTACCCGGCACTGGAGTTACATATGGGGGCTTTTATATGATGCTAGGGACCAGAACTTGGGTCACGCTTGCCAACAATCTCCATGATACTTACCTGGACTTTTAGAAAAGAACTGGAGATAGAATCGTGCTACACATTCATAGGACAAGATGAGCTCACACTCTCTTCTCTCAAACTCCTAAGTACTAGGGACTTCAGGCATAAGCTGTCATACCCCAAAATTACTTGGAATTTTGTATTATCAATCTTCATTGTGTGCTGACATACTGTTTTAAATAACTTGATTTTAGTCATGTTTCTGCTAACACTTTGTAGCCAATCCTAATTTATTCCCTTTCTTTAATGGTGATGAACTTAATTTTATGTTTTTAGATCTTACTTTTCTTATAATATTTTACATACACATACATACACAGTTTTATATTTATAGAGTACAATTTTAATGGTTTTTTTTTCACTTTTTATGCCTTCTATTATAGTTAAATATGACCCATTTGAATATATTTAGATACGTAATGAGAGGAAAGTCTGAAAGTAGGTAAACATTTTTGTCATTTTTACCTGGTCAATTAATGGTCTTCTGTATGGATTGCTTTCCAGTAGCACACTACCCCACAATTCTGGATCCTTTCGACGGACCAGGTAGCGAGAAAGACTTTTGAAGAGGGAATTCTCATTGCAAACCTAATTAAAATAGCAAGGGTTAATTTCAGGGCAAATAGTAAAATCTACAGGTAATGGATTTGAAAGTTATTTGCAATCATATCAACTTTTTTTTTTTTTATTAAAGAATCTATTACTTCTGTATAGAATCTTGGGAATATCACAGTCAAATATTCTCATTGAAACTCAACTGATTTTCTTTTCTTCTAAAAATCTTAAAAAGAATTCTAAAATTCTTCTAAAAAGAAATTTTAGGAGCTTTAAAAAAGCCTCCCAGTACTGCATCTATTTTTTTTTTGCCTGAGATAGCGGTCTCATGTACCTGAGCTCCAAATGCCTATACCCCCCTCTACTTCTCACACATTAGAACTACAGAAACACACTAGCATATTTACTTTTGATGCTCAAGTGTTTTATTAGCTACTGCACACTTACTTTTTCATATACCTGCATATAAATGTGCATAATCTTTGAAAGTACATACATACATAGATAAGTTTCTAAGATCTGACCACTGAACAATTCTGGAAGCAATCTTCAGGGTGGAACTTGGTTACTAATGGCATCTTTCATTAAAAATGCTGGGGGTTGCCTGGAAAAATGAGCAATTCTAAGCTGGGAAAGTTGCACAATGAGCCTTGAAGTGAGTCAAGAACTAGGCAACAATCAGTGTGCCAACTAGAGTTACAGTAATGGATTGTAATTCAAAGAGCACAACAGGAATCTATGAATTCAAGAATACTGACTAGCCGGGCAGTGGTGGCGCATGCCTTTAATCCCAGCACTTGGGAGGCAGAGGCAGGCGGATTTCTGAGTTCGAGGCCAGCCTGGTCTATAGAGTGAGTTCCAGGACAGCCCAGGCTACCCAGGGAAACCCTGTCTCGAAAAACCAAAAAAAAAAAAAAAAAAAAAAAAAATTACTGACTAATAAATATGACAAACTTTGTTTTCAGTGCTGGTGATTGTAATCAGAGCATCGCTCATGCCGGCCCAGTATTCACTCCTGAGCTCTAACCCATAACTGATAAACAGGAGAAAGGGCTGAAGTAGCCATCACCCTAGTAAGAATGTCTTAATGTTACAAAGGCTAAGCAGGGACAAGGAGAAAGGATGTGTACATGTGTGTGCTCATCTATTTATCAAAGGAATCCTGAATGGAAAGAAAATGAGCTTCTGAATCCAACAGCACAGGGCAAACATCACTCAGCAGTACAGCGAGTATAAATGGATGATCTAAATATCTAATCACAGAGAACTGTTTTTCTTGTGGCCAGGCACATGGCTCGTTGATGCAGTGCTCTCCCAGCATATGCAGTCAGGAAGAAACGGAGCCCATACATTTACATGAAACATACGGGGGTCAGCAAAATGTCTTAGTAGGTAAAGTCACTTGCCACCAAGGCTGATGACCAGAGTTTGGTTCATGAGACCCATATCCATTGAGGAGATAATGGATTCCCACAAGTTGTCCTCTGACTTCTACATACTTGTGCACGAGTAATAAGTATTTTAATAAAAAAAAAAAAAAAAAAAAAATACCGAACAGGGAAATCCATAGGGGTCAGGTGTGGTTGGCAGTTGTGAGATTCTATGGGAAGGGAGTGTATGGAGAAGATATACTGAAAAGAAGGTCTCCTTTCTCAGTGCTGAGAGCCTGAAAAGTGGGTAAGAGCGGGATTCTGTAACATTGAACTCACGGGAAGCCACTTAGATGTTCACTTTACAATTCAAAATTTGCTTATGCACTTATTTCACCAAAAAAAAAAAAAAAAAACTAACAAAAAACAAACTTAAAAAATGAGTTTTAGCAAAGTATCTGTCATTTAAAAACAAACAAAAACAAATTTCCAAGAACTAATTTAGAATAAAGGGGCTAAAGAGTGGCCACAATTGTGACCCTAAACTACAGAAAACCTGACAACACTGAAAACAAACTTTTCAAAGTATCTTGTTAATGTCTGACTGTCGCTAGTACCTATATAAAAATACTTCTTCATTCTTAGAAAGTAGAACCCAAATGGATGCAAATCCATGAGGTATGTAACATAGTTAAAATACTTACGTTAAGGTATGTGTGACAGTGTACAAGAACACTAGCAAAGCTAATACATGTCAAATTAGGAGTGAGTGTATACAGACTTAGGTTAACTACTATTTCCAAATAAAGTTTTTAAAAAGCACCCATTTGCCCAAAACCATTCCGCATTAACTAAAAGTCATATAGAAACTCAAAATTTGCAAATTGGAAATACAACTAGTTAAAGAAATATAGGTATCTCTGTACACACTCCACTCAGCAAGCAGTACTTACATTGATGAGTTCTAGATCACACTGGCCACGCTCATACGCAACACAAGCCAGATGTGGGTCTCTCTTCTCACAGTACTTTCCAACAACACGACTGTCATAATAGGGGTTTTCACGAAGAAATCTCTCTGGGTTGTTATTACTGTCGATGTATATTTTGGCTAATGCATTGTGAGTAGCAGGCTCCTCACAGCCCTCATGAATTCTAGCCTCAAGCCAAGGAAGAAGCAGCTTCAATCTAGTAAAAACAACACAACCCAGACATCCTGTGTTAAAAACAGGACAATCGTCTCATAACTATATAAATATAGAAGTCACATTTCAGGAAAACAAAAACAAAACCAAAAACCTTTCAACTCTAAAAGCGAGCGTGTCATCCTTCTGTCGTCTGCCTCCATGAATCTGCCCCGTGTGTTAAATAGTCACACTCAGTCAGTCAGCTGTATTTCAACCCTTCCACACTACCTGGGGCTACAAACTTATGTGTTACAGTGGAGAGAGAAGAAAACAGGGCTATACCTGTTTCTTTTTTCAACTTCAGCAACAAGCTCATCAGTAGAGAATTGACCTCTCACAACAAGAATCAAATTTTTAATGACATCTTCAGAGCAGTCAACATCCAGCAATCCTCCAATAACCACAGGAAGTCGACTTGGATTTACCTATGTTTGAAAAAAAGAAAATAAAAGAACACCATTATATTAACAAGCAAAACTGAGTCAAAAAAATAAAGACCATTTCTTTTTAAAACCCTGTTTTTAAATATTAATAATAAACTATGAATCTAAAATTCTGGTCAGATGAAGGAAAGTCTAGCTAGAAAGACCTCACAGTCTAATAAGCAGGGGAGCACTCACGCTATAGTCCCCCATAGTGCTCTGGTTAGTTAGTTCTACCTAAGGATTGCTCCAAATGCTGAAGTACAAAAATAACAGCAAAGATGACTATGGAAGAATATCTATCTTGGAGTTGATAAGTTTCTAATACCTAACTTAAACCATGTGTTCCGGACTCTGGTTCCAAGACTTTTCAAGCCTTCAGACTACAGCATCTCTGCACTTGGTATTCTGACATGGATGTAAAATTTGTAATCTAAGAAAAGACTGAGCTGGACAAACACAGAAATCTGCTCCAGCACACCATTCTTACCAGGCACAAAATTTTGAGAAGAATTCAAAATACTGTAGTGATAATGTTTAAATTATCTAAGCACCAAAGTCCTTACCTTTTGGACATATATCTCTATATACTTCTGAAGGTTGTTTCTATATAAATACAGCACCAGGTCATGGACAAAGTCAAACCGGTCACAGACAATGATAAGTGGCAATTGATCTGTTAGTTTTGCCTCCTGAAAAGGGGGAAAAAAATAAAAAGAAACTTCAATTTCCTCACTGCATGAATTAAATTGAGAATCCTTTCTGTGTTGGTGGTAGCTCTTCTGTTAAAACAAACAAATGAACCAAAGGCTGAGTGTGCATCTCCCCATTTCTAAGTACAGCTTAGATTCTCACACAAAACATCAAGCCCTTCCCATGCACATCCTTAATAAAGAAATTAACAAATTAAGATTTGTGAGCCACCAGCAACAGTACATAGGTTTTTAAAATCACTACATAGGGATTTTCACTAATAAAAGACATTTCAGCTGAATTTGGCAGTTGATTTAGTAACATTCTCACATCGGTGGCACAAATGCTCACATTTGTTTCAAACTATGGATGTATTTTCCAGCCCTCCCCAATACCAAGCTCTAATAGCACCAAAACACCCAGCCTCTAACAATCTATTATAATTAAATCTACAAAGAACACTGTGATAATGGCCATAAATTAAACACACCAAAGAATTTAAAGAAAAGACATCTTTAAATTGCCCATTGCTTTACCATTACAAAGACAAAGAAGCTACTGTCCTACTTATAGACTGACAGAGATGTTATAGACAGGCAGGTAAGGGTAAGACCTGTGTAGGGCAATTACCTGATACATGTCCTGTTATATTCCACAGACATAAGGTACAGCACAAAAAACAACAGTTTCCATCAGGAATTCATTTATACACAGTGACATGTTCCTCAATAAATGATTCCTCTAAGAGCTGCCTAAGGAAATACATACTAAGCAGGATAGACTTTCCCCAATGGGAGCTACTCCTTTTAAAGCTAATGCCCTGGAGGGTGTGTGCGTGCGTGCGTGCGTGCGTGCGCTCTTCTCCCCAACTCTAGGACTGGGAATTAGGCTAGAAAAGGAATCTGTCACTGAATAACATCAGACAATAAAACGGTTCTTAAGACTAGGCTCTAGCCACCCAATTATAAATCACATGAAAACCTTTCCATGAAAGGTTCAGAAAATATCAAGAAAATTTTGTGAGCTATGAAAATTAAAAAAAAAAAAAAAAGAAAAAGAAAATGGCTAAAAATGTGAAGTCAAAGTCCAACTGCAGGCTGTTCCATTAAGGAAAGTCAAAGCATGTGAAGACTTATTTCAGAAATGGAAAACACTGTATTAATGGCTGCTACAATCGTTTCTAGAAAGGATGCTGCTTCTACAAACGTAAGGTTTCCAGGCCAATTTTCCCTCCTAAATAAACATCTAAAAAAAACTCAGCGGAACACATTAGTCTTCACTGCACTTAAAACACAAGTTTCAACAACCAGGGGAAAACTAATGCTATACATTTCTAAATATTTTATTTTTAATTATGTGTATGGTGATGTGCACATGAATACAAGAGTCCACAAGGGCTAGAAGCATTGGATGCACTTGGAATTGCAGGTACTTTGTGAACAAGCCAACACACAGGGACTGGGAAGAGCATCAAGTGCTGCTAACTGATGAGTCATCTCTCCAACCCCACGCTATCTATACATTTTAAACCATTTACTAAGCTATTAGACCATTATTGTTAGCAACTGTTTTTTGACAAAATTTGGAATTGTATAAATATATGTACAATTTTTCTATAACACAAATTTAACAACAATTGTAAGCAATCCTGTGTATCATGGAAACTGCCTCAGATTGGGAAAAGGCGAGGTTTCCTTCACAGCATAGTATTACAGTAGAAGTGAAGCAGGGCTATCAAGGAAGAACTGGCTACAGATATCCTCCTGTTTGTTTGCCTATGTATGTGGAGGGCAGAGGACTTCAGGTGTTAATGCCTCAGGAATACTGTTCCCCTTCCTTAAGACAGTCTTTTCAAGTGGCTTGGAGCACACCAAGGGATCGGCCTCAGCCAGAGTTACAAGCATGAGTTACCACATGTACCATTCTCTCTTGGGTTCTGGAATTTAGCCCAAGCTTGCAAGGCAAGCAACTTTACTGACTGAACTAGTTCACTAACCTCAGTAGTTTCTATTTTAGGTCGAGTAACTAGAGACATGACACTTGATGAGAAACCTGAAGGTCAAGGAGCAGGCCATGAAGGTCTTAGAGGAAAAAACAAACAAACAAACAAACAAACAAAAACAAAAGGTCTAAGGTAGATGCAAAGCCGAGGGCCAGCAACAGTGAGTCATCCAGGGAGACTGAGGCAATTGTAAGAGACAAAGCATGGCATAAAGAAAAAGGGAGCAAGGTGTAGACAGTGGGTCTGAAATACTCTCACAGTAAAAAGAGCTACAGAGAAACACTCTTGGTGTGTTAGTCAAATAATGCTAACAACATGGTTTGGACTTCTTTGTAGGTACTTTAACCTTTCTGTAGGTTCTAAGAGAAACTTAGGCAGGCTAGTACGGGGCTACTGAATAACATTCTCATCCCTCACAGAGTAGTTGGGTTTTGTTTGTTTTTCTCCAGACATTATCTCAGTATGTTGCTCATGCTAGCTTTGGACTCATAATCTTCCTGCCTTAGGTTTCTGAGAGCTGGGATTACAGGTAAGGAAGTACCCCTAACCCTGGTCCACACAGACTATTGTTTTTATATTGTGTCATATTGTATTATATTATACTGTTCTATTTATTCATCAAAATCAATTTTTTGAGACAGGCCATATATACACCAGGTTGGCCTCAAACTCCAGGTCCCTCTGACTCAATCTATCAAGTGTGGGTACTGGGATTCATTATGTGTTCAAATATCTAACTTAAATGTTATGTGTTCAAATATCTAACTTAAATGCTTCTTTAATCTTAAGAATGTCATACTCGAGTTTTAATAGTTAAGTTTACTTCTGCTTTAACACAAAAAAATAACTCAAACATTATCTCTTAAGGCTAAAGAAATTTAAAGAAAAGAGTTCAATTACAAAAAAGAAATTCAACTAAGAAGCCAGTAATATTAAAAAACAAAAACAAACGGCCTCCTAAGCCACGACGCTCAGAGGCAGTGGGCTCTGTCCTGTGGGCAGTGCGGATGCGTCGGCAGCACAGCCAACAGCTCCTGACATTTGCCAAGTTTCCTGGAACCCAAGAAAGTTTAACATTATCATGCTTGGTAGGCTCCCCAGAAAAGTCGTGTGGCCAAGATGTGACTTAGAAAGTTATATGCATTGGGGGAAAGTTTATCCTTCATTCGACAATGTAAGACAATTTTGACTATTTTGTTACATAAAAGACTTTGAGAGTTTGGCTATGTAACACAGAGCCCAGATAAAATCAAAGGACTATTAGCTGAGAGAGCTATAATAAACTACCTCCAAGTGATTACAGGTAGAGAGGCAGGACAAGCAAATTCCATGTAATAACAATTTTGTGTTCAATATAGAATTCTTCCAGAAAAAAAAGTAAAATAACTTCATATGTATGACAGTGGACAAGTGGTTCTCTGTGGGTTTTAGAATTTTTCTGGTCTTTCATAGATAGCTACAAATATTTGTTTTCTCCATAAAATAACTGGTATGAGAATAGTGCTAACAAGCAAAGTTAAACAAATGGCCCTTACTACTCTCTAACTTAGCATTCTTTAAGACATTACTCTTCACTCCAGCACAGGCAGCCTTTACTCTCTCCAACAGAATTTATGTGCACAAAGGCAATTTATCTTGATCCCACTGGATTTATAAATTATACATGATTAACATTTCATTTCTGGATTCACACAGGTTTGATGCTAGAAGTAAACCTAGATATTTTCTTAGCCTCCAATAAAGTATCCTGAAAATAATGCCAAAGATAAACTGAAAAATAAAAACATTAAGGCAGAGCATGGGAGATGGATCAGTAGGTAAAGACGCTTGTGTGGAGACTAACATTCTGAGTTCTAGACCCAGTAACCATACGGTGCAAAGGCAGAACTGACTCACAAGAGTTGACCTCTGACCTCCATGCACTCGCCTGGGCATAGGAACATCATCACAAAGACCAACACAAAATGAAAACATAAAATAAATGTTTTTTTTTTTTTTTTGGTTTTTCGAGACAGGGTTTCTCTGTGTAGCCCGGGCTGTCCTGGAGCTCACTCTGTAGACCAGGCTGGCCTCGAACTCAGAAATCCGCCTGCCTCTGCCTCCCAAGTGCTGGGATTAAAGGTGTGCGCCACCACCGCCCGGCAAAATAAATGTTTAAAAAAAAATTGAAGAGTAAAATATAAGAAACCTAAGTCAAGAATGATGCCTTCTGGAGGATGCAGGGATTATTACACACCCAAGGCCAGTCTAGACACTACTGCAAAGTGAGACTATCCCAAAAAAGAAAAAAAAAATAGGAAAGATGACTCAAAGAGTAAGGGTGTTTGGGTCAGTTGTGATGATCTGAGTTTGATCCCTGGGCCTCACATGACGAAAGGAGAGAACTATCTCTTATGCACATTCTTCTCTCCCAGACAAAAAAAAATTCAAGGCAGTAAAATAAATAAATAAAAACT
This sequence comes from Mastomys natalensis, assembly GCA_021653895.1. Classification (NCBI taxonomy): domain Eukaryota; kingdom Metazoa; phylum Chordata; class Mammalia; order Rodentia; family Muridae; genus Mastomys; species Mastomys natalensis. The sequence continues at coordinate 613,750 of JAJTUV010000028.1, forward strand.
GTACCTTAAAAAAATAAAGGAAACAAAGCACTCTAGGACTAGAGGTCAGGGTATACCTCATCCACCTCTTGTTGTACATACTAATAATGCACACATTACAGGTGTGTGTACATACTAATAATGCACACATTACAGGTGTGTGTACATACTAATAATGCACACATTACAGGTGTGTGTCACCACCTCGGTAACGAGCTGAGTGTTCTAAAATGTGCTTAGGAACAAATTTACACTGTGTTTTTCTTAAACCAGATATAGTGGCACACATCTTTATTCCCAGCACTCAGAGGAGGCTGGGGCAGGCAGATCTCTAGCCAGGTCTACATATTGAGTTCTAAAACAGCCAGGGCTACAGAGTGAGACCCTGTCACAAAAAGGAAAAAGGAAAAAAAAAAAAAAAATGTTATCTTTCGAAAATTAAAAAAAAAAAAAAAAGGAAGTTCTTTGAAAATGAAACTGTTTTTCCTTCTTTTTAAACAGATGGTCATTCTTAGGTACTACTTACTAATTTCCTTCCTTATTTCTTGAGAAACCACAGAGTATTAAGTTTAGAAAAAAATAACCCAGCACAGAATTTGAGAATGCTAAGAATTTCAAATGTAAGAAAAATATTTTCAAGCATTACTGAACCCTTGTAGAACTGCTGACCTTAAATCAATCCAGAAGCATGTGGCTTAAAGACATTTACTTACCTTAAGAAAATTCTTGACTCGCTCGGGATCATAGCAGTTGCTTTCTCTACAGATTCTTTCCACTTCTTTGATTTGCCCAGTCTTGCAAGCCGCCTGAATATATTTAAAGTGCACATCTGGGTCCTGACTAAAGTTAACAATGGACCCCAGAAAATAAAAGAGACCTTAAAGAAACAAAAGTAACTGAAATTAAGGAACATAGGCATGTTTTCTTGTTTGTTTGCTTGTTTTGAGACAAGGTCTCACTGTGTAACCATGGTCTCTTTATGGAGTGAGTCTTGGTTGTCCTGGATTCTGTTGTGTAAGCCAGACTGGCCAGAAACTCTGAGATCCTCCTGCCTCTAACTCCAAAGTGCTGAGATCAAAACATGTGCCATCAAGCCTGGCTATACTTTTGAGAACGGCAGAACTAAAACTTAAGTCATGATTATATGAAATGTTCCTAATAAGTTGGCTACTTTAAAAGTTCAGTAAGAATACAAATTAATCCAAAATCTACTTGAATGAAACAGATACAAATTTCAGTCCCTACAGAACAGAAAATTCTCTTTAAAAGCATCTTCTCATGTTTTAGTTTTTTGAGAGGATTTGTTATATATTTCAGGCTATCCTTGAATCTACTGCCCACCAGCCTCATTTTTCTGAGTGCTAAAATATAGCAAAGTGGCCACTATGCCTGGCTCTAAAGTTTTCAAAAAGTAAGAGACAGCGCCTCAATAGCAAAGCAAATTTTTATACTACATTTCATATGAGAGACTTTAAATGAAGTATCACATATCAGATGTCTTTCCACAAAAGTAAGACATGTAAAGGCAGTTTCAAAAGAATTTAGTGCAGTGCTGTCCATAAGAACTTTCTGTAGAGATGACCTGAATTATCTGCCTCAGCCACTAACCTCCCATGGCTCACCTCAAGTGCAGCTAGACTAACTCTAGAAACTTTCAATTATATTTTAATTATTTAATTGAATTTTAAATATCTACATGTGGCCAGTAGCTACATTCTGTTAGCAAACAAAATCAAAAGAAACTTAAGACTGGCATATCCTACCCCTTCTATCTAAAGCACTAACACTACAGAGAGAGAGAGGTTAAGAGGGACCAGGATTGAGCTAGTGATCCTAAGAGCCACCTAACAAGTGATGAGCCCAGCACAATCTGTGCAACTGATGCTACTGTGACGTAGTGGGTGCTAAGTAGGTGCACACACAGGGCATCTGCCACACAGTAAGCAGTCACCCAGCAAGAAGCACCTCAGGACCAAGGCAGAGAAACACTGCTGAGCTACTGAGGCACAAAACGCCCTTCTGAGAAATGTTCACTATGACAAGAGTCAGAGTTGTGCTTGCAACTAACACAAAGACAATACATTTTTTATCCCAATTTCTGCCTTTAGTTCATAAAATATCCAAGCAAATGTTCTTCTACACTGTTTATCTCTAGGATCCCATGCTCAGAAAACATGTCCCATAAAAATGTTTTTCAGAAAGACAATTTCCAACAGTTTGATTGATTATAAGTGTCTCTCTTGTAATAGTTTTGACATTCCTAATTACCTTCAAAACTCTTGAATGATTCAAAGAGTTCAATCAGAGACTGAGTTGACAGCTGTTCGTGATATTTAGAAGCCACTTGAACACAGATCTGTAGATTTTGACGAATATTAGCAGACAGCATGGCTCTGAGGCATTCTAGGGAATCTTCAACTGACAGGGACCCAAAGTAATTCACTAACCACTAGAGGAAAAAAATAAATAAATAAATAACTTACTATCACCCAGTACAAACACACTGAGTAATCACAACTAACAGATAAGGGAAAAAAAATACCTCAGGGTTAAGAAGATGGGTATGAACAACTGCACGTTTTATATCATATAAATCAGTGAAGTGTTCTAATGCACGCTGCAGCAGGCCTGCCTTCTCACACAGCTGAGCGATATGAGCCCGGTCATAGTGGGTGAACATCTGATTCCCGAGAATGGCATCTGCAACCTAGAAAACCACAAACAGGATGAGCCTGGTTTTCCTTCTCCTTTACTTCAGCATACACCAATAACCAGAAAATACATTAAGACTGAGTACTGAGGGCTGGAGATGGCTCAGCCATTACAGGCTAAGCTCACAAACAAAAACATAAGACTGAATACTGGAAAAAATAAAAGTATGAAGTATCAAAGAATACTAGCTAAATTTTCTTAGGAAATAAACATCTCAAAACTCTGAGTGATGATTTATAAACTTCTGCATCATCAACCACAAAAACAGGACTGGAGGCAAGATTAAAACGCAGGACAACTCTGCTGGCTACATGTGTGTCAACTCGACACAGGCAAGGGTCATCTTGGAAATGGAAATTTGACCTCAAATTTGAAAATGCTCTTAATAGATCGCTTATAGGCAAGTCTGTAGGGCCTTTTCTTAACTAAAGATGGGAGGGGGTAAAGCCCACCAGGAAAAACACCATCCTTGGACAGGTAGTCCTGGGTTACAAAAAACAGGCTGAGCAACACAATAAGCAGTGTTCCTCCATGGCCTCTGCATCTCAGTTCCTGCCTCCAGGTTCCTCCTCCTGACTTCCCTAAGTGATGGAGTGAAGAGTTTTAAGGAGAAATAAACCCTCCCCCCACCCCATCCCACCCCACCCCACATTACTTCTGGTCATGGTATTTCTCACAGAAATAGAAATCCTAACTAAGACAACAACACATACTTGAGGTGCGTGCATAAGGTTCATCTCAAGCAATCGCGTCTGCAAGGGACCTTCAGAGGGGCGATTATTCTTCAAAGCATCAAGTAAGAAGGCAGTACATTGTTGGATTAGATTGTATTCCATAAAGACATCCACAATCTATTAAAAGAGAAAAATCAGATATAAGATACTACTGAACGGGGAGGAGCTGTAAGACCAAAAGGGTGATCAGTGTGGGGGGAAAATATAAACAAATAACAATGTGCATGTATGAAAGTCATGTTGCAAAAAGTGCTCTCTCAAGTTGTGCTCTGACCTCCGCACAAATGCCATGGTGCATCTCTGCTTGTATTAATATTTAGAATTTAACAACTATTTATTGATGGTATCTTGCTGCCTATTCTTTTGTAATATGCTGTGGTAAGATATTCAGGGTTTATTCATGCAAGTATACACAAATAGAATTTCTTTCAGGTTAAAGTTTAGTTTATTCTTCTGAAAAGTTTGTAAAACTCAGACTCCCCACAATCTAACTCCACGAAGTAGAGTTTTAGATGCCATTACCTGTGTGATATCAGCAAGAGGCTCTTCATCCTGAACTAACATTTGAGCAAACTGCTGTCCTTGGTCTGGACTGATCCGCATGACATTCCTTAGGAGAAAGATCCAGTCTGGCGTGTATCCAACCTACAAACAGACAAAGACTCTAATGCTACGAAGTTTCATTTTTAAAGCACTAAAGGTCTTTTCTATAATAAAATATTAACAGAGAACTACTGGTGGCTATAAAACTCTATTTATACTTTAAGACATTCAATTAGACCACTGTGATGACCTACTTGCTAGAAGATAATTATATTACTTCTTGTCAATGAATGACAATTTCAAAAACTGAACCAACACATGTTTAACATGTTTTCCATAATCTTAAAATTGTAGTTGCTTTCATGATTAACACTAGGTATGAACTCTACATATAACAGTTAAGAAGGAACTTTTTACACTTTTCCAAGTAGTTCTAAGTTTAAAGAAATTTACCAATAAAAAAATGAATCAAATTAAGGCTAATTTCTGTTTTTTTCTTTGTTTCTTTTTAATAAACTTGTGTTGATAATTTTTCCCACAGAACTCACTTTTTTAGCATATAAAACGATCTTCTGGACTTGACCTGTCTCTGCAAAGCACTGGATGACTTTATTAGGGACATTGGCCCTGAGGTACACACTCAGTGCTAATGTTGGGTCCACAGATTTTACGAGATCACCCAGCTCTTCAGAACATTCCAGCTGCCAAACGAAAAAGAATTTTGTTAGTGACCCATTTGCTTTTAAAAACAAGTAGTTGATACCATTTCTCTATAAATATAATTCATATAGAAGATACTCATTTTCCAAAAAGATAAATATACAGGGTTTGTGATTAGTAAAATACTATATTCACAGTAATAATGCTGTATAATTCTCCAGAACTACTCCTTAAACAAGGATTTTGCTTTGTCCTACTGAAATTTTGCTTTTAGGTATTTCCTACTACCTTGTTCAGAATGTACATTTTCTTTTTCTTTTGTTTTTCGAGACAAGGTTTCTCTGTGTAGTCCTGGCTGTCCTGGAACTCACTCTGTAGACCAGGCTGGCCTCGAACTCAGAAATCCACCTGCCTCTGCCTCCCAAGTGCTGGGATTAAAGGCGTGTGCCACCACTGCCCGGCCCAATTTCTACTTTATTAGTTTTTCTTTCTTTTGGTGAGGGGAACGGGAACAAAAATCTCAATATGTAAACCATGCTGGCCTCAAACTCAATCAGCCTGCCTCTGCCTCTAAAGTGCTAATTACATACACTGTGTGGGTTTATGTACATATACACACATGAATGCCAGAGACTACAGAGGTCAGATTCCTCTGAAAGTTACAGGCAGCAGTAAGCTGCCTGACATTTGTGCTGGGAATTTAACTTGAATCCTCTGCAAGAACAGTATGTATTCTTAACCACTGAGCCATCTCTTGAGTCCCAGTGGTAACTTTTTAAAAAGAATAGCCCTTATAAACTCATGTGTTCAAAGAAGTTCTGTCATTCTACACATTTTACCTGAACATGCTAATGGACAATGAATGAACCTTACTACAAATGAGCCACAATGACTACCAACAAAATAATTTTGTTGTAATGATATTTTAAAAATTAATACCATCTCAGTTATCCTCACTGTTCCCATCCTGTTATCTTATACAATTAGAACAGCTTTCAAAATGTTAGCCTGCAGAGAAACTATGTCTCAAAAAACCAAAAAAAAAAAAAAAAAAAAAAACCAAAAAAAAAAAAAAAAGGCCTGGCTATTCTTTAGGAGAGAATGGTACGTGCCAAGCTTCTTAAGTCTGAAGTACTGTCCTCTAGTACTCTGTGACAAGACTAGCAAAGACTAGCAGAAGACAGGCTAAGAAACAGGAACTTAAGACTCCAGAATGTCCCAACGCCACCAACACACACTGATGTTGAAAGGTTTAATATCTTGGTGAGTAATCACTCCAAGAGTGTTAACCTCATTCCTGACAGTGGCATTGAAACACGGCAACTTAAACTTTCACTTCAGGCAGGAAGGCTTTCTTGTGTAATTGTATAAAAATAATTATAAATTGCTTAAAATATGTTTGTTGACCTACAAATAATATTTATTGCTTGTTTTTCATTCTTCTCCACTAAAAAAATGTGCACTGCAAAACAGTATAAAGTGCTGAATATAAAAGGTGTATTTGACAGCACAAAAAGCTAGTAAAGGATACATTTTATATTGAAATATAATACAATATAAAAATAATAAGATATTTTTTACAAAAGACTCCCATTTAAAATCTTTTAAATATTTTTCCACGTTAACATCATTTAACATTCTATGAAATCACCGTCAAACATAACCTTAGTACATTAAATACAGCCAGCTTGGCTGTCGCATACCCAAGTATGTTTACCAACATCAAAAGTTACAATGTTGATGACAGTTTATAAATTCTTACAGAGAAAGAGCATGCAGGAACTACTGGGCATGCTTATCAAGTGTGGGACATGGAAGATCACATGTTAAACAATGTAAAATACACTGATAAATATACCTGTACAAGGTCAAACCAATAGTAACTACTTCTAGTCTATTAGTTTTAACTACCAAGCAATAGTCCTGGATCACGTATTAAAACAGCAAGGTCTGTTTTTATTTTATTTCCACAAGCAACAAATAACAAATGGAGATACTTTGGTAGAAACCAACAATTTTAATCTGCTAACATGGTATTCAAACAAATAAAAATTATATTAATTAAAATATTAATGTACCTTATCTTCTTTCAGCCATTTCTCCAAAAGCTGTTTCCGCCCTTGCTGAAGTACAGGTCTACATAACTCTAAGGACTCATACTTGTTCAGCTGGCCCTGGTCCAAAAGGATTCCAAAATACTGAAGTAAAGGTGACGTTTGACCTGGCTGAGCTGGGACACTCTGGAATCGACGGATGGTATCTGGAGTACGAAGGATTCCCTTTAAGAAAAAGAAAGGTTGACTCCTCAGTGACCCAGTAACACTAACGACCCTCCATGTCCTTAGGTCAATCTGAACCATATTGGTTGTCCAATTGTCTCCACATTTCAAACAGTCACCACATAGTGCAAAGATTCAATAAAGGCTGTCACATCTCTGGTTCAATGATACAAAATTATTCAAAATTAGAAAATTTTCAAGGTAATTATGTCAATATGTGAAATAAGCATTAATAGTCTTCCCCAAGGTGATTATCTACTATCTAGTGGTCAACCATGAAAACATATACATACAAGGGGGATTACAGGCTGGGCAGGTTGTATTTATGTATTTAGGAGTATATTCATATACACACATGAGTATGATCATGATGAAAAGATCATGAATTTGAAAGTAAGGAGGGGTACATGAGAGGGCTTGGAGGAAAAAGGGGGAAGAGTAAAATGATGTAATTATGTTACAATCTCAAAAATAAAAAAAAGTAATTTAAAGGCAGAAAAAAAGATAAGAACATTCATGAAATAGTAACCACTAGTCATCAAATCAAATTCAATAAGTACAAACTTTATAAAACTAGTTAGGGATGCAGGGTGTCAATTCAGTTCAACATAAACAAAGGTAAAGGCTTATGGGAATAAATTCTGCTAATTTTCTGACAACTCTACTCACTATAAGTTCAAAACCATCCATTTATTGACTAACTGCTCAAATTAAATAGATTGCCATCAATTATGAGCCCAAAGAATTTCTGTATTTTAGTAAGTGGACATAATTCGGCCTACATCAACTGCAGGTCTAGAGCTCTACATGTCCTTCTGAGACTCTGCATGTTTACACACTAAACCTAGAGACACTGGGAATTAATTATCATATGCTATTACAGGAGAAATGTAACTGGGAAGCATTTAGTTAATCTTGCAGAGCTGGTTCCTAAAGACTGTTAAGAACATCTCAAGCACAGCAGCGTTAACTTCATAACTCTTACCTTAGGTGCATTAGCAGCCACCTTTGCAGCCTCTGAGTAGTTTCCCTGGGCAAAAAGAGCATTAAATTTCCGGGCAAAGAGTTCTTCAGCACCAGCTAAGTTGTTCCGCACAGCCATTCTAAGAGCCAAATCAGGATTTTGTAGGACATTGGTGATGTAAGGAATTATGTTCTCTTCTTCCACACAAACTGACAGGACCTGCAGGTTAACCATTAGAGAATAGTTGCATTGTGTTAAATCTGTTTAGACTAAGTCACAAGGTACTTGATTATTCTGACACTTGCTTGTTTTGCCACCATGGTAATTTGAAGAACCTTCGCTATCAATGGTTACAGTGTGTGGTAAAATTATAGAAGGAGCTCTACGTTGAGCTTTACCTTTAACACCAGCACAGTAGCAGAGAGAAGGAAGCCCTGCAGGCTCCTGATTATCAAATCATCCCTAACCAACTCATTCTTGAGCTTTTTTCCATCAGAGACACATACAACTAAATAGAGAGATGAGAGCTACTTATTTTTCAAAACCACCTTTGGACGGTGCTAGAAATGCAATTAAACAAAGGTAAGCCCCTTTCCTAAAGAAGACAAGAAACTGAGACAGCAAGCAGCTTTAGTTCAGTATGACAAAAATGTTACAAGGACAGACTTCCATTACAGGGACCCAAAGCACCTGAGCCTAGAGCTGAGGTCAGAGACAAAATTGCCTCATCATAAACATATCACTTTTCATTAAAGACTCATTAAATGAAAGATGTTTACTTTTGGGAAGAATATATATACTAACCTGGAGGAAAACCAGTAAATGACAAACCACTGCAATAGTAACCATTTAAGAATTTTAACCATCTAAGAAAATAAAATACTTCCTGGTAGAATTTCTTTTTTTTTTTTAATTTCAGTACTATACTCTCACAGAATGAGAACTACTTGCTAGAAAATATGAAGAGTTACCAAATATCCCAAATTCAGAACAGCTAATATCAATTGTATGATACCCTACCCAACTGGCTAACTTCCCAGACACCACAATAGGTACTTTAATATATGGCCTTCTGATATTAAATATTCAGTTAAGAAGTAGGATGCAGGTAGAATTTGTATCTCTACAGCTGATGGATCCTGTCTTAGGGATAACAGGAAAGAAACCCTATAAAGAGGAGTTTGCCAAATTTGTAACAGAAACAGATTTTTCCCATAGATTTGCTTCTTTTGATAATAAAAAATAAATACACGTAACTGGCTCTAAACCAAACAGTTCATATGAGACGGTATTAAAAAGATTTTGCAGCTGGGCGGTGGTGGCGCACGCCTTTAATCCCAGCCCTTGGGAGGCAGAGGCAGGCGGATTTCTGAGTTTGAGGCCAGCCTGGTCTACAGAGTGAGTTCCAGGACAGCCCAGGCTACATAGAGAAACCCTGTCTCAAAAAACCAAAAAAAAAAAAAAAAAAAAGGAAAAAAAAAAGTTGGGGAAAAAAAAAAAAGATTTTGCAATTATACATTGTAGTGCGTTTTTGTTTTGTTTTTGTTTTGGTGATAAAAACTTTTACTTTAAAGATGAAATTGCACATGGAAACTAACAACAGGAGCTGGAGACATAGCCTTGAGGCTAAGAGTACTGGGTACTGTTCCAGAATACCAGGTTGATTCCCAGGATCCACATGGAGGCTTACAACCACATGGTACTCCAGTTCCAGGGTTCTGATGTCCTCTTCTCATCCCCTCATGTGGTACACAGACAGGCAGGCAAAATACCCAGACATATAAAATACCACAAGACTAAACAGATTCATGCCACTTACTAGACCTAAAAATAATAATCAAGGTAAATAAAACTAAGTCAATGCACACACAAGTTAGACAACAACCTTTTTATTTTATTATCTTGTTTGTTTTTTATTTTTTTGAGATAGGTCTTCACTACCTTGACTGGCCTACAATGCACACAAATCTTCCTGCCTCAACCTTCCAAGTGTGGGAATTAAAGGTGTGTACCCATGCTGAACTCTATATAACAATCTTTTTATATTTATTTAAATTATACTTATTTAGCATGTGTATGTGCATGCACATGCATAAACACACAAATGTAACATGTTTGTGGAGGTCAGAGGACAACTTGGAGAAGTCAATTCTCTCCTTCTACCACATGAGCCCAAGAGATGACACACAATTCACCATGTTTGCTGACAAGTATGTCTACTACTGAGCCAGCCTGCTAGCCCCAATAATCTTTCTAAGTATATTTTATTATGTGTAATTGAGTTTTTTGAAATAATGTCACATGATGAATAGCAAATGGTCACAGTAAAGAAAAATAACATCACTCGGTACCTTTTAAAATTACATTTATTTGTTTATTATGTGTGTGCACATGTGTGCTTTAGAGTATGTATGCATTTGTTTGTTAATTGATTGTATGTGTACGTGTGTGTTTGAGTATATGTATGCTCCTGTCATTTATTTATTGATTGTATGTGTACTTATGTGTGTAATGAGTGTGTGAGTACATGTATGCCCCTGTCACAGTACACATAAGGAATCAGAAGACGACATGCAAGAGTCTCTTTCCTTACAACATGCAAGTTCTGGGGACTGAACTCAGGTCATTTTTACCCGCTGGGCCATCCTAACTGACCCTTACGTCAATTTTTTGTTTAGTTTTTTAAAGAACAGTTATATCTTATTTCTAAATCCTGGGGACTGAGGAAATGGCTCAATTTATAAAGTGAAAAGATCTTTTCTCAAAAACTCAAGTGTAGGAGAGGCTGGAGAGATGGCTCAGCGAATAAGAGAACTTGTTAGCCTTGCAGAGGATCTTGGTTTGGTTCCCGGAACCCACATGGTGGCTCACAACCCTCTGTAATGCTGGGAACCTGATGCCCTCTTCTAATCTCCATAGCTACTGCATAAACAGAGTGCATATATGTGCAGTTAAAATACTCAACACACAGAAACTAAATCTTAAAAACTTTTTTCTTTCAAAAGGAGGTGGAAAAATAACAGACACCTGCTGTCTCTGTCTCTCTCTCTCACAGACACACAAATATATATACACAAAAATCCTAATACAATTTTATTAATTTTAATCTTCATATTGAACAGATGTCAAAACCTGTTAATCTTACATATGCTATTTTATTATATTTTATGTCCTTTGACCTTTATCTCATTTCTTCTCTTTGCCTTCCCCCCATTAAGAACTCTTCTGATAACCAAAATTAACCTTTTGGGAAAAGGAAAAGCACTAATGATAATGTACTACTTAAATGCTTAAGTTTCAAGGTTTCCTTACTTGTCCCTTTCGGTTGACTCCTATTATTCCAGCTGTGGCTTCATGAGGTGCAGTAACGAAGATCGTTTCTCCACTGATTCTGTTCATGTAGATGCATGTGCCAGTCTCCAGATCATAGAGGTGAATGTAACCATACTTGGTAATCAAGAACACTACATCATGCTTTTCACTGATCTGAACAGAGAAAATGAACACTTTCTATAAAATGGTGACATGAAGCTTAAAGGAAAAAATGCTATATAATAATATTAAGGTTTCCTTCATTATAGCTTGTTTAAATGTGGGATAACTCAAGCAAATACATAAAACACAAGAGTATGAATAAAATCTGCAAGACAAAAGAGAACATAATTCTGACAACTTAAAATAGCCCAAATATTACATGAAAGTAAGAGTATTATTTTACCAAGTTTTATTAATAATTTTATTTTAGAGTAATTCTTTTAAGCACTACTCATATCAACTGTGAACAGGATATAAATTTAAGGTGAGATTTTTATTTTGATAAAATACCTGCATTGCAACAGGAAAGTCATTTTGTGCTTCTGGAGGAAAGAAAACATCCACTGCCTTCTTTGGAAAGGGTTGGTTTCCTGTGGGTGGTGTACCAACTTCAATGATATGCAACTGTTAACAGAAAATAAAATCTATCAACCTAAATCATGGATCACTTGGTCACTGCAAGTATTTTTGAGGCCAAATGAAAATAACCAACTGTCCTCTGGTAAGTGAACTATTTGATCATCTATACTGTGGGATGCTTCTCCGTCAATTAAAACTGAATAGGGGAAGGATGATCTCAGTCACATATTTCCTGCAGGATTACTTTGGTTTTGAAACAAGGTCTCACAATGTAGCCCAGGATGACCTAGAAAAAAAAATCAGGGCTAGGCTGGCCTAGAGCTTAGAGATCTGTGTGCCTGGGATAGAGTGCTGGGATTAAAGGCATATGCCACCATACCAAGCTACGTACCACTCTTGAAGTGGCAAAATTATAGAAGTAGGGAATGGGTCTGCCTTTGAAGTCATGCTGGGGCTGACAAGATGGCTCGGTTGGTAAAAAGCATTTATTGGATTGGCCGACCACCTAAGTTCAATCCCTGGAAGCTATGTAAAAAAGTCGGACAAACCTGGAATTCCAGCACTCTTAGATAGGGTATCACTTGAGCCTCTTAAGTGCTAGGATTCGATGGCTGCAATCTTGTTTTTTCATTCTTGAAAACTACTTACTAGGGTGAGTGCAATGGAGAAATAGAAAATAATGATGAGGTTTGTCTTTTTCTGACTTGGGGACAGAGAGGATAGTAGTCAAGCTCTGGTAGTGAGTAGAGCCAGTATTCCATTTTAGATACAGCAAACAGTTGTTTTCCATGTCTCTCAACGCTAGCATGAAAGCCATATGACTTTGTCAAAGAAGGAGCTCAGGACATCAGGTTATTTTAAGACTGAGGGAGAGTCTACTCTGTCAGTGAAAATAGCAGCAAACTGAGTCACCAGGCCCCCAGCAGTGCAGGCGTAACAGAAGCACGGTTCAGAGATCTACAGCGTGACTTCTGCCTGGAAGCCTGGCTACCACTCATTTTTTCTTATTTCTCCTTCCCCAAGTTTAGTTATAGAGCTGTCCTAGCTACTGCCAGGTATCTAATACCTGTCAATAAGCATTTTATACTCCAATCAACCAGACCTTGTTTCTGCTATCCTCAACTAAGAATTCCAATACAAATTATTTTAACCTGTTGAGGTAATTTCAATACACAGTTAGAGATAAGGCTCTCTAATTTAAGCTGCTGTCCATTCTCTCTACCTCAAGTCACCTAGGGAATCTAAAAGGATGAACAGACTTCATCTTGGGCAATATTTAATGAATCAGACTCTTGACATGTACCGTAAACATAAATGGGTATTTTAGTAACCCTAATGAGTCTATGCAGAGTAAAGTGAAAGACACAACAAAAAGTGTTTGATAAAGACAATCACGGAGTTCAAAGCTGGGCACAATGTTCTAAAGGTCTATAATCTCAGCACTCAGAACCTGAGGCAAGAGGACTTTCTTCAAAATGAGCCTAGGTTACACAACAAGACACTGTTAAAAGTAAGATCCACAGACAGCAGAACAGGATTATACATACTATTTGTCAGGCACCACAAATCTAAACACTATGAAACTAAGGAAGAAAGATGAATATTTTTAGCTTAGATGACAAAGAGCAAACCAGACTCACTAAAATAATTATCAGAACAACTTACCTTTCCTCCTGCCTGACCCCGCACAGCAAAACAAAATAATGTTGATTCTTCTGCATTTCCTTCCATCTTAAATTGTGCAAAACTAGCTGCATGTCCTTCAATAGGCTGAGAAACTTTCCTATCTACAGAATACAGTTGCATAGCTCCAACCACACGATTTTGCTGCAAAGAATAAAACCAAAAAACTTTAGAGAACCAATGACCCAGATCTCAAATTCAATTAGTGAAACAGTTAACAATAGTTTGTCATCTTCAGCAGTACTTGTTAGTCTCTTATTGTAGATTGGATACTTCTTAACTTCAAAAGTTTAACTCTAAAATTATCTTATTAAAGATTAATGTGTTTACACCATCTTACTACAACAATACAGATTCACTCTGCAGCACACTGACTCCAAAATAAATTCTAAATCACTCAAGTTTTCCTTAATCTGCAAAAATTAAAAACTGATAAGAGTACTCAAATTTCATATCAGGTTAAAGGTATAAGCCAGCAATCATTATTTTTAAAAAGAAAGTCTTTTAAAATAAGTCAAATTCGGTAAGAGTGGGTTTAAAGACTTAACTGAAGTGTGTGTTGAACAAAAAGTGCCTTAGACCACTTCTCTTCAGCAAAAATTAACAAGTGTTACCTGTGCAGATATGCCAGTCAGAAGCAACCACTTCTGCTTTGCATCTGTACGGTAATTGATGATCTGGCATCCTGCGAGGCTAGAATGGCGATCAAACATTTTCACTGGCTGAGACTCTCCTTCCATACTCCAGTGATAAACTGCATTATCCGTAACAAGAGCAACCGTATTCAAAGAGATCCATTTCCAGAAGGTGACATCATCAGTCATGGTATGGGCCTTCATTTTACTTTTCATTTCAATGTTAAATATCTGAAGAGTTTTTCCAGCTGAATACAGAATTAAAGATAATGGGAAAAAAAAGCAAAGTTTAAAATTAATTAATACCTAGTTCTTCTAGCCCTAAGTTCCAAAAGTGTGATATTTATCCTGGGACTAATAACTATAGGAGTCACACTGCTAGAACTACAGCCACTGAGGAGATTTACAGCTGAGACCAAGCAAACCAATGTACACTTGCACCCTTAGGCAAAATTCTTTATTACCGCTAATGAACACTATACTATATACTATACTATACTATACTATACTATACTATACTATACTATACTATAAACATGACTTCTACAGGATTTTATCTCAAATAAAAATGATAAAAAAACAAAGCTGTAACTTTCACTGCATACTTAGCTCACACATAAACTAGGGTAGCTGTCTGTATATACAAAAGACAAAGCGAATCTAATAGAGACACAGGAGGAAATATCCACTTTTTAAAATGCAGTCATCTCTCATCCAACTCAATTTTGTGGAAACTGCGTTTTGAAAAGAAGTTGTACTTCAACTTTGCTGGGTCACCATAGTGCATGCTACATTTAACTGGTCTAAGATACAAAGGGAAAATAGAAGTGCTGGAGAAAGGAGAGGGAGACCAGGAGGGTGGTTTCAAATGCTGTTAATATACTGGAGTGAGAACAAAGTTCAGGCTTCATCCAGTTAAGACAGTAAGCGTTTAGTAAAAGAAGGGTGAAATTTGCATTTCATGTTAAAAGTCCAGAGTCAGATACAAGGGCTTATACTTGTCATTTGAAATTTATCACAGTCAAGAAAGGTGATTTCACTGAAATCAACAGCAGTCAAAGCCCACAGCTATGACTAGGTTATGCAGATCAATCCTCGGAGACTGAGGACAACTCCGTTCCTGAGCCACAGAGAATCTGGCTCCTAAAGGACAAAAGCTGTCAGAGTGGGAGGGTGACAGGGGAGGTGGGAAACAGACAAAGCCTAAGAGCTTTGTACCGCAACCCATCTTACTACACAACAAAGCCTTCTTCTATAAGACAGTGTATGACTCCCATCCCACACGGTTTATAAACCACAACCAGACTGGAGAAATTGTGAAAGTTATAGTCCTGTTTATAAAAAGAAGGCATGAAATTTAAACTGACTTCAGAGGGAAGCAGAATTTTTTTCAATAATTTGTTTTTCTTTACTGCATACACCAACCTCTAGATAACTAGACTTTCATTCTGTTTTACATGAAAGGGGCTGGACTATGTGTAAGTGTCTGGAGAAGAGAACAAGGGATAAAAGCTAATGAAGTAGACAGATACAAAGTATAATACACTATTTTGCAAAGCTTTAATTTCTTTTTAATTATTCTTTTTATAGAACAGGACAATGACTAACACAATCTAATTTAAGGTAACTCACCATCTGCACACATAAGAAAGCATTAAGAAATGTGATAAGATAATAGTAACATTAAAAATAGAAAAGAACTTGGCAAAATTTAACTGATGGCCTTTAAAAAGAGAAGTGTGATGTATGCAAAGCACTCAAATTCAAATTATTTAAGGAGGCTAACGGACATTTTAATAGTTTAAAACGTAATGTACTTTTAGATAAAAGCAAAATGTATACTATCACAAAAATATCTGTCATAGGTAAAAGGTGGAATATCTTTCCTGAGGATGAAATCAATTTTGCCAGACAAATAGTCATATTATGTTGACTGTTATTCTTAGTTCCCAACCTGCTAGTAAGACACTCCAAAGTGTTCCAAATCCTGTACCATGAAACCAGGCTTCTAACCACTGACTTTCAGATTAGTGGTGCTCAAGAATAAAATCTATGCAAAGATCCCAAATCTAAGTCTTTGAAATGCTCAGCAGGGAAAGGCCTTTGCTGCTAAGCCAGCCCCACATGGTAGAGGTGAGCAGACTTCCCCAAGTTGTCCTCTGACCTTCACATGTATGCCCCACAAATAAACACAAAAAATAAACAAAATGTTCTAAAAAGAATTCTAAAAAATTTCCTAGAAGCCAAAAAGCTCTAAATACTTCTAGAGCCGAACATTTCTACTAAGAATTATTCAAGATGTATTTTTAAAGATTAAATGGGCCGGGCATGGTGGTGCGTGCCTCTGATCCCAGCACTAGAGAGGCAGATACTGGTGGATCTTTGTGAATCGGAAGCTAGCCTGGTCTAATAACAAGATCAGGACAGCAGGACTACAAAACAGAGAGAGCCTGTCTCACTAAAACAAAAGACTATAACACCAAAATAAGGCCCCGAGTTTAAGTGATGTGAAGAAAAGACAGGTTAAAAAGTTCAGCACCTCTAAAAATTCATCCACACTTTTATAAATTACTGAGAAACGGAGTTCTCTTTCTTATTATCAGTATTAACCATCGGCACACCTGCCTAGCATGTGTGCAGCATTGGATCCAATCCCTAATTAAAGCACAAAGCAAAGGAGGCAGTTTTAAATGCCATTTCAAAGGTCCAGCAGTTTGGTACCTAGACTTCTTAGTAACTTCTAGTCTTCTATTATACCTTCATTCTAAATTTCAAAGAAAAAAAAAATAGGTTCTCAGATAAAATAAGATTGTTTAACTCTATTTAGATTGATCTGCAGCATTGCTCCCTGTAGAAACAAGTTAGTTTGGCTGGACCTAGCTGCCCACACCTATGATCTCAGCTATTCAAGAGACTTAGACAAGAGGATTCCAGGTTCAAAGCAAGCCTGGACAACAAAGCAAGACTCAACTAAAATAATAATTATTATTATTTAAAAATAGTGTGCTTAGCCGGGTGGTGGTGGCGCACGCCTTTAATCCCAGAACTTGGGAGGCAGAGGCAGGCGGATTTCTGAGTTCGAGGCCAGCCTGGTCTACAGAGTGAGTTCCAGGACAGCCAGGACTACACAGAGAAACCCTGTCTCGAAAAACCAAAAAAAAAAAAAAAAATAGTGTGCTTGGTATTCATTCATTCTTCTTCTCCCCAACTCTCTCTAACCAGTTTAAATCCAAGCCATTTTTAGCAATTGATGATCTAAGTGAAAAGAGGCCTAAACTATAAAAAGGCACAGAATGGAGAAGCTGATTGTTACAGTAACTTCTGAAATGTTTAGATCCTAATATTGTTATGACTTATTACAGAATATTAATCTCATTCTCCTATACCGAAATGCTTTTAGCCTTTTATCATATCAGATATAAAACTTAAATGTATTTACTCTAAAACTTAAAATCATTTTAAGCACATCTATTCTACATTTCAGAGAAACACTCCATGTTTAAATTATGAACACTAGCTCAAGTTCAGGATTAATCCCAACTTTACAGATCTAATTAAATTTATTCAACATATAAAAGAAAAAGTACAAATCAATAATTTTATTTGCATACAACAAACATGAGAATTTCAAGAGAAACATCCACAATCCTTTATACCTTTCAGGGCAATCACTTTGCTGGCAGGATTCATGATGGCACTATCTGCTGAGATTGGTCTTCGAATTGGATTACTTGGATCATTCATATCAATGATCACCACCTGAGCCTGCTCGCCCACTTTTTCTCTAATACAGATGAATTTGTCTGACTCCATAGTCAGGGTACTGAAGCCAATGTTTGCTGGGTTGATACCCAGGTTCTGGAGCTGGAAAAAAAAAATTTAGACCATGTTACCAAACCTGTAAGTAAAATTTGACATTCACATATTATCATCATTATAAATCCTATTTTATATATCAATGCAAGACCAATAGTGACAATAAAGAAAAAGTAATAGATCTTCTTCATCTTCTAAAAAAGTTGACATTCAACTGCTGTTATGTAACTTAGAACTACAGAGGTCAGAGATGAAGGTAGGGCAACTTCTGAGGGCTGGCATTTATGGGTCAAGGGATTTATAATCATTGTGTTTCTTGATGAATTTTAAGATCTTTGAACTGTTGAACTTACCTTTTCTTACCCTCATTAACATTTAACACAATTATTTATCCACTGCATTAGGTTTCAGGGATCTGTAGTCTAAGCTAAAGTACTATTTTTAAAAGGAGTAAAAGATTTAAAAGGTCAGAATTCTTGAAGAAACAGACTACTAGCCTGAGCAGACAAAGCTCTACACCTGTGCAGAGTCAAAACAAGTACTACAGGAGGGGTTCTGTCAGACGCCTCCACAGCTAGGCAGGCTCTTCAAGGAACCAGTCTAGAGAACTCTTTCGAGAAGCATGTGCTAATGCACAGGGGTATACAAATGTCTTAAGAGAGCTAGAGATACTTAAAAAAAATACCATTGAGAGTATAGACTAGGAAAGGCTTGAGCAGGGAATAAAGATTATACAGAGACAAAAGAATGAATTGCTTGCTTGATAAGCTAAATTTACCTCTTAAGAGTAGGGATCTTGGGGCTGGAGAAATGGCTCTGCTGTTAAAAGCACTCCATGTGTTTCCAAAGTTTCTGAGTTCAATTCCCAGCAACCACATAGTGGCTCAACCATCTATGATGATATCTGATGCCCTCTTCTGGCATACAGGTGTATATGCAGATAGGGTACTCATATACATAAATAAATAAATCTTTTCAAGAATCTAGAACTTATAATATAGGTAGAAAGAGCTATTTAATAATTTTAATAGCTGGGTGTGGTAACACATGCCTTTAATCAAAGCAGAAACAGATCTGAGTCTAAGGCTAGCCTAATCTACAGAGAGTTCCAGGACTGCCAGGGTTACACAGAGAAATGATCTCTAACAACCAAAAAAAAAAAAAAAAAAAAAAGGAAAAAAGGGAATTTTTGCTCTGTATAATAGTAGATGCTTCAGTATTTGCTCAATAAACAGTGCCTCTACAGATGGCAAATCTTTGAAAACCAAAAAGTGTGTGAGTACAGAAGTCACCTGTTACTAGAAAGATCTCTATTAGAATGGGTCACTAATTTTCTAGATAGTTAAATCCTTCAAAAAAAAAAAAAAAAAAAAAAAAAAAAGTCTGCCTGAAGGTCTGTCCCCCAGCTATGCATTCCCTCACTGTGCTGGCTGAGCAATGTCAGCTCTATCTTAGGGAATTCTTTTGTCAAACTCTTTCCCTAAAAACAGGCCAGAATCTGAATAAGGTCCAGAATGAGACCAAGACTCTTTTACTTTCACTTCCCTTTAATTCCTCAAATACTGTAAGTATAGCCAGTAATAAAATGTAGTTATAACTCAGACACAGCACCCAGGGCAAAAAGCCAAGCAGCTACCTAACCATTAATACACACATGGCACTAAGGTAGAACATTAACCAGCTTTACAAGCTCAAGATACACTGCAATGCCAGGCAAATACACAAGCTATAAAACAGGTAACATGTAACAAATGTGGTTTTAGTAAAACACATGAATTGATTTTTACTTAACTTTAGGACTGGAGATGATGAATGGAAATTGTCCCAAATGTATGAATGGAACATGAGTGGGATTCAAAGAGGTCTTTTCCTTAGATAAACTAATTAAAATCAAGTTATCCATCTAGTTTCTGAGAAGGAATACACATCTGTTTTTAGACTCTCAAAGGATTCATGCAGATCTTTTCCTTCTCAGTAGTTGCAAAAAGTATTTCAATGGCTCAGAGTCATATGGCTATACATACGAGCACAGCACACTAGCCTCTCAATTACTCCATAAGAACTATGACTAAGCCTCTACCCCAAGCCTTCACCGACTGCACTTTTGAATTTCAGATACCATTATTTAGTTTCTTTAGTATCTGAAAAATGTACACTTATATAAAAGTGTCAGCTAAAAAGTAAAATTAAAAAAGTAATATAAGGAGCAAATCACAGTGCCTGATATCTGCAACACCTACACACAAGAGGATGAGGCAGAAGGATTGCTGAGAGTTTAAGGTTAGCCTGGACTATAGAGACCTTGTCTCAAAAAAAAAAAAAATCAAAACAAGAAGCTGGAGAGACAGTTCTGCATTAAGAGAATTGGCTGTTCTAGAGGACCTGGGTTTGATGCCCAGCCTGACATGGCAGCTCACAACCACCTGTCAACTTCAGTTCTAGTGGACCCAACATGCTCTTCTTGTGAGTATCAAAAGTGTGCATGCATGGTACACAGACATATATGCAGGCCAACATCCATCATACACATAAAACTTTTTCCAATAATATGTATGTATACATATATTTGCATGCCAGGTGGTAGTGGTGCACACCTTTAATCCCAGTATTCAATAGGCAGAGGCAAGTTGATCTCTGAGTTCGAGGCTAGCCTGTTAGACAGAGTGAGTTCCAGGGCAGCCAGGACTACACAGAGAAACCCTGTCATGAAAAACAGAACAAAAGAAAAAGGGGGGAAGGGAGAAGGAGGTAAGGAAACTGTTAAATGGCACTATGTCTACCTTCAGAGTATTTTACTTGTAGGGGAAAAAACAATGAAGATTTGGCTTTAAAAGAACTGAGTTGCTTGCAATCTATATAATCCTACACTATATTCCTTTCTTACTAGGACAGACCCTACCAAGATAATTAAGCATTCGAACCTTTTGTTTTCCTATCAAAAATGTACTAGCACTAGTTAAGATATTCTGTGTAAAACAGACATATACTTTATTTAAAAGTAAAAAAAAAAAAAAAATAGGGCTATATGTGGTGGTGCATGCCTTAAATCCCAGCACTTGGGAGGTAGAGGCATATAGATCTCTGAGTCTCAGGCCAGCCTGAACAAGTAAAAAACAAATCAGGAAAGGAACAGAACAGAACAGAAAGAGAAAAGAGGAAAAAGGAAAGGGGAAAGGAAAAAGGAAAGGGGAAAGGAAAAAGGAAAGAGGAACAGAATAGAAAAGAAGAGAAGAAGGCAGAAAAAAGAACTGTGTAGTCCAGCTGAGAATGACATCACCAAGGAAGGGGAGTTTGGCATAGAATATTCAGAGATTAGTCAGGATAAGGGGTTTAGTGTAGTCTCATGGAGCAGAGGTAAGGGCATTTTTGTAAGAAAAGGAGATTACTAGTAATGGGAAATCCATTAAAAATTGAAGAAGGAATCATATAGCTAAATATTTTAAGGGTAAAGGTAAAAGGACTTGAAAATACTCAAAGTAGCTGGGTTTGGTAGCTTCTACCTGTAATCCTACTTACTTAGGAGGTAAGGCAGAAGGGTCCTAAGTATAAGGTCAACCTAGGCTATATCACAAGACCCTCAACTTGGCAAGAAAAAAAGAGACAAAGAGCAAGAATGAGAGAGCAAGAATAAGATGTGTGCACATTGGGCGTGCATACACGTGTGGGTGTGCATGCGTTTGTGTGTGTGTGTGTACATTTGTAGCATATGAACTAAATTGAAACTAAAATGGTTAAATATGTTTAAAAACATACTTAAACAATGACAATTTGTACAACTAAACAAGAAACTGCTCTTTCCTAGAAAGTCTTTTCTAGATGTTAGCAAAGGACAGGGACTTTAAGGATCCTATTAGTTAACAGAAAGGTGACTTGCCCACACCTCCATAAAGGTTGGCAAGTTCTTTTCCCTTCCTGGTATTACTTGAGGCAAACGCCAAGGTTATTCAACAATTCTGCTACTATTTTCCTGTAATATAGGCAAACAGAAAAATATCCTAACAGTAGTGAACAGGGTCAACCACCATTAACTCTACTTCTGGCTTAGACGCACCAGTAGAGTAAGAACACATAAAAGATTCCCATACTAGATAGTTATGTTTAATAATATTTGTATAGACCAAATCTTTAAAAATGTAGCAATACTTTTAAAGTTTTGTTTTCAAAACAGCCAGAAAATATTAAGTCAACTATAAAGATGTAATGATATATGATCTATGCCTGAGAAAGTGATGAATTCAGTGCAAGTCTACAACTTATATCACTTTTTTCAGAAGACATACAACAATACCCTAACTACAGCTAGCTTTCAGTAGTCTTGTCAAAATATTGCTGTTAAGGCTAAAGATATCGTGTTTTGAGCTATGCTTGTCTGCTGGTTAGTTTCTGTTATCAACCTGACACAACCTTCAGTCACCTGAAAAGAGGGAATCTTTCTCTGAGAAATTATCTACAACAGGTTGGGTCTGTGGGGAAAGTCATCTGAACCCCTGTGGGTGGCACCATTCCCTAAGCGTGGCACCCTGAACTGCTTTTAGAAGAGCAGAACCAAGTATGCCAGTCCTTTCTCTGTGACTGTGTGGGTGGGATGTGAGCAACAGAAACAAAACTTAGGAAAGCTTGGAAATTTCAATAATAAAGTTGATTTTTTAACTTCAAAGAGTTTTTATTTAACTGTTCTGAGAATCTATAGGGAAAATGAATTTGGATTCACATGCAAACAATAAACATTCAAATAGCAAAAAAAGGGTTCATTACATTCCTATGAAGCTACTCACCTCCTCATCTGTCACTCAAGCAATTAGAAATATTTTTCCATAATACAATCAAGCATATAATTCCATTCTCAGTTTTTTAAAAAATTAATAGGATAATGAACAAAAGTACATTGATTATCAGATGCTTCTTTCTGAGAAAGACATGATCTCCATAACCTGCAATTTGATTTCCAGGCTAGATTTTTTTGCCAAGTGGCATTACTTTAGGACCTAAACTTGAACTTACCTTACAAAATATAAACAGACTTACTGGTAATCAAACAATTCAAAACTTCCAAGTACTCTGGAGCTATGCAGTTATAAACAATTTGTAAGCCTTTTACTCATGTTTGAGCCAGGAATGGTGGCACACACCTTTTATCCCAACACTTGGGAGGCAGAAGCAGGCAGATCTCTGTGAGTTCAAGGCTAGCCTGGTCTACAGGGCAAGTTCCAACACAGCCAAGTATACACAGAGCAATGTCTTGAAAACCCAAGAGGAAAAAAGCCCTTTGCTTTATGATCTCTTGATTTCAATTTGGATCAAATTGGAGACGGAAGGCACTCTAGTCTAAGATTCTGTAGCAGTACAATATTATTTCAACTTTTCCTTACTCTACATTACAGTAAATTTTAAATTCTGATTATAAAGTTCAAGTAGCATCTAAAATTAATTGCTTTTCTGGATTCCTCTTAAAGAGCCCAAATGTCTGATGTAGCCCTAGTTTTTCCACTAATATAAATAAAGTTCCACTAAAGTGGATCTGTGTATTTTTCCTTCCTCTTAAACATTTGGAATGAGCTGGGCGGTGGTGGCGCACGCCTTTAGTCCCAGCACTTGGGAGGCAGAGGCAGGCGGATTTCTGAGTTCGAGGCCAGCCTGGTCTACAGAGTGAGTTCCAGGACAGCCAGGGCTACACAGAGAAACCCTGTCTCGAAAAACCAAAAAAAAAAAAAAACATTTGGAATGACAGTACCTATTCTCAGAGCTGTGAGGATTTAATGTGAAACGCTAAAAACAATACCTAACACCATCAGGTAGGTCTTTATAGACACTATCAGTAACTAACTGCACACAGCAGAACTGTGGGCTCAGCTCAAGACAACTGTCTTTCACTGCATTTCATTATCTGCTTCATTCAGCTGCTCACAGGTCGTGGGTGTGAGTTTCATTTCACTACACTGATAACAGGCTCTCAGAAACTTATCCAAGACACTGAAATTCTTTCTCTTTCCAGCTCATTTGTTTTTTAAGACAGCCTTGCTATGCAGGCCTACGAGCGCTACAACATACTATGCACGCTAGATTATCCTTGAACAGACAGTGAGGAACAGGGATACTTCTTCCTCAGGGCAGAATTCAAGGATGTGCTACCAAGTCTTTGCTTTCTTTGTTTTCTTTCTTTCTTCCTTTCTTTCTTTCTTTCTTTTGAGAAAGAAACTATACTTAAGGCTTATAATTCTGCTCTTTATTTTGCTAATTAAATTTCAAAGAAAAGAATCTACAAAGCCATGCCACGTATTTCTGAAAAGTAACCCTATTTCACATGTTACTAGTATACAGAACAGCACTGCTAAAGTCTTCTATCACAACTAATGTCTCCAACATCTGCAATGAAAAAGGAATCTGGTAAAGCTAACGTCATTCAAGTAGACAATTATAGTAAATTTCATAATTTAATAAAATTCAAGTGGCATCAAAATTAACTGCCAGATCCTTCCTAAAGAGTCCAAATGTCTGGATGTGGCCCTAGTATTTTCCACTAAAATTAACCATAAACAAGTTAATATCTATATATTGCTTCATCTTAAACATTTGGAATGACACCACCTACGTATTCTGAGTTTTAAGGATTTAATATGAAATGCTAAAACTAACATGAGGTTGGTTTTAAAAGCCGCTTTCTTCCTAAAACACAGAGGAAAAGGAAATTTGTGATGCAGAAAACCCAGCTATGACTTTTATCAAGACATGCAATGAGTCTAACCGAAAGCAACTGCTTTCTATCACTTTAAAGACACCCAGCCCAAATTAGACAACCCAAACAATCACTACAACCTATTTGATGGCCCAAAACTGAAGGACATTTCACAAAATTATACATAACTGTACCTTTCCAAAAATGCCTTGACTACAGCACATTCTAGATTTAAAACTCACCTTGTTGGAGTTATCTTTTGATAAGGTCAACATCACTGCAGTAACTGGCTAACCCTGAGAGAGACCTGAGATAACCATGTTAAGTTACAACTTTCTAGTAACTATAGCTTAGTTTTGAAAAATGTAACCATGTATTTGTTTTAAGAAACACTACAGGGTATACTGAGAAGTAAGTATCACATCTGCCAATCACTGTTAATTAAGAAGTACACTTAATCAGAAAGAATACAAGTCAAATGAATAAAACAGTTAAAAGGCTGCTGAGGAGGAGGTCCATGTTTGTGACTGCAACCCCCAGGAAGCTAAGGCAGAAGGATCACAAGCTTCCAGCCAGCTTAAATTTCCAACGTCCTCCCTCCCCACAAAAGCTAATATTTGATGAGCATGGATAAAACCTGGACCTGGAAATTCTGTTCTTAATAGAAATTGATGCAAAAATGTTTTTAAAACTTTAGACAGGCCAGGCGGTAGTGGCGCACGCCTTTAGTCCCAGCACTTGGGAGGCAGAGACAGTCGGATTTCTGAGCTCAAGGCCAGCCAGGTCTACAGAGTGAGTTCCAGGACAGCCCAGGCTACACAGAGAAACCCTGTCTCAAAAAACCAAAAATCAAAAAAAAAAAAACTTTAGACAAACTGAAAGCAACACAAAGATGTGGATGAGATCAAGATTTAAACAAACCAAATACCAGGTGGTGACAGACATTTGGACTGTTTTGCAGATATTCAGTTGTATTAGCAGCTATAGAAATATAATTATAAAATGTTCTTATTTTCTAAAGATATGTTCAAGTATTTAGAAGTGAAAAACCATAGACATCTGAATAACTGTAAAATGCTTAAGCAAAATTTAAAAAGTAAACAAGGCAAACTGCTATACAAATCTATCTAGACGGTCGGCTGGAGAGGTCACTCAATGGGTGGAGCACCTATCCATCACAGAGTTGAGACAATCAATCAGGCACCATGGAGCTGGAGTCCAAGAGGTTATGAAGCACCAAACATGGTGCCTCATAAACCAAATTCAAGTCATCTGCAAGAGGAGTATATACTCTTAACAGCTAAGCCATCTCTCCAGTCCTCAGTTTTTGGGTTTTGTTGTTGTTGTCTTTATTGAAAAAGGGCTTGGCATAGTGATGCAAGCCTGAATCCCTGCACTTGGGAGGCAGAGGCAGGCACATCTCGGTGATTTTGAGACCAGCCAGAGTAAAGTCCTTTCTTTTTTTTAAATGCTTATTTATTTTTATTTTATATACATTGGTGTTTTGATTACATGTATGTCTATGTAAGGATGTTGAATCCCCTAGAACAACAGATACAAACAGTTATGAGTTGCCATGTGGGTGCTGGGAATTGAACCTGGGTCCTCTAGAAGAGGAAACTAGTGCTCTTAACCACTGAGCCATCTATCCAACCCTTTTGTAAAGTCCTTTCTTAATTTAAAAAAAAAATTACTGATTTAACACACATCAGGCATTTAGGACCACACGGATACTGTATTTTAGGGAGTTCTGTCCTTCCAGTTACCAAGCTCTAGGACTATAGCTTGTTACATACAGACTATTCTGAAACAGGCTGCTGTGAATGCCTTTCTACCACTTCCTAAGTAAGCTTTGCCCAGACAATCGCTTTGTTCTTCTTTTCCTGAAAAGAACAGGTAAACCTTGATAAGCCAAGGAACCAGGAAACTCGGAGGTAAGTCAACATCGGAATATGCAGTGACCAAACTAAGAGAACATTGTTAAAGGACTGCATGAACCATAAATACATGCAGCTGGTAATACACACGAAGAACAAAATACTAGCAGAAGGCACACAACTAAATAAAACCACACTACTGGCAAGTAGTAAGACAGTTCCCCCACTAATACAACACCTCAATCTCTGCCATCATTTGCAACTGTATCAGTGTCTACTAAATAATAGGTTTGCTCTGCCTCATTCATCCAGCAGTTCTCACACCGGATGAGCCAGGGAGAAATGAATCACAAATCTTCTCCGAAAGTACACCCAAGGAGGATGTGTCCCACGAAATGCCTAGTAAACTAGGAGCACAGCTCTTTAGCAGCTACATCAGCTGAAAAACTGAAATACATTAAAGCCTGTGTTTCTGACAGTATTACTTAAGACTTACGTTTCACAATTAGTGCTTGGCACCACACGTTTCAGATCCTTCTTGTTTCATCAACAGTGACAGCGTCAGCAAGTATGCATCAGCTACTGCACTCCAGACAAAGCTATTTTCTCAATGCTCTGAGTACGCTTCTGTCAATTCTTGTAGCATGAAAGGACTTACTAAATAGGAGCCACCAACTTAAAAGGTCAACAGTTTTACATACCTATAGTTATTCTATAGGCTTGTGCTTCAAGATTTAGTTAACTTCCTAGCCTAAGTATTTCATTCAGCCTAATTTCTTCTGTAAACTCCAAACATCCTCTATCTTCCATTGATACTAAACACACTGAAATATGCTGAGCTGTCACTTCACTGAGACCTTCCTGAAAACTAGAAAGAAGGATGTCAAAAACTGCCGTTGCTGTAATTTTCAGGAAATAAAGAAAAATGCTGAGATTGCAGAAATCCTTGGTTTATTCTATCAACAGGATGCCAGTCATTGTTTCTGTTGGCTCCACAAATTTCAAACAACAAATAAAAACACTTTTAATTTTAACCTTTGCTGATCCTACACTTAACATATGCATGTTTTGCCAGGCAGTAGTAGTGCATACCTTCAGACCTAGCACTCAAGAGGCAAAACAGGTGACTCTGTGAGTCTGATGTTCGAGGCCAGCCTATGAAGAGAGTTCTAGGACAGCTAAGACGATATAGAAAAACCCTGTTTCAATAAACTAAACTAAACTAAAAATACTGGTTTGTTTCTACCGCAGGAGAGTCTTTGAAGGAATCACTATTGGAAGGACTTTTGACTCTCGGCAGTAAATGGAAATTGAATGCAATGCAAGCAAAAACCACAGCCAGATACATGGACTTTAAACAAGATGGTTAGTTGGATCGTACCAGAGTCTCCTAAAGATCTAAAGAATTTTTCCTACTTATAACCTACTACTTACTGGGAATTTAAAAAAAGAAAGAAGAAGAAATAAAAAATCCAACCATCAGATAAAATATTTGATCAATTTTCACCAAGCTCCAGAGAATATAGAAGTTTTACTCCCAAAATCTTGAAGATGGAAATGGCATTCCAAGATTAGACCATTTCTTTCACAAATGCCATTGTGCAGGCAAAGAACATATCCAAGAGAGGAGAGGAGGCTTATTTAAAGAGCTCAAGAATGTACAGACCCTCAAAAGCAGAAACAGCAAAGGCAAGCACAAGGTTCTGGGTTTAGTCCCCAGGACTGCACAGAAACAACAAAATCATCACCTAGAAAGCTGTTAGGTATGAACACAGCTGGACAGACAGAAGCATTTCCTGGTATGACTATCTAAAACCACTTTTCTAGGTTCTAACTCCTTGACACGCCCACTGCTGCACATACTCATGTGAATTTTCTACTATATGCTAACAGACCTGTTAGGAAATTAGACAGAATGCTGTACTGCTCATTTTCTGCTTGGATTACTTATTCATGTGTGTGACCAACTTACAGTTTACCAGGTGCTATAAATTACAAAACCAGAGTCATTTTATTTAACAGATTAGTTACTGAAATATTTTCTTGTAAACTTAAGTGCCACAAATTTCAGGTTCACATGAATGAATGAAACTGCATTCAGCATGAAAAGTTTCTGGCTGTGTCAAAAATCACTTAATATTAGCATTTCAGGAAGTTCAAACAAGATTGCAATTATTAATTAGTTTGTCTTCAACTAACACTAACTAAGCACCTACTATTTGGCAACTTGATTTTTTTTTTTGAGAAAGGATCTCAAATGCCTACAATTTGAGACTCTTCTGCCTCCCAAGTGCTGGAATTACAAGGATGTGTCCCTACAGCCATCTCCAATCCAGTATTTTAAGTATAATTTTTGTATCAAACTTTTTAAAAAAGATTTTATTTATTTATTATATGTATGTATGTGAGTACACTGTCACTGTCTTCAGACACACCAGAAGAGGGCATCAGATTCCATTACCGATGGTTGTGAGCCACCATGTAGTTGCTGGGAATTGAACTCAGGAGCAGTAAGTGCTCTTAACCACTGAGCCATCTCTCCAGCCCCTTGTAGCAAACTTTTACTTTACTAAATTCTAACTTTAACACAATTATTACTGAGAAAATTGAGGAGGAAGAAACAGATTTTAGGCTTTTAAGGACTTGTATTCAAATTGTAGATCACCTTTTCCAAAAAAGAAAAAAATAATCCATCTCAGTAATATACAACCACCAAAACAGGTTAAAACTGAAGACCACTGGGTGTGGTGGCACAGCCATTCACACGCAGTGCTTGGGAGGCAGAGACAGGTAGGTCTTTTTGAGCTCAAGGCTAACATGGTCTACACAGCAAGATTCCGGCCAGTTAGGATTATATAGTGGGACCCTGTCTCAAAAAGAAAAAAAAAAAAAATCTTGCTTTTGTTTGTGTCAAGGAGAAGGGATATCTTTAATGCTTACAGTAAGTTTAGTTTATCATACTATCTTATTTTCGTCATATAAGCAAAGTTTGTTTCCAGTATCTAAAAATAACTTTTATTTCATTTATTTTGGTCTCTTTAATTCCTAAATATGTAACTTGTTCTTGGCCAGGCATGGTGGTACATGCCTGTAATCCTAGGACTCAAGAGGCTAACATAGGAAGATGCCAAGTTAGCTCTAGACTGGGCTACACAGCAAAATCCTGCCTCTGCCTGCCCATTAACACAGCAGAAACAAGACAAAACATAATATATGATTCCATTTGTGTAAAATAGTCCACAAAATTAAGTCCTTAAAGACAGAATGCAGATCACCAGTTGCCAAGGGCTGGGACGGGATGAGAGGAAGATTGCGCAACAGGTCCAACTTTCATCTTAGGCACTGAAAATGTTTGAAAATAAATACACCTAACTGATGTCACATTTAAACACTAAGTCGTCCAATTATTTATTTGGAAATAAAGTCTCCCTGTATAGTCTTGTCTGACCTATACTGAAATCCTCCTGCCTCAGCCTCCCTAGACTTAAGACTATGAGTGAATGATGGGTTTCCAAGAGTGTACCTCAAGTGCGGCACAGCATGCTGTTCACAGTCATGATCATGGTAAAATGGCTAACTTAGGTTTTGTGAATTTTATTTAAAAAAAAGAAAAGAAAAAGGCTTGTAAAGGCTAGGGTGTTAGCTGAGAAATAAGAACTTACACTTAACTGGGGCAAGGCCCTCTGGATTTTATTGCCAGCAAGTGAGCACATACACACACTCACATTCACAGGCAAAAGCTTTTAGCCCCTTTGAAAGTATCAACTTTAAAAGACTCAGTAGCCTTAATAATAACTCAGTCATTTGCCTTTCTTTAAATATAAGGAAAGTAAACCTGTGCTGGAGAGACGGTACAGAGGATTTCCTGGTCGGAGGACCAGGGTTAATAAAGATTCTTTCCTGGAGGATGTTTTATTGTTAAAAATCAAACAAACACAAAACCATCTTGTCCACAGTTCAATGTATCCAAATACAGACTACTGCAGAATGGGGAAAGAGATGGGTTTCATAAATCATGTACCTCTTACAGGTTTCTTTTCACCTGATTAATCCTCAAATAATGAAGGTCCACTCAGAGTTATCTAAGTCTATACATTTATAAATTCTACAAGCTGAGCATGTGTAGTCTTTAGTGGTTTCGTTTCAGATGAACCAGCTAATTGGAAATAAATGAAAGCAACTGTTAACCAAATCCCATTTCTCAGCTCCTAGGATTCAGTTTCAGTAGTTTAAGACCATCAAAACACCATTATCTCTAAGACCCCTTGGTGTGCATCACTATAGGGTGCTTCCGTTTCCTACTCTAGAAATAGCAGAGGTATAGAAAACGAGAAACGGGAAACAGTCTGGCAGAACTCCAAGAGCTTGGCTTCAATAATGGGCAGATTGTAGTTTTCTCCTTCAACATGCTGTGCATGTGTGCCTTGCGTAGATGAAAAGACAACTCTCCAAGGCAGTTGGGAAGAGTTAATATTTTCATGTACAGAAAGGCTAAGCATTATGCCATAAACACAACCTACACTATAGTCTAACTTCACAGCTGCCAGGAAGGATATCCTAACTGAGGAAGTTCAGACAAGCTAAAATCCTGACATAATCAAATAAATCCCAGACTGGCATTTTCCAGAATTGTACACTGCAGTTTAAATTTCATAGTATGATGAAATGTGGCTTTAATGAGTTTGGTTTCTATTCTTTTCAGAAATAACTGAAAAAGAAAGACTGCTTTCCCTAACTTAAAAGTAAACAAACCAACCAACCAACCAACCAAAAAAAAAACCTATTTACCTACTAAGTCAAAACAGGAAGTATTAATACTGCATTAGTATAAATCCAAAACCATGCCTATACAGTGAAATATACAATGGCTTCAGAGGAACACACTCTTGTCACTAAGGAAAAGACAATAGGAAAATCCCAAAGCTTCTGCTTTATGAGAGGAATACAGATAATCCTGGTCACAAATTAACTTGATCCTAATTTTTCTTGGATATTTTATTGCTGAGAACTTAAGAGAAAACCCCCTATAAAAATATCATCTAAATAATTAAAGCAAAGAGAAAAAACAAATGTTGGCTCATATAATGGATATCATGCCAGGCATGGTGGCATGTGCCTATAATTCTAGCCCTTAGGAAGCTAAGGCAGGAGAATGAAGAATTCAAGGGAACTTAGTCTACAAACACAGCAAGACCCTGTCTCCAAAACAAAGCCACCTAAAGCCCTTTTTTGCTGGGACAAGAGAAATGGCTCAGCTGTTAAGAACACTAGCTACTCTTCTAGATGACCTGGGTTCCATTCTCAGCATCCATATGGTGACTTCCAATTGTCTGTAACTACAGATCCAGTGGATCTGATGCCTCTTCTGGCCTCTGTAGGCACTGCATACATTTGGTGCATACACCTACATACAAGCAAAAAACACACAAATGCATAAAAAAAAGATTAAATGTATGTATTAAAGAACACCTCAGTATAGAACAAGCAATAGTGATAAATATTTTTAATTTTATTATAATGTATGAGCACACAATGTGTGTGTCCATGTACATGCATGTTATGCTACATATGTGGAGGTCAAAGGACAATTGTGCATTCAGTCAGTGCAGGGCTTTCAAGTGTATTTGGGTTTGCATAGCAAAGTGCCTTTACCAGCTGAACCATCTCACTGATCTAATTTTAATAAATTTTGCAGTTAAAATTATGTAGACTATTCACTGAAGAAAGCACCTTCCCAAACTGAAAATATAAACATTAAAATGTAATCACTATCTGTGTGGTCCCATAAGTTAACTGCAGTAACTTCAGCTCTCCCATCTATAAAAGGAGGCTAATTTGACTATCCAGAGGGATGAACATAAAACATTTAACAGGCTTTTAGTAAATAATAGGTACTCAAGTGGCTGTAATAGTCAATAGAGTTTGATTTTGAGGGCAATTAAGTTATTTCTTTCAGAGCAGGAAAAAAAAAAATACTTCCCATAACACAAAAGAAACTCAGAGCCCACATCTGACAGGTGTACTTTGCATTAATACAAATTTGCATCAAATCCAAACTTTTGGCCATCACTTCAAGTTAATAGCATTAACTAGAGTTCATGGGTTGATGAAAGACACCTACAAGTATGACTGCCACTGGCTTACAAGATAAGCTGATTTCATGTAGTGTTGGCAAGGCATATACATAAAATGAACTCATTCTAGTATAAAGGAACTATCAACAATGAACATATTCCCACCTCAGTGAGTATAGTCACTTCACCATTACCACCTTAAACAATGCGGAAAGAGGAGGCTCATGAGTTTGAGAGCAGCCTTCCTGACTACACAGCTAAGAGACACCTCATCTTTAAAAAAGTAAGTAACACCCTGGGCAGTGGTGGAGCACACATTTAATCCCAGTACTTGGGAGACACAGGCTGGTGGATCTCTGTGAGTTCAAGGCCAGCCTGGTCTACAGTACAAGTTCCAGGACAGTCAGGGCTATACACATAAACCCCGGTGGTAGGGGGAACAGGACAGTATGTGTAGTGGGGCACAGGCTGAAATCACTCTAGATGCAGAGAGAGTAGCAAATTCCAGATCACTATGGTCTACACAATGAGACATTGTTTAAAAAAAAAAAAACAAACCCAAAAACAAACAACAACAACTATATTATTCATATCTATGGCCATAAGCAACACCTCACACTGAGCTTTTGATACATGGCTACTGTGACTCATTTTACATTACTCCAAATAACTAATAGTTGGTAATTAAGTCAACTATTAGAAAACTCAAGAAGGCTGGGTAAGGTGGTGCACACCTTTGATCTCAATACAAGGGAGGCAGAGACAGGCGGACCTTTGTTGAGTTTGGGGCCAGCCTGGTCTACATGAATTCCAGGCCATAGGGCTACATAGTCAAGACCTTGTCTCAAAAAATAAACACTAACCAAGATAAAACAAAACAAGAAAACTTAAGTAAATAATCCAGCCATGCAAATTTGTTTTTCTTACAATAAAATATATGATCTCTAAATTCATATCAAGTACTTCCAGTAAAGAAAAGATCTAGATCAAGATGTCTGAATACAAAATGCCCATTTTGAATAAAATTTCAACTAGCTAATTTTATGTTGATTACATCTAAAATAGTATTTTGGGTATAACGTATTAAATAAAACATGAACTGCACCTATATTTTTCCTTTTAATTATGACCATCACATGTTTCCGTTAGTCAGCACTAGTCTCACCGAGCCCCAAGACCTCCTTTGTTCACTGTATCGCATCACTAATCATACTTTAAACAAGAGGAAAATCTGTTCCCTAGGCCAAAGTCCAACAAGGAAATAAAATAGAAGAAAATCTGTGTAGTTTCTTGCTTTTTTTTTTTTTAACGTTTATTTATTTTATGTCTACAAGTTCACTGTCTTCAGACACACCAGAAGAGGGCATTGGATTCCATTACAGAAGGTTGTGAGCCACCATGTGGTTACTGGGAATTGAACTCAGGATCTCTGGAAGAGCAGTCAGTGCTCTTAACTGCTAAGTTATCTCTCCAACCCTCTTACTCTCTTTTTTAAAAATTAGGTTTATTTAATTTACCTACATGAGCATTTTGCCTGCATATACCTATGTATATACCACATATACCTATGTATATGTGTGCCTGGTATCCTTGGAGGTCTGAAGAGCCCCTGGAACTGGAGTTACAGGAGATTATGAATTGTATGTGCTGGGAACAAAACTCAGGTGCTCTGCAAGAGTAACAGTCACTCTTAAGCACAGAGGCACCTCTCTGGTCCCTTGTAGCATCTCTTAAAAGGCAATTATTGCAGCAGGGCAGGCCTAGAATCCCAGCACTGAGGAGGCTGAGAAACAAGAGGATTTTGAATCTGAATCCACTCTGGGCAACATTAGCAAGATACTGTTTTAAAAATAAGATTTATGACCATGTGTAGTAGAATATGCGATAATTCCAGCACTCTGGAGCCAGAGGCAAGCAGATCTCAGTTCAAAGCCAGTCTGATATACATAGTGAGTTTCAGACCAGACAGGACTACACAGTTAAGACCCTGTCTCAAAAACAGAAGAGGGGAACTCCTAAATACACACCCCATTCTGACTATGGCCTCTGAGTACTGCCTCGAGCCTCACTGTATTCTACTGTTAATGTGAGATAGACCAAGGACTGAGTGAGGACACAGCACACACCAGATGTTGGTCTGCTCTGCTGCTCACTCTCTATGCTTCACTTACCATCACTGTTCCTAAGACAGAAATCTCAGCTATGATCAGAAACAACTGTTCCAACAGCACACTACCTGAGTTCCCAAGACTTTAAATTTCACTGTAAATTAAAATGAAAACTATAGTTTTACATACCTTAAAGTATTCCCTAATCAAGGCACAAGTATATTCATTAAAATTGGCCAAACTCCTTAAAGCTGAGTAAACTAGCCTTTAAGAAAATTCTGAAAAAATATCTGTCTTCAGTTAAGAAACTATTTCCATGGTAGATTAGTGTCTACTTCCAGGTGGTATACTCTTCTAGTCTACCTAAGCATCTATTACATCCCAGGAAAACACTGCTTTCTCTTTGAAAACCGAAACCCTTGCAAGAATCCTACTATTCAACTCAGCAACCCACTACATGCCTTCGTTTATGGATCAAGGAGAGATTTGTAAATGAAAATTAAAAGTATCCAAGTGCTCAACAAAATGTGCCAATGGCAAAAGGGTTTAATATGCCAGGAACTGAAAATTGCAGGCAGTGGAGTTTTGTCATTTTGTCCTTTGAGACAGGGTTTTGCTGGCTGGCAATGAACTTACTGAGTTCTGCAGCCTAGAATTTGTTCAGAATCTGCAACTCAACAAAAATTCCTTCATCACATAAAATATTAAAACTATGTGATGTAGTACTAAGCCTTGATGACAGATCTTCATCTAAATAAATGTACAAAGGGATAGGAAAATAGCAATTTTTTATTTGCAATATTCTCATAAGAAGTTCAAAATAAATTATTTTAGAGTTTGCTTTTAACTTTCACAAGTGGACTCTACACTCTCTAGTTCCTCATTTTTCAGTTCTCCTATGTTTTAGAAAGTTGTTTTCTAAGCAGAATGGAATGGCTTGGAAATCAAAGACTTAACATGACAACTGAAATAATTCTTACACTGATGTGCTAAAAGAGAGGGGATAAAAATCTGAGATCAAGATTATCTTGGAAAAGACTGGTGATTTGGCCTTTTGACACAACTGATCACTATCTACTGGAGTGGAATCCTACCAGCCAAACTTAAAGTGTAACATGGTCCTTCAAAAAATAAACATCAAAGATATTCAAGAATACTTGTAAAGCTATTTTATAAATATTCAAAATCTTCAAATTTAGGAAAACAGCTTCAAGTATTTACAGGAATTGCTACTCACATGCCACACCTGCATTAAATCTGTTTTTAATTAGTGACAAGTTTGGATTCCCGTCTGTAAGACCATTCAACAATTTTGGTCTCGTGTTTAATAGAAATGAAAAACTATTACTCAAATCACCAACGATGATCATGTGATCAGCAGCTGTTTTTGCTTCCCTTGTGTATGGTTTATATACATACCCGCAGAAAGCTATTTCTGGTGAACTTCAGTATGGACAAGTGTTAATCCCAAAGATGGGAGAAAAATTAGCAACCCAAATCATGGAGAAATTAATTAAAGCAAGCAATTAATTAAAACTAGACTTTTTTTTTATTAGTGTACACAGGCTCCCTCTTAGCTCAGCCAGAAGAGCCCACTGTCCACTAGCATCCAGAACAGTGCCTTCTTAACTCTTTATATTCTTAACAGAGGAAACTCAAACAAGCTTGAGTTGAGGACAAAAATTAACTTCTCTGTCAGCATTATCACTTGACGTTTTTCAGACCTTTACAAAATAGAGATCTAATTGCCAAAATCAGATGAATTATCTGAACACTAGTGATGACTGAAGGAAGTGTATTCAACTTATTCTATGGGCAAAGATCTATTATTATTTACATTTAAAGTCCTAAAGTAAAATAATTTGTTAATGTAAGCAACACTGTAAAGTCTATAAGGAATAGTTAATTATTTTACTTGTAGCTAAATTTTAGTTAAACCTCTTTATTATCAAACATCCTTTATGTATATCAATGGAGAAAACCAAATCAGATTGCCTTCAATGATAATGCACTCAATAAGTTACAATATTTGATCTGGATCACTGCACCTTTCCTCATGAAATTAGCCCTTCAGAAGATGGAGCTGAAAGCAGATTTCTTTATAGGGATACTTCGGGGAAAGTAAATTAATATAAATAAATTATGATATTAAAGAGTCAGGACAAGTGAACCAGGAAAATCAGCAGTTCAGAAGAAGCTTAATTCATCGAAGCCCTCCAATGGTCACCTGCCTAGGCAAACCGCGGGCAGGTTGCCAGGTTAGACAATGGTGTATTGACTCCAGGATAAGGTGCAGTGGGGGGCGCCCCAGCCTATTAAAAAGCCAGTTACAGATCAACTTGTCAGATACTGACTCAGGGCAGGTATGCACTTACAACCAGGCTCTGCTCAATTCCATGCAGTCCTGTGAGACATAAGCTTGCCTTAATCCCACAACTACCTGCTAGATTCCAAAAGGCCATAAATAACCTCTAAATAACTCTCCCTACCTGCAAGAATCAACGTGAGCCTTAGAGCTACACTAACCCTCGAAGAAACCATGAAAGGAAAAAATATGCGCGTTCCCCTTGGGACCTTGACCCCAGGCACCCTGAGAATGACACCGCCCCTAGCTGCCCCTCTATCTTTCTGTTCCTTCAGTGAGTGTGACCTTCGGTTCCTTACAGATTCAGGGAAGGCAAGACACAAGCCACTGCTATCTAACCCCAAGGTGCCTTTCTCAGTTGTGAGCTGCAGGGAGGATGCAGCTCCTCCCCAACCCACCCGCCTCACAATTCCTGGGTGCAGACTCGATGTGAAAATGGGAATAGACCAAGGGAAGGTGACAGCCCTGCATCGACTGGGGTTAACGAGAATCTTGCTCACGGAGAAACGCGCGATTAGCTCCTCCACCTAGCCCCTACCCAAATGAATGAACTGAGTAAATTGGGAAGGGGGGGGTCTGGTATGCGCAATTCTTGCAATCCAGGAAGCAGAATAAGAGGCCGTCAGACGTAAGGCCTGGTCTCGCCGCCCTTTGCACTCCGATTCGTCATTTCCATCCTAGTCTCATATCATTTAACCCTTTAAGCTTTTAAGACAGTGTCCTTCCTCCACCTATGCCAAATACCGACACCCCCCACTCCCCTTCTCTCAATCCCCTTCGGGCCGGGCTGCTAGCTGCTTCCTTCCCACTACCCTCGCAAAGTCCCTCAGCAGCCCTGACTCACACGCACCTGGAGATGCTCCTGAAAGCGAATTGGCAGAATCTGGGCCATGGCGCTGTCGGGGAGTATGGTCTCCTCCTGTCACTGGGGCTGCAGGGCAGTGCCTGCCCGGGCTCTCCAAGGGAGAGGAGGAGAAGGGGGAGGGGGGAAGGCTGAGCTCAGAGGGATACTCTCCGGGGACGCAGGGAACTGGCAGGCAGACGAGAGAGCTTGGGTCGGGGGCGGAGGCTCCAGGGGCCGGGAGAGCCGCAATGGCGGAACCGGGAGCAGCGCAGACTCCGGAAACGGCTGAGCCCTGCGGAAGGATCCCGGGACAGAACTCCGCCCAGTCACCTCACCCCGTCCGCCTTATGTAGCCTTCCACGAACGCCGCGCCGCGGCCGGGCGTAGGAATTCAAGGGACGCAGTGCGCGGAGCGCTCTTCGCTGATGCGGCAGCGGAGAAACAGAGGAACCGAGGGACTACTTTTTCTAGACTCATCACTTTCCCCAGGCTCCGGTTTCTCCCTCCTCCCCTCCCCCCCCACTTTTTTTTTTTTTTTTTTTTAAACATTTTGCCACATCATGCGACTCGGGGCGAACTACGTCATTTCCGTAGGCACTGTAGAACCCACCCACGCACTTCCAGGTGCACGTGATGCGGGTAGGGAAGGGTCGGTTGACGGCTGCCAGAGTGGAGGGCGAGAGTTAGGGACTGGCCGCTGCTCCTTGGGAGCAGGTGGCGGTTGAGCCCCCTGCCGGCTTGGCGGCCGGGGCGTGAGGACACCGAGTGCCTGAGGAGAAGGCCGCGGCGTGGGCGCCGCAGTGACTAAGGGAAACGGCCCCGCCGCAGCGCTCTTCGGGCGGCTGGCTGCGGCGCGCCTCCCCCGCCCGGTTTCACGCAGTGGGTGGTTGCTGACACCTCAGGGAGGGGGATCGTGCTGAGCTGCAGCCTCCCTGCCCTGACGCACGCCCTTCTGACGCCAGGAGAGCCGGATGGCTCAAGTTCCTCAGATAAACCATCTCAAAGGACAGTGAAGGCCATGTGAGAAGTGTCTCATGCTGGCCCTGGAGAGCGCTTCCGCGGACATTTTGGTGGACTTAGACCAGCCTAGTATAGAGATCAGTTTGGCCTTCGAGAATTGGAGTGTTCGGCAACATGAAAATCTTAAGAGATCAAAGGATGGCTGGTGAAAGAAGCCTCAAGGGCTTCCTTGGAGCGGAGGGATTGACTGTTAGTCATACATGTTACTAGGACCATTGCCTGTAGTAGAGTGAGCAATGTAAGCCCTTCAAAACCAGAGCACCTTGCCTTCCTACAGCAGTAAGGTATATGCTGCATTCATTATCGATTAATAGCCGCCACCCCAGAGCTCTTGCTAAAGTGGAAGATGTAATGTCTCACAATAGCACCAATATAAGAAAGGTTTAGAGAATTCAGTTCCACATATTTCATCTTAATCCCCCTGAAAGTTCTTGAGAGAATTACTTTCAATGGCCCTTTCACCTAAAGAACATAAGACACCACTGGGTATACAATAATTTTACGTTAAGCGGTTTTACTTAGAGAAATCTGCTTAGTCATTTCAGTTGTTTTTATAGTGTTTCCCCCAAATACTGCCTTTCATACCTGGGCCGAGAAGAGAACCAGGCAAGCAAGAAGGCAGTCAGACCCTGTTGTGAAGAAGAGTTTTGCCACCATATTTAGGATGCTTTGTGTTTGCATAATTTCACTTAAGCACTTGAATGTGCTCCGTCCTGCAACGTTTGAAATGATTGTTTTAATATGAGTCTAAAGGCTTTACATCCTTTTTTAGAAGTAGACAAATTCTAAATTAAAATTCTAAGGGAGTTACTGTTTTATTACAAAAATGTCAGTAGCTTAATCGAATTGCATTTTCAATCTCAGAATTTGCGATGTAAGCGCTACATCATGAACAAATCACCACAGTTTAATTTATTGACAAATTTTCATACAGACCCTGCAGTTGTAAGGACATCTCAAATCCCCAGAGCAGTTGATTTTCCCTCCTTGCTGTGGAATACTTAACCAAAAAGTACAGAGACTGCTTTGTCATCACACATAGAAATTTCAAGAATGAGTTGTTTTCAGAAATCATTGAGAAAGAAGAAAGTAGATGGTGATATCCCAGATCATTCTGCTTATTAACAGGACTGCTGTGTTGCCTGCCAAACTCTTCTCTCAGCCTAAGTATGAAAGATAGTGTTGGAGAAAAACACTAAAAGCAACTAAAATGACTAAGCAGATTTCACTCAGTGAAGGCACCTTAAACAGTTAATGCACTTTTTTTCCAAGAGAAAAATGTTCTAAATGATAATGCTACCCAGTGCTGGGGGCATTGTGGTGCTCACCTGTAATCCTCACACTGGTGGGTTCTGAGGCAGGAAGACCTAGAGTTCAGACAGTCCCATCACATAGCAGGACCTTGTTCCTCACAAACTAAAACAGCCTCCAAACTGGCATGCCTCTTAAAGATCAGTAATTTGTTGTAATAAAAGATGTTTATTATGAGGTCCTGCTATCCAGAGTAAGTAACTCTCTTACCCAGAACAGACTGCTGCAACTGATGAGTCACCACCTTGGCTTTTAGTTGGCCATATTTTAGTAAAGAGGCCATGTTACTAAATGGTCAAGGTCTGAATTTGAAGCTATTTTTACAGAGTTATCAACATCAGGCCCTTATATAGGAAGTGCCTTAACAAAAACATTGCTTTGTTTGTTATTTTGAAGAATTTTAGTTTCTCAAAACCTATACAAGAAAACTGTATTATTCATCAGTTCTTTATTTTATGCCAGGAACTCTGAAGTTTAAATATGTGTAACCGTCCTGAAACACAAAGCAAACCCCACCACTTTTAGGCTGGGTGTGCTAGTACGTGCCTGTAATCCTAGCACTTGGCACTTGGGAGGCTAGTGTAGAGAGGAGAGTCAGTAATACAGGGCTGTTTTCCTATACTGACCAGACTGAGCTACATGAGACCCTGCCTCAAAACAAAAACCTTGATAACCACGCATGATGGCTCACACCTGTAGGTGAGGTTGATGGAAATTCAAGGCGAGCCTAAACTACTGAGAAATTGTCTCTTCCCCCACCCTCCCCACCCTAAAGCCAACCCTTTTTGTAGGATTCCTCCATAGTTGTTCATTTTAAGGCAATCTCAAAGTCTTTTAAAAACAGTTGAGCTAACTGCAATGTAAAAGTCACAGAGTAAAGACATTCATCAGCTAGTCAAAGATTAATTGGAAAGCAGAACTCTAATGCTTCATACCAAATACAATTCAGATTTTAGAAACCATTAGAGACACTTTAGAATTATACAGGTAAGATAACTGGTTTTGCCATTTAAATAGCACCATTGAAATACCTCAGCCCCTTAGAGCTACTGATAAGAACTGCATCACGAGTAGACTTGAGTCTTTATCTTTTCATGTAAGATAATAGAGAACCATAGCACTTGCCACAAAGAACGTGAGTATTTCTTGGGTCTCAAGGATTGGTCAGCGTAGTACCCACGGTGTTTCAGTTCAGTGTGAGCAGACTGTAGGCAAAGTTTCTCGACAGGGATAAAGAGTGGACAGAAAACATTTGCAAAGCAATATGGACTTTCTATTTTAGTATGAAATGGACCTGAGTTTATATCTATCTTTCACAGTCAAGCTTTTCTTGAACACCCTATAGACAAGTTTTATAATGTTTCAGGGATGGCAATAAGATCTATGGTGAGTATTCACCTTAATAGCACCAAGTATATTCCAAATGAAAGGCTAAGACTAATCTTGTGGGAACTAACCTTGACTCTGGTCACATTAAACAGGTCCCTCCAGTTTCTAACAGATTCTGGCAGAGGAAGGGAGTAGCTTGGAACATTCCCTTGGGAAGTCATTTCAGGCAGTGTGGTGGGTCATACCCTTAATCCCAGCACTTGGAAGTCTAAGTCAAGAGGAAGATCACCCTTGAGTTTGAAGCCAGCCTAGAGTACACAGTAGGTTCCAGATCAGCCTGGATTACAGAATAAGACCCCTGTTCTTAAATCAGCATAGCCCAAAAAGTCATCTTAGAACATTGGTTTAATATAGTAGATTCACTGAGGAATCTGATGATCAATAAATGTCAATCACATCCTTTTCCCACCCAGTAACAGGTCACAGAAGCTTGAGAGGTTCTGCTGAATGAAGAGGCAATGAGAGTAAGTTGTGGGAATGATGCGTTACATGGCTTTCCCTCCTGCATTTCTTAAATATGTGTACACACACACTCATACATGGAGGCCAGAAGGCCACCTCAGATGTTCCCTAGGAACCATCCACCTCATTTGGTCTCTCCTGCCTCCGAGCACGGATTATAAGCACATACCACCATGTGCAGATTTAAAAAAAAAACTTTTAAAACGAGTGAGTGAGGACCAAACTCAGTCTCCATGCTTACATACCAAGCAGTTTGTCTACTAAGTAATCTCTGTAGCTCCTTCACCCAGTTCTAAATATGTAAAATTGTCTTTTTCTTGTCCTAGAGTTATTACTGTCTCCAGGTCAAATCAAAGTATGACCTACAAATATGTTCCTTCAACAATCAGTTTTGTCTGCCGGGCAGTGGTGGCGCACACCTTTAATCCCAGCACTCGGGAGGCAGAGACAAGGCGGATTTCTGAGTTCGAGGCCAGCCTGGTCTACAGAGTGAGTTCCAGGACAGCCAGGGCACAAAGAGAAACCCTGTCTGGAAAAAACCAAAAAAAAAAGCCAGGCATAGTAACATACGCCTTTAATCCCAGCACTTGGGAGGCAGAGGCAGGTGGATTTCTGAGTTTGAGGCCAGCCTGGTCTACAGAGTGAGTTCCAGGACAGCCAGGGCTACACAGAGAAACCCTGTCTCGAAAAACCAAAAAAACAAAACAAAACAAAAAAAACATCAGTTTTGTCACACTCAAATAGTTCTCATTACAAATGTATATGCCTTGTAGTAAACTTTCACTACCTCAGGGCAGACTAGTTATGGACAGAAATTTAGTAAAGGTTTAGTTAAATCAGTAGTAAAGTTTTAAGGAATTATAACCTAGTTTATGCTTTTAAATATTTTTCAGCAT
Source organism: Mastomys natalensis (assembly GCA_021653895.1). Classification (NCBI taxonomy): domain Eukaryota; kingdom Metazoa; phylum Chordata; class Mammalia; order Rodentia; family Muridae; genus Mastomys; species Mastomys natalensis. The sequence continues at coordinate 656,668 of JAJTUV010000028.1, forward strand.
CTGTAAAGCCAAATACACAGATGTTAAATTTTTTTTCAAGGCTTTTTAAAAAATTGATATGGTGGGGGCTGCCAGTTAAAAAATCCTCTCAGAGGATCAGAGTTCAGTTCCCAGCACCCACATCAGGCAGCTCACAATCACCTGTAACTGTAGCTTCAGTGGTCCAACATCCTCTCTGTATACACACAGAGATATTCAGAAAATTGGTATAGGAAAGTAGTTCTGAATCTTAAAAGGAAAGTCTTATGTTCACCACAGTGAAGTTTTCATATAACACCCCTAACAAACATTGTGACCTTAATATGTACCAAACCTAAAGCATAAGAAAAAAAATTGGGGGAGGGGGCAGGGCTAGGCAAGTGCTCTACCAATGACCTACATTCCTACACCTGGGAGATAGAAACAGGAGAATTAATATGACTTAAGAAGCTAGCATGGTCTAAATAGCAAGTTGAAGGATATCCACAAACGTATAGCAAGACAATTTTTAAAAAAATAAAACAAGGGCTGGAGAGATGGCTCAGCAGTTAAAAGCACTGACTGCTCTTCCTGAGTTCAATTCCCAGCAACTATATGGTGGCTCATGGGATCTGAAGCCCTCATCTGGTATGTCTGAAGACAGCTACAGTGTATTCATGTATATAAAATAATTTAAAATAAATGAAACAAAAAACAAAATACCATTATCCTGTCAAAACTTGTGGTGGTGAACTCCTGAATCCCAGCACTTGGGAAGCAGAGGCTGGCAAAGCTCTGAGTTTGAGTCCAGCCTTGTCTACAAGCAAGTTCCAAGCTAGCCAAGATGACACAGAGAAACCCTGTCTTGGGGAAGAGGGGGGAAAAAAACTTGTGAAAATGTTATATACCTGATGCTTGGCTTTTCCTGATTGCTCATGTAACTAACTTTACATTGTCCAGTAATACAACTATAAAGCTTCTATTCATTCTGTGATACTGCAATGATTAAAAAAAAAAAAAAATCATGGCATTCATGATATAAGCTGTAGTACTTCGAACGAGAAATACATAACTCATAGGTTTATGCACTTGGATATGTGGTCCCTAGTTGGTGGTGCTGTTTGGGAAAGCTTAGGAGGCACATTCTTTTGGAAGAAGTATATCATCATTTGGGGCAGGCCTTGAGAGTATATAGCTTAACCCCAATTCTAGTTCATTCTGCTTCAGGCTTGCTATTCAAGGTTTGACTTCATGGCTTCCTGCTGCTGCCACACCTCTGCTACTTTTATGCCTCTGAAACTGTAAGTCAAAATAAACTCTGCCTTCCTTAAATTGCCTTGGTCATGCTGTCTTATCACAGTAACAGAAAAGTAACAAATATAGAAACGTACCTCATACTTAATGATTGCAATTTTTCTTTTTCTGAGCCAGCCTTGTTACCACCAAGAGCTATAAAAGGTTCTCTTTTAGGTCCACTACCCACACAAATGTAAAGAAGCTTTAAATAAAAACTAATTTGACAAAAACAGCTCTTATAATCAGTCTTTGTAATCTTAATTACTATCTAGTTCAGCCTCCAAATCAGATACAATGAGCCTCATTACTAAGGGAGGATATATATATTTCTTTAAAGGGAATTAATTGGAGGAGCACACTGGCACATAGCGATGGACTGTAAGTACTACATACTACAATGGAAAAATCTCAGCAGACTTAAGTTTTCACTCTGTTAGAATGGCATTCAGGCTGGGAATATGTAGCTCAGTTGGTAGAGTACTTCCCTAGCAAACGTGAAGCCTTGGCTTCACTATCCAGTACCACATTAAAAACCATTGTAGCAGTACATGCCTGTAATTGTAGAATTTGTGGAGTATAAGCAGAATCAGGAATCCCAGGTCACCCTCAACTACATAATGAACTTGAGTCTGAGAGACCATGACTTAAAAAAAAAAAATGAGTGGCATTCAAACTATTAGTTGACAAACTGAGTGTTTACCCAAAATGCAGGCTGAAAACTGTAAAATCTATTTTACAGCCCCTCTCAGTACATTCAGAATCTTTCCATTGTTTAACTCTGGTTCCTTTTCTCTAATTTTTGTTTCAGTTAAAACCTAGTATTTCTTGATAACCCATCTTAAAACTCTTAAAACCTTCTCTATCATATTGACTATTTTAACCCTTAACTTGAAGACTATGCAAGCATGCCAGCCAATACCACACCTGGATTTAACAGAACAATCATTTACATTTCCAGGGGCTGGTGATGTCTGCTGTTGTTTGTAGAATGTTTGCCTAGTATGCACAAGGCTCAAAGTTCAATCCTCAGTACCACAAAACCAAGTATACAAGTAAGTATTTGCCATAAACATCAATATGATGCTAGGGTATTAACCAATTCCATTTCATACTTTTTAAGTGAAAATCAAGTCATCTTACATTAGAGAACATAGGTGTATTTTTATACGGACACATTATTTTGAGCAATCTTTAATGAACTCATGAGGGAAAATTTCTATTAATTTGTATTTTAAATTTATAGGAGCAGTGAAAAATAAGGATTATTTTGAAAAACTTTGGGAGACTGAAGATTGAAATTTAAATTTGTTAGAGCCAGTGAGATAGCTTAGTGGATACTGGTGCCTGCTCTCAAGCCTGATGACCTGAGTCCCATTTCTGGTAACCACATTACTGGAAGGAGAGAACCGAATCCCACTAGTAGACTTTCTGATCTCTATATGCATTCTGTAGCACACACATGCCTATACACAAACACAAGCACATGAAATGAAATGAAAAAGAAAAAACTGGATATCTCATTAAGACCTTTTCTTGCTAAAAGAAACAGCATTTAAGGTTCCTTCTTACTTTTTAACAAAATGGCTAATCATATATAACATTTGTTTCCTTTGTTTAGTAATTTGAAGGCAAGCTTCCAGTCTTTCCAGAGCAAACCCCTCTAAAACCACTACCTTAACTCTCAACCTCTGTTCACCTTCATGCCTTAACTAGATCATGCATTCCCATAATAATCCTCTTAATGAGAGGATTTTATTAATATTCTCACCACAATTATGTCAAAGCTATAGTATCATTCCTTTCTAACAAATCCATCTGTTCCATAGTTCCCAACCCACAGGTTTCCATGATCTGTGATTTTAGACTTTTCAGATCATTACTTTCCTACACATTTACTCTATACACCAAGTAAATCTGTTAGTCACTCTTCTCAAATATCCCAAAGTTTTTGGGTTTTGGGTGTGTGTGGGACAGGATGTGTGTAAACCTGTATGGCCTAGAACAACTATGTATAAACCAGGCCACCCTCAAACACAGATCTGCCTGCCTCTGCCTGCCAGTGCTGATATTAAAGACAGGTGTCACTGCATGTGTAGAGATGTGTCTGTCTGCTTGGGATTTGTGCGTGTGATGCAGAACCATGGAGGCCATAAGAGGACAATGGATGCTAAGAGCTGAGTTCTGCTTCTCTAGAAGAACAGCAAGTCCTCTTACCCACTAAGGCATCTCTCAAGCCCAAAGATTTTAATTTAATGTATATGAGTGTCCCTGAAGCTTTCTGTTGTTCCTAGAACTCATGTTTACTGGAAATTTCTTCTTCAAGGAATGCTTTTTCCTTATAATATCGACAGATAAACACATAAATTTTAAGTACCTAGAAATAGAGCTATAACTCAGTTGGTAAAATAATTGCATTCATGAGGCCTTGGGTTCAATCCCCAGCACCACATAAAACCAGGTCTGTTTTTATGTCTGCAATCCAAGCATTTTGGAAACGGAAACAGAAGAATTACTTTAGGCCAGTCTAGGCCATAAACAAGACAATGTTTTAAAATAAACAAATAAAATTACACCCAAAAAGCTAACTCAAGCAAGAATCAACAGTTTACATAGATCCTTGTGTTTTGTGATAAATTTTAATAATCCTAAAGTACCTCCCCTTCAAATGACTTCTTTTTCTTTGGTTTTTCGAGACAGGGTTTCTCTGTGTAGCCCTGGCTGTCCTGGAACTCATTCTGTAGACCAGGCTGGCCTCGAACTCAGAAATTCACCTGCCTCTGCCTCCCAAGTGCTGGGATTAAAGGCGTACGCCACCACTGCCCGGCTCAAATGACTTTTAAAAGTGGAAATATTACTGCATGTGAGTAGGCATGATGTGTTTGTATGGCCTTGTGTGCCATGGCACAGAGATGGAGGACAGAGGATAAGTTCTTGGCATTGGTTGTCTCTTTCAGTTACATGGGTTCAGGGAATCAAACTCAGGCTCTACTTGGCTTATATGGCAAGTGCCTTTACCCAAAGAGCCATCTTTCCAGCCCCAAAATACTTTGGAATTACAAAAGAAGTAGGTTGAAGAAAATTTCCTTAAAAACCATCTAATAAAAATCAGTATCACTAATAAGGGCGAGTACGTATACTTTCAGCTGTGATAGCCTAAAAGAGATTATGATAGCTTATGTAACATTCAAGTAAAAGTTGTCTAGTTGTGGGGCTAGGTAGACTGATGTGCAAGTGTAAAGACCTAAGACCTGAGTTCAGATCCTCAGCACACTTGTACCTGTAATCCCTGCACTGGAAGATGGAGACAAGATGATTCCTGGGGATGCTATCCAGCCATTCTAGCCAGTTGGTAAGCCCTCTAGGTTCAGTGAGATACCTTGTCTCAAAACAATGAGGTGAAAAGTGTCAGGTAGTAACACCTGATGCCAACCCCTGGCCTACTCATGGGCTGGTGAGCATGCACATGCAGTTTTAGGAAAGAGGAGAGAAAGCCAAACTAATACCATATAAAATAACTACCCAGGACAGCCAGGGCTACAGAGAGAAACTCTGGCTTGAAACAAACAACAAAATATTAGGCTTATTCCTCCCTTAGAAACTCTTCCTCTCTCCTGGGAATTCCTCAATAGTTTACTTTCATTCTGCTTTAAAAAGCATAGGAGATTATTGTAACAACTGATGAAATTTGAATTTGGACTATAGATGTAGAATGTGGTGGTTAATATTTTATGATTTAAAAGAGCTTTCAGAATCTGGAGAGATGGCTCAGCAGGTAAAAGCACTGGCTGTTCTTTCAGAGGACCATGGTTTGTTTAACAGAACCTGCATGGCTGGAACTGTCAATCTAGTTCCAGGGGATACAGTGCTTGCTTCTGGTCTCTAGGAGTACCAGGCACACATGTGGTACATAGACATAACATGCAGACAAATTCACACCCACACATATAAGATAAAAATAAATCTAAACAAAAAAATTAAAAAACAGCTTTCATTCGAAGAATCCACACACATCTTTATTTCTAAGGATAAAATACACTGATAAAATACACCTGAAAAGAAAAACTGGAAGGCCTAAATGATTTTTAAAAACAGATTCATGATATTGCAAACATTAAAAAAATTGTAACTACTTACCTTCAAGGAAAAGCAAGAAGATTTGCACTATCACCAATTTTTCAGAAGGCCTCAAGTGTCTAACTACTGAACTTAAAACTTTTTAGATACCAAAGGATAGAATTATCTATCAAAATAGATTAGGCATAATTTTTATACTAAAGATATAAAACCCTGCCAAGTATAGTGACCCAAGTATGTAAAATCCACTTGAGAGACAGAGAGAAACAGGAGGATAACTCTGAGTTTGAGGTCAGCCTGCTCTATACAGTAATGCCAGGCCAACTAGGGTTACATAAAAAGAAATAAAAACAAAAACTGAAAACAAAAATGCACATACTGTCTATAGAGTTTTAATGACACTAATAGCTTTATTAACAAACACTGAGTGACTACTATGTGCAAAGCACTATGCCAGGTGCCGTGAAAAGTACAAAGGTGAAAAAGACATAGACCCTGCCCACAAGGAGCGTATAATCTAATGAGAAAGACAAACATATACACATATAACTACAATACAAGGCAGTAAACAAGAGTAGGCAAGTGCTGAGTGTGGCCTGAGTGTAAGATTAGCCTCAAGGTTTTGATTTGAAACATTAGTGAAGTGTTGGCTGCTTTGAAAAATCCCATTTCAGGATTAGCATAATAGGTGTTTAAATGGTCCTACCCAAGCAGCTGCAGGAAAGAGAGCAGGCCAGGTGGAGGGGCTGCTTGAAATCGCTCTCACACCCACATACATGGGCTGACACACAAGTATGTAGGAACAGTTAAAAAGAACTCTGTGTGTGTGTGTGTGTGTGTGTGTGTGTGTGTGTGTGTGTGTATGATATCATTTGTATCATTCACACACACACACATACACACACATCTGTCCTTTGGTTAATGGCTATAGCTACTGTTTTAAACTATACTTTTATATAAAAGGAATTTGTATAATCCCAAAACAAATCAATTTAAGGATTAGTATTAATTTAAGAAAGAGTCCTGCTATAGGCAATTTATTTACTAATTGAGTCTTTAAATATCTATAAAGCTCTGGAGCAATTAAACTGTTAGACATCTAAGTATTGCTGAGTAAAAACCTCTTATGTAAGTTCAGCCTTCTGAAGGAAACGATCACATACCTGATACAACACTATTCTAATAGCAATAAGAAGGCCTTGAAGAGATTTAAGGAAAATAATCTTTAATGCTTCAATGCAAATGAAATACACGCTGATTAAATACAATTCAGTGTTTTTTGAAAATATCTCAGTGACACTGTTTTACACCAGTTAAGGCCAGCAAAACGGAAGTGAGGAAAATATTCTATTATCTTTCATTGGTTTCATGTACTATGACTATGCAACCCAATCTTTTCTTTCAAAATATCATGTTAATATTGATGAGATGTGATTTATAAATTCTGATTTGCTTTCAGCTCACAGGCTAGGACCAGCTGCTGACCACTTCCTTTTGATAGTACTGTCTGAAATAACTGGCAAAACAGAAGCACACTTCCTGGCTGCTTTCCTGCTTCCTGAATTGGACAGTCTACTGCTTAGCCTGTTTCCTTTAATGTATCACTGTGGTCCTGGATTCTCTGTTGCTTTCTCTCAAGGAAACGAGCCCGCGCATCTGATATGGATTTGTCATCATTTCTTCTTTGCATTTTCTTTAGAACTTCTTTTGATATTCCATCTGAAAATAGTATAAATATACCATATTTTCAACATTTAGAGAAAAGGACTGAGGAGATGGTTTAGTAGCATGCACTTGTATAGCAAGATCGGAGGTGGAGACAGGAAAATAACTATGAGCTCCAAAGCCAGCTAGCCAGGAGTACACAGTAGCAAACAGAGGCCCTATCTTAAGTAAGCACCAATAACTGAGGATATCCTCTGACCTCCACATGTGCATGGTCTCACAGGAATACACATATCATATACATACAAGTTTTTTTTTTCTTACAGAAAAAAGATCAACAAGGAAATAAAATCTTGTCTAACCAAAAGTCTGATTGAAAAAGAACACAGGTGGGGATGCTGAGCTCAATGGTACAATATACACATCACATGAACAAGATGCTAGGACAACCAGTACAATAACAAAAAGTACATGAGCCAACAGGTAGGCACTTGCTGCTGATCCTGACAACCTAAATTTGATCATGAGGACACATGTGAAAGGAGAAAGCTAACTCCCGTAAGTTATTCTCTGCCTAAACTTACACACAACACACACAAATAAGATGTAATTGAACGACAATAACAAAAAGGCTAACGAGTCAGAAAAAAAACTGACCCTAATTCAAGCATATAGGACAGTGTTGCAATAAAACACCTAGTAATTACCATATTTGAAAACCTTTTGATGAGCCAGGCATGGTGGTCCATGCACTTGGTGGTAGCACTTGGGAGTCAGCTGTAGGTAGATCTCTGTGAGTTCAAGGCCAGCTGGGTCTACATAGTAACTGTCCAGTCAGCCAAAGTTACATGGTGAAACTTTGTCTCAACAAAAAACCTCTTCTGTGACTTCTTGGGCAACACTTTCTACCATCGAGTTCCCAGGGATGGCAAATAAATAAAACATGAATCATCATTCTGCCTCAAAAAAGTATTTAGTGTATATGAGCTAATTATGTTTTATGTTGTAGTTCTTTACTACAACTTTTTAATATATCTTCTATCTACAGTCCTAACTATTTAGAAAACCTGCTGGAAAAATGGAAGTTCTGAGGTAGGAAGTCACAAAATTTGATAAAACAAAAATAAGTAAAACTGGGAAAAAGGAAAAAAAAAAACAAACCAGTGAGCCAGGAAGTGATGGCACACAACTTTAGTCCCGCACTTAGAAAATAAGGGCAGGAGGATGTCTGACTTCAAGCCTAGCCTGGTCTAGAGAGTGAGATCTAGGACAGCCAGGGTACAGAGAGAAGCACTGTCCAAAGGGGGGAAAACCCCACTGGCAAAAAGACAACTTCATAGTTAAGAGAACACCTATAATCCCAGTATTGAGGATGGTGTAGCAAAGGATCACCAGACCTTTGAGGCCACTCTGGTCTACAACATAAACCCCTTCTCAGAAAAAGAGTAGAACTATGATTCACTCACCCTTTAACTGTTTCACATTTTCCTTATTTGTCCATTTCTTCTTGCATCTTCTCTCATTTCACGTCTAGCCACACTGCTCAAATCATGTGCATTAAGTTCATGCAACTTGGGTAGTAAGTCTCTCACCCATTCATAACGGATTGGACATACAATTCTTGCATAGACTTTGGTAGTAACTAATACTTCATGAAAAATTATCCATTCAAGTTTGGTTTCCTGTTCATGAAGCTATATAAAAATGTAAGGATAATTACTATTAATAATCATCCCCACTCTGGCCTCCTATTAAAAACATTGTATTTAAAAAGAGTACTTTTTAAGGGCTGAAGATGTAAAGTGCAAGAGGAAACAAAACAAAAATAAACCCACAAAGGAGTGAGTTACAAGGCAAGGTGGTATTTAAGTCTGTAATCTCACCACTTGGGAGGCAGAGGAAAGAGGATCTTTAGTACACCCTTAGCAACAGAGACCCTCTCTCAAAACCAACCAAGCAACCAAATAAACAAGAAGGACTTACTGCTGAGGAAGGATGAATATGAACTGGACTTCCACGCCCATCCATTGTGCAAAACGTTCTGCCAACAGATCTATAAACAGAAAAAAAAACAAATGATAAAGATCAAAATAGTAAAACAATAAGGTAACTGATGTTTTTTTAACTAAGCAGTTTACCTGGGGACAAGGAATCACTTTAAGTAACAATAGTGTCACAAGAACTGTTTAAACAATTACTATCCTCAAATTCTACTTCTCCTAATGAATATCTATCCATCCAGTAAAAACATTTTTTCATCATACTTCTAAAGAAAGGAAGTTGTTATTACAAGAGATTTAACTGGTGGGTTTATGCTTTATACATTTAAAAAGATATATTAATGTGGGTGGATGGGGTGTGGTGCATGCATGCCTTATATGTGGAAGCCAGAGATAACTCTGGAGTCAACTCTCTACCTGTATTTCAGTTCCAGGGTTCACCTGAGGTCATCAGGTTTTCAGGGCATGCACCTTTACCCACTAAGTCATTTTACCAGCCTTATAATTATAATTTTATGTTAAAGTAACTTAAGCATGTTAGCCCATCTCACATTTCTTCAATTATTTTGTATGTGTGTACATTTGTCTGTGCATGCAAATAGGGAGGCCAGAGGTCAATGCAGGGTTATCTATAACTGTAGCTGTCTATATCTATAGCTGTCTACTTTATTTAAGACAACAGTCTCTCTCTCTGAACCTGAATCTCATTCTAAAATAAACTAAATTTACATAAAATTATAAAGGATAAAAACAAAACAACAAAAATGATTTCTACTGGAAGCACTGACAACTGGAAGTAAGTTTCCAACCTGTTGTCTCACCCAGAACCACCAAATGCTTCCCACTCTCCTTCGTAGCTGTGATACAACCACCAAACCAGAAAATTAACACTGACGCACTACTAACATCAAATCCTGACCCCACTTAAGTATCAGCAATGTCCTAATAATATCTTTTAAAGCAGGACTCAATTTAGAGTCAGAACCACCTTTACTTCCCATGTTCTTCATGCTGGAACACTTGTTCAGGCTCTTCTGACCTAAATACTGGTTTACTGTTCCCAGTCTCTTTCAGATGATATTGTTAGGATACCAGGCATAAACCACCATGCCTACTAACTTTGAGTATTTACTTCTGTGATTCATTCTTCAGTTATATAATGAATTTCCCATTACCAATGTTACACTTTCCTTACAAAGATCCCTTGCCTCTTTCCCATCTCATAATCGAGCCCTGACCCTACATACAAAAGCTGGCCTCCCCCAGGGATGCTATTCTGTCTTGTTTGGCTCTTATACTCTATCTGAGGCTACCAAATTACAAAAAACCTCTTGTCATGTGCTTTAGGTGCTGATACATGTACTCTTCTCCTTTCCTCTCTGGTCTCCAGTACCCCAATTTGAGCCACTATAGTTCCCTGTGTACAAATGGTAATTATGAAAAGATTTCTTAGCCAGGCAGTGGTGGCGCACGCCTTTGATCCCAGCACTTGGGAGGCAGAGGCAGGCAGATTTCTGAGTTCGAGGCCAGCCTGGTCTACAGAGTGAGTTCCAGGACAGCCAGAGATCAGAGATACACAGAGAAACCCTGTCTCAAAAAACCAAAAAAAAACGGGAAAAAAAAAAAGGAAAGGATTTCTTATAATTGTTATCATCATCACAGAATCTATATCACATCTTCAGTCTTTATGTTGCTTAGCACTGCAGTTAGATACAATAGTGTCTATGAACTCTCTCAAGCATGTAACTCTTACCTGCGAGCAACATTTTTGAAGTAGCCTGCACAGAGACATCTTCGTAATACTTCATGTTTAGGGCCTTCAAACGTCTCTCTTGGGAAGTCGCTTTGCTGTAAGAGAGTAGCTAGTCAATGGTAGAGCTCACAGTCACCTTACTGTAAGAGAGTAGCTAGTCAATGGTAGAGCTCACGCACAATCTGATCTGATAGTTTTCAAAGTCTGTATTTCTATTCTGGGCAATAGTTAGGAGAAGGATTATATTTAGCATTGCACCCAAAACAGTCAGAAGACAAGCAGAATATATAAAATAAATTTACAGAATACTATGTATCAGACAACAAAGGACAATGACCCAAGAAATAGGAAATTTACACCAATAAAAGCTTCACCCTAGTCTTAAGAAAGAGTTCTGACTACAGCACAAGAAAAAAATCCAAATGGAAGCCAGACGACTCACTAAGGAAACAGAGGCAAGAATCTGACTGAAATTTACAGGAAAGAGTGAGTTCAGGAGAGACGTTCAAAAATAAAAAATAAGAGAGATCTGCAGAAAGTATCTGCCCAAGTAAATAACAACCCAGAAAAATCACACTGCTTGGTACCTTCCAGGGCTAAAAAAGGTGTTGTGAATACTTGTAAGAACTGGTTTGGGATGGAGTACCTAGAAGAGGATCACCTTTAATGCCAGCACTTGGGGGGCAGAGGCAGGCAGACTGCTGAGTGTGGGATGGCCCCGAGATATAGATTGAGTTCCAGGCCAGCCAGTCATACAGTCAGACCATGACATCACCACACCCCTCAGAAAATGCACATAAAATAGCAAGGAACTTTGGAAGGTGTATGTATTATCATTTAAAAATATTTATTTTAAATTATGTAAATATGTATATATGAGTATATACAGGTGAGTATAGGAGGGAGGTCAGAGGCATCCAATTCTTGGGGGCTGTGATTACAGGCAGTCGTGAATCACCTGGTGTGGGAACCGAACTCTCATCCTCTGCAAGAGCAGGATGTGATCCAGCCACTGTGTAGTCTCTCCAGCACTATTATCCTTTCTTCTTTTTCTTTTTAGACATGGTCTCCTTATTTAGCCCCGGCTACTCTGGAAACTTATTATATGGACTAGGTCCCCCTCAACTAACATAGATCCATCCACCCGCCTCAGCCTCAAGGATGATGAGATTAAAGGTATGCAACCAGCCCTGCCCTACTGTCTTGATTGTAGTAATGATTTAACAGATATATACAGTTATCAAAACTCAGAGAACTGTACACTTGTTTATTTTTTTATTTTTTTTTTTTTTTGGTTTTTTCGAGACAGGGTTTCCCTGTGTAGCCCTGGCTGTCCTGGAACTCACTCTGTAGACCAGGCTGGCCTCGAACTCAGAAATCCGCCTGCCTCTGCCTCCCAAGTGCTGGGATTAAAGGCGTGCACCACCACCGCCCGGCCTGTACACTTGTTTTAAATGTTTTAAAATATTTTTTGCATTTATGTGGTGAATGGGCAGGTGGACATGCTCGCCCCAAAGCCTATATGTGGAGGTCAGAGGAAAACTTTTGCGAGTTAGTTCTTTCCTTCCAACATGTGAGTTCCCGAGGTCAGACCTGGGTCATTAGATTTGGTGGCTGGCACTCTTACCTGCTGAATCATCTCACCAGCCTATGTGAAGTTTAGTGTGTGTCAATTATTCTTCAGTACAACTATCTAAAAATATTTTTATTGTTTCAGATACATTTCTTCACTACTACAAGAATTCACTGAATCAGTGAGATGGTTGTACAGTGTAGCACGCAGAGTGAAAGTAGCCGACTACAATGGGTGGCACAAATATAAATTTACTGCACTGAAAATTCAGTATGACACACATAGACCTACAGTGCTAGACGAGAAAACAGACAACAGAAGCCGCAGCAGTCACCTGTTTGAGCTTCCTTATCAGTTCCCGAAGCTGAGCTTCCACACGAAATGCAGAGAATAAGCACCGCCAGTGAATCCAGTGCTTCTGGCACCATGAAGCTGGAGCTCCACTACAACACAAAAACACTGCAGTCTTCAAAATACCTTCTCTATGTGCGAGACAAAAACATCCGCATTGCCTTTGCAAAGAATGGAACCCAGGGTGTGTGACTCCAAGCTGGGGTGCTTGTGACCTCAGCAGTTGGGAGATAAAGGCAGAAGGATTAGGAGTGCAAGGCATCTTCTACTATACAGCAAGGCTGCTGCTAGCCTAGGCTATAGGAGACCATCTCAACTAACGAACCAACCAGCCAGCCAGCCAGCCAAACAACAACAAAAGAAACCTGTAAGCAAAAGAAGAGATCCGGACAAGCACTATAAAAGCATTTTAGAACATCTGACAAAAAAAATAACATGGGGGCTGGAGAGATAACTCATCCCTTAAGAGCCACTTCTTGCTCTTTACAGAACCTGGTTTCAATTCCCAGAACCCACATGCTGGCTCACAACCATCAGTAACTCTAGTTCTAGGGTATCCAATGCCTCTGTTTGCATGGACACCACGTATTCTGGTGGTACACATGCATATAAGCAAGCAAAACATTCATATGTCTCAATTAAGTCTTTTTAAAGAAAGAAAAGAAAATTTGACAAAAAAAATTAGCATCAGGTCCTCTGATTAAGTTTAAAAAAATAATTTGTAAAAAGATTTCTTTTTTTTTTTTTTTTTTTTTAGGTTTTTCCAGACAGGGTTTCTCTGTGTAGCCCTGGCTGTCCTGGAACTCACTCTGTAGACCAGGCTGGCCTCCAACTCAGAAATCTGCCTGCCTCTGCCTCCCAAGTGCTGGGATTAAAGGCATGGGCCACCACTGCCCAGCTGTAAAAAGGTGTCTTTTTACATATATGAATTAACAAATATCTAACCATCACTTAATCTGAGTATCTACATGAAAACAAAACTCTGTAAAATTCATTTTCGGGAAGGAATTGAGGGTAAAAGGAAAACCAACATTGAACCTACATGACTAAGATCATATACATCCTGGGTATGTAAAGAAGCTGCAGATCAAAGCGACAAGTTTCCAGTACAAAGGACAAGCTCACATACCTTGACTTGCACTGTTCAAATATGACGGCTAAAGTTGCAAAGTCATTAAATCCTCCAGCTTTCGCTGCCAATTCCCGATGTTTCTGTTCTGCTTCCTTCTGGTACTCTGGATCAACTAAAAGTCAAATTTAGTTTAGTTCCATATTAAATCAAGTCCCCACATCACTTTGCTTCCTCTTTTACCATGTTCAACAACATCTGCCTCACTCCTTGGGGAAGAATTAAATTAGTCTTCTTAAGTTCTGTTTTTCCTTAACTCTCATCACCTGTAGTTCCCCACTATGATTACCAGGCTGTTGCTTTGCAAGATAGACTATCTCCCTACATAGCTCAGGTTGACCTGGAATTTGGCATGTAGTCCAATGGACTGTATTGTGGCCTTAAAATTCTTTTGCCTCTGCTTCCCAAGTACTGGGTTTACAGAAGTGTACTACCACACATAGCTATTTTCCTTTTAAACACATGCTAGAGATTTATGACAGTCAACATTACTTCTCTTAATTCAATTGTCTTTAAAATAGTATCTGGAATTTACTTTTTTCTTTCAAATTTACTCTTCTCCAAAAAAAAAAAAAAAAAGAAAAGAAAATCATAAGAGCAGCTGACAGTTAAGACAGTTTTTTTTTTTTTTTTTGGTTTTTTCGAGACAGGGTTTCTCTGTGTAGTCTGGGCTGTCCTGGAACTCGCTCGGTAGACCAGGCTGGCCTCGAACTCAGAAATCCGCCTGCCTCTGCCTCCCAAGTGCTGGGATTAAAGGCGTGCGCCACCACTGCCCAGCCAGTTAAGACAGTTAAAAGAGATATACAGTAAAAATTCCATGTCCACAGTTTGTCACATGAACACAGTCTTCAAAGCTAATCACTATTACAGATGGTCCCCAACTTAGACTAACTTTATAATGGTGTAAAGCAATATACTTTACGTTCAGTCAAAGCGGTACTTTTCATACTAACATTTTCATTTTTTCCCACCAATCAGCACAACAGTTCCTCCCAATATTAATAGCACAAGGAGCCTCTGCTTGCGGTCAGCCATGCAATCATGAGGGCAAGATAAACAACAGAGTCATAGTATACCATGCAGCTCTGTGGAACAGGCTAGTGATTTTAATACATGTTTGACTTTGGATGTTTTTAATTTTGGATGAATTGAATCAGCATGTACCTCGCTGTAAGTCAAGAACATCTGTATTAAGTTTGTGTTCTTCCAAGTATTTTCCACTTTTCTCCTTCCACCATATGGTTCTTAAGGATCAAAACAGTGGTCAAGGGTTAGCGGAATGGCTCAACAGGTAACAGTGCCTATCTTACAAGCCTCGTGACCTGAGTTCAATCCCCAGAATCCATGTAAACGTAGAAGGAGAGAACTGACTCTACAGTTTTGCCACATATAATGCCATGGCAAATGAATACAATATACACATACAGAACGTGATCAAGCACTGCCTAAATGTATAAAGAAGAGACACAATTTAACCAGCCAATTTATATGGAATTCAGAATAATGGGAATTAAACAGGACTTCCATATACATTAAATTTTCCTATTACAAATATAACAATGTATAACAAGTATACAGAAGACTAGCTAAGCTGTAAGTATATCCCCCTAGAGGTAGTCATAAGTATAGTGTAACAATGCACTCAAACAGATCAATAAACAAATACCAGCATCAGAGAAGCCTAATCACTTAACACTATCCACTTCTCCCAGAAGGGTTACCATAGCCTAACCTCTAACTCCACAGATTAGTCATTCCTGTTTCTAACCTTTAAAAATATGGAGTTTTTTTTGCCATGATGGCATACACCATTACTCCAAGAGCTCAGGGCAGAGGCAAGTAGATCTCTGAGTTCAAGGTAGCCTGGTCTATAGGGTGAGTCCCAGGACAGCCAGGGCTACACAGTAAAACCCTCCCTCAGAAAAAAACAAACATTTGTTTATTTTGTGTGTGAGAGCATGAAATATGGAGGTTAGAAGACAACTTGCAAGAATCAATTCTTTCCTTCCATCATATGGGTCCCAATAGTGAAATTCAAGTTCCTATCTCAGTGGTAGGTACCATTACCCACTGGCCCATCTCACTAGCCTTGTTTCTAACCTTTATATGAATGGAATCACACAATATGTACTTGAGTTTAATTGCTTTTGCTCAACATTGTTTTTGAGATTTACCTTTTATTAACTTTGATCCTATTTCTCCTGAATTCATTTTAAGACTGACATGCTTTCTGGCCAAATTCCCCATCCAACACTTTATCAGATTACTTTTTATTCTGCCTGGGTCCCTGGGGCTGCACAGACCCTGTTTCAGACAAATAAACAAAAGCTATTGGGAAAATGGCTCAGTGGTAAGGTGCTCGACAAGCATGAGTATCCGAGTTTGATCTCTAGGACCTATATAATGAAAATAACAAATTAAAGAAAAAATTTTAAAATCCAAATGTGGTAGCCTCTACTTGTAGTGGCAGGACTGGGGAGGCAGAGACATGTGGCCTTTGAGGTTAACTGGTTAATCCAGCCTACTTTACTCAGCCTCGGTGAGGTGCAGGCCAGTGAGGAAAAAAAAATTTTTTTGAGACATGGTCTTTCTACATAGCTCAGCCTGCCCTAGAATTTACAGAGATCTACCAGCCTCTGCTTTCCTCAGTGCTGGGATTAAGAGCATGCACCACTGCACCTGACCCAGGAAGAAATCTTATTTCAAAAGAGAGAGAGAGAGAGAGAGAGAGAGAGAGAGAGAGAGAGAGAGAAAGAGAGAGAGAGAGGGAGGGAGGAGAGAGAGAGAGAGAGGGAAGGAGGGAGAGGAGAGAGAGAGAAAGAAAGAGAGAGAGGGAGGGAGAGAAAGAAAGAGATAATGTTTGAAGAATATTGAAGAATGGCACCTGAAGTAGTCCTCTGGCTTCCACACCCACTCACCTGTACACACACAAACAAAAAGATACAGAATCAAAGAAAAAGCAAAAACAAAGGCCAGGCGTGGTAGCACATACCTCTAATTCCAGCACTTGGGAAGAAAAGGCTGGTGGATCTCTGTACAAAGACAGCAGCCTGTCTACACAGCAAGTTTCAGGCCAGCTAGGGTTACACGGTGAGACCCTGTCTAATCTCTTGATTAATCTACTAAATAAACACATGAAAAAAAAAAAAAATCCATTATTCTCCAGGCCTGAGAGTTCATGCCTTTAATCGTAGCACTGGAGAGGCGAACAAGGTCCAGGCCAGTGGGAGCTACTCAGTAAGACCCTGTGTCAAAAACAAAAATCTCATCATTAGCTATCACATAGCCAACAAGTGAACATAAATATATAGCATCATGTGTAAAATACAAATGGTTCTGCAGTACCAAATGTGGAGGAGGGCATGTACAAGCTAGTTCAAGCTGCTCTCTCAAACAGTGTTTACTTTGGGCTAACATTTGACTGTTTTTTTCCAGATCACTATATAACTATATAGAACACGTTAGCCTCAAACTCAGCAATATTCCTACCTCTGTCTCCCTAGTGCTGGGATTAAAGGTATTACACCCATCTTGTTTCTTAATTATAAATTTGTTCAAAAACACAATTTCTTTCTCAGTTTTTTTTTTTTTTTTTTTTTTTAAGCTACACTAAAGAGAGAACCACTGTTTTATTAGGGATTAAAAACATTCCTTATCACCAGGAATAGTGGCTTCGGTGGTCTGCATATGCTTGGACCAGGGAGTGACACTATTCGAAGATATGGCCTTGATGGAGGAAGTGTGTCACTATAGGGATGGGCTTTGAGACCATTTTTCCTTGCTGCCTGAAAGCCAGTCTTCTCCTGTTTGCCTATGGAACAAGAACTCTCAGCTCCTCCAGAGCCATGCCAGGCATGTTCCTGCCATGATGATACTGAACTGAACCTCAGAACGTGTAAACCAGCCCCAATTAAATGTTGTACTTTATAAGAGTTGCCTTGGTCTTGGTAGCTCTTCACAGCAATGGAAACTCTAACTGAAATAGATGTGTATAGCTTGAATCCCAGCACTTGAGAGGCAGAAGCATGAGGATCTTTGTGAATTCAAGGCCAGCCTGTTCTATACGGTGAGAACTCCAGGACAGCAAGGACTATTCAGAGAGACAAGTCGAAAGAAAGAAAGAAAGAAAGAGAGAAAGAAAGAAAGAAAGAAGGGAGGGAGGGAGGGAGGGAGGGAGGGAGGGAGGGAGGGAGGGAGGGAGGGAGGAAGGAAGGAAGGAAGGAAGGAAGAAAGGAAAGAAAGAAAGAAAGAAAGGAAGAAAGGAAGAAAGAAGAAAGAAAAGAAAGAAAAGAAAGAAAGAAAGAAAGAAAGAAAGAAAGAAAGAAAGAAAGAAAGAAAGAAGGCAGGCAGGAAGGAAGGAAGGAAGGAAGGAAGGAAGGAAGGAAGGAAGGAAGGAAGGAAGGAAAGAAAAAGAAAGAAAGAAAGAAAGAAAGAAAGAAAGAGACAAGACCCATTCTGTATCTTTTAAAATTGTTTTATCACAACATACACACAAAAAGCTGAGTGATGGTGCCAGCACTCAGAAGGCAGAAACAAGTAGATCTCTGAGTCCCAAGTCAGTTTGGTCTACAGAGTGAGTTCCAGGACAACCAGGACTACAAAAGAGAAACCCTGTCTCAAAGATGTTTTTTAGATGTTGGAGGATAGAGCGAGAGAAAAAAAAAAAAAAAGCCATCTTGAATATGGAGGTCAGAGGACAACATGTAGGACTTGATTTTCTCCTTCCACTCTGTAGGTCACACATTGTCAACTTTGATGAGAAGTTCTCATGACATGACTGAGTCATGTCACTAGTCCCAAACATTCTCTGTCTGGATAGGGGTTCATGCTATATGGATGTATCATTTCATAGAATGTGCTGACTTGCACTAATATATGTATACCTTTCACTATATTTAAATTATGCCTTTAAAATGTAAATGAGGCCTGGAAAATCACTTGATTTTCCCACTCAGCATGATTCTTTTTCTATTCTTACCTATTGGAGTTAGAGTCGGATCCAATATCCTGGTTTTGTTGTTGTTCTTGTTGGTTTTGGTGTTGTTTAGTTTTTCCCTTTTGGTTACCTGAGACAAGGTAACAAGGCTTCATCTCACACCCCTGCCCATATATATACCCACAGCTGGTAGTCACTATAAAACCCAAGATGGCCTCAAACTCTGAGTTCCTCTAGTGTTAACTTCTAAAATACTGGGATTACAGGTATGCACCACTACATGTGGCTCTCTTGTTTTTTAAACGAAAACTATGGGAGTCTGAGAGCGCTAGGCCCATGGTCAGATACCTGGGTAATTGGAACACTCAACTTTTTACTTCCACATAATATTCTCCAATAACTTTGGAAGTACCTTTAGCTTTGATGCTCCCTAATAAAAACGACCAACATTATTTAACTGTACATACTATTTTACTATTCTCTCCTTCCATCATGTTCTGAATTCTGAGGAACTAAGGACATCAGCTGAACAGTTAAGACAACTAGCTGTTGTTCTCAGCATTTCCAGAGGATCTGACACCCTCTTTTGACCTCACCAGGCACCAGGCAAGCATATGGTACACAGATATACATGTAGGCAAAACACCAGACACATTAAAAAAAAAACAAAAAATGAAAACCTCAGGACATTAGACTTGGCAGCAAATGCCTTTGAGCCATCTTACAGGCAGGCCCAAGAATCAAAATTTTGATGGTTAAAATTGAGGTCTATTTGGGGTAGGCAGCAAACTGATTCAATAACACATTATAATTATGGCAGTGACAAATTAGTCTGGACCCAATACTCATAACGTATAAAAAGAAAGGCCAGTAAGGTGTATTCTATTGCTATAGTATTAGTGTTGACAAGGCATAACAATTGCTCTGAAGCTCTCTGTAGGAAAAGTTATTTCTCTAGATGGAAAAAAAGCCAACATGTGTTAAAATGTCTCATACTGACACACCAAGAAACAAGGAAAGGAAAATATACAAGGACACAGAAACCTTAAAAAAAAAAAAAAATACTCTATGGATAAAGAGCAGTACTTCTCATTCTTCTCATTCTAAGAAAACAAGTTAATGTATTACTAATTTACCACAAAAGAACAAAGGTTCACCTTATTATCTAGCTTTATCCTGAAGGGAAATTAACTTTCGGCTAGGAATGTTATATACTTCCTATGCCAAACAACTAAGTTAAAAGATAACAAAATATAAAACTACTTGTCCTGTTTCCTGTCCCACAGGTGTATGGTAAGTCCCTTAAAAGGCTCTGTGAATTACTGGAGACCAGAATAAACAGCCAGACTTCATGCACTGGTTAGAATCTCCACACTATAGGATGGTAATTCTTCCTAACTTGATTTACTAGATCACTCAATCCTACCAAGTCATTTTATGGGTTTCAACCGACTCTGCAATTCATGTGGAAAGGAAGAGACCAAGAACAGCCAGGATAATACTGAAGGGGAAGAACAAAGTCAGGGATTACCTTATCTAATTTCTTAAGAAGGCTCATACAAGATCCACAAAAGAAAACAGTTATATTGAGCTTCATTAAAATCAAAATCTTCTGTCTACTAAAGGCAATGCCAAAACAATGAAAAGATAAGCCAAAGATTTGAAGAAAACACTTAATAGCCAGGAGGTGGTGACACACACCTTTAGTCTCAGTGCCCAGGAGATAGGGGCAGGTAGAACTCTCTGAGTTCAAGGCCAGCCTAGTCTACACAGTAAGTTCTAGAACAGTCAGGGCTACATAGACAGACTCTATTTCAAAAAATGTTATTGCAACATTTTTTTAAAGATTTATTTATTTTATGTATATGCATACACTAGCTGTCTTCAGACACACCAGAAGAGGACATCAGATCCCATTACATGAGGGGCAGTGGTGGCGCACACCTTTAATCCCAGCACTTGGGAGTCAGAGGCAGGTGGATTTCTGAGTTCGAGGCTAGCCTGGTCTATAGAGTGAGTTCCAGGACAGCCAAGGCTATATAGAGAAACCCTGTCTTGAAAAGCAAAAGCAAAAGCAAAACCAAAAAACAAAACAAACAAAAAACAAAAAAAACCCAGATCCCATTACAGATGGTAACGGGGTGAGCCACCATGTGGTTGCTGGGAATTGAACTTAGGACCTCTGGCAGAGCAGTCAGTGCTCTTAACCACTGAGCCATCTCTCCAGGCCACTG
This sequence comes from Mastomys natalensis, assembly GCA_021653895.1. Lineage (NCBI taxonomy): Eukaryota > Metazoa > Chordata > Mammalia > Rodentia > Muridae > Mastomys > Mastomys natalensis. The sequence goes on from JAJTUV010000028.1 coordinate 677,637, forward strand.
TAACATTTTTTCACTTTGGTTTTTTGAGACAGGATTTCTTTGTGTAACCCTGGCTGTCCTTGAACTCAAGAGATCTGCCTGCCTCTGCCTCCTGAGTGCTGGAACTAAAGGTGTTGACTAAAGATGTGTGCTTCCAACACCCGGCTGCAACATTTTTTTTTTTTAACAGCCAAAACATGAGAATATAACCATTCCCTTTAATAAGTAGATAAACAAATTCCATATAACAGAATGAAATTCAGTTTAGTGATTAAAAAAAGAAATGAACCGTCATGCCACAAAAATACATACACACTACTAGTGAAAGAAGTCCATCTGAAATGTTACATACTGTTCACAAATAGAAGGCATTCTGGAAATGACAAAGCTATAAAAATAGTAATAAGAGCAAATGTCAAGTGGGTTGATTTATTTTATATGTGTGTGTGTGACAGTGTGTGGGGGCATACATTCTCATGTGCACCTGAAAACCAAGGGACAATCTGAGAGAAATGATGTGGGGAAGAATAGAAAACAGAAAATGTTTAAGCAAGTAAAACTATTCACTATGATTCTGTTATGGTAGACACAGGCTACTGCATGTATGTAAAAACCATCAACAGCAGCAAACATCCTTCACAAATAAGAGACAGCGGTAACTGGGGAAATGTGTGGCTGAGGGAAAGGGAATCTTCTAAACTTACTCCTCACTTTTCTGTAAATGTAAAACTTTTCTAAAGAAAACAGTCTAAAAGGCACAGAGTGACAGACAGTGTCTTATTTTATTTGAGACAGGGTCACATTAGCTGTCCAGTCTAGCCTTAAATCAGGATCCTCTGCCTCTGTCTCAACAAAGTGTAGATTACAGGCATGTTTCACCATAACCAGCAATTACATCTTTTACAAAAACTAAAAACTGCTTACAGGAATCCACTAGATCCCTCAGCAGGCAAAGGGAGCTGGTTACCAAGCATGACAGTTTCAGTTTGATTTCCAGGACCCACACGGTGGAACAAGAGAACCAATTCCTCCAAATTGGTTTGACTTCTACACATGTACTGTGGTGTGTGTGCTCTCGAGTACAAATACACTTGTGCACAAGTGCACACACATAAATGAATAGCTAAAATACTGTAATATAAAGAAGAGCTCTTAAAATAAATAAGATAAAGTGCTTACCAGGTCTGATGAAGACATTTTCCACAGATAGCATGGCTGCTATTGGAAGCAGCAAATCTTCACAGTCAAGAGAAGCAGCCCTGATCACTGCACATGTCAGATGTGGGGGGAGAGGGAACTCCACCATGGATAAACCCAACCTTGTCACGTGACCACTCCTTAATAGAAAGAGAAAGTTATTAGGCCTTTCAAATATGGACAACACAATATAATGTTCACTGTTCAGAATAAGTAAGATATAATTGAATTACTTCAACTCTTCTCTAGAAATTCAATTTAAAGAATAAACCATTGTGGTCACTGGAAAGAACAACAAAAAGGCCAGGCAGTGGTGGTATACATCTTTGATCCTAGCACTTAGAAGGCACAAACAGTTGAGTGTCTGAGTTCAAGGCCAGCCTGATCTACAGAGTAAGTTCCAGGACATCCAGGGCACACAGAGATACTCTGTCTTTAAAAAAGAGAGAAAGAGAGAGAGAGAGAGAAAGAGAGAGAGAGAGAGAGAGAGAGAGAGAGAGAGAGAGAGAGAGAAGAGAGAGACAGACCAAAAAGATAAATCTTCTACTGTCAGAAGTCTGACTCCCCCACTTTCTTGTTGTGTAGTTTAATTATTGTATGTGCATGCTCATGAAACAGTGTGTGTGTGTGTGTGTGTGTGTGTGTGTGTGTGTGTGAGAGAGAGAGAGAGAGAGAGAGAGAGAGAGAGAGAGGGAGAGGGAGGGCAGGGGGTGGCGAGAAGACGATTTGCAGGAAAATGGTTCTCCTCTTCTATCTATGGATCCAGGTGATCAGATTCATGCTGTCAGATTTAGCAGCACCCATCTTTTGCCAGCTGAGTCATCTCACCAGCCCAGAAGTCTAATACATCCAAAAGTCTACTCAATAAGACAGAAGATAGTACTATAAAGCTAAAACATTCAACGGAGCACAGAGATGTCCTTGAAGAAATGGAGGAGTAACAATTATTAAACCTCAACACACAGGCATGACAATAAAGTGTGCTTGGCATTTTTATGTAGCTAGAATAATGCCTGGCACTGCAATGGTATTAAAATGACTTGTCAAGTGAAACCCAGTAAACAGTAGTGCAGAGGCTGCTTTAATTTGGCTTTTAAAAAAATGTTTCACTTCTTCTCCTTGTTTACAGAACTTTTTGGCTGTTTGAGGGATATTTTTTTTTCCTCCCAGCAATTCAAATGTCAGGCTCAGGCTCCCAGGTACTGAGATTACACGTTACGGGCATGCACTGCCATGTCTAACTACAAGAAAATGTCTGCATAGTACAGTGTTTAAGTAAGAACTATGGTGAACAAAGACCAAGGACAGACTTTAATTTTATGTAAAACAATTTATTCACATTGAAATAAACTGCTTTCTACTGTTAAACACTTAGAACCTGTCTTTAAAAAAACAGACAAGCCAGAAACATAACCTCACACCTGTCATTCCAGCTTAAAGAACTGTGGTAGGAGGGTTATGGTTCAAGGCCACCTTTAGCTACATAGCTACAAGCAAACAAAAAGACTAACATGTTTAGATTGTATTTTTTACCTGTCAATAGCATCACACTGGTAAAGCTGTTTAAGTGCTTCCAAAATAAGTCTCTCATTAGGTGGATCCAAATATGGAAACCTGTGCATTAAAAGAGATAGGATAGTCAGGATTAGTTATAGGACTTTTAACATCCTTCACAGAAACTTCCTTTAAAAATTTCACTTCTCCACTTTATTTTCTTTCTTCATCTTTTTCTTCATTCTGTTTTATTTTGTTTTCTTTTTGAGACAAGGTATCTTTCTACATAGCCCTGGCTGTCCTAGAATTCACTATGTAGAGTAGGCTAGCCTCAAACTCTCAGAATCACCTGCCTCTGCCTCTACAGTGCTGGGATTAAAGTTGTATACACCACACCTAGCCCTGGCTCCATTTTTCAAGCCCTTCTCTCCTTGAAAACATTCTATCACCAGGAAAATTTTGCTTTTTCTGAATCACATTCCTCTCATTCGAAATATACATCTTTCTATTCTCCTTGGCTGAATGGAACGCTCCCATCATTCCTCTTATCTTATTTTTATTTTATTTATATGAGCACACTGTAACTGTCTTCAGACACACCAGAAGAGAACATCAGATTCCATTACAGATGGTGAGGCACCATGTGGTAGCTGGGTATAGAACACAGGACCTCTAGAAGAGCAGTTATACTCTTTTTTTTTTTTTTTGGGTTTTTCAAGACAGGGTTTCTCTGTGTAGCCCGGGCTGTCCTGGAACTCACTCTGTAGACCAGGCTGGCCTCGAACTCAGAAATCCGCCTGCCTCTGCCTCCCAAGTGCTGGGATTAAAGGCGTGCACCACCACTGCCCGGCAGAGCAGTTATACTCTTAACTGCCGAGCCATTTCGCCAGCTCCCCCACCACACACACACTTTTTAAGATTTATTTATTTATTTTATGTATATGAGTACACTGTAGCTGTTTTCAGACACCAGAAGAAGGGATCAGATCCCATTACAGATGGTTGTGAGCCACCATGTGGGTGCTGGGAACTGAACTTAGGTCCTCTTGAAGAGCAGTCAGTGCTCTTAACCAATCCTGACCTCATACTTTGTAGGGAATTCTCTCTTTTCTTCTCTTCTGAAGGTACAACTGTTTTTACTGAATTTTTACAAAACAGAGGAGAAGGTCAATGAGATGGATCAGTGAGTAAGGGTGTTTGCCATCAAGCCTGACAATGAGTTCTATCTCCAAGACAACATGATTCTAAAGTTGTGTTCTGACCTCCACATGTGCACCATGGCACATATGTTTGTGTGCACACACACAATCTAAATAAAGAGAAAAAAACAACTACTAGATAAATTCAAATTATCTAATAGTAACTGAGGGCTGGCCTTAATTTCACAGAGACCTACATGATTTTGCCTACCAGGAAGTGAAATTAAATAAATTACAAGGGAAATGGCTCAGAGAATAAAGTGCTACCACACCAGGCTTACACCTAATTTGTTTCTTGTTTTCCTTTCTCTCCTTTTTGGTCTTATTCGAGACAGGGTTACTGTGTATCCCACACTCCTCCCAGCAGTCTTTCCACCTCAGCTCTCCTTGGGCTAAGACTTCAGGTATGTGCTATAATAGTACAAACCTGTAATCCTACCACTGGGAAGCAGAAGCAGAAGGATCATGAGTTCAAAGGCAGCCTCAGTTACATATCAAGTTCAAACCCAGACTGGAAAACATGAGACTTTGTCTCAAAAAACAGTAATAGCATCTAGAACGATGGCTCAGGCATTAAGAGTACTTGAGAGCCGGGCGGTGGTGGCGCACGCCTTTAGTCCCAGCACTTGGGAGGCAGAGGCAGGCAGATTTCTGAGTTCGAGGCCAGCCTAGTCTACAGAGTGAGTTCCAGGACAGCCCGAGCTACACAGAGAAACCCTGTCTCAAAAAACCAAAAAAAAAAAAAAAAAAAAAAAAAAAAAAGAGTACTTGAGGTCTTGCAGGGGGACTCAGGTTTGGTTCCTAATACCCACATGGTGGCTCACAACCATCTGTAACTCCAGTTTCAGAGGATCTAATTGTCTTTCCTGATCTCCAAGCATGCGAGTGGTGCATATATTTATGCGCAGGCAAAATATCCATACACATAAAATAAAAATTAATAAAATTTTTTTTGTTTGTTTGTTTTCGAGACAGGGTTTCTCTGTATAGTCCTGGCTGTCCTGGAACTCACTCTGTAGACCAGGCTGGCCTCGAACTCAGAAATCCTCCTGCCTCTGCTTCCCAAGTGCTGGGATTAAAGGTGTGCGCCACCACTGCCTGGCACAACTCTGTTTTTAAATCTGGATTAACCTGAAAGTTTCAAACCTGTTTGATCACTTGTTCTTTCAATGGCTTGTTACTTCTTTCTCATTGGTATAATTTATGAATATAGTTAAATTTTACATGTTTTCCTCTGTATTCTCAATTAGATAATCTCTAGTCTTGAGAGAGATAGGATGCTGCACACCTATAATACCAGTACCTGGAAGCCATAGTCAATTGGATCACTATGTGTTTGAGACCAGTCTGGTCTATATAGCATGTTCTAAGCCAGCCAGGAATACATAAGACTTTGTCTCAAGAAAAAAAAAATCTCTAGTCTTACTTGAAACCATCTAAATTGGCTTCCTAAGAGTCAGGCTTGCCTATAAACACAGCACTCAAGAGGCAAGAGCAGGAGCCAGTCTAGTCTACATAGTGAGTTCCAGGACAGCCAGGGCTACATAGTGAAGCCTGACTCAAACTTACACAGAAAAAAAGCTATGGACCATTAAATATGGCTCTAAAAAAACACTTTCTGATTAGAATTACAGTCACATGCCTTAAATGAAAAATTAACAGTGGTCAAGCCAGGTATAGTGGCACACACCTTTTTAATCCCAGCACTCAGGAGGCAGAGACAGGCAGATTTCTGTAAGTTTGAGGACAACCTGGTCTACATAGTGAATTCTAGGACAGCCAGAGTTATAGTGAAATCCTGTCTCAAACAAAACACTGGCCAATAAAGTTGGTCAAATAAACATCAGTGTAAAAGGCCTCATAAAGCCAAAGTTTAAATATAAGTAAAGGGGGCTGGAGAGATGGCTCAGCTGTTAGGGACTAGCTCACAATCAAAAATAAATATGAGCAGAGGGTCAAATAATAAAGTGATTGAAGCTTTAAAATAAAAATTTCAAAAAACTTGAAGGTAAATAGTAGTTCAATACTGTTTACTTCGGATTCCTCAATCTTAAATTATAGCAGTTTGAGGCCAATGGAAATGTTCTGAAATTTGAAAGTTACCGGTAATGGTCACATAACATTGTGAATCTACTAACAACAATCTGAACTATATACTTTAAAATGGCTAAAATACTTAATTTTATTTTAGGTGGATTAACATTTCAGGTTTAGTTGAAAAGCAGCCAATATGAGAACCAACCCTAGAAATAGGTTAGTTTCAATTCTCAGGGATATATCAGTCAAATAGTACAGAACAACTTCCAAGAAGCAAGCAGGCTTCTTTCATTCTAGCCAGAGCTTTTTCAGGGTTGCCCACATACCTTATGACATCATGTATGGCAAGGCACTTTAATGTCAGAACTACAGATGTCAAACTAGTTCTCTTAATCTCCGGGATCACATGATCAGGCATACACTGGTTCCAAAAATCTTTACTATAAATCCTAAAGCATTTTCCTGAGGCAGTCCTGCCAGCTCGGCCACTTCGTTGTAATGCTTCGCTTCTACAAAAGAAAGCAAAAACAGACCCAAAACTGTTTTGTGGGTTTGACAAATAATTAACTTCCAACATTCAAACAAAGTAGAAATACTCTAAGCAGCTAACTGTTATTGAATTGAAAAATTAGATAAGAAGACTTACTTTGAAATAGGAACCACCTCCAGGATGTCCAGCCCTAATCTCGGATTGTGATTTAATTGTTTCACAAAGCCTCCATCCACTACGTATCTAAAAGAATGAAAGCAAGTTACATGCTAGAAAGCAAGCCAAGGTGTGTTAACTTTTACTTTTATTTTATGTGTAGAAGTGTTTTCCAGTGCACTTTTTACTGTCTATTGCACACAAAGGCAAGAAGATCAGTAGATCTTCTGGAAATGAAGCTTACAGACAGTTGTAAGCCACCAAGTGAAGTGCAGGCAGTGCACTCTTAGCCACGAAGCTATCTCTCCAGCCCCTAAACTTGTTCATTTTAACCACTTCAGAATCTTCTTTTCTACCTCAGTTACTGCATTATTTACATTAAATATAAAATTAGAAAGTCAGGTTGGTGAGGTGGCTCAGAGTAAAGGCATATGCCAACAAGCCAGATGACCTGATTTCAATTTTTGGAACTAGGATGGTACAAGACAAGAACAACTTCACACAGTGGTTCTCTGACTTCTGCATGCATGCACACCTAAACACAAACACACACACATACACACAAATGTAAAAAGAAAGTTGAAATTCAAGAACTGGATTCATGGATTCCTCATACATAGCTGACAGTAAAGTAAGATCCTCACAATGTAATGGTGGTAATGAAGGAAACATTTTGGCCACTCTTCCAAAAGCTAAAATAAAATTACCATATGACCTAGCAATTTCATTTTCAAGTAAAGATCAGTTAAGACACTGGCTCCTGTTATAGAGATTAGATAGTGGACCTCAGCTCAGAAGCACCTGTAAGTAACTCCAGTCAAAGGGGATCCAACAGCCTTCTGCCTCCACGGGCACTACATGCATGAGATACACAAACATAAATATAGGCAAAACATAAAGACACATAAAATAAAAACAAACCTAACAGATTCAGAGCCAGCAAGACGGCTCAGTTGGTAAAGAGTTTTATTTTTGGTGATCAAATATTTTGAAACTGGATAGAACTTACACAAAACTGTAAATGTGTTAAAATTTAAATATCCATTTTAAAAGTTATTAAACAGGGTTCACACTTACCTATAAACTGTTGTTAACAGATTAAAAATCTAATTCTTTAGCATGCCATTTTAAACCCAATGTAAAACTAGACAGGTAGAGTTAAGTGGAGAAAAATACCAAGTCTATCATTTTACTAAACAACATTCTAAAGGCTTTTGCCAGTATAGGAAACATAAAATTACAGAAGTCAATGTACTCTACTTCTCTACTAACACCTTTAATATTTAAAAAACATCACTATTATTGTCTTTTAAATTTTACATATTTATTTGCATTTTATTTTCGGTATAAGGTTTTACCATATGGCCTAGGGGAACTCTGTAGTCACTAAGTAGCTCAGTATGGTCTCAAACTTAAAAATCTTCCTGCCTCTGCCTCCTGAAGGCTAGATTTAGATGCATTCCAACTCACCCGGATTTTTTAAAAGAATTTTTATATATTTTTATGTATATGAGTACACTGTAGCTGTCTTCAGACACACCAGAAGGACATCAGATCCCATTATAGATGGTTACCATGTAGTTGCTGGGAACTGAACTCAGGATCTATGGAAGAGCAGTCAGTGCTCTTAACTGCTGAACCATCTCTCCAGCCCTATTTTTATATTTTAACATTTTTTCATGCACATAGATGTTTTGCCATACATGAATGAACGAACGAACGCGCGCGCGCGCACGCAGACACACACACACCAGCGCACCATATGAATGCAGTGTCCACAGAGGTCAGAAAATGGCATCAGAACCCCTGGAACTGGAGGTCATACAGTTTTGAGTTACCATGTGAACGCTAGGAATCGAAACCAGGTCCCCTGCAGTCACAGCAAATACTCTTTTAAGTCTATGTCTCTCTGTCTCTCTGTGTGTGTGGTGTGTGTGTGTGTGTGTGTTTGAGCCTGTATGCATGTCTGTGTACCACATATGTTGTTGGTGCCTGCAGAATCCAAGAAAGAGTACTGTATCCCATGAAATGGAGTTACAAGCAGTTTTGAGTTGTCATGTGGTAGGTAGAATTAAACCCAGGTCCTCCAGAAGAACAGCATGTATGCTTAAGTACTGAGCTACTCTCTCCCGCCCTTAACCATTTTTTAAATTAAAATAAATGTAATTTTTCTTTACTCATTCACTCAAAAGAAATATAATTGAGTCTTAGAGACTGTGGTCTGGCCTTTGTGTGGCAGGCAGACAGCCTTAGTTAAGAATATAAAATACACTGGATAAAAAATAAGTATCAGAAAGGGATGTGGCTCAGAAGAATCTCACATTAGCTATGAATCCAGAAATGAACTTTGATTTTACTCAAAATCAGTCTGCATCATTGATTATATCCAAAACAAGAGAGACTTACACCATAATTGAGTTTCACAAGGAAGTGAGAAGTAAGAAACGCTACTTCCACATAAACATAGAAAAAATGACCAAGCTGGGCAGAAAGGAAGACAGGTATATCAGATCATGCAAGGTCCACATCAATAGGACAGTTAGAACAGCAGCTGGCCATTATACACATTATCTTGTATTTAGGAAAAAAGACCTCAAGTTACCAAAGAATTATAAGGAATACACGATTCAGAGTGTATTTCCTACTCCATTTCCCATTTAAAGCAATCAGTAATTATAAAAAATGAAAGGTGATTTAGGTGTGGTGGTGCATGCCTTTAATCACAACACCTGGGAGGAAAAGGCAGGCCGATTTGAATTTCAGGTCAGCCTGGTCTACATAATGAGTTCCAGGTCAGCCAGGTCTACACAGTGAGACCCTAATTTAAAAAAAAAAAAAAAGGTGAGCATAAGTTAAGAACAGGCTTGCCGGGCAGTGGTGGCGTACGCCTTTAATCCCAGCACTTGGGAGGCAGAGGCAGGCGGATTTCTGAGTTCGAGGCCAGCCTGGTCTACAGAGTGAGTTCCAGGACAGCCAAGGCTATACAGAGAAACCCTGTCTCGAAAAAAACCAAAAAAAAAAAAAGAAAGAAAGAAAAAAAAAGAACAGGCTTGAAAGATGGGTCATCAGTTTAGAGCACTTGCTGTACAATGGTGGAGACTGGCATTCTGATACTAGCGCCCATGTAACAAGCCAGGAATGGTCCTGGCGTGCCTGTAACTCTAGTGGAGCAGGCAGAGACAGAGATTTATGGGGCTTGTTGGCTATCAACCTAGATGAAAAACAGATCTCTAAGTTCAGTGAAAAACCCTGCCTAAAACAAAACAAAAGGAATAGGGTGAGTGACAGGACACACAATGTTCTCTAGCCTCTGTGTGTATGCACAATGAAAATACACTTAAGAAACACTAAACAACAGGGGCCAAGGGAGTTAGTGAAGAACACAGGTTTGCAAAGTCTGTAACGATTTACAACTAACCAAATGATTGCCTTACTTTTAGAGAACTTAGAAAGGTTGTTAAACCTGAGCCAACAAGACAGCTCAGTGGGTAAAGGCACTTGTATGAAAGTCTGGCCCTCTGAACTCAATTCTAGTACCCACGTGGTGGAAGGCAAGCTCCAACATATTCAAGTTGTCACCTGACCTCTGCTAGCAAACAAACAAATAAAAGACTTTAAAAAACTGTACCTGATCCCATCTATTGTCAAAGATGTTGCAGAAATATTGGTGGATATAACACATTTTCTAATTCCAGGTGGAGGTGGCAAAAATATTCTCCTCTGTTGATCTAAAATATATACGGAGGGGAGAGAAAGACTAGTTTAAAACATGCTATTGTGGACATCAATCTTTAAAAGAACTCATTTCCTTTCATTATAAGTTTTCATCTCCCTTTCTCCCCTTCCCCATCTCCAGCCCCCCCCCCCCCCCACACACACACACACTTCCTTTCTCTTTCCTGTGTACCCCTGACTATCCTGCTGTCCTGGAACTCTCCTTATAGACCATGCTGGCCTCAAACTCAGAGATCTGATACCTCTGCCTCCTGAGTGCTGGATTTAAAGGTATGAGCCATTACACCTAGTTTATCACCTCTTAAATAATCTGGAGTATAAACTGTAATGACAAAACTAAAACTGTTTCATGTTTAAGATTTTCAAATCCAGCTGAAGACATGTCTTAGAGGTTAAAAGAACTTACTGCTCTTGGGGAGGAGCCAAACTTGGATTCCAGCACCCATGTCAGTTCCATGTGGGATGGCTCACAGCAGCCTGTGATTTCGGCTCAAAGGATCTGACACCCTCCTCTGGACTTCTCATGCACTTGCTTCACACTTGCATACACCCACACAAACACATATATTTACACATAATTATAAAAATCTCCTACAATAAGGTAATAAGTGGTTGCTGGCACAGTCCAGGCCTAAGAGTCAGTTCATGTTATCTTAGAAGGGACTGACTGCATAGCACCTGTCCACATCTGAGAATATTGGATGTCTCAGCTGGAAAGACATTTTAAGATATTCTTAATAGACAATATCATGGCTAATGCAGAAAAAAGAGTGAAGAGAAAATATCTGCCATGTGATGTCTCACACCTGTAAATCCAATACTCAGGAGAGAGTCAGAAGGATCCCAAGCTCAAGACCAGCCTTGGATACATAACAAGCTCCTGCTTCACAATATCCTCTCATTAGTTTTACCTATTCATCAAACCCAGCTATGGGTCAGTGTAAAAATCTTTTCTGGAAGCCACAACCAAGAAACACTTCTCCAGCTCCTTACACTCAAGTGAAACTTTTATGTCACCAACAATGCAAAGAAATAAGGTTATAATAGTGTCCCCAATACCTACAGAAACAACAATACAGATAAGAAGTGCAGTGGTGCAGTAACCAGACTAAAGAGCTGCAAGAACCCACAGGCTGCAGAGATGGCTCATGGTATGAGAGCACATACTCTTCTCCCAAACACCCACATCTGGCAGTTCACGATGAACTGCTTGTAACTACTAGTCTAGGTGGATTGGACATAATGCCTCTTCAGGCACCAGCAGTAATGTACACATAGCCACACAGAGACATAGTCATAATTAAAAATAATAAAAATAAATCTTTAAAGGGGGAGCAGATCCCAGGCATCTGGGGTCTCTCTCTTCCTCATCTAACCTCCCAGCACTTTACTCAATACTTCAGCAATTGTACCTTAATTTGCACTGCTAAAGCTACTATAAGTATTATGCTCATAATGGATCAGCAACAGCTTACCCGTGATAGTACTCAAAAGAAAAATTAACCCAATCCCTCTAATGATAGTTATATGCACACTCAGTCATACAACTCCATCATGTAGATATATACATGAGCACAGAAAATTACATGTACTCAGAAATAAAGATGAACATATCTTGCAGTCATGGAGGAAAACCAGAAGTATGCTTTTGGAAAGTATATTTACCACTGGAGCTGGATGGCAAATTAAATCATGGAAAATGAATTAGCAGAGCACAGAACAACTCAATTCTCTCTCTCTCTCTCTCTCTCTCTCTCTCTCTCTCTCTCTCTCACACACACACACACACACACACACACACACGGAGACAGACAGACAGACAGAGAGACAGACAGAGAGAGACAAAGGGAGAGAGAAAGAGCCCAAGTCTAGCAATGGTTAAAAAAGAAGGAAATGATTTGGTAAAAGAACACCTTTACAAGTTGCCATTTCCTTAGGTTGGAAGATCTGGGACAATAAATGCACATGCCAGAAAGCTAACTTACAAGACCCAAATAAGCTCAAGAGCCAGAAAGAACTCAAAAAGACTCTCAAGAGTCAGTCACAGAAGTGACAAGTAAGTCTAAGGCCTCTCCAAAATAAAGACTGTTAAGGAAATAGCAAGTTAAAATGCAAACCTCAGGAAACAGTCTCATTCCACTGAGGAAAACAAAGCTGGGGAAGACAGGCTAGCAATAGCCCCAGAAAAAGAGCAGTCACAGGAATCAGGTTTCCACCACCACACTTGGCTCTTCACCATGGGTTCTGAATTTATTAGTCTCAAAAAAATTATTTAAGTCCAGAAAACAATGAGAACCTTAGGAATTGCCTGTAAGACTGGCTGTGGTGGCTCACACATTTAATCCCAGCACTCAGGAAGCAGAGGCAGGTGGATCTCTTGAGTTCCAGACCAGCCTAGTTTATAAAGAAAGAAATGATTTAGTAAAAGAACACCTCTACAAGTTCTAGGATAGCCAGGGCCACAGAGAGACATCTTGTCTCAAAAAACAAAAAAGAAAGAAAGAAAGAGAGAGAGAGAGAGAAAGAGAGAGAGAGAAAGAAAGAGAGAGACAAAGGAGATTGCCTTTAAGATGTAAAATGGAGATCACTATTTAACCTATTATCAAGTGCCTACTATCACAAAAGATTTCAAAAATAACATCTGCTCTCTGGTTAACTGCCAATTTAATCAAACAACAACAGCTTCTGATTAACATCTTTTTAGTTATTTAATTTAAAAAAATTATTATTACTGTTTTTTTATGGGTATGGGTATTTTGCTTGCATGTATATCTGTGTACCTCATGTGTTCAGTGCCCAAGGAAGCCAGAAGCAGGCTTTGATCCTCCAGAATTGGTGCTACACACAGTCATGAGCCACCATGTGTTGCTAGGACTTGAACTAGGGACCTCTGGAAAAGCAGTCAGTGCTCTTAACAACTGAGCCATCTCTCCAGTCACAACATCCTTTTAGTTTTATAAGTCTAATCCAATAAAAAAGAAGTTTTACAGAACAAATTTTCTTTTTCTTAAACTTTTTTTTTTTTTTTTTTTTTGGTTTTTCGAGACAGGGTTTCTCTGTATAGTCCTGGCTGTCCTGGAACTCACTCTGTAGACCAGGCTGGCCTCGAACTCAGAAATCCGCCTGCCTCTGCCTCCCAAGTGCTGGGATTAAAGGCGTGCGCCACCAACGCCCGGCCAAATTTTCTTTTTCAACAGTATTTATTATAGGAAAATACTAAAAGTTTGCATATCCCAACTACATGATCATAGTCCACAATGCTTAATGTAAGACATATCCAGATATATAAGATTTCCATAAATTTTAGAGCCATTACAAATTAAGTATTGAGGAACTATAGTCCTCATTTCAATGAATCCCCCCCACAAGTAATTTTGTTCTGCTGAGAGAGCACATAATCCACTCTTAAAATACTAAGAAGGAGATACAAGGTTCTTGAAAGTTACCATGAAAGGATCTTAAACAAAATCAGTTTTCTTGAGGGATGATGGCTCAATTCCATGATTTGCATTAAGGCCTGGGAGTTACAAAACTGATATCAGTTTGTGAAATTTCTTGATTCAAACAGTGAAGCTCTATAGATTTTTCTGAATATATATACAGTAATTCAATCAAAGACATTTTTAAAGGGGGCTGGAGAGATGGCTCAGTGGTCAATCTCTTGTTGCTCTTGAATGAACCAGAGTTTGGTTCCCAACATCCATATTAACCAATTCACAACTGCCTATAACTACAGTGCTAAGGTATACAATTACAGCAAGGCTGGCTGGCCCCCAGAAGTTTGTACACATATACACACTGACATACACAGGAATGCATGAAATAAAAAAAAAAATCATCATTTAAAAAGCTCTTTACCAGCCAGTCATGTTTTCTTTCCTAGTAAGGAATTACCTGTTGTCATAGAACCGTAACATGGCAGGATCAACAACCCATCTAGTGTGGTGTCTTGTACATCGTAATCATAGTCAACAGACTCCGCCATCTGAAAAAGCAACTCGCAACTCTTCTCTATCTCAAACTGGCCTGAAAGGAGAAGTTAGAACACTTGGGGAATTGAACTTCAAATTTTAAAGACTATTTTAAAGTTCAGTTTAAAATTAGTTTTTGGTTTTTTTTTTTAATTCTAAGTCATTCTTTTGATCTAAAGAAGAAAAGCATGTAGGATATGCCCAATCTCAACAACAAAATTTAAGCAGACATATGTTTCTGATTTCCAAACAAACAAAAATGTCTATCATCTTCAAGCCTTTCATGCTATTAATACCAAGTTAGAGGAGGATTGAATTACGCACACACAAAGGAAACTAGTATAGGAAATACTGAATCCAGGTACAACTCAAAAACTTGAATTTAACTTCCAAAAGGCAAAGACATAGTTTAAATATCTCATTTCAGACATCAACAATGAAATGCTTCATCCTGCTCAGAAGCAGCTAGTTACAAAGGTTCACTGCTCTTGGATGTAACTCTTCTATTTTTGACCCCCAAAAGCTTCCACAAGCTTGTCTGTAATGCATGGATTCCACACCTTAACAATACTGCCATCTCACCACTTCAAGAAATGACAGTTGGGATGTCATTTGAATAACAGAATTAATTACTCAGAACTAGGTTTATTTAGCCAAATTAGAGCTCTGTGTGCAGTAGGTAAAAGACCAAAACAAAACCCCACTTTGCAGAGTTAATTTCTTTCCGTGAAAGGGCAGGGGCAGTGTGGTTCCCAATGTGCTTATTGGTAATCCTGATAGTCTGTGTACCTGTTATCTAACAAAGAATCATAAAAAGATAGGGCAACAGCTGAACAGAGTTCACACGTCCTAGGAGAAGTATCAGTCTATTCTAGTGTCGTATTTCCTACACACAAAAAGAAGACATTAACCAGGCACAGTGGTGTGTTCCTGTTCTCTCAGAATGGCCTGGGCAATATATCAAGAAAGACCTTGTCTCAAAAACCACAAAATCATTTTATTTACTTATTTATTGATCTATTGAGTGTTATTTGTTGTTGTGCCTTCTTGTTTTTGAACAGGGTCTTATCATATAGCCCAAGCTAATCTTGAACTACACACCACTATCTATCCTAGAACTTGCAGTAATCCTCCTGCCTCAGGCTCCAGAGTTCTAATGTTAGCAGCATCCACCACTATATCTGGCTTACAAATAACAGACATTATTAAACCTAGTAGGGAATGCTCACCAGTCAGAAAAACTAAGATGTCTCCAGCCATTTCATTCAAATGAATATCCATGGTCACTTTCACAATCTAAAGCAAGCAAGCAAACAAACAAACAAACAAACAAAAAAACACAAAAAATGATATGCAGGTATAACATACTCATCCCATGACTACCATATCCCCATGCTCAACAAAAAAATAAAAAAATTAAAAAAATAAAAACATTCAGTAAGGCTCCCAAAAGTCCTAGCATTCATTAAGGCTACTGATAAAATACAGTAAGGGCAGCCAGGTGACTCGCAGGGTAAGGTGCTTGCCACAGAAGCTTGATGACCTGTGTTTAATCTCTAGACCCACATAAAGGTAGATGGAGACAACAAAGGCTACAGGGTTGTCATCTGACCTTCATATGCATGCCATTGCATATATAAACATCCCCCCAACACATTATACATATACTATAATAAATGAAATTATAAAAACAAAATAAATTACCAAATTACCCAAGTAAATGAAATCTCACACATAAAAGATAAAAGGAGATTGCAAAGTAATACCGCTTGAATATATGCAGTATTTTCTCTGTCTCGTGGGCCAATCAAATTGCAGAATTTCTCTCTGACTGGATAGAGTCTTCCAGGTATATCAAATATGGGGCAATTTCCAAAGAATGCAGAGAGCTTGGCTAGCTCCATAGTTGCTGACATCACCACCACCTTTAAATGCTCTTTCCTGTTAGGAGACTTATCCTGAAACAGCTTCTTCAGTAAACCAAATAAGATATCCTGAAAGGAAAAGCTAGTAAGCCACAAATGCTAGCATTTTATTATTTTATTTATTTAATATCTATCTATCTATCTATCTATCTATCTATCTATCTATCTTTGAAGCCTGGTCTCACTGTATAAATCTGTTTGGCTTAGAACTCACTAAGTAAACCAGGCTGGCCCTCAACTCACAGAGATCTGCCTGCCTCTATTTCCTGAGTACTAAGAATATTTATTTTTAAGACAGTTTCAAGTAGCACAGAGCTGGCCTGAAACTAATATGTAGTCAAGGAGGACCTTGAACTTCTAATCCTCCTGCTTCCACTTCAAGAGTACTGGAATTAAAGGAATGTATGACCCAACTATACCAGCATTTCTGTGATGTTGAGGATCACACCCAGGGCTTTATATATGCTAGGCAGCCACTCTATCAACTTAGCTACATCCGCAGCCCATGTAACTCATTTTGTTTGTTGAGAAGAAGTCTCGTATGTAGCATGGGTTGGGCTGGAACTCCTCTATAGACACTGGCCTCAAACTCTTAGAGATCTGCCTGCCTCTGACTCCTGACTCTGGGGTTAAATGCGTATGCCTCCATGTCAGCCCTGACCTAGTCAAAATATTAAACTATTTAAGCTATTAAGCTATTATAACCAAGGGATTTCTAGTTCAACAGATTAAAATGTAAGAGAAGGCAATTCTCCACACAGGAAAAAGCTACCTCAAATGAACTTCTCATTAATTAATTAAAAATAAATAAATAACTATATAAATAAATAAAAATAACTCACTGTAGTTAAAGTTCTTTCATGGGCTTCATCCAAAATAATGACACTGAATTTGTTAAGATTTGGATCTCCCAAAATATGTTTGAGTAAACATCCATCAGTCATGTATTTGATTGCTGTTTCCTAATGTGTAAAAGCAGAGGACATCAACTTGTAGCATCACAAAACTTTACCATGATTCAACTAATTCTCTACTCCCAAATGCATAGATCAAATCACCAAGATCTACATAAAAGAGAACATAAAACTGTGTAACAAGGATGGTTGGTTAACTATAAAACATGTCACTTATACAGACAGGAACTAAGGGAGTGAAGTGTCCTGAGATAGAACAAATTGCCACTAAGAAGATACAAAGAGGTGTGTGGAATGTAGCAAGATAAATACTTACAGACAAGATAACAGGGATACTTCAGTGGCAGAGTGCTTCTCTAGCATGCACAGGCCCTAGGTTCTATCTGCCGCATGACAAACAAACTAAAATAAAAAACTTCACTAACTTTGGTATTAAGTTGCCAAGTTATCCACTGACTTCAAGGACACTAAGACACAACACTGAATATGCTGGCTAGTTTTTTATCAACGTGATATGAAGTGCAGCCACCCGGGAAATGGGATCCTCAACTGAGAAACTGTCTTCAAAGATTAGCCTCTGGGTATGTCTGTAGGCATTTTCTTGATTAATGATTGATGTGAACAGTGCCCTCCTGGGACTCGTGGTCCTAGGTAGTTCTATGAGAAAGAAAACTGAGGAAACCATGGAAAGCAAGCTAGTCAACACTACTCTGTGGGCTGCTTCTTTCCTGCATCTAGGTTCCTGCTTTGGTTTTCCCTTAAAGATGTGCTGTAGTCTATAAGACAAATAAACTCTTTCCTCCCCAAGTTAGTTTTAGTTGGTGTTTTATCTCAGTAAAGAAAAACAAACTAATACACTGGATAGACTCTGGAAACAGCCAAGTGTGATGCAAAAGTCACAAGGTAAAACTACTATGTCATTCCACTTGGATACGTTAACTAAGCATCTTTATAGAGAGAGACCAGACCTACAAGGACTGAATACAATTTCTGTTCGAGATGTTTTAATTAAAAGTTCTGAAAACAACAGTGATAATTACACAACATTGAAAACTGTGACTGTATCTGCTGGTATTGAATTGCACACTTAAAATGGTTAAAATGGTAAGGTTTATAATATATACATTTTATTACAACAAAACAAAGTTTAAATATGAATGCAACCAAACTGAGGCTGCAGAGATGGACCACTGTTTAAGATCACTTGCTGCTCTGCAGACGGTAATGTTTTGGTTCCCTGCACCCACATGGCAATTCACAACCAACTATTAACTCCAATCCTAGGAAACCCAATGCCCTTTTCTGGCTTTCTCAGGCACCAGGCATGCATATACACAGACATACATGCAGACAAAAACACCCAAACATAAAATTTTAAAGAAATAAATTTCCTTTAAAATTTTAAAGTAATAAATATTTAAGTTCATTTACTTTTTGTGTATAAGTGTGTGTGCACCATGTGCACCTGGTGGATGCCCTGGAACGAGGGTCATGGATGGCTGTGAGCCATTACATGCATGCTGGGAATTGAACCCAGGCCCTTTGCAAGAGTAACAAGTACTCTTAGCTACCAAGCCATCTCTCCAGCCCCTAGTAACAAATAATTTAAAAAAAAAATTCAACCAGCCGGGCGGTGGTGGCGCACGCCTTTAATCCCAGCACTTGGGAGGCAGAGGCTGAGTTCGAGGCCAGCCTGGTCTACAGAGTGAGTTCCACGACAGCCAGGACTATACAGAGAAACCCTGTCTCGAAAAACCAAAAGAAAAACAAAAACAAAACAAAACAAATTAAAAAAAATTCAACCAACATGTCAAGGAACCTATGATTAAAAAAAAAAAGTACGTCAATAAAAAGTAATTCCAGGCAGGAATCTAAATCTTAGGCTAGAACAAGGAAGTAGGCTTCAGACATGAAAATGACTTTGGGTTAGGACAGGAAAGTTGGCTCAGATATTTTGGTCATCCTGATAAGCTCTTAGAAACAGTGATCATGGGCATCATCATGGAACTTTGTTTATTGCCTTGTTTGTTCCCTGACTATTTGCATCTACTGTATTGCTAGTTCCTCAACCTAGAACTTACCTTTATACTTGCATATAATTAAAATGGTATAAAAGCAAAAAGGAGCAGGGGGGATGGGATAGGGATTTCTAGGGAGGGGAAATGGGGAAAGGGGAATGGCATCTGAATATATATATATAGTCTATCCAAACTACATATATTAGAAAATTTGTTAATGTGTCACTTAGTTATTATGGTTATTATTATGAAATGCATAGTAATTTTTTTTTTTTTTTTTTTTTTTTTGGTTTTTTTCGAGACAGGGTTTCTCTGTGTAGCCCTGGCTGTCCTGGAACTCACTCTGTAGATCAGGCTGGCCTCAAACTCAGAAATCCACCTGCCTCTGCCTCCCAAGTGCTGGGATTAAAGGCGTGCGCCACCACCGCCCGGCCAAGTAAACTTTTTAAGGGTTGCAAAAGCTGTTACTTTCAAATGGTTTAGCATATATATGTGTATATATACATATATATCACATGTTTTAGATGCAAACATATGCATATTCATCTGGGTAGATCAGTTTATCATAGTGCTCACTGTTACATCTAGTACAGAGAATATAGGTGTTTCTTGCAGTATTTTATATGAGTTTACATGTTCTTATAATAAAAGATGGAAAAGCCAGTTTTAAAAAAAAGGAAAACACTGATCTTGCTCTCTTATCTCTTGATCTCTTGTTCTTACTCTGTCCCCTCGCCCCTTCCCATTCCCTTCCCCCTCTCTCCACGTGCTCATGGCCAGCCTCTGCTCCTCTACTTCTCTTTCTCCTCTCTCTCTCTCTCTCTCTCTCTCTCTCTCTCTCTGCCTTTACTACCCTCTTAACTCCCCTCCCCATGCCCTGAATAAACTCTATTCTATACTTTAAAAAAAAACAAAAAGAAAAAAGAAAAAAGAAAAACAAACATTAACATTGTCATGGTTTGAATATGCTTGGTCCAAGGAGTGGTATTATTTGGAGGTGTGAACTTCTTGGAGTAGGTGTGTCATTGTGGGTGTGAGCTTTAAGACCCTCATCCTAGCTCCCTGAAGTCATTCTTCTCCTAGCTGCCTTGTGAACAAGAAGAGAAACTCCTCCAGCCCCATGTCTGCCTGGATGCTGCCATGTTCCTACTTTGAACTGAACCTTTGAGCCTATAAGCCAGCCCCAATTAAATATTGTTCTTTATAAGTGTCACCTCCATCATGGTATCTCTTCACAGCAGTAAAACCCTAACTAAGACAAACATCATCTGATAATGGATAAACTAGTTGAGGGTGGAGAAATAAAGAATCAGGTACCAGTAAGATAAAGCCTTAAGAATATCCAACAAAAATTAACTCTAGGTGCTAGAGAGATGCCTTGGTGGTTGGAACATTTGCTGCCTTTTTTCAGAGGATGAGGATTCAGTTCCCAGCACCTATAAGGTAGCTTACAACCATCTGTAATTCTAGTTGTAGGGTATCTAGGATCCTTTTCTAAAACTCCTCGGGTAGCAGGCATGGTGTACAAAGACACTGACAGGCAAAACACTTATGTTCATAAAAAGTAAAAACAAAACAAAACACACAAACAAACTAAACTATTCTATGTGGATTCTAGGGATTGAACTCAGGACCTCGTGCTTGCCAGGCAGGCACTTTACCAAGCTATCTCCCAGGCCATGTCCTATAACCCCAACTCCTTTAAAAAATTTTTTTTCTAGCCTACTTGGGTAGTTCCAGGCCAGTGAGAGACCTTAGCTCAAAAACAAAAACCAGTTGGGCAGTGGTAGCGCACGCCTTCAATCCAGCACTTGGGAGGCAGAGGCAGGCAGATTTCTGAGTTTGAGGCCAGCCTGGTCTACAGAGTGAGTTCCAGGACAGCCAGGGCTACACAGAGAAACCCTGTCTTGAAAAACCAAAAAAAAACCAAAAAAACAAAAAACAAACAATAAATCACACACATGGTACTTGGATGACAACACTAGAAGTTGTCCTCTGGTCTCAATACATATGTGCATATACAAGATCACAGAAAGACACACATATGCGCTGGGGTGTAAGTTTGTAGTATTTTAAATGTATACTAGTAAACTTTTATACCTTGGAACTGCAATCATCAAAACGAACTTGGTATCCTACTTTAGATCCCAAAGTGCATTTCATTTCTTCAGCAACCCTCTGAGCAACTGATATGGCAGCTACTTTTCGTGGCTGAGTCACACCGATCATACCATATTGTGAAAACCCTATTAAAACCAGAAATATAAACACAAAGTTTACTTAGCAATTATTTCTTCCTACTGAACTAAAATTAAAACTGTTCCTAGTCTATCAATACAAAGGTATGTTTTCAAAAGAAAACCCTACAGCAACATACTGCAGTACATTTGCATCAAAAAAAATCTTACTATTAATTTAAAATAGAAATGCATATTCATAGACCAAAAAGATAGTTCAGTAGGTAAACATGCTTACCTGATGGCCTGAGTTCCACCCCAGATCCTACATTGGTAGGAGAGAACTGACTCCCTAAAGTTATCCTCTGACTTCTACATGCACTGTGTCCCATATGTCCCTATACACACATATATAGATAGTATATAAAAGGAAATTAAAAAAAAAACATAGCCATTCTAAATATACATGTTAATTAGGTTTGAGGTTTTTATTTTTCAAATTTTAAAAGCATTTAAAGAATAAGCCGAGAATTCTGAAAGTTTAGTTTCTTTGTTTTACTTTTTGACAAGATCTTATTTGTCTACCATATTAGCTTCAGACTCCTGGGCTCTACTCATCTTCTGCCTCCCAAGTAGCTAGTACTATGGGCATAAGTACTGCACCTGGCTTAAGCCAAGGACAGTAAAACTGAAATGCAAAAAACTCCACATTTCCTAAACTTTTCTTTGCCACAGAAGTAAAACTGGATGTAAACATACCACTTTTGCGTAAATTTTTGTAGACATTTTAACATTTTAACATCACAAATGGTGATGTATTGTACAGTTGGTAGCACTTTCTTTCTTAATGGTATGTAAAATAACTGTATGCCTTAACAGATGATGTCAAATTAGGATGGATGCATCAGATTAGGTTACTATGAGGGCAAGGCATGATAAAGGCTAGCTCCAATAACATATGCAGACCATTCTCAAAGAAAATTTAAAAATTTCCCAGGCAATGGTAACATACACCTTTAATCCCAGAACTCAGGAGTCACAGGCAGGTGTGGCTCTCTGAGTTCCACAGTAGCCAGGGCTACACAGGGAAACCCTGTCTTAGAAAAAAAGAAAAAAAAACTTAAAAATTCAAAGGATGTTTTTATTTATGTATAGTGTGTATATCTCTGTATTTGAATGTGCACATTCAGGTCCCTAAAAGTCTAGAAGAGGGTGTCAGAATCCCCCAAACTAGAGTTATAAGTGGTTGTGAACTGCCAATGTAGGTGCTGGGAACAAAAATTTAGTCCTCTGAAAGAGCAGCAAGAACTTTCATCTGCTGAACTATCTCTCTAGCACCCCCAAAATTAACTTTTATTTTAATATGAATCATATATAAAACAATTTTCTCTTTTCCAAACTTATGAAAGAGAATGTTGTCACACTGATAAGACAGACACTTTATTGGTGATTTGTTTGCTTGATTCTGGTAGAATCTGAAAATATTTGCCTGATAAAGGTCTGGAGGAAGAATAAATAAAATGTCAGCAACAGCAGGGTAGTAGTGGTGCATGCCTTTAATCCCAGCACTCAAGAAGCAGAGGCAGGTGCATTCCAGGACAGCCTGAGTTCGAGGCCAGCCTGGTCTACAGAGTGAGTTCCAGGACAGCCAGTGCTACACTGAGAAACCCTGTCTCAAAAGACCACCACTAACAACAAAAATGTGTCAGCAACAGAAATAAACTATCCTTTCCACTTCATCGTTGTTTCAGCTCTCACTGGCTAACAAGATAACCTTATCCTAAAAAAGAAAATTAACATCCTTTTATTTTTCCTCCTTATCATATAAACATAGCTGGCCTGGAACTCACTCTATAAAATTATGTTAGCCTCAAAATTCACAGGTGCTCCTGACTCTGCCTACCAAGGGCTGGGATGAAAAGTGTGTACCATCACAATCAGCCCCCTTCTTCTCGTATTATTATTATTTTAATATTATTACAGTAATTTAAAATGTTACCAGAAAGACAAGGAGACATAGGGAAGTTAAGGATCTGGAAAAGCAGCAGGCTGGAGAGGTGGCTCTGTGGTTAAGAGCACTGACTGCTCTTCCTAGAGGTCCTGAGTTCAATTCCCAGCAACCACATGGTGGCTCACAACCATCTGTAAAGGAATCTGATGCCCTCTTCTGGTGTGTCTGATTTTAGCTATAGTGTACTCATATAAGTAAAATAAATAAATAAATCTTAAAAAAAAAAAAAAAAAAGGAAAGGATCTGGAAAAGCAAGGCAGCAACGGGCATTTGCACACTACAGTACTTTTATTAAACCTAATTAAAGTTTTCTCTCTTCAGTGCTTCCAGCTTTATCCAAGAATAAAATTACCTGCTTCATAAAGGTATTTAGGGAGTTGAGTTGTTTTACCACTTCCGGTATTTCCAGTAACGATGAGGAAAGAATTGTCCCTCACAGCTTGAATGAGCTTTTTTCTTTGTTTCTGAATAGGAAACGTTGGGGTTGTTCCTCCCTCCTGTGATGTGCATCCTTTCTCTTCTGTAACAACACAAAACCAACTGTGCAATTAAAACACCTGAGAATATCTCTCTGACAATTTCTCAGACCTGAAAGAAGAATGCACAGGAATCACACAACCGGAAAGATCAATCTGTGACTTTTCAGTTACATCAACCATGTACAAATCACACGTGAAAGTTTATAAACTCAGAATAACTTTTTGGTAAAAATCAAACAACTTCAACATTGTTGATGTGTAACTCTCCATACTTGACAAAGTCAGTCGAGCACAAGGCAATGTGTATGTATGCATACCTACCTAGAAGTTCTAAACTCAATTTTATTAAACAATAGACCAAAAACCTGAGCACAGCGGAACAACTCTTGAGAAGAATAAGAAGCCACCTGTATTTGCTTCTGATTCACAGTTCAAGTTAGGTCCCTGTTCAGAGTGACTGATATCCCAGAAGGCCAAGTGGTGGGTAACCATGGAAACTGGCTCCTGGAAACGGGCTCCCTTCATACCGTACCCAAAGGCAGGCTGGCGGCCCGACGAAGGGGAGGGGGATGAACGGGTAGAGAACAAAGGCTTTATGAGGCTGTAGAACAGCAAAAGGCTTTTGGGCGTTCGGGTCCACTTTCTTGCCCTCCCGCGAGGTTCTCACCCAACTTGGGTTTGGGACCGCCCCCTTCTAAGCCAAAGTGCTCACTGGGCGCAAAGTTCGCTGTCAGGCTTAAAAGACCAAAAAGAACATCTAAGCTTCCTCCCCACCTCCTCTGCCACCCACAGATGTACTTTTCGCCCCGCAAATAACTCCCGCCGGCTGCCACAGCGTCCCGCGGACCGCACCTCTGTCAGCGATGCGAACAGCTGATGGCCGCTCTTCCTGGAGCTCTATTGGCCGCTCGCCCTCCTCCTGCCGCCTTGGCGCCCTGCCCGCGACGGCGGGAAACCGGGACATAGACCCGGTCCGGAGAAGAAGCGAGCACGTCCACGGAACCGAGGAGATGGGAGGGGAAAGACGAGGGCGCGCCCTGATGACGTAGGGGTGTTTACTTCCGCGCGTGCGACTGGCTGCGAGGGGTAGGGGAGCGGCTCGATGACGTGGCGGCGTCTGCTTGGACGCGCACTGACCCGCGCTCCTGGGGGCCCCGAGGCCCCACCCCCGAAGAGTCCCGCCCACCTGCCACGTGCCTCTGCCAGCCTCGAAGTCACACCAGAAGATCAGTTCAGGTTGTTCAAGTGTGAAATATGGCAGTGCAACACGTCCTTTAGGTGCCACAGCATCTCCACAAGGCTTGTCTATCTCCAGACACACAAGTTGAAATGACCCTTTCCCTGGAGCCGAAGCTGTCCTACAATGTGACCTTGGGCAACTCACTTCCCTATCTCCCTATCAAGACGTGTAGTTACTGAGTTGCCCAGCAACTTGTACTTCTGTAGTGTTCAAAACTTAGATTGCCATGCTTTTTCACTTCCTTCCTGGAACCCTTCACTTACACTTATTTGCATATTTTCCATACCCTCCAAGAAGCTAGGATGGGCCAAAAGAGAAAGACTTTATAAACTCTATTCTTTGTACACCCAGCAGGGAGCAGTGATTGGAGGTGGACAATGGGATTTGTTGAGCATAGATGAGTGATAACATCTGTTTGAAGATAAGCTGACTTTTAATGGAAGTCTATTCCTTAGGAAACACAACTGCTACAGCTACCCGAGTACTATGATTACAGATATATGGCATCATATCCATTTGCTCCTTGCACTTTTCAGTAGTTCCTGCTGTTAAAATTAATCACAGTTTACAGGAAGGCAACAAGTGATTCTACAGATACATTCTATCTGAGGTGGTGTGGTTTATTTGTTTATTTTTAAAGGTATATTGGGGACTTGGTGTATAGTTCAGTGGTATTATGTACTATATGGGAGGCCCTGGGATTCAATACCCAATACAACACAAACTTTGTCAAAGCTGAGTGTGGTGCCTTGTACCCATGGTCCCAACACTTGGGAGGCAGAGGCAGAAGAATTACTGTGAGTTCCAGGTTACCACCGGGGTAATTCTGTGACCCTGTCTCAGAAGAGGAGGTGAATAAAGGGGAGAGGGAGAAAGAAGGGAAGGTGAGGGAAGGGGAGAGGAACAGATGAGAAGGAAGAAAGAAAAAAGGAGGGAGAGAGGGAGGGAGGAAGGAGGAGAAAAAGGAAGGGAAGGAGGGAAAGAAGAGGACTCTTGGACTAGTCCTTCAGTGATACTAGCAGATTCTCTAACTTGAGTTAATTGTAAAAAAAAAAAAAAAAAAAAAAAGTGAAAAAAACTAATTCTTGCACTTAAATCACTATGTAGCCAAGGTTACCCTAGAACTCATGACCTTCCTGCCTCAGCTACCCGAGTATTATGATTACAGATATATGGCATCATATCCATTTGCTCCTTGCACTTTTCAATAGTTCCTGCTGTTAAAATTAATCACAGTTTACAGGAAGACAACATAAAACTATCATTCACCTATCAACCCAAGGCCCTTACTCTTATCTGGAAAAGATATAAGATGTTATTAGAATCCAAGACTTTGCTTTAAAATGTATATGTATTCACCCCTTTTCAATGGAACTGAATGACAACTCCTTTAATGCAAGTTTATCAGATTTTGAATGCTAGCAAAATCAGATGTAACTGACGGCTGGGGCACTACAGAAATAACCCTAGTAATAGAAGAACATTTTAGATTTCTCCAAAACATTAAAACCATCTCTAAAACTTCTGATTCTATTAGCAATTCAAACTATTTTGTCAGAAAAGATCAAAATATACAATTGTAGTAAGGCCATGAAGATATTGGTGACCTGTGTATCTGAGCAATGGACCAGCAATTCCACAATGTCACTTTCTAAGAAAATAAGCAGAATCATTTCAAATCAATAATTGTGATGATTTACTAAACAATTTGTATCTAAATGATTAAGATAAAGTATTTGACAAAGTAGTTTTGGACAAAGTTTCACTATATAGCCCTGGATGGCCTGAAACTCAATAAGTAGATCAGGATAGCTTTGAACTCCAGAAGTTTGCCTGCTCAGGGATATGGGATTAAAGGTTACTATTCTCTGGTTTTCACAAGTGAGAAAGAAATTTCTGAAACTTTCTCTTGGTGATAAAAAAGAGAGATAAGAAACCTCATAATCATACTATCCAATACTGGAATGAGAAGTGGAATTATCTAAATGAGGAGTTTCTTTCAGTGGGTGTAACTCTTAGAGTTGACTCTATTCTATGAGAACCACCTAGTAAACTATCCAGAATAAAACTGGAAGCTAAGCATGAAGGAAAACAAAGTCAAGGAGTCCAGATGGTAGCACTATCCTACGAAGGTTTTCCCAACCTTGGCCACATAAAATATATTACTTAAATGACCTAGTGATATTGCTAGTATTTCTAGACCATTGAACTAACAAATTACAATAGCAAACAGAATACAAACACAGAGTAAAAATGGAAAATGTGTGGGCTAAATTTTGGAAGAAAGGTAAGTATCCCCAACATTGAATTTATGTTGCTACCTCTGAATCAGAAGGAAGATTACAAGTGATAAGTAAAGGTTAAGAAGTATGGATTACACCTTGCTGCTGTTGCTTCAATGAGCAGTCTTCCAAATTGTTCTCGATTCCAAGCAATCTATTTCTGAGCATCGAGGGCTCAACTGTAAAGACTTCCAAAACGACGAAATAATGTGATTACATCATCTTTGAGAAAGAAAGCAAAATATAGGGTCCCTGTTGTGATGGTTAAAGGGCCCTTCTGTTATTACCTACTGGATTGCATCATGCAACACATGTGCATACTTACCCATCACCCCAGCCACATACACATTGTACACACACACACAATAATAAATAATAAAATATTGTGAAGTAAAACCAACACATGAAGCAAAAATCTCATATGTTGTTTATATAATAATAAGCATAATTATGAACACTAGACACGTGATAATGTCAGAGACCTAAGAACAGAACATGATGACTCGTGGCTCATAGAAAGACTGAACAGTAGTATCACAGCGCATGGATTCTTTTTAACTCATGAATCCGATTAAAGTGAGAATTGCTTTGGTCTCATGAAGAAAAGCAGACAGAATCCATATTGTACATGGATGGAAAGAGAATTGCAACACAAATTGAGAATGTACTTGATGAGCTTGTCAATCACTGGTTCGGATGGATGAAGATGAGTGAAAGGAGAGAACAGATGGCAGAGACACCACGGACTCAATGTACGTGTTAGGAAAAGACTGGGACAGGGCATGGTGGCGCATGCCTTTGATCTCAGCTCTTGGATGCAGAGGGAGGAGGATCACTGTGAGTTTGAGGCCAGCCTGGTCTACACTGTAACCAAGTAACAAGCCAATGGGGCTACATAGTGAGACCCTGACTCAAAAAGAAGGACTTGGCCAATGAAATTACCTAGGACATAATTGAACATGTTTAGGGGCATTGTAACATGGGCATTGAAGAGGCCACATTTTAAGAATCGTTAAGATTAGTATTTTAAATTTACATTTTGGACAAATTTTAGTCCTTAAATATCAATTGATTCTCTGTGTTTTCCTTTCCCTTCTTTATTTGGCTGGTAAAGTGAGGCCTTTCTTCCCAGCTCTCACCAAGGCAAAAACAAAGATCCAAGGATATTCCTGAGCAAAGGGCTACACTGGAGCCTCCTGTGCTTGCTTACTTCTCTTTGATAGCAGCAGGGTTTGAGGGGAAAGCAAAGAGAAGGGAGGTGTAATGAGGCAAGGATTGGGAGAAAGGACAAAGCACTGGGGCTAGAACAGGAATGTTCAGTGTGGCTGGAAAAGATCTCTCGGAAGGGATGAGAAAACAAGGGTTCTCAGATGTAGTTTTCTTTCATTTAAAAGTAATCGAGGAGTCAGTAAGGTGGCTCACCTGTATGTGGTGGTTGTGTAGAGAATACATAGTATCCGGAAGACATTCTGAGGAACACAATGGAGCTAAAATGAGGGGGAAGCTTTTTGTAGCTAGTGACAAATGAACTAAGCCTTGGAAGTCAATCAGGCTCCAATAAATGCTAGAGAAAGCTTCAAGACAGAGCAAAATACAAAGGTACCACTAGATCAAAATACTACTAATTAAGGATTTTTGAGAAAGATGAAAAATGAATATTTTGTCTCTAGCTATGGTCTCTGTAAATCTTGCAGTTGCCTGAAGGTGGCAAGCTGGGTTTATTTGAGAAACTTCAATATAAAGATTATTTAAAAGAACAATTAAACAGTACTATTTCTCTAAAACTAAGCACCTTTCAATTATTACAAATCAAAAAAGTGAAAAAATTGGAAAATAAGTAATCATTTTTAAGAAGTTTGTTTTGAGATAAGGTCTAACTATGTAGTCCAGCCTGTCCTGGAACTCACTATATAGACCAGACTGGCTTCAAACTCACAGAGATCTGCCTGCCTCTGCCTCTGCCTCCTGAGTGCTGGAATTAAGGGCATGAACTACCACATGAACAAAAAATATTGTTTAAATTTTGTACATATTTAATATAGGCGTATTTTGTAGTGCAACTAACTGCTTTCCATTGTAATATTTTAATTAGTATTATCCTTTTTGGCTTTTTGATTGTAACACAATTTCTTTGTAGGAGAAAAAAGAAAGCTGACAAGTATAAGTGTTTACTTTATTAAAATCTATGCTAAGCATTATTAAAAGTCTTATATTGAATGGTCAGTTTTAGTAGATATATTATTTATTTCTCTATTTATTAAAGATATTGCAGCCAGGCAGTGGTAGCACAAGCCTTTAATCCCAGCACTTGGGAGGCAGAGGCAGGTGGATCTCTGAATTTGAGGCCAGCCTGGTCTACAGAGTGAGTTCCAGGATAGCCAAGGTGACAAGGTGACACAAAGGTGAAAGAAAGAGAGAGAGAGAGAGAGAGAGAGAGAGAGAGAGAGAGAGAGAGAGAAGAAGAAGAAGAAGAAGAAGAAGAAGAAGAAGAAGAAGAAGAAGAAGAAGAAGAAGAAAGGAAGGAAGGAAGGAGGGAAGGAAGGATATAATTTGCAAATATAATTCTAGTGGGTATTTTTGTGAATTGTGTCATGTATATTTAGTTGTGTGACCAAGGTCATCAATAAGATATAAAACAGAAGCACGTAGGTAGCTCAGCAGGTAAAGCATCTGCCACAAGCCCAGCGACCTGAGGTCCATTCCTGAAACCCACATAGTGAAAGAAGACAGTGTCTCAGGTTGTCCTACAACATCCATACCTTTGGTAGCATGTGTACACTCACATATATATTCATCTACACAAATACACAAATAAAAAAATTAAAAATGCAAAATAGTTTCATCATTTGATAGATTCTTTAATTATTTTTAATTATGCATATGTATGTATGTCTATGTGTGGGTATGTGAACATGACATGAGTGTAGGTGTCTGAGAAGGAGAGAATCTTGTTTTAATAATGTCACTTCAGAGGGCCCACTAAGAACTACCAGGCCACATGCATGCTACTCTGTTGCAGAGACATAGCTGACCCTGAAATTCTACATGTTGTTGAGGGCTCCTCTCTCCTCAACCTCTTCAGGTCACAAACCCTTCTAAACAACTGAACATGGTTTTGAACAAGAGGAGGGCTGAGGAAGGAAAATGTAAACACTTCACACTTAAAAGGAAATGTAGCCCTCAAAAAATGAACTACTTATTTGAACTAAAAATGGTTGTTATCTTAAATGGACAAGACTTTTTCCTTCTCATTATGGAGCAAAGGGGGAGCATGCAAGTAAAAAGAGGTCCATCTAAGAAAATAAAATAGGCAGTAATTTCTTTGTGTATTGGAATTATAATGTGGGTACATTTCAGAGCCAGATACATACGAATGTGTGTGGGCCTGGATCCAAGTTAAAGCATCTTATGAAAGGATTCTGTCTCCCAAGACTAAGTTCTCAACACAAAGGAGATTTATCTGCTGCAGAGGGGAAAAGGGTAGGGAATAAGAAACAAAGGCAGGAGATAGAGGATATGGGAGAAGGCAAGGGGACAGGGAGAGGGGGAAGGAGTATTTGTCCCAGGGAGTTTGAGGGATGAGATGATGCAGGACTGCTTCTAGATGGAGAGGAGACAGATGTGGCCCATAGGAAAATGGAGTTTATAAAGGTAAAAAGGGAAACCCAATGTTAAAATGATGTTAAAATGAAGTGTTATTTAACTTTCTTCTTCTTCTTCTTCTTCTTCTTCTTCTTCTTCTTCTTCTTCTTCTTCTTCTTCTTTTCTTTCTTTCTTTCTTTCTTTCTTTCTTTTCTTCTTCTCCTTTTCTTCCTTCTTCCTCTCCTCCTCCTCTTCCTCTTCTTCTTCATCATTTTTTAAAATTTACTTTACATCCTGATCGCTCCCCCACCACTCCAGGTCCCCCTTCACATTGTCCCCCCCCTTCTCCTCTGAGAGGGCAGAGCCTCTTCTCCCTGAGCATCTCGCCCCCTTCCCCCAGCACATCAAGTCACTGCAGGGCTAGGCACATCCTCTCCCACTGAGACCAGACAATGTAATCCTGTTGGGAGAACATAGTCCAGACAGGCAATAGCTTTAGGGATATCCACCCCACCACCCCCCACCACCACATCCAGTCGTTGGGAGGACGAGTCTAATTTTAATTGGGCATGTTAATTAGGTGAGCCAAAGGGGGCTTTTGATTGCTGGACTTCAATACTTTAATAGCAGAACCTTGGTAGTCAGCCTCAGAGGAAGTGGCCAAATAAGGGAATAGACATTGGTGGCTCGCTTTAAGAATGTAATCTAATAGTTTTTAGTGAGGCAGAGGAAATGAGGGAAAGAGAAAGGTCTGCCAGAGCCATTTTTGTCATGCTCAGGCTAGCTAGAGTCCCTTCACTGGGTGTGTCCCTGTGCACATTTGTGGTGCATACATGTAGAGCCTAGGGACAGCCTCTGTGTCTTTCCTTAGGCACTACCCACCTTTGCTTTGAGATAGAGTTTTTCACCCAAGAACTCACTAAATATGAGCCATAGGACATGTCTGTCTCTCCAATCAAGGCACCGACCCCGGCAGCTGTGTATTTTCACATGGGTCAATAGACACTCTGGTCTTGCAAGCACTTTATTAATTTTGACTTTGTCATACACATTTTTACCAGATTATTGTTCCTGGTTTTCTCCTCCTGATGTTAATACTCTTTCTTAATTTGCTTATATTATTTCCCTTTTGAAATGAACTATGGTCCCCGATGTACTGACCAAGAAGAATCCAGACATGGTATCTGCTGTGTATTCTGGACACGGTTGGTATAAAGCGTATGCAAGAGTCAGTAAAATTAAGAAAAGATTCATTTC
The DNA here is from genome assembly GCA_021653895.1 of Mastomys natalensis. Taxonomy (NCBI): domain Eukaryota; kingdom Metazoa; phylum Chordata; class Mammalia; order Rodentia; family Muridae; genus Mastomys; species Mastomys natalensis. The sequence continues at coordinate 709,780 of JAJTUV010000028.1, forward strand.
TTTGTCATCACAAGAAAATGCCTACCCTGCTGTTCTGTGTTCCCTTCAGCTTCACTTTTCCTTCTGGTTTAAATGCACTTAGAACACACAAAGCAGGACACTGTGATCATTCCTGGCCACTGGGGCCATTCCCCCCAGGGAATGCAGAACATTTAATAAGCCTGTCCAGCATCTAATAACAAAGGAGAGACACGTGGCAGATCGTGATAATGATTTTGTGTCTTTTAGAAAGATGAAAGAAAAGCCTGACCTTGCATAATAATAATCACTCTGTTATTCAGAAAACTTAACTGGCATCTCATGAATTTTAAAGTGCCTTTCCTTTTCTCACAACTTCTCCCCACAGTGCTCTGTGAGCCTTCATAGAGCCTTATTCCCTTATCCCTCACTTTCCTTCAAGGAGGTAATTATTCTACCTAAGCCAGAAGACTTGAAGGTGTTGCCATTTTGGTGGGTTGGCTAGTAAACTGGTCCATGTTGACATCTAATAACCTAGAGCCACCTTGGGGTGCCCAGTAGGTTTTGTACTTGTTCTGCCTTATATATTTTGCTTGATTTTTTTAAAAGTTTATTTCAAAAATACCTGGAATACCTGTGATCATAAATCTGTGCCTTTTTACAGAAATCATAAGTAGTATTCATGACAGTACAAGACTTTGCTCAGTCTTCTCAAGTTCAGGAGCTTATATGGTCTCTGTCCTCCATTCTTCTTTAGTGGGTATGATTCATTCTAAAATTCAGTCCTGCATTATACATAGACAGCATAATCTCAAAACTACATAAACCTCAAGGAGAATTTTGGCTATTTATAGACACGTACTGATTCTGATTTATCTTTGTATTCAATGGAGTATCTTAGTCAAAAATTTCCAAACGGAAAATCTTCGTAAGAATTTGTTTCATATTAAGAGTTATCTTTTGAGTTAGATATCGTGGTGCACACCTTTAGTCTCAGCATTTTGCAACCAGAGGCAACTGGATCTCTGTGACTTGGAGGCCAGTCTGGTCTACATAGTTAATTCCAGGATAGCCAAGGCTACATATTAAGACCTTGTTTTTAAAAAATAAAATAAAGCCGGGCAGTGGTGGCGCACTCCTTTAATCCCAGCACTTGGGAGGCAGAGGCAGGCGGATTTCTGAGTTCAAGGCCAGCCTGGTCTACAAAGTGAGTTCCAGGACAGCCAGGGCTATACAGAAAAACCCTGTCTCGAAAAAACAAAATAAATAAATAAATAAATAAATAAATAAATAAATAAAAGTCCACTTCCTCCCTAGATCCTAATCACCTTTCCTTCCCACTATCCTGGTGAGTGGTGGATGAGAAGAGAAGTTAAAATATTTAAGAACCATCTTTTTTTTTTTTTTTTGTTTTGTTTTGTTTTGTTTGTTTTTCGAGACAGGATTTCTCTGTGTAGCCCTGGCTGTCCTGGAACTCACTCTGTAGACCAGGCTGGCCTCAAACTCAGAAATCTGCCTGCCTCTCCCTCCCAAGTGCAAGAACCATCATTAAAAGTAGGTCTTTGAGGTGCTGGAGAGATGGCTCAGCAGTTAAGAACACTGACTGTTCTCCCAGAGGTCCTGAGTTCCCAGCACCCACATGGTGACTCACAACCATCTGTAATGGGATCCAATGCCCTCTTCTGGTGTGTCTGATGACACCTACAGTGTATTCATATAAACAAACAAAAGTAGGTCTTTGAAAAATCTAAGTCAACACTTGAGAATAAGTTCAAGCTTGGTGGCTTATTCTCCCTTGCTTGTGTTCAGCTAGCTTTTTTATACAAGCCGAGACCCAGGTACTTACCCTGGTGCCACCCACAGTGGGCTGGGATCCTGAATCAGTCAACAGTCAATACAATTCCCCATAGATGTGGCCAATCTGATGAGGGCCATCCCTCACTTTAGACTCCCTCTTCCTGGGTGATTCTTGGTTGTGTCAGGTAACAATAAAAACTAACCAGGACACTCATGTGTGTCCTTTTTTCCTTTTGTGCTTACTATTATTCTTTACTTTTATGCATCAGTATTCTTACTGAGACATTTACATTGAAGGAGGATACTGGTGAGATGCTCAGCAGATAAAGATGCTGGCTGCCAGAATTGATGACATGAGTTTAATCCATGGGATCCACGTGGAGGAAGGAAAGAACTGGCTCCTACAAGTTGTCCTCTGACCTCCACATGTGCACTTTGCCCCCTACCCCCACCACACACTAATAAAATATAATAACTTTTTAAAGATAAGCTGTGGTAGCATATACCTTTAAACCTAGCACTCAGGAGGCAAGGGAAATGAATCTATGTGAGTTCAAGACTTGTGTAGTCAACAACAAAACAGAGAGGGGGTTTAGTCTGGGAGGCAATGGAAGGTAAAAGAGTGGGAGAGTGTACTGGCTAGTTTTTTTTATCAACTTGACACAAGCTATAGTCATCTAAGAAGTGGGAGACACAATTGAGAAGTGCCCCATAAGATCAGACTGTAGACAAGACAGAAGAGCATTTTCTTAATTAGTGACTGATTGGGGAACGCCAAGATCACTGTGGGTGCTACTGCTGGACTGATCCTGGGTTTTATAAGAAAGCAGGCTGAGCAAGCCATGAGGAGCAAGCTAGTAAGCAGCAACCTCCATGGCCTCTGCATCATCCCTGCCTCCAGGTTCCTGCCCTGCTTGAGTTCCTGTCTTGACTTCCTTCAATGATAAACTGTGATGTGAAAGTAAGCCAAGCAAACTCTTTCCTCTCCATGTAACTTTGATCATGGTGTTTCATCACAGCAATAGAAACCCTAACTAAGACAGCAAGCTAGCACGTGGTTTGATTGCATGTAAGGCCCTGAGTTCTTTTCCCAGCACCCCAAAACACATACAATAACTAAAGGTACTATACATGTTCTGTTTTGTTTGAGAAAGACCTACTTTGTAGCCCAGACTGGTATTGAACTCTTCCTCAAACCTAGGCATTCAAGACTAGCCTTGGCAAAATAGCAAGACTCCTATCTACAAAAAAGAAAAAAAAAGAAAAAGTTGGTACTTTATGGATATCTAAGTGGCAGAATTATTATTTAACAGAGTGAGGACCTGGACCTAGGCTAATGCCAGAAGTGACCTATACACATGTATGCCAAAACAATAAAAACAAATGTAATTTTAAAACCTAATAAAGGACCTGGCTTCAGTAGCTATGTGGAAACCTGGCACTATTTACTTACAAATTAAAAATACAAGTGAACCATTTACATATCTCCTAGAAACCAAATGTATTTGGATGTTATACCTCAGGTTATTTGAACAATGCTGTGGGCTGAGGATCCTGGGTTTGTTTCTTACTCCAAGTCATCTATCACCTCAGAAGGACTATTTTCTCAAGTATGCTGTTCTTAAAGACAGTAAATTTTATTTAGTGTTCTGCAGGGTAAAGAATTTTAATGCAGGCTGGAGAGATGGCTCAGTGGTTTCGAGCACTGACTTCCAGAGGCCCTGAGTTCAATTCCCAGCAACCCCATGGTGGCTCACAACCATCTGTAATGGGATCTGATGCACTCTTCTGGTGTGTCTGAAGACAGCTGCAATGTACTCATATACATTAAATAAATAAATTTTAAAAAAAAGAATTTTAATGCACTCCAGGCCAGCCAGGGATGCATGGAGAAACCCTGTATTGAAAAAACAAAACAACAACCACAAAATAAAACAAAAACAACAAAAATGGACTTCATTAAGCAGCAATGAGTTAATACTAAACCATAAAACTTTTTATTTATTTATTTTTTTATTTATTTTGGTTTTTCGAGACAGAGTTTCTCTGTGTAGCCCTGGCTGTCCTGAAACTCACTCTGTAGACCAGGCTAGCCTCGAACTCAGAAATTTGCCTGCCTCTGCCTCCCAAGTGCAGGGATTAAAGGTGTGTGTCACCACTGCCCAAAACTTTTTATTTTTAATTTCTTTCGTTTGTTCTTTTTAAGGAAATTCTCACTGAGTTGCTCAGGTCACCTTTTACTCACTCTTAGTCCAGACAAACCTTCAACCTCCCATCCTCCTGCCTCAATTTCCCAAGTAACTGGGCTTGGACTACTTGTTTGGGCCCCTCCTCCCTTCCTCTTTGTCACTCTCCTCTGGGTACTTTTCTTTCTTAACAAAACAAATAAATCAAACTTTGTAAAGATTATTTATTTATTTATTTTTATTTTATGTGTATGGGTTCATGTTTGTCTGCACACCACTTTCATGTCTGGGGTCTACAGAGGTTGAGGAGGGCATTGGATCTCCTGGTACTGGAGTTACAGATAGTTGTGAGCTGCCTTGTTGGTGCTATGAAACTAACCCAGGTCCTCTAGAAGAGCAGCCAGTGCTCTTACTACTGAGCCTCTGTTCCAGCCCCAAATCAAACAAGAAAGTTTTTGTTTGTCTTTTGAGGCAGGGTCTCTCTTTGTAGTTCTGTCTCTTGGAACTCACTATGCAGACCAGGCAGACCTCAAACTCACAGAGATCTGCTCCTCTCTGCTGGGATTAAAGTCTTAAACTACCATGCCTGGCCTACCAAACAAATTTTTTAAACAATTTTTGGGTGTGTTTTTAAAAACAAAAATCAAAAATCAAAAAATAAGCAGTGTTCCTCTGTGTAGCCCTGGTTGTCATGAAACTCTCTGTAGACCTGGTTGGCCTCAAACTCACAGAGAACTGACTCTCCCTGCCTCAGCCTTCTGATAGCTGGAATTAAAGGAGTGTGCCACCACTGCCTGGCAACAAAAGTTTTTTAAAGAGAGGAAGAGAGAGAGAGAGACAAAGACCCTGTCTTTTAAGGTACGTGTATGGAAGTTGGAGGACAACTTCCGGGAGTTGGCTTCTCCATTCCTCCTTGCTGAAGAGAGGTCTCTTATTTTTCTGCTGCTATGCTCCGGGCTAGCTGGTTTTTGAACTTCTGGGCAATTTTCCTTTCTCTGCTTCCCATCTTAACATAGGAGTGCTGGGATTAAAGACAGCACCACATCTGGATTTTTACATGGGTTCCAGAGGTTGGAGGTTGAACTCTGGTCATCAGGTTTATGTATCCATGGCTTTCCTGGCTGAGCCATCTCCCAGGCTCTGCTTCTGCGTCTACTCTTTCTTTTCTTTTTTCTTTTCTTTCCTCCTTTCTTTCTTTCTTTCTTTCTTTCTTTCTTTCTTTCTTTCTTTCTTTCTTTCTTTCTTTCCTTCTTTCTTTCTTTTTTCTAGACCTCCCCCCTCTTTTTCTTGTTTTGAAACAGGGTCTCAAGTAGCCCAGGCTGGCTTAATGATCACTGTGAACTGGAGGGACACTCTTGTCCCTCTCCCTCAACCAGATGCTGGGATTACAAGCTCACACCACACCACACCTAGTTTCCAATTTCTTTCCCTCCCAGTGTCACATTATGTAGCCCAGGCTGGCCTTGAATTCAAGCTCCTTCTGCCTCGGCATTCTGAGTACTGGGGTGACAAGTGTGCCCACTACACCCAGTCTCAAAATGCTAGACTGCGGCACTCTATCTGTGAACTTCTTTTTCTCATCTTTGTGACAATGTTTGAAAAGAATTCAAGTATGTGTTCCCAGGGGAAAGTAATCTTAATATGCTATGGGAGTAGACTGCATCCTGTAACCAGGCAGAGCGACGTAGGTTTTTATCACTGGGCACTTGAAAGAATGTCACAATAAGGTAAGGATCCTTAACTGATATCGAACGCATCCGGCTTTGTGGCTGTGACGTTCAAAGCCACTCACTTTGATTGTTACAGTGTTTTGTTTTTAAATGTTGTCCAGAAGCTTTGAAGGTTTTTCTGTGTCTGGCATCGTGAAGCTCCTAAAACAAGGTGCTTTGTATCTCTCTCTATTCCCAATTCTGAGAGCCTTTCATTCTGGAAATTGACTGCCTGCAGTCATACTGGGTTTCTTTGTTGTTGTTTGTTTATTTAAATTGTTCCTTTGTATTTTCTTTGGTATTCTAGCTTGCTTTCTATTTCATGGATAAAACACACCAATAGTAATAAATAAATAAATCTATATATTGTATGTGTGTTTATTCGCACCTACTATACGTTAATCTCTTCTTAAAGGTGTATACATATTTATTTTGAAACTGTTCAAGAAGTTTCTTACTCTATTGTAATTTCCCTACTGTCTTAGTTAGGGCTTGACTGCTGTGAACAGACACCATGACAAAGGCAAGTCTTATGAGGACAACATTTAGTTGGGGCTGGCTTACAGGTTCAGAGGTTCAGTCCATTATCATCAAGGCAGGAGCATGGCAGCATCATGGTGCAGGAGGAGCTGAGAGTTCTACATCTTCATCTGAAGTCTGCTAGCAGAATACTGGCTTTCAGCCAGCTGGGATGAGCGTCTTAAAGCCCACACCCCACAGTGACACACCTACTCCAATAAGGTCACACCTACTTCAACAGGGTCACACACCTTCTAATAGTGCCACTCCCTGGCCGAGCATATACAAACCATCACACCTACGATGGTTAAATTATGTCTGCCAAATTCTATAAGTGAAAAAATTATTTGGAAATGATATTTGAAAGATGGAACTGTTAGCAGGTGGCTGCACCATAAAGATTCTGCCCTCTTCGACAAATTAGTCCATTCATGGATTAATTGGTTATTATAACTTTGTTTTCAATTTTTAAAAAAATGACATCTATTAATTTATGTGCATGTGCCATGGCGTGGGTGTGGAGGTCAGGACCACCTGTAGGAATCCATTTTTTCTACGTAGGCTTGAGGGATTGAACTCTGGTGGCCTGGCTTGATGGAAAGCGCCTTTACCTCCTGAACCATCACCAGGCTCAGAAATGGCTATTATAATTTTAACTTTTTGAGATTATAATACAGTTACATAATATCTCCTCTTCCATTTCCTCCTTTCAGTCCCTCTCTTTCTTTAGTTGTGTGTGTGTGTGCGTGTGTGTGTGTGTGTGTGTGTGTGTGTGTATGTATGTATTTCTAAATGTATACATTCAACCTGCCCAGTTCCTATAATGTTACGTGGATGTGTATGTTCTCAGGGCTGAAGGTTCGGTATTGAATAACCAGTTTGTATGTTCTTCCCTGGGGATAAGTATCTCCTCCTACTTCTGCCATTTTTTACTTGCCTGTATTCCTTTGTCTAGGGTTGATGCTTCATTGTCTTTCCCCTATCCAGTTTTAGCTTGTCTATTTCCCCTATCCAGTTTTAGCTTGTCTATTGGTATCATCCCTGTTCAAGTCATGTATAGGTAACCATGTTGGTGAGTTCATGGGTGTAGTGTCTCTGACATTTCTAGGAGACACAATCCCACAATAAATTCCCTGTTCTTGGGGGGTCTTACTATTGTTCCACTCCCATTTTCCAATGATCCCTGAGCTTTAGGCACAGGAGTTGTTGTAATTGTATCAGTGGGGACTGGGCTCCACAACTCCGTATTTTATTAATCTTTGTCTGTAACAAAGAGAAATTTTCTTGATGAGTGGTGAGGCCTGTACTTATATAAAGATAAATATTTAGAAAGCAATCAGGGATTTTACAAGTTTAGTAAAGTAGTAGCCGTGAGTTCTCCACCAAGATCCATGGCTTCACTAGTCCTGAGTACCTGGCTATGTTTCCACTATCTGACATGGTTTCCCCCTTGTTGAGTAGGTCTTAAGGCCAACTATAGGGTTGTTGGTTGCTGCCAAGGTATGTGTGCCACTATTGCCCCTGTGTGCCATGCTGGTCATTGTTGTAGTTCATAGGCATCATGGCTAGGTTGCTTTGGATGCTTGCATGGCACCTTCTGCTACCATGAAAACCAGTCTGGCTTCAGTCCTCTTATGTTCTGATCTGAGGTGCCTTCTACCTCTGGGGAAACCCAGAGTAACAGCTGTAGCTTGTATCATTTAATGAGTCTTTTGGACAATTCTGACCAACAATTCAAAAGGGCTTCTCATGCCTGGTTTTGGTGTTTTTATTAGATATTCTATGGCTCTTAGGGGGAACATTATCTACAAATTACATATATTATGGGTAATTAGGTAGGTTGTTAATAGTAGAATTCCTACCCGGCAGTGGTGGCACACGCCTTTAATCCCAGCACTTGGGAGGCAGAGGCTAGGTGAATTTCTGAGTTTGAGGCCAGCCTGGTCTACAGAGTGAGTTCCAGAACTTCCAGGGCTACACAGAGAAACCCTGTCTCGAAAAAACAACAAACAAACAAAAAGTAGGATTCCTTATGACTTTTCATCCATCCTTACTGTTGTTTGACCCTCCTCCCTCCTTCTGTATCTATGTCCCTCTCTCCCTAGTTAAAACCACTCTCCCACTTCCCTTTCCTCCCTTCAAATCACTGTGCCTGGTTACTCTCCTCTCTGTTGCTCTGTGCCCTTTTTATTTTATTATTTTAGTTCATGAGTATGGTTGTTTTGCTTGCATTTATGTCTGAACACTGCATTTGTACAGTTCCTGTGGAGGCCAGAAGACGATGTAGGATCCCCTGGGTCTGGAGTTGTGGACAATTGTGAGCTGCCATGTGGGTGCCAGGAATCAAACCCAGATGGTCTGAAGAACAACTAGTGCTCTTAACTGGGCTATCTCCCCAGACCCAGAGACAGTTGTGTTATAAAAGCTCTGAACTCCTAGGCTCTTTGGGCTTCTCTGTTCCCTGTCTTTGCTACAATGTCCTTTACCATGTATAACAGAACAAAAGTCCTCCACCAGGGGTGAAGAAAATGCTGGTACTGTAAAGCTTGGGGTTCTCAGACACCAGAACTGTGAGCTAAATACATTTCTCTCTCTCTCTCTCTCTCTCTCTCTCTCTCTCTCTCTCTCTCTCTCTCTCTCTCTGTTTCTCAAGACAGGGTTTCTCTGTGTAGCCCTGGCTGTCCTGGAACTCACTCTATAGACCAGGCTGGCCTTCAAATCAGAGATCAGAGATCCACCTGCCTCTGCCTCCAGAGTGTGTGCACCACCATGCCCAGCTAAACTATTTCTTATAAACTAGTCTGTCTTCGGCATTTAGTTACAGAAACTAAAATAGACAAAAGCATGTACTCATTTTTAAAAAACCATTCCAGGTCAATGATTGAGCTTAGTTCCTGTAAGTTCTTACCTAGTGTACACACAGCTCCGAGTTTGTCCCTAGCACCACACAAACTGGGTGTGGTGGCATACACTTGTGACAACAGCACTCAGGAGATGGAGACAGGAGGATCAGAAGTTTAAGACTACCCTTGGCTTCTTATTGAGTTTGAGGCTAGCCTAGGATACATTAGACCCTGTTTGTTTGTTTTTTAGTTAAATAAGGAAGTAGGCACACGTGTAATTCCAGCTCTTGTGAAGCTAAGATAGAAATATCATGAGTTCAAGGCCAGTTTCAGCTACATAGTGAATTTTGAGGCCAGTCTGGGCAACATGAGACTGTTTTAAAAAAAAAAAAAAAAAAAAACAATTATTTTCTATATCATGAAGTGGGCAACCCTGTGTTCTAGACAATTCTTGCAACATTAGACAAATAAAACATTATACCCTTAGCAAGCATCTGCTATGAGAATATCACACAATATGGAAGAACATTTTTTTGTTGTTGTTTTTTCGAGACAAGGTTTCTCTGTATAGCCTTGGCTGTCCTGAAACTCACTCTGTAGACCAGGCTGGCCTCGAACTCAGAAATTCTCTCTCTGCCTCCTAAGTGCTAGGATTAAAGGCGTGCGCCACCACCGCCTGGCAGAACATATTTTTTAAGCTTGGTGTTGGTAATATTTAGCAACAATAACCAAATGATGGATTCTTTAATATTTTTTTATCTTATCCTTCTTTTTTTTTTTTGGTAGCTTTATTCAGCAATGAGCTGAAAGAGAATGTCCTTTACCCTCACTGGCTGAAAGAAAATAATTGAAACTTTTCATTTTAAAAGCAATTATATCAATTCTAGTCTAATTTTGATGATGTGGTATTTATCAGACAGCTGCCTTTATTGTAGATGGGGCAGCATTTTTAAAAGAAGCTATTCTTGGTGAATACTTTGATCTTCAGAATAGAAAAGCCAATTTGATGGTTGAATATTTATCTGATGAGTGTGATGGAGACAAGATAATTTAGGACAATAGGAAAAAATTAATATGTTTCTCACTAAGCTAATTCACAAAGCTGACAATGACTTCTATGCATGATACCCAAACCAAAAATCGTAGTGAATATAACCTTTTCAGGGGAAACAAGCTGTAGATCTTATTCAGAACCCATATTTTATTTGAATAAATTAGTTATTTTGAAGCAGAGCTAGAGCTTATTTAAATGATTTTAATTTTTAAAGTTTATTGAGTTAGTTGTGTATGTGTGTGTTTGTTAGGTACGTATGTGTACCAAAATAAGATGTCCCTGTAGAGGCCAGAGGTCAAGTTTCAGGAAGTGGTCTTCTTCTACTCTGTGTGTTCTGAGAATCAAATCAGGTCATCAGGCTTGGTAGCAAGTTTCCTTCCCCTGCCCCACTCCATTCCATCAAGATTAACCTCACTGGTACCCCCAAAAGAGAGATGTTTTAGTACCAATTTAATCGTGAGAGTTAACAGAAAGAGGATACTCAGGGAAAAGATAAAACTCACCCAGGTGTGGATGTGGGCTTCTCAAGGGACTGTCATGTGTTCCTTATTATTTGCCATGTGTGTACATGTTCATGTGTGTGTACAGGCGCATGTGGAGGCTAGGTTGGTTTCAGGTGTCTTCTCCAATCAGTCTCCACCTGATTTTCTAGACAGGGCCTATCATTGAACCTGGTCCTTGCTCATTCAAGAAGCTATGTGGCCCAGGAGTCCCAGGGATCCACCTGTCTCTGCCTCATCAGCACTGGGATTACAGGTGTGTGCCATCACAGCTGGCTCTCATCAGCACTGGGATTACAGGTGTGTGCCACCACAGCTGGCTCTCATCAATCTGGGTGCCAGAGTTCCAAAGTCAGAGACCCATCCTGTGTCAGCAGGCGCTTCACTGATTGAGACACCTCCCCAGCCCTTTTGTTTGTGGATTGAGACAGAGACTCACCGTACAGCCTTGGCTGGCCTGGGAACTTGTTATGTAGACTAGATGGCCTCAAACTAGAAAGCTTTCTCCTTCTGCCTCCCAATTGTTGGGATCAAAGGCACATGCCATGATGCCCAGCCATTGGCTTATATTTGAGACAAGCTTTTCTTGTGTAGGCCAAGGTAGTTTCCAGCTCCCAATCCTCCTGCCTCAGCCTTCCAAACGTTGGGCTTACAGACATGTGCCATCATGACTGCTTTCAAACATCAATTAAAATGATGAGGCTTACATTTGGAATTCAAATAATCACTATAGGGCTAACAAGATGGCTTATCCAATATGGGACTTACTACCAATCCTGATGACCTGAGTTCAGTTCCCAGGACCTGTATAGTGAAAGGAGAGAACTGATTTCTCCAAGTTGTCCTCTGATATCCACAAAAGGGCTATGGCACATGCAAGTGCACACACACACACACACACACACACACACACATATTTTAAAAAATTGTCTCTCTAACAGCCAGGTGTGGTTTACATGCCTGTAATTTCTGAACTTGGGAAATTAAGGCAGAATATTGCAAATTAAAAAGCATTGTGGGCTACATGGAGAAAAACCTATCTCTGAAGCATTATTGGTATACAGTCCCTTCAGGATTAAAATAACTTTAACTGACTAGAAATCCTGGTGATAAAAACAGGAAGGGGTAATCTTCATTGGGTTCACAGTCTACAAGCCGGACACTCTTCCACAGACGTTACTCGTTTCTCCCAATCCTCACAGCTGGACAGATAAGAAACTAGTAATGGCAAAACCGGGCTCAACTGAGCTTCAGAGCAGGTTTCCTCTGTCTAGGAATCACCAAATGCAGAACAGAGAGACTTTCCAAACCATCTCTAACCTCCAAAGATATCTGTTAAGTCTCTTTGGTAACAACAAAACAAAAACAAAAACAAACAAAAAAAAACCCCATATATAATTGAATTCTGGCAACTCACACAGAAAATAAGTTGCTAGAAGAATGTGATGACCACACAGAAGTCACAGGAAGGACCCCTCCTGCTGGGATGCTTAGCTCCCAAACATCTACTGTTTGCCCCTTGGCTCTGGAAATGAGTTACTATGAGTGAATGTTTAATTAAATTGACTTTGCCTGGCTTGGGTCAGAGAAGACACAGGGGTTCCTGATAGCTATCTCTGGACATTGTGTCCGATAGATTAAAGCTTCCTACCATGCTAATGAGTGAGGCTTGGGGGATGGTTATTTTCCGTGTTTGGGATTGAACTCTGGATCTTGTGTATGCTAGACAAGTACTCTGCCACTGAGCTATTCTGTGGCTCAATGTGTACATATATAAAAAAGGAATAAGTATAATATCTCTGTGTGTGTGTGTGTGTGTGTTTTGTTTGTTTGTTTTGAAACAGAGGTTCACTGTGTAACTCAGACTGAATTCCAACTCATTTTGAATTCTTCTTGCCTTAGGCTTTGAGCCCAATATTTGAGATTGCAGGCTTGAATCACCAATGTAGTTTAAAAGAATTTTACAAGCACTGAGATAGCTCAGCAGGTAAAGGTGCTTTGTCACCAAGCCTCATAGCCTGAGTTTGATCACTGGAACTCACTTGGTGGGAGGAGAGAACTGACTCTGGAAGATTGTCTGACCTCCATGTGCATGGCACTCTCTCTCTCGCTCTCTCTCTCTTTTGCACACACACACACACACACACACACACTTGAATATACACAAATAAATGTAATAAAAATTAGAATTTAATTTTACCATGTTTGTTTGTTTTTGTTGTTGTTTGAGACAGGGCCTCATGTATCCCAGGCTGGACCCAAACTTGCTATTGTAGGCAAGGACAGTCCCAGTTGAGGTGAAGTGCCCACACATTACAAAGGGAAGGGGTCTGTTTTCAGGGTTGCTTCCTGTGTCCAGTGTCTGGATGAAACCATTGGCCAGGCTGTGGAGCTCCAACTACCCTAGGTGATGTTCTGTGGCCTCTTTCAGGGGCAGTGGAAGGAGATACGCTCAAGTGGTTTCTGTCAAGCTGAGCAGATGGTGCTGTGCTCTGCCATGGCAGCCTGAAGCTAGACCCCATTATGGGATTAGGGCTTTACTCTACACTCTACACTCTACTCTTAGGATTCACAAGGGTTGCCGGGCAGTGGTGGCGCACGCCTTTAATCCCAGCACTTGGGAGGCAGAGGCAGGTGGATTTCTGAGTTTGAGGCCAGCCTGGTCTACAGAGTGAGTTCCAGGACAGCCCGGGCTATACAGAGAAACCCTGTCTCGAAAAACCAAAAAAAAAAAAAAGAAAAAAAAGCTACTATACACACACACACACATACAGAGTTTTTGGAGGCATATTTTCATATACCCTAGGCTAACATCTTAACTAGGCAAGCATGAAAATTACCTTGAACTTCACACACACACACACACACACACACACACACACACACACCTGACTTTCTCCCCCAGAGTGTTGGAAATGTAGTCATGCCTTATTACAGCCTTGATGCTATGCTGGGAATGGAACCCAGGGCTTCATGCATGCTAGGCAAGCATTTTACTAATTGAACCACAGCCCTAGCCCGTGGGTTTTCTTTCTAAGGGAATAGTGAAGAAAAATGTATATCCTCAAGCACTGTTGTTTATAAGATGTAACTCTTTGCATTATAAAAGCAATCTACAAAGCTGCTGGTGAGGGTGGTGGCACAGGCCTTTAGTCCCAGCATTCAGGAGGCAGAGGCAGTCAGATTTCTGAGTTCAAGGCCAGCCTGGTCTACAGCGTGTGTTCCAAGACAGCCAGGGCTACAGAAAGAGACCCTGTCTTGAAAAATAAACCAACCAACCAAAGTCATCTAGGCACATGGTCAATGAGCCATTACACAGGTATCAGTTTGCACGAGAAAGATCGAGGAGAAGCAGAGGAAGACAATGAGGCAGTCAAGAGAACCAGGATGGAGAGACATCAGCTGGCAACCTCATCCCATTAACACGATAGAAAGCTAGGTTTTCCACGTAGCTAGAACCAGAAGGTTGTTTTTGTGGTTGTTGAACGTCCTTTTCTGTGTCCATGCTGATACGATTACAGGATGATTTTGTTTTTGCCTTGTTTCCCCAAGGCAACCAAGTGACCTTGTCTGATGATTGTTGTTACTCTGTGAAAACTATGTATCTTTGGTAAGGGAACGCTATGAGACTCACTGTGAGCTGCCAGCTATAGGGTATCAGGGCCATTCTTTTTTTCTTTTCTTTATTTGTGCCTGCTCATATGTGTGTAGGTGAGCACACCTGCCTGTGAAAGCCAGAGGTTGATAGCTCATGTTTTCTCAGTCTCTCATACTTTATTATTTTGTTGTTGTTTAATTGTTATTACACAGATGCTCATGTAGATCATACTGGCCTGGAACTCACAATGTAGCTAAAATGACCTTGACTTTCTGATTCTGCTTCTCCCTCCTGAGAACTGGGATGGCAGGGCTACCCCACCCCACTGTTCTTCAAGGAGTCCTCGGGATCAGGCCTGCAGCTTGATGTAAACTAGGCAAGCAAGCCCTCTACCAACAGCCTGCGTCCCATCACCTTATTTTTTAAAAAGATTTTATTTATTTTTATTGTATGTGTCTCAGTATCTATGCACCATGTGTGTGCAGTGCACCTGAAGGCCAGAGTGGGGACTCAGATCCCTGGAACTGGAGTTATGTATGGCAGTTGAGCTGCCATGCGGGAATTAAACCTCAGTACTCTGGATGAGCGGCAAGCACCCTTACCCACTGAGCCATCTCTCCAGACCCTGCCACTTTATTATGGTTATGTTTTGTTTGGTTTTTTTGAGACAGGAACTCACTATGTAGCCTGGGATAGCCTTGAATTCACTATGTAGGCCAGGCTGGCCTCACAGTCTCAGAGATCTACCTGCTTTTGCCTCCTTAGCTGCCACCATATTCTTTGAGGCAGGGTCACTGGCCACTTTAGTTTCCAAATCTGCATGCAGGAGTGCCTGGCTTTTACGTTTAATGAGCGCTCTACCAGCAGAGTCATCTCCCGACCCCAGGGCCTTCCCCCTCCACTTTCTCAGTCAGGTCCTAATTTCGGAATTCTACAAAACCCAGGTGACAAAGAATAACTAAACGTGGAAGAAGGAGGCTCTCCCTGTTTCTCTACAGTTGTTGAGCAACTCCTTAAATTGCTGCTTCAAGAATGCTCTTGGCCTAAAGGCAACACCCTTTCCACAATAGGGGCAGAGGTGAGAGGGATCTACTGCCCTCCAGTGGCTTCTATGGTAACTACATCAGTGACTACGTAGCTCATGCAGAACCCTCAAGAGACACCAGGGTAGAACAGAGAAAGTACATTTGTATAGCCAAAGAGCTAGTAATATTTCAGCCATTACTGCTAATGTGGCCCCACTAGGAAACTCAGCTCTGTAAAGGATGGAAAAATATGGATTACATGAGCTGTAGGTTTTTAATAATTACATACTTCCTCTGTCACCAGAGAAGGTACATGGAAAGTCGAAGTATTCATATTGCACTAACGGGAATCACAAAAGCTAGACACATAGAATAAGTAAGCCAGATGTGGCGTGCCACGCTTGAAATTCCAGCACTTATGAGGTGGAGGCAGGAGGATAGGGAATTCACGGATAGCCCTGGCTATATGGAGAATCTGAGGCCAAGCTGAGCTACAGTGAAACTGTCTCAAAAAGCAACCTGGGGCTGGAGGGATTGCTTGGTGGTTAAGAACACTTGTGACATTGCAGAGGACCTAGCTTCAGTTCCCAGAACCCACATGAAACTAACAATACGTAGCTCCGGTTCTAGGGGATCTGATGCCCCCTTAGGTCTCCATACATGCAGTGTATAGACATACATGCAGGGAAAACATCATACACAGAAAATAAAAATAAATTAATCTCTTGACTGCTTAAAAAACAATCAATCGCCGGGCGGTGGTGGCGCACGCCTTTAATCCCAGCACTTGGGAGGCAGAGGCAGGCGGATTTCTGAGTTCGAGGCCAGCCTGGTCTACCGAGCGAGTTCCAGGACAGCCTGGACTACACAGAGAAACCCTGTCTCGAAAAACCTAAATAAATAAATAAAATAAAAAACAAGCAATCAAAAACCAGATGAAGTTACAAAACATTAATCAAATGTTATATAAAATTTAAATTTTTAAATTTAAATTGGGGGAGGATGCTGAGAAATTGAAATCTGTGCCAAAGATTTGTGTGTACAGCTGCTATGGCAGAAAGTGGAAACACTTCAAAAATTAAGCATATGGTATAATATTGATTCAGCCCTTCCACTCACAAGTGTATGTTAGCAACTGAGGTCAGGGACTTGGCTAAGTAATGATATTATTTTTGTTGGTAACAACCAAAAAGTAGATGAATGGGTAAACCAAATATGTAAATACATACAACAGACATTATTATTCAGCATGTAAGAGAAAAATAAAAAAGGACATTCGCATCCGTGACGCAACGGGAATGAGTATCATAGCCAGCACGAGCCAGTCAGGTCATGGAGACAGAGAATGGAACGGTCGTAGCCATGAGGGCAAATGGTTCCTGTTTGCCAGCTACAGAAAATAGATTTGGTTTTGTTGTTTTATTTTGCTTTTGTTCTGGAGATTGAACCAAGGGTTTTCTGCTTGGTAGCAATCACTGTATTGCTGAGCTGAACTCCCAGCCAGAAATTCTAGAGCTGGGTGATCGTGATAGCTTTTTGAGTTGTCAAACGAATTCATCTTTTTACAAAACCTCATTTGGATACATGGAAAACTCACCCCTGCGTTCCTTTTGTTGTATAACTTCACACACACACAAATGCTTTTCTAGATTACTAGACTGGCTTCAAACTCACAGAAATCCTCCTGCCTCTGCCTCCTAACAGCTGGGATTTAAGGCCACCACACCCAGCCCATAACTCAAGGTTTTATTATCTTATTTTAATCATTATAGAATAATTGTATTTTTCTTGATAAAATTCTTTTAAACTAATAAATTTTTAAGCATTAAAGGTAATTAGATTGCTGGGCAGTGGTGGCGCACGCCTTTAGTCCCAGCACTTGGGAGGCAGAGGCAGGTGGATTTCTGAGTTTGAGGCCAGCCTGGTCTACAGAGTGAGTTCCAGGACAGTCAGGACTACACAGAGAAACCCTGTCTCGAAAAACAAAAAACAAAAAACAAAAAACAAAAAAAAAACAAAAAAATCAAAAACAAAAACAAAAACAAAAGGTAATTAGATCGAATACTTGGTGGGGGGGGAGGTGAGGCAGGAGGATCTCAAGTTTGAGGCCAGACTAAGATACTGTATATATACCAAGTTCCAGACGGTTCTGAGTCACAAATCAAACTGACTCTGTGTGTGTGTGTGTGTGTGTGTGTGTGTGTGTGTGTGTGTGTGTGTGTGTAGAGAGAAAGAGAGAGAGAGAGTTAGGGGATTTGAATCAGTGGTAAAGGCCTTGCACAGATATGCAAGGCCCTGGTTTGATCCCTAGCTCCATGAAAACACGAAACAATTAGAAAGTTTTCAATCATGAAAGTGTGAAGTTACACAGCAAAAGGAACACATGGATGCATTTTTCCATGTGCTCAGAGTTTCACAAAAAGGAAAGTGGTTTTACAATACTCATTGTATTGAAATTCTGCATATAGAGCCAGACTACAAAATCAGGACTCAACCAAATTAAAGATGAAGTGGAAAATATTTGTAAAGGTTTCCTACCCGAAATAATGGACTTGATGATTATGAGACAAAGAGTGACTGTTTCCAAGCTGGGCAGGGTGGGTGTGACTGAAATCCCAGCACTTTGGAGGAAAGAACAAGACAATCAAGTTTGAGACCAGCCATGGCTACCTAAGACCTTGTCAACCCCTCAAAGAAGTTGTATTTATAAAACATGCATATTATGTGAGTCTTTTTATGATTAATATAGAAATAAATGATGCCGTGGATACAAATGATAAATAGTGTAAATAATATTAAAATAATAAAAACCAAGGTCATTTAAAAAGCATTTCTAAAAAGGCTCAGTTTCTTCCTATGGTGTTTCAAGGATCTGTGTAGTCTGGCCCTACCCCTACTCCCACAGAGTTGTGCTCCAACAGTGTCTTAGCATCCTAAATAGGTCAATGCTTGCTCACACCTTAGTACATGAAGAGCCTACTGCAGGGAGATGAAATAACAGCTGAAGTGACACCTTAGCTGTCACCTCCCCCTGGAAAGCATGACTTCTTCTCAGGCCTGACAAACACCTCACCTTTGGTTTCTCAGAACCCGTGGGTGCACAGCTCTGCATCAACAAAAGAAGGAAAGGAAAATCAGATTCCAGCATTTCCATGGGGCAGAACACACTTGCCCAAAGACTGCCCTATTTGGAAAAGCTTTTAAAGCCCTGCTTTATACTACAACGTCATGAGCTGCCTGTCTCTCAATAGCATGCGACCTGTGGTGGCGCACGCCTTTAATCCCAGCACTTGGGAGGCAGAGGCAGGCCGATTTCTGAGTTCGAGGCCAGCCTGGTCTACAGAGTGAGTTCCAGGACAGCCGGGGCTACACAGAGAAACCCTGTCTCGAAAAAAAAAACAAAAAAAAAAACCAAAAAAAACAAAATAGCATGCGACCTGCGTCTGTTCATTACACATGGTCCCAACACAATACTCATCTCATGGAAGGAAACAGAGTATAAATGGAAATGGGAGTGTGCCTGTGTTTATTTCTTATTCAAAGAGTCCCAGCATCAGAAAGCACCTTTCTGACCTCAGCATCCTGTTATTCCAGCTAAGCACACTTCACCTTTGTGAAGCTGCCCTTAGCTGTGTTTGTTCCTCTTCCTTAGTGACTTATTACCCACTCTCCAGATGCTGCACCTGACCAAGGGATTAAGGCTGTCTTCTCTGTATGAAGTAAGACTGTTAAAAATTCCTACTGCACAGGTTTCCCCACACACCCCAGGGGCTGGGGGGGCGGGGCTATAAAGAGTATATGCAAAGCAGTTAGCACAATGTCTAATATTAGAAAGTGACAAGTGAATGTGTTAAAAATAATGACAGGCCAGTCAGGCACAGTCATTTGCAGAGATGTTATTGCCCCCGTGGAGACAGGAATACAAAAGAGGGAGTTTGCAGCATGATGCTTTGAGTCATCCCAAAGGGCGCACTTGCAGCCTTAAGACCCCATCTTCCTGCTGTCACACTCCCATGATGTTCTGTCCTTCCTGATTCAGCCACTCATCCTCTATCACTGCACTAACCCACACAGGGAAAAAGAAAGAAAGAAAGAAAAAATAATAAAAGAAGAATCAGCACACTAATGAAAACTCTTGTCCCTATTAGGAAAAGTTTGTCCTTGAAGCTTTTCTCTAAATAGCTGTCTTTTAAGTTCTTAGTATTTTATAATCTTTAATCACTATCCTGACATCTCCTCCTGATATTTGGCATTAATACACCAGTACCAAAACGTAATCAGTTCTGTCCAGCACCCAGAAGAGAGAAGGGTCAAGCTTTCTGGGTTCTGTCAGGGCAGGAAGACATGCAAAGTAGCAAGGGGCTGTGGTTTGTCTAATCCTAAACAACAAAGGAGAAACACTAGCTCAGAAGCCTTGGCTAGGCGCCAAGGCTGTTCAGTGATAATCCAGATGGACTCTGGGCTCAGACAACTGCTTATCCCACCCGCTTCTAACCCTCTTCACTCAGCACATTTTTTCCCTTGCTAAAGGCCAATCTTCTTGAAAATGGGAAAAAAAAAAAAAAAAAAAAGAAAATGGGATGTTTACCTTCTTTAGACCTACCGGAGTTCCTGGAAGCTTCCTAGTTAACCTTTGGAGGGGAAGTATCTAGATTGCAACAATGTGGCATTTCCAAGATCTGTTCAAATCTCAGGGTAACTGAGAGGACTATGTAGATGCAGGTAGGTGTAGTCATTGTAGGTTCACAAAGGAGTGATGTTTGAGTTATAAAGTCTAAACAAAGAAAGGAGGTATTATATAAAAAGGCACAAAATTACTACATTTGGCAGTGGAGATGAGAGGAGAGATAAGGTCTCACTCTGTAGCCCAGGTTAGTCTGGAACTCGATACCCCAAACTAGTCATCCTCCTGCCTCAGCTTCTAGAGTGCTGTGATTACAGATGTGAGCCATCTTGCACATCTGGCTCTCAGAATTATTTCAATTTAATATGAAACAAGGATAGTAGCAACACTGATCCAGACATATTATGGCCCTATTCCCAATCCTGAGATGCATTCAAATGCTTCTGGTTGGAAACATAACCCCCTAGGAACCTTTCCGCTTTTTTCTGGCATTTCAAGTTGTGAGACTGAATGAAATGTGAGACTGCAACATGACTGTAGATGGGGAGGCTCGTCCAAGCACACGGAACTTGCTATAGCAACAACTTATTTATCTGGAACAGCCTGCCATCCTGCTGTGTGGTCTGATTTGTGTGAATCTTTCAGATCCTCAAATCACTAAATATCTCACACCAGTCTTTTTTTTTTTTTTTTTTTTTTTTTCGAGACAGGGTTTCCCTGTGTAGCCCTGGCTGTCCTGAAACTCACTCTGTAGACCGGGCTGGTCTTGAACTCAGAAATCCGCCTGCCTCTGCCTCCCAAGTGCTGGGACTAAAGGCGTGTGCCACCACTGCCAGGCTTATCTCACACCATTCTAAGTAAAGTGTCAAACATCTTACTGCTATCATCTCCTTTAAAATATATTTTACATTTATTTATTTATACTTTGTGCTGGGGAAGTTGTGCATATGTCACTCTGTGTGTGTGTGTGTGTGTGTGTGTGTGTGTGTGTGTGTGTGTGTGTGTGTGTCAGAGGACAAGTTTGGGGATTCAATCCTCACCTTCAACCATGTGGGTTACAAAAATTGAACTGAAGTCCGCAGACTTGGAAGCAAATAAGAAATAGTGAGGTTAAACCCTTGCCTGATTTTGAATAAGTCATTCAAACTTTTAGCTGAGCATGGGATGCTTTCTTTACTACAAAGAAAAATTAGAAAATATAATTTTATTTTTCTTGTCTCATGGGTTGCTTTTTGTTTGTTTGTTTTTTGAGACAGGTCCTAAGTATGTAGCCCTGACTGGCCTAGAACTTGCTATTATAAACCAAGCTGGTCTCAAACTCAGAGATTTGCCTCTCTCTGCCTTCCAAGTAAGCGCTGAGATTAAAGGTGCTTGCTACCAGGCCTGGCTTTCACAGTTGTTTTTGTTTGTTTGTTTTCCCATTCAGCAAAGATCTGGTGACTACTCACTGAACATTTACCACGAAGACATTGTTCTAGATCCTAGGGATACAAACAATTGTACATCTTACATCAGAATAAGAAGAGACAGGGAAGAAATGAAGGCCAATGGACAGCACTCAAGAGAGCACACACTGAAATACCCCACACCGCCCAACCCAGGAACAGATTCCCTGTCCTCGTGGCCTCCTCTCTGCAGTCAGTACCTGTTAGGAGGCTGATCACTCCCTAAAGTAATTTCTTCGTCTTCAGTGCTAGTGAGAGGGCTCAGTGGACAAGAGGACCTCAGTTGGATTCTCAACATCACATCAAGTGCCTCCCAGTCCTGGAAATACAGACAATCCAATGTCGGAATTAGGACTCTGAAGTTACCTGCATTTATATACACACATACATACATACATACATACATATGCATATACATACACAAGTAAATAAAAGTAAGCAAGTCATTGAAAAGTGTTTTCTTCCCTAGGCAATAGCGACTACCCCTGTTCTCTCTCAGTCTAGTTTTTCTGTTACTTCTTTGCTCTCTCTCTAATCTCCAAATGCTGATCTCTAACTGAGTCTCACCCTGGAACTCAGAGCTTGTTTCTCTCCTCATGTCTCATTCAATCTCATGCCCTTTAAAATATATTTTTTATTGAGTTGGGGGTGCACACCCAACATGGCATGCATGTGGAGGTCATGATCCATCTTTCTGTGGTTCAGGGATGGAACTTGGATCATTAACCTTGTACCTTGTTCAGTAAGCACCTTTACCCCATGGGTTAGGTGCTTTTAATACACTCTTGATCTGGTGAATCTATGCTGAGAGTCTGAATGTAAAACCTAGTGTATCTTAGAGCCCACTGGCCAGGATTTCCATCTTAAATGTCTCCAAGAAGCTCATGCATTAAAGGTGTAGCCCAAGAGCTTCAGAATCTTGATAGATGCAATCTTGGGGGGGAAATCCTTAGGTCATTGGAGGCCCCCTCAAAGGGGACTATGGGACTCTTCTCTCTCTCTCTCTCTCTCTCTCTCTCTCTCTCTCTCTCTCTCTTCTTCCCTCCCTCCCTCTCTCTCTCTTTCTCTCCCCCCCCCCTCTGTGCTGTTGTTTTGTTTGTACGATGTTTGAGACAAGATTTCAGGTAAGCTTCTCATTTTGTAACTAAGCATAATCTTGAACTCCTGACCCTCCAGCCTCCATCTCCCAAGTACTAAGACATAGGTGTGTTTCACCACACGCAGCCACCCTTTAATCTTTAACAGACATTACACCAAATCACCTGCATGTGTCCTAAACTCCAGCTCCTTGCCTGCTTCCTGGAAGATCAAATTGGGACAGACAGTTACCAGAGATGACTTTCTCCCTCTGTGGCTTTTGGTAAATAAATTAAACTTTCTAAGCTTTAGCTGTCTCTGAGGAAAATGGGGATATAATAACTCTCTTTTGGGGTGATTAGAGGGCTTAAGATTTCTATGACAAGGGCATAAATTGTAAAATTCTTGGTAAACACTTTGCTTCACTTACATTAAAAACGTTTAGATATTTTATATGTATGAACATTTGGCCTACATGCATGCATGTATGTGTACTGCATGTATACCTGGTGTCCTTGGACTCAGGAGAGGGCACTGGTTCTGGAACTGGATGTGCTGATGGTTGTAAGCCACCACGTGGGTGCTGTGGACCAAACCCAGGTTCAGGTAAGAGCAAAATGTGCTCTTATTTGCTGAACCCTGTCTCCAGCTCCACTTGTGAATTTGTATTCTAAAGCAGTGGTTCTCAACTGGCGGATTGCAAGCCCCTGTGGGCGAAGCTGTCAAATAACCTTTCACAGGGGGTCACCTAAGACCATCAGAAAATGGATCAGAAAGCAGTTATTTACATTACAATCCTTAACAGTAGCAAAATTACAGTTCTGAAGTAGCAACAGAATAATTTTATGGTCGGGGTCACCACAACATGAGGAACTGTGTTGAAGGGTCTCAGCATTAGGAAGCTTGAGAACCACTTTAAAAGGATGGAACAAATGTGTTATGGGTAAGACTTCATGGGCTGGGTAGTGGTGGTGGCCGCCTTTAATCTCAGCAGTCCAGAGGCAGACACAGGTGGTCTCTATGAGTTCACAGACAGCCTGGTAGCCGAGGTTACACAGAGAAATGTTGTCTTGAAAAAAAAAAAAAAAAAAAACATAATTCATTGGCTCTGTCTCTCCTTTATTTGTCTTTGAGAAATGGTCTTTTGTCCCTCCAGTGACCGTGAGCATCTTCTCCTATGGTGAGAAAAGCAGAAATAATTATGCCAAACCAAGAAGATTAAGACCCAAGATCTGTAGAGTAGTGTAAAATAATGTCAACATGAGTGAATTTGATACCTGAGATCCATATGGTGGAAAGAAAGAACCAGCTCCTATCAATTGTACTGTGTCACACACACACACACACACACACAGAGCCTGCCTTCCACTGGCTGCAAACTGCCTATTATGGAGTTGATGGTGACTTCAAAAGCCAATCTAAACTAAATTTATGGTCTAAATCATTTAGTAAGGTATCATTACTCCTTCTGAGTTCTTCAGCTGGAAGAATTTTGAGGTGTGTCATCTGAAGGATTTACTTAACTATATCCTGCATTTAATTTTAATGGTAGAACTAATCAGGACACTGACCTCAACCCTGAGATAGAAATACTCTCCTTTAGGGAGAGGCTCACACCCTATTAAACTTCACTGTTAAAGTTTCTGACAGCCACACCTTTTTCTGCATCTGTTGTGTTTAAAATTAATTTTGAAGAAATTTCCTTACTGTTGGCAGACAGTTTGAAGATGATACATTCTCACTTGGTGCACTTTATTTAACCTTTTCACCAAGCACACCCCCCTACCTCTACATAAATTAACAAATTCACAAGTTTGCAAGCATGTGTCCTTTGACAGGGCGTGGAGACAAAACTTTTGATATTGCTGTTTCTGCCAGTCTTGTCCATTAAAAATGAAAACAACTGGCTTTTCTGTTTTGCGTGTGAACCAAACCTCCCAACAGTGTCTCTAAATCATCAGTTGGATATAAAAATGTTAAAACACATCTGATGGGGTGAGAGAGGTGGTTCAGTGGTTATATCTTGCTGATCTTGTGGAGGACCTGAGTTCCGTTCCCAGCACCCATATTGGGCAGCTCACAGCTGCCTCATCTCCAGCTCCAGGGGTGTTCAATACCTCTGGTCTCCATAAACACCTGTAATACATACCCATAATTAAAAGTAATAGGAATAAATTTTTTTAAATTAACCTGATTCAAAATAAAAATAACAAATGCATCACACCAATTGTCTACTTTAAGAAGGTACATGTATATGTGTGTCTTGTCTATATATATATACATACTCTTCCTGTCCCCACCTAGTCGTCAGTCGCTAGTTCACAGAAGTGAACGCACCAGTATGTTGAGTGGTGGTCTCTGCGTTCCACTTCTCTCTGCAACTGTTTAAAAGCTCTTCTTGGCCCTGTATTTGCTGCCGACATTGCACACTTCCTTCTCCTGCTTAAAAATAAATGTCAAGTCCTTGATCTTTTGTTAAAGATTCATTGCCAGCTCTGGTTTCACAGCAGGAGCCTCCCTCAGGATGGAGCTGGCTCCTATTCCTGCTAAGAACTAACCTAGGAATGATGGAAAGATAATTATAATCCATGTCAGAGAGCATATGGGTCTCTACTGAGCAGCCTGCCAACTAGGACTCTCACTGATCCTTTCCATCCACGACCAGCCAGATGACTCTAGGAGACAAATTCCTCCTTGGATAGGAGAAAATGATAGTCCAAATTTCACACGTATTTCTCCCACCTCGGAGGGGTTTCTTAGTAAAGCAGTAAGCGCCTTGTGTTTCTTAAGCTTAGTTTCCACAAGATGACCAGTGTGTTTTCTTGTCTCTAGATGGCAAACTACCTCCTTGTACTGCATCCTTTAATCCGGGTGACTCACTAGGGTCCATACACACAGTGAAAGAAATTAGGTCATTCTAATCTAGGCATACACACACACACACACACTGAAGGCATTGTGCTTTACTACAGATGTATGTTTGCAATGGCTTTATCTCAACCATACGTACCCTGTCTAAAAGGAACAACAATATTAATTAAGTGGAAGCCGGGGGCACTCGGTGCATATTGTTAAGCATAAGGTCCCAGGTGATTCAATTAAGATCTCTATCATTACAAATTGGCTCTCCAGGTATTTTTTAAAACCCTCATTGTCCACTCTGCTTCTCTTGGGCTATATACCAGCTGGCATCTAGGTATTTTAGGACATAATTTTCTGTACTCAGGGGAAATCTCTGAGTACAGGGAAATCAGAGGCAAATTTGAACTTTTCTCACAGTGACTGTGAGAAACATTTGAAAGCACGGAGCAATTCGCCTCTTTTCTAAACAGTAGAGAGATAAGAATCCACCCTCTCTGCATCCTATTATATAGCACTCCATTATCTTTGAAGCTTAAATAAATCAATAAGCACAATATGCACATTGTGTATTTTCTGGTTATACAATGCAGAGTATAGACAGATGGGGATGCTATAATTAAACAATGTTTCCCGTGTCCAGAACATTTTAAGCAGAGAGCAAAATTAATTGAAAACCCAGTTGCTGTTGCGGCTGGGGGCTCCATTCACAGATCCAGAGCTTAATTAACAGAGACAATCAATTAGGCAGCTGGCGCTGTAGACATAGGCCCCTCTGCTTCTACGGAAGCGTTTGATATAACCAGCTAAGCTTTCAAAGTTAAAATCTAAGCCAAAGACTTTTAGAGAGGAGCTGCCCATGGATTCCACAATTCCTTCCAGCTGTTCTGAGCTGGCCCCGGCTCTCCTACCAAAGGGGAACCCGCACGGCCAGTGTTCAGGCAGAGCTGCATTTCATGTATTTTTCCTCCAGCATATGTCTGTAAAAGTTCCAGGATGACCAATATCCCTGAAACAGACCTGGGTGCAGTTTGGTATTTGTAGACTAGAATGAGTCAGCTCCGGCCGTTCTCACGAAGCAAACTGTTCAGAGAGAAGGATGAGCACTGGGACAGATTGCAGCACTATGTTTCTTGCAACTGCTTTGACAGACCTAGAAATCAAATTTTGCCAAGTATTAGTCCCATAAACTTTGTGAGAAATACTATGAATATCATCAATAGGTTTCATAATGCAATTTAGATGGTGGCTGAATAAGATTTCCATTTTCTTTTTTGAGTAGGCAGTGCTTATTAATAAGAAGAAACACTTCACCCACTTGTTCAGGATAAATGCAGGCTCCAACGCCCCCAGGAATTTTGCTTTCAGGTTTGTTACTAAGTTGGTTGTTTAGGAACCAAAATCGTGGCAATCACAAGCCTGAACTTCCAACCCTTGGGTGGTAGAGGCAGAAGGATAATCATTAGCCACACACTGAGTGAGTTCAAGACCAGCCTGGGCTACATGAGACCCTCCTTAAAAACAACAAAGAAACCAAAATTATTTTTCCCTGGACCACAGTCGGGGCGGGGGGGGCGGGGGGGAGGGGGGGAGGGGAGGATGGCAGCTACAATCTGAACATAAGCTCACACTCTGATTGGCTGCTAAGTCATAGGGGCAAAACAGCCTTAAACCTAGCTGGGATTGAGAGCCTATGCTTGTCTATTCAGTTTATCACCCATTCTTTCTCTGTGTGTGTGATTTGGAGTCTGCAAACTGACTTACTCAACTTGGCTCCCTTGCTTGACATCTATCCGTCATGGAGAGGAATGGCAGACATGGCAGAGTAAAAAAAAAAGAAAGAAAGAAAGAAAGAAAGAAAGAAAGAAAGAAAGAAAGAAAGAAAGAAAGAAAGAAAGAAAGAAAAAGAAAAGAAATACTAGACTCTACCCAGTCATTCCTTTGCACATCTTCCACGTACAACGATTCCCAGTTAGCATCTGAACCTCTTCTCTTGGTTTTCTTAACCAAGTCGATCCTACACTTAATGATCTCCTCATCCAAAGCCTTCATTTGCACCATCTGAGCAGAATCCTAGCCATCAAACCCTGACACAAAGAGAGAAGAACCGCCCTTTCCTGGGAGGAGAGGTCCTTAGTGAAACTGCAGGCAGGCTCTCCCACATATGCACAGATACCAATAGTGTTTCATATCTGTCGTTCATCATGAATAAGAAGATCAAATTCCTGCCTGCAAGGAATTTCTATTCCTAGTTGGGGAGATGGACACGTATACAAATGCATAGTCAAGATAGCTACGTGCTCTGGAAAATCTTATACAGAAATAAACCAAGGGTCCTGGTGGAGACTGGCTGATGGAAGAGGGCAATTTTGGATGCAGTTGGTTAGGGGACAGCTTATTAGATAGGTGGCACTGAACTGAGACCTCAAAGTTGAGAAGAAAATGGCCACCATGCAGTGAGCTGGTAAAATCTGGGAATGAGTTCCAGGAGGGGATGGAAAGTGGAAAGGCTTGGAAATGAGCAAAGAGCATTGTGGGAAACGTAGGACCTCATGGCAGCTGTTTGTCTCTTGAGGAAGTTAAAGGCAGGTCACTTCAAGCCTTGTGAAGAGTGGAGGGGAGTTGGTGTGGGGGTGTGAGATGAGACTGGATGAGGGACTGGAGTGGGGCTTTTTTTCCATGCATAAGGGGAAGCTAAGAAGAATTCTATGGTTATTATCCTTTTTATTTCTTTTCCCTTTACTCTACTTTTAAAGTTTTATTTGTGTGTGTGTGTGCATGTGTGTGTGTGTGTGTCTGCGTGTGTCTATGCCATGTGTGTGAGTGTTCCCTCAGAAGCTGATGCGGATGTTGGATCGCCCTGGGGCCTGGAGCTACAGGCACTCAGGACCTCCGAAAGAGCAGAGATCATGCCTAACCACTTAGCTGTCTCTCCAGTCCCTTGTTGATTCTTTGAAAGTTTACCCCAAGAGGGATGAGAGAAGCCTAGAGTCATCCAGGCATGGGCTATAGACCTACACTCCCAGCACCAGATAGATAGAGACAGAAAGATCTCAGATTGGGGCCAGCTTAAGCCATAGAGTAAAACTCTATCTTGGAAGACCAAAATAGTCGGGGAGAGATGGCTCAGTGGTTAGGATCTTGCACTCTTGCAGAGGACCTGGGATCAATTTCCACCTATGTGGTGGCTCACAATCGTCCATAACTCCGGTTCTAGAAGAACCTGATATACACAAGAGATAAATAACAAAAACAAAAAACCCCAGTCACACCAGGAAATAAAATGTCATTTTAAAAAAACCTCAAATAACAAAAACAGAGGCAGTGGCGGGTGGGACTGAAGGGGGAGGAAAACAGGCCTGGTCGCCTGGTCTGGTTTAGGACTTGGTAAGGATCACTGTGGAGAGAGGCAAGGAGTGGAACAAGTAGGAACGACTCCCATTGACTGGGTCCCTGGCTGCTTGGGAGAGGAGGAAGAGGGGGGAAAACAAGGGATGGGACTATTGCCGAGGTGTACTGGAGGCAGCAGAGAGCAGGGCCAAGGAGGCATGGCCACACAAGCCTAAGGCTCCAAGGACTGGTTTCAGCTGGGGAAACCAATTTCCAGTTTTAGTGCTTAGTCTTCTCAGACCAACCTGGCTTAATTAAGGAGGAACTTGGACATACTCACTGGAGTGCTACCCGAGTTTAGATGTGAAGCCCCTGTCAGTAAAAACGCCTTCCTATGCTTTGCTTTCTTGTCTTTGAAGCAAGATCTGAGGATCCCTGGTTCCCCGACCATCAAACCTTGTCTCCAGACTGCCGACTTCAATATGACTTAATGATATATTTAAAGGACAGCCCCCAGAGTCCAGTTTGGCTGACATATAAAAATTGCCCTTATAGGGAGATATGTGCCCATAGTAAGAGAGATGGTTCCAAGGCTTTCTGTTCCGGTTGTCATGGTGACAGCGGCCTGAGCTCTGGAGGTGGTGAGGAGGAGGAGAGAGGGGAGAGGGAGGAAAGCAGAAATCCCTTTAAGCTGTGGGGGTTGTTAGTCTTCGGAAAACAATGAAAGATGATGTTTACAGGCTGTGTAGGGTAAATGGCCTGTTCACCCATGGTAGCCACAAGTATACAATTTGTAAGTGGACAAATTGTTCATTTTAAGGACTTACAAAAGCTTTGTCTGACTTGGGCTGGAAGAGCATCACACAATTCTTTCATTCTTTGTGCCCAGTGGATTGCCCAGGGCTCTGGCTAATCAAATGAATAACTGGGGTCTCAGAAGAGGAGAGCCTACACTAGTTATTCCGTTGTGGGTTCTGAGGTTGAGAGATGATGGCACGTAGATCCTTTGGATCAGTATTTTACTTTACATCAAAATTATACATGTACTGTGGTCAGTGTTAGAGGCAGACTAAGGGAGCCACAGTGTGGTGCTTCACATCTTTGATCCCATTACTCGGAGGCAGAGGTAGACAGATTTCTGTGAGTTCAAGGCTAGCCTGGTCTGCAAAGTGAGATCCTGATGGCAGTGGAGGTTGGGGATGGGGATGGGGATACGGTGGAGGTGGGGGATGGGAGGACACTAGACTAAACTCAAACTCATGCTTATAATTCCAGTCCTACAGAAGCTGATGCTGGAAGATGCTGAGTCTAAGGCCAGCCTAGGATAATGAGATGTCACAAAACAAACAAACAAACAAAACAAAACAAAAAACCACCAAAACAGCTACAAATAAAACAAAAGAGAAGAAAACAAATGAAGCTAAGAGTGACTGTGCACACTGTGATGCAGCCTGGGAAGGTCAAGGTCATGAGTTCAAGGTCATCCTTAGCTGTATAATAGGTCTGAGGCCAATCTATGCTACCGGAGATCCTGGTTTAACACAAAAATACCCCCCAAATAAAACAACAATGAACCCCAATAAACCAACAAAACAAATCAAGAAAACCCCAACAGGGGCCAGTAAGGTGGCTCAGCAGATAAAACTGCTTGCTGTCAAGTCTAAAGACTTGAGCTGGATCCCCAGAACGCACAGGGTGGGAGAGAATTGTCCTCGGACCTCCACATGCACACTGTAGCACGTGCACACCCTCAAACATTCCCCATATAATTATAAAATTTAAAAATAAAATACAAAAAGATCAACTCAGAAGTCTTACTCTTTGGGGTTGATGCTAAGATTTTTTTTTTCATGTGCTTGTATATACATTTTTTTTTTTAAATGTATGTGCAGTCATGTGGAGGCCAGAGGTTGGCAAAAAATATCTCCTCGGTGCTTTTACCTTAGTTTTGGTTTTGTTTGAGACAGGGTCTCTTTATGTGGGGGTCTCTTTCCTTGTTGTCTTGGAACTCTATATGCAAACCAGGCTAGCCCAGAATCCACAGTGATCCATCTACTTCCGCCTATAGAGTGCTGAGATTAAAGGCATATATTGTTTGTTTGTTTGTTTTTGAGACAGGGTCTCACTTTGTAGATCTGTCCTAGAACTCACTCTGTCAACCAGGCTAGCCTTGAACTCACAAAAACCTACCTGTCTCAGTCTCTCAAATGCTTGTTTGGTTTTTTTGAGACAGAATCTCATGGGAAGTTAATTGTTGCAGGGAAAGGAGAAACATTTTCTTCGGTGATGTGGTCACAAACACAAACAAAGGAGTCCTGGGCCTAAAAACAGCCCCTCACCCAGGACCCTAATTGAACATTGAATCCCTTGGAGAGAGGCAACTGTAACGGAACCCACTGAGCCATACATGAATACAGACATGAAAACGGAAGAGGGGTTAGGTGAGAAGAAGAATGAGAGCAGCAGGAGGGGAGTGGGAGACTGTAATAAAATACATTGTATTTCTGTGGAGCTAGAGAGGGCTCAGTGGTTCAGAGTGCTTACTGCTCTTTTATAAGACCTGGGCTCAGTGCCCAGCTCCCAGGTCAGGTGATTCACAACCGTCTGTAACTCCAGCTCCAGGGGGATCACACGCTGTCTTTTGGCAACTGCACCCATATTCAGAGACTCACAGGGACACACACATATACTTTTATTATATATATATATATTTAACATGCCATTATTATATATAATTAGCATATGCTTTTAAAATGGGTTTTAAAGATTTATTTATTTATATTTTATGTGTATAAGTGTTTGCCTGTGTGAATGGCTGTGCACCACATGAGTACCTGGTACTTACAGATCTTAGAAGGGATCAGACCCCCTGTGACTGGAGTTCTAGAATGCTGAAAGCCACATGTGGGTGCTAGGAACTGAACCCAGGTCTTCTGGAAGTGCAGGCCAAGTGCTCTTAACTGATATGCCATCTCTCCAGCACCTAATATGTTTTTTAAAATTGTTTCATAAAAGAACATAAATAGCTGGTGCCTGGTGGTGCACGCCTTTAATCTCAGCACTCAAGAGGCAGAGGCAGGTGGATCTCTGGGAGTTCAAGGCCAGCCTGTTGTACACAGTGAGATCCAAGACAATCAGAGTTTACAGAGTGAGATCCTGTCCCAAAACAGTCAGATGAACAAACAGAAAGAGTAGAAACAAATGTGAGAGACTCCTTGTCAACCCTAAAGGCAAGGAGACATGAAGATGTTTAATTTTTCAAGAGGATTTAACATGTCTAGTACTTAACAAATATTGAGATATTTAAAAGGAAGATTCCCAATGCAGAAGACCCTTGTGTAGTGCCAACAGAAAAAGCTGAGTTCTCATCTCAGAAGGCACAAGGGACCTTTTATTCTGCCTCCTGAACACAGATTTAGGTTTTCCCAAACTTCGTGTTCCAACACTGCAGCAATGTCATGAAGTTTGCATTGTAACAGAACAAAGAAAGCCAGAAATCAACATACTTTTCAAATACACTGGTGGAAAGAAACACCAGGTGGGTGGGTTAGAGTGACAGATGGGCCTCTGCCGTAGGCCTCAGGTTCTGTCTAACTTTCTTAGCCTCTGGACTGGTGAAGCTAGGGGGTCTGCTGCTACATTCCAAAAGGATTTACCAAATTGTCTAAGAATTCCCAAGGTGGGGCAATGAGTGGTTTTTCAAAAGGTAAGTGGGTTATGGGGTAAAGATAACTGAAGATAAATTGTAATTAGGCTCTGGACTGACAACATTCCAACCTCTGAACCTTCACTTAAATCCTAATCAGCCTTTGTAGAATGTTCAGTTTAAGGTGTGGCTCCATTCTGGTAAGTTCAGTTCACACCAGTTTAGCCTACCTAAAATATCTAGTCTAGGGCCAGCAACATGGTTCAGTGGGCAAAGGAGCTTACCGGGAAGTCTGGTCGGATCCATGGGACACACAAGGTGGAAGAAGAGAACCAACTCCTGCAAGTTGTCCTATGAATTCTACATATATGTTATAGCAGATGCCCACCCCACGCATGTATGCCTGAATGTGCATGCATGTACACATGTACACACATATGTAATACTTAAGTTTTAAAAATTACCTGTTCTGCCGGGCAGTGGTGGCGCACGCCTTTAATCCCAGCACTTGGGAGGCAGAGGCAGGCGGATTTCTGAGTTCGAGGCCAGCCTGGTCTACAGAGTGAGTTCCAGGATAGCCCGGGCTACACAGAGAAACCCTGTCTCGAAAAACCAAAAAAAAAAAAAAAAATTACCTGTTCTATTTTTGCTCTAATGTCATGCTCATGAAACTTTCAAGCATTTTAATAACAGTTAAAGAAAGGACAGGAAACACCCATGGCTGATCCCTGAAAACCTACACTCCCCTCTCCAGTCTGAACCAAGAATGCAACTTAAAAACCACAACCCTCCACCCAACAGCCTCCACGCCCTTAGAGGCACTTCTGGTCGGCTCGGTTTGTCTTCACTTTGTGCTGGACTCTAGTCACTGGCCTCCACTTCTGAGTTTCCAGCTCACGGAGCTCAGTCCTGCCCTTCCACCCAAGCAGCCAAACACCCCCTCCAAATCCCTTGTGCCTACTTCTTACCTTCCAGCCATGCTTCTGTCTTCTTAGAACCTCTCCCCTTTAACCACCATCTAAGATCATTATCTAGCCCTTAGCCTGCTTTGTTTATCCTGATCTGATATCTTACTTCTTTATTCATAATCTTCCCCCCACACACTAGAATAAAAGTCCTATACTCCTGGCAGCCCCAACAACTTCAGCTGAGACATGAAACCAATATTTGCTTAGTGAGCTGGACGTGGGAAAGAAGGTAGTGTGACGTAAGACAGTGCAGGACAGGAACTAGAAAGAAGCCAGTGAAACCTTCCCTCGTGCCCACACTGTAATTTCTATCAAGCGTCCTTCAGGGGTGAGTCTCCTATGGGTGGCCTTTTGCTTTGTTTTGGTTTAAGTTTTTTTTTTTTTATAGTTTACACACATACATTTATGTGCACCACATGTATGGAGGTGCCTGCAGAGCCAGAGGGAGTTGGATCCGCTGGAACTGGAGTTACAGGTGGTTGTGAGCGGTCTGATATGGGTGCTGGGAACCAAATCTGAGTCCTCTGCAAGAGCACCAAGTACTTCTAATTGCTGAGCCATCTCTCCAGTCCCCGGGTCTTTGTTTTTTAATATCTCAATTCACTTTGGACT
Organism: Mastomys natalensis; assembly: GCA_021653895.1. NCBI lineage: Eukaryota > Metazoa > Chordata > Mammalia > Rodentia > Muridae > Mastomys > Mastomys natalensis. The sequence continues at coordinate 743,530 of JAJTUV010000028.1, forward strand.
GTGAACAACTCAGAGACAGGGACATCCTCAGTCTCGTGTGCACTGTCCATGGAACTTGGATATTTTCCCATGAGTGAATTTGTTTAACAGGGTGGGACATTGTAAGCCATAAAGAGTGATTTCTACAAGGGGAAAAGGGAGTGTGTGGGGGGGGGGAGGGGGGGAATGTGGTAGTTTGAATAAGAATGGCCCCCATAGTCTCATATATTTGAATATTTAGTTACCAGGGAGTGGCACTATTTGAAAGATTAGGATTAGAAGGTGTGGTCTCTGAATGTCTCTGTCTCTCTCTGACTCTGACTCTCTCTCTCTCTCTCTCTCTCTCTCTCTCTCTCTCTCTCTCTCTCTCTTCAGATCAGGATGTTCCTCCCAGTTACTGCCCCAGCACCTGCCTACATGCTGCCATGCTCCCAACCCCATGACTGTGATGGACTAAACCTCTGAAACTGTAAGCAAGCCCCTAATTAAATGTTTTTGTTTTTGTTTTTTTTTCTCATAAGTGTTGCCTTGCACATGGTGTCTCTTCGCAGCACTAGAACAGTGACTAAGACGGGGTACATGGGTAGTGGCAATGCCAACACGTGGCTTGGCGTGAGCTCTTCAACCATTTTTCCTCTCTCCCAGAATTGCCACTAAAAAGACCCCAGTCAGGCTAAAGCTGGGGACATAGTTCCGTGGTGGAGTGCCTGCTCAGGGTGTGTCATGTCTAGAATTCCATTCCCAGTAAACAAATTAATTAATAATACCCAGAATGGTAATCAATTAAATATACAAGCTATTCCAGACTTCCCTATGTTACTCTTATTCCAATCATATTGCTGTTCCAAACCCTTCCTATTTCAAAACACCAGTGCTATCCCAAGCACGGACCGCCAGCTCCCCACTGACCAAAGGCCAGGAAGGAACTCAGGAAAGCAGACCCATCAATGTAAGCTTAGGAACACCAGTAAGGATCAGCCTTTGACAAGGAGAGTGGAAAAAAAAACCGGTTTCCCGTTTTAAACATCGCCAGTCGGGGACACAAGACAGAACTTGTTATTTTAGAACGAATGCTCCCAGTCTGCTTCCTGGGACCTTCTCATGCTATGACTTTATTCATGTAGATGAGCTGATTGTTGATGGATTGAGGGTTCCGAGGGCACCAGCAAGGATGAGAAAATGGCCCTGGATCTTTACCACCCGCTGCCTGTTTCATAAATTGACAACGGTGTGGAAAGCTAATGGGACGCAGCGGGGACTGACAGCACCTGGAGGAGAAAGCACTTTCAGGGACAACTTCCTGGAAGGAAAGCCTTCCTTCTTTCAAGCTTTTCCTTGTAGAGTCCTGAAAAACTTGCTATGGTCACCATTCTGAACAATATACAGTAAAATGGAGCTCACAGATCCAGATACGATCAAAAAATCATTATTCTAGTCTAACTTGGGCATCAGTTTTGCCAACAATTTGTCGTTAACTGACTCCTAAATTTCTGTTTGGGGAGTATTAGCATGTTTCTTTAACCTCTTGCTCTTTCTTGATTAGAATAGCAACTTTTCCGACCTGCTTTAAAAAGTAAAGTGTCCTCTGAACAGCCTATTTCAGGCTGAGACATTTTTCGAGGAGTCTGAAATCTCTTTTGAAGAGCTGCATTTTATCATCTTCCCAAAACTGAAGTGACTCTAAGGAACCAGGGAGCCTCGAGGGAGTGGTGCTGTGGTAGACAGAGTTTATACCACTCAGCATCTAACATCCTTCCCTGATAAAAGAATACACCCAGTGTCGTCTTGAGGAAGTGTTTCTTTTTTTATTTCTCACTGGCCCAGAAACTCTACAGTTTTTTGTTTGTCCTTCCAGACAGAGTTTCTTTCTGCAGATATAATCAAATACAAATCTATTTCTTCTCCTTTTGCTAGACAAAGGGTAGTATGCACTGCTATGTTCCACACACATTTTTTATTTAAAAAAAAAAAAAAAAAAAAAAGGTTTATTTATCTAAATAGAGACACCCTGTCTGGAAAATTAAAAAAAAAAAAAAAAATCAAAACAAGAAAACCCAAGATTTATTTACTTTATTTTATGTGTGTAAATATTTTGCCTCCGTGTATATATGTTTGTCCATCACAGGCCTGGTCCCCTTACAAGTCAGGAAGCATTGGATCATTTTGAGTCACCATGTGATGCTGAGAACCTAACAGGTCCTCTGCAAAAGTAGTAAGTGTTCTTACCCTTTTAGTGGGCTCTCCAGCCCTGGGTTGAGCAAGCCTTCCATTGTTTCAGTCTACATTATTCTTAGAGTGCCCTTGCTTTAAGTTTACTATAGAGCCAAGGCTAGTCTTCCTACCTTCTCCTCTGAAGTACTCAGATTACAGGTGTGAAACACTACACTGAAGTCCTTGGGCAAACATATCTAATCAAAATGACTTGCTGACTAGGTGTGATGGCTCACGCTTTTAATTCCAGCATTCAAGAGGCAGAGGCAGGAAGGTCTCTGTGAGTTCAAGGCCAGCCTGGTCTACAGAGTGAGTTCCAGGGCAACCAGGGCTACATAGTGAGAGCCTGGTGTGTGTGTGTGTGTGTGTGTGTGTGTGTGTGTGTGTGTGTGTATCATCCAGAGTAATATACAGGCCTATGTGACCTTAAAGCCAACAAACACTGTAGTAACCCATTCAGTGAGCAGCGGCTTAGACAGGGCTCTGACAGCCCTGAGCTCTGACTTGGTGCCATTGGACAATTTTCCTGAAGCAACATAAAAGAAAAGAACATTTTAAAGCTGAACCTACACGTAATGGGTTTTCTAAAATTAACTCTTTTCTTAAAAAAAGAAAATTACATCCAACCTTTTTATGAGAGAAAATGTCTAAAACTATGAATTTCAGTCAAACAACGAGCTGGGGAGTCCAGGCACCAGAGGCACACTTAACATAACCGCCACAGTTATTAATCCCATTCAGTATTTGGTGTGTGGACAGGCCAAAGCTGGAGCTTTGCCACGCTCTGCCTCCTGTGTGGAGGTGAATGAAGGAACCAGGCAGAACCTCTGTGGCTTGTCCACCATTTCCCCAAACCCAACAGCACACCAGTGCCTGCAGACAGAAACTTAGTTCACGTGAGTACGTGAGGATTCTTAGCTGCACTTGTAGGAAAAAAAAAAAAAAACCTATTTCAAGAAAAGGCGATTCCTGCCAGATCTCTTTTGCTTTTACAAAAACACATTACAAAACTATACGAACAGACCCAGTGAAGGTTCATGCATTTTCTGGATTGGTTAGATTTCAAATGAGTTACATACATTACATTTTCTGGCTTTTTAAAAATGTGTTATGAAGCTGTGGGGAGATGTGTTTCTGTCTTTCTATCATCTATCTATCTATCTATCTACCTACCTACCTATCTATCATCTGTCTATCATCTATCATATATCTATCTATCATCTATCATCTATCTATGTATCTATTAATCACACCCTGCCCCACTCCAAAAATGGATATAATTCATATTACAGAGTTCCAGGAGTCATGAGAAAAACATTTTTAGGCAAATAAAAATGCCACCTGTGTTCTTCCAGCTATAATCTCCACGAGGGGAGAAACAAAATTTCAAGGCCAAGATTTTCCTGGGAGTGGGGTATAACAATGTACTATAGAGGTCTGGCAGTAGTGAATCACACCTTTAATCCAGCACTTGAGAGGCAGAGGCAGTCAGATCTCTGTGAGTTCAAGGCCAGCCTGGTCTACAGAGTGAGTTCTAGGACAGCCAGAGTGACACCCTGAAACCCTGTCCTTTTCTGCCAAAAGAAAGTTGTACTATAGGGATCACTTACTGCTCTTGCTCAGGACATGGGTTCCATTCCCAATAAACCACATAGTAGCTCATGACTCAGGGGATCCAGGTCCTCCTCAAACCTCCACAGCCTTCTGCACCTCTGTGGCACACATACCCAGGCACACACACATGTATATATAAGAAAATATATTATATTTTTTATTTTATTAAAATATTAAGTATTTTTTCTAGAGGGTGAGATGCCTCAGAGTACATTTTCATGCGTCGAAGGGTCTAGTGACCTGGGTTTGATCCTGGAACCCACAGAGGTGGGAAGGGAGAAGTGACTCCAGAAAGCAGTCCTCTGATCTCAACATGCACACTGTGTAATGCGTGCCCCCTCCATATAACTCCTATAGTCACACAATAGTAATAGTAACAGTAACAATAATAGCAATAATAGTAACTATAGCCAAGTATGGCAGCTCTGGGGAGTCAGAGGTAGAGGGATAATGACAAATTCAAATCTAGCCTGGGCTACACTGCAAGCTCATCTCAAACAACAATAGCAAGAAAAGGGCAGAAGAAAAGAGGGAAAAAGGAAAATGTACCATAATTTCTCAACAGAATAGCCTTAGTAATTAAGTGTTTAATACATCGTTTTTCTTGTTCTGAAAAGTGAAACATTGACTACCATGCTGGCAATGTTGTGAACACATTTCCATATGCTGGGCTTTTAGGAAATAGTTATTATACATACTTTATTCTAAATATATGCAGTTTAAATTAAAGTGGATGCCTTACACTATTGTTGAATTTCAATGCCTTTTGTTTGGGGTGCAGTAAAGCAATCAGAGGGCACAGATCGTGTTTTGTTCTAGCAAGGTACATTTTCCACCGGTTAATTCACTGTTCAACTAGTTCCAGTCATAAAGGTGTAGACTCCAAATGTAATTGAGCTCATGGATAAGCATGGTGCAATGGAAGCCAATAGGTTATACGGAAGCATCGGTATTTCCGCCCCGGGGGCAGGCACCATTGCTACACTAACAGTCTCACAGACAGCTCTTTCCTTTTAAGCTTCTATTTCTTCATTGGCACACCATGTGTGAAGAGAAAAAAAAGAGCATTCTTGGCACAATCTATCACCCAGTGGGGTCTGATTACTCACATGCGTTTCTGACATTTACAAAACCTACATTGTCCTCCAAAGGTAGTACTCAGTGGATTAGGTTATAAAATGCAAACTGCAGAAACAGACAGTGGTTTATGATTAGACAGACTGGGATATGTAACCAAGGGGCAACGGAGACAGACCTAGTTTGTGGCTTCTGGGAATGTCATAAACACCTGTCCTTCACCGGGCGGTGGTGGCGCACGCCTTTAATCCCAGCACTTGGGAGGCAGAGGCAGGCGGATTTCTGAGTTCCAGGCCAGCCTGGTCTACAGAGTGAGTTCCAGGACAGCCTGGGCTACACAGAGAAACCCTGTCTCGAAAAACCAAAAAAAAAAAAGAAAAAAGAAAAAGAAAAAACAAAACAAAACAAAACACATGTCCTTCAAGGATGGTCACCAATCAAATTTTTAATGAAATTTTAACAAAATTGTTTTGAGACTCACTGTGTACCTTTGGCTTAACTGGAACTCACTATGTAGCTCTGGGTGGCTTTGAACTTATAGTAATTCTCCTGCTTCAGTCTCCAGTGGGCCGGTATCACAGGCATAAGCCATCATGCCTGGCAGTAAGAAAATTTAAAAACAAATGCAATTATATATTTTTTCTTCTGCGTTTCAATCCTCACCACTAAACAATCTATTATGGAGTTTCTGCCTCACCATCCCTTGCTCATCACAGACCTTTGAGTCATTCCGATTCCTTACTAATGCAATTGACAATGGGGACGTTATAAATACCAAATTGTTCTTCACGGAATCAGCCGCTTCGTAATAACTTACTGTCGCCAGTAAATTCCAGCTCACTTCCTTCATGCAAATGCCTTATGGAATGATTCACTTTTCTTTCACGGTTTCTTAGAACTGCTAATCAATCCTAGTTCTGAAAAATAATGCCAGGGGTTCAGACTTGCCTTGGGTCACCATAAGGGGTGTTTAAGACCCTGTGTGTGCCTTTTCTGGATTTGTGACCAGTTTGTTCTTGTTGAAAATTAGGTTTAACCAAGTTACCAATGAGGGATTACACTTAATTCAGGCCAGGTTTTTAGTCACAATAGTATTCTAACAATTTTATAATAGCAATAACCCACATGTTGGCTTACAATTGTCTGTGACTCCAGCTCCGGAATGGGTTCTGACACACTCATCTGCCACTGGCACCAGGCATACATGTGTGCATACACACACGTGGACAGCACTCTCGTGGGTAAGAGATAAAAATAAATCTTTTTTAAAATTTACATATATTTTAAAAGTAAATATATACATTATGCCCTCTTCAGAGAAAAGGAATAGCCATATTAGCTCAAAGTGATGTGGAATTTTCTTTGTCCTGACTCATTTATTTACAAGAGAACTCTTTGTTCTCAGCTCCTGGCAAACACCACAGCACCGTGATCAATATACCACAGGATTCTGTCCAAAAAGTTAGTATTTTAGTGACTTTTTCAAATTTTGTTTACATTGTTTTGTTTTGTTTAAAGACATGGTTTCTCTGTGTAGCCCTCACTGTCCTGGATCTTGCTTTGAAAACCACACTGGCCTCAAACTCAGAGATCTGCCTGCCTCTGCCCCCTGATTCCTGGGAGGTCTCTTCTCTTCTCCTCTCCTCTCCTCTCCTCTCCTCTCTCTCCTCTCCTCTCCTCTCCTCTCCTCTCCTCTCCTCTCCTCTTTTCTCCTCTCCTCTTCTCTCTTCCTTCCTTTCTTCCTTTTTTCCTTCCTTCCTTCCTTTATTTCTTTTTTTTTCTTTCAGCATATGCATAGGAGAATGTCCTGAAAAGAACAACTTAGAAAAAGACAAATTCATGCGGTGTGAAGTTCATAAGCACCCATCCATCCTAACAAGCGAACTGTTCTCACCTGGAGTCACGCAGTCCCAGGACAGTGAGCACTATGCACTCCTAGCACCTTTGGGAAACTAAAGGCACAGGGACCATTTCCTTTTCCTGTGCCTGCCTCCCAGCCCTCACCTTCTCCTTCCCTTAGACAGAGTGGCCCAGGCCAACTTCAGGTAAACAGCACACTTCCCAAGGAGAAGCACTTCAAACACACCTTGCCTTGGCGGCTTTGGGTGGACTGCCAGAGTAAAGGCTGCTGTCAAAAGTCTGTGTTTTCTTTATACTCAGTCCTTGCTTTGCCACTAAAGCATGTTTGGTTAAGGATGCTAAATCAAGACAGATTTAAAAAAAAAAAAAAGTCTGGGGAGAAGGTCCTGCAATGTTTTTATAATAATTCAAACTGAAAGCAAATGAATGTTCCATAAAAAAAAAAAGTACCACACACAACTGTATGTCTCGTTTGTTTATTTTCCAAGTTATTGCCAAGAAAAGACAGTTCTTTATACAAACTCTGTTTGCAATGAGTTCTTAGGATAAAGGAAAACGAGCCAAGGATTTGTTTTAAGAGGGACGATGTTACTGAACCAAGAAGGGGACACGGTCTGAGCAAGCTCAATCACTAAGGGGACTGTCCAGAAGATACTTGAAGATGTGTGTACATTTTGTTTTATTTTATTTTTTTAAAGAAATGGGTGTCAGGTAGTGTTTGTCTTTCATGCTTTGCTTATTTGTGTGCTCCAAACCTAATTATTACTTGTTTGTGTGCATGCAACCAAATGGTGTGGGGAGCGCACATGCGTGCGGACATGTGTGTGGTTTGTGTGTGTGTGCGCGCGCGCGCGCATGTTGCACTCTCAGGAGGCAGAGTAAGCCCCAAACACTACCTCAGCTACGGCATGCCACTCTTACCCTCCCTGGACAGCAAGGCTCCTTCTATTTCCTTCTTCCGGCGACGTGGCTTCAGAGCTTGAACTGTTTCACTGACCTCTGCTATTTCTTAAGCTTTACTACTGAAAACCGCTGAGTTTGCCGGCGCTGTACTGCGCATGCCCCGAGCACACTTCTTAGGCAGCTCTTGGGTCTTTCATCTAACCCACCCCAACACTCTGCATCCTTGCTTGCCTGGTCTTATTGCTCACCTGGTCTCATTGATCCTTAATTTCTCTTCTGCAATTTAGCCTGTTCTCAAACTACAAAGCCAAGAATATATCCAACCACAATGAACAGGAAAGCAGCCAAAGAAAATGCCCGTTTCCCACTCTCCTGTTTGGGAGGAAACACACGATGCGAGTCTGCCTCTGTTATCTCACTGTTTGCACAGTTTGTGAGAGAAAGAGATGCCTGGCTCTGCCTCTAACGGTCTGGGTGATCTTGGGCAAGTTACTTAACCAGATGTCTGAAATGCTTTCTGGAACAAGGCAAAATCATAAATAAATAAATGACCTTGCCCAGACTTCATTTTCCAATTATAGAGGCACTATGGCCTAGAGATTAAAAGCACAGACTCCAGCCTGAAATAGACTTGGGTGGGAGTCCTAGACTTCCGCTGACTTGTACTGTGACCTTAATTTCCTCTATGGTAATATAGGAACAAAAAAACGATATCGATGTCAAGAGATTATGACCAGCAAGGACTGACCTAACACACACAGGGCTCTAAAACATGCTGACCGTTATTGCCCTCGATGTCCCTATTTTCAATAATGTAACAATTAAGATCTTAGAGACTGTGTTACAAAATGAGATGTCAATTTATGATATTAGTCACATTAAAATAATTCTAAGTAAATTTAAGTCTCATTACTACATTTTGTTTTGATTTTTCCTTTTAAGGACAAACTCTTGGCTGGCTCAAACTTGCTGCACAGCTGACACTGACTGGCCCTGAACTCCTGGTCCCCCTGACTCTGTCTCCAGACTTCAGAGATTACTGACTGCAATAGTGACTACAGAAGTGAAAATACACTCAAGTGCAAATGTTCTTATTTGCTTAAGGACAAATAAGGGCAAAGGAATGGAGGGACAGTCTCAGGCAACCAAGATGACCTTGAGTTGAGACTGAACTTGAGCTCCGGAACCTCTTGCCTCTGACTCCCACATGATGGAACTACTAAGGGGTCCCACCATCTTATGCAGCACTGGGGATCGAACCGAGGACACACGCATGCTAGGAAAGCACTTTACCAACTGAGCGACATCCCTCCATCCATATATATTTATTTTTGTTGAAGCAATTTGCTGTTGAACTATCTAGAATTTAATTCCTATTTCCTCAATGAACAGAATTCAATATAGTTTTGCAGTAAGGAATTCAATAATATATATGGATAGCAATTTTACTGAATCAAATGGCCTTCTTCTTTAGACCTAATGAAAGGTAAGGATTGGGTATGAAGCTCAATGGTAGGGTGCTTGCCCAGCATGTGGAAGGTTCAGTCTTCAACAGCTTCCCCGCAGAGGGTCAAATGCATGAGATGCTGCATTGTCGGGGAGAAAGGGCGGTTGCAGTTGGGCTGTTATGCAGCCTCCTCTGCTGATGTCATACCTAAATTTGGATCCTGACAAGTACTTCTAAGTGGTATAAGAACAGTCCTTTATATCTGTCCACCCTGGCACCTAGCAATAGTGCTTAGTTCAGATATTTGTTGAAAAATTAATAAAGGGCTGCAGAGAGGGCTCAGTGGGTTAAAATACTGCCGTGTAAGCCTAATGACCTGAGATTGAACCCAAGGCAGAAATAGAGAGCCCTTCCCAAAGTCGTCCTCTGACCACGGGCACGAGGTTCCACTCCCAGTCCCCACAGGCCTTATGCAAGTGTCCATACTGCCAGTTCCAGGGGTCACTACATGTTCTTCAGGCCCCTCAGATACCAGGCACACATGCAGTGTACACACATGTAGTCAGAACACTCATACACATAAAATAAAAATAAATAAATCTCTTAAAAAGTTTTAATTACAGGAAATGTTTGCTGTTTGGGGCCGGATGGGTGGCCCATGAAATGCCTGCTGAGCGTGAGGACATGAGTTTCATCCCTAGAACCCAAATAAAGCCAGATGTGGTAATGCACATCTGTAATCCCAGCACTTCCTCTGAGGAGGTGGAAAAATCCATGCAGAAATGACCCAGCCAGCATTTTCCCTGTGGTTAAATTTAAACTCACCGTTAACACTAACGGTTTTCAGCCTATGAACCGACAGTAGCTTTGTGCTACCTCAAACCAACAGGATCAATGCTTTGTTTTTCTCTTTTTAGTGTATGTTCATTTTATAATCTTTGCCCCAACTATAAGCATGAGTTTCAACCTCAGTTCTCTTCTGGAAACTTCCTGTCAACAGCATTGATCTCACTGGACTGACTGCTCTAGCCATCACAGAATAGTGGTCTAGGTTTTGGAGCTCTGGAATCCAGCAGGTCTGGTTTTGTTCCTGGTGGACCACCTGAGAGAGGGTTAGAGAGGTGGGGGAACGTGTTCTTTGCACCTCGATCTCTTTATTTGTTTGTGGGGTTAGAGTACGTATCTCATAGGTACAGGGATTAAAAGGGATCATCTCTTTACACAGAGTAAATCCTCCAAATGAATATGTTTTTTACCAAAAAGCAGGCAGGCCTGCAGCCAGAAGCATCTACACTAGCCCTTATCCAGAGAGATTAAACAGAGCTGTGTTCTTGAGCAGATAAACCAGGACTCATATTTACAGAACACTTTTCGGGACTGGCTCATGCAAGGCACTGGGGGTATAAGAAAAAGATGTGTTCCTTGGCAACCAAAGGCCTAAGATTAGAGCAAGAAGCACGGGATGAAGGAAAGGTAGAACAGAGAATATGTTCAAAGGACTGACTGAACGGGGATGCTGCCATTCTTCATGTGGCAACAAATATTTCATGTAAGAGAGTTTAAAGAAGGTTGCAAGGACTGGAGAGATGGCTTGGTGATTAAGAGCACACTGGGTCCTCTTCCAGAGGAACAGGGTTCAAGTCCCACTATCCACATGACAGCTACAACTCCATTTCCAGGGTATCTGACACCTCCTTCCACAGGCACCGTGCAGTCACATGATGCACACACATACAGTCAAAACACGTGTACACATTATAAGAAGGCTACAGCAGCTGAGAGTGGAGCCCAGCGGCAGAACATTTGCTTAGCAGCATAAATATATAGGGTTTGAACCCCAGCACCACAAAAAGAAAAAGAGAAGTAAATATAGATTGTAGACTCTTCTCTGTGTGCCACAGAGGGATTTCTTGTCTAGAGGCTGCCCCTCCCCTGCAACCGGATTTGCTACCCCAACAGTGGGGATGTTGGTTCCCAGTGAATCTTTCACTAGATAAGACCTGCTTAGTTTAACATAGGTTATCTCAGATGTCTCCAGAGCCCATTCCAAAACTAGACAGACTCGTGACATGTGGTCTGGCTGGGAAAGACAAGGAATGGAGGAGGAGACTGAAGGCTATCAAAGGAGCCTGGCCTTTGCCCTGGCTAGTCATCAGAGACCTCCAATTTCCTGAAAGTCCCGCTTGGATAGCAATGTTTTTGTTTGTCTAGGGGCTTTGGCCATTGGAAAAGTTAACATGAGATTTAGGACCGGGACTTTGAGTCACAATGATATCAGTGGTGACCTTTAGAAGGGCCTGGAGACTAAAAGCCACGTGGGCATTTTGTGGTCAAACCCCATTAAACACTAAGCAGGAAATAGGATGAGCGTCTCTAAGCAAGCATGGGAATACTATGTGGATATCATCAGGCCTCACAGGCAGGACTCCAGGGCTCCAGGGGAAAGCATGACCAGAAACTTGCATGGGGACACCTCCTGAACCTTGTTTGTGTATCCCTTCCCTTGGCTAATTCTCATCTGTACAGTTCACTCTGATAAATTATCCCCGTAAATATAGGAGTTTAGGGCTAGACAGATTGCTCAGTGGTTAAGAGTATGGGCTGCTCTTGTAGAGGACTAAGGTTCAGTTCCTAGCACCCATGTGGTGGCTCACAACCACCCATGACTGCAGTTTTGAGGGATCCAACCCCCTCTTCTGGCCTTCTTGAGCACCAGGCAAGCAGGCAATGTATAGACATTCATGCAAACAAAACACTCATACGCATAAAATAATAAATCAATATTAACTGTATACACATCTCCTGCCGTCTGTGAGTCATCTGTGGGAACCTCTACATCTGTAGCCAGCTGAAGCAAGGCTGGTCTGAGAACCTACCAACTTGGCAGTGCTGTCTAACTGGAAGGCAGACTTATGAGAACAACTGGTCCCTCCATCTGAGTAGTTAGATAACTCAGCACCATGGCTGGGCACTGGGGAGCTGCCGCAATATAAGGGAAATGTAGAAACTAGAAACCCTTATAAGTGAGTTTCAGCCCCACGTAATCGTTTAGAGCTTGCTATGGCCTTCCTCCCACACATACAACCACATAGCCCACACTTCAGATCGGCACCTCTTGTCTGCAAGTGTCAGAGACCAACCCTGACCTTCATTGCTAAGACTAACTGAATACTAGTTCAGTGACTTGTGACTGGGCATAATCACCCAGGCAAAGACCAAGTGGAGGAAAGCCAGATGAAGGGCTTCACACTGCCCTTACTTTCTAAGAACAGATGTGGCACTAGGGAGGCTCTCTGCTCGGTTTCTGAGCACACCCAGTTCTAATCACTAGGTCTCTGGTTTGCGCCCCCCAGTATCCCATTCTGCTCCTGGGTTACTTACTTTCACTGTGCCGGGAGCCATGTTTTATTATTTGCTTAAACCTAGGGCCTCCTAGGAAAGGCACCTTGCTGCATGCTTAGAGGTAACCATGGAAACTGGCTGCCTTTATCAGATTAACTAAAGGCAAGTTGGTAACAAACCTGAATGTCGACAAAGAGAACACTGAGAACAAAGACTTTGTGAGCCATATTAAGTGACATCCGTGCTCCAGGCTTGGGGTTGAATATTTGAATTCCTGAGAGTTGGCACCCAGCTCTATTCAGAGACCCCTTAGACCACATGCTCCAGGAAGTCCCCCCTGGGGGGCTTGGAGCATTCCCCATTGTAAATGGATCCAACCCCCTTCACTCTCCTCTGGCTTCCAGGGAGCTCCCCTGCTTACCTGAGAACTCTAAACATGAGATTTTTATTGAAAAGCTCCCCACAACTTCAGCTTCTCTGAGTCTAGGGTTAGGAAGCCAGTACTTAGATTGGTCAGAAGCAACGCAAAACTGGGTACCTCACTAGAGAAAAGGGATGCGTTAGTCTGCAAGGCCACTGCCCAAAATACCATGAGCTGATTAGCTTCAACAGCAGAATTTTATTGTCTCTTAGCTTTGGAATCCAAAAGTCTGCAATCAAAATGCCGACTGGGTGGGTCTCTCCTGAGGGCTCAGAGGAAGTGCTCCCTGCCTCCCCCTAGCTTCCCATGTCGCTGATGAGCTGAGGCACCCCTTGGCATATGGATGCACCATCCTTTTCTCTGCCTTTCTCCTCACGTGATAGTCTCTGTGTGTCTCTGAATTTCTTCTTTTGTTTTAAATTAAATGTTATTTTGTCATTCTATGTGCATGAGTGTCTTGCCTGCACGTATGTCTGTGGACCATGTGGACTATGTGTAGCCCTGGTGTCCACAGAGGCCAGAAAATATCACTGCATCTCTTGGAACTGGAGTTATAAACAATTGTGAGCTGCCATGTGGTTGGTGGGAGTTGAACTCAGGTCCTCTAGGAAAGCAGCCAGTGTTCTTAGCCACTGAACCATCCTACCTTCTGATTTTCTTTTATCAGTACTGAGAACAGGGCCACCTTCATGATGCCTGAATGATTTCCATCTATAACAGCTATATTTTCACATCAGGACATAGACTGAGTTGCTGGGGCTTAGGAATTTTACATGTGATCTGGAGAGAGTAGTCTTCTAGTGCTAAGAGGGGGTATGGGCAGAGCAAGGTCCCTCCATGACAGCTGGCCTCTTATTTGTTTTGAGACAGGATCTTGCTATATAACCCGGGCTGGCTTAGGATTTACCAGTCTTCTACCTTTGGTTTCTGACTGCTGGGATTTTAGGTATATGCCACCATTCCTGGCCTGGCTCGATTCTTAAGTACGGAGCCTTCTTGAATTTCTCCTTCTGCACTCCCTCACAGGGAGCCCTGATGTTCTGGGCTGTGCCTTTCTCCCAGCATGAGGCTTGCCCAGTTATGTGCTCCCCACCAGGAATGTATTTCTGTTTTGGCTTCCACCCCCCTGGACTGTAGCCCCACTTTTTAAAAGATGTGACTTGAACCCAGGGCTATATATATGCTAGACAAGTGCTCAAACACTGAGCTACATGCCCAGCCTTCTGTATCCCTGTTCTAACAAATTGTTCTGCAAGTTTGAGCAGACAGACCGTCTCCGAGTAGAGTAGAGCACGCTCTTCTTGGAACAGGCTTTGCCTTGCTGAGTGGAGCTAGTTTGGGTGCTTGTCTTGCTGTATGCTAACCTTTGTAGGTACTGCGGCGAGCCATGCTCCATCCTCAGGGAAATCAGTGGTATTGGAAGCTCACAGAAGTGGGGCCAAGAAACCTGCACTTAGATCCAGGCAGGCAAAGTTCAGAGCTCCGTGAAGGAATGCTGCAGAAGGGCTCAGGTAAGCAGAGTTACAGTGCAACCTGGTGGAGGTAAGGGGAGTTACTCTTGCCTCTTTCTTTCCTGAAGAGGCTGCGTATTTCAAGGTTGCCTTTTTGAAAGCTTACGGGTGAGTCCAACCCTAGAGAGAATCGGGGACAGTCTAGGGGAAGTTAGGAACCTGAAATTTACCCTCTAAGCCTCAATTTCTGCATTCATAAAATGAAGCATATTAGAAAATTTATTTGGAGACATTTTTGAGAGCACTGAATGAGCACTAACATTTGGCCTTAGCCTCGTTCCTGGTACAAACAATACATTGTTTTTTTTCTCCCTGTGAGGACCGCTATTGGTAGATGTCACCTTTTACTGTTTCCACAAACCGATGAAAATTAGGTAAACTTTGGGGAAATGATAGTCAGAAATGATGATATGATGACATGTGCCTGTAATCCCAACAGGAGAATCAGGAGTTCAAGGCCAGCTTCAGTTACATAGTAAGTTTGAGGGCAGCCTATCTCAAAACAAATAAACAAAAAGAGGCAGAAACCAGCTGGGGAGGCGGTTCAGTTCAGTAAAACATTTGCTAAACAGACACGAGGATCTGAGTTCGGATCCCTAGAACCCATTTAAAAAGTCAAGCATGGTAGCACTTGTCTGTAATCTGGGGAGGCAGACTCAGCAGGGTCCTTGGAGTTCATTGGCCAGTGAATCTTACTGAATGGGTGAGCTGTGGGTTCAGGAAGAGACACAGTCTCAAAAATTAAAGTAGGGAGGGGGCGTGGTTGGAGAGATGGCTCAGTGGTTAAGAGCAATGGCTGTTCTTCCCAAAGACCTGCTCGGTTCAATTCCCAGCACCCACAGCCACCTGTAACTGCAGTCCCAGGGGATATAGTGCCCTCTCCTGGCCACTGTGGGAACTACATATACATGGTGTAGAGGCATGAATGCAGACAACAAAACAAAAACAAAAAAACCAACCAAACAAAACACCATACACATAAAATAAAATTGGGAGTAGGGGGAAGGAACCACGAAGAACACCAACATGGACCTCTACCCTGTTGTTCATCCTATGCTCATTCACACACATAACTCCTCACACATAGGAGGGGGGGACAACTTTGGGATGTTTCTATACAATATAATGTTTGGCTTCTGACTGTTGATCCGTGATAGGAGCTGTCAATTGGCCATCCACCTGAGGTTTCTAGCAGCAATCCTGGTGTGCACAAGCATCTTTTCTTTCCTCCACAAAGAAAGGGGGCATCGGTGCATCGCTGAGATTTTAACACTATGCTAGAACTGGGTCCTCTGAGTGCTAACAATTATCCTACACACTTCCTAAGTTAGCTCAAAAATACCAACACTTAAGAACAGGTCAGGAGCACCTGATCGTTTTGAAGAGATAATTTCCTTAGATGAGACATGAAGCAAATGAGTCGTCATTATGCTCAGCCTCTCCTGCCCCTTAGAAGTCAAAGTATGATTTAATGTATTTTAGAAACCAAAGTTCAAAATGTGAATCTCCTGTGCAGAGAAAATCAATCTGTCAGAAGGTACTTAGGGAGGGCACAGCAGATCCACTGAAAACATCGAGGAGCAAGTCCTTGACCTTCTTTTCTGTTTGCCTGACAATGTCATTCAAACTCTGGCTTGCACTAGAAGATTGCTTCCTATCCATGGCTGTGCCCTTGCCTAGTCCCTGAGGCTCTGAGCTGAGGCCTCTACTGGCTACTGCAGAGTCCCCCACAACTTAGAATACTAATGTCTCAGAGGAAGTGACCATCTCTCACCCGCCCCCAACTTTCTCTGTGTGTCTTTCTCTGGGTCCCTTTTCTTGTTGTTATGCTATTTATTATTTATTGAGATGCCAGGGAGTGAACCTAGGGCCTCATTCGTACTATGCAAGTGCTCTACCACTGAGTCAATACTCCTAGCTGGGACGCGCACAGCCCTCCCACCCCACTTTTTTTTTTTTTATGGAAGGACTTCTATTCTGTCAGTCATATAGGGCTGGCTGCTAGGTGAGTCTTAGCCTCTTAAAAATTGAGTCTTCTCAGCTGGGCATGGTGCTACAGGCCTGCAGGGT
This sequence comes from Mastomys natalensis, assembly GCA_021653895.1. Classification (NCBI taxonomy): domain Eukaryota; kingdom Metazoa; phylum Chordata; class Mammalia; order Rodentia; family Muridae; genus Mastomys; species Mastomys natalensis. The sequence goes on from JAJTUV010000028.1 coordinate 759,965, forward strand.
CTCTCCATCATGGAAAGAGGGCTGGAGGCAGAAGGATCGATGTAACACTGATGTACCAGTTTGCACAGTCTCTGTCTCTCTGCCCACAAGGCCTGACTCTCCCTGCTTTTTCTTTTCCTTTATGTCTTTTTTATTAATTAACATTATTTTTGTTTGAGACACAGTCTCAAGTAGTCCAAGCTGGCCTCGAACTTGCAGTGCAGCTGAGGATGACCTTGAACTTCTGATCCTCCTGCCTCCGTGCCTGGGGAGCTGGGGTGACAAGCATGTACCACTATGCCTCGCTGTGCAGGGCTCAACCTAGGATTTCATCTGTGCTAGGCGAACACTTAACCGACTGAGCTGCACTCCCAGCTCTAAGGCTACTTTTCAAAAATCAAAATGTCAGGTAGATATTCTGTGAGTTCAAGGCTAGCCTGGTCTATAAGCAAGTTCCAGACCAGCCAGATCTATTCCATGAGACTGTTAAAAAAAATGAAAGTCAAAATGCCAATGGAGTCTTCAATCTCCCCTTACTAAGCACATCTGCTTTCTCTCTTTTATTTCCTAGTAATACATGCTCCCAACATTTAAATGGAGCTGAGTCTGATAGCACTCACTTGAGCCAGCACTGGAGAGGCTGGGAAAGGAGACTCCTGAGTGAGGCCAGCTTCAGTGACACAGCAAGGCCTTGCTGAGCTGGCAGAGGACCGGGAGGTCAAGAAGGCAAAGAGGAATGTATACAAGGCTTTGAGGGAATCAAAGGGTAGGGGAAAGGAATTAATTATAATTAAAAAAGAATTTTAGAAAATTAAAAGGAAATAAAGGAAAAGAAAAGAAGGTGGGGGAGGGTAGAGACAGAGCTCAGGGATACAGTGCTTGCCCTGCATGCATAAGGCCTAGATTCAATCTCCAGGACTGGAAATAAATACAATAAATGAAAAAAAATACTCCAGTGTCTTCCCAGTATAGCAGCAAACATGTCTTCAATCTGGTGCATAGAACATACCATTTCTGACTACGTCATTTTATTTATTTTTAAATTTTATTTTATTTGTGTGCATATACATGCATGCAAATACCCTCAAAGGCCAGAAGAGGGCACTGGATCCCTTAGAGCTGGAGTTGCAGATGGGCTGTGAGCCACTATGGGGATGTGGGGATCAGAACTCTGGTCCTAGGAGAAACAGAGATTGCAGGCAAAAGGTACTTTACATATGGTTCGGTGCCAGGAACAGCACGGCTTACTGTGAGACTGGAAACACGGCAGCTTTACCAGACATTTTAGGTTCTGTTTTGCTATTTATGATTTATTTATTTTTAGGTTCTGCTTCTAGGGTGGCATTCTGACTAAGGGCAGATGAATTGTGCTATGAATTATTCGTGTTCTAGCTCTTGATTGTTTGTTTAAGACAAGGTTATGCACAGTACCTAGACTGGCTTGAAACTTAGTACTTCAAAGAGTCTGGCCTTGAACTTCTGGCAATCCTCCTGCCAAGTGCTGGGGTGACGAGCATGGGCCACCTCACCTGACTTGTCTCTTTCCTTTTCTTTTCTTTCCTTTTCTATCTTTTCTTTTTCCCTTTCATTTCTTTTCTTTTCCCTTCCTTTCCCTTCCCTCCCCTCCCCTCCCCTCTCTTTTCTTTTCTCCTCTCCTCTCCTCTCCTCTCCTCTCCTCTCCTCTCCTCTCCTCTCCTCTCCTCTCCTCTCCTCTCCTCTCCTCTTCTTTTCTGCAGATTTTTCCTGTATATCCCAAGCCATCTGTGAACTCACTATGTGACACAGGCTACACCATGCCTGGCCCACAAGATCCCATTTAATCTTTACAGGAAGCTTTGTGACCCCCCAGGGTTATGCTAACTGACAAAAACCTCAAAGTTTAGAGAGATTAAGGAATTGCCCCCGAGACTCACCTGGCAAGCATGTGTAGCAATTCCAGGCCTATCAGGATGTCAAGAATTTGCGTTGTAGCTTACTCTTGCCTGATGGTGAAGTTTCAGGACACCACATGACGTGGCTTAAATCGAGCCATCTGCAGTCTTCCAGGGCAGTACCTCATGCTGTTTTGTGCCTAGACATCAGATTGAACAAAGGTGCTGACAAGACCTCTTTAATTATGGATGTCAATGTGACTGTTAACAAAGACACTTAAAAAGGCAAAGTAGACTTCTTACTCATACCATGGAAAAGAACAGGATCCATCCAGATTCACCAGAGACTCCAATTTCCTTTAACAGTGGGACTGACAAAGGATCCCAAGGTGATGCGTTTTTCTCTGAGTACAAATGAGTCAGATGCTGTCACTGAAGTTGAAGGTAGTCACTTGTGTCTTCCCAGGAGCTTCCTGCGGGGCAGCTCCCTGCAGAAATGGGGAAGACGGCCTTGTCTGCCTGCCTGAGCTCCCTGAGGCCTCCCCAGCAGCTAATGCAGTGCCTGGCCCATAAGGAGCTGGGGTACACTCCGAAGGTCAAGGTTCTGTTCCTCGAGTAGTGGGGTTGGCAGAAGTAATTCCTGTAGAGTACATGCTATGCATTAGCACTGAGCTAAGAGCTGAGATGCAGAGATGGGTTTAGGGGGCTGCTGTGTAGCGCAAAGTGTGAAGTGGATGGCTCAGTGGGAGAACACCTATATGTGTTCAAACTATCAAAAATTTCAAAGTTGGGGCTGAGTGGGTGGGAGTTCTTGTCTAGTATGGGCAAGGCCCTGGGACTGAGACAGTGCATAAACCAGGCCTGGTGGCACCATGCTTTTAATTCCCTGAGTTTGGAAGTGGAGGCAGGAAGATCAGAAGTTTAAAGTCATCCTTAGCTACTTTTTGGCAAAGTATGACAGCCTAGGTTGCATGCCATTAAGGCTGGTCCTGAGAGAATTAGAAAGTTACTGCCATCTTAGCTCAGTGGGAAAGACAGACAAGCACACACAACGATTACTGGATAAATAACATGGGAAGGAAGTGAAAACCATAGTGTTAGGAGGGCACACACTATGTAGTCTTGGAGTCTCTATGAAGGCCAGGATGGCCTTGAACTCATGTGAATCCTCATGCCTCAGCTTCCAGAGAGCCAAGACTGCATGTGTTGGCCTTGATGTTCAAATTTTGCAGCAGACATATGATCACATGTTTTCTTATACTTCTTTACTTTTTAATTTTCTTTATGCATCTACCAAGAGTGGGATTAACTGGTTATGTTGTAACTTCCAGTTGCTGCCTTAAAAAATAATACATACATACATACATACATACATACATACATGCATACATAGCAGCAAGGCTAGAGAGATAGCTCAGTGGTTGAGAGTGTTTGCTGATCTTGCAGAGGACTGGAGTTCAGTTCCCAGCTCCCCCACTTTGGACGGCTCACAACAACATGTAACTCCACGTCCGGGGGATCTGACGCTGGCATGCTTCCGAGCTACCATGAACTGATACAGTTTTGCCTCCATACGTCATATGCTGTCATTCAGCACCAATGGTATTATTTAAAACTCAAATTGTGTTAAATGTGGCAAGTCAGAGCTCGAAGATTTGAAAGGCCTTTAATATAATCTACACGCCACAAAATCTGATGGACTACGAGCATACGAAACTCTAAAATACAGGCTGCTGTCAGGTCTTTTTAAATACCTTTCGGGTAATCTGTCAGCATGGTGCATTTGCTACAAGCTCCAAGGGAAGTCTGTTGACAGGCCCTTTGATTTTATGAGAAGTTGTTTTCTCAAGCGTTTGCTTGTAACCTCGTGTTGATGTCTTACGATAGCATATCATCCTCAGAAGGCCAAGGGGCTTTGAGCTTCATATGTTATTTCATTTGTAACAAGGTTCTATTTCTTTATTTCTTCTTCTTGGTGCAGGGGATAGAACTCAAGTCCTTGAGCAAGGCAGAATGTTTATTACTGAGTCACAACCCAGCTGGAGATTTGAAACAACTCTAACCTTTCGAAGTTAACAGTGGAAGAACTGGACATTCATACAGATCTGGCTGCTAGATGCTCTGCGTTTCCATACCCTAAGTGGTTGATGGAATGTGAGACTAGGAGAAAACTCTAAGTAGCTCAGATAGAGCCCGGTGCCCCAGGGGAGGGAGAGTAGAAAATTCCGGGCCAGTTTCAGCTACACAGTGAGTTCAAGGCCAGCCTATAATACCCTGTCTCAAAACAAAAACAAAAGCAAAAACTATATGATGGTGACTTTACCCCACAGAGACGGTAGTTTTCCTCAAAGAATAAGAAACCCAAAGGAAGCTAGGTGGTGGTGTATGACTTTAACCCCACAACTTGGAAGGCAAAGCGGGAAGAACTGCTCCACAGTGCCAGTTTGAGCCTAGACTGGTCTACCTAGCAGGAACTCGAATAAAATTTAAAAAAAAAATAATAATAATAAAAGGAGGGTCTGGAGAGATGGTCCAGTGACTAAGAGCAATTGCAGCTCTTGCAAAGGTCCTTGGTACTCCCATAAAGCAACTCACAATCGCTTGTAACACTAGCTCAGTGGTCAGACGCCCTCTTGTGGATTCCACAGGCACTGCATTCATGTGTACATACACTCAATAAAGTAAATAAATCTTAACAAAGGAAAAAGCAAAAAAGAAAAGAAGTAAAAGAAACAAAGAAGGGGCTGGAGTGATGACTCAGTGGTTAGAGTACTGGCTGCTCTTCCAGAAAACCCAGGTTCAGTTTCCAGCAACTTACAGGGCAGCTCACAACTGTCTGTAAGTAACTTGAGTTCCAGGGGTTCTGACACCCTCACACAAACATATATGCTGACAAAACACCTATAAACATAAAATAAAAATAAATAATTAAAAAAAGAACAAAGGCCTTCAGTCCAGGGCTAGCAGAGTGATGTCAGCATACACACACACACACACACACACACACTCCACCATGATTAGTTTGTAACTTTTGTTTTCATGGTTACAAAACAATCGCTCAACTACTTAGGTATTAGGTGCATGTCCTGAGCAAAATAGAAAAAGACATGGCTAAGAGACCAAACTTACTGGAAAACTTTCTCCAGGGCCCTAAACAGATGGTTCTGTCTGTGTCTTTTATGCAAAACTGGTGTATTTGATTTTTTACCTGCAGAAGAGTCTCTCAAAAATAAGATGGCTATAAGTAGCTCATTGGTACCTAACAAATAGGCTTTTCCTGAAGATACCAAAGCATCTTCAGTGATGTTTCAAAAAAGTAAAGTCTGAAAGGCCTGGAGAGATGGCTCAGCAGTAATGAGAGCACCTGCTGCTCTTATAGACAGACCTGAGTTCAGTTCTCAGGGTCTACCTTAGGCAGCTCACAACTATAGCTCTAGTTTCAAAGGATACAATGCCCTCTTCTGGCATCCATGGGTACTCTACATGCATTGGTGCACATACACGCACTCACACACACACATATATATACATAATAACTGAATAAATAAATATTTTTTAAAGGAGAAAGAGAAAATTATAGTAATAGGTTTAATCTTTAAAAAGATTAAATTAAAAGTAATAAAAATGCTACTCAATTTTACTCTTTGGATTATATTTTTGAAGGCCAAGTAGCAAGTCTGGGGGCTTCAGGAACAAACAGGTGTGCTGAGTCCTGCTGTTTCTCAGTGATTGTTGCTAATCCCATCAGAACAGAGCGCTGGCTTGCTCTTCCCTGGATGACCCTCCCATCCGACAGTCCTTCCTCACGTATCCTTCTAACAAATACACATCTGCTCTGATTGAGAGAAAGAGAGAGAATGAAATCACTCTTTTTAAAAAAAAAAAAAAAGTCAGGCTTGATCAAAGAGTCGACATTCGGTGGAAGTGGTTCCCTTTGTGGAAATTATCTTAAGCCAAGTTCATAGTCAGGCAGCCTGGACAGACAGACTAGCATCACCTCGGTGATTTTAGTGACCCCAGTCAGCTAGTTTTAAGTCACTTGAACTAGATAGTGACCGCTAACAGGAGGTTATGATACCAGACGTGGGCTCACGCCATTAATCCCAGCACCCAGGAGGCATCCTGTCTCAAAAAATACATATATATATTATGCTGTTACATTGAGTATCTTACTAAATGTAACTTTAAAATCACAGTGATGATATTACCTTAAATTCTTGTCCTGATAGGCAAAACACATATGTGTAGGTTAGAAGAAGAAGAAGAAGAAGAAGAAGAAGAGAGAAGAAGAAGAAGAAGAAGAAGAAGAAGAAGAAGAAGTTGTTGTTGGTAAAGCCACTTGCCACCAAGGCTGACAACCCGAATTCAGTTCCAGGACCCTCAAGGTTGAAGGAAAAAAGTATCTCTGAGTCCCAAAGCAGTGGCGATGATTGTCTTTTATCCCAGCATTTGGGAGGCAGAGGCAGGTGAATCCCTGTGAGTTCAAGTCCAGCCTGGTCTACAGAGTGAGTTCCAGGACAGCAGGACTACACAGAGAATCTCTGAATCAAACAAATAGAAATAAAAGTTGTCCTCTTATCTCTGCATGTGTGCCGTGGCACACTCTCACAGATGTGAATGGCATGCACACATACACACATGCACACACACACACAATAAATAAAATGATTTAATAAAAGAAGAAAGAATACAAAACCAAGCACAGTGGCACACACCTTTAATCCCAACACTCAGGAGGCAGAAGCAGGTGGACCTGTGAGTTCAAGGCCAGTCTGGTCTACAAAGCAAGTTCTAGGACAGCCAAGGCTACCCATGGGGAGAAAGAAAGAAAGAAAGAAAGAAAGAAAGAAAGAAAGAAAGAAAGAAAAAGAAAGAAAGAAAGAAGAAAGAAAGAGGGAGAGAAGCAAGCAAGAAAGACAAGCTATATTAGTCAGCACGTTCTCTTAAATCTTCTAGGTCAGGATTTGCCAAGCTTTGATCCATAAGCCGAATTTGAATTCCTGCCCACTGAGAAAAGTGTTTAGAGACCCCAGCCACACCCTGTGGCTTGTGTGGTCCTAAAGCTGCCTTGTTACCTGAGTAGCTGTGGACCGAGTAGGACCAGGACTGTACGACCCTAAAAGTCTCAATCAGAACCTGGGTCTCCACAGAAAAAGATGGACTTGTCTTTATGTTGCACATACTCAGTGAATGCATCTTCGTTTCTTCGTCACTAAGGATTGTACCTATTGCCTTGTATGTGCTCGGCAAGTTCTCTAACACAGAATTATATCCCAGACTTCTTTTTACTTTTTATTTTGAGACAGAGTGTCACTGTGCTGCCTAGACAGGCCCCAAACTTGATATCCTCCTGCCTTAGCCTCCTGAAGAGCTGGGGTTACAGGCCTATATCACCGGATCCAATCCAGCCAATAACTGCTTATGAAGTTAGTGGATGAATACAGTCAATGTGTTCTCTGTAGACTTCTAGGTATGACTATGGGCACTAATAAGTCTGAGCCAAAGCACTTCACACATTCGTTCCCCGTTATCTAGCATTTGCTTGCTGGAGACCACATGCCTTGAAAGGGTCTTGTTAGTGTGTCACGATTCCAGAACACAAATAGCCCTTGATCCAAGTTTGCAGAGTCGGCCTTGGAGCTAAATATGCCTGCTGACATGTTTTATTTGGCCCACAGAATGCTGCTTTTTTTTTTTAAAGCAACATTAGCTGCCAACACTTCAAAAGAAAGAGACTTCACAGAAGAATCCAGACTCCCAGCTCTTTAGAAACTGAAAGATGTGGCGATGCAGGTGCACCATTTCATTAAACTCATAACCACCCATGGCTCGGCATCTGTTGCTTCCTTAGCTGAGGCATGTGTACTCCTTTACCACAGCACCCACCGCTCCTTACTGTTCCCGGGCAGGTATCCTATATACTTAGCCTCTCTGTAGCCATTTGTACTTAGGATCCTGTACAGTGGTGGGGTGCCATTTGCTACCGAGGCCCTAACCTGCAGCACTAGCTGGTAACGCTAATGTTTGCCTTATTTTCCTGCTTGAAAGCACACGTGCACATAGGTATGGTGGCACATTCCCATAAACCCTGCAGCTGGTAGACGAGGCAGGAGAATCTCTGTGAGTTCCAGGCCAGTCTGGTTTACACAGTGGAGCTCCAGAGCTACATAGTGTAGCCCTGTCTCGAGGAGGAGGAGAAGGAGGAGGAGGAGGAGGAGGAGGAGGAGGAGGAGGAGGAGGAGGAGGAGGAGGAGGAGGAGGAGGAGGAGGAGGAGGAGGAGGAGGAGACTTCAAGGCTGCATGAGACACTGTCTCAAATAAACAAATCATTATTTAAAAGGATAAAACTGGAAAGGCTGGCGGAGCTATCTGACTGGCACCTGCTCTTTCCTTTTTCTTAACAAGCCTCCCTTCCCATCAGCTCCATCCGCCCACCTCATCGCCAGGCTGTTATTTCCCTTAAACCTAGGGTACCTTCTCCCCAGCTCCCCCGCTTCCTTCCTCTCCCAGTAAACAAGCACGCTGGTCCCTTTCTGCCTTCAGAGTTTTACCGTTAATCACGGCGGGGGAAACAGACAGGAAATAACAACGAGGACATTGCGAAGTTTAAGAAGACTTGACAGTGTTAGTCACAGCCCTGGTGCCTTGAATGAGCGTATCTGGAATTGCGCTCCTCCCTTGGTGGGATGGGGAGAGAGGGGCTGTAAGGTGCAGCTGAGAAACAGCGAGAGAAACCCTGCCTTGACTGGGAGCAGCCGTTAGGTGGCGGCACAGGGCACATCTTTCCAGGTCTTTCCACAACAGATAGGCCAAAGTGAGACACCGAATTTTCTAGGAAGGGATAACCTAGTACCATATCAGGGCAGGCATTTGGGCTGAGACCAGCGAAACAGTGAGTCAGCCAAGACTCCCGTGACACTGCTGTCCGGCAGCCAGCTGGGGCGCATGTGTCTGCTTCCTTTGGTAGAAGATTCTACGGCAGACCTTAGCTCTGATAGACTATTTCCACCCTAACATCTAGATGTTAACTTTTATTTTAATGTTTTTTTTTTTAGTTTTGTTTTTGTTTCTTTGAGATAGCATCTCATGTAGCCCAGGCTGGCCTCAGACTCCTTGTGTGACCAGGAATGACCTTGAATGACTGATCTCCTTGCTTCTGCCTCCAAGTGCTGAGATTAAAAGAATGCTACCCGACACCTTGGTCTTATAGACAAGCCATCTGAAGCCCAGACATTGGCCTGCCCTCCTTTTGGTTCTGTGCTAGGAATCTATTCCGATGTGGGTATGACTTCACTAGTGCCAGCCGAGTATCTGTCTTTCTGTCCATCCTCTGGTTTCAAAGTATTTATGGACGTCTACTTGGTGTAACTAAATTACTACTAACTTGAGTCAGGCATGGTGGCAAAGGTCTGGAATCTTCACTAGGGAAGCAGAGGTAGGAGGATAGAAGTTCAAGGCCAGCCTCATCCACATAGCAAATATAAGACCTTTGTTGACTATTCAGCAAGTTCAAGGCCAGCCTGGGCTACCTGATACCCTATGTCTAGGGTAGGGAGTTGGGGGACTAATTTGATTTTTCCTAGTTTCTAGTGTGAAACCAGGGGAGAATCTTTGTGCATGGTAGAGCAGTGGCTTAAGAGACACGGGTAAAGAAAACCAAGCTTTCTGTCTGCCTCCAGCTACCTAATCCACTTGGGAGAAAAGTGAGTCCAGATAGCAGGAGTCTGCAATCTCAGCACTCCATGCTGGATGGAATGCAAGCCTTTTTAGGGAACTAGCTGGTACAATCGTGGCTCTTATCAAGAGTGGCCTAGCATTACAGGACTGGACCATGCACACCCAAAATAACTCACCAGTCCTCTCAAATTACATTAGTAAAACCAAATGTATTCCTAGAATTTAAACACAGGCTCAAACAAACAACTGCCTCATAGCAAAACCACGTTCTCAGGCTTCAACTAATTTAGGGGACAGGTCAGTGATCAAAGCAGAGAAAGACCTTATTATAAGGTAGCATTGGCTTGAAGGCTCTGGCTTCAGAAGGGAAATTTTCCTAGAAAACAACTACCAACTCAAAGTTTGCTGGTTTAAAAACATAATGATAATAAAAGCGAGTCCAGGAGCTCCCAGCAGGCAGAGTCTGAGACCGTCAGCAGAAGCAGCATCAGCTATCCCTCAGTGTCCGCTGGAAACCACGTGGTGCAGGCGTTTCCCCAGCCTCAGAGAAAGGGAGCCTCTATGCTCAGCGGACCCGACTGGAACCTCAGCATGGTGGTGCACACATGTAATCCCGGCACTTGGGAGGCTGAGATAGGAGGGTAATGAGTTTGAGGACCAGCCTGGGCTACATAGAGACTTTCAAGCAAACCTAGGCTATAAGCAAGAATCTAGCTCCCAAAAGTGAAACAAAGTCTTTACTGGTTTATACTGAGGCAGGGCACTGGATACAACAAGACCTTGTGAGGTGCAGGCAGGTAGGAGGATCGGGAGTTCCCTGGCTATATACCTAGTTTAAGGACAATCTGGGCTACACGCGACCCTTTCTAGAAAACAAAAAGGGTGCTACTTTAGGCTACCCAGGAGGAAAGACCACCAATAACAGAACATCACACTTCCTTTGCTGAAACAGTCCTTAACTCAAGGAGTATAGATTGTAGAACACACACCAAACATGCAGAAAGGGGCATTAAGAAATACCACATTGGGAAAAGAATAAACAAACACACAAAACAAAATAAAAAAGAAATACCACAAAATAAAAAAGAATGCCATTAGGACAGGTGAACCAGCTCGACAAGTTGTCCTCAGACTTCCACAGACACATACCACACACACACACACACACCACACACACACCACACACACACACCACACACACACACCTACACACACCACACACACACCACACACACCACACACACACCACACACACACCACACACACACCACACACACCACACACACCACACACACACCACACACACACACCACACACAACACCACACACACCAGACACACACACACGTATGTTTTTGAAACAGGATCTCACTATGGAGCTCTAGCCGGCCTCACTATTATAGACTAGGCTAGCCCCTCAAACTCACAAAAAGCCTGTCTTCAGAGTGCTGGTATTAAAGGAATTAATTAAAGCATTAAAAGGTCATGCACCATCATGACCTGAAGTGTAATTTTTTTTTAATTTAAAAAAAGAAAAAAGGAAAAAGAAAAGAGGGCTAGAGAGATGGCTCAGTGGTTAAGAGCACTGACTGTTCTTCCAGAGGTCCTGAGTTCAATTCCCAGCAACCACATGTTGGCTCACAACCATCTGTAATGGGATCTGATGCCCTCTTCTGGTGTGTCTGAAGAGAGCAATGGTGTACTTATATACATAAAATAAAAAAATAAGTATTTTTTTTAAAGGAAAGGAAGCCAGTGTGGTGGCTCCTATACTCCAGCGTCTGAGGCAACTGTTACAACTACGAATTTAGCATGGGCCACATAGTGAGACTTGTATTTAAAAATAATACAAAAATAATACAGAGAGACAGAGAGGGGAGGGAGGTAGGCTGCCCTACTGGATGTATACAAAAGGATGATAAACTAGGCCTGGTGTCTTGAGCCTGTAATGCTAGATCTCAAGTTCACGAGCTGCCTGTGCTACATACAAGCTCCTTTAGCCTGGGCGACTCAGCAAGACCCTATCTCAGAACAGAAGGTTTAGATAAAGAGAACAATGATAGGGCGTTCAGTTGGAGAATCATTCCAAAGTCAACTTCCTGCTTGTTCGATGTACTGTAGCCATTCAAGAAGTTAACATTGTGGAGGGCAACGTGAAGAACACATAAGCCTCCCCCATCCGTTGCCTTTTCTTCTCTTTCTAATGGAGTTCAGGGTATGGCTTCCCTCTTGTTCATTCATGAGACCTCAGTTTCCATTTCCAGGATTTAAAAAATAGAAGAAAAGAAACAAGAATGGTCCCAGCTACAGGACCTCTAGAATAAGCCCATAGCACGTGCTAAGGGACGTAGAATGCACAGGGGAGGAAGGACGTTCATTCCAAGTGGACGGAGTGGAATCCGTCTGGGAGGCGGCAAGCTGTAAATTCCAGGCAATTGCCTACAAATGTGCTAATATCTCATGCATGTTCCCAGGCTTTCCCAAACCCTTCCTGTCACCTGCTGCCTACTCATAAACTACCATGGAGTCAAAGCTTCTGGCTAGACACTGATTCTCCTGGAGACTCATCAAATATCTATACCCATGTGCCAACTGCTGTGTTGTTAGCTTCATCTGGGCAGGCTCTGGCCCCTCCCACCTCGTGTACATGGCTGTTTTGTAGTTCTTTTATGATTTCTTTTGGGAGCATGGTAAACGGAAGCTCCTTCTGTGTGCATTCTTCCAAATTGATGGAGCCTCTGGAAGAGAAGGTGCAAATCTCTGCAAAAGCCCTTAATCAGATCCCATAAATGATCAGCCCAGACGTGGTCATCCTTGAGGACCAAGCCTAAATGTGAGAATGGGTGTGTTGGTCTTGTTCCTCTATCTTTGGTCTAGATTTTTTTTTCCCCAAAGTGAAAGCGATTCCATCAAAGGTGAAATCCAGAGTTTTAGCCCCTGCTTCCCGAATGCACTGGCGTGATTGTTACCTTCTCATCACGAGAGAATCTGACAACCTAGGGTTCTCCTAGAAGGGAAATTGTAGGAACGAAATGCAGAATGCCAGCACTGCTATCGAATCTCTGAGTTTGAGGCCAGCCTGGTCTACAAAGTGAGTTTCAAGACAGCCAAGGCTACACAGAGAACCCTGTCTCGAAAAGAAAAAAAGAAAAAGAAAGGAAAGAAGGAAGGAGGGAGGGAGGGAAGAGAGAGGCAGGGAGGGGGAGAGAGAGTCCACCAACAGTGCAGTCCATGTGTGTGGATATGCATGTGGCAGCCAGGCATTGAAGTCACACAGATAGTAGCCTTCCTCAAACACTCTCTATTTTCTAAGACAAGGTCTCTTGCTCTTGCTGAACCAAGAGCTCGCTGATTCGGTTAGACTGGCCAGCAAGCCGCAGCAAGCTGCAGCAAGCCTCGGGGATTCTCTTCTGCCTCTACCTCCCTGCACTGTGATTACAGGCACTGGGTTTTATACGGGCATTGGGAGAGCCTAACTCAGGGCCTCAAACTTGCACAGCATGCACTTTACTGACTGGGCTCTCCCCAGCCCCCCTAAGGCTTTAGAATGGGTCGTACATAAGCTCAGCTGCCCCTCCCTTTGGATGAGCTCTGCCCTTCTGTGAAAGGGATGAAACCAGAGCGGGGCGAACGTGGAGATGCTGGGCCGTGTCTGCCCTGGGCTTTGGGGCTACATATGTTTCTGCCCAGCAACACTAGCGGGGAGGACGGCCTCACTGGCCCAGGGCAGCCAACTGTGCATCTCTGTCAGAGCCTATCAGCAAACTGCCTGTCACCAGCTTCCCAGTACACTGTGGGGAGGGGGAAGGTTCCTATATTCACAAAGATAATTTGGGTGGCTAGGAATAGCATCCAAAAAATAAAACGGATAAAACAGGCATCATCGCCACATCAATTCTTGAACTTCACAAACAAATGTTTTGGCTCCAGTTCTAGGTCTGAAGCCCCTCCTTTAGGAAAGAGTCACTAAATGAAAAAGACAATTTGCTCCCAACAACAGAAAATTCATTTTTCTTAATGAGAGTCATCTAGAGACTTGATAGATTAAAGAAGAATCTGAGATGAGCATCCTCTAGCTGGGATTCTGTGTTTATTAGGCATTCTAGATAATAATGTGTATAAGCTGGGAGGACTCTGTGGCTGTCAAGAATGCTGGTAAGAGGAGTCTTTCTTTTTCTCTTTCTCTTCTGTATGTAGCTCAGGTTGGCCTAGAACTCTTGGCCTCCCATCCTCCACCTCCTGAGTACTGAGGTTTCACATGAGAGCCACTATGCCAAGCAAATAGTTGTTCTTAAATAACTCAGTGGTGTCACGGTCGATAACCCCAGCGCTCAAGAGGCTGAGGCAGGACAATTGACACCTGTGAGTTCAAAGCCATCCTGAGCTATAGAGGGAGCCCCTGTCTCATCCCTAACCTGCAGTGATTCTTCAACTGAGCATGGTGCTGTGTGCCTATAGGAGTCACTGCTACTCAGGAGATCCTGGTGGGAAGATTCCTTTGGCCCATGAGTTTTTTAGACTAGGCTGTACAACATATTAGGACTCTGTCTCAAAAGCAGAAGGGGGGTTGGAACTCTTTTTACACCTGTACAGTAGCAGCATTATCCACAATAGGCAAAAGGTAGAAGCAAACACAAACGTTTGGATGGATGACAAAGTACACTGGATGAATATCATTCAACTTTAGAAAGGAGAGAGATTCTGCTACAACATGAATAGGAAGAAGTGAATGCAAGGAAAGAAAAAAATGCTACAACACAGATACAAGTAGGAAAATAAACTCAAAGACAAGTGTTGCTTGGTGGTGCACTTCCAGCTCTCTGGAAGTAGGCATGGTGCTGCATGCCCATAACCACAGTATTCAGGAGGTAGAGGCAAAAGTATCAGGAATTCAAGGCTAGCTTTGACGACATTGAAGTGGACACTTAAAGGTTCTTTGGAAAGATTTGGATGGTGTTTTGCTGGGGCAAACACCTGAAGGAGCAGTGTGAAAGGCTAGGGCAGACTCTAAAAGGAACGTTTGACTGAACCCGACACAGGAGAGAGGATAAAGCATGTGAAAGGACACGTGATGAAGGATTCTTTGCTAATGACATGCATGTATCGGTCCGCCATAAAGAGAAATGCACCAAAAAACTTCTGGTGGTGTGCTGCAGTGTGTTGCCACTTCTGAGGATTCCGGCTGATTGGATGCATGTGCTAAGACAAGGCACGGGCACGTGGAGGACACATGATGTTTGGAGGGTATACATAGGACTCAATGGATTGATGGAGACAGAGCTTGGCTTGCTGGTACAGCTAGCTGTGCAAGGCATGTGAGTCTCATGTCTTTGCTAATCTTTGCTTCCTTAAGAGAGACGCAGCTGAGAACTTCTGATGTTTCTCTGGGTCCCTCCTGCTGACTCAATCAGAGGCTGAGGCCTGACCATCTCTGCTAGGTCGTGTCACTGCTGTTGCTAACCCAACTCTGTTGAACTGGATTGCTGGTGTATCTGTGAAGTGTTTGCGAGTGGATTGAGCTGCCCCTGCCTACCAACCTTCAAACTGAACTGCCGATTTCCAGACAACACAGATGGGAGTCGCTCCAAAGAACCTTTCTAAACAAGTCCACTTCCCTTGTATCCTTTCTTTTCCACAACCTCTGGTGGGTGATGAGCTATAATCGTTTAAGAACCATCATTAAAAATAAGGTTTGAAGAGGCAGGCAGATTTCTGAGTTCGAGGCCAGCCTGGTCTACAGAGTGAGTTCCAGGACAGCCAGGACTACACAGAGAAACCCTGTCTCGAAAAAACCAAAAAATAAATAAATAAATAAGGTTTGAAGTTACACTGCACAGTGAGCTGGAGGGTAGACTCAGTTGTAGGAAGATCCTGCCAAAACCAGACTCAGCAAAAGGCTGCTGCTGCAGCTGCAGAGATGGCTGAAGGGTTAAGAGCATGGATTGCTCCTCCAGAGGACTTAGATTTAGATCCCAGCACCCACATCAGGCTGGTCACAACCACTCATAACTTAAGCTTCAGGGATCTAACCCCCTCTTCTGGACTCCTCTGGCCCCCACAAAAGCCATAGCTTAAAAATAAGTATAATAAGGCAAGCATAATGGTGCACACCTTTAATCCCAGAACTTGGAAGGGGAGGCAGAGGCAGGGGAATCTCTGTGAATTCAACGCCAGCAGGGTCTATATATGGAGTCCTAGGATAGCAGGACTGTAGACAGACCCTGTCTCAAAAAAGCAAACAAACGAACAAACAAACAAAAAACAACCAAAAAGAATAGGTAGGATGGTGGCAGCACAGGCCTGTTGTAATCCCAGCTACTCTATGAGGCAGAGGCAAGAGGGGTGGGTCATAAGTTCAAGGCCCACTTGGGCTACAAAGTAAGTACAAGGCTATCCTGGGCAACTTAGTGAGACCCTGTCTCAAAATAAAAATATCTAAAAGGGTTGGGCATGTCGCTAAGTGACAGAGTACTTGCCTAGCACGTAGAAAGCCTTGGATCCAACCTCTGGTACTGATTTAAAAAAAAAAATTTTTTTTTGAAAAGTTAAAAAAAAGGTAGAGTTTACGTTGGGTCATAAATTTGTGCTCACAGAGGCTGACAAAGGGGTCATATGTCAATCAACCACACAAAACAACGTGCAGGTTGCAATACTGTGACATGAAGTTTACCAGCCAGGCAGTTTCCTATTTTGTAGACCAGAGCTTTTCAAGCCCAAAGTGCATGGTGCCACTCTGACATATCTTAAAAACACAGGCTCCAATGTGGGAGATTGAGGGTGGGGCTGGAAATTTCAGTCTGTGCAGCCAGTTCCCGGATAAGGCTGAGTCTACTGATGCAGGGGCCCCACTGTTAGTAGCCTGTCTAAACCTCTCTTTGTGGGGTCCCAGCTCCCTTTAATATCAGAACACAGGCAGTTTGGGGTGAAAGAGGGATTTCTGGATGATATGAATTATTTCTGGAATCCTGTTACTTTGTCTCTTATTGTCACCAAAGCTCAGGTTGCAAGCTGGTGTGGGGGCTCACACCTATATTCCCAGTACTTGGGAATGCTAAGTTTCAGGCCCGCCTGAGCTACATTTTGAGACCCTGACTTAAAAACCTAAAGTCTGGAGTTGTAACCGAGCAGCAGAGCACTCACCTCGCTAGTACTAGCATGCCCAAGGCCCACAGTCTGATCCCCATCATGGGTAGGAACTGGGTGTCCTGGGTGTCGGAGATCTGCAACAGTTAACTTTTCTCCATACCAAAGCATGAACAAACCATAAATAAAATCCTGCCTTTATCCTCTCTAGGTATAAGCCAGATCGGCTATGATTTGAAAATGCAAACAGAAGGGAAGGAACAAAGGTCAGGATGAAGTAAGAGAGGAAGAAAAGATGGGAAAAAATGTATACAATTTAATATTTTTGTTATTTTTTCTTCTTCTCCTCCTCTTCTTCCTCCTTCTCCTCCTCCTTCTCCTCCTCCTTCTTCTTCTTCTTTTTTCCCCAGAGTTGAGGACTGAACTCAGGGCCTTGTGCTTGCTAGGCAAGTGCTCTACCACTGAGCTAAATCCCCAACCCCCACAATTTAATCTTTATTTTATTTTCTAAGTATGAGTGTTTTACCTGTATGTGTGTTTGTGAATTACATGCATGCAGTATTCATGGAAGCCAGAGCGGGCTTCAGATCCCTTGGAGCTGGAGTTACAGATGGCTGTGAGCCTCCATGAAGGGGCTGGGAATAGAACCTGCATCCTTTGGAAGAGCAGCAAGTACTCTTAACCATTGAGCCATCTCTCCAGCCCCATAAAATTAAAAAAATGTGTATAAACAACAAAGAAGAAGCACAGCCAGATGGCTCGGTGGGTAAAGGTGTTGCCACCAAGCTTGAAAGTAGATCCCTGCAACCCATGTGGGAGGAGAGATATGACCCACCCCAAGTTGTCCTCTGACCTCCGCACTTGTGATGTTTGAGTCCCACCCCCACCCCCTTCTTCCTTCCCCTCTTACTGAGGATTGAACCTAGAGAATTGTGAATGTTAGGTAAGTACCACTCAGCTACACCCCAGCAAGATCAAACTCTAGAAAGGCCGCAGGGGTCTACAAAGTGCCGACCTCTCTCTGTTCATCTCCTGCACCCTCCTCTTCTACCCTGTTCAGCCACACTGGATTCTGTTCTTTGTTTTTACAGTTGTATTCCCTTGAATCTGAACCCTCATCCTCCAGTGAATCACCTCAAAGACATTGGTTCTTTTTGTTTGTTTAGTTGGTTGGTTTGGTTTGAGGTGTTTGTTGGTTTGTTTGTTTGTTTGATTGGTTGGTTGTTTTTTGCAAACAAGTCTCTCTGTATAGTTCTGACTGTCCTGGAATTCCTATGTAGACCAGGCTGGCCTTGAGCTCACAGAGATCCACCTGACTCTACCTCCTGACCACTGAGGTTAAAAGTGTGTGCCTCCATCTCTGGCCTTGGGGAGAAAGGGTGAGATAGGATCTCTGTAGTAGAGTGTATTAAACCCTGGCTCGAGGTTTCTATTTAAGTTCCCAGTTAAAAGACACATCCAACTTCTGTTTGTTCAATAAGCCTTAAACAGCACAAGAGCTGGGCAGATACTACTCTGTATGCTGTTAGAATCTACTTTCCTATCGATAGCACCGAGTTATTACTATGTTTTATCTGGACTGCTTTTCCTAACTCATGGTGGCTTCTCCTTCCTCCTCCTGCACTCTTCTCCCTCATGCTTCTCCTCAGACCTCAAGCCTGTGGAACCTAAGCCCCACCTATGTGTCTTCTGCCCAGCTATTGGCTGTTGGCATCTTTATTCACCAATCAGTAATAACTTGGGGGCAGGGTCACTCAGTGTCTTCTTGGGGGCCCAATATTAGCATTAAAATACAGGTAGCATTAGACCAACCCACTGCAGGTCTCCAGTATTCCCTGCTGCCTTGAACTTGCTACCCAGTGGGCAACCATGAATTTCTGATCCTCCCGCCTCCACCTCCCAAGTGCTGAGATAATAGGCATGCACCACCCACCCTTGCTTCATTTGGAAAGATTTCTAATCATGCTAGCAACCATGCTTCCTGGTTCTGCACTGGGTCATCTTCCATCTTTAGCTGGAGGCCTTGCTTACCTCATTGACAGTCCCAGTTTAGATCCGCTGGACAATGAGCTCCTTGATAGATGAGATGGTGCCTTTGTCCCTGGCATTCTCTAGGCCATTTCAGATGCTCAAACAATGTTGAAAGGATGAGCAAATGCAAGGGGTCCGAATGCTGCGTGACATTTGAAGACAGCTTAGTTCCTAGAACACTGTGAAGATGGCCTCAGAATGACTTTTCTAAATGTCAAACAAATTACATCAATTTCTGTGTTCCTGCAACTTCTGTTGAGCGCTCCAATTCCAACAAACTACAGCATCCACACTCGATAGTATTTACTATGTATGTCCTCCTGAAGACTAAGTGCAAAGAAATACACAGGGTGGTGGCACCAGGTTTTTAATAGAATTTGAAGATACACACACACACACACACACACACACACCCTCTTTGACTTTGAGACTGGATTTCTTTAGCCCAAGCTAACTTAGAACTCTCTAGGTAGAAGTGGATTTTTCATCCCCTCTGCCTGCACCTTCTGAGTTTCTGAGTACTAGGATTACAGGAGTGCCACCACCATGCCTGGCTTATGCAGCGCTGTGGTTGGATCCCAGGGCTTCATGCATGCTAGGCAACCATCTACCAGCTGTCTTCTTTCTTTCATGGAGACAGTCACAAATACTATTCAGGAATTCTCGCTCAGCAGCTCTGACCTAATGACTGTTTCTTCTTGCTTGCTGTGACTTCCAATTATCTCCTGGCTCTCCCTGCTCTTCTCTGGAATCCTCTCTTTACTCCCAACCTCTGCCAGCTGCTGGCCTTGACCAGTCTATTGTGCTGGAGGCCCTCTGATCCCCTCTAGATTGGATTCTTCTAGGGCCTCTTCTAGAGCTGATTCTTCAACTCTGCCTAGTCTGTACCATGTGAGTACATAGTCGTGGCACACACCCGTCAACAGACTAAACTAGCTTCCATCTTTAACTCTAAAGACAGTATTTTAAAAATATGTTGGTCTAGTATAGGGGCAAAACCACCTTTAATCCCAGCACTTGCATGACAGAGGTAAGCAGATCTCTGTGAGTTCTAGGCCACCCTGGCCTATGGAACATGTTCCAGGCCAGCTACATCGAGACCAGACCAAACAATTTTTTAATTTTTATTTTAAAATTAACTAGGTGTATAATTAATTTGAGGAAGGGGTATGCATTTTCATGCAGTGCCCTCAGAGGCCTGAAGATGGCACCAGATCCCCTGGAGCTGGGGTTATAGCTGGTTGTAAACTGCCTTGTGTAGATGCTGGGAACAGAATTCTGGTTCTCTGCAAGAGGAGTATGCATTTATAACCACTGAGCTCTCTCTAACTCCATAAGGAAGAATTTATTAACTACAAACAAGGCATACCCACTGGATGTTATGTGGATGTCATAAACAGTAAACAGCATATCAAATCTATTACCATACAGTGGAGATTGTGGCTCCCATTTCCTCTGCTGCACAGGTTTTCCCAAATCTTTAAAAAAAAAAAAAAAAAAAAAAAAACTAACTAACAAACAACCTAAAAAACCTATGCAGCCTTGACTGGCCTTAAACTCACATAATCCTCTTGCTTCAGCCTTTCCAGTGCTGGAATGACCAGCAGGGGCCATCACCGAGGCTAGCTTTTGCATTATTAAGTCTCTTTGCTCATGTCATCAACCACCCAGTGGCTTGTCCTCATCCAGTTGGTTCTTTTTCAGTTTCAGTTGTTGAAGATCTTATTGTCTGTCCTCTGGGTTAGTCAATTCACATGACTTAAAACCCATTACTTTTTGCAGGTTCCTTTTCCGACACACCGCAGAGCCTTGCATTCCAAAGTACTTAACACAGCCTTTGCACACAAATTGGCTCCTATTCCAGGGGCTTTCCACTTTCCCTGCAAATTCAGTTCTAGAACCTTCTTCCAGGTCACTTTCTTTATGAAGACTTCACCTCTGAGCTCTCTAGGTGTGTCTCTGTTAGAGCACCTGTCATGCTATAGGCATTGTATATATGCCCCCTCTCTGCTTGGTCTGAGCTCCTAGCATATAGAAGATCACTCACTCTGCCTTGTGCCTGGTCTTGGGCATGACTTCAGGTTATGTGAACCTTCTATGATGATTCAATGAGTGAATGACCAAATAAGTAAATGAATAAATCATCAACTATGGCACAAGCCAGTATGAGAGCAACAGAAAAGGTGTAGACAGGCTACTGCCTATCTATCCAATTAGATAGACAGATAGTAGAGTTATCTAATGAGATAGATAGTATAGTGTCCTGAGAGCTGATTGGATTCTAGCGACCTAGCCTACTTGCTTAAGGTTAAGTTCAAGGTCAGTTCTCAAGCACAGCTCTTCTTCTCTAGAAATGAAGGCAGTTCTGCCTTTGCTGTTCCTGGAGTCCAGGCTTGCCCTGACTATGGTATGTATCTTGGGCTGGCCGCCTTGGGTATCACACACACACACACACACACACACACACTATACACACACACACACGCACACACACTATACACACACACACACACACACACACACACACACACATACACACATACACACACACACACCCGCCCTTGGACTTCAAGTCTCATGAGGCTAGACACTTCCTCTCCCATGAGGCCAGACAAGGCAGCCCAGCTAGAAGAATATATCCCATGTACAGGATATGTTCCCTTGTTCAGGACTTACATGAAGACCAAGCTGCACATCTGCTACATATGTGCTGGGAGGCCTAGGTCTAACCTGTGTACAATCTTTAGTTTGTGGTTCAGTCTCTAAGAGCCCCTAGGGACCAGGTTAGTTGACTCTGTTTGTCTTCCTATGCAGTTTTTTTTTTTTTTTTTTTTTTTTTGGTTTTTCGAGACAGGGTTTCTCTGTGTAGTCTTGGCTGTCCTGGAACTACTCTGTAGACCAGGCTAGCCTCGAACTCAGAAATCCGCCTCCCTCTGCCTCCCAAGTGCTGGGATTAAAGGCGTGTGCCACCACTGCCCGGCTCCCTATGCAGTTGTTAATCACCTCTGGGGCCCACAATCTTTCCGTCTGTGCTTCCAGAAGAGTCCCCAAGCTCCATCCACTCTTTGGCTGTAGGTGTCTATCTGTATCTAAGTCAGCTGCTGGGAGGAGCATCTCAGAAAACAACATGCTCCTGTCTGTATGGTTCAGGAGTCTGATGGAGATGTGCCAGGAGAATCGAGGTCCCCCCTGGTTGAGTAGGCTGCTCAGGGCAGCTTGGCTTGACCCAGAGGACTCAGAGCAGGGAAGCACATGTAACTTCTTATAAAAATTTATCTATTGGTAAATATTTATTTATTTTTAATTTTCTTTTGGATTTTTTTTTGGGGGGGGTTGTCTGTTTGATTGTTTTGTTTTTTTCCAATACAGGGTTTCTGTGTGTAGCCTTGGCTGTCTTGGAACTCATTTTATAAACCAGGCTGGCCTCAAATTCACAGAGATTCGCTTGCTTCTGCCTTCCGAGTGCTGGGGCTGAAGGCATGCCCATTTGCAGGAGGAGGAGGGGATGTCACACCTGGGCAACTCTGAAGACCCGCATCCCAGCATTGCATGTATCTGACATGGCAGCATCTGTGATCCCAGTGCCCAGAGGTTGAGGTCAGAAGAATCTAAATTCAAGGTCATTGTCATATACACAGAAAGCCTGAGGTTAGCCTGGGCTATGTGATCTCTTCATAAACCGATTGTGAGTCCCTCACTGTATCTTTATTTTTTTAAGGGTAGGGTAGGGATGGTTGTGTGCCAAACTCAAGTCTTTCATAGATTGAGAAGATATCTTATCACTAAGCTATTTCTCCTCAAATCGCTGCTGTAGCATCTTACATAAAATGTACCTAAAAACGTTTATTGACCAGCACTGGGGAGCCAGAGGCAGAGGCAGGTGGCTCCCTGGAGAAATAAGGGATTTCTCAGGCATCCGTGGACAGTTTTGATTTGTTCTTGAAGCTCCTGTGGACCGGCAGGGGTGATCAGCAAGCTCCCTTTACTCGGCGCCTGTGGCTACACCCTGGGGTTTCAGTTCACTGGAGTTTTATCTTGTTCACAGATCTTCTGAACTTAGAACACTGAGGGCCAGTGTATCTTCATGGCTCATGGCTCATACAGTGCTGATCTGCCCTAGTGTGGTTAATGGTTAGCTCTTAAAACCATCAACTCTCTGTCCTTAAATCTGATAGAAATAACAACCCTCGCTAATAGGTGGCCTAAGCAAGGTGACTTGCACATTTTTCTTTATGGCTATCACCTTAGTGATTGTCCCAGCCTCTCTCAGGCACCTGTTATCGTCCTATTAAAAAAGAAGAAGAAAAAGGAAGTTGGACATGCTGGCACACTCCTGTGATCTCTGCTCTTGGGAGGTACAGGCAGGAGGATTTCCCGATTAAAATGATCCTTGGTTATAGAACAAGTTTCAGGCTAGCCTGGGCTACATGAGAACCTATTTCAAAATCCCAGGAAACTAATGATGTAGTTAAATTGATAGACTGTTTGCCTAGCATGCACATGGCCCTGGGGCTGTTGCATAAACCTAGCATGGTGGTTCATTTATGTGGCGTAGGACAGAGGGACAGATTAAGATCATGTTCAAGTTCACAGTAAATTTGAGGCGGGCCTGCTCTACATGAGACTTGGTGCCAAGATCCCCACCCCTAAAACCAAAAAACTTTGAAATCAGTTTTCTCTACGTAGCCTTGACTGGCCTGGAACTCTCTATGTAGACCAGGCTGGTTTCAAACTCACAGAGACATTGTAATTAAAGGCGCTTGCCACAATAGCCAGTGTGTGTGTGTGTGTGTGTGTGTGTATGTGTGTGTATGTATGTATATATGTATATATGTATGTGTATGTGTGTGTATGTATGTATATATGTATATATGTATGTGTATGTGTGTGTATGTATGTATATATGTATATATGTATGTGTATGTATATACCTGTATATGTGTATGTATATATAATTTATATTATGTGTATATATGTACACACATAATATTATGTATATATACACATAATACAAATTTAATATGTGTATATATATAAACACATAATATTTAATATTATATATTTGTTTAATCAGAGGGAAGGTAGGGGAGGGCAGGATCACAGAACAGGAGAATCTAACCCAAGGACAACTCCTAAAGAAATAGATCAAGAAGCAACATCTAGTGATGGAGAGAGCCCTTTACTCAGTAAAGAGCTTGCCTTGCAAGTACCAGGTCCTGAGCCTAGTCCCCAGAATCAATGTACAAATGATGAGTGTGCGGATACACACTTGGAAGGCAAGTGCAGCTTAAAAGGTGGTGCAGGTCATTGGTTCAAAGGAGACAGGAAGAAGCTAGGGGGCCGGGGGTGGGTGGGGTGGGTGGTGGGTGGGGTTGGGCTCACGCCTTTAATCCCAGCACTCAAGAGACAAAAGCAGGAAGATCTCTGAGTTTGAGGCCAGCCTGGTCTACAGAGTAAGTTCCAGGACAGCCAGGGCTACACAAAGAAACCCTGCCTTTTAAAAAAAAAAAAAAAAAAAAAAAAAGGTAGGAAGAGTTTCTTAGGATGACATCCAAGGTTGTCCTATGGTCTTCAAATGAGCGTGGGAACACACATACACCCATACATATAAAACAAAACAAAGCAAGTCTATTAACCTCAACAGTGTCCAGAGGGCTGCTTTGAATAACATATGCACTGAATTTGGAATGCAAATGTCTGGCTTCCCAGGCCTGCACCTGATGCACTGAGGTGTAAGATGGCTGGTTTATTTTCTTTCTGTCTTTTTTTGGGGGCTGGGGAGTAAGATATCTGACTAGGGCCTCCTACATCCTGAACTTTGTCCTGCTACTGAGTTGTACCCCAGCCCTCTATTTTCACTTCTTATTTTGAATCAGGGTCTCACTACCTAGGCTGCCTTTAACCCAGGCAGGCTTTGAACCTATCATCCTCCTGTCTCAGCCTCCTGAGTAGCTAGAGCCACCACAGAGTGCAATACCAGGCCCATATGCAGGGTAAAGGTTGTGTGCTTGCTAAGCACCATATGTGGTTTTTACTGACAGGAATGTTCACTTAGAGAATTCTAATTGTATTATTTTTCTTTTTCTTCTGTCATAGTCTGCTATTGCTTAGTGTATTACTTACTCTCTTACTGTTCTGATAAACACCATGACCAACTTAGGAAGGAAAGGGTTTATCTTACACTTCCGGATCATACTCCATCATGGAGGGAAGTCAGAGCAGCAACCTGGAAACAGGAAAATGCAGGTCATGGAGGAGTGCTGCTTACAGGCTTGCTCCCCATGGCCGCCGCCTTCTTCTTCTTCCTCTTCTTCTTCCTCTTCTTCTCCTCCTTTTTCTCCTCCTCCTCTTCCTCCTCCTCTTCCTTCTCCTCCTCCTTCTTCAGACATATATTTCATTTATATGAGTACACTTTAGCTGTCTTCAGACACACAAGAAGAGGACATGGGATCTCATTACAGATGGTTGTGAGCCACCATGTAGTTGCTGGGAATTGAACTCAGGACCTCTGGAAGAGCAGTCAGTGCTCTTAACCGCTTAGCTTTCTTATAGAACCCAGGACCACCTGCCTAGGGCTAGCACCACGCATAGTGACCTGGGCCCTCCCCCATCAAACAAAAATCAAGACAGTACCCCATGTACTTGCCTACAGGCCAGTCTTATGGAGACATTTTCTCATTTAAGATTCCCTCTTCCTAAATATATCTAGGTTTGTGTCAAGTTGACAAAACCCAACCAGCCAGTGGAGTTGTTTGTCCTTTCTGCCTTCCAAAGATGTCCACATTAATGAGCCTGTGGAAAGGCGTTCTCCTCAGTGTTCATTGTAACCTGATGAATCACCTGAGAAACAGGCTTCTGAATATGAAGGGGGAGGGGCTATGTTGATCAGTTCATTGATGTGGAAAGACCTATATTAACTGTGGGTGGGGCCATTTTCTGGTCAGGGGTCCCCAGATTGTACAAAATGGAGAGAGTGAGCTAAGCACATTGGCCCTCTGTTTTCTGAACATGGATGTCAAGTGACCACCTGCTTCCAGCTCCTGCACTGGACTCCTCACCAGCAAGGATTGTACCATGAACTCTGAGCTAAAAGAAACACTTTCTCGCCGGGCGGTGGTGGCGCACGCCTTTAATCCCAGCACTTGGGAGGCAGAGGCAGGCGGATTTCTGAGTTCGAGGCCAGCCTGGTCTACAGAGTGAGTTCCAGGACAGCCCGAGCTACACAGAGAAACCCTGTCTCGAAAAACCAAAAAAAAAAAAAAAAAGAAACACTTTCTCCTGTAAGGTGCTTTTTTTTATTTTCAGAGTATTTTCTTTTTTAATTTAAAACTTTATGTATATGGGTATTCTGCCTACATATATGTCTGTAAACCATCTGTATGCCTGGAGCCTCTGGAGACCAGAAGAGGGTGTTGGATTCCTTACAACTGGGAGTTATAGATGATTGCGAGCCACCATATGGGTGTTGAGAACTAAACCCAGGCCCTTTGACCACCATTAATGGTTAATAGCCACCACCATTGCTATCAACCTCTGAGCCACCTCTCCAGCTCTGTTCATCAGTTTTATCACAGCGACAGGAAAAGAAACTAAGGCGGAGTAATAACCATAAATTATTTTTGTAGTTACTTCATCAGTGTAATTTTGCTACTGTTACAAATTGTAACACAAATATCTGATATGCAGATTGGTCTTAGGTGAAAGGGTCGTTTGAACCCCTTCAGGGTCTCGACCCACAGGTTGAAAACCACTGATCTAATCAGAGCAGCACTCAGCAGTGTGAAGAGCCGGTTAGGACTTGAGCTCTTCACTGCCTGGTAAATGGTACAGCTACAATCTGCTGCAGTCAGAGAGTGGGAAGCACCAAGCTGCTGGGAGAGAGGAGGAGTTATGTCATAGGGTGGCTAACGAATAAATCCAACCCAGCGAGAGCAGAGCCAAGGAATAGATGTGTGTTGTCTGAATTCTGGGTCCAATTGTTCCCAGATCTCCAATGAGCCAACAAATGTTTGAAATCACTTTATTCATTTGCAACATTAAACATTGTAATTGATACATACTAGCTAGACTCTAAAGTATGACCGCACTGAGTGTCTCTCTCCATCATCCACACATTCCTGAGCATTGGGTACGTCACTGTTGATGCATTTCAGTTGGGAAAAACACCTTCCAACTCCGTCTGCTCACTTGACAGCTAAAGAACCTGGCATTCTTTAGACAAGTAGTAAGGATCTAGAAGCCAGCTTCTCAAACTTAGCAGGAAGTTTCCCAGTAAATCTGTTGGGGTCTTTGTGGAGGCCTAAAAATAGCAGCCCCTTCCCTTCCCTGCAAGTTTCAAATGGAATCAGAAGGCCTAGTTAAGTTAAACGAGAAACCAAAATAATCTTCAGTGCAGATAAACTGATGGAGAAAAAGTGGCTCATACTGTCAAAAATTGAGCTTCCCAGGATTCAGTCAGATCAACTTGGCCACTTAGAGAGGATCCTGGGACATGTTGAGAGCCTGATTCTCACCCTGCAGGAGAACAATTTGCACACAAGAAAACAGGAAAAAGGGATGCTATGAGGTCTGCTTCTTCCTTCCTACCCATCATTTGTGCCAAACTCCTCCTCCTCAGGGAGGGCTGAGGAGGCAGAAGCCAGGAGGACTCTGCCAACTGGGTTTCTTTCAGAAGGAAAAAACCATCACCCAGGATGTCTCTGTGTCACAGACCTGTCATCCAAGCTACTTGGGAAAACGAGTCAAAAGCATCAGGAGGTTTGGGGTTTTTTGTTTTATTTATTTATTTATTTATTTATTTATTTATTTATTTATTTATTTATTTATTTTTTGGTTTTTTGAGACAGGGTTTCTCTGTGTAGCCCTGGCTGTCCTGGAACTCACGCTGTAGACCAGGCTGGCCTCGAACTCTGAAATCTGCCTGCCTCTGCCTCCCAAGTGCTGGGATTAAAGGTGTGCGCCACCACTGCCTGTCGAGTAATTTTTAAAGATAGGATTTTATGAAACTGGGCTGGCTTCACTCTGCATCAGGAGTTTTAAGACCATCCTTGGGTACATAGTGAGTTCAAGGCCAGCCTAGGCTACAAGAGACTTTGTCTTAAAGGAAAATTAAACAAATAGAAAGTGACAGCTGGGACGACCTAGTACAAAAATACAACTACACAACTCCAGAGCCTGAGGCAAGTTTAAAGTCATCTGGACTACAGTTCAAGACCAGCCTGGGCAAAATTAATGAGACCTTTTTTCAAAAAAAGAGCAGGAGAGGGGAGGAGAATTGGGAGGGTAAGGCAGAGGAGAGGAGGAAGTTAAAAGTGAGAGGAATGTGTCGCCCTATTATATATTAGGTGAGATTCAGTCAATAATTCTGTTTTGCTTTCAGTCAAAATGGATCTTCTTCAAAGCTGTGGAATTTTAATCTAAACTAGTATCTCCAGAAATAGCTCATACACCATGGCAATATCCACCTTCCATGGTAATTGGTGCTCCTAGCTTAGGAATCAGTTTTAGAAATACAGTTGGGGATATAGCTCAGTGGTAGAGCACTGTGGCTCAACCTAGTGATCTGAATTTATTCTCTGAGATATTACAGTAAAAGCTTCCACAAGTTTTCCTCTGACTGCTACACACATATGTGCCTTGGCATGTATGAAGACACGCGTGTTCACACATACACATACACACACACACACACACAAATACATAAATAAAACTTGGGAGCCCATGCACAGTGATGCACAATTTTAAGCCAAGCTCTCAGAAGGCAGAGGCAGGTGGATCTCTGAAGTTCCAAGGCCAGCCAAAGCTACATAGTGAGACTGTTAGAAAATTTTTTTTTTTTAAAAAGCAGAATTCAGAAGAAACTAGAATTCATGAAAAACATTACATAATCAGGGGCACTAGGTGGCAAAAGTCCTTGTGCCCACTCACCATGCCCATAAAAGGCATCTCAAGAGCACATGCTTCCCACGCCGACTGTCAGTGTCTTTCTGGATGATCTCAGAGCAGCACAGCGCATGTGAGTCACTGAGAGAGCAGAACCAAAGCTTAACTAAAGCTGACAGGAGAAGGTGCATCTGGATGGATTCTGGGAAATTCATGCACGGCAGTCAGCTGCAGGTTCCACTTTCTACAGTGTCAACACTGGGGCATGAGCATGGTTTACAATAAAGGGTTAGCCTGGCAGCTCTCCTGGCTGCCACTTGCTTTTGGTTACCCTGATAGGCACTTTCCCCTGATCCTGTTTTCCAGGGGTTGACCTGATGGTCTTGTTTTGTTTTGAGACAGGGATTTATGGAGTTCAGGCTAGCCTCAGACTTACAAGGAAGCTAAGGATGATTTTGAATTCCTGACAGCCCTGCCTCCACCTCCTTCCTGAGTGTTGGGATAACAGGCATGTGCTGTGTATTGCACGTGGTTTCTGCTGTGCTGGAGGCTCAAACATAAGACTCTAGCATGCTAGGCAGGTAGACTACTAACTGAGCCACGTCCCCTGCACCTCCCCTGTCTTTTACAGTACTGGGGATTTAACTCAGGGTTTTACTGCCTGTCAGAGGCTCTCCTGCAGAGTTACATCTCCACATGGCTACCTTTTGTTTAGTTGTTGCTGTTTTCCCTTTTGTTTGGTTTGAGACACTATATATCCCTGGCTGGCCTGGAACTTGTTATGTAGAACAGGCTGGGTTTGAACTCACAGAGGTCCACCTGCCTCTGCCTCCTGAGGGCTGGAAAGAAAGGTGTATGCCACCATGCCTGACCTAGTTTTGTTTTTAATTTTTATTTACATATATTTCTGTGTATCTGTGTGTATCTATGCCATGTAAAAGGAGGTGCCCGTGGAGGTCAGAAGAGGGAGTCAGATCGCCTAGAACCTGAAGGCTGTCGGGAGCTGCCCTAACATAGGTGCTGGGAACCAAACCCTGGGCTTCTTGAAGAGCAGCAAAGACTTCTAACTCAGAGATATTTCTACAGCCCCTGGCTTTGGCTTTTCTGAGTCTCACTCTAGACCAGTCTGAACATCACTATTTGGATTCTGGTGCCCAGTCCTGGGAGAGCCCAGGCTAACAGTGGAAATCTAGGACACAGCAGGTAAAGAGAGACAAAATGTTCTCAGCCTCTCTTCTCAAAAGTAAACCATCCTCTCATCCATCTCCTGCCCCATTTGTACCATGCAGAGCTGTTCAATGCCACTTTAGCTATCAATAATTGGCAGGGAGTTTTGCAATAAACAGTTGCCCAGAATCAATTGAAACCATGTCCTTCAAAAGAGCTGACTTGGGGGTTGGGGGACGCGGCATGTACTCAGCTGCCTAACTGCCCTCTAATTCTTTTTCATGCCTCCTACGAAACCATCTACCAGAAGAATGTGAGACTGGAACCAGTTCACCTAGATGTGCAGTTCTGAGTACACATATGGTATTTGAGAAATGCTTGGGTTGATGAGTACAGGAAGCCAGGAAGCCATGGCAGCACCAGGAAGGTACTGGTAGCCAAGAGTGGTGGTGCACACCAGCATTCTCAGCATCTGGGAGTTGGAGGCAGGGGGATTCGGAGGTTGAGGACAGTTTCCAGAGTTTCAGTTAGCACTGAGGTATATTAGTAATAACAATACTCCAAAATAAATTTTTTAAAATGAAGTTGTTGCATTGTTCATAATGAATAGGAGTGAGTGTTCCTGCTGAGTCATAACTCCTTCCTTATTGTAGAGAAAAAGCCCCAGGGATAGCATTGGATAACAAACATGGCTGCAGGGAAAAGCCACGGAAGCCTAATCCTGTGCTAGAAGAGACGCAGCCGGGATTGCCGGCTCCGCTGGGTCCATTCTCACGGTTTATTTCATGAACGGGATGCCATTAGGAGGCCAGACTTACCTCTCACCCACTCCCATGGGTGAGACAGAAGACAAGGATTTTTGGTTAGCTCTTTGTGCTCTCTGCCAACTGGGGACATGGAGGGAGCTGGTCCCATCTCTGTGGCCTCAGAGTGACACTATCACAGAAAGCTGTGGTCCTCCATTCTCTGAAGATCTAGGTGGCTTTGATTTTTAGAGCTCTTCTACAGTTGGAGTAAACGCTTGCTTTCCTCAGCTCCCGATCTCTTGGCTGTGAAGCAACCCTGGAGAAGGTGCATGACTACACAAGAAGGAGGGAGGGTCATGGCCTGAGCTCCGGGAACCTCAGTGTGCACAGGGCTTTGTGGACCTGCCTTTTCCCTCGTGACACTGCCTGTACACCTTTAAACCAGCCTCAGCACAGTGGCAGTCATGTGGCCTGGTGTTTATGGCAGAGATAATGAAGTCATGGTGATGTCTCTGTGTTTGTACACTGACCCCTTGGTCCAGGAATCATCACCTGGTCCATGGTAAACTCTGTCCTGTCTTTATCTTTGCAAAAATACCAGGACACTTCTGCCTCAAAGAGGTTGACCCCGTTGTCAGCTGCTGGGGGGAGGAAAACACAGCCAGAGTTGCTGTTTACACCCTGAACTGTGAGTTGGGTAAAAATAGTGCTAGCTGCTGGGTCCAGCTTCAACCCCCCGGGCTTCAAACTGCAGAAAGAGATTATTTTGGGATGAGAAGATTTTCTTTTCCACCCACAGATCTGAAAATGGTCACTTCTCCGGAAGAAGAGAGACAATCCCACACAGAGGTGAAACATACCCCTTTGTATGGCCTCCCTAGGAGATCACCCCAAGAACTAGTCTGGCAATGCCCTCCTCTGACACCCGGGCCATCCCCAGCACAGACCTGTGGGTGACCTAGTTCAAGGTACAGTGTGAATTAATTAGCTTTGACCACGGTGAGAGAAGGCAGCCAGCTGGGCCTGGGTGCCTCCACTCTCCTGTTGTCTGGTACTGTTCTGAGGGGGTGGGGTGGGGTGGGAATCTGCTTTCCATTTGTCTCAGGCTCTTTGCAAGCATAGTACAGGCTATAAAGAGATGACCATGTTCCCGTAAGCACAGTCTGGAATCATTTGAGAGCTGTGGACTGAAAAACCCTTGTCTATCCATAGAGGCTGGGACCCACACCCAGGGCACGGAATCTCTTTCGGGCTCAAAAGTTGACCCATAGGACACCTTGTGATGTCTTTCTCTCCCCTGTGCTGGGAATTCTTAAAATTAATCTTATCATTTTTATGTGTATGAGTGTTTGCCTGCATGTTTTTCTGTGTACATGCCTGGTATCCACTGGGGTCAGAAGAGGGCATCAGATTCCACCCCCCCCACCACCACCAACGATGGCTGTGAGCAACCATGTCAGTTGTGAGGATGCTGGGGATTGAACCCATGTGCTCTGGAAGAACAGACACTGCTCTTAACCACTGAGCAATCTCTCCAGGCCCCTGTACCAGGAGTTTAATTCAGATTAAAAAACAAAAAGTACACCTTTAATCCCAGCACTTAGGAGGCAGACGCAGGTGAATTTCTGAGTTCGAGGCCAGCCTGGTCTACAGAGTGAGTTCCAGGACAGCCCAGGCTACACAGAGAAACCCTGTCTCAAAAAACAAAACAAACAAAAAACCAAAAAGTTATCCTACAAGCATATCTAAGCACACAGTAATGATACCTGGGTAACTCTGAAGAGACAGATACATATGGATATCTGTTTGCTTAAAATAGGGTCTCACATAGCCCAGGCTGACCTCCAACTCACTGTGTATCTGAACATGACCTTGAACTTCTGATCCTCCTGCCTCCATCTCCCAAGTGCAGGGCTTATGCGCTGGTGCCACCATGCCAGTAATTATTCTTTTCACATTAAGATGTATTAGAAAGCTGCAGGAAAAAAAAAACAAAAACCCATACTAGACCAGCTGAGTCAGCTGAGGTGCAGGCCTGTAATGTTAGCCACTTGGGAAGCTGAGGTAGTATGATGGTAGGCTCAAGGTCTGCTTGGGCAGCAGAGTGAATCAAGGCCAACCTGAGCAACTTAGGGAAAGTGGGTCAATAAATAAATGAATAAATAACTAAATAAATAAGCAAACAAAAAGAGGCTGGGATATAGTTTGGTGGTAGAGCGCTTGCTGAGTGTGTACACAAATCCTGCAAACACCCCCCAGCCTGGCCAAGGGTATTAAATTGCTCTTTAATCTGCAAGTCCCCAGGTTACCCAGAGCTGGAATCCAGTGAATATTTATTTAATCAACATTTTAGGGAGCAGGAGAAGAGATCTCCTTCAGTGACCCAGGAACCAAAGTGAGTACTCCAGTTTGGAGAAACATACCTGACCAATGATCTCATTACACACACACACACACACACACACACACACACACACACACACACACCTGCATCCATGGCCTCAGGGTGAGTATACAGTAGCAACAAATCAGAGACAACAGCTGGGTGGGAGATTTACAAACGGCAGAGGTAAGCCTGAAGACCAGAGGCTGCTAGCTGTGGCCTGGCTTCTCTCCCTCGGTATCATTTTAGCCTTGTCCCTAAGTCACAGCACCATTCACCTCTCAGTGGATTGATACCACTTGTTGTGTCTGGTGACAATGTTCTCCCAGAGGCAGTACTCAGACTTTGAGTTATGGTCTGAACATGGCCTGGAAAACAGGAAAACTCTAGAAACCATTTCAAGTCTCCCATGATCCTCTGGGCATGATTTAGGGTTCTCTCCTGCTTCCAGGTGCCTGATAATGTTGACATGACTGAGACCTGGGGAAGTGCAGTACATTACACAAGTTACAAAGGATATCTTGTTCCCACACTTTAAGGTCCCCAGCGGCCCCTAACCTTTCCACTTCCACCTATCTCTAACAGCCACATCCCTAAGCCTTGTCACCAAGCCGGGAACAGAATCGCCCTGCTCAGATGTCTCAGCCTCTGGGGAGGGCTGGCCAGCTAAAGGGCTGGGTCAGCACTGGCTGCCTGGCCAAAAGAGGCCAGAGAAGTGGAGCCCCTTTCCAAGTCCCATCCACCTATGACAAGGAGAGAGCCGTTGATGCTGAGTCACAGCGACTCCAGCTGTCTGTGAACAGGGCTCTGAGACTCCCCAGGGGCCAGGGTGAGACAACTAAAAGGCCTTTTGTTCAGGACCGCTCCAGGTTTTCTGTTTCCCAAATTGAGAAATCCAGAGAGTGCTGACGATTGCCCAGGAGGGAAATGAGCTCAGGTCTGTCCCATGCACTGACCTCTTGCAAAGGATTGTAGGCCAAGGTGGCCCAGCTCCGCTCGCCAGCCTAAGTCAGCTTCCTTCTGACTCAGCTTTCTTCACCTCCCTATTAATAGCCACTGCTTTGGCTGACTCCACTCGCAGTATGATTACGGTTTAATAATACATCTCAAGCGAGGAAGCAGAGCCCTTCCTGAGCTGGGTTGCCAGGGGCCTGCAGAGAGCACATGCTGCAGCCCTGACTACAGGGGGAGGCTGTGGCTGGGTTCCCACAGAGGTTGGGAGACTAAAAAGACAAACCACTGCTGTGGGATTGTTTCCACCCTGTGGAACTGATCCTGGTTCAGAGGAGAAGATAGGCATGTGGCTTGTCATCCTATTCCTGGGTATTCCTGGGCACCACTGAGAAAGCATGGCTGCTGGCATATCTACCATGCAGATTCCTCAGCCACCCTGGATGTCCAGTCCTGCGCCAAACTGGAGTTAGTCTTTACCAAGGTCATCCTTTGTCAGCCTCTGCAGTAGTAAGGTGACCTATTTTCATGAGCTCTGAAGATCTGGATGGGATGGGATGGGATGGGATGGGATGGGATGGGATGGGATGGGATGGGATGGGGTACTTTGGTCACACTGAACTCTACCAAAAACCATTTTTTTAAATGCTTAACCCTCACCTGGTTTCTTCCCAGCAAAACCAGGCAAGCTGAAAGCTGGAGATATGATCTAATGTTTAAGAACACACACACACATACATGCCACATGTATGCATGCACATATGCTCATATGGACTGGCACACACAGAGCAGGTAAGCTAAGGGCTTCCACTGATTCCAACACCGAATGTTCCTCTATTCTCAAGGTTTTCCTTTGGAGAACCAGGTTAACCAGGCCTCAAGGAAACACTCCTATCTGGAAGGCTAAAGGAGAAACAAAATATCAGGGTGACACTTTCAACCTGCTAAGAGATCTGCCCCGCCAAAACCAGAGCATATTGGATCATAATAATGGCCTCTTTCACACAGTACCAGTTGACTCTTCTCATCAAACTCCTTCACCTGTCTGGGAGGGGGCTGGGAGACTGTGCTTGCTCCTGCTCAGCTCACTTCCTTCTTGTTTGCCAAAAGCTGGCTTATGCTTGCCGGCCAGAGGTCTTGGCAGAGCAAAGTGGGGCAAGCCCCAGCATGACCTGCCCCCAACCCCTATGTGCAGCCTCTAGTCTGGCACTGACTAGGGCCAGGGCAGGAGAGGAGAGACTGGTTCTAACTTGACTCAGGCTCCTTTCCATAGCATCCCAGGCTGGGTATGGTGGTGCACAACTTGAAACCCAGCACTTAGCCGGGTGGTGGTGGCGCACGCCTTTTAATCCCAGCACTTGGGAGGTAGAGGCAGGTGGATTTCTGAGTTCGAGGCCAGCCTGGTCTACAGAGTGAGTTCCAGGACAGCCTGGGCTATCCAGAGAAACCCTGTCACAAAAAAACCAAAAAAAAAAAAAAAAAAAGAAAAAAAAAGAAAAAAGAAACCCAGCACTTACAAGGCAGAGGCAGGTGGAGCTCTTTGATTGGGAAGCCAGCATCAAGTATAGAGCAAGTTCCAGGTCAGCAAGGGATGTATATAGATTCTGTCAAAAAGGGACTGCTTAGAATTTCCCTCTCTGCTTCACAGGCAAAAAGGCAATACCTTGACACCTCATAGAGAACGGTCCATATTTCCTTTCTGCACCTGTCCTTTGTGTTTTCTCTAGCCTTGATCCACCTGCAAGCAAATGGTGATGTACCCACTGGAATTTATTTGCATGCCACAAAGACTGCCCACGAGGGACCAGCACTCCGACATTTGTTCAATCAGGAAAGAACTAGCCACTCAGACATTTGTTCAATCATTCTAACAGATCATATTCTTTTTTTTTTTTTTTTTTTTTTTTTGAGCCAGGGTCTCCTTATATCACCCTGGCTGGCTTGGAACTTTCTGTGGAGATCCAGTTGGCTTCAAACTCAAAGAGATTCACCTGTCTCTGTCTCCCTGAGTGCTGGGATTAAAGGTGTGAGCCACTATGGCCAATACCTGTTCCAGGCTCTTAACATGTGATAATGAATTTTTAAAGAAAAAAAAAAAAAAAAAAAAAAAAGGTCTGTGCCCTAGACAATGAGCATGAGAATTATCAAGTGAATAAGTGAAAGCCATGACAGATGATGCTATTGAGAGGAAGTAATGATGGTGACAAGAGTGTTTGAGTTAGAAAGAAGGGAAAGCCTAAAGGAACCCATGATGAGTGTCTGGCAATAAAAAGCTATTGTTCTGTTATTGAGACAGTGTCTCACTGTGTAGCCCAGGCTGTCCTCAAACTCACAAATCTCCTGCTTTTAGTTTTCCAGGATCTGGGATTATTTTTGGTTTTTTTTTTTTTTTTTTTTTTTTTCGAGACAGGGTTTCTCTGTGTAGTCCTGGCTGTCCTGGAACTCACTCTGTAGACCAGGCTGGCCTCGAACTCAGAAATCCGCCTGCCTCTGCCTCCCAAGTGCTGGGATTAAAGGCGTGCGCCACCAACGCCCGGCTCAGGATCTGGGATTATAAACATGAGGCACCGCACCTGGCTTTGGAGCAGATTATTTAACCTTGATATAACCATTGAGACACCCAATGGTAGTCCATATTTTCCATCCCAGCTATCCCAGGTCTTAAGTGTTTAAGAACCTAGATTTCCATAGCAATTGTGTAGGAGGAGCTAAGGTGGGAGGAGTAAGGAGAGGTAAAGATGTAGGAGGATGAAGAGCCACGCAGGTATGGAGAGCAGTCCTGGGTAACAACTTATATTTAGGTTAGCTAATTGGGATACACCTCTGATTGTATGGCCATATTGTTACTGAGCATTACCAAACATAAAAAGCCTTTGATTAATATTTAGCATTAGAGTCTCATTTTCTTGCTGGGCCCGAATGGATGGCGGGATGGTCTGGGCACTGCCCAGCCTTTTGCAGACATCATGGAAGATTGGCAGAGCCATCTCCCACGTTGGTGTCTCATGGATGGCGGGGCTGGTGTTTCTGGCTGGCCATTTCTAGCTGCAGCGCGCACGTGGCCTCTGGCTGCGAAACATGGCAGCTGAGATAGGCAGAGCCACTGCAGCTTAGATAGTTGGCTTGACCAGTGGCTGTTTTAAATAATTACTTCAACACAATTGCACATAAAGTACTCTTTTTACTACTCAGTTAAAAGTCCCCAAGCCAAGCCTGGCATTGCTGGTGGTGGTTTCTCAAAAAAAAAAAAAAAAAAAAAAAAAAAAAAAAAAGCTCCAAGAATATAAGAGCACTTCAGTCAGGGGTGCCTAGAAACACATTCTGGGAGATGGGAGGGGGCTGGAAACCCTTTCTTCCTTATCTCTGATGTGAAGCATCTATTTCTCATCCCTTTTGGCCCTTAGTGCCAGGACCTTTCTAGTTCCCTTGACCCCCTTGCCAGCTTCCTTGGTTCTGACCTCCAGTATTTTCTTTCCTCTAGGAGGACATTGTCCTCCCTGGCAGACCCCAGAGAAGCTGTTTATGGTCTCAGCGTCTTTCAAAACTCCTTCCTGCAGGGACCCCACAGTCCTGCCCTGGAGTGTCTTGGAGCTTCAGTTCTGAGCTTCAGTAGATAAAACTTGCCATTCCTGCTGGGCCAGCTAATTAGAGTCACTTCATAACTCTTTATCTCTGGGGTTGTTTTCCTAAATTAGCCTTAGCAGAATAATGGATAGCAGGCTACCCACCCCTTGAGTTAAGGGTTTGGATTTTCAATCTGCCATAAAAAAAGGTGGTGGCGCACGCCTTTAGTCCCAGCACTTGGGAGGCAAAGGCAGGCGAATTTCTGAGTTCGAGGCCAGCCTGGTCTACAGAGTGAGTTCCAGGACAGCCCAGGCTATACAGAGAAACCCTGTCTCAAAAAAACCAAAAAAAAAAAAAAAAAAAAAAAAAAGAGCTCCAACATCAGGGCCACACAGACCTTTGACTGAACCTCATCTTTGTGATTCTTGGACACATTATGCATCTTCTTTGGGGTTCAGCTTCTTTGCATGCAAGATGGAAAGGAAGATAGTTACTTGCTCTGCAGAGTCATGTAAGAGATAGCTGAGGGGTTTGGAAGGTGACTGGGATAGAACATGTGGACTATCAAAGTTAAATAATCTGTTCCAAAGCCAGGTGCTGTGTCTCATGTTTATAATCCCAGCACCTGGGAAAATAAAAGCAGGAGATTTGTGAGTCTGAGGATAGCCTGGGCGACATAGATGTTCTGGGCCAGCCTAGGCTGCACAGTGAGCCCCTGTCTCAATAGCAAAACAATAAATAGCCTTTTACTGCCAGACACCCATCATGGGTTACCTACATCCTCAAGGGAAGGAAGAGCCCATCCAAATGGTCTCTGCCCTATGGTTGTAAGAGCCCCAGGAGGATAAAGCTGCTAGCTGACAACGCAATGGAACAGATGTACAAACTGCTCAAGAGAAGCCAGACTCCCTCAGAGACTGGTATGACCCAGAAGAACTCACATGGTGTTGTGCAGTGTAAGCACATTTGTGACTGGCAGTAAAATCTAGAGAATTTCAAAGTCCAAAAGGGCTTGCTCCTGGACCTCCTAAGGTGCTCCACCACTTACCCTGAGGTGCTCCACCACTTAGCCTGGAAAGCAGTTGCCTTCTACAAGCACCTGGAGAGGAACAGAAAGGATAATGATTCTGAATTCTATTTGATTCAGGTAGAGAGCCAAATTTACCAATTGGTTCCTTCACTGTAAGACTCCGAGGTGGTGGTACATGCCACCACCCAGCACCCGAGAGGCAGAAAGAGGAAGGCAGACCTCTGAGTCTGAGCACAGCTAGGTCTACACAGAGAAACAAACAAACAAACAAACCCTCTCTGTATCCTTCCTCACTCCAGTTACGAATGAGAGCATGTATTGGGGATATAAGTTAAAAAAACTAAGGTTGGACAAGGTGACACACACCTTAAGTCCTAGCACTCAGGGGGCAGAGGTAGGCAGAGCTCTGCGAATTTGCGTTCTGCCAGATTTGCATAGAGTTAGGGGCCAGGCTACACACTCTGTCTCAGAAACAAACAAACAGAAAGAACGAAAGGCTAATACTTCAGGATCCATGAAATGACACGACTCCCACAATTGCAGCTTGGCGAGGCTCCATGTTCCTGTTGCTGGTCAGACTGAACTGAGTACTGATTGATTGGCATCTTTTCCAGTACAGCAGGCAGCCATCAGCAGCACCCTAGTGGAACCATGCTCACTGTAGTGCTGTACTGAGTCAGTCAGTCAAATTATGGACCACCTACTATGTGAAAGGCACGTGGAGCATAGAGGCAACCAAACTCAGAGGTGTCATTCTGTAAGCCATCTAGAGAGAGAAGGGAAGAGGGAAGAAAGAGCGGAGAGGGTGAGAGGGGAGAAGAGAAAGAAGGGGAAGAGGAAGGAGGAGAGTAAAGGAGAAGAAAGAACTAGAGACAGGTGAGAGGAAGAAAACAAGCCCAGGTGAAAAGATTGAAGCATGACTGGAGGATGAAGGGGTGGCATAGAGTGGCCACACAATGTCTCCTAAAGGATTTGACATCTGAGTTCAGTTATGAAAGACCATCCTCTGCATCAAAGACCTCTGTGCAAAGTCCCCAGGTAAGCTGGGTATAGTTGAAGACACACACTCAAGGTCTGCGTGGTTGGGTGTTGCGGGGCTTTAGTTTAGAGTACATATGGTCTTGAGGAGTTCGGTTTTGATGCAAATCACAAAGGAGTGACTAGCTGAGCTCTTATGCTCTGAGAAGATCATTGTCAGGACTGTTGGGAATGTACCGGAAGGAGTCTGACAGGAAGTGGGGAAACTGGCTGGTTAGACTGCTACAGCTCAGGCTAGAGAAGGGGGTAGGTATGTGTCTAACATGCATAGGACCTTTTGCCTTCCAATCCCAGCACTGGAAAGAAACAAAATCACAGAAACCCTAAAGAGCAGGGCTAGGGGTAAGCTCTCTTGGTTGGAGATGGTGAAAACTGCTCATTTATGTAATTTCTGGATCTTGCAAATGAGTCAGATGTGAATGAGGGCTGGGTGACAGAAAGGAACAACTGAAGATGTCACTAGATATCAAACCTAATATGCCTGGGAGGGTGCCGCTGCTGTTCAGTGAGCTGGGATTGTTGGGAGAGACACCACCTATTCATGTGTCTCTTCCTCCAGACAACCCACAGTATTCACAACTATCGGTTCTTGCTTGTGAGACTCCAACGAAGGATGAGACTCATGGAGGATGGACAGACAGACTCACCTGCTAGTGCCTGCGGAGTAGCCCTGGCTGTCCTAGAACTCTCTTATAACTCTCTATGTAGACCAGGCTAGCCTCAAACTTCCAGAGATTTGTTGGGATTGAAGGCATATGCCATCCACCCTCAGGCTGCAGCAACTGCTTTCTTCTTCTCTTCTTCTTCTTCCTCTTCCTCTTCCTCCCCTTTTGGGAGTCAGTTATCTCTTCCCACTGTGAATTCTGGGGATCAAATCAGTCCATCAGGCTTGTACAACAAAGTCCTTTTACCTCCAAACCATCTCACTAGCCACATTT
Source organism: Mastomys natalensis (assembly GCA_021653895.1). NCBI lineage: Eukaryota > Metazoa > Chordata > Mammalia > Rodentia > Muridae > Mastomys > Mastomys natalensis. The sequence goes on from JAJTUV010000028.1 coordinate 800,304, forward strand.
TTAATATAGAAACTCACCCTTGAATTTCCTTTTGAATTCATACTTCAGTTTATCAAATAGGGTTTTCTGTACATTTATCCCAAGAAGAAAAGCAGTGGTGAAAACCATAGGTGGATGAGGAGGCACATCTGTCACTGGTACTAAACTGACAAATGAAGAAATGGATGATCCTTAATGCTGACCAGGCTGTACACCCAGAACTCTATAAGCTGCGGAGAGCAAAACAACCGTACAAATGTCCATTCAGGGTGAGTACACTGCAGTATATCCATACAATGGCATGCTATTCAGCAATAAAAAAGGAAGTTATTGGTCCATGAATCTTTCAAGCATCATACTAGGTAAAAGAAAGCCAACTGAGAAGGCTACATCTGGAACCAGAGATGGTGGCTCATGCCTATAATCTCAACATTCTAGGAGCTAAAGCAGAAAGATTGCCCTGAGTCCAAGGTCAGGTTGGCTTACACAGTGAGATCTCGGCTAGCTTGGGTTTTAGTGTGAAACCCTGTCTCTAAAACAAACAAAGATGGCTACATTTGGGGCTGCGAGTATGGTCAATAGGAGAGCTCTGTTCTACCATGCTCAAAAAAGCCCTGGGTTCAAACTCCACGATTATGAAGGCTGCTGGGTGGGGTGGTATACACTGTACGGGATCCCTACAAAAGCAGAATACTAAAAACAGAAAACAAGGTTGTCAGGCATTGGAGACACCAGGGGAGAGGGACTACAGATGCTCATCCCTTACACCTTGCCTACATATGTTTGGAGAGAGGAGCCATTGCTTTTGTTGGTATGTATGTTTGTATGTATGTATGTATGTATGCATGTATGTATGCATGTATGTATTGAGGCAAGATTTCTCGGTGGTCTGGGGCTCCAGGATTCTGCTAGTTGGTCAGAGAGACCCAGAGATCCATCTGTCTGGCATTGGGATAAGAAGTGTGTATCCCAAACTCAATTTTTAAAAATGTAGATGCTAGGTTGGGCGGTGGTGGCGCACGCCTTTTAATCCCAGCACTTGGGAGGCAGAGGCAGGTGGATTTCTGAGTTCAAGGCCAGCCTGGTCTACAGAGTGAGTTCCAGGACAGCCGGGCTACACAGAGAAACCCTGTCTCAAAAAAACCAAAAAAAAAAAAAAAAAAAAAAAAATGCAGATGCTAAGACTCAAACTCAGGTTTACACCGCAAGTGCTTTACTCACTGAGCCTCTCCCTAGGCTCGAGAGAACTGTACTGTTGTTTGTTTGGGACAGGATCTCACGTAGCCCAGGCTGGCCTCAAATCCTAAGTAGCTAAGGATGACCCTGAACTTCCTGCCTCTACTTCCCAATGCTAGAATTACAAGTACACAAAAGCATGCCCAATTTAGGCAGTTCTGGGGATTAAACCTTTGGGGAGGAAAAGTCTGTGCTCATGATTCCTTAGGAGTTCTAGAGAAGGACACAGACAATAAATGCCACTTACTTAATGAGGACAATTCTGGAGACCTCAGGCAAGAGCTTCAGGAACTCAGTGGAAGGCAGGCTGCCTAGCAAGGTCCCAGGAAGCCTTTCTTCAACTGTCTTAACATTTGGGGCATGGGTTGAAGGCAGGTGGAATCTAGGACCTGCACTTATGCAAATGCTGTAATAGTAAGTTACAGCCTTAGCCTACAACAGATACTGTCTAATCCAAACAGTAATTGCTGTGGCAACTCTGGTCTTTTCTTTACTGGGCAAGTTTGCACTCCCCTTGTTAACGGAAAGTGTCTGTAGGGAACCAAGAAAACTCCTGAGTGCTGGGACTTGGGACTGTTTATTCTTGGTTTATGGTGGCTACAGACTTGCAATCAATCCCAGACTTGAGAACACATCTATAGGCCAACCTGGGCTACATGAGAGTGTCTTAAAAACAAAACAACAACAACAACAAAAAACAAGGTTAGAGGACCAGGGATATATCTTTATATGTGAGTACTTGCCTTGTTCGTAGAAGGCCCTGTGTTCTGTGCCCAATGTTATTGGAGAAACCAAGGTTCTTAGTCTCTCTTCCTCCCTCCCTCCCTCCCCCCTCTCTTTCTCTCTCTCAAGATTTACTTATTTATTTCATTTATATGAGTACACTGCAGTTGTCTTCAGACACACCAGGAGAGGGCATCAGATCCCCCTTACAGATGGTTGTGAGATACCATGTGGTTTCTGGGAATTGAACTCAGGACCTCTGGAAGATCTGTCAGAAGATCACTCTTAACCGCTGAGCCATCTCTCTAGCCCATTAGTCTCTCTTTAAAAGAAAAGAAACACAGTAATTTTTATAAACTAATTTCATAATGTGTGTGTGTGTTAATTTTAAAAAAATAGAAATGGACTCAAAAGGAAGCTTGAGGACAATTTTATTTGCGTTTAAGAGAAAGGTCTAGGATGGGTTGAGTGAAAAATCCCAGTTGCTACCATGAGGAGAGATGGAGAAAAAGCCACGCCTTTGAAGCTAAACTCTGAATAGAAATGGAGATATTTATTAAGAAAGGGTAAAACGTTGTAGTGGGCCAGCCGGCTGAGGACAGAGCCAAAGCATCCAGACCTGGGCTTTGGTCTTTGTAGCCCCTACCCCTCAGGTGGGTCTGTATTTCTCTCTGTTTCCCACCATGCTCTATTCCTTAGATGAGGCCAGGGAAAAGACGGGCTTCTAGAACTCTGAAGACTGGCTTCTGCCCCATGGTCATACCAACACAATATCTGTCAGTTCCTACTCTTGTCACACCATCCCCAACAAAACAGGAAAAAAAAATATTGAAGTGACGAACTTGTTTAGGAAATGCTAAAAAGGGGGAAAAAGAGCCTCATTTTGCTATCTTCTGTTATATTAATAATCCTTTACTTTGTCCAGTTGCACGATTGTTTCTCCATTTTATTGGACACACACCAGGTCTACACTCACCACTGCCTAAGCACTAATGGATAAGTTCAGGGCCCAGATCTGCCTGGGCCCTTGTATGCTCCCCTTGCCTTCACAACTCTTATAGAGTCCGTTGAGCCTCAGCGGGGAATGGGCCCATTTATGCTCAGAACCTAGACATCTGACTCCTGCTTTTCACCTGCATTAGTCCCAGGGACCACCACTGGTAGGAAGGAGCTTCAGCACAGCATAGGTTCTCCAGTCTGATGCACGCCTTTTCTGAGGCAAGCCTCCCTCAAGTTAAACATGGATTTCACCAATACAAGAGAAGTATCAGATGCTCTGAACACAACTAGTGTGTGCCAGTCCTCTGGGACACAGCTCTTTCCAGGATGATTGCCCAACCCCTTTGTTAAACAGAAACACCCTCGGGCCCTTCCTACAAAGAACCCTCCAGAAGGTCAGTGGCTCTTCCTCTCCTGCAGTCTTCGCTCTCAGATGGCTGGCGTTCTCCTTAGTAAACAATTTCTTTTATAATATCATTGAGATCTAAAACGAAATGAAATTGGAACATTGGCTATGTCTTGTCGCCATGGAAACAACATCATGCCTGTGTGCCTCCAGAAAGATGTGGGTGCAGGGAGCCTTCTCCCAACTGCTGGGGAAGTAAAGGATTGGGTACCGGACAAGGCTAAAGCAAGGTTTTCTATCAGATTAGCAGCAGTTTGGGTCATACATACATCATGTTCAACAAAGAACTGTGCCACCAGCAGAAGCATAATTCACAGGACAGCTTTGATGTCCGCCGGGACTGGGTGGGTACAGAACATACCAGGCAAAGGAAGGACAGCTCATTCCACTTTTGTAAAGTATCTTGCAAACGCTATTCAGGCTCCAAAGAATGGGATGGAGGAAAGACATGAATAACAATACATTTCAAGAACTTTCTGTATAAGCATTTTTTCTTTAAGCAGATGAAAACCAAAAATTTCCCAAGAAACTCCTTTATGAAGGCCATAAACAAAGCATTTCTGATTCCTTAGCTTGGCTGCTTTGCTTGTATGGCTTCACTCTGGAGAAATGGCCCAGAAGTTGGGGGTTCTCAGGGGAGGCTATGGGAACACGCTTGACAGCATTGTCAAGTCTGACAGTCTCTCTCTTCTCCAGTGTGGTGCAAGCATAATAAGCTAATTTTGATTTCATGAAGACCACCAAAGGTGTGTGTGCCCATCAGAGCCAAGAATGGATTTTCAGAACCCTCCTCATCTTCCTCCATCTCCCTTAAGTCATTGGTTCTGTTTTAATGGTGCTTGGGATAGAACCCAGGTCTTGCTTATGCTGGGTAAGTGCTTTACTATGGAGCCATGCCCCCAGCTCTTTCGTGCACACTCTTTACTAAATACCTGGTTAGGTAGGTCCGAGCCTCATGCCACTATGCTAGCAGGCCCAGAACCTACGTGTGGGTGTTACCCCCTTGTAGGCCTGAGGTTAGAGGAATGAATGCTACACCTACTTGCTAGTACTGTCTTTCAGTGTGAGTTGTAATTACACCACATAAAGGAACACATGTGCCAATATCAAATATGTGCCAGGGACTACATAGTGTTACCCTATTTGACCTCCTTTTTAATTTGTTTGTATGATTGATTGATTTAGACAGGGTTTCTCTGTGTAGCCCCGGCTATCCTGGAACTCACTCTGTAGACCAGGCTGGCCTCAAACTCAGAGTGCTGGGATTAAAGGCGTGTGCCACCACCTCCCGGCGTGTATTTGACCTCTTAGTAACTTAGGTTGGTGCTGGCATCTGAGTCCCAGATTGCAGCAGCTTTCTCAGAGAGAAATGTCTATGCTGTCAGATGACATCTGTGTTCTTACTTGACTCTGATGACTTCTTTTGTGTGTGTCCTGGGATTTTTGTTTGTTGCTTTGAATGTCGTGTGGGATGGTCACAAAAGAATGGCCTTTCTCTCACCAACCCTGCCTCCACTTCCCAGGTGTCGGGATTACAGGCCTCCATCACGGCCTTCAATTTGGCCCTGAGTTCATGAACTTGAGGTACATCGTTAGCACTATTCTAATTCCTTCAAACAACATGTAACGCGGTTCAAAAATCACTGTCATGGCTTTCAAATGATTTCCTAAGCACCTTCAGAATATTAGCTTTTCTGGATGCTCTATTAAAATGATTCTCATATAACCTGGACATTAGAAATCTCTTCATGTGACATATGACATTTAATTTTTTAAAAAATAGTCTCAAGAAAAAAAAAAATCTCGCCGCCGGGCAGTGGTGGCGCACGCCTTTAATCCCAGCACTTGGGAGGCAGAGGCAGGTGGATTTCTGTGTTCGAGGCCAGCCTGGTCTACAGAGTGAGTTCCAGGATAGCCAGGGCTACACAGAGAAACCCTGTCTCAAAAAAAACAAAAAAAAACAAAAAAACAAAAAAAGAAAAAAATCTCAGTATATAGTCCATGCTGCCCTTGAACATTTAGTCCCCTTGCCTCTGCCTTCCTCCAGCTGGGATTATAGGGGTGAACCACCAAGTCTGTTGTTTAATGAAACTTCTCCTGGGCAGACAGAAACATCTACCTCCCACCTGCCAAATACAATTCCAAAGATAGACCAAAGTAACCATTACACCAAGATCCAACTTTGGAAAGCCATGAGCTTCCTGGGCTTGCTTACATTAGCGTGGGTGAGGGGTCACTGCCACATCATTGCAAAGTCTCAACCCCAGTGGCTGCATAGATGACATCATTCACTTAGTTAACCTCTCACACTTTATCACACCTTCCCAGACCTTGAGACCACCAATGGTATAGACAGGATTACAGATAGCTGGAAGGGATTACAGATAGTGTAGGAAGGTGTGGCTGCAATTTCAGGTGAGGCTCTTGTGACCTCCCACACCCCTCCTAGGAATGAATCCAATAGGCCCAATTGTAAGGCACCTGCATACTACTTTGATGGTTTTTGCTGATATGGTCAAAGACAGCCTCTTGGCTTGTTCCAAAAGAGTCTGGCACCTTCAATTGCCAGATATTGAGATATCTTAGTCACTTTCATATGCTGAAATGTTGGGTTAAATATCAAAATATCAATCATTCTTAACTGAAAGCAACATTTTTTTGTTTTTGTTTTTGTTTTTGTTTTTTTTCGAGACAGGGTTTCTCTGTGTAGCCCTGGCTGTCCTGGAACTCACTCTGTAGACCAGGCTGGCCTCGAACTCAGAAATCTGCCTCCCTCTGCCTCCCAAGTGCTGGGATTAAAGGCATGCGCCACCACTGCCCGGCAGTAAAGCAACATTTTTTTTTTCTCTCTCCAAAACAATAAAACAATCAGCCAGGCAGTATTGACACATGCCTTCCTTCCTTCCTTCCTTTCTTTTTTTCTTTCTTTCTTTTTCTTTCTTTTTCTCTTTCTTTCTCTCTCTCTCTCTCTCTCTCTCTTTCTTTCTTCCCTTCCTTCCTTCCTTTCTTTCTTTCTTTCCTTCTTGGTTTTTCTTTTGTTTGGAGGGGGGCATCGAGACAGGGTTTCTTTGTATAGCCCTGGCTATCCTGGAACTCACTCTGCAGACCACTTTTTTGGTTTTTAAAGCCAGGGTTTCTCTGTGTAGCCTTGGCTGTCCTGGAACTCACAGTATAGACCAGGCTGGCCTCGAACTCAGAAATCCGCCTGCCTCTGCCTCCTAAATGCTGGGATTAAAGGTGTGCACCACCACCGCCCAGCCACATGCCTTTCTTAATTCTAGCATTAGAGAGGCAGAGGCAGTGGATCTCTGTGAGTTCAAGGCCAGCCTTATCAACAAATCGAGTTCAAGGACAACCGGGGCTGTAAAACAGAGACCCTGTCTCCAAAAACCACACCAAACCAAACCAAAAAAAAACAAAAAACAAAAAAAAAAACAGCAACAACAAAACCAATCAACAGTCCAGACTTTCTTTGTTCTTAGTTTCCAGTAATCAAAAGGCTGGATTTCTCTCAGGTCCTCAGACAAATGCCATCTCGATGGTCGCTCTCCACAATTTTTTAAGACAGGACTGAATGGGCTGGCCAAAAGCCGGTTCTTTTTATTTTGTTGACACAGACTCATACTTATCTTAAGCAGGACTCAACCTCGGCCTGTCTCCAAGGACAACCTTAGCACTTGTCATTCTTCAGCATGGTTCATCCAGTGCTGCAGTCCAGACTCCTGGGCTGCTATTTGCTGGTCTTACATTTTTGCTGGGGTGCATCCCTAGCCCCTAGACTTGAAGATTCTAGACGTTAAGCACTTTTGATTTTGCTGAAGATTAAGGGGGAAGAGCTGGAAGGAAGGAAGAAAACAACCATGACATTTTGGGTGTGAGATTAACATCTGCCAAAGGTCATGGTGGGCTGGTGCTACACATGAGGTGGCTTTAGAAGCTGTCTTGTAGTTTTGTTTTTTCAAGACAGGTTTTCTCTGTGTAGCGTCAGCTGTTCTAGAACTCACTCTGTAGACCAGGCTGTCCTGGAATGCAGAGAGATCCATCTGCCTCTGCTTCCCAAGATTAAAGGTGTGTGTCACTACCACCCAGTCTTAAGTTTTTTGGTTTTCTTGTTGTTGTTTGTGTTTTGAGACAGCATTTCACACTGTTGTACTGGCAGGTCTCATAGAAACTCTCCCACCCCATTCTTCCCAGTGTCAAGATTACAACATGAGCCACCAGGTCTACAGAAAATCCCAGCTTTGCCTTGGAGATTTGTTTATGGTCTCCTCTCTTTGGTTTCCTCATCTTGAATAGAATTATTGTAAAAACAAAATGGTGTAGAGAGCACAGAGCAGCCAAGATTGGCAGACGAGATTGTACCACAGGAAGCCACAGCCGGCTTACTAAGGCTGAAGGGGAGAGGCTCAAGTTTGGAACCTGAGCTAGACCTTTGGTCCCAGTACTAGGGAGATGGATCTCTGAGATCTAGGCCACCCAAGCCTACATAGTGAGACCCTATCTAAAAATAAAACAGGAGCTAGGGAAATGGCCCAGCAGTTAAGAGTACTTGCTCCTTCAGAGGACCCAGGTTCAATTTCCAGCACCCACATGGCAACTGACAATTATCCCTAACCCCAATCCCAAGGGTCCAAAGGGCACAAATATAGGCAAGCAAATAAACATTTACACACATAAGGTAAAATAAATCTAAAAACAAAAACAAACAAACCCCACCAAAACCCACCTTGAACCACAGTATAGGGAAAAACCCAGAAGGTGGAAAGATGGCTCAGAAGAACATTGACTGCTCTTCCAGAGGTCCTGAGTTCAATTCCCAGCAGCCACATGGTGGCTCACAACCATCTGTAATGGGATCCAATACCCTCTTCTGGTGTGTCTGAAGACAGCCATAGTGTACTCGTATACATAAATCTTTAAAACACACACACAAACAAAAAACACAACAAACCCAAGAGTCATGTTTGTTGACCATCAGTTTAAAGAAATGAGGGCAGTCAGCTCTCTTGAAGGATGATGAGATTTCCTAGGGTGCTGTAAAGAGTGCCCGAGCTTAAGAACCCTGCTCAACGTTCTGCGAGCAAAGCCAGAAGAGTCACAGGTCAGGCAGAGACCCAGGCACTGGTGCTCTCCTGTCCCAGCCTCAGTCCCTTGGAGCAAGAGATTAGAACAAGGGTCCGGTTGCCTGGCCTGGGACTGGCTGTCTGCTGCACATTTCTTCTCATCTCTATTCACAAAAGGCAAACAAGAGTGAGATGATAACAGGAAAGTCTACTGAAGCAAAACAGGTCACAGGAAGGAGATAATGTGCTCAATGACAAGAAAAAGACAACCACAGCTGGGCTCAAGGTGACAAGTCTTGGAAAGTGAGCAGGAGGAGTCTGTGTGTGTGTGTGTGTGTTTTAAAAAAACAACAAACAGGATTTCTCTATGTAGCCCTATCTGTTCTGGAACTCTTCGTAGACCAGACAAGCCTTTAGTAGTTTAAAATACAGAACACATTTGCATGGGCATGGATTCTAGTATAATGTTTATTCTTTTTTGTTTTGGTTTTTCGAGACAGGGTTTCTCTGTGTAGCCCTGGCTGTCCTGGAACTCACTCTGTAGACCAGGCTGGCCTCGAACTCAGAAATCCGCCTGCCTCTACCTCCCAAGTGCTGGGATTAAAGGTGTGCGCCACCACCGCCCGGCTGTAATGTTTATTCTTAAAAAGGCACCAGTACATATAAATGCATTATCACTGTAATTTCAAGTGACTGCTTATTCAAGATTATATGCTTATAAAATATAAACAGCTGGATTATTACAGTGACAGGTTTGTTAGTGCTTGTAATCTCAATACTTGAACCAGATTTTATTTTTATTTTTTCATGTATTGCAACCCGTATGTATTACACTCCCACTGTCAGCATGCACTCTTCCTAATGCAGTCTTCTATCAAAGACAATGATGGCAGACAAGCTTTTAGACTCTTAGATGGGTCATGGCAGAGATAACTGCGTAAAGGTCATTTTGTACTTCTGATAGCTAAAGCCAGGAGAAATGTGCAGATGAACTGGAGACCTGAGATTCACTCATTAACTGGCTTGCTGTCCTTAGTGGAAATCATCTAACAGGTCTGTGCCCAGGATTAGACAGATGGCCTCGTGCAGGGTTCCCAATAATATAAATGTTACACGTCAAGATACACACACACACACACACACACACACACACACACACACACACACACACACACACACACTGTACCAAATGAAAACAGACACTCTCCCAAGAGTTAGTATTTGAAAACTTTATTTTCTCAAATGAGCACCAACACAGATCAGCAATGACAGAAATAACGCACTTCTTACTAATACTGAATCATTATATACAAGGAGGTGAGACAAATCATTCAAAAACAATTGCCTTTGTTATTGAAGCAAAGTGACCTGGGGAAAAAAAAATTCCCACCCAAGAAAGGAAAACAGAAAAACAACAAAAGCAATCCCAAACTCAACAAATACAGTTTGTAAACACAGATAGACAGACAGATAAATTCATGGTGCACAGTCTCTGCAGGCTGGGAAAAGGAAACTGACTCCTGTTCTCACCAAACCATGTAAGACACTGGACAGACCTAAGCCCAGGAGGATGCCTTTCTGGCACATTTCATGGCTGTTTAGTAATTTTATTAATCAAACACGATTTTAAAAACAATCTTTCCCAGTCATAGAACTAGCATTTCCATTGAGGCAGATTTTTTTAATACAAAAGTTGTGTTCAAGGTTTGATTTGTCAGCCTCTGCCTGAACCCCAAGCAATCTGACCTTAAAAAAAAAAAAGCTATTTTGTTATTAATGTCCTTTAACCTGAACTCTAATATGACATGGCTTCTAGAACAACCGGGGCCCTGGGATGTGAGGCCGACCTGCTCCCATCTCAGAAGTACAGACTTATCTTCACAGATTGGCTTCACTGGCTGTAGAAGCTGAACACTCAGAGGAAGAGGAACTGGCCACAGCTCCACACTTGGAAAGAAAATCTTGCTTCAGGCTGTTGGTCCACTCACACATGGAAACCAGAGAGGGAAAACTCCGTGCCCAAGGTGTAAACTGTAGTTCATAGTGTCCTCAGTAGGAAAGGAAACAGAAAAGTAAAAGACACAAAAACACACACACACACTCAGTCTATTCCAATCTCTTGGACGTTCTCTCAACTACAGCAATTACTCTTAAGTTGTTACTACTAAGCTTGTTGCTTTTCTAGCCAATATCAGTTCACAACCTGGTAATTTACTAGTCTGTTCTGCTGGGTAAAAATGCAAACAGAAAACTGCAAAAATGTTTTAAAGCCTCAATCCATTTTATAGTGACAGATCCTTAAAGGAAAAAAAAAAGTATCTTGATGATTATTCTTTCCCTTAAAATATACTCCAAGAAACACAGAGGAAGCTATAGAATTGAAAATAAAAGTGCTCTCAGGGGATCTGAGAATACAGCACCAAATATATTATTTAAAAAATTAAATATTATTTACAAAAGTATATTTCACAAGCAACTGTATATATATATATGGAACTCTTCTTATAAAGGGGACACTTCTTTTGTACACATCGATCCACCAGCTACGATCTTTACTTTATCTACATGATCTGTCATAGGAGCTGGGGTGGTCCTCAGCCAGGACCAGCTGAGAGCTTCTGAGCACCACGCTTGGGTATGCTTGACTCACGTTGATTTACTCATCAGCAGCCTGGGGGAGATATGGAGGTGGGGTGGGGTGGATGTATTCCAGGGTGGCCAAGGCCCGATCACCCACAGTGGCACAGGGCAGATGGAACGAGAGCTGGACAGCTAGACTTCAAAATGAAGGTGGGTGGCAGCTGAGGTACAGCCCTTCAGGCCTTCCCTTTCTCCTCTCTTCTGCCCTTGCCTACCCCTGCCCAAGTTCACCCAATCAACTTCCCATTCCCTGAACCTATGTGGGGTGAAGGGATGAGGTCTTTGGTTATGCTGAGTCAATCATTTGGTGAGAAAAGAAAAAAAAAAAGAAAGAAAGAAAGAAAGAAACTTCTGGGTGCAAGATCGTGTCTCTGCCGCTCAGCTGCGGCCTTGCTAATACTGCTAAGTGTTAGGCAGATAAGCTGTGAGTGGAGCTAACAATGGTCATAAGAAGCACTTTCGGTTTTACCATCAAAGGGAAACCTGATGAGTTTAGTCTCACCCCCAAACTTGTAGTTGAAGGACCCTGCCCCTAGGACAAACGGTGGCATACTGGTCTCCTTTCTCTGCCCGTGAGGATTCCAGGGCATCACAGATCCAGTGTCTACATGTCACCAACTTTAGTTTTAAAGAAACTACCTAGGTTTCACCCCCACCCCCTAATTTAAAAAAAAGGACTTGTAGTATATTGTAGTATATATCTAGGTATTCCCTGAGCAAAGGGTCTAATCAAATCTTTAAATGAAGGCCACATCCAATAGGATAAAGGGGGGGGGGGGTGAGGACAATGACTCTCAGAGCTGGCAAGCCAGCTTAGGAATGTGCAAGTGGAAAAATGTGTCACTGACAACTTGAGCCTGGGAGCCACGGGCGGTTTTTCTGGAACCATAACCCAATCCCTGTGCAACTTAGTTGGCCTTGCAGTCCAGTGGCTGGGGTCTTCTAGGGCCCAGGACAAGCAGACTTGGAACAAAATTCTGTTTCTAGGAATCCTTGTGTCCCAGAAGACAGGCAGTCTACTGAGCTGGCTGGCTTTCTACTGCCCTGAGAAGTCTCAATTTGTCCATTTCCAGATCAAGGCATGCGGAACAAAGCCATGCCCATCACAGCTCTCTCCTTTGGGAATTTTGTTCTGCTGAAGACGTGGATTGGCCGTCCCTGGTGGGCTGCTTTAGCCTTGGTTAGCCATTGCTACAGGCTCTTATCTCCATGGGCGCACTCTCTTGCTCCCTCTTTTCTTGGGCTGTTTTTTAGGGGTGAATTTTCCTGTAGGACCAGCCTACTTAGAGAACTAAGATGCTGAGAAGTACCTAATATACCCATATTTTAACATTATTTTCTGCCTAAGAAATGAAATTGATTCAAACAAGTTTCGGCCATGATCCACATACTAGCTAGTTGCTGCAAAACAGCCTTCACAGTGTTGATTAAATATAATAAGTTCTTTTTCATTTCAACAGACTTACAGGTTGTTGTTTTTTTTTTCCCCTCCCGATCCCTAACTCAAGGAAGCTTGGTAGGGTAGGTAAAGGAGTAATATTTAATCTGTAATCCTTCCCCACTGCTCGACCTGGACTGTCAAAAGATGTCTCTCCACATAGGACATTCAGGTCTAAGAATGGAGGCTTGAGAGATGGAATCCTGGATCTTTGTTTCTCAGGTTATGGTGACGGAAAAACCCAGAAACACTCTGCATAAAGAATTGCTGGTCCCATGGAAGCTACTGACCGTCCGATGAGGAAAGATGTGCCAAGCCTGTGCTGGCTCAAACCTGAACTGTACCTTCCAGAGCCTCACCTCTGCCGCATTACTCTTGTAGAACTGCTGACTGGTTCTCAATTTTCACACTTCCTGCTTGCTATCAGGAGCTCCCAGGCTACAGCAAAGGCCCTCTGTTCCTGGTCCTCCATTACTGATTTTACTGTGCTTCAGGCTAAAAGGATCATTTGCATCTTGCATCTTTCCCTGCAACCTACAACAGCTAAGGAGACCAAGAAGGTGACTGCCCAGGAGCGGGGAGGGCAGAGTCACTAAAAACCATTGAGTTTTACCCACCACCCCAGGGTCTTGTCCTGTCAGCTAGAATCAGGGCCACTTCTTGTGCTAACTGCTGTCCTGGCACATCTGATGCTAGGGCAGGAGTCTGTCATCAGAGAGAACAAAAGCCATGAGGTATTTTTTTTTTCTCTTTGTCCTTTTGAAGGAGTCAATTATTTCAAGCCTAAGTTACCAGGTCTCCAAGAGCAGTACAGTATTGTTCCACCCTCCTGCCCCTTCCCCAATCCTAGGACTCTCAGGTTCCCCCTTTCTGTTCCTCATGCCCATGTGCTCTGACAGGCCATTAGGCAGCTCTCATGTGGGCAGGGGGCCCCCTTTTCAGGGCACGCTGCCACCACCCGGCCAAGGGTCCGTTCCGTTCATAACTGTTTTCAGCCAACACTAGAACAGAGAAGCCGAGATCAACTCACAAACAGATACAAAGCAAAGAGACAGAGAGACAGTGATTTAGAGGCCAGTCACCAAAAAAGATGACGTCAGGGTGGGAGGATGCCCCCTGATGGCAAGGCCCCTAAGAAGATGGAACCGAGTGTGTTCAGTCACTCTCTCACGCTTGGGTAGAATGTTCAGTTGGGTGGCATTCACGTGGATGCTGGACCGGGTGGATGCTATCAGGTCAGTCCCAGCCATTGTCCTTGATCATGTGTGCTAGTTCAATGATGTATTTGCCTTCTTTATATTTCTGACTGCTTTCAAAGGCATGTTCCTATAAAACAGAGGAAGAGAAAAAAAAGACAGCGAGTGACCGAAGGCAAAGATGACTGCTGAGACACAGAAAACATCAGTAGGGTTGATGACAGGCACCTGAACAGCCATCAGGTTCAAACACCCCAGCACGCAGGCATCCTGAGTTCCTGTTGTCAGCAGCACAACCGAGGGACATCTGGGCTTCCTCAGTATCAGGACAGGATTTATTTGGATCATTCCTCCTTTAAACCTTTGCTCAAAGGTCAGCATCTCAGTAAGTTCTTTCCCAGCTACTCACCCTGAAATCCCAATTTCGCCTGTGGCCACATGCCACAGCCTTTTCTTCCCATTCCCTTCCCCTCAGTCACTTTCTGTTGCCTGTAATGCAGTAAAAACTTTAAGCAAAGCAGAGATGTTCTTGCTTTGCACACTGCTGTATTCCTAGAAGCCAGATAACAGGCCTTCAGTAAACAGACACTACTTCAGTAAACAGCTACTGAATCTGGAAGCCAATTTGGGAACACTAGAGTTGAGGACAACCTTGGTTTCATGTGAAGTTTCTGGGTTTCTTTTTTTTAAAAAGAAAAAAAAAAATCCTGACAACATGGTGCACACCTTTGATGCTAGCACGTGGGAGGCAGAGGCAGGTGGGTCTGTGTGAGTTCCAGGTCAGGCAAGGCTGCAGAGTGATCCCTGTCTCTAGCTGGTGATCATTCACACACATACACATGAGTTCTTTAGGGAACTGGGAATTCTGAAGCTTACCAGAAGTCTGCCTTACAGACATTTCATGTTTTCTGTGTTATTTCCATGAGTTTCTAGGAGCACAGGGAAGCCTGGTTGTCTTTTTTCGAGACAGGGTTTCTCTGTATAGCCCTGGCTGTCCTGAAACTCACTCTGTAGACCGGGCTGGCCTCGAACTCAGAAATCCGCCTGCCTCTGCCTCTCAAGTGCTGGGATTAAAGGCGTGTGCCACCACCGCCTGGCGCCTGGTTGTCATCTTAAGAAGCACTTGTCATGCATAAGTAGGACAGCAAGAGAAACCAGTACTGAGGCCAACCAGGTCTTATTTTCTGTTCTCGATGTTTCCATATCAGGTGAATCAACTGTTTCTCTTTCACTGCCTTTCTCCAGGGCGACAGACACTGCATGAAAGCACCCCAGAGCTGTAGAACCTCCTTTCATTCCACCCTCTCTACCTACCTGGCAGGTCACTTCTACCCCTGTGGAGTCTCTCAGTGGGTCCTACAGAAAGCCATCCTGCCCAATATAGGAAAGAACTATCTCCATGCAATGAGGAAGCAAACAAGCATTTATGCATTATCTCAGGAACACGGGTCCCTGGAGCCACTCAGGTAATGACAGAGGCACAAGCAGTAGACAAGCGACTCTTCTAGCTGAGCCTCTGAGATCAGTAAGAAACCAAATCCTACTCTTAAGTAGGTTCCAACAAAATATTGATATGAACTACAGCTTTTTTTGTTTTTTAAGACAGGTCTCTCTGTGTATCCCTGGCTCTCCTGGAACTCAGAGGTCAGCCTGCCTCTGCCTCCCAAGTGCTAGGATTAGAGGCCTGTGCTACCACCACCCAGCAGGCATTACTAGTGAACTACAATACCTATTTCAGAACCTGGGGGCTTTGTGTTTTAGAACAAGAGTTCAGACTTTATGTCGGAAGACAGTGTACTCACGTAAATAAATAAATCTTTTTTTAAAAAAATAAATAAATAAAAAGAATACTAGGGTGAGTTTTCCTTGGATACCAAGGGGCATTTCTGTAATCCCAGCACTAGTAAACAGAGGCAAGAGGAAAGAGTAAAGCCTGGGCTACACACCAGTTTCCAGCCATCCTGTGATACAGACGAAAAGCAAAGCAAATCCACCCACGCACTGGCATCTGTGACAGCAGCACTGGACTCTAGCAGGAAGAGTCAGTAATCTGGGTCAGTCTCTTAACCAACTGATTAGCTACTCAGTCAGTGTCTATAGCAGCAGCTCCCAACCTATGGGTCCCAACCCCTCAAGCAAACCCCGATCTCCAAAAATATTCACATCATCATTCATAACAGTAGCAAAATTACAGTTATAAAGTAGCAACTAAAATAATCTTATGGTTGAAGGTCATCACAATGTGAGGAACTGTACTAAAGCGTCACAGCGTTAGGAAGGTTGAGGTTAAAAAAAAAAAAAAAAAACAAAAAAACAAAACTAAGGAGCAGAACAGAGTTGAGTGCATTAAGGCCATCAGTACATCAGTATGGGCCATCGGATGCTTCCCTGCTGTCTTCCCCATCATCATGACGGAGTGGATCGCCATCTTTTTCCCTCTCCTGATGCCGAGGATCAAACTCAGGGCTGCTAGGCAAGTGCTCGCTACGGCACTCGCTCCCGTTAAGTTTCTAGGCAACAGCTTTTTATAAAATTGTCAGATCACTGAACCTGAACCTCAAGCAACAAATGAAACCAGCCAATCAGGGTTATCTCCTCCTCTACTCCAACATCTCAGTGGATGAAGCAGCCTAGGATCAAGAGTAGAACTGTGTGAGCACATGGTGGTGCTCATGGGGAGCTGAAGAGAAAGGACCCAATTCTCAGGCCAATCTGGCCCTTAGCAAGACCTAACACCACCACCACCTCACAGCCCTATTGTTCCTAAATTTATTTCCCTGTAATAAACTTTATTTTTTTTTTTTTAAAGAGATTTTATTAGTTCCCCAGCAAGGCCAAGTTCCTTCTACCACCTCCTCCCAAATACTAAAATCACAGGCTTGCACCTCTGTGCCCAGGTGGCACTGTATTGATTAGCACTGAAGGCTGACTGTGAGGGCATAAAGCCAGCTAAGAGACAGAGCCCCATTGGAACCTCATTCTGCTGCACTAATGTTTTTTTAATTTTTATGTATATGTATATATCTGCTTATGTGTACATGTGTGTGTTAGCCAGAGGTTAACGTCAAGTGTCTCCCACTGAATCAGGAGCTCATCGACTGCCTAGACTGGCTGCCTCAAGGATTCTCCTGGTCTATGCCTACCCAGCTCTGGGATTACAAACGTGTAATGCTGCACCCAGCTTTTGCCAATGGTGCTGGGGATCAGAATTCATGTCCCTGTGTTTCTAGACAAGCGTTTTGCTGACTGAGCGGTTTTCCCAGTGTTGTTACACAGTAAGATTTCAGGAGATGCTTTAAGGTCCTGTTAATAAATGTATATATGCACTCCCATGGAAGCATTTCCAGGACACATGAGGGAATGAGCCAGGAGGTACGAGCGCCCAGGGCTGAGGGCAACCTTTGGAAGAAAGCATCCCTTAACCAGGAGGCCCTTTGCTATCTGTCCCTCATAGGTCCCGCCCCCAAGCTCTTCTGTACTTACATATTTCCAGCCCAAAGTGGTTTTGCAGTTTTCACAGTAAATGTCTGCAACGGCATGCAGTCCTGTTAGCAACACCCGCTCTTCTGCAGGCCCACAGCCCACATTAACTCTACGCCAAAGACAGAAAGAGAGCGAGCGGGTGGTTAGTCAGAAGGATAAACAACCATTAGTCATTCAAGCTGAGCTTCTGGCAAAAACTGACTGGACAAGGCTACTCCCAGGGAAGCCAACAGGGAGAAAAAACTGGTCTAAAACTGAAATGAAAAACATCCATCTCCTCAAAGGTAACCACATGGAAATGTCTCAGTGGGAATAAATCCTAGATCTGCAAGACTCAATTCTGTAGGTTGGCCAAAATAGCACTGGATGACAGTTTGCTTAGAATTTAAATTTTCTGATACAAATTTTTAATCTTGTAATGAAAGAAAATTCATATTCATTTACTTGTTGATAGGGTGGACACATGCATGCTGAGGCGCTTGTGTGGAGACAGGGACAGATTTGGGGATGGGTTCTCTCCTCTTACAGTAAGCTTAGGTTTCTAGCGATCCAACCCCATGTTGCCAGGCTTGGTGGCACTGCCTCAGCCATCTCCTCAAGTCTGAAAGGGAGGTTCACAGTCTTTATACAGGTCCACAGGACTACAGGATACTTAAGATGGTGAACACGACCATGTGTTTCGTTCCTTATCATAAGGACGAGTGAGCCTTGAGTATCACACATGCTTTACAGAACAGATTTCAAGGAATGTGCTACATTTCCTTTCACAGTTTATCAGATGTCTGTGAGCTCTGTCTTCCTATCCCAGTCAGAGGCTGTGAATCCCATGCCCATGGTGACAACAGGCTATGTCGACATCCTCTGCAGAAGGGATGAGGCTCTTCCTAAGCCTTCCCCCTAAGGAAACTGCCCCCATCACAAATCTCAGGTCTGGTTGACCTCTATGCTGAAGGTCTAGCAGAGGCCTCTCTAAGTCTTCCTTGGGAAAAGAGCCAGTGCTGGGGACTCTGTAGTGGGTATAGCATTTTTAGTTGGAGATGCTGCCAACACAACTTCCCCTAAGGTAACTGACTATCAGTTGTTAAGGGGAATGCCCCTAGGGATTTTATTATTATTAATATTACCAAGGCAGGCCATTGCTGAATCAAGGGAGCACTTTCCCTGCCCCTCAAGACTTGTACCCAATAAACAGATGCCCCAGTCAGAGATACTCACACTGAGTTGAAGAGGTAGGCTCGCCCTTGACTTCCCTGGAAGGACTGAAATACAAGAAGACAAATCAATAGTTAGACATCCATGTTACTTGAGAAACTGACCCCAAATCACAACAAACCTGACCTTCCATGCAGAAGGGAGCATGCAGCCAGCAAGGAGTTTGTCTACCAGGCAGCTGGCATGAGGTGGGAGGTGGTGAAGATGGAATAAACAGTTCAGAGACCGAGGCATCCCACACACTTGGGCTATTTTTACCAGCTCAGGTGACTTGAAGGGCAGGGGCATAGATATAAGAGAGTAGCCAGGCTGGAAAGCTATGGCCAACCTGGGACACACTGAGAAAGTTGATCTTTATTTAACAACACAACTCTGGGTAATTAAATACCCCTCCATTCTTGACATTGCCTGACAATTCACTGGGAAAATTAATCCGCCCTATCTTTCCTGGTTTGACCTGAAGTCAGCTCTCTGTGCTGGCTGTCACTTCACATAGTGGCTAGGCATAGGAAACCAGTATGGACATTTTAGATTGCCCTCTTCTTCCTCAGACCCCAGCACAAGAGCCTGCACTCATTACTTGCCTTGCTCCTGGTCAGTTCGACCTGCACAGCAGTTCCAGTCCTAAGTGGGGACTCCAGGACTCCTCTTCTGCTGTGTAAGTGGTCTCACTGACACCCACTGAGCAGAAGCCCCATGTCACCCTCTAGCTTGGCCTGCCTTCTGGCTTGTCAGTGGCAGAGGTGACAGGACGGGACAGAAAGGAGTCAGGGCTTGCCATGCAATCTGGCATCTACCTCCATTCGCACAGGTCTCACTGAGCTGTCTGGCTGACATGAGCCTGCCATGTTCTTCCTTGCTGCTTGCATTTTTATTATGGTATGACAATTGTATCCCAATTTAACTTCCTAGTCAGCTCTGGGGGTGTGGGGGGAACCAGTATAAAAACAGACAAGGAAACAAGGCACTCTGAAGAAATCTGGGGCGTCTAGCTGACAGATGACTAAAAGCACCAGACGGGGCTCAGATCACTTTGCCTAGGACAGCCATTCTGTCTTCAGGGTCGGTGCCTCTGGCCAGAGAAAGGCAGACTTCCTGTGGAGAAGCTGCTAAGGAACAGCTGGATTGCTGGATGCCTTCCTGCCCAGGTGCAGCTTAAGGAGCAAGCAGATACTCACCAGCTGCTGTCCAGACCTGAACCACATTTCTTAAAACAGACCAGGGAGCACAAGACCTCCCAGGCACAATGAAGCTGCTCTGGGGACTGTGACTTCTCAAACTGAACACAAAGGTCCCCGTGAAAAAGCCTAGACATTACACAGACTGCTCTCTTGCTACTTCGAGGCTGTGCCCTACGCTCTAGCCTAGGCCTGACTGCCTGCAATGGTTAACTCCCCAGCTTTGCTCTAGCCTAGGCCTGACTGGCCGCAATGGTTAACTCCCCAGCTTTGCCCACCCCACTCTCTGGCCTTTCCAGGAAGACATAAGCGACACCCGTTCCAGAGGCTCCTTATTCCATGTGCTTTCCTTCTTTGCATCTGGATTTAAAATTTTTAATCAAATTCTTCTCCATGTTGTGAGTCTAAAAGAGACATGGCTCACGTCTTCAGGATCTCCCCAAATCCCACAGCATGTGACTCTGGCACATAATAATTGCTTATTTTTATTTTGAAGAGTCTCAGTAGGTATCCTGGACTGGCCTTGAACTCTCCCAGCAATCTTCCTCTTGCTTCAGCCTCCAGGGCTGATACTATCATGGGTGTGAGCCATTATATCCAGCTTAATCACCCATAACCTCATTCCAGGGAACTGCCTCTCTATTTTTTTCTATGGGGTGCCTAGGAAGGCATCACAACAATCAAGATTAAGGATAATCACCGGATCTGGTGACACTGGTCTATATATAACATTTCAGAGAACCAGTTTGGTTTTTTGTTTTTTCGTTCTTTTGTTTTGTTTTGTTTTTTCGAGACAGGGTTTCTCTGTGTAGCCCTGGCTGTCCTAGAACTCACTCTGTAGACCAGGCTGGCCTTGAACACAGAAATCTGCCTGCCTCTGCCTCCCAAGTGCTAGGATTAAAGGCATGCGCCACCACTGATGGCCCAGTTTGTTTTTTTTTAGGCAGGATCACTCATATTTGTGTGTGTGTGTGTCCCTAGTTGGTAGACTGAACTGGCTGCCTGTGCCTGGGATTAAGGCATGCGCCACCACACTAGACTACAAGAGATTTTCATCTGGAATGAAGTGGTGTCACTCCCCCATATCGTTGCTTCTTTCTCCGTGTATTCTAGAAATACAAAGTATGTTACAGTCCCCTGCTGAATAACAAGCTATCAAATGCATTTACGCAATGATCTCAGGAATATCACATATGGCGAGGGCCCGATCCCGTGCTCTTAAGGGCACGAGGTTCTGTTTGTGTCTTTCCAGAGGACCAAGAAAACCCCATCTGGGTACCCGAGAGATTGACTCGGAAGATCTCCAGCCCGGCAGTCCCAGACGAGAAAAGGATGATGAGGGCATAGATCCTGTTTTTGACCCTACTACTGCTATGGATACCGGTGTACTTTATACCTTTGTGGGCCGTCACACGCACCTGGCCAGTGCCTATGCCGGTCCATTCTAACTCCCCGGTCCTTCCTACCTTTTCTCTACCTTTTGTGTTTGTATGCTTTGCCAAAATCAAAACTCTGCGCCTTGTATTAGCCAATGTATCTGCTTGGTTGGATCCCCCTGCAGATAGTAAGGTTGACGCAGAGGTTTTGAGAAACGTGCTTGTTCAGGTAAGTTTGGGATCGTCACAAGGTTCGGGGGACGCCTCGAACCAGACTGATGACTCCCTAAACATCACCATGCTATTTATGATTTACAATGCCACCATATCTTTGTCAAAGAACTCTACTAAATGCAGAGTGCTGGAAAGGCAGGAATGACACTGCCTTTATTGTCAGACTGCCTACCTCTGTACCGGTAACGGTGGAGGCTGACCTTAATACCTTTCCCATTTTTAACCTGTTTAAATATAAACTTATTCAGCTCTCTTGCGTCTCCTCTCTCAGGGGACTGTATATTATTCCTTTGGTATATAACTCTTCTCAGTCTCTCAATCAGAGTCGCCTCCTGTCTGAGGACCTGAAACGAAATCGGTCGAAGGAAGGCAAGGACCTATCCAGGAGGCTCCTGTTGCAGATCGCTACCCTGAATGGCACCCGCCTGGATCCCTTTACTTTGGAGGGCTCACCACTTGGGTCAAGGGTGCCCTTAATTTTCTTTAAAGAATGAGCGAGAGTATTTATCTGGGGAGCTGCTGTTCTCCTGGGATGTGGTTTCTGCCTGTTTGATTTCTGTGTCATTTGTGCCATGACCATGCAGGACATAAGGTTGTTGTTTACCAGGCGCTGACTGCCATGGAGGAAGGCACTCCCCCAGGTATTTGGCTGTCCTCCCTTAGGGAGGCATAGTGGGGAGCTTTCTGGACCAGTAATGGCCATCAGGCATAATCCCTAGATCCTGACCATCTTGACCATTGCCAAAGGTGTACACTCATGAGGCTCCTACAGCATCACCTCAATGTTTCTGAAGCGGGGAGTACGAGGAGCGCCTCGACTAGAGATGTTCTCAATCCTGAGATAGATTCTCTGAAAGCATGTCCGAGTGCATAGAGGTTTTGTGCCAAATGTACCTCTCCCTGAAAAAAGGCACGAAGGCGGGTATGGCAGAAATATAAACTTTCCCATTACAATGCCTTCACTTTGGACAAGGGCTCGGACCTCTGTTTTCCACCGCTGACTTGCTGCGCTAGCGGCGACCTTCTAGGTGTGCTTTCAATCGCCTCACACCAAACACCTAATGAATGAGTTCAAGCATGCTTGGGTGTGGATGCCTAAGGTCTGAAGGGTCCAGAGGTAACCTACTTCAAATTTAATAAATAAATAAGGGGAGATGTAGGCAGCCGTATGACTAGCACCTGACAATGTAAGCAGCTGGCTTCCAGAGTGGCCAGCTCAGAAACTGGTAAACAAGTCCTTTGAGCATGCGTCGGCCTCGTGCCCCTCCTGAGCGGGCTTATGATAATGAGGTATTGGCAGCTTAACCTATCCTGAGAGGACACATCACCCAGCGCGCCTAGGCAGCTAGATAAGCAGCTCGCTTCTGCTGCTGCGGCCTTTTGGCCCTTCGCTTCGCTTCCCTTCCCTTCCTTCCCTGCCCTTCCCTTGCCTTCCCGGTCCGGTCCCGGCCTACATCCCTATCCTAGTCCCTCGTCCAGTTCCCCGTCCCTAAGTCAAGAGCCGTTCCTGGAATAAAGCTGACTGAGAAGGATCCGACCGTGTCGCGTCTTACTTGCTGGCCAAGGCGGACGCGACATATGGTCGGATGTGCACTTGGGTAGGATCAAAAAGTCATGGCCACACTGCACCTGGCCCAGCTCTCAGTTGGTTGAGCCAACCTAGTCTACATAAGAGTGTTGCAGGCTAGCCAAGGTAACATAGTGAGGCAAACACGAAGGGCAGAGGGTATGATTATTCACTCAACCCAAGGATTTCCAAGTCTACCGTCCCCCTCTTTGTGACTTTATTATGGCTCCACAGGCAAACTCTGCGTTCTGTCGCTCAAACATGTAATTTTCTTGTTAGGCTTTTTACTCGGAAGTATTTACAAAATTTAAGATGTATTTTATTTATGTGTATGTATCCAAGTTGGTGCCCAGAGGCAGGAAGAGGGTGTTGGTCTCCTGGAGCTAGAGTTATAGAAGGTTGTGAGCCATCAGACATGGGTGCTGGGAACTGAACCCAGGTTCTGTAAGAGCAGCAATGTTCTTAACCCTGGAGCCGTTATCTCCAGCCTCTAGCATAGTTCTTTCAAAAATTATCCATGCTGTATTAAAACCCAGTTTATTCCTTTTCTTTCTTTTGTGGCAGGGTTTCATGTACATAAAACCCAGGCTAGCCACAAACTCCCTACACAGCAGCTGTCCTGACTCCTGTCTACAGTGCTCAGGGGCCGGGGTTATAGTAGGCAACACCACCCTACCCTTTTCTGTGTTTTTGTGTTTGAAGAATGATCAGAGTTTAGTGTGGTGTTACATACATTTAATCCCAGCACTTGGGAGGCAGAGGAAGGCAGATTTCTGAGTTTGAGGCTAGCCTGGTCTACAGAGTGAGTTCCAGAATAGCCAGAGCTATACAGAGAAACCCTGTCTCAAGAAACCAAAAATGGAATGATCAGAGAAGCCAGTCATGGTACATGCTTTAATCTTGAAGGTGGATCTCTTGGGAGATGGGGGTGGGGTCTGAGGCCAGCCAGAGCTACAAAGCAAGACCTTATCTCAAACAACACCCAAAAAAAAAGATCAGAAAGGATAACAGGGCAAAAACAACTAATAGTCAACATGTAAATGTATAAAATGGCCAAACAGTAAAATTGTCAATAACATGAAAAGTGATATAAAATAAAGCAATGTAAAAAACTTTAAAAAGTTTATTTATGTATACAGATATTTTGTCTGCCTATATGTCTGCACACCAGAAGAGGCATTGGGGTATAAGCTGTCATGTGGTATGAGCTAGGAATTGAACTCAGGACCTCTGGAGGAGCAGCTGGAGTTCTTAACCACTGCACCATCTCTCCAGCCCCATATAAAATTCTTATGTTCACAACAAATACACTCCATAGCAGTACATTCATGGAATCCATGCACATGTGCGTTAAAAGGACACTCAGGCTTTGCTGAAAGGTCGCTTGCACGGGGGTAGGGGTGGGGTGGGGTGCCCATCTGCTCCAGTGCATTGCCTAGGAGTAACTATCGCCAGTTTGACCCAGATTAAAATTCCTCGAGAGCAGGGGCAGGAGAGGATGGATAGGCAAAGAAAACTATCTTCTTAGGGTCAAAGGTGGCTCACAGGTATGCCACAACAGTTCCTCCAGGCATGTTTGGTGAGAGTCAACCGGTAGAAGTCCAGGTCCTGCCAAGGGGGCTAGATGCAAGCAGGGTTGTCCTGGTGGGAACACTTCCTCGGGTAAGCCCACAGATGCAGCCATCTGCGGCCCCGTTTCCTCAGCCTGGCACTCATAGCCAGATGCATATTTTTTATTTTTTTTTTTTAAGGCAGAAGTCTGGACAATCTTCTACCGTGGCTTCCACTGCCCTGGGGACCCTGCCAACTCAACATTTATGATGAGAAAAACAGACACTGAGAACAACAGGCTTCTTGCAAATAGACACAGACAAGAATAGCCCGGCTGGGTCACTGTATCCTGTGGGGCCCAGACTAGCCCAGCACAACCTGGCACAGCCTGGTGTTCCCCTGGGTGGGGGTGGTGCTGAGGTGGGGAAGCCGAAAGGGAGCTAAGGAAGCAACTGAAATGAAGCAAATAGAATTCAGACAGGAGATGCCGAACAGACTGTCAGACACATTTGTTTGCTGTCATTACTGCCTGGCAACAAGGCGGTTCTTTTCCATGTTGTGTGTCAACCAAGGCTGGTGTGCAGGCCTTCAGGAGAGGTTTTGTTTTGTTTTGTTTTCTTTCAAGTCATACAAAACTTTTCTCCTATCCTTTAGGGTACAGTACTAGTTGCAGGACCAGCCCTTCCAGCCAGCTCAAAGAAACGGAAAGGGCTTTGAGTTTCCTGTTTGGTAGCCAAAACCACTCATTTCTGGCCCTGTTGGGAGTCTGGAAGGCAGCAATTCCTTTTTTAAAGTAGAACTTCTGGAGCCCAGTGTGGTGGTCCACATTTGTTAAGAAGGCAGAGGAAGAAGGAATGCAGGTGCGAGGCCAATGTGGGCTACACAGCAAGACCCTGCCTCAAAATGATTAAAATAAACAGGCTTCAGGTTTGGCAGCACACAACTGTAATGGGGGTGGAAGGTAGCCGAATGCAGAGGTGTGGGGAGCAGGTGTGACCTCTGGGAATGGACTGAGGCCTTGATCATCTAAAGTATGTCACCCCGGAAGACGCAGGTTCTTCTACATCTGTGAATGGAAATCACGCCTGTTTCACAGGGCAGTTAAGAACAGTGAGCAGAACAAGCTGAGTCAAATCAGAAAGTTTCCATCTCACTGAAGGGTTCTCAGGAGACTGAGGAAGAAATGAAAAGCCTACTCAATCCCTCAAGTCCCCCTTTCTTTAGTAACTTTGATTATTTTTTGGCCTTAAAAAAAAATAGCTTTTATGTGTCCAAGTGTTTTCTATAGGTTTGTACAAGTGTATCACATCGACTGTGTGCCTGGTGCCCAGGTCAGAAGAGGGCATCAGATACCCTGGAACTAAAGTTGTGGATATCATGGGGGTAGTTGTGCTCTATCATGGGGGTGCTGGAGGTCAAATCCATGTCCACCCTAAAAGCTCCAAGTGCTTTTGACAGCTCAATTCTTCTCCACCCTCTCTCTCAGAATGAAAAAAGGCAAAGTTTCCCGTCTTTGAAACTCTAGTGTCATCATAAAAAAGGAGAGTGAGGCTAGTGAGTTCGAGACCAGCCTGGGAGATTTTGACTCAAAAATACTTGAGACATAAAAAGGAAACATGACTTAAACATAACATTCAGTGGATCTTAGTATAATCACAGGTTGTACAATCATTATCACTATCTAATTCCAGAACATTCTCACACTCCAAAAAGAAATCTCACAGCACCAGCAATCAATCATCCTTTCTATCTCGTGCCTCAGCCTCTGGTAGCCAGGCTCATTTCTGCCTCTGTATGCACAAGGCATTATACTTAAGAGCTGGTTAAAGCACTCAACAGGATGGTTGCCAGTGTTTGGGTAGAGGGACAAAGGGGGATTAGTAAGATCTTTTCCCTTGGAATTTTGGCTGGCGCCACCCCTGACCCAGCAGGAAACAGATGTGCATGTTATGAGCAAGGGTCAAGTCAGCCACTTTCCTATTTTTCAGTCTCATTCTTTTCTCTATCTATCCTTAATGTCTACGGGTTTTCTAGTGTCACTGTAACCAGCTAGACCGGGAGCAAACAGCGCTAGATCTTGCCTGGACCTCATCCTTGATGAAGCACATGAGAGGTGGAAGAGAGGGGAATTGTGAGCAATGCTAGAACCTCGCAGAACTAGAACACAAGTGCCGTTTAGCTAAGAGCAAGGATTTCTGCAGGGGACTTCTCTACAAGAACCAAAGGAAATGGACTCACATGGAAACAGGGGAGACGAGTTAATTATAAAGGAATTTCCTGACTGTGATTTCCACACTGGGACATAGGTCACCAGGAAAGACAGGGATAAAATAAAGCCATTTATGTATCTTCATGATTTACCCAAAACTTTCACATAGGGATCTAGAAACCTCAGTGGTGCTAAGGGTTGTGTGGTGTGATCCCAGCACTATCAACCCCCACCACATGACATCCCCCCCCTCCCAACCCCGGTAGAGGTATAATTGATGTTGAGCTGAGTACCATGTGACCCAAAATTACAATAGGGAGGGTCTGTCAAACAAACAGAAGGAAAGGAAAGCCTGCAGGATGGTCCCTCCTCCATGCCTGTGGCCTATGGGTCTCATTCACCCTCACCATCTTTAAGCACACAGAAGGTGGGGCGGAAGGGACTGGTTCTAAAGGAAGAAATATCTGCTGTGCACAGGGCCTTGGGTGCTTCCATCCATTGCTGAAAACCAGAGTCTGGATCGATGCCTCTTGATGTTGAGACCTACCCCACACCTGCTGAGCCATGTGACCAGTAGTTTCAAGGCTGGGCCTGAGGACTGGTGATGCCCCTGCTCACAGTCATGTCTGCCTCATGTTTGGTAGAGAATGCTGGCAGCTTTGTTGCCTAGGAAGCCTTAGGACCAGCTCTTACTGGCTGCACATCCCTGGGTAAGTCACTTCTGAGCCTCGGGCACCCATATGCAGAAGGGTTTTGAAAATAGTGCCTACTCCATGATATACCAGACAAGAAGGATGGTGTGATAATTAAGCACATGTGTGTATATAGTAGGCACACAGCTGGCTTCATAGAAAGGCCTTAATAAGCGCTTCCTTAATAAGTGTTTTCTTTCACACAACCATAGCTTTTAGGGAGCTCACAACAGGCCTCCCAGACTCCCTTCCAAATTGCCTTTGTCCACAGACCCCCACAGGCTCCTTCCTCAACTGTCCTAGGGCCTCAGATAGACTTAGTTATTCTCTGCTGAACTAAAGGCAGGCTAAGCTCCCCAGTCTGTGGCAGTGGGTTTGAGTGGTAAATTCCCATGAAGATATAACCAGCCAGTGGAAAGACAGATGTTGCCAGCTCGGAGCCGCCCTCTATCCGCAGAGAAATACGACTGGCAAATGCTCAGTTTTCAGCTCCACATAGTAGAGGACGCCCAAAGCAACACACCCTGTCCCCCAGGACAAAGGCTGGCGAGTCACCCTCACAAGGCCTGCTTAGGAAAGCGACCTTTTCTGAACTGGCCACTGGGGGTGGTGGAATGATGTCATGGCAGCCAGCTACTGGGCCCTTTGCAATTCAAATATAAACCCAAACACTTTTAAGAGAGGATTCATGTTGGAACTCAAAGCCATTGGTCCTTAGAAAATAATTCCGAGTTGCTATTATCTAAAGATACTATGCTCAAAGTATAAATAGCAATATTTATATTTCATAATATCAATTTAAAATATATTTAAAAAATACAAAAAAAAATATCTGCTGACTTATATATTTCAGTCTGCACTGTTCCTGAAGTCCATGGGGCATTTGCTAATGAAATATCAATCCTTAGAGTCCCAAGGACGACTGTGAAGTCTGTGGTTAAAACCAATAGACTCCTAAAGAATAAGCTTCCAGCACCTTCCAAGGCTAAAGCCACATACTCTACAGAAAAACAAAACAAAAATAGCAAACAAAAAAAACCCCATGCTTTCTAAATATTTTTAGCAATCACTGCAGTGAAATCGCAGAGTTAAAAATGCATGAGAGTGAAGTGGTTCACTGTAAGGATCGAAGTGGGGGCAAGAAGGCTCAGCGGGCTAAGGCATTCGCTAAGTCTGATGACGAGTTCATTCCCCAGGTCACATGATAGAGAGAACCACACAGCAAGTTAAAATGTAGTAAGATCTTGAAAAAACAAAGTGGGGGGGGGGTGTTGGGGGGTAAGGCTGGACATAACAGTCATGGCTCATGCTGACATAGTAACTTAATATATGCCAGGTATGATTCAGATTGTGATCCGAACACAATCCTCTATGTAATATGATGAGAAAATTAAATTACCCCCACCCAACCACTTTATGGATACAGAAAACACAAAGTGGTTCATGAATAAATAAATAAGAAAACACCGAGGATCAAACAACATGTGAGAGATTCAGTCAATTGGCTCTAAAACCTGGAGAACTAAGATAGGGTAACAAGAATATTGTATTTATTGTATACATGACATCCTAAAAAGAAGGGACTTCAGAGTGACAGGCTGCAGTGCATGTTATAGTTTAAGTAAAGCCTAGAGCCTGAAGGAATCTCCCAGCTCCCCATAGCTTGGGTAGGTCAAGATCAAGATGTAATCCTATGGCTTCCGAGTCCCAAGATTTCACTAGCAGGTGTTCACTGGAGAAGCTGTCTCTTTAATGAAAAGGGATGGGTCAATCTGTCAGAACTGGTGAAATCTCATAGGCTAGTCACATGCCTCTGCTCTGATGCCATATTTACTTAATGGTACAAATTTAATTATCTCGCTCAAGTGAATTTACCTTCAAGGAAGATAGCACACAGTTCCCGCCTTCAGGATTAAGCACACCACTGTGAATTAATGAGTTTGAATTCTGACTTACCAGTCAGCTAACAATGACTTTTGTTCCAGTGAACCAGTTCAGAGTTGGTTCACTCTGAGGTAAAAAAGAAAAAAACCCCAAAAAACCAAAAGACAAAAACTTGATCTATGGGCCTACAGTGTTTAAGGCTAACTGAGGACCACCCAGGGAATGTTCTGCACACTGGACTAAAAACAGCTTTCCCAGCTCACTACTGAATGATTATTGCACAACACTTGAAATAAATAATTCAAAGCTAAGAAGTTAGCTTTTAGCTTTTTTAGCTCCTTAAAAATCCTTTCCTTGGCAAAGAAGGATTAGAAGACCGGGACTTGTACAGTGAATGCTCCGGTAACTACGGTCCCCTGAAAGTCCGTGTAGTGGGCTGAGCTTACAGTGTCCTGGAAGCCCTCCAAACACATAGGCCTTTATCTTGTTTATTTCATAGACACACATGGTTCTTGCCTGAATCACAACCAAATCAACACTTTTTAGAGCAAACCCACTACTTTCTGAGTCAACCCATGTTACGGCTGATTGACCTTACACTGCCAAATTCCTCAGATGAGCTGAGTGAGCCCTTTTCTCGTAGAGTCTCGGATCCTTTGCTGCTTTCATTCTTTGGGTCCTCTATTTGAAGTTCTTGGCTGTATCAAGCATCTATGGTCTGACACCCAGCAGTTTAGCTGGCACACATACTTTTAATCCCAGAACCCAAAAAGCAGAGGCAGATCTGAGTTCTAGGCTAGCCTAGTCTATGTGGCTATTTTCAGGCCATCCACAGCCAAATAATAAAATCCTGTCTCAAAATATGTGTGTGTGTCTGTCTCTGTGCCTGTCTCTGTGTGTGTGTGTGTGTGTGTGTGTGTGTGTGTGTGTGTGTGTGTGTGTGTGTGTAGGGGGGCAGTTCTCTAAGCATAGAAGGCCTGGTGACAAAACTAGTACCCTGTGATACCTGTACAAGGCTGAAATCTTCTAGAGAGAAATTTCTCAGAACATTCTGCTGACACATGATCTAATCCTTAGTTCTATCACTTTGTCATGAACTTTACGTGTCTCTGGTCTCCAGTTCCTCCTCTGTGCACCGGGATGACAATGTCCACTTCCCTTCAGTTATCCTTTCTACCTTCCTGCCCACACTCTTAGCATCTGTGCCTCATTTCAGCCCTAAATGCTCAATTCCTCCTTCTCCTCCTGGAGATGCTAATCAAACGTACAAGGCTTTACTAAAAGTAATTGTGCTTCAGGTTGGTTCAAACTAAAGGCTGATGAAAACGTTCTTTCCTGCTGTGGCAGCTGTCCGGCTTATACCATTATCAGCATATTCCCACCTCCAGCTTCTCCATTCACATACCTTTAGGAACTGGGTTTAGGGAGTTGAGTGATACAATCATGAAGTCAGATACATTACTTAAAAGGTCATCATCAACATTTGGGAGGAGAAGGTAAAGCAAACGGAGTCCCACAATCCAAGACTAACTTGGCAATGCCTGGAGTTCAGTGGCTCTCCGTGAGTACCAGACCTCATCTACATAGTGAGTTTGAGGACAGCCAGAGCTACATAAAGAGCACAGGAAAAAGTGGATGTGCGGGAGGGGAGTGTCCCTGTAAGAGCCTCTGTGTGGACTGAAGAAACCAGGTTGAGCATCTAAGTGCTTTTGCTACAGGGCAAAAGCTACACATACAATAAAGACTCCTGGTATTTCTGGCTCCCCAGAAATAAAACATAACTGGATCAGAATAACCAGGTGATGTGCTCCTACCCAAGTCAGGAAAGGCTCCACAACCTGTCTCGAATGCTCTGAACACTGTATAATCTGTGAGCTACAGGAGCTGACAATGTCTCTTACAGGGCAAACCTTCTGAGCCCACATTCTCTAAAGACAGCTACCATGCACACTGAACATTTCTGACCCTGCAGTTAGACCTTCCCACATGTTTGTGAACGTCCTCCTTGTGTCTTTGCTGCTCATCGGCTGGCCTAACTGATGATCTCTATCCCTAGGGCTCTCAACACTTAGATAGGGAAACTAAAATTCCTGCCATATAATCCGGTGTTCAACTTCCTTGGCCAACATGAAAGTATTGGGCTCACCGTGAATTATCAGGCATTGGAAGATCACTTCCTAGTCAAAAGACAAATAAAGAACTGAGGATGTCTAAATGACCAGTGAGGGAGGGAGGGGTTCAGAACCATCCTGTATGGTCACATGAACAGCACACTAGTGTCCTTTATTTAAAGCTGCAAGACCGGCTGGGTACCATGGAGGATTTCAGCTAGAC
Source organism: Mastomys natalensis (assembly GCA_021653895.1). NCBI lineage: Eukaryota > Metazoa > Chordata > Mammalia > Rodentia > Muridae > Mastomys > Mastomys natalensis. The sequence continues at coordinate 831,704 of JAJTUV010000028.1, forward strand.
GTCTGTCCTGAAGGTGCTTATTACAATCTGGCCAAGCAAGAGACAGGCAGAAAATACATAAATAATAAAACATTCTAGCACTCCGTGTTTAGAGAAGATGGCTGGTCTGGAGAGGATTGGAGCATTGCCTGGGTCTGTCCACAGGAGAGGGCTTTTGTTGGGAAGAAAAAGGAATTAAGCCTAAGAAGCCATTGAAGTCAGAAGCCAGCCAGCCACCTACCCTGCCCACATGTGATAGAAACAAACAGTGGGTGCTGGAGAGATACCTCAGTGGTTAAGAGCACTGACTGCTCTTCCAGAGGTCCTGAGTTCAATTCCCAGCAACCACATGGTGACTCACAACCATCTGTAATGGGATCTGATGCCCCCTTCTGGTGTCTCTGAGGACACTGATAGTATACTCATATAAAATAAATAAATATCTTTTTTTTAAAAAAAAAGAGTGAAAGAAACAGTGATACAAACAGGTGTCAAGACAAGCCAGCATCTTGCTATGAATGTGGAAGCACAGGCACCCGGAACTAGGTGATCACACCTCAACCACTCGAGGTACCAGTACAGGCATGAGCCATCTGTGGGCAACATGAAGACCCCTCCTTTGTATTTACCACAATTTTTTCACACGTATTCATTTATTTTGTGAATGTGTATACATGAGGAAGTCAGAAGACAATTTCCAGAAACTGGTTCCCTCCTTCCACTCTACAGGTGGTGGGGACGAAAATCAGACTTGGTGGCAGGCACCTTTAGTTGCTGCGCAATCTTGTAACCCCTAGGACTATGAAGGCAGTTACCATCTGTGTTGTGTGGGTGAGGAAAAAGGCCTGGGGCCTGGGCCACTCTTAGACCCCCAAAGAGGCTTTGATCCCTTTCAGCCATCTGTATGTTGGTCTGGGAGCCTGGTGCATTATGCGTACTTCCAAACACTGGGCTTTCTTCCTGCTTCCTTACTCAACTTCCATTGCTGATGGGGTTGGCCAAGGTGAGTGATAGCTACCGGAGGGGTAGTCGATCTGAAAGCAGAGCTTGTTAGTTTTTACACAAGGACCAGCCAGTTGGACCAAGGAGTGGGTGTTTCCATACCAACTGCAGCACTTTTATGCTGCTGAGCCGGGAGAGTAAGTCCTGGTGTTTTACATGTCAGTGACAGGGCCTCTGATTAGGTCTAGCAAGGGACTCAATTAGCATCATGGAAACACAGAGCAGATTTCAGAAGAAAGGTCAGCCACAAGCCCTAGCATTTGCTGTCAGCCATCTGCTGGGCAGGAAGTGCTCTTCAGATCTATTTTTAATCATCTTCCCTAGGCACAGGCTCCTGGGAGAGCGCAGAGGCTGGGGTTATTCCGAGACAAACATTTAATTGCCACCTTTCCATACACATCTGAAAACAGTCTCTGGATACTCAAGAGCAACGCATACATAGAGGTCCAGTTCTTGGATTCTGTCACTGTGGCCTGGGCCCACAAGGTCATTCTCTGATAGCCATGGGTGAAGAATTATTCCCTGGGAAACAGTCTTGAGGCTGACTGGGTTACAACTCTACTAGGTGACTTGGTGATCTCTATAACCAGGTCCTAGGTACTTGGCCTAGGAGTACATGGCTATTCTCCAAAGCAGGCCTGCAATGTGACCTGTGCAGACTCCTCGTTTTGCCTTCTTTATTTACACACATTTGTCTCATCAGAAAGGTAAATTAAAACCTGTGGAGCTGGGCAGAAACCAAATTCATTACTCAGTACATGGGAAGGGTCGAGAAAGGGAAGAGGTTTCATCTCTGCTCCCAAGGACTCAGGCCTATCTAACATCTGTCCGCTGGCTTCTCCCTCCCGTTCCAGCCACAGGAGTGTCTCAGCTCAGTCCGGCCCAGGGAATTAGACAGTGAATCTGGCATGACCATGGTAGATTATATAGAAACAGAGGCTGGTTCAGGAAACCCCTGTGTTCCAAGAACCACACCTCAGAGTTGCCTTGTCCCTTGACTCAAACTTCAACCTCCAATTTCCACCCTGAGGTAAAGCTTCAGCATATACACAACTGGGCCCCAGCCAAGCCAGGTTCCATCTGCCAGCAGAGGCCTGGAGCTAGGCTGCAAGTCACTACCACCCTACCTACACAGCTCTGTGGAGCTTCAGGGCACCGTGCCCATGACAAAGAGGTCTATGGGGGGCCCGGGGTTGGGGGAGGGGTAGAACTGCTCCACCCTCCCTCTGCCCTCCTCTCAGGAGCTTATCTATCAGTGAGCAGCAAGTAGGAAAGGTAAGCTGAGAAAGAACATTTGGCTGGCCGCAGGACCTCAGCCTGAGGTGTGAAACAGGAGACTGGGCATTAGGGAAACAGCGGTGCTGGCTGGACCAGAGCGCCAGGAAGGAAGGAAGGCAATGAACAGGCAGGCCTGTGCTTTACAGAAACAGATTGCCTTGGCTGGGTGCTGGAATCCTAGCCCTCAGTGATGGGGGAACTCTGCTCCAGTGAGCTGAAGTATACATGTGGGGGCTGGAGGGTGGCAATCCAAAGGTCACTCCCCTGACCCAGTTGGACCACAGTTAATTAAGGCTCCCAAGCCCTGCTGACTGTCGATTTCCTGGTTTCTGGAAAGAAGAGAGTTAATCAGAAAACAAAGAAAGGTAACTGTCTACCCTGCAGAGGATCATGGGTTCCCTCTCTATCCTCTCCTGTGGGGTGAATCTCAGCCAAAAAACAAAACAAAAACAAAGAAACCAAACAAAAAAACCAAAACCAAACAAAAAACCCTATTTTAAAAAAGGGACGGTGGGGGTAGGGGGTGGGGGTGGCAAGATGGTGCTTGCTGTGGTAAAGTCACCTGAGTTCCAGGACACATGTGGCAGAAGAGGAAAACTAAGGAGCCAAACTGTCCTCTGACATCCACACAAAGGACGCAGTAGGCACACCCAAATATATACTTTACCCCTCACACACCCACAGAGGAAAAAATAAATGGCCTAAGATAAATAAACTTAGCCAGGCCTGCTGGTCCACACCTGCAATCCCAGCACCCTGGAGGTAGAGGCAGGAGGGGTTCGGGACCTGCCTAGGCTATATAGTAAGTAAGACCTTGTCTCTACAAAGCTTTATATGGGCTAAGATGATGATGGTTGATTGATAAAGCGGTTGCTCTGCAGAAAATCTGGGTGTGGCAGCATCCACCTGTAACCCGAGCAATAGTGAATGGGAGGAAGTGTTGGGTGGGAGGAGAGGAAAAGACATGGCTGAGATGAGGCAAGTTCAGGGTATTCACAGCTGGCTGGCCTTTCCAAATTACCAAACTCTAGGTCTCTTTCTACACATTCCTGCACAGGCAAACCCACTGCATGCACAAACATAAACAAATGATATAATTTTTAAAAAAGTAATAGAAGAAGCTTCCAAGTGTGGGGCTACAACAGACAGCTTTTAATCATTCAGGGCAGCCTTAACTCAAGTTGGAGACATTGGGCCCAGACCCTGAGAGCCTCCAGGCCACACAGGGAGCCTTTATAAAGGTCTGCTACAGCCTGTGGTTGGCAAATGATTTACCTGACTGCTGCTTAGCTGATAGCATTGTCGGGGTGATGGAGCCTGATTATTATTAATTATAAACAGCCATAGCACATTATCAATGCTTTATCAACTGCTATACATGATCAGCAATGTTAGTCAACTCAAAGGCCTTGGCAAACAGTTTACAGAAGCTAAAGGGAAGTTGGATTTTCCAGAAACAGGCTATGCGATATATAATATTCCTGTCTGTTATAGCATACAAAATTGTGTCTAAACTCCTTACACTCTGTGACCCACACCTGCAGACCTCCTGCTTCTGATACAGGCTCTGCTCATCCGCCTTACACATGACTCCCCAGACATGACTCTAAGACATACTCCACTCAGAATGGACTCCTGTCCACTAGCCACCGAGCAAGAGTTCACATCTATGCAGTATACAGAACGATCAGAGCCTGTGTGTGTTTCAGCCCATTGTATAACAACTTAACTGTTTGTCTTTTGCACTAGAACATAAGCTATCTATAGGCATTAATTATATTCTGGCCACCTCAACAGCCCCAGAACTGCATCCAGCAGTGTTCACTGTCTGCTTAGTGGTCAGGGGAGGGGTTGTCCAATGCAACACTGAAAACTTGGTGCAAAGCCAGGCCTCAAGCAGAAGATTTTGAAAATGGAACCACTGACTCTTTACCCAATAGGGCTGCACAAGGTTTTCCAATTAGAATGAGGAACCTTTTTAAGCTGGCAGTGGAAGGGAATTTTCCATACCATTGCCTCAATTCTTATACTATCCATGCCATGCCATGCCAGCTGGAGCCCTGCTCGGCCACTTCCTCCAACACTCACTTTGCAACGGTCATCTCAAACATCTACCCCAGGCATTCCCGAAGGCCTGGAAGCCCAGGGCCACTCATGTTTTTAAGTGAAGTTTTGGTGGAGCTCTGACACTGTTTGTTGATGTTTTCTCCAGTACCACAGAGGTCGGCCATTAAGATGATAGGCTCAGCAAAGCCTAATATTTACTATCTGGTCTTGTAGACCCTTGGCTTCAACCCAAAGAAGAGAGGCTCAAGACTCCAGAGAGGTCCTCCCTCCCAGAGACAGGCTCCCCACTCTCACCCCTCGCCTCCCCTTTCTTTGCAAGCTCAGTTTTTTTGAATGAAGTCATTTCTTTTTTTAGCACTGTTTGCTAAGCCTGGGATCCACACTAGCCAGTTGAGAGACATACAGGAGCCTGAATACCTAGCACATGACCTGGCACCTAATGGTGCTCAATAAATGTTTACTGAATAAAACCGAGGCATGGGAAGTCAGCCAGTCTAGCCCTGAACCAAAGTCCATTCCCCTGTCAGTTTCAAGGTGACCAATCACACAGGTTGCTAGCAGCAGCCTGGTGACCTAGATGTGCCAGGGCTTATCTTATCGGCTTTCCTTCTTCCTCGTATACTTACCCAGCACCCCGCCCCCACAGTGCCCAGGGCAGAAAGGCCTGTTGTTTTCACAGAGAGGCAGACAGGCAGGGAGGAGCTTTCCTCCCCCACAGATAGACTTTGCGTTTCTTCTTTCTCCTGGTAAGGGAGGATGAAGAAATATGATTTCATTTGCTTCCTCCCCTCAGGTTTCCTGGGTGAAAACTGTCTGGAATAAGCCTCCTGGGTACCTTTCTTGTCATTTGGAGCTTTCAGCATGGAAAGTGAAAAGGGATCCTGGGGGTGGGCTTGGACAATTTTTAGAAGGTTCAGAGTTGTGAGCAGAGCAGCCGCTAGCTAACAGGGAGAGGCCCTGCCCCTGAGAACAGACAGCCTCCCCAAACAAGAGCAAACAGCAGACAGTTGTGCTAGGCTGAACTAGCACAGGCTGGCACTGCAGGATGGCCAGGGGCAAAGCTGTGGGCACTGGGGCATCTCATGTCAGACAATCTGAACAGTATGGAGGTGATGGTTTCTCAGCACCACAGACAATCTCGGGGACCAGGCTCAGGGTGAGGGCTCCCATTTTGGCTGCTACCTACTATGTAGCCAAAGGATCCAGTGGACCAGCTCGGGGAGGCCAAGTCTCTTTTCTGTCACTTTGGCATCCCTAATCTAAGAGCTAAGGGATAGGCTTGCAGCAGCAGGCCTCCTGCTGGCCTCTTTTCACATCCATGGATGTTTCTCTATCCATCTGTTGGGAAACTGGTGCTAAAAAAAGAAAAAAGAAAAATGTTCTTAATGGGGCCAAACCTAACATGAAGGAAAAGGGACTCCTGGCTTCTCAAAGATGGGCAAATTTTCTACTGATGTTTATAAGCTGCCCCTCAAAAAAACAACAAAGGGAGAGGAGCCATAGAGAAAGGGTGACCAACACCACCTGCTATGCCCTCTGACATTACTGTGGGTCTGAAGAGGGTGCTTGTAGACCAGTGGATGCTGCTGTTTTTAGCAGCAGCTGGCGGCACTATCTCCTCCCCCTTTCCTCCCCCCTCCTCTGACTCAGTGCCCAGCCATAGGTCAGGGTAGGGAGAGAGCAGAGTTTGGCTGCTCTGACCTCTAAGACAATACTTGGGGTCACAGGGTCAAACCCTTCCCCCTCAGCAGTTTTGCTGCATTTTGGGAACAAAGATATCAGGTTTTTGTTTTTGTTTTGTTTTAAGATAAAGAAAATGTCTCCTTTCAAAAGAACCCCCACCCCCAAGTCCACCCCACAGCCTCACAGAGTAAGGCAAACTGACAAGCCATTCTCAGCTAGGGATGCAAAGCCAGCCAAGAAACCCTCTTCCAGAGGCCACAGCAGCGTCTGTCACAGTGGATTGACATCTCTGTAACTGGCTGAAATGTGGGTCAAAAGCAAAACAAAAAGAACGAACCAAACTTACAGATTAAATGGGAAGGCGGGAGCCCCTCTGCTGCTGCTGTCAAGAGACAAGTGCTGCTCCAAGGAGCTGCTGTTCTGTTACCTTCGAATTGTAAAGAGACTCCATGATTGCAAAGGCACCCATCATTGAGGATAACTGATGGCTGCCGTGCAAGATCTAAGATTTCTGAAGAAGGAAAATACAGAGGGCCAGCCCCAGGAAGTCACTACCACGCCCATACTTTGTATTACACTGTGCGGACTACTTTCCAGTTACCTCATTTAATTCCTCCCCACCCAAAATCAAACCACATATTTCTTGCTCTGTTAGTCTCACTTTGTCCCTGAGTTTGCCCAGCGACCAGGTGAAAACGGTGGAGGTTGGAATGCTGGCGGTCTGGTTTGTACCAAACTGTTGCCTTGGATCCTCTTTTGCAAGGTCTTACATTCAGAAAGTGGGGGAGGGGGCTGGTGAGATGGCTCAGTGGTTAAGAGCACTGACTGCTCTTCCGGAGGTCATGAGTTCAAATCCCAGCAACCACATGGTGGCTCACAACCATCCGTAATAAAATCTGATATCCTCGTATGGGTGTCTGAAGATAGCTACAGTGTACTTACTACTAATAATAATAATAAAAACTTAAAAAAAAAAAAAAAAAAAAAAGAAAGTGGGGGAGGTAGAAGGGACCTTGCCAGTCTAGCATCCTGCATTTATGTAGATGCACACAGAAAGAGTCAGAGTGGAGCAGTCCTGGAAGACCACGGGCTTGACACCTTCACTCCCTTGGCAGCAGGGGCTGGACCCAGTGCTTATAAGCACTTGTTATATGCAAGGCAGTAAGCAGTGGGCAGCGAGACAGCAAAGAATAAACTCAAAAGCCCTCCTTCATGTCTCTCTCTGGGCCTTGGTTTCCTAATCCATCAAAGGAGAGAGCTCAGGTTCAAAGTCATTCAGTTATAAAGTTCTAAGGGCAAGTGAACCTCATTAGGAAACAAGGCAATTATATATGAAAAGTGCATCTATCTGCTGGGGTTGTAGACCCCGTTATCCCAGAACTTGAGACCAAGACAGGACAATCCAGCCTGGCCTAGGCTATACAATGAGACTCTCCGTGGGATGGGTTAAAAACCAGGGCAGTTCTGTAACAATTCAAAGCAGGGAAGGATATTTACAGGTCAGGCAGAGTTCCTATTAAACAACCTCAGCTGGTCTTTGAGAATGGGTAGAGATTTCATGTAGTAGGATGGGGCTTGCCTAGCATGGGTGAGGTCCTAGGTTCCATTCCAAGGTCCACACCCACCCCTCCAATGTATGGAAATTAAGTGGAGGAGCAAGGAAGATTCCCCAGCATGGGCTGTGTGGGGAACAGAGGGTGGCATCTACCACCGATACTTCTAAATAACCATAAGTCAGCAAAGGCCAAAAGGAGCAGCCTAGGTCACACAGGCTGTGCTGGAAAAAACTGGGCGGGCCCAGATTTGGTTCCTCTGTAACCTTGGCCTCAGGCATGCCACGTAATACCTACCTAGAAGGGCTGTCGTAATGGACGTGAAGGAGAGGCATCTGGAACAGTCTGACAGGCAGCACATAGCCAACAGCAGTGACGTAAATTTCTTAGGTCATTTTTTTTTTTTTTATGATACTCAAATCAGTCTCAGTAGTAACACTCTTTTGCCCTATGCAGTGAGCCTTGTTCTCCCTTGTCTCACCTACTAAGATCACTGGCCCTTACTGCAGGAATCATGCTGCCTTCATCTCCTCACCCCTAGCCCCAAAACAAGTGTTTAAAGAAGTATCATTCAGGGTGAGTCTAGGATTCTACCCCTAAAATCTTAGCAACAGGCAGGCTAAGATGGAGGATCCCAGGTCAACACTGACAACGTATCACGACTGTCTTTAAAAGGGGGCAGGCGGTGAGATTGGACAAAAGAAATAAAATATTGAACGAACTTAGACTCTGGTCAGGTCCTCCGAGTCCAGCAACCAAGCCAGCAATGGGACAGCCTCGCCATTCCGAAGGCCAGAAGAGCTAGAGCAAAATGGCAGGAGTGGGGCAGGCTTACAGCTAAGTCTTGTTCCCAAACACGAGCACTCCTGAGTAAGTTTCTTGCCAGAAGGAGTGCTTACCTGTAATCTCAGCAAGAGGCAGAATAATTGCAAGCCTGAAGCCTACACTATATAGAGTTCTAAGCCAGCCTGGGCTACAGAGCAAAACCTTGTCTCAAAATAAATAAAAGTGTTAAGTATGTGTGTGTGTCTGCCCCCCCATGGATTTTGAGTGGAAATAAGCTTATGAATAGCTGTCCAAATACTAATGTAAACCCAATCTTAGGGTGCAGTCATGTAAAACCCAATCTTGGGGTACAATCTTAGGTTAGTCTGGTACATGTTTACTTGTCAGCCACAGAACAGGCTTGCAGCACATGCCTCATTTGGTTAAGTCAACATCTCTTTCTGGTATTTAAAGGAACCACACAGAAAGGATCCCATTTAAGCACCTTGTGTTCCAGTTCCCTGCAGTCTGCAGCAAGACACAGACTATGAGTCCTGGTCCCCAGAGCGCCCTTGATGACAGACAGTGAGTAACACAGGTGCCGGGTCACTTTCCCAGGGAGCAACCATGTGGCCAGCCTGACTCTCATCTAAAAACTGACTCCCCTGTTCATCCTGAAAGTGAAGGGCATTGTTTCAACCACTGTATGCATCTATGCGTGCCAAGCAGCAGTCCACAGTGGAGGCCTGAACTGCCATGCAGTTTCCAGAATGTTCAGACCACAGCAGTGGAGCAGTGGACATCAAGTTGTCGCAGCGGCCCCTCCTCAGCTCGCTCATCTTCCACACCACAGCAGCACTAAGTGTGAGCTGGCCACAGTATGACTTACCCAGTGTCTTAGTGAGAGTCTTACTGCTGTGAGCAGACACCATGACCAAGGCAACTCTTCTTAGAAGGACGACATTTAACTGGGGGTGGCTTACAGGTTCAGAGGTTCAGACCATTATCATCGAGGTAGGAACATGGCATCATCCAGGCAAGCATATGCTGGTGGAGCTGAGAGGTCTACATCTTCATCTGAAGGCTACTAGCAGAATACTGGCTTCCAGGCAGCTAGGATGAGGGTCTTAAAGCCCACCTCCACAAGACCAACCTTCTAATAGTGGCACTCTCTAGGCCAAGCATATACAAGCCATCATACTCAGTCTTCAGTAACATCACACTGCCAATAGGATGAAGCCTCAACTTCCAGAAAAATGGCTTCAACCTTCTCCTTCAATCTTTTATTAACCCAGAAGAAAGGCTTCTCTCCGCAGGCTTCTTGTATAACCTGTGTGCATGTGGCCCTCCCACTATTTCTACAGGCTTCTAAACACAGTGAAGGTCTCCTGCCTCGGTTTCCCAAGAGCTGAGACTGCCATTCATGTGCCACCCACCATGCTTGGCTCACAGACACTTCCTTCAAGTACAGCTAGATCTGCACTCTATGTAGACAGGGGTTCAGCTGGTCTCTTTACATGCTCAGTCAAATATCCGACAGAGCTATCTTCCTATGCATATATAATAACCACATACATAATTTCAGGAATTCCACAGACCCCAGATTGGAACTTTAGTGAAAAAAAACAAAAAACAAAAAACAAAAAACCCTGCCTCCTGGTGCTAGTCTTATTTTACTACTAAACCGCCATCTTGAAGATCATCGCTGATGTCAGAGTAACATGACATCATAACCACCCCGTCAAGTAACACATGGACTAATGGGACACAGGTGTCATCACACTGGTGATGGCTGTCTCAGGAGAAACTTAAAGTCAAGTGCAAACTTTCTGAGGGATGAATCTATTGTCGCCTTGAGGATCAAAGCTCCATGGTGATCCTATGTGTGGCACGGCCATGCACAGAGAGAGAGCTTGGTGTATATGTGGTGTTTGTGCAATGACAGGAAGGAGCAAACGAAACTCAAGAGAAAGTACAAGCTCTGTCTCTGCTGTGATCACAGGATCAGCCTCATCTGTGGCTCATCTCACCCTGAAGACACCATACGGCACAGCATCTGCAGGTTCCAAACAGCGTTTTACCAAGAAATGCTGCAATCCAACCAGGCCATGTGGTTCAAAGAATTTTCTGTTCAGATTTCTTTTACCTGAAACACACGCACACAAGTATCCCTTCGAGACGTTCATTCAGGCTGGGGAGACAGAGGGCTGCACAGGCAGGAGTACTGAGTTTGAACCTCACAACCCATATTAAGAAAAGTTGGGTGTGAACGGAGAAAAAAAAAAGCTGTGTGGAAAAAATAAATAAATGACAGGTGTGGTGGTATGCACTTCCTGCAACTGGGAGGCAGAGGCAGGGAGATTCCCGGGGCTCGCTGGCCAGTCGTCAGTCAGTCAGCCAGCCAGCCAGCCAGCCAAGCCTAATCAGTGAGTTCTAGGCCAGTAAGAGACAAAGTGAACAACAGCTGAGGAATATCACTGAAGATTGACCTCTGGCCTCCACATGGAAGCATAGGTACATAGACACGGCCACACCTACAGACTGACAGACAGACATGGGGGGTGTTAGAGGACAGGAGGAAGAAACTTTGGGTTTTTTTGGTTTTGGTTTGGTTTGGTTTGGTTTGTTTTTTTTTTAGGACAGGGTTTCTCTGTGTAGCCCTGGCTGTCCTGGAACTCACTCTGTAGACCAGGCTGGCCTCGAACTCAGAAGTCCGCCTGCTTCTGCCTCCCAAGTGCTGGATTAAAGGCGTGCGCCACCACTGCCTGGCGGGAAGAAACTTTAAAAAGAAAAACACAAAGACTCAGGTCACAAAACTTTGATCTAGGTCACACAGGAATTTGTCAACCACCTGTTTCTGAAAGCCTTTTAATTACTGGGATACAAGTGAAGCTCTGGTACTGGAAAACTTTTATAAGCTAGATATTTATTTATAGATTTAATTTCAGGCCTTTGTTTTCTTCCCATTCATTGTTAATAGAAACTAATTTTATTTCAGTGTTTTTTTTTTTTTAAACCAAATAGAACATATATCCATTGGATTTAAAAAAAAAAAAAAAAAATGCAAGGGGCAGGTGAGATGGCTCAGCAGTTAAGAGAGGACCAGAGTTCAATTCCTAAAACCCACATGGAGGCTCAGGACCACAACTCCAGTTACAGAGGATCCAGGGCCCTCCTCAGGCACCAGACACACATTCAGGCAAATGCATACACACTCAGATTAGAGTTCATCATTTGCAAGCTAGAGACAGACACTAAGGGACTAGTCAATGAGGGCCGTGTTACAGAGAAATGTGCCTTCTATGGGAGCACATATTACAACTGTTCTAACAGCCCAGGGTCTGTCTGTTTTCAGTTTTACCTAAAGAAAAGGAAATGCAGGCATTTCCTATCCTTCTGTATTCTTCATGTGGTTGTTTTCTTCATTTTGAAATAGGACTTTATGTAGCTCAGGTTGGTCTCAAACTTGCCAAGGGTGACCTTTGAACTTTCTGACCCTTCTGTCTCCATTTCCCTAATGCTGGAATTACACATATCTGTGGTTCTGGGATCTAATTCAGGGCTTCCTACATGCTAGTTCAAACATCCTAGATACATCCTCTGCTCAGGACCTTAATACTATAGAGCAGGGGTTCAATGACCCTTTTATAAGGATTGCCTTAAGACCATCCTGTATATCAGATATTTACACCATGATTCATAACAGTAGCAAAATTACAGTTATGCATGTAGCAATGAAAATAATTTTATGGTTGGGGTCACCACAAGATGAAGAAGTGTGTTAAAGGGCCACAGCATTGGGAAGGGCGAGATTAGAGTATTTATTAAAAGCACAAAAGGGTGGGCAGAAGAAACTAAGAGAAACAAAGTCTGCCTTGACAGGACAGTCAGCAGGATGGGGCATATCTCTGGGCTGCCATATCATGGGTTACCACCATGTCTGTAACCTATAAGCCAGGCACTGGAGCGAGAGGTCAAAGTCTTGCTAGGAATCACAGGTGTCAACAAGGGCTCAAAGGCACAGGTGGGAAACAAGGGCAGGTTAGCCCTCTGGCAGCCACAAGATCAATACAGCTGTAGCATATTGCACTCCTGACTCTCTTCTCAAAGCAATGCTACATCTAATCTCTTGGCAGGAAGAAAGAGTCCAAATGCCACCACAGTCAGCCTGAGGAACCTCACAAGGAACAAAAATGCCTCCTGAAAAAAACCTAGCCTCAGAAGGACTGCCAGAAATCAGAAGGCAAGTCAGCTCAGGGCTTATCCCATAGAACATGGCCCAGGCTGAGACAGAGGTCCCTGGTTCAGAAGCAGTGTGACCCAAGGCTGCTGCTTCACTGCCTCATTCTGACCTGTTTCCTGACCAAGACTAGACAGCTTTGCAGTTCCAGAGCACCTCTGTCTCTAAAAATAATCAGACCCAAAGATCTAACCAAACAGTAACAAGTAGGTTGGGTGGCGAGCAAAATATTTCTTCTTTCCACCCGCCCTGGACACCCACCTAACAGCCTCCCACAATGCCCTTCCTTCTGATAAAGATCAAGTCTTGGAATGAAGTCACAAATTCCCAAACGCCCGGCTGCTCAATTGAGGGTTGGCAGGAGGACTGCAGGGGGAGACGGCTCCCAGCTGGATTTGGTGGTACAGTCTGTACATCTTGACTACATGGGAGGTTGAGGCAGAAGAACTCACTGACCCAGTGGGAGCCATTATTATTTTATAACCCAAGTGTATTTTTATGCTTTCTGGAGGTTGGTAAGATTAAGAACAATAGTGCAAGCAATTCTTCAGACCAACTCAGAATCCCTCTGCAGACAAGCACCCCAGCATGAGGGCCATAACACCCTCAAGAGATTGTGGGACGCCTTAGCACATTCTCTAGATAGTTCTATTATCAATTCAAACTTCTCCCCTCCCACAGTCCGGAGGCTCTGGTACTGCCTCTAGACACACTGTGCTACCAACTGTCCTTTCCCTACATCCAATGTCTATACACCAGGTCTTGATGGAAAACGCCTTACTTAAGCAGAATATCCCTCCAACCCGCTCCCCACTTTACAGTTGGAATGGTAAGGCCAAGAGAAGAAATGAAACAACTTTATATTGTGAAGATTTTTGTTGTTCACAATCCACCCTGATTGCATCTGAGTTGTGTGGCAACCCAAGGACGTAAGGCTGCTCCCTTCCCAGTGAGGTATGCCTTGCTATGGAGACAGCACACAGAGGCATACACTAATTGCTAGTTACCTGCCACTAGATATGGTCTCAGTGTCTACCCATCCCCCAGTCATATTGAAATAGATGTATTGGGACATGTGGCTTTTAGGAAGTTATTAGGCCATGAAGACAGAGCCCTCATAAGTGAGATTATTGTCAGTATAAAGGGGCCAGAACAAACCAAGCACAGTGGCGTATGCCTGTGTATACCTGGAAGCAGAAAAACCTCTTAAGGTTAAGGTTAAAGCAGTTAAAGACCATAGATAGGGTCAACTCCACAAGACTGTCTCAAAGCATTCACACAAAATAGTAAAGAAATACGATAGTAAAGAAATAAGCTGGAGGAAGATCTTTTGCCCCTCCCACATAAGGCCACACAGTAAAAAGCCATGTGTGAACTGGAAAGTAAACCCTGAGACACTGAGTCTGCCAAATTTCCAAATCTGGGGTTTTCCAGCCTCCAGACCTGTGAGAGGTAAACTTGCTTGTTCAGGAGCCACTCTGACAGTCTGGTGACTCTAGCCCCCACAGACTCAGGCACTATGAACAAAGAGGATGCCATTTTGCCCATTTTGTAAGAAACTGAGACTCAGGGGTTGGACAGCTGGTTGCTGGCAACTTAGCTCCTGGGTATGTAAAGTGAGCCGGGCAGGAAGCAAGCCCAGCACAGAGCTTTCCACCACCAGAATCAACACACTCAACTGTTTAAAACTTCACAATGCTGCATTTCCCTGGTGGCACCCTCTGGGCCTCTGCCTGTCTCTCTCCATCATCAAGTCAGGCTCGTTTTTTATTTTTTTGCCCCCCACCCCAACAAACATCCAGCTCTCTGACTAAAGACCCTATTACAAGTACAAAGCCTCATTAATTTCACTGGGGTTCCCGCCCGACTATCTGCTGCCCAGCTCTCTACTCCTACTGGCAGACTCTGAAACCACACAGGAGATTAAGTCAAGAGGGGAACAGGAGGGACATTCTCTCCTTGAACTTTCCTAAACGGAGGGGGGTGGGCATGAGAAGAAAGGCCCATTTTTCCAAGGAGGGGGCCGAGGCAATGATCTTTCCATTAAGGGGACGTGCATATAGAATGTATAGATTATTTAATGCCGGGGGTGGCTGTGGAGCGGAATAAAGGAATCTTTGTACAATGCCAAGCACAGCTCTCTCACTCTTTCCCCAGTCAGGCATTTCACCCAACTCCTTAAATCATCCAGCTCTAATGTACCCCATCTGTGCACTGGCTGTGGCCAATGAAATCAAAGCCTCTGCTGACTTTGGCTTAGACTTGTGAGCCTTCCTGCCCCAGAACGGGTAAGGAGGAGAACATGAAGGCAATGCTGACTTTTCGGCTTCCTCCTCATCTTCTCCCAAGGCTCAAGCATAATCTGACCATTTATCTGATCATTTACTGAGCTTCTGCTACGGGCCTATCAAATTCTGATCAGGGGACTAAGTCAAACAGAACTCACAGAAGGACATGGAAGGTTCGAAAGAGAAGGTAAAGGGGTGGGGGAGCTGCTCTTGGCAGAGGTGTGAGATACCAGTTACTAGCACGCTCATGGAACGCTGCTAGTGTCTCGCGGCTAAAACAAAGCAAGGCCCTGCACACCTGCCTAAATAGAGCAGATGTGACCCCGAAAAGCCACTGCCATCTCTACATGTCTGACTTCCACCCATCTTTTCAGGCCCAGCTCAAAGAAAGACCTAGTTAAAAAATCTGACTGAGCACCAGCAGACAACAATCACTTTTCTTAACCTCCACGTTGAGATCTTGAATATTTTTGAGTCTCAGTTTCTCACTGGTATGACATATGACTATCCACTCACCTTACAGTCATACGGGTTAGTGAGATAGTAGTTCTCAGTACATAAAAGACACAAAAATGTACTTTATTGGAGCCTTGACTTCTTATACCACAGAACACTTCTTATGTTAAAATGGTGCCTCAGCTTCCTCCCTAGATAGAAACACTTATTTTGGAAATGTCTACAAAAAAAGGTTGTGGAAGGGGAGACAGGGCCAACTCAAATACGAGCTTGCAAACTCACATTCCATGCCGGGAGACTGGCTAGTTCTCCCAATGACATGGCCTCCCAGATCCAAATTCCCAGCCAATGGTTTACCCCAAAACTTTCTATGATATAGGTGGGAAGTAAAGGCAGGCTTAAGCGTAAATAACAAAGTTCAGGAACACAGAAGAGAGTTGGAAAAGAGTTCAGCCAGGACCCTGGGCACTCTAGGAATCAAGCGTGTAAGTAGGCACCCTAGAATAGAACCGTAAGAGGTCTGCTCTAAGGCCTCAGGTTAGAATCTATGACCACAGACTTGGTGGTTTGGGTGGCCTTCATGTGCCTGTCACATCAGCCTGCTGAAGAGGGGATGCTGGCTGTCACTCATCTGGAGCTGAGACTACAAAACCTAAGGAAAACAAAGCAGAGAGAGGTAGGTGCCTTTGCCAGCACTTCTTGCCAACAGCTGGAGATTGCTAATTTTTTTTTAAGTCTGGATCTGCGTAAGTATCTGTCCTCTAATTGTGTGAAGGCTAGCTTCTCAGGAAAGATGCTATTAAGGGGGAAATTCTCCCACGATCTTTTCCTCTTTGTCATCTAGCCCCAGTAAAACCTGTTCCTCCTCCCCTGGGAATCTAGGGCCAGGAGGGAGATAGCTCCCCTGAGAATGCTGCCCCAAGTATTGGGTTCCTATATTACACAATCGTGATGCTGCTTTACTTATTGGTAAGCCCCAGTCTCAACTTCAGAAGCAGCTATCAAGGGCGCCTCTGGGAAACCACAGGCTCGTTCTTCAAATGATCCCATTTGATTGTGAGCAAATGTCACACTGTATTACTTCATGTATAAAGGTCCTAACAGTCCAGGGGCTCAGTGTCTTCAACAGGCTACCTCTGCTCCTCCCCCAGAGAGCAAGTGTCATAATGTTGCAGCCTTGTGACTCTCCCTGGGGCTTGCCAGGGGCTCTCCCATCTCAGCTAAGGAAGCTGCTCCAGTGGGGTTGGAGTATGGCTCTGTGGTCAAGTTCTTGCCTAACACACAGAGGCCTGGGTAGCCTGCAAAACCAAACAACACCCTTCATAAGACCCTCTCTTCCTCACCTCTCTGAGAATTCACTTCCAAGCAAGCAGAAAACTTTTTTCATTCACCAAGCTAAACCAAGTAAGCAAACATAAGGTTTTAAAACTGTTCCTTATTCTACCAAGCTAAACTAAGTAAACAAACATTTAAGGTTTTAAAACTTTCTCCTGCTGAGCGGTGGTGAAGCACGCCTTTAATCTCAGCACTTGGGAGGCAGAGGCAGGTGGATTTCTGAGTTCGAGGCCAGCCTGGTCTACAGAGTGAGTTCCAGGACAGCCAAGGCTACACAGAGAAACCCTGTCTCAAAAAACCAAAAAAAAAAAAAAAAAAAAAAACCAACCAACCAACCAACAACAACAAAAAAACCCCACCTTTTTCCTGCCTCGTCTGGCCTGCCAGGCCTTAGTGCCTCTGACACAGTTGAATCTAACTTCCAAAATAACACACAACCATTACTCTGTCCCCACAAATCAGGATTGACTCAGTTGAGTAGATAGCCTGTGGGTCAGCCCTCCCTCATATAAAAGACAGCATGCAAATATCCCAGTCTATATGAGTCTGTGACCCAGGAACAGGAAGTGCCCTCCTCAGTACCTTGGAAATGAGTTCGTCGTGATTGGCCAAGTGAGCTCGGCAGTGGATGCAGCTGTAGGTCCGGTGGCAGGAGGGTAGGTATGCCTGAAAGGTCTTGGATCTTGTCATCTTCACCATTGGCGCTGCTGAGTGTGGGGCGAACTCCGGGGCAGCCCACGAGGCACTCCCACAGGATGGGTCGCACGGGAAACACCGAAAGACACAGGTAAAGGCCGTGATTTGGCAGGGGGTGGGTGTGCGGCAGGCTCCACACACTGGTGATGTCTTCAGAAGAAGGACTCTCTGGCAGAGGTCTAGAGCTTGTTCTCAGCAGCCTATAGCAAAGGGAAAATGACCGTCAGACATTGGAACAATGCTTCCTACAAGATGAGCACATATGCCACTCTGAGAGGGGCAACAGACCCTGCCACATAAACCATCACCTTCTTCTGCGTTCCCTCTCCTTGTGTCCACTCTTGCCTGGCTGCTTCGATAGATAGTTGGAGGTTATGTATTAGCATAGTATTTCCAAGAATTACACAGGCACCCAGCAAACTGGCATCATCACCATCCCTGGTCAAAGACTAGGACTGAAAGCTGACTCTGTGCAGTCCCTGGGAAAAGACCTTCTAGCAATCATCACCCCTGACGAGGTAGCTATCCTCCACATCCAACGGTCCTGTGTGAGTCTCATCCACTTTCAGATACCAGGAGGATACCGGCCCTTGGAGCCACAGCCAGCAGAGGATGAAACCACAGAATGGCCTCTGCTGGAATAAGTGTGGGATACAAAAGACCAACTTCCCATTTAATAAAACCCTGAGGAGGGTAGCCAGCTTGTCTGAGAAGTGATTCCCTTTGAAACATCTTGCCGAGACAAGATGGCCAGTGTGTGTATGTATGTTTGTGTATTTTAAAAGGTAAGTAGATGAATTAAATCAGCGACATAATGTCCTCACATTTGAAAAAACCGTAATGACCATGAAGTTCACAACTTCCTCCCCATTTTCCTGTTTCCCCATTGAAGATTCTACCATGTAGTCCCAGTTCTAGGAACACAGGGGAATACAAGTGGGGGAGAGAAACAAGGCTCCCAGTGGAATCATACGAATGAATGACTCTAAAGCTTCGCTTACCTGAGGCTCTGGCAACCTGTCTATTCCCTGGACTTCTAATGGGGGAGAGCGTTCCCACCGGCCTACCTTCCCAGGAGAGCCGTGTTAATTAACACCTGCATCATGCTTTGAAGATTAAATTATTAAGAGAAATGGGGGAAGACAAATAAAATAAGCTCTTCCTTGCTGGAGTGTCTGGGATGTGTGGACTTAAGAAAAAAACCTGTGAATCATGTTCTTTTCACTCTAAATGCACTAGAAGTAAGTCTTCCCATGGGAGACTTCATGCCCTCCCCCCACCAACCTGCCTTTCATTCTTCCCACGCCAGCCATTTGGGCTCTCTACCTTTCGGGTGGATAATCTCACTGCCCAGTACTACAGTGAAAACGGGTGGCGAGCGACTTATACATGTCTCTTCACAGCATCCTTGAGCCAAGTGGGCTCCATGTGTAGTCACAAGTCTCATGTGACTTGTCTCATTTCTAAAGGGATTTAGATTCAAACCCACAGGGACCAGGGCATGATGTCTTCCCTGCTCGGTCTCCCACCTGTTCAAGAGGAATTGGGTTACACACAGAAATGCTGGCAGGAGACAGGGGTGGGAAATGATACCTTACACTGTGCCTCAGAGTTAGGCTTAGCCGCAACAGATGCCTTGGATCCCAAGCTAGCCTGTGGTGACCAAAGGCTAAAAGGTGAAAGAGCTAAGTTACTATTTCCTCGCCCTTCCACTGGGTTTCCTGACACATGCTCAATATTTCCAACACCCTGGCTCTGCTCCTAGCAAGGACAAAAATTCCAGAAGAGGACGTAGAGCCATAGAAGGAGCATCCAGTCACAATTCACGCCAAATGCTGCTGTTTTGTTTATTAGCAGGTGGGAGTTCTTTTTGTTTGGTCTGGGTTGTGTTTGTTTGCTTTCTTCATAGCCCAGGCAGGTCTGGAACTTCTCCTCTCGGTTCCCTAGAGCTGGGATTAGAAGAGTGCAGCACCATGCCCAGCTGTCTAAGTCTGCAGCCGTGGCTGCCCAGTGGCCAGAAGGAGCAGCACTGAACCCACGGGTCTTACACAAACACCAGGGAGAGAAAGGAAAACAATGGCTCTGGCAGCCTTTCTGCTTTAGAGAGGCCATACAGGGTGTTTTCTTAAGCACGCAGACAGCTTCTCAATTATGCATTTCCCTGGAGTAGAATTATTTCTTTTCTCACTGTTCCTCTGTAGGAAGCTTAAAAAAAAAGTACACAGGCAGAGGTTCCTGGTTATGCCCTGAATCCACAAACACTGAATTCACAGCTCCATCTACAGAATGAGGATCTGTGGCATCTTAAGTATTGAGTAGGTCACAAGCATGGAGCCATGTAATATGCCTCTCCTCACCAAGACTGAGCTACCATTTAAGTAATGGCCCAGGCTGCAAGGTACTAAAAACCCTGGGAAGACTGGGACAGGGCCTAGGACTCAAGGGGTAAACCAGGCTGGCCTTGAACTCAGAGATTTAAAAGGTTCGGAATCCTGAGCACTTGGATTAAAGGTGTGCCCTGCCACGCCCTGCATTATTCCTCTTTAGTAATCTCACAAGCATCCTAAAAAAGGGACTTCTTTGGGGAAGGGAGACAAGCAGGTAAAAAGTATTAGAAATAGTGGTGGTTCAAACTGGTCCAGACAAGCTAGAAAGATCTAGAAGGAAGACAAGAATGGTAGTGAGACCATGCATTGCTTTGGCACAGTCAGCTTCCAGCACCCACAACATATGGCTCACAGCATCCTGCAACTCCAGCTTCAGAGGATCCGATGCCTCTGACCTCAGAGTTGTACACACTCCTCCTCTTAAAATAAAACACCTTGCAACAATGTCCAGGCAGTAGCAAGAGGCATTTTGTATCCAATAAGAAACCACAGGCCAAGTAGAAAACAAAGATCAATTCCAGACCTCTGGAAGGTGTGTTGGGGGAAGGGGGATGGGGGGGGGATCACCTAATCACCCGGTGTCCCTCTCATTTGTAGCAGTTAGGGTTCTTAAGAAGCAGAACTGACATGGGATTGGAGGGGCTCAAAGGCTTTGGGCCAGCTAGGCTGGCTACCCACAGTAAATCCAAGAATGCAGGAGACATTCAGAGGAGAATGTCTCAGCTGCCTTCTACATATGCCTGAATCCTGAAGGAGTCTCTAATGCCAGTAAAGGGCAAGTAGAGCGAAAGCTTTACTTCCCCACGTCCTTCTATGGGCTTTGCCAGCAGGTGTAAGTCCAGATTAAAGTGGGTCTTCCCATTTCAAATCAAGAAAAGTCCCTAGCTGGGTGGTGGTGGCACATGCCTTTAATCCCAACACTTGGTTGGGGGTGGGGAGGACGCTGAACGGGGATGGGAACAGGGTGGATCTCTGCAAGTTCAGGGGATAAATCCTGCCTGGATGAAGGAAAAGAAAAGAGATCTCTCACAGGTAATGGTCCCTGCTAATGCTGCCACAGCGTACGTAGAATCAAGAGTCCAACCTGTTGAGCATTGTGAAGTCCAATTGATTTCCAACAATAATCAAAAGCCTCAGGGCTTATGTACAATTCAAACAGCATTTTAAGTGAACTAATAATCTACAGTGGAAATTAAAGGGAGACTTTTCTACCACCACCGCTGGCTCGTGCTGATCACCATGGAAAGAAAATGAGAAGTATTATGATTAAAAACAAAGATCTCAGATAATACCACCACCTCAGAGTCAACAGTCAACGGCATAGGGGACACATGCTGAGCCTGGCAGCCCCTCCTGACTGACAGGCCATTCCCATGGGGAGTCACAGTAGCTACTGAAATTCAAAACTGTACCTCCCAGGTGTCACTGGGAAGAGTGGCATGTACTCTTTTAGTTAAGCCATAAGGAACCTGAGAGGTGACCTGGAAGCCAGGCAGCACACACAACAGTCTCAGAAACTGGCCACTGGACAAATTACCACAGGAAAGACAGTGCTGTCCCTAACATGTGTCTGTGCTGTTATTTATGTAGAGGGAAGGTGAACAGAAGTAGACTCTAGAATCTCACAAATGAGTCCTAGTCCTTCCCAGCTGGGCGATACCCAGCAAGCCCTCAATCGCTGACCCTCACTTTTACGTCCAAGTGTGAGATGAGATGACCCAGTGTTCCTTTAGGGCTGGCACAGAATCTACAAACTTTCAGTGCTCAGCGGAAACAGGATGATCCCACTTGGGATGGGACAGCTTGAACGGTTTGGGTGGTTCCAACACACCATGCTCACATTCACACCTCTGAACTTTTGTGGCTATTCCTCTGCTGCCTCCCAAGTCTGGTACAGCTTTCTCCTGTCCCTACACCAAGCCCTCACTTGTTCACTCAAACTTAGCCAGGTAAGGTGGGTGTGGCAATGCTGTAAAACTGGCATTTGGAAAGCTGAGGCAGGAAGATGCTATGAGTTTGAGGAGAGCCTGCCAGACAGCAAGAAACTTAAGACCTGAGGAGCAGGTAAACTTGGATTCAGTCTGGATTCTTCTCACTAGTTGCCTTCATCACAAATTGGGCAAAATGTCTGAAAGAGTGGAACATTCAACATCCCTACTATTAGCTACTATCATTCCTACCTCCCAAGACCAAAGGTACCAGTATCCCTGTGCCCAGTGATTCAAGGTGGTTAGGAGGTTGCACAGAGTTTCAGGTCAGCCAGGACCACATAGTGAGACCTTGTCTCAAAAACAAACAAAACAAAGCAACCTACTGTCATGATTTGGGTGTGATAGAGCAGGTCTACAATCCCAGCACTCCAGCAAGACTGTTCCAAGTTTGAGTCAGGCCAGTCTATATTTCAAGTTCCAGGCCAAAACCAAAAACAAACAAACAAACAAACAACAACAACAAAAAAAACCCGTCGGGCAGTGGTGGCGCATGCCTTTAATTCCAGCACTTGGGAGACAGAGGCAGGTGGATTTCTGAGTTTGAGGCCAGTCTGGTCTACAGAGTTCCAGGACAGCCAAGACTACAGAGAAACCCTGTCTCAAAACAAACAAACAAACAAACAAACAAACAAAACAATCAAGTTCCAGGCCAGCAAGGGCCACTCAGTGAAACCTTGCCTCAATTCCAAAACCCAAAGCAAAACAAAAGAAAAAAGAAATCAACAAGAAAAAAGTTATTTTACAAATACCTCTTTTTAAAAAAAAAAAAATTTATTTTATGTATGTGAGTACACTGTTACTGTCTTCAGACACACCAGATCCCATTGGATCCCATTACAGATGGTTGTGAGCCACCATGTGGTTGCTGGGAATTGAACTCAGGACTTCTAGAAGGGCAGAGGGTACTCTTAACTGCTGAGCCATCTCTCCAGCTCCCAGATACCTCTTTTATAGCTCTGGACTACAGAAAACTTCAAATGCATGTGGTAACACAATCCAGCTTGGACAGCAAGGAATTGTGGTCCTTCAGAAACAAAGCCAGCCATTTATCTCAACCCTGGATACAGAGTCTAGCCTTGATTTGGGGGAGGTATCTGTCACATGACAATCCTTCATGATCTCTGGGACTCCTCTCTTTAAAGTGTGCTGCAATTGTTATGTTTGCGTGTTGGGATTAAAGTTTAACTATGGATGAGTGTTTTGCCTGCATGTGTCTATGCAGGGCCCTCAGAGGCCAGAAGACAATGCAGGAGCCCCTGGAAAACCAGGAGTTACAGCTAGTTGTAAGTCAGTGTGTTAGTGCTGGGAATCAAACCTGGGTCTTCTGAAAAGGCAAGTGCTCTCACCACTGAGCCATCTCTCCAGCCCCTCTAATTCCATGTTTTAATGTTTAAGGAAAACCTTCTACAGTGAAGAATCTTCCTTGCACCAAGCTTCATTTTCTTAAGGCCTTCAATTCAGCAAGGTCACAGGACATGCCAGTCCTAGAAAGTCTATTCAGGTGGTTGCTGAATGGTGCCTTTGCAAAGTTCATTAGAAGAGCAATGTGACCACAGCTTTGAGCGTGGCAATTTACCTGGGAAGGCTCACATCTGCTAGCACATCTGTGTGGAAAAACAAACAGTTCCTTGAACATCCTCCAACTTACATGGCATTTACTAGGTACTGGGCAGAAGCAGCTGAGGCTGGCTATCACAAGATCAGATATCACAAGTTGTGCCTACAACTGCAATAGAGAAGAGTAGAGAGACCTCAGTATCTGAAGACACTAAGGCCAGAATTCAACAACTTCTCTTTCTTTTCTTATACAGTTCCCAGCTCCGAACTGGAATTAAGGGAACTTACAAAATATGTACACAGGGCCAGGTATGGTAGTGTACCCCTTTAATCCCAACACTCTGGGAAGCAGAGGGATTTCTGAGTTCCAAAACAGCTTGGTCTTAGTTGAGATCATGTCTCAATAACAAAACAAAGGAAAATATGTATTTACTATACATCAAGATTTAAGATTATAAAATCAGGATCAGGTAGTAAAATTAAGAAAAAGAGAAATTAGTTCTCTCAAATGTGAAATCTAGAATTAAATATGAAAATATACACAGGCCATGAAGGTAAGTGGGAGACGGAAAGGAAGAGGTTTTTGTTTTGCTTTAAGACAAAAAACAAACAAACAAACAAACAAACAGGGTTTCTCTGGTAGCCCTGGCTGTCCTGGAACTCTCTGTAGACCAGGCTGGCCTTGAACCTGGAGATCCACATGCCTCTTCCTCTCCAAGTGCTGGGATTAAAAGTGTGCTAGAGAAAGAAAAGAGGGAATAAGGGTGAGAAGGAGAAAATACCTGTTACCTCATGCAGAATCTAGAGTTTAAATATATTTTAAAAAGCAAGTGCCAGGCAAGAGAGATGGCTCACCAGTTAAGAGCTGAGTGTTCTTACAGAAGACCTGGGTTTAATTAATCCCAGCAGACATATGATGGCTCACAGCATCTCTAACTCCTGTTTCAGATGATATTATTGATGCCTTTTAATCTCTGGTGCCTACCAGGTACATATGATGCATAAGACATACTTACAGGCAAACACTTGTACACATAAAACATCTTTTCAAAACAACAGAATTAGAGCTGTGTGGTAGTTTGAATAGGCTTATATTGGAATGCTTAGTCACCAGGGAGGGACATTATTTGAGAAGGATTAGAAGGTGTGGCTTTGTTGGAGGACATGCCCAGTGTTGTGCTTGTGGATCAGGATATAGCTCTCAGCTATTTCTCCAGCACCACACCTATCTGCCACCAAGCTCCCACCATGATCATAATGAACATAAGCAAGGCCCCAATCAAATGCTTTCTTTCCTAAGAGTTGCTGTGGTCACAGTGTCTCTTCATAGCAATAGAACAGTGATGAAGACAGGCTGGACAAATGGCTAAGAGCCCTGATGCTCCTCCAGAACTCAGGTTAGAAGGCTCTCAATTGCCTAACTCCAGCCCCAGGGAAGCCAACAATCTCTTCTGGTGTCCATGGCACTCACACACATGTGGCTAACACTTGGTGCATGCACACACATTCACATACACCAGCTTTAAAAATATGTATGTATGATAAGGGGGTCAAGCCCTGCTTCAAATGAATGCTCTTAAAATTACTTCTGGAGCTCAAATGCAAATTCGCTTTTCAATTCCTCATGATCCGAGGAAGCGAAAGAAAATCCCTGACCTGCAAGCGTCCTGGAACTGAGTATACAGACTTTTGAAAATTTCCTGCGAGGACAGGAAGTCAGTGAGAAGTCTAATATACAAACTCCCAGGATAAACCAGGCACTGTGGCTCATACCTGTAGTCCTGGCACGCAGAGACTGAGGCGAGGGGACTGTTGTAGTTCAGGGTTGGTTGGCCTAACCTACTTAGTGAGTTCTAGGCCACCCTGGGCTACAGTGAGACCCTGTCTCAGTATCAAAAATCTTCCAAGACTACCAGAAGAGTTCAGATTATGTGACCATCTCATAAAATTATTTCTTGAAACATCCCTCTTCGAAAACAAGACATAAGCTTGAAAGGGGGGAGGGGAGGTCAAAGCAGAACGTGGATTTCAGATGGTCTCCCTGGAGTCTGTGATTAGTGCTGACTCAAGCAGAATGACAGGCCACAGAAGTTTTTGGCAAGGCTTCATCATTATCATTAATCACAATTGAGACTGAGGAACAAAAACATGGGCCTCTCTGAAAACAAGCAAGTTGCAAGCACTAGAAGTTTATTTACTGCTAACACTATTCAGCCATGGTGAGGCGTCAGTTCCTCACTTATGGACCCAAGCTGGGCATGGTGGTGCAAGCCTATAATCGGAGGACTCAGGAGGACTGCTAGTTTAAGAACAGCCTAAACAATAAAGCAAGTCCCAAGCAGCGTGAACTACATGGTCAGCAAGCCCCTGGTATCTCAAAAACAAAGCTTTCTGGGCTTTACTTCCTCTCTAAGCCTGACTCCACATGGATGGGTTCCCCCACACACATTCAAGCCTAAGCTTATACACTCTCTGCACCTTGGACCCCTTTCCTAAGGGCCCTTCTTGTAAACTCCTAAGAAGACACGTCACACTAAGCTTATTCAAAGCAGTCATCATGGATGGGATGAAGGTCAGCAGTAGATCTTAGCTGCCCATGTAGCTCTGGGTTCGGACTACCTGCAGGTACTGTATTTTAAAAATGTACCTTTATCACTGTGCGGATGTGTATGTATCCATGGATGTGTATGTTTGCTTGTGCGTGCTCACTACAGTGTGGGCATCCATGACTCCAGCTCAGTTCACCAGGCTTGCACAGCAAGTGCCTTTAGTCCCTGTGTCACCTCGCTAGTCCTTGTGTGCTTAGGTTTGTCTGTATGTATTCTGAGCTCATGTTTACATGTGCAGAAGAGTGACTGGTGCCTCTAGAGATCCCTAGAATTGGAGTTATAGTTGGTTGTGTACTGGGGAGTCAACCCAAGTTCTTTACAAGAGCAAGAAGTGCTCTTATCTGCTAAGCCCTCTATCTCTTCACTCCCCACAGGCAGGCAGCTTAAAGAGCCATCATCACCTCTTCTCCACTGGCTTGCTACAGTCAGTTTCACCAATTATCTTTCTCTCCAACCCTTTGTGATGGGACTGAACCCAGAGCCCTGCACATGATAGGCAGATGTTGTGTCCCGCAGGCCTCAAACCCATTTCATCACCTTAAAGACCTCACTAACTAAGCAGGCAGCTCCTTTCTCTCCTTTTATAGTTCAGGGCCTCTAAGCAGTTGACTCTTGTTTTGAGGGTTTTGTTTGGTTTGGTTAATGGGCTGGAGATATATATAATGCTGAAGACCAAACCCAGGGCCACAGATATGCCTGGGAAGCACTCTCCTACTGAGCTACACTCCCCTGTCCCCCAAGCCTGGCTGTGCTTCACTCTATCATCCATGGCAATCCTCACGGGTGCCACTGCACAAGCCCCATCCTTTCAACAGACAACTGTCCTTGCTTCCTGACTCCCTGACTCAGCTCTTTCTCCAGCCCATTCTAGAATTCTATTTCTAAAACACATTTTGACCACATCTCTCTCATGTTTCAAAACCTGTACCAGTTTCCTACCAGACTACAGGGCACAGTCTAAACCACTCTGGCGGTACCAAGAGCCTGAGCCAACTCTATATAATTTTCACTGCCTCCCGGCTCCACTCCAAACCTGCCTGACCGACCAAGTTACTTACTACATACACTGCTCCAAATTATTTCAGTTACCTGCCATATTTTAATCTCCTGTGTCCTGTAAATGTCTGCTCATCCCTTTATACCCAGTACAAATGAAACCCTAAGCAGAGCTGGCAGCCCCTTATCCCAGCACACAAAGAACATCTTTCTCTGAGTTAGAATTTATCCTGCAAGACAAGGAACTGCCTGAAAAGGTCCAGTGTCCTGGCCCATCCTTTACATCCAGGACTCAGCATTCAGCACACTAGGGAGCCTTGGAAGGTGGCTAACTGGGAGAAGATGAGAGACTATCAGAAACCATACTGGTAGCTCCAAATCTTATTCTTGTACCTCCCTATTTTCCTGCGCTCTCATGTATCTACATAAGCCCAGATACCTAATTCTGGGCATTACACCATTAATGGGACTCACCATTAACTCTTGGCAATTAACTCTTGAGGGGCCAAGTCACCAGGGCCAATAGATGGTACGAGACTCAGCACTATGAGGTAACAGCTAAGATGAAGCACACCACGTGAACATCTGCAGTTTTTACCTAGCCGCTGTGAAACCTTCTCTGTTCTGCATCCCTGAATCTTCATTCTCCACTGTATCCCAGGAAAGCATCCCACATGAGCCTACCCAAGCTATAAGTGCACTCTGGACCCTAGAGAAGCTCTCAGACTTCCAACCTAGGCATCTTCTCTGAAGACACACTGACAAAACTCACGAGACAAGCACTGTCGGGCTTGGGTCAGGCCAGGTATAGGAGCCCTCAATTCTGTTTCTACTCAAGAGAGCAGAGGCCTAATCAATCCACCTTTTTTTCCTTCAGGCCAATTCTACCATCCTTCAGTACCAGCCTTCTACACTTGACCATGCCCACAGATGACAATCCTGGTTAAAACAAAACGAGTAACATTCTTTCTATGGTCTGGGACCCAGAGAACTATTCCATTCTTCTGCGCCTAAACAAGGTTATGCTTGACCTATAAGTAAAAATGACCATTAAGGACGTTTACTAACACAGCTTCAGAAAATAAGAGACTTGAGAGAAGAGTGGTCTGGAATCCCAGAACTCAGGAGGTGGAGGCAGGAATCTTATACACTTGAGGCTAGCCAAGGTAAGTGGGTTCCAAAACAACCTTAGCTACATAGGAAGAAGTCCCTGTATGACCAACTTACCTACTCCCTTCCCTCCTCAGAAGCTACATCTCCCAGAATCCTCGCTTTGCCTTCAAGCCCCAGTCTGGCCCCTCAGAACGCACACTCAGAACCATCAATGGCTCCATCTTCGTTTTCTTTTACTCAGGTGATTATTTGATCACATCTGTGCTTCCCAAACTGAACTACCTGCTGAATTAATGAATGTCTTTTGGACAATAAATAGGCACTGCCATGACCTTGATTTTTCTCACCGATGGGTCTCTGGGGCACAGCTGGGGCCCCAATTAACTACAGGCTATCTATCCCAAACCTGTCAATCAATGCTGCTTTCAGCTGTCTCTATGCTTTCTCAGTTTTATCCCCAGTTCATATAAATCCCACATTCTAGATCCAGCCTGTCTGTGGCTGAGCTCTCTGCCTTTTCACAACTGGAATTTGGAAACTGAACTTTTAAAATTTAAGAGTGAGAAAGGGAAGAGACAGTTATTGAAAGGAAGCCTGAGATACAATGTAATGGCCAGCCCATAGATGGATAGATTTGTATTCTTGGATATGGAGGGAGGAAATGAAAAAAGAGGGCAAGGGAAAGGGTGGGAGAGAAACAGATAGGGAGAGGGGGAAGGAGAGGGAGAGAGAGGGAAGGGGAAGAGGCTGACTCCATGACGAATTCCTGGGCTTCTCTACATGGGAATAGCAAGTAGACCTTATTCAGAAATAAAATCTTTTTCCTTTCAGGCCTGATGCTTGGAGGACAGATTGACATGCACTCTGCCAATTCAGTTTCTCCATTTAAGAAGCTTCCAAAGCTAGTTAATGGGTCATCCCTAAAGCTGGACAGGATTTGCAAACTTGGAAAGCTTAGTCGGGCTGGGTGTGGGGTTCAGGCCTGAAACCCCAGTGCTTGGAAGGTTGAGGCAGGAGGATAAAAGTTCAAGGCAGTCTGACGGAGGGCTGGCCTTAAACTGGAGATGTAGCCAAAGGTGACCTTGAATTCCTAAACCTTCTGCTTCTATTCCCCTCATACTGTGATATTCTTTCTTCCCTGACAAACCAGAAGAGGTCTCTGGAAATGTATTCTTGATCCTTGTGGCCTCCAGAGCTTAAACAATGGGAGAATCTTCAAGCTATGCAGGAGTACAGGATGGCCAAGGCCACTCTAAGAGGCTTAGTAAGACACTATCTCAAAATACAAAAATAAAAGATAGGGCTAGGGATGTAGATATAGAATACGGATTTAGGGTGCAGGTCAGTGGCAGAATGCTTACCTGCCAAGCACAAAGTCTTGGGTTCAACTTCTAGCACCACAAAAATATAAAATGTATACACATGCAAATTATTGGCTTTGTTAGAGCAGAGTATATGTATTGTGACCAAGATAATCACATTGCTGAGGCTGGCCTGTTGTTCAGAACGGAAACAACCTTCCTACCTCTAAATGTGTGGATGGGAGCTATGCATCACATACTAATAATATGATATGTATTTGAGAATTCTGTCAAACTCCCATCCAAATTCTGAATGAGAATGTCAAATTCTCTTGAAACATAAGCAGAAGCCGGGCGGTGGTGGCGCACGCCTTTAATCCCAGCACTTGGGAGGCAGAGGCAGGCGGATTTCTGAGTTCGAGGTCAGCTTGGTCTACAGAGTGAGTTCCAGGACAGCCCGGGCTACACAGAGAAACCCTGTCTCGAAAAAAAAAAAAAAACAAAAAAAAAAAAAAAAGAAACATAAGCAGATTTAATACTTCAACATTAAATTGCAGAAACACAAAGGTAGCTAAGGTTTAGAACACTGGCTGCCCTTCCAGAGGACCTGAGTTCTATCCCTGCCATCTATAACCTCAGTCTCAGGTGATTCAACATCTTCTGACATTCAGGCACCAGGCATATACATGGAGTGCAGACATACATACAGACTTCAGATCTCTCAGTCTTTGGAGGAGTCAGCCTGGACCACAGGAGACGAGGACTGGGTGAGAAAATGAGAGTGAGTATCTCTACTCAGTTTTCTTCTAAGGACATTTTAATCAGTGTCTATGAGCCACTGTTACAAGCTCTTCAACCTTATTAAGTTCTGAGAAAGGAGGTCACAGTTCACTTCTATGAAACGGCCCCTGGCTGCAGGGATAGCACCCAAGCAACAAACACCCTGGCATTCTTCCCCATGTGTCAGATGGCTCCTAGGCATCCCCATATCCTCCCCGTCTACATCCTTTAGTATACACTGAATTTAGTATGCTCCCAATTTAGAACCTCCTTATCCAGTCCCACCTCCAAAACCCCACCCTTCTTTCCCGATCTCCCCAACAATTAAATTCTTTCTACCTTGTACCCTGTACACATACACCTTCATCACTGGCTGGACAGTGCCCAACAGGGGACAGGTCCATGTCTTATCTTTTTCTCCCAAAGGTCTTATTATCTGAGTAACAATTATTAACTTTGAAAATAAAAGAACCAAGATTACATTTCAGTCCCAATTTAGAAGTTCTACTTCTACTGGTCCAAACTATTCTTCGTTGGCAGTCAAGGTTGATCCCAAACTCCCAAAGCCTCAGGTATTATATTTCCAAACAGGACTGGAGAAACCAAACACTGCAAACTATTAGGAAGCTCAGTGTCTCCCAGGACTAAATTTCGACCAGCCAAAACAAAATAAAGCCAATTTGAACAAAGAAGTTCAGCCACCATTCACCCTGAGGCCCTGTCTGAGCCCAGTGGAACCCTTTTGCTATCTTCACATTAACCCTTCCTTTCCCAGTGAGAAACACACAAGAACTCCAGGCCTGGTTTTTTCTTTTCATTTTCTTTTGTTTCTTGTTTGTTCCTATGTTTGTTTTTTTGTTTTTTGATTTTGTTTTTTGAGGTTTTGTTGTTGTTGTTGTTTTATTTGGGGTTTTTTTTTTTTTTTTTTTTTGTCTTTGCCTCCTCCCCCAGTACTGGGATTAAAGGCATGCACCACAGAGCAGTCAGGCCTGCTTCTTTCTCAACCGCCACTCTTGTTTGGACATACCCCATTCTCAAGACCACAACCACAAGGAAGGGCTGCCCTATAGCTGGGAGACAGAACAGCTCTGTAGCAGAAATGCAGGCAGCAGCAGTGCAGCACACTGGCAGAGATGTTGACACTAAAAAGGCTCATTCACCCATTTTGGAGGAAGCATGTTTCACTTAAGACTGAAACATTATAGGCCATTTAGGACCAGGTCAGAAGTGTGCACTCCTCTAAAACCACAGAAACAGAAGGACCCTCTGACCCGAGAGAGCAGGCATGATCTGTACGTGGCTCACTTCCTGGGCTGACCATGAGCTTGTCCATCCTCCTGCCTCCACCTACAAAGTGCTGGGATTACAGATGTGCCTGGCTTACATATACAGTGCTGGCACTCAAGGCCAGGGCTTCTTAGCATCTGCTAGGCAGAAAATCATCTCTTACTGAGCTACATCCTAAACCAGTCTGATGCAGTTTCAGGTATCCCAAGCTGTGGACTTCCCCTCCTCACCCACTGAGCTCTGCTACACCTAATCAGAGCTATGTGTTAAACAAGTCCTTCTGCCCACTTAAGCCTTACTTCTTTATATTTCTTAGGCTTTTTTTTAGTATTTCTTAAATGAAACTACCTAACTGGAGTTAATTCCCAAACCAGCATATATCCAAGGTTGTATCTAAAGTTACACGTCATTCATGTGAAATAAGGAAAAAAAAAATGATAAGGTTAACACTGGGGAAAAAATTAGGATGCAAGCCTCTGTGGAGTAAGCCACAGTTTTGGCTCTGTACTTCCTGGCAACCATAGCAAAAAGAGAAATATGAGCAGCTATAAATTTCCAATTGTCCAAAAAAAGAAAGAAGAAAAAAAAACAAAAAGGCATACCAGTTCCTCTGAAGGGCCAAAGCTTTTCCTGGCACTATGTTCTAAAAGAATTTCTCCCTTGAACTTCTTAAAGGAGACATTATAGGATTTGGTAGAGTCTCCAACAATATAAATCCCAAGAAACAAGTTATATAAAGCACCTTCTCGTGCTGTTTCAATGAAAGCGAAAGGCACTTAGTCAAAGAACTTCTGGTAACAATGAGAAAAGAGGACTTCAGTCTGCAGCTTCCTGTCAGCCCAGCTTGTTTAGTCAAGCCTAAACCAAGAGTGACCACAACAGGTAGACAGCATGCTTTTTTTTTTTTTTTTTTTAAGAGACAGCGTTTGTAGCCCTGGCTGTCCTGGAACTCACTCTAGACCAGGCCAGCCTCAAACTCAGATCCACCTGCCTCTGCCTCCCATCAACCAGCTAACAGTATGTCTTTTCTTAAACTATCACAAATATTACCTCTTCCAAAGGCACTAAGTCTTGGATAGGAAGCTAACACTAAGTAAGAGCGAGCAATCAGCTAGTGCTAATGAGCTCCATCCAAGCCAGTCTGGGCTGGAGGAAGATCCAATCTCAGAAAGATTCACAAGAGTTAGACAGCTGTATACAATGTCATGATCACTCAGTTCCATTCCACCCAGGCACAGTGGTGCACGACTTTAATCCCAACACTCAGGAGGCAGAGGCAGGTGGATCTCTGCAAGGCCAGGCGGTCTACATAGCAAGTATATATGTGTGTGTGTGTGTGTGTGTGTGTGTGTGTGTATATATATATATATATATATATATAGCAAGTAATATACATAGCAAGTTCCAGGCCAGTCAGTGCCACATAGTGAAACCCTGTCCATAAAATAAAACAAATTCCATTTTAATTCTGACAAACCTTAGTGATACTTATGGCCTTCATTTACTTAATATAAATTAAGACTTGGTCGTTGCCCACCACTCCCTGCCAAATCAATTGATTTGGGGATGGATTGCTGCCAGCTAGACAGGGAATCTACCTTACACTATTAATGCAATTCGTTACTAACAGGAGCACGGAGTGCTTCCTAGGTGCTGAGCTCTGGCCTGGTTTCCCCTGCATTCTCCTCTAATCCTCCCATAAATCCCAAGTGATAGTTACTATTATTAGTCCCATTTTACAAATAAGGACCAAAGAGAACTGTAGACTGCCCAAGGTCACAGAGCTAATTATCCGGTTCTTTCTGACCCCTCAGCTCCACTGTCGGGCCTGCTGGTGTTAAAAGTGTGGTTACTGATAGAAATGCTAACGCATGTCAAAAAGGGGTGGGGGGAGGCCGAGAGTGAGGTCAGCGGAAGAGGCAAGGGATGGTAATTAACAATAACTGGTTCTGGGGCTTTCAGAGACTGGCAGCCTATAATGGAATAAAAGGAATACGAAGTAATACTGTGAAAAATGCAAAGTGCAAAAGGAATTTTGAAAATATTATCCCAAGAAAGAGACAAAACATTTATTTTCCTCATAGTCTCTTAAAAAGATTGTTTCACACCTTTAATCCAGCATTTGGGAGGCAGAGGCTGGTGGATCTCTGCTGAGTTGTAGACCAGGCACAGCTACAAAGAAAAAAAAAACCTGTCTCAACAAGCAAAACAAATAAAACAACAACAAAAATAACTTTCTACTTTAGAGGCTGAAGCTTGCCTCTTTGATCATTTATGCTTTTAACCAACAGGTATTTATCCAGCACCCACTGGACGCCAGGGATTGCCAGAATGGAGAAGTCAGAATGGAATGGACACCCTCAATATTCCATTCCAATAAATAAGTAGATGATATATTCCTAGTCAGTAGTAAACTTGCTTTTAAAATGATGATGATGGGTGTGGGGATGTAGCTGTTGGTAGACTGCTTGCTTAGCATGCATGGAAGTTGGGAGACCAGCCTGAGGTCTCCTGGATCCCAAGACAAACAAGGTGAGGAGTCAGGGAAAGTAACTGCAAAGGCAAAAAGCACCAGGGTTCTGAGAGTGTGGCTCCTGTTACTCCTGGAGAGGACCAGGGTTTGGTTCCCAGCACCCACACGATGGCACATGGTGAAACACAGCCATCCCTTGATACTCTCTTCTAATCTGGGACCATAAATGCATGCAGACAAAATACTCACACAAGTAAAATAAATCTTTAAAAAGGAAAAGCTGTAACCAGGAAAAAAAAAAAAAAAAGCCTTAAACTGGGTGTGATGACTGACATGCCCTTTAATACGTGAGTCAGGTGGTAGAGGTCAGAGGGTCAGCCTGAGCTACTGAACAAGTCTGAAGACAGCCTGTGAGCAAGTGAGATAGATACTCTCTCAAAAACAGCACCGCACGCTTCAGAAACTTCACAAGGCCTCAAGTAGTTGTAGCAGAAATGGAATGAGGTTGGGAAGGAAGGTGATAAGGTGGGAGGGGGTGGCAGGCTGGGGGGTGGAGAGCTGGGAGAGGGCACAGAGGAAGAGGCTGCAGTAGATAGACTAAAGTGCAGGAGGCAGAGCTCACCACAGCTCACTGGGAAATCAGGTAGGAGCAATCTTTTACAGACCCAAGTAGACAGTATCTTTCTTTATGGATATCACCAAAACCCTGTCAGCCTTAACAAAATACCTTTAGCTGGAAGGCAGGCAGACAGGAGGGCACTGGCGGGCTCTCCATCACTGTGGGCTAGAATTCAAAATGATGCTTTATACCTGTCAAGAGTATCCAGTGGTTTGGTTGCTAGGCCAGGGAAAGGCTGAGGTGATTTTACAAAGAGAACAGATCCTGACTCCTTCCCAATCCCCTCCCCTCTGCTATTCCTAAGACCTGTGATTTCCCCTCCCAACCACCCCCACCCCCACTTTTCTGCCCCTTTCATTTCTCTATGTGCTCAAAACTGGATATTCTGAATGTGAGCAGCTAGGCCAAATGGAGCATTATTAAAGTTAATTTAAACAATTTCACAGTGAATGTTCTCATACAAGGCATTTTTTGCCAAGGACCACAGTCGAATCTCAATGTAGATGATTAAGTGTCCTTTGTAAAAGCTAAACTGCAGATTTAATTCAAAGAAATCTCTCCCACCAATCTGTCTGGACAAAATAAGAGGGGAAATTGAATGAACAGCTCTACTGGTGTTTACATCTGTGCTTAAAAGGCAGAGGTAAAAAGCACCAGAAACTGGATGACTGACTGACTAGATCCACCTGCACACGATGTGCCCAGCAATGGGAAAGAACCAGCTGACTAGGCAAGAGACGTGGGAACCTGAGTCACTTATTAACATCTGATGATGGACAAGTCCCTGATTCCCCCAACCCCCATATCAAAATAAAGTCACAGCCTGCTTCTCCCTCAGGCTACACAGTCTAGAATACCAGCCAGACATGAATAAAATCAATCCTTTCTTCTGCTGGCCAGTTGTTAATCCCCTAGGCACAATGACTGCCTCAAAACCATTAACATCATTATGACAATGAAAATTCACATAATCTGTGAACAGCACCGCAGCTCTTCGGCAAGGCTCACCTCTCCCACCCCCACGCACTCAGAGACAGCCATTGCTACAGAACAGTGAGCAGCAGCCTCAGAGGAGATGGAGTGCAGCGGGGTGCCAGGGCTGCCAGTCAGTCAGTCTCTTACTCTTTTTACCAAAGCTTTGGAGGACCCCACTCTACAGCCCCAGCTGGCCTGGAACTGGATATTATGCAGAGAACTCAAGAGCTGACGGCCTCAGCTTCCTGAGTGGGACCATAGGTGCAAACATCACCATGCTAGGCCCCTTTTCAAAAGCGACTGGCTGGCAGCCGAGTGATCTGACAGCTTGCACCCCAAGTATGAGCCATCTACCTGACTCTGCATTTCACATCCATTCTCAATGTTCATTACCACCAACTCCCAATAATCAGCAACCTGAATCAGCTAAGGGCCCCCCCCATTAGCACCCCTAAACAGATGTGTGGTGTCTAACACCTGGAATCTCTACCCCATGGAGGCTGAGGCAGGAGGACTGTAGTAAAGTCCAAAGCCAGCCTGGAGTTATGCAATGTGTTCCAGGCCAGTCTGGGCTGTATAGTATGAAATCCTGTCTCAAAATAAGACAGAGGGAAAATAAGCATCTCTGGAGTAATTAACACACTATACGCATACATGCATATGTATCTATGTATATGTAAAACACATTTTTACAACCCTGCTGTATTTCTAAATACTGTTCTGGCCATATTCTTGCACATCCAGGCTAGAGGACCTCCGCCCTGAACCAATGTTTCTCAAACTGCAGGTCATGACCCATTTGGTTAGGAAATCAAATTAATGAGTCATGACCACCAGCTGATTGGTTTTTTTGTTTTTTTTTTTCTAATGAAGCAGGAAAAGAAAAAAAACAGAGCATACTGCAAGTAGTATGGTAACAGTTACTGTCTCCTAGAACTGCTAGGAGCAGGCCAGCAGGCATTGCT
The DNA here is from genome assembly GCA_021653895.1 of Mastomys natalensis. Classification (NCBI taxonomy): domain Eukaryota; kingdom Metazoa; phylum Chordata; class Mammalia; order Rodentia; family Muridae; genus Mastomys; species Mastomys natalensis. The sequence goes on from JAJTUV010000028.1 coordinate 868,099, forward strand.
GTAACGTATTCCTTACTGTGAATCCCTAGCCAAATTTGAAAACCATGGTTCTAAAGAATTGAAGGGGTTTTGGAAAAAAAACAGAGCATACTGCAAGTAGTATGGTAACAGTTACTGTCTCCTAGAACTGCTAGGAGCAGGCCAGCAGGCATTGCTGTAACGTATTCCTTACTGTGAATCCCTAGCCAAATTTGAAAACCATGGTTCTAAAGAATTGAAGGGGTTTTGTTTTGTTGTTGTTTTGCTTTTTCCTTTTCTGAGATAAGAGTGTCTCCCTACATAGCCCTGTCTAACCTAGAATCTCTTTAATACAAACCAGGCTGACCTCAAACTTGCAGTGATCAGCCCTAACCTTACAGAGTTCTGGGGTTAGTTATATACTACCATTCCTAGCTAGGAAAACTGTAGTCTTTGTTGTTGTTTTTTGGGGGTGGGGTTCCGAGACAGGGTTTCTCTGTGTAGCCTTGGCTGTCCTGGAACTCACTCTGTAGACCAGGCTGGCCTTGAACTCAGAAATCCGCCTGCCTCTGCCTCTGCCTCCCAAGTGCTGGGATTAAAGGCGTTCGCCACCACTGCCCGGCTCTTTGTTTTTCTTGAGACAGGATTTCTGTGTAGCTTTAGCTGTCCTGGAACTTGCTTTGTAGACCAGGCTCATCTTGAACTCAAGAGATCAGCCTGCCTCTGCCTTCCTGACTGGGATACTTTCCATCTCCCATTCCTACCTCAATTCAAGCAGAGAGATCTAAGAAATGATGTTAATGAATTCTAAACTAAGCAGAGCCCAACTGAGGCAGGGCATGAGCCCAGGACCCCCACTCTCTCCCATCTGGCCCTGTCGTAGAATACAGGATAAATCACAGTGCCTAAGGGAAGTTTACCCAGCTCTCCTCAGACTGGGCTTGTTGTTAAAGAACTCACAGCCACACGTATCACAGCTCAGGACAAAAATGGGGGTGGAAGCAGTCACGGTTGAGAATGAGCCAGTCACAATTGATACATATGTATGAAAATGTTCTAATAAAGCCATTATTTTGTAAACGACAGAATTTAAAAGATGATAGAGAGTGAAACTTCCTCAAAGATAAGAATATCAAATGCTAAGAAAGCGGAGGGCTGAAGGACTGAACTCAGGTAAAGCCTACAGCAGTGTGTGCCAAAAGCAACCCTATCTTACTAATCAGATCCTGTGAACCCCCAAACCAGACTACTGCAGAGCCTGAAGCATTAGATTTGCTGTAATTCCTTTGTGTCTCTAATGTTCTGTAAATGGGGTTCAGAAAAGTAATCCCTAGTCTTCTTGTCCAGAGCTCTGGACAGGGAGCCCATTTTGCTAGAACGAAGACGATCATGAGGAACAAAAGACTAATAAGACTTCAACTCAGTGGCTCAAAGACCCTCCAACGTGGCAACAACAAATCAACAGGGAGGCCAAAAAGCAGGGCTCCGGGGCATTTGCCATTTCCAGCAGCCGGACCGTGGAAGGCTTGGCAAACGGGAGGATGCCCACTCAGCGTTTTAAAAACTGTGGGTAAAAGTGAAGTCAGAGGTGGCAGGCAGTTCTTTGCACAAGGGGTCCAAAGGAAGGATGCTCCCCCTGCTAAGTGCCAGCCACGAGACCGGAGTAAGGCTCTACTGTTTCGGGGAAAAAAAAAAAAATCACCCGAAGGGAGTCAGCAACTAGGCAGGTAAAACTTGAAGCAGGAAGAGGCAGGAGCCAGCTCCGGGGAGGGACCCTCCACAGAGGCCCCAGCAGCCGGTCTGGCAACAGAGTTCGCGCCCACCCTTTGGCAAGGCCGCTGGGGAGGCGCGGGAAGCGTCCAGGCAGGAACTCGCTGTGGTTCCCTTGGCTAGGGGCTGCCGAAGCGCTCCGGGGACTTTTGAAGGCGATGTGCCCCAGACCCAAGCATCTCGACGGAGACCCGGACCGCACGGCCCGGTGCCACCCGTGTGTGGGGGGGTGGGGGTGGATCACCGCGAACAAGGGAGGCGGTGGCGCCCAGGTCTCTGGGTCCCCATATTTGCCGGGCTGCTTTTCGTCACCAGCAAGTCCCGAACCCGGAGTGCGCGCCAGTGTTTGTAAACAAACCGGTCACGTGGCCGCAGCAACCCGCTCCCCGCCCCTAGCACCCCGGGAACCTTCGGGGAGACCCCTTGGGACCGCGACAGCACCGCTTCAGCCGAGTCGGGCTGCATGCAGCGCGGGAGCCGGACCGTCCCCAGGGCGCACAGCCCGAACTGGAGCGGAAAGCACCCCACGCCCACGCGAGCCCAGCTCGAGATCCCCCAATACCTGACGGTAGGCTGCCCGGTCCGGCCAGCGCCGGGCTCGGCTGCTCCGGAGTGCTTGGCGACGAAGGGCTGCACGGCTGACTCTAGCGCTCCCTGCGCGCTCTTAAAGCCACAGTCTCCGCCACCGCCGCCGCCACTGCCGCTCCGCATCCCTCCAAGTCCGGGCTGGGGGCTTGCCGGGTGACGGACGCGCCCCCGCGCCTATCCCATCGGCTCAGCACATAGCAACACGCCACTGGTTGGTCCGGTACGGCCGCAGCCCATCCACGAGGAGCCAATCACCGGAGGACGGAACTCCGCCCCTGCTCTCCCTGCCTCCCGCCCCCAACCCCCACCCGCCCCTCGGCCCTGGCGGGGCGCGCGTGCGAGGAGTGTGGCAAGGTCTGGGTCCCGCCAGTCCCGGCAGCTGGCGGGTGGGGCTGGGAGAAGAGGTGATTAGAGTGGGGGAGCTTTCTGAGATAGGAGCCTGTTTGTTTGGGTTTACTGGGATTCCCAGGACCCGGGGCTATGTTGGGAAGAGGGATTTACAGTGCTTTTGTTTTGAGAACCTAGACAGTAATTCCTCCCTCCACCTTTAAACCACTCCTGACCCAGAGCCTAAATTACTAGAAGTGGCCCTCAGAGTTCAAGGCAGGTGTATTTAATAAGATAGTACCAGTCTCATCAGGTCCACCCATGCCCTGCTCAGAAGCAGAGAGACGATTCTCTATTCCCTCTGCCCTCTAGTAATTTCCTAATTAAAACTAGGAAAGGGTTGCCTGGTGTGTTCGAGTCCCTGGGTTGAATCCATAGTACTGAGAGTGGAAGAATATGGAGAAGGACTATAGAGGAACTGGGGTCCCTGTTACTAATGGTTAGTGAGGTTTATTAGCAACAGAGAATAGAATAAGAATAGTCAAAGTGACCAAAGGGGAGGAGCTGGTATTCTGGGTCAGTGGGGTGGTGCTTTTCAAGGAAGAGAGGGTTAAAAAATAAACTCATGACAGTCGGGAAGTCCAGGGAGGCACCAGGTGGGTGGAGTGGAGCAGAGTCTTCCAACAGGAAAACAGGTCAATTTGATAAAAGAATTTCTGCTAGAGGAGACAGCAAGTCCACCCTTTTCTCTAAGCCTCTGGGGTTCTGATTGGTGTTGGGCAAAATATGTGTTTTCATTGCCATTTTAGAAGAGAAGAAAACACGTGGTAATTGGACAGGTTGGTTCGTGCTTTATAACCCAATTATAACCCAAGGCTTGAGAAATGATCAGAAGTTCAAGGTCATCCTCTGCTACGTAATTCCAAGCTAGCCAGGTTACTGAAAAGAAAAAAAAAAAAAAAAAGTACATGAGGAGTGCTGAAGGAGGCCCAGGAACCTTTGGTCTCCCATCTGGCAGTAACTTACACACAAACCCAGGATGGTATTTGGGTAGATCCCCAGGTTACTCAAAACGTCACCTGTCACTCCACCCAGCTGTTTTTAATATACATGCAATCAAGTTGTCGCCAGTGAATGTACATCACATGGGTAGGTAGGAATTCAGTCCCAATGGTAGTAAGAACAAAACCACCTCGTTTTTGTAGGTAGATACCAGTTTCAGTATAAGGGCACCGTCAATGTTTACAATTGACTGCTTTGGGAAGTGGAAATCCTGGGGTCAAAAAGCCTTCAGCTAATTAATCACAAACTTGGAAAGATTTGAGATTGGATCTTTAAGAAGATACACTAAATTCTTTAGATTATCAAAAGATTGATTACCAGCCCAGGGCTGCTTTCTGAGGTTACGTCCTGAGGTTACGTCCCTTGTGTCCTTAGGCCTGAGTACCCATCACCTAAAATAAAGAAGAACTGAGATCTGGGGATGGAGCTCACAGTAGAGACTTTGCCTAAGGTTCTTGAGGCTCTGGATTCAATACCCATTACTGCAAAAATAAATAAGGATGGCTGAAATAAGATAGTTTCTGATGTCCCTTCTAACTCTAACATTTCAAATCAGGAAACAGAAAATTAAACTGGTTACGTTTGTGCAATAGCATGTTACTAAATATGTTTATATCCACAGGTTCCCTAAAGCCTAACAGTAGATTCTGTACTGGTTTAACACCCTGAGATACTGGTATGTTATGTAACGAGATTGGAGGCTACTGTTCTGTGTTTAAATAAAAGATAACTTTAGCTAAAGAAGATCTGCCTTGTGCAGGGTGCGCTGAGGACCCCTGCAGGCCTGCTGTGTGATTGCAGGAGACTGTAAGAGGCAACAGAACCACCGGGCTGAAAAACAATAGAATCAGCCAGCCAGCAAAAAAAAAAAAAAAAAAAAAAAAGCCAGATCATGCCTTCTCCCAGCCAAAGGAGCCAAGCCTTGTGAGTTGACAGAAGGGAGAACTGAAACAAAGAAGGGGGGTGGAGGGGAACCTAAGTACTAGAGACTGCTTCTCTTTCTCTTTGCCCAGACACCTTCACAGGCCCTCGGTGCACATTTACTTAGTGCTCCTCTTCAGCACGTTTTCCTGTTGCCTTGGACTTATTCTGAGAACCTATGGAGAGGAAAGGAGCCCAGGGCAATGGACAGTTTGAGAACAGACAGATATTTATCCTGAGGGCAGCAACCGAAATGAAGCAATATGCAGAAAGACAGCAACCAAACTTATCCAAACTTATTCAGAGTCAGAAGGCTCCCTTAAAAACAACAACCAAGCCGGGCAGTGGTGGCGCACGCCTTTAATCCCAGCACTTGGGAGGCAGAGGCAGGCGGATTTCTGAGTTCGAGGCCAGCCTGGTCTACAGAGTGAGCTCCAGGACAGCCAGGGCTACACAGAGAAACCCTGTCTCGAAAAAACCAAAAAAAAAAAAAAAAAAAAAAAAAAAAAAACAACCAAGCAAACAAACAAAAAAGTTGGCAATAATAAAGTTGGCAATAAATGTTTGAGAGGCTCCTGGCCTCACAGGCGTGTTCTCTGCCTGGCTGTCTGGAGGAATTGCACTCCACTTGTAAAGCCAAGCCAAATTTACAAATATATTCATTCTCAAAGCTTTCACAGTCAATGTTTGCCATCAGTTTCCCTTACTAATCCTGTGTTCTTGCTTTTGCCACGTAAGTGCGGCTCTGGCTGGGAACAAGTCTCTTTCTGCTTTTTTTTTTTTTTTTTTTTTTTTTAGTTTTTTCTTCCTCCTTTGTCCCCACCCATTTGGAGACGAAGTCTGCATTTTTTTGTTGTTGTTGTTGTTTTGTTTGTTTTTTTGTTTTGTTTTTCTAGACAGGGTTTCTCTGTGTAGCACTGGCTGTCCTGGAACTCACTCTGTAGACCAGGCTGGCCTCAGAAATCTGCCTGCCTCTGCCTCTCAAGTGCTGGGATTAAAGGCGTGCCACCACTGCCCAGCCGAGTCTGCATTTTATAGCCCTGACTGCCTGCAACTCACTTTTAGCTCAATCTAACCTTGAACTCACAGAGATCCACCTGCCTCTACCTCCCTGGTGCCAGGATTAAAAGTGTACACTACCATGCCCAGTTTCTCTTTTCACTTAAGAAGTATTTATTTTGTTGCCAGTATGTGACTGTGTACATGCAGAAATTAGGAAAGGACGACTTGTGGGAGTCAGCGCTCCATTTCCATCTTGGTTTCATTGTTTTGCAAAAAGCAGAAAAATAGCTTTTTTGTTGTTGTTGGGAAACTAGCTTTACCTTGTTTGCTCGCTTCTATAATCCAGTGTACTATTAAGCAGAGATATTGAGGACCATATTAGGGAAAACAGTATAATATTTCGAGTGGCAGTTCTGAATGTTGTGTCGAGGGAAATAATCAGACTCGGCAGCTGTGCTAAGTTAGAGACCTCCTTGTTTCTGTAGGGTTGGTGCCTCCTACAGACAAAAGATACTTGCATTTGTATAAGGTGGTTGACTCCACAGCTTCTGTTAACTGTTTTTGAAATAATAGTTGTATCTGTGTGTATATGCATCGTATGCATCCGATACTTACTGAAGCCAAAAGAAGGTATTTAATTACCTAGGTTGGAGCTCCTGGCAGTTGTGAGCCATCTGGTGTGGGTGCTGGGAGCCAAACCCTGATCCCCTGGAAGAGCAGCAAGTGCTCTTAACCATTAAGCCATCTTTCCAGCTGCCAAGATAACTTCATTCAGAGCAAAGGGATAATACAGATTACAGAGATGTGCTATAAGTGTTGACAGCAAGCTACAAAAGAGGCCTCAAGTGCCAGCTGCCACCTTGCTGAGTAGGGTCACTCTTTTTATTTCTTTTCAGTGCATATTCCGGGCTCCTTGTCTTCAGAGCTTCGGGCTAAGTTGCTGCTTGGTGTTTTACATGGGTTCCAAGTCCTTGGGCTTGCACAAGTCCATTTACCTTTGAAGCCATCTCTCCAGCCTCAAGGTGACCTTTACATGCCCTAGTTTTGTTTGGTTGTTTAAGATAAAGGCAAAATCTGGCCGGGCGGTGGTGGCGCACACCTTTAATCCCAGCACTTGGGAGGCAGAGGCAGGCGGATTTCTGAGTTCGAGGCCAGCCTGGTCTACAGAGTGAGTTCCAGGACAGCCAGGGCTATACAGAGAAACCCTGTCTCGAAAAACCAAAAAAAAAAAAAAAAAAAAGGCAAAATCTGTAGCTCAGGCTAGCCTCATAGTTGCAGCAATCCTCCTGCCTCAGCCTCCGAAATGCTGGGACTATAGGTGTTTTACAACCAAGACAAGTTCTCTCTCTGTGTGTGTCTGATTCCTGTATCTTTGTCTCTCTGTTTCTCTGTGCGTAAGAGACCTTGTGTGCTGAGAGAATTCAGAACTCAGGCTGGCTTTGAACTCCCTGTGTAGACAAGCATTCCCCCTACCTTGAAGCCCTAAAATCATAAGCATGTATCTACTATGTGCAGTTTTATGCAGTGCCGAGCATCACATCTAGAAGTTGGTGCACACTAGGCAAGAATTCTACCAACCAAGTCACATCCTGACCACTCTTTTTTGTTTTTATTAACTTAAAGTTAGCATATAAAGCAGTGGGTTTCACTATGGCATATTTATACATATAGATCATTGTACTTCATTCTAATTTGTCCCCCATGCCCCATCAGCTCCCTTTTGGGTTTTGTCTGAGTTTGTTTTTTTTTTTTTTTTTTTTGAGATGAGGTCTCACACAAGCCAGGCCAGCCAAAAACTTTCTACATAGCTGAGGATGACCTTGAACCAGGGATGCTCCTCCAGCTTCAGCCTCATGCATGCTGGGATTACAAACCACGAGCACTGCAGCTGGTCCCTGTAACCTTTCATAGCACTGGGAATACTCTCATCTTCTGTTCCCTTCCCCTCCCACACCACAATCCACCCTCAAGTCCAGTCAGCTTCACTTCAAAACACACATTTGCTTTGCCGGTTGGCGGTGGGTAATGCACCCCTTTAGTCACAGCATCAGGGTGGATCTCTGAGTTCGAGGCCAGCCTGGTCTACAGAGTGAGTTCCAGGACAGTCAGGGCCTCACAGAGAAACCCTGTCTTGAAAAAAAAAAAAAAAAAAACACAAAAAGTAAGCAAACAAACGAAACCATTTGTTTTCGGCATGCCCATCCTCACCAGTGCCACTCTGGACGGAGGCCTTGAGGAAGCCACAACTTCCCATTAGAGCTCCCTGCTCCTAATTCATACTTAGCCAGATGGTACTTCTTCAAAACAAATGCCTTATGGTAGTCCATGGCCCACTCACTAGACCTGTCAAACCCTCTGGCCCTCCATGGTCTGTCCTTTGCTCACCCTGCTCAAGTCAGGCTGGCCTCTTTTCCATCCCACCAATATCCCAGGCCTCATCTTGTAGGATATTTATGAGGTCGTCCCTTGAAACCCATTAGAGATTGGCTCTACTCCCCCTTCCCCCTCCATATTGGTACCAGCCCCTCTTAATGTAGATGCTCCCATATACTTAAATATGTCTAGCTCACATTCAATGCTATGTAAAGAGTTGCTAGACTATTGTTTAGACAATAAGAAGAAGAAAAAGCCTCTATGTGTTATTAGACTCACAATTCTTTTTCTGAGATATTTTCATTCTTTTTTTTCTTTATTATTATTTTGGTTTTTCGAGACAGGGTTTCTCTGTATAGCCCTGGATGTCCTGGAACTCACTCTGTAGACCAAGCTGGCCTCGAACTCAGAAATCCGCCTGCCTCTGCCTCCCAAGTGCTGGGATCAAAGGCGTGCGCCACCACTGCCCGGCCTGAGATATTTTTAAACTGTCATCTGTTAAATCAGTTTGTATTTGTTCCTCAACCTGGGACACTTTGCCCAAGAAACCTGCCTCCTTAACATTTGGTTCTGAGGTCAAATGCTTCCTCCAGAGGGCTCTCCAGGATCATTTGGTCTTACGAGACCCCTGGACAGGGTCATATCCAACTTACTCTTACTGTCTTACGATTGACCCTGGAAGTCATCTTGTTCACTTATTTAGTTTGTTTTCTGTTCTGTCTAGCTGTAACTAGTTCTAACAGCATTGCCCTCCTCCTCTTTCTTTCCTTCCTTCCTTTTTTTTTTTTTTTTTTTTTTTGGCTTATCAAGACAGGGTTTCTCTGTATAGCCCTGGCTGTCCTGGAACTCACTCTGTAGACCAAGCTGGCCTGAAACTCAGGGATCCACCTGTCTCTGCTTCCCAAGTGCTGGGACTAAAGGCATTTGCCACCACTGTCTGACTTCCCTTACTGTTTCTTTAATGCCGGGAACCTGAAAGTTTGTCATGGTGCCCACCTTCAATCTCAGTAACCCAGAAGGTTAAAGCATAGGACGACTGCACACTCAAGGCTGGTCCAGGCTAAAGAGTAATATCCTGTCTCAAAATTCAAAGTAAGCCTCGAGTGCTAGTGCAAGGCTTTAATCCCAGCACTGGGAGTCCAGCTGTGGGTTGAGGGAGGCAGAGGCAGGGAGATCTCTGAGTTCAAGGTCAGCCTGGAGTACATAGTGAGTTCTAGGACAGCTAAGGCTATATAGAGAAATCTCTCTCTAATATGTATATATATTACCCAGGCATGGATAGTGGCATACACCTTTAATTCTAGCACTTAGGAGGAAGAAGCAATCGGATCTCTAACTTCAATGTTAGCTTAGTCTACAAATTGAGTTCCAAGACAGTCTGGGCTATGCAGAGAAACCCTGTCTCAAAAAGCCATTTGAAAGAAAGAAAGAAAGAAAGAAAGAAAGAAAGAAAGAAAGAAAGAAAGAAAAGAGAAAAATGAACATACTCAAATCATGATGAATTACAGCTGTAATACAGCATTCAGGAGCCTAGGGTAGGAACGTGTTTGTTCATCTGGTTCAAGACCATCCTGGATTACAGCATAAGCTTCCATCATCTGTGCAACTGTAGAGGGATCAGCCATGCCTTAGACTCCATCTGTCCCTTCACTATGCTTTGAAGTTCCTAGGTTAAGACAATAGGCTCAGCTTCCTGTATGACTGCCTTCTATCCTCTCTTCTGGTCTGCACTGACCTGCTGCCTCAGAAACCATGCCTACCTCCTGGAGACCCTTTCCCTCTAAAGTCTACAAATCTAGAGAATTGCCTTTGTTTTGCCACTTGCTACTTGATCACCACTAAATCCCAGCTTCCACTGCTGGGAGTGGCCCACCTTATGAAAGGGCCTGATCACTTGAAATCTGCCTCAGTACATGTCTCTACGAAAACCTGAAGAGAATCTTTAATATTTAAAACAAATAAATGGCATTGATACTACTAATAAGGAAGGCACATAGTTCAGTTGTACAGTGCTCGCCCAGGATATTCAAGGCTCTGAGCTTGATCTTCAGTACTGGGAAAGAAAGAAAGAAAGAAAGAAAGAAAGAGAGAGAGAGAGAGAGAGAGAGAGAGAGGAAGGAAGGAAGGAAGGAAGGAAGGAAGGAAGGAAGGAAGGAAGGAAGGAAAGAAGAGAGAGAGAAGAGAGAGAAAAAAACACACAGAGAGAAAGAGAGAGAGAGAGAACAGAGAGAGAGAGAGAGAGAGAGAGAGAGCCTATTTGCTGTTGACTGGGTCCAAAGAACAGATCAAATGTCTCTTTAGAGGACTTTCCCTTAACCCTCTGTAAGGAAATTAATGTTTCTCTGCTCAGTGCCCTGAATAGCACTTTCTTCCAGCTCCATTACATCACCCAGGCCTCCACACTCCCTAGGAAGAGCTATCAGCTATCTGTCCTCTCTGCCCGGCCCAGCTGGCAGGAGCTTATCAGATCCACAGTGCATTCTCAGCAGCTGGCACCTGGTCGCCCCTCCAGACAGGCTCCTGTTAGAGTTGGATCCAGTGGGAATCAGGAAGGAATGGATGGGGTCTGTTCTCATCTGTTCTCGGTGTGCTGATCTGAGGATAGCAGTTCTGCTTTCAAGTATGAACACGTTGAACCTGAGACTTCAGGATGTTCTATAATAAAAGGGGCAGGCTGTGTTAAAGGGGGAGAAAGATTACAGTACAATGGAAACTTCCTGAAGGGTAAAGGCTGCAAGCTCTGCCACCCCACCTGGGAAAACTTCCAACTCTGCTCATGTAGGGAGGGGGAAGGGCTCTTCACACTGACTGCATGCTCTCTCCCCACACCCATCAGTAAAGTCCCGTGGCATTACATCACAGAAAAGGGCCTGGTGCCATCTTCCTGTGTGGACAGACATTCTAACTGTGCTTTGTCTCTTGATGCACAATAAATGCTTTCTCTCAGTTCAGGCCATGTACTGTTTTCAGTCATGACTGTAGCTCACGCTGTGTCTTGCAGGCTGTTTTTAAGCACCTTGGACCTTTCTGGTCTTGAACTTCTTTTAATAAAATAGCTGCTTCCATTTATCCAGAGCATCTCACATACAGAGCAGTATCTGATCCACACTTTGTCTTGGTTTTTTGTTTTGGTTTTTCCAGACAGGGTCTCTCTGTGTAGCCTTGGCTGTGCTGAAACTCACTTTGTTGACCAGGCTGGCCTTGAACTCAAAGATTGGCCTGCCTCTCTACCTCCTAAGTTCTGGGATTAAAGGCATGTCCCTTCACTCCCTGCTGTCTGTTCTTTTAAGGCAACCTCCAAGATAAATATTTTCTTCCTTTAGAAAAGAAATAGATGGAGCCAGGCGGTGGTGGCGCATACCTTTAATCCCAGCACTTGGGAGGCAGAGGCAGGGGGATTTCTGAGTTCAAGGCCAACCTGGTCTACAGAGTGAGTTCCAGGACAGCCCAGGCTACACAGAGAAACCCTGTCTCGAAAAACAAAACAAAACAAAACAAAAAATAGGTGGAAAGGGAGAGATGTCTCAGTGGTTAAGAGCACTTGCTGCTCTTCCAAAGGTCCCTCAGTTTTGTTCCCAGCTCCCACATGACAGTTCACAAACATCTGTAACTCCAGCTCTTGGGGGAGCCTAATGCCCTCTCCTGACCTCCACAGGCCTGTAAACATGTGGCATTACATGCACGCACGCATGCACACACACACACAAATAAAAATAACAAAACCAATGTGGGTGGTGGTGCACGACTTTAATCCAGCACCCAAGAGACAGAGGCAGGCATCTCTCTCAATTCCAGGCCAGCCCAATCTACAAAGTCAGTTCCAGGACAGCCAGGGCTACACAAAGAAACCCTGCCTTGAAAGACAAACAAAAAAAGCAACAAATCTATTTTACAAAAAAAAAAAAAAAAAGGCTGGCTAGGCATATAGTCCAATGACTGGTAACAGAATGCTTGTGTGAGGTACTGGGTTCAGTTTCTGGTATTGAAAAAAAAAATGGATCTAGGACTGGAGAAATAGCTCAGAAGAGTTCGTGTTGATCTTGTGGAGGATGTATGTTTGTTTCCCATCATCCATTTGGTGATTCTCACTCATCCATATCTCCTGTTCAGACATCCAGCACCCTCTTCTGACTTCTGCAGGCACATGGTGCACATACATACATATACACACATACATACATACATACATACATACATACATTCAGTTAGACTGACAAAACACTCTCTTATAAAATCATAAAGACTGGTATGAGCTGGGCAGTGGTGGCACACGCCTTTAATTCCAGCACTTGGGAGGCAGAGACAGGCGGATTTCTGAGTTCGAGGCCAGCCTGGTCTACAGAGTGAGTTCTAGGACAGCCTGGGCTACACAGAGAAATCCTGTCTCGAAAAACCAAAAAAAAAAAAAAGACTGGTGTGGTGGTTCAGATCTGTTATCCAGAAGGCGCTGTGATTGGAGAATTAACATGAGTGTGAGAAACATAATGAGTTCCGGGCTAGCCTGGGCTACAGGGAAAGACCTTTTCTCAGTCACCCAGCCAACAGATCAATAAAATAAAGAGTGCCAGGGATGCAGTTCAGTTATACAACATGCACAAGGAGCTACCTAGTGGGTTCAGTCTTAACATGGAAAAAAATTAAATACATTTTCTATGTTCTAGGAACTGGTATAGACAGCTTTATGTATGTATGTATGTATGTATGTATGTATGTATGTATTTACTTATTTGACAGGGGACACGGTGTTACATTGTAGCCCAGAATAACTGGAAACTCACTGGTCCCCAGAATAGACAAGCACTCATGGCAGTCCTCCTGCCTCAACAGCCTCATGAACACTGGATTCACACATGTGAGCTGCCACATCTTGCTTAGTGTTCGTTTCTTTAAATATTAAATTAATTGTCAGATATGGTAACACACACCTTTGATCCCAGAGCTCAAGAGGCAGGCAGATCTCTGTAAGCTCCAGGTCAGCCTGGTCTACATAGTTCCAGGACAGCCAGGGCTGTTACACAGAGAGACCCAAAAGGAAAAAAGAAAGAAAGAAAAAATTAAAACAAACAAAGAAAGACAATTAAATTAAAACAAACAACAACTGCCTGGCCATAGAGTCTAAATTCTGCTATACCATGTCCTGGTAAACACAGACTCGTCTCCTCAGATTTTCCAAGGTCTCACAGGTTAGCCAGGCTGGTCCTTCTACCTAGCCCCTTTGTCCTCACTGTAGCTGTGCAGGGACTTCCCACAGATTCACTGGCAGCACATCAAACCAGGAGTTTCCTGTTGGTCGGTTTTCAAATGTCTTAAACAGCACTACTATTTGTTTGTTTACTTAATGTACTTGTTAATGCTGGGAATCAAACATAAGGCCTCTAACCTATAAGACACGTGCCTGCCACTGTACCCTGCCCCCCAGCCCAATACAATTCAAACTCTCTGGAAGTTCATCTCTGGGTAGCCCACAGGTGAAGCCTCACAGTGCAAGTAACTTAATTCTCCTGATCACTTCAACCACAATTGCTGTTTTAGCATGGCTGCCTCGGAGGCTGTTTGCTCACTGTTTGCTCTCTGGGTCTCATGTAGCCCAGGTTGGATTCAAACTCACTAATTAGCTGAGAGCAACTTTGAATTTCAGGTCCTCTTTCCTCCACTTCCCAAGTCCTGGGCCTCCCTGGCTTTGAGATGTTTCTTGTGATAATAGACCGTCAGCAAATGGGCAGCTGGAAACTTGAGACCACACACAACCAATACTGCTCCAGGCTTCATTCTCAGAGAAGAACAATTGCATAATTCTTTTGTATCCAAAGCTGTCAAATATGATGTTTTCTGAGTGAATCCATTGTGTGGTTTGCTGTTTGAAGTATACTCCCATTAGTTACTGAGACGTGCCAGGGAAAAATGAGAATTCTACACTGGAAGTTTCCACAGACAGTTCACTGTTTGTTTTCAGTACATGGCATTTCACAGTTTACTGTGTCCTGTAATAACATTTAAAATATGTATTTATTTTAGGGAACACCTATATAAAAGTCAGAGAACAACTTTAGGGAGTCAGTTCTTTCCTTCCACCATGTGGGTCCTGGGGCTCGAACTCAGAATGTCAGGTTTATGGCAAGGGCCTATAGTCACTAAGCTATCTTGCCAATCTATACTATAGTGATCCTTCTTCACCAAGTTAAACTTCACAAAATAGACAAAGATTTAACAACAAGACTGCTATTTTTAATTTTTGTTTTGTTTTGTTTTTGTTTTTCGAGACAGGGTTTCTCTGTATAGCCTTGGCTGTCCTGGAACTCACTCTGTAGACCAGGCTGGCCTCGAACTCAGAAATCCTCCTGTCTCTGCCTCCCAAGTGCTGGGATTAAAGGCATGCGCCACCACAGCCAGGCTATTTTTAAATTTTAAAAAATTATGTATGTGCACATGCATGCATGCTGTGTGTGTATGTGTGTGTGTAAACATGGACCTAGAAGTGTGTGTGTCTATAGAAACCAGAAGTTCCCCAGGAACTGGAGTTACCTGTGGTTGTAAACAGCCTAGTGCTGGTTCTGGGGACCAGTCTCCATCTGGTCTTCTGCAAGAGCAGTGCACAGCACACTCTTAACTGCTGGCCATCTCTCTAATCCTGTCTGTCTGTCTGTCTATTTGTTTTGAGACAGAGTCTCAGGTGTATCCTGGCTTGGAACTCCCTATGTAGACCAAGCTGTCCTTGAACACAGAGATCATACCTGCCTCTCCCCCCTCATTTGGGATTAAAGGCCTCTGTGACCACGTCTGGCCTGCCCTGTTTACTTTTTTGGTTGGTTGGTTGGTTAGTTGGTTGGTTGGTTGGTTGGTTGGTTAGTAGTTGGTTGGTTTTGACTTTTCAAGACAGGGTTTCTCTGAGTAGTCCTGGCTGTCCTGGAACTCACTCTGTAGACCAGGCTGGCCTGGAACTCAGAGATGCACCTGCCTCTGCCTCCTGAGTGCCGGGACTAAAGGTGATCGACACTACCACCTGACTCACTGTTTGTTGTTGTTGTTGTTTTGTTTTGTTTTAAGATAGGGTTTCCTGTAGCCCAGGCTGGACTCAAACTCACTTTGTATCTGAGCATGACCTTGCACTTTGTTTTTGTCCTTGGTGTGTGTGGTTCTCTTGAGTGTGTATGAACACGCTAACATTGGAGGCCAGTGTTAGCTGCTGGGTGTCTTCTAACGCTCTCCATATTATTTAGGGAAGATCTTTCACTGGAGAGCTCACTGATTCGCTAGTCTAGCATTCCAGCTTGTTTTGGGGATCCCCTGTTTCCGTCTTCCAAGCACTGGGAATATAGACAGAGTTGTGCCTTCCTGTCTCTTCCACGGGTGCCAGGGATCCAAACTCTAGTTTTCTCTTACATAGCAAGTACTTTACCCACTAAGTCAGTTCTCTAGATTCAGCCTTAAAGTTTTTGTTGTTTGTTTATTTTGTTTTGAAATAGCCCTGTTTGAATAGTCCTGGCTATCCTGGAACTCATTAGGTAGTACAGACCGGCCTCAAACTCACAGAGCTCTGTCTACTGAGTACCAGCATTAAAGGTGTGCACCACCATGGCTGGCTAACTTTAAATTCTCATCCTCCTGCCTCTACTTTCCAGCTGCTGGAATTACAGAGGTGTCCTACCCCCTCCCCTCCACCAGCCTATGGTTGTTTTGGGGTTTTTTGTTTATTCTGTTTTGTTTTTCTTTTTGGAACAGTGTTAATTCATTACCCTGCATGTCGATTGATGATTCAGCCAGCTAGACACTGAGGCCCAACTTCCCAACAAAGGCTCATTATTCTATACAACAGCTAAGGTAAATTGATACACTGAGCTGAGTTTACAAAGGTTGAGTAGTTTCTGGGATGCTGGCATGCTACCAGAGTATAGGATGATCAATAAATCTGAGGCCAACTACCCGTACTTTAGGCTGCATCATCTAGGCAACCCCCTTTTTCAAAGAATACCAAAAGGGATCCATTTCTATCTGCCAAAGACAATGTCATCTGATTGCTAGCAACTTGACTAGCCAGACTTTCAAATGATAGCAATATTCTAATTCCAGCAATTTCTTAGGGGTAAAGAACAACCTATACGGGCCAAAGATGGCACCATATACCTTTAATTCTAACACCCTGAAAGCACATCCAGGTTAACCCCTGTGAGTTCAAGGTCAACCTGTCTATATGAAATTGGCCTGACTTTTCAACTTATTTATTGAGATATGATCTCACTCTGTACCACAAAGTCCAGGTTGGTCTTGAACTCACAGAGTTCTGCCTGCCTCTGCCTCTAGATTAAAGGTGTGTGGCAGCAGGTCTGGAATACTGTTATCTTTGAGATAGAGTCTTACTCTATAGACCTTGCTGACCTGGAACTCACAGAGATCTGCCTGCTTCTGCCTCTCAAGTGCTGGGATTCCAGGCATTTGCCATTCAGCCTGGCCCGCTGACCTTAGCTCCATTAGGACAAGAGTTCAGACTTGCTTATAGAGTAGAATCGTCTGCAGATGTTTTGAAACATACCAAGACAATTCTGATTTAATTGGTCCGAAGTAGAGCCCAGACATAAGTGGTTTTAAAAGTTTCCCAAGAGATGGGGCACCAAGATGGCTCCATAGGGGAGGGTGCTTGCTGCCAAGCCTAAGTTTGGTCCCCAGGACCTACGTGGTGGAAGGAAAGACCTCACTCACACAAGTAGTCCTCTGTCCTCCACATGGGTGCCATGGTACTTACATACATATTCATGCACTGAATAAAATAAAATAACAGAAAGAAAGAAAGAAAGACAGAGAGAGAAAGAAAGACAGACCAAGCTATATTGATTATAAATACAATCACTGGTGAGACTGTGGACTTGGGATCTTCTACTCATTTTACTCCTCTACCTGTCCCTCATATTGAGAGCTGAACCTAGGGTCTTGCTGGGCAAGTAGTGTGCCACAGAGTACACTCTCTCTCCTCTCTGTCTCTCTGTCTCTCTGTCTCTGCGTGTGTGTGTCTCTCTATGTGTGTGTGTGTCTGTCTCTCTTTGTGTGTCTGTGTGTGTCTGTCTGTCTCTGTCTCACCTCAACCCTGGCCTGTGCTAGGATTGAACCTAGGGCCTCCTGTATGCTGTGCATGCTAATACTATCACTAACCAACCTGTACTCCAGCCTGAAGATCTTGAGTTGTTGTGTGTGTTTGGGTGCACATTCATGTATGTGTGTGTGCATGGAGAGGCCAGAAGTCAAAGTTTAATGTCTTCTGCTTCACTTTATTTTCAGACAGGTCTCTCATTGAGCCCAGAGCTCACTGATTGAGCCAGCCTGGCTGGCCGATGACCCAGTGATCCACCTCTCTCTGACCGGGGCTGCAGGCTCAGTGTCTACACTGTGCTGAGGACTGAAGCCCTGTCTGGTTGTTGTTTTGATGTGGAATCTCACACTATAGCCCACACTGGCCTCAAACTTGAAGCAGCCTCCTACCTTGGCTTTCCAAATACTGGGATTATAGGCACGAGCCACTGTACCCAGCTTAACTCAAGGGCTTCTGTTCAGATGAGGAATCTGGACCCGGCACCATTTTCTTCTCAGTTCTCTGCTCTGAACCAACCCTCCATGTACTCCATGTAGCAATTCACAGAAAGATTTGCAAGAAGCCATGAAAGCAGAACAGTATTCCTTTGTTTGTTTGTTTGTTTGTTTGTTTGTGAGACAGGGTTTCTCTGTGTAGCCCTGGCTGTCCTGGAACTCACTCTGTAGACCAGGCTGGCCTTGAACTCAGAAATCCACCTGTCTCTGCCTCCCAAGTGCTAGGATTTAAGGCATGCACCACCACTGCCCGGCTATTTTTCATGTTTTTAATTAGCATCCCACTCAAGATATCAGGTTATAGTTTGTCTTTGTCAGCTTTCTCTACTATAATTACACACACACACACACACACACACACACACACATAAATAAATGTAACTTTTGTTTTTGATTTTTTGAGACAAAGTTTCTCTGTGTAACCCAGTTCTCCTGGAATTGCTTGGTAGCCCTGGCTGACCTGGAACCCAAGGATCTCCGCCGGCCTCTGCCTCCTGAGTGCTGGGATTAAAGGCGTGCACCACCACGCCCGACCAGGTTTAACATTAAAAAAAAAAAAAAAAAAAAAAAAAAAAAAAAAAAACCAAAGCAGGTGTGTTCAAATTATCAAACGATATCAATTTGGTAGTTCCCACAACTCAATATAGGGCTGATTCAAATCATAATGAGGTCTAGGGAGACCTCTTGTGGTGGAATTTGGATATTGCTATCCTCTTCATTCCTAATGAATCCAACCCAACCCACCTAGACTCAGGCAAAATCTAAGGACTTTCTGAGAGCATCGCTACTGTCATCCAGGAAGTATAGGCCAGATACACGCTAAGAGGACAAGAGCTGTGAATAGGACTATAATGGAGAGGACCAAAGGTCCTTGTTTTCAGATGGTGAGGAGATACATTATTTTACTTATTTAGGATTTTATTTCATTTTATCTTTTTTTTAAAAAAGATTTATTTATGTATGTGAGTACACTGTCACTCTCTTCAGATACACCAGAAAAGGGTATCAGATCCCACTACAGATGGTTGTTGAGCCACACCATGTGGTTGCTGGGAATAGAACTCAGGACTTTGGAAGAGCAGTCAGTGCTCTTAACCACGGAGCCATCTCTCCAGCTCCCATCTTTTTTTTTTTTTTTTTTTTTTTTTTTTTTTGGTTTGGTTTGGTTTTCGAGACAGGGTTTCTCTGTATAGCCCTGGCTGTCCTGGAACTCACTCTGTAGACCAGGCTGGCCTGGAACTCAGAAATCCGCCTGCCTCTGCCTCCCAAGTGCTGGGATTAAAGGCGTGTGCCACCACTGCTCGGCTTCTTTTTTTTTTTTAAGATTTATTTTTTTGTATGTATGTGAGTACACTGTTGCTATCTTCAGACACACCAGAAGAGGGCATTACAGATGGGATCTCATTACAGATGGTTATGAGCCACCCTGTGGTTGCTGGGAATTGAACTTTGGACTTCTAGAAGAACAGTCAGTGCTCTTAATCACTGAGCCATCTCTCCAGCCCCTATTTAGGATTTTAGAAACGTATTTTGCTTTGCTTTGGAGACAAGATCTCACAGGCTAGCACAGGCTGTCTTAAATTTACTGTGAAGTTCAGGTTAGCCTTGAACTTTAAGCAATCCTGCCTCAGCCTCCCACAAACTGGGATTACATTTCACAACTGTGTAAACCAGTTCCAGAGGATCCAACACCCACACATAGACACACATGCATGCAAAACACTAATGCACATAGAATAAAAATAAATAAAATGTCCTAATTAATTATCATACTCTGTCCTTTTTTATTTTGTGTGCTGGGGTGCTGGGCACAGGTGCCATAGTGTGTCTGCAGTAGTCAGGGGACAGTTTGTGAGAGTCAGCTCTCTTCTCCCACCACGTGGGTTCTGGGAATCAAACTCTGGTCCTCACCCTTTACAGCAAGAACCTTTGTCCTCTTGCCCTCCTCCCTCCCCCACTCCACTCCCACGACCGCTCTTATATTGGACAGGGACTCACTTTGTAGTTCTGGTTGGCCTAAACCTTATTATGTACCAGACTGATCTCAAAGAGCATTGAGCTTATGAGACTATGAGTGTGGACCAAAGGGGATCTGAGTGTTGGGATCAGAGGGGTGGTGGTGACACACACCTCTGATTCTAACACTCAGGAGGCAGAAGCAGGCAGATCTCTGTGAGTTCTAGGACAGCCTGGTCTACAGCGTGACTTCCAAAGACAGCCAGGATTACACAGTGAAACTCAGTATTGGGGGGTGGAGGTGGGGTGGGGGATAGTTGTGCACCATCAAATCTGGACTGCTTTTCCTTTTTTAGTTACATTTTCCTCGTAGGATATATTTTGATCACGTTTTCCCCCTCCCCACCCAATTTTATGTTCTCTCTCTCTCCCTCAAAAACAAACAAACAAACAAACACTACACACAACAAAAAAAAAATCTCCAAACCAGAAATCAAGAAACAAAAGCTTCCTAAAAAAAAAAACAAAATTCCAAACAAACTGGCAAAAGACTAATAACACAAAAAAGGCCTAAACAAAGGAAAACTAAGCAAAAAGTTCACAAAAATATCATTGAGTTTGTCTTCTGTTGAGTAACTGCTTTTTGGCATGGGTCTTCCTGGAGTATGGTTGATATCTCAGTGACAGTCCACTGGGAAAACTGATTTCAAAACTGATCTGCCACAGACCACAACCTCGGCTCTTTTTATGTATTGTCTATTTGTTTGTTTATTTATTTATTTGCTTTCTTTATTTGTGTGTGTTCATGTATGCATATCATCTTCACCCCTATTTTTTACTTACATTTCCTTTTGAGACCGGGTCTCACTATGTAGTTCTGGGCTGACTTGAATGTAATTCACTTTGTAGACCAGGCTGGCCCAGAACTCATAAACATCTACCTCTGCCTCCTGAATGATGGGACTATATGAACCACCATGCCTACTATTTACATTTTTAATTGCTGTTTTCATTTTTTAGATTTGTTTTATGTGTATCTGTGCTTTGCCTGCCTGTATGTATGTATACCATGTGTGTATGGTATACATGTATGTGTGTGTGTATACCACATACATACCTGGTGCCCTCAGTGGTGTTGGCTTCCATGAACTGGAGTTATGGGTTGTTGTAAACTACCACATGATGCCGAGAATCAAATTCCTGTCCCCTGCAACAGTGCTCTTAGCCACTGATTTGCATATTTGCCCTTATTTGCAAATTTTATTTAGAGTCAGGGTCTCATTACATTCTCCAGGCCAGCCACAAACTCATTGTGAAACACAAGTGCTTCATTCCTGAGTGGCCAGGATTACAGACCAGCCAGTCTGTTTGCAGACAGGACAGGGAAGGCTGAAAGAGAAACCTGATAGGTCCTGGATGGCCTGGAGTCTCTGCATAATCTTCTGGCTTCTGCCTGAGATTATAGGTCTGCAGCATCAGGGTGAGCAATGTGTCCTTTCTAAAACAGAGTCTCACTCTGTAACTCAGGTTGACTTCTTACTCATGGCAACAGTAATCCCCCTGGCTCAGTCTCCTAACTTCAGGGACTACATACAGACTTGAGGCATAGCATTCTTCTCCCTCCCTCCCTCCCTCCCTCCCTCCCTCCCTCCCTCCCTCCCTCCTTCCCTCCCTGCACTCTTGACCCTAACTCTAACCTTAACCCTAACCTTAACCTGGGTGCTCTTCCCACAGCCCCCAAATGTGCATGCATGCTTGAGCACACACACATATATACACACACACACATACACACACACACACACACACACATGCACACACACAGGGGGACAGAGTCCAGAAACTTACACACTTGAGGCAAGTATTCCACCAGCCTTAAGTGTCTGGATATTACTCTTCTAAAAGCTAATACTAAAAGCTAATAATTCAATGCCACAAGCTATGCAAAACTTGGCCACTTTTTTATTTTCACTACAACCTCATAAAATGTTTTTAATGTTCACCTAATTATTAAGATTAAGTTTTTATTAGCTTGTGCTGCTTTCACAGATGAAAGATAGTCAGTCCTAAAAGTGCAAAGCTGCAGGCTAAGAGGATCTTGAGATCACTTTGACCAAAAGATATGTAGAGAGAGCTGGGAACATAGCTCAGAGGCAGCAAGTGCCCAGCCTACGGAGGCCCTACCTCCAGTCCCCAGCAAGGAGAAACGATGCCAGTAGCTTATATTAGGCTTCTGGGGCCTCCATGGAAAACACCTGCAGCTGGAATTTTTGTTTAATAACCTGTTATTAATCCTCTGAGGGCATTATCTACCTCTGAAGATTTTTTTTTTTAATGTACTGGGTTCCATTCCTGGGCCTTTTAGTTAACCTAGGTGCTGGGGTTCAAACTCCTCGTAAGCACTGAATCAACTGGGCCGTCTCTCCAGCCCTACGGGACAACTTTTAAGCTGGGGACTGGTGAACATCTGTTCTTCGTGAGACATTTCACCCAGGGAAGAGATGTACAAAGACCCCAAGAACAGAACGTGTGGAGAAGGATTGAGGAGGTAACGTGAGAACTCACAGAGCCATAGAAAGAGTGAGAGATTTGGCAGAGACCAAGAGGCTGAGGGAAAGATAGAGACTCCACGAAGACTTTTGGCTTTCTGTTGAAAAGGAGGAAATCTGAGGCGGGATTAGTTTGATTTAAAATTTTCATTTATGCCGAGCAGTGGTGGCACACTCCTTTAATTCCAGCACTTGGGAGGCAGAGGCAGGCAGATTTCTGAGTTCGAGGCCAGCCTGGTCTACAGAGTGAGTTCCAGGACAGCCAGGACTATATAGAGAAACCCTGTCTCAAAAAACCAAAAATAAATAAATAAATAAATAATAAAATAAAATTTTCATTTATGTGTTTGTGTGTGTATGTGTGTCCTGTGTGGAGGTATCCAGAGAGGTCAGATGAAGGCACTGGATCCCCTGAAGCTGGAGTTAAAGGCTGTGGTCAGTTACCTCCTGGGAGGGTTTAGGGAGAAAGGAGACATGGTATATCAATGCTGCTATGACTTACTTTTGATTTCTGGTGTGTGTGTGTGTGGCTTCCTTTATCTTGTTTTTGTGAGATAGGTCTCATTACATAGCCCAGACTGGTCTGGAACTCACAATCTTCCTGTCTTTGTCCCCAGGCTGGTCAAGCTGACTCTCCCTTCCTTCCTTCCTTTTCCCTTTGACAGAGCTTCTATATAGACCAGGCTGACCTTGAATTCACAGAGAAACACTGGCCTCTGCATCTAAAGGGCTGAGACATTAAGGCTGTGCACCACCATAGCCATTCCTTGTTTGTTTAAGATTTATTTATTTATTTGAGCTGGAGAGATGGCTCAGTGGTTAAGAGCACCAACTGCTCTTCCAGAGGTCCTGAGTTCAATTCCCATCATTCACACGGTGGTTCACAACCATCTGTAATTGGGATCTGATGCCCTGTTCTGGTGTGTCTGAAAACAACTACAGTGTGTGTGTGTGTGTGTGTGTGTGTGTGTGTGTATGTATATATATATATATATATATATATATATATATATATATATATATATATATATAAAATCTTTAAGGAAAGATGTATGCATGTATGTATGTATGTATGTATGTATGTATGTATTTATTTAATGTGCATTAGTGTGAGGGTGCCAGATACCTTGGCACTAGACTTACAGACAGTCCTGAGCTGCCATATGGATGCTGGGAATTGAACCTGGGTCCTTTGGAAGAGCAGTCAGTGCTCTTAACTACTGAGCCATCTCTCCAGTCCAAGATTTTTTTTTTTTTATGTGTTTGATTGTTTGCCTCTGTGTGCACCAAGCACATGCAATATCTACAGAGGCCAGAAGAGAGTGCTGGATGCCATGGAACTGGAAGTTCAGATGCTCGAAAGCTGTCACATAAGTGCTGGGAACCGAGCCTGGTTCTCTAAAAGAGCAACAAGTGTTCTTATCTGCTGAGCTAATTCTCTGCCCCTGGACTGTTCTTTTTTTTTTTTTTTTAACTTTGTTGTTGTTATTGTTTGTACACGTATTTGCAAGAGTGTGACACAGCACACACAAGGAGGAAGTCAGAGGTGAATCTATAGAAGTCACTTTTACCAAGTGGGTCCTGGGGATAAAACTTAGGCTTGGCACACACACTTTTACCCACTGAACCATCTCACCAAGCCTGACTTAATGGTTTTGGATTTGTTTATTTGTTTGTTGTTTTTTGGTTTTAGTTTTTCGAGAAAGGAGTTTCTCTGGTTGTCCTGGAATCCACTTTGTAGACCAGGCTAGCCTTGAACTCAGAGAATCACCTACCTATGCCTCCCACGTGCTGGGATTAGAGGCATGGACCACCACATCTGGCTTTGGTTTTGGATTACACACACATCACATCACATCACATCACATAACATAACATAGTATAATATAGGAAGGAAATGGTTTGAGCTGATGTCAAGGCACTGAAGGAAATGAATGATCTGAGTTACCGAGCCTGGTAGCGCAAGCCTGTAAATCAAGCCACTAGGATGTCTGAGGCCAACGCCCTCTTCAGTCTGTGCTAAAAGCAGCTGCCCAAGAAGTCCAGCTAAAGATATGTCAGGGACTAGAGAGGTGGCTCAGTCAAGAGTTCTTATCTCATCTGCAGAGGCTTTAGGATTTAGTCCATTTCCCAGCTCTCACATGGCAGCTCACAACTTCTGCATGGATGCATGCAGACTGGAGAGACTCATATAGTACAGGCAAAACATGCACACACACAAAATAAATAAATCACACACACACACACACACACACCCTTTAAACTAGATGAAGGCCATTTTACAATAATAACTTCTTTACAGATCAAATCCAATAGTTCTGCATGATTCACAAATCCAGCCGTAGTATTGCTTCACTTCTCTAACAAAGCCGTGTCTGAAGCAGAGAATTAAGAAGGGTAAAAGAGGTCAAGAATCTAGGTCAGGAAGGCTAAAGCCTACCATCCAGAAAGCTCAAAGCTACCTGCAATGCCTAGAGAGGGCTCTGAAATGGCTCCACCAGGAATCAGAAGTTCGGGGTTGCCCACTCACCCAGTCTTTCATGCAAGGACAAACCATCTGGAATTGCTTAAGGCATTCACAAAATGAATGCCGTCGTTAACAAAGAGTACAATATTAAAGCTGAGTATGTACAACACAGATGTTTTACTTAGAGAATTCTCTGTCACGCTTGACTCAGCTTCCTATATAATGCCTAGCAAGGCCAACGGTTTTGTTTTCTTTTTCTTTTTTAAGCCAGATATGATGGTTCATGCCTTTAGTTCAGCACTCAGGAGGTAAAATCAAGTGATCTCTGTGAGTTCAAAGCCAGCCTGTTCCAGTGAAACCCTTTGTTTGTTTGATTGATTGGTTTTTGTTTTTTGAGACAGGGTTTCTCTGTGTAACAGCCCTGTTTGTCCTAGAACTTGCTTTGTAAACCAGGCCTCCAACTCAGAGATCCACCTGCCCCTGCCACCTGAGTGCTGGGACTAAAGGCATGTGACACTACCACATGGCTTGAGACATGTTCTTTGCAATAAAACAAAACCAAAACCCCCAAAGCACTATACACTGGCTGTGGTGACTCACAACTTTGATCCTGCATTCAGGGGCAGAGACAGGAAGCTCCTAAGCACAAGGTCAAGTGACTAGCTATCAAGACCCTATCTATCAGGGCCTAGTCTTGGGGCTGGAGAGATGGATGGCTCACTTTCTGCTTTTCCAGAGGACCAGAGTTCAGTTCCCAGCACAAATACTGGATGTTCAAAGCCTCCTGCAAATCCAGCTCCTGGGATTTGGTGCCTTCTTCTGGGCTCCTCAGGCACATGTGCACACAGGAACACACACACACACACACACACACACACACACACACGAATAAAAATAACATGCCTTCTTTGGAAAAGTAGAGGTATAAAGGGTTGTAGATATAACTCAGTGATAGAGAACTTGCCTATTATGCCTAAGGCCCAAGACTACTTGAGGTCTACCTCAGAATAAATAAATAGATAAGATAGAGAAATAGCAAAGTTGGGTAGTGATGGTGCATGCCTTTAATCCCAGCACTTGAGAGGCAGATGCAGATAGATCTCTGTGTTCAAGACCAACCTGGTCTACAGAGTGAATTCCAGGATAGCCAGGACTATACAAAGATAAGCCCTGTCTTAAAAAAGACACAAACTCATGTTTCCAAAATATAAGGGCCTAGACTAACAATGGGAAAACAGAAGCAGAGCAGGCTACGGCTATGTAGGGGTAGCTGTTACTGGGCAGCTTGGTGTTCATTCTTGAGAGGCAAGAGAGGAAATGATACTTTGCCTGAAGGAACAGAATCAGCCAGGATCAGCAACTGTGCCTTCTGCTTTTAGACTGTTGTTTCCAAGGAGACTCAGCGAAAGAGAAGGAGGTACGTACAGCTGGGTCCAAGGGCACACAATCTTAGTTTAGACAAACTGCACACGGTTGGCTTAAAACCTTCATCATGGTCATTTAGAATAGAGACTGCATTTCCCACTACTGTCCCTAGAGTATGATGCATTAAAAGCAGGGAACTATTTGGTGAATAAATTAAATGATAATGAACCCTCTGCACACGCTTTTGAAGAAATTAGTTATGTTCTTATATTTCTTTAAAATTATTTGTGTGTATATGTATCTGACGTGTGCATGTGTGTGTGTGTGTGTGTGTGTGTTTGTGAGGTGCATATACCATAGCATGTGTATGGAGATTGGAGGACAACTTTGTGGAGTCACTTCTCGCCTTCCACCTTTATGTGGGTTCCGGGCATCAAACATGGGCTGTCAGGCTTGTGCAGCTCCACTGAGCCATCTCAATAGTCCTCATGTGTTTTTTTTTTTTTTTTTTTTTCAGTTTTGTTCTTGGTCTTTACTCTCGGAAGGCTGAAATAGCCACATTTGGCAGTTCTGCTTCATCTAAGAATTACAACCTTGTGGCTGCCTGCCATGGTAGCACATGCTAATAATCCTAGCACTGGGGAGGCTGAGGCAGGAGAATCATGAGTTTGAGGCCGGCCCAGGAGGCATGGTAGAACCTTGTCTCAAAACAAAAAACCCGTAAAACCCATTGGCGGCTAAGCCTCTTCTCTGACCACATGGAAGGTAAATATGGCTGTTACTTAGTGATGGGTTACTAATGGCTTCCTGGCTTCCTGGGTTAGCCAGTGTCAGACAGGCCTGGGCCAATCGGAGTGGGGTTGGATTTATAGCCTTGCTCAATCGCCGCAACTCCTCCTCTTAGATCAAAACTCATTCCTCCTTGAAGGATCTTTCTAAAAGATTTCAATTATGTATGTATGCATAGGCATGGACACATGTGAGTGCAGTTACCCTTGGAGCCCAGAAAAGGGCATCAGCTCTCCTAGAGTTGGAGTTGCAGGCAGTTGTGAGCTACCCTGTAATCGGTGCTGTGAATCAAACTCAGCAAGATCAGCGAGCACACCCTACTCAGCCACCTAGCCATCCTCTCTCCAGCTTGTTTTGAAGCCCTTTCCATTTTTAAAAAAGATTTCTTTATTTATGTATAAGTACACTGTAGCTGTCTTTAGACACACCAGAAGAGGGCACCAGATCCCATTACAGATGGTTGAGAGCCACCATGCGGTTGCTAGGAATTGAACTCAAGACCTCTGGAGGAACAGTCAGTGCTCTTAATCGCTGAGCCAACCTTTGAAGCACTTTTCAAAGACTGCTGATTTGGTAACAAGAAAATACTGACCAAAACCAAACCAGGCCAATGACAAGAGTGTTCTTATGTACTTATTAAATAATTCAACTTTTTCTTTTCTTTTTCCGTTTTTGACCCAGGATCTTGTTATATAACTATATCTGGCCTGGAATTCACTCTATAAACCAGGCTGACCTTAAACTTACACCCTTCTTCCTGCCCAGTCTCCCAGGTGCCGGCTCTCAGGTATGTGCTAGCACGCCCAGCTCTTCACTTCACTATTTTTTTTTTTTTTTCAAATTGCAAAGATTGGATTAACTAGGCTATTTGAAATGTTAACTGCGCCTGGTGGTGGTGGCGCACGCCTTTAATCCCAGCACTTGGGAGGCAGAGGCAAGCGGATTTCTGAGTTCGAGGCCAGCCTGGTCTACAGAGTGAGTTCCAGGACAGCCAGGGCTACACAGAGAAACCCTGTCTCGAAAAGCCAAAAAAAAAAAAAAAAAAAAAAAAAACCCACCAAAAAAAAAACCCAAACAAAACAACAACAACAACAAAAAAAATGTTAACTGCAGGGCTGGTGATATGGCTCAGCAGTTGAGAGCACTGACTGGTCTTCCAGAGGTCATGAGTTCAAATCCCAAGCAACCACATGGTGGCTGACAACCATCCGTAATGAGATCTGATGCCCTCTTGTGGAGTATCTGAAGACAGCTACAGTATACTTACATATAATAAATAAATAAAACCTTTGGGCCAGGGCCAGAGGGAGCAGGGCTGGAGCGAGAGGGAGAAGGGAAGGGGAAAAGAAAAAAAGAAAAGAGAAATGTTAACTTCAGAATTGTGTTGCCATAAACTCAAAAGAGAGGTCCCATAACCCATTTTCCTATTTATTTCTTTCCTACCTCATTTGTTGTTGTTGTTATTTCTGTGCAGGGAAGTTCTATAAGGTGTATTCCTGCACCCATGTGGAGAGGCTAGAGGAGGATATGGGGTATCCTGTTCTATTACCCTTTGCCTTAATTCCCTTGAAGCAGGACTTCTCACCGAACCCCGTGCTCGATGCTACTGGGAATTGAACTCAGGTCCTCAAGTTTGCAGAGCAAGTGAACTTAATCATAGACCCTTCTCTCCAGCTCTGCTGTTGTTTGTTTTCTTCTGAGATGGAATGTTACTATGTAGCCCAGGCTAGCCTTAGCCTTCCAAGTGCTAAGGTCAATATGCAGTATCATATTTGGCTTCCACTTGAATCTTTAAAAAATAAAACCAAAAACAGTATGCAGTCGTAGTGGTTTGAATGAGAGCGTTTCCCATAGGCTCATATATTTGAGAATGCTGCCCATAGGCTCATCCCTTTTCATGGGACTTTTTAGGAAGGATTAGGAGGCGTGGCCTAGTTGGTGGAGGTGTGTCCCTGGGGGTAGGCTTTGAGGTTCCAAAAGTCCATGCCAGACCCAGTCTTACTCTCTGCTTCCATCTTGTGGATCAGATGTGTCCTCAGCTACTGCTCCAGTGCCATGCCTGCCGTCATACTTCCCATCATGATGGTCATGGACTCGCCCTCTGAAACCGTAAGCCTCCAATTAAACACTTTCTTCTATATGTTGCCTTGGTCATGGTGTCTCTTCACAGCTGGAACAGTGACTTCATGAAACTGCACGTCATCTGAGGGCACAGGAGCCATGCTCACCTTCTTTATACTGATTTCAGTAAACACAGTGCTACTTCAATTTCTTTTCTGTGTGTGTGTGTGTACGTGTGTGTGCACACACAAGTTCATATGTGTGTGAATGGGTTTGAATTGTTATTTTTATCTGCTTGAATATTTATCTTATTACATTTTAGATTTTATTTATTTTTATTTTATGTGTGTCAGTGTTTGCTTGAATGTATACCTGTGCACCATGGGCATATCCATAGAGACCAGAACAGGGTATTGGATCTCCTGGCACTGGAATCACAGACAGTTGTGAGCCACTATATGCTGGGAATTGACTCCTGGTCCCCTAGCAGAGTATCCAGTGGTCTCAACCACTGAGCCATCTCTCCAGCCCCTCTACTTGAAATCTGAAGTAGCCGGGCAGTGGTGGCGCACGCCTTTAATCCCAGCACTTGGGAGGCAGAGGCAGGCGGATTTCTGAGTTCAAGGCCAGCCTGGTCTACAGAGTGAGTTCCAGGACAGCCAGGGCTACACAGACTGAGCAGGTATAGGCCCCAAAGGGCATTTCTTCCACACAAGGTAAGAAAGTTCCTCACTCCTTCCCGGGTGCTTTGCTCCACATATCTCCCAGTCTGTTTCCTTTACATCACCACACCCAGAAACCCCAGATCCCAGTGTGTCTTCCTTGAGACTCCTGTAGCATGGCTTTCCACATCTTAGACAATGTCCCTTTGTTGTCTTCAGCCTCATGGGATGTTGGCTGTTACAGTGACAGAGCAGCTCCTGTCTGACATAACTAGTGTCTTGGCAGAGAGGGAAAAAAAAAGAAGAAAAGGGAAAAGAGTGATAACACCGTGAGCGGTCTTTCTCAAGACCCCCGGTCTAAAGCTATCCAGATCATTTCCATCTCGGTTCTCTACGGAGCCAGGTCATGACCTCTGCCAGATCCAAGGTGAAGTCAACACAGACTCCCTCCGGCAGATTTAGGAACCCTGAGATGGCAAGGTGGCTCAGAAGAAAAAGGTGCTAGCTGCCAAGCCAGATACCTGAGTTGACCTCTGAACCCACAGTGGCAGAAGAGAATCGCATCCTGAAAGCTGCTGCCTTGTACAGGGTGCCAGTTAAAACTCTGGTCTTGATAGGATCCAGAAGAGAGAAGCACCTGGGCAGGTGTAAGGAATCATCTACAGTCCATTTACGGAGGTGGGGAATTTGCCCCAAATTCGGTATTCCATCCTATGAGCTGGTGTTCTGAACTGAATACAAAAACAGAAACGAATCAAGCACAAAAGTTCCTCACCCCGTGTCCCGAGTGTGATGTGACCTTCAGTTCTGCCGCCACACTGCAAACTCAGAGCCCAAATGCACCCTTCTTTCCTAAATTATTTTTACCAGGTCTTTAAATTTTTTATTACATTTATTAATTTTGTTTGTCTGTGCAGGAAGGTCAGAGGACAACCCTTCCCTTCCACTATGTGTGTCTCCATGATGGAACTCATGTGGTCAGCCTTGGTGCCTTTATCTGCTGAGCTACCAGCCTGGCCCCTATCAAGTATTTTTGTAGCAGCAACAAGAAAGTAACCAGTACAGTTACCTCTAAAACTTTGTGTGTGTGTGTGTGTACATGTGTGTGAAAGAGTGTATGTGTATGTGAGAGACTGTGTGCCTTTTTATATGTCTCAAAGGATTGATAGAGGAAAACTCCCAACACCTTTTCTGGCCTCTACATGCATGTACAGGCACACACGTATACACATATATGTGCACATGCACACGCACACACACTCTCACTCACTCAAATGGATAAATAACTGTTGTGTCATCTCTCCAGACCCCACCTTGTTGTGTGTGTGTATGTTGTGTGAGAGATTGTGTGTATATGAGAGTGTATGTGTAAGATTATGTGTTGTGACAGAGACAGAGTGTGTATGTGTACATGTGTGTGAGAGTGTATGTGAGAGATTGTGTGCCTGTTTATATGTTGTGTGTGTGTGTTGTGTGAGATGTGTGAGACATTGTGTGTGTATGAGAGTGTATGTGTAAGATTGTGCGTGTGTGTGACAGAGAGAGAGAAGGAGGGGAGGAGGGAGGGAGGGAAGGGGAGAGAGAAAGAGAGAGAGAAAGAGAGAGAGAGAGAGAGAATAATTTTTCTATATAGCTCATGCTGGCCTTGAACTTGCAATCTTCTTGCACCTGCCTCCTACAAGCAACTACAAGCATGTGCTCAAGGTATCTGCTAGGGAGGCAGAAGCAGGAGGATTCCTGGGACTGGCTGTCTTTTAGCCTATCCTAGAACATATAAGCCCCAGGAATGGGAGCTGTCTCAAAGGATTGATAGAGGAAAACTCCCAACACCTTTTCTGGCCTCTACATGCATGTACAGGCACACACATATATGTGCACATGCACACGCGCACACACACTCACTCACTCAAATGGATAAATAACTGTTGTGTCATCTCTCCAGACCCCACCTTGTTTTTTGAGACATGATCTCTTCATTGGCCTAGAGTTTACCAATTAGGCTGGACTGACTGGCCAGCTAGTACTAGGGCTCCTTCCGTCTCAGCCTCCCAGACGCTGGGGTTACAGGGTGATCCAGTATCCCTGGATTTTTTTTTTTTTTTTTTACTTGAGTTCCAGGGATTGAACTCAGATGCTCTCCTGAGCTGTCTCCCCAGGCCTCATTTTGGCTGTTGGAGGCAGGGTCCCACATAGGCACGTCTGACTAAATTAGCTCTTCAGGTAAAACTGGTTTTGGATTCATCATCTTCCTGCCTCATTTCCCCAGGCTTGGGAAACCTTTGTAATTCCAGATGGTTTCTAAATGTTTATTTCAGAATCACATGGCCTAAAAAAATGACTTATAGTCATGCGCCTGACCAAAAGGGTAAGAGGATGCTCTGTGGAGTGGGAGGGGCTGGGAAGAACATTTGCAAAGGACACTGGCAGTGCACCCGAGAACATTATGTTAGTACCAAGAATTATTGCTTCATTACTGGTAAACTTTATTATTTTATTTTTAAGGTTTTTTCGAGACAGGATTTCTCTGTGTAGCCCTGGCTGTCCTGGAACTTACTCTGTAGACCAGGCTGGCCTGGCCTCGAACTCAGAAATCCACCTACCTCTGCCTCCCAAGTGCCAGGATTAAAGGCGTGCGCCACCACTGCCCGGCTTGAGACAGAGTCTTATTGTGTAACTCAAACTGACCTGAAACATTGCTAGGCCTCAAACTCACCAAGTAACCCAGACTGCCCTCAAACTCGTAGCAATCCTCCTGCTTCAAACTTCCAGAGTGCCAGTGTTCTATATGTGAGGCACAGTCTCTGCTTCTGCCTTTTTCTTTTGTTTGTTTAAATTGTTTTGTTTTGTTTTTGTTTTTTTCCAAATAGTTTCTCTGTTTACCTGCTCAGGGATTCATCAAGCCTGGCGCCAATGTTGTTTGCTTTCCTTCTTTAGATTGTTTGGAAGTACTGAGGATTGAATTCAGAGCCTCTCACATGCTGGACTCGCAACCTACCACCCACCCCTCTGTGCCCTGTATTGGATTCCCAGCTCCTTATAAACATCAGGGATGGTAGAGCATACCTGTAATCCCATTTCTTGGGAAATAGAGGGAGAGGATCAGGAGTTCAAGGCCAGGCTTGGGTCAAGAAAGAGAGGGGAAGAGGGGGGGGGAGAGAAAGAGAGGAAGAGAGAGAGAGAGAAAAGAGAAAGAGAGAGAGAGAGAGAAAGGAAGAAGGAGGGAAGGGAGAACTGGGAGAGGAGAGGAGGGTGGGGCAAGAAGGGAAGGAAGGGAAGGGAAAGAAAAGAGCAAGAAAAATGTCCAGGGAAATTTCTTTTGGCTAACTTCCCAGATGAGTCAGCCAGAGAACAAGCAGGAAATGAAGGCAGAGCCAAGTAGGAATGGAGACAGTTGTTTCTCAGGAGGTCATTTGCATGGGTGTGGAGGAACCTCCAGGAGGGTAAGAGGCTCGAGCGGGAACAGTGGTTTTTACTCACGGAGTGGAGAGAGGTTGTTCGTTACTGGAGCCTAAGAGGAAGGCTTCCCAGGCATGGAGATGCCTCCAAATAAGTTTGTCCGTCTGGTACAGGACATTAGCCCAAAGGAATCCAAGAGAGAGGCCTGAGAGAATAAACACTAACCTCGCTCTCTCTGGTCTCAAGTATAGTTCCAAATGAGGTAGAGTGTGGAACAAGGTAGGGCTCAAATCGCCCTTTGTCTCCATCTATAAGGTTTCTTTCATTACAAGAAAAAAACCTAAAAGGGAGTTGGAGAGATGGCCCAGTGGTTAGAGCACTGGCTGCTCCTACAGAGGACCCAGTTCAGTTCCCAGTACCTATGATGGCTCACACACACACACACAGTCACAGCTGTCTGTAACTCCAGGTCCAGAGGATATGGTACTCTATTCTGACTCTAAGGGGACTGGGCACGTGCAGGCAAGTATTCTTATGCAGAAATGAAAATACATTTAAATTTTAAAAAGTAACACGTCAATTCTAAGTGTTAAGATTCACAGATGTTTAGCCAGACATAGTGGCACATGCCTTTAATCCCATCACTTGGGGGGAAGAGGCAGAGGCAGGCAGATTTCTGAATTTGAGGCCAGCCTGGTCTATAGAGTAAGTTCCAGGACAACCAGGGCTACACAGAGAAACCCTGTCTAAACAAACAAACAAACAAACAAACAGACAGACAAACAAAAGATTCATATATGTTTAAATATTTTTAGATTATTATGTGTTGTGTGAACTTTTTTTTAAGATTTATTAATTTTATATATATGAGTACACTGTCACTGTCTTCACACACACACACCCCAGAAGAGAGCATTGGATCCCATTATTGGTGGTTGTAAGCCACCATGTGGTTGCTGGGAATTGAACTCAGGACTTCTGGAAGGGCAGTCAGTGCTCCCTAACTGCTGAGCTATCTCTCCAGCCCATGTTTAAATATTTTTAATGGTCTTGTTTTTATTTTTGGAATAGGATCTTATGATGTGGCCAAGGATAGTCAAGTACTAATTGTGTAGCCCAGGTTGCCTTCAAACCTATAGCAATTCTTCTGCCTGAGTGTCCCAAATATTGGAATTATGGGTGTGAGACACCATTCCTGGCTTTGTTTTTTGGTCTTGAAATTCTCTTTCTTCATTAACAATTTTTTTTTGAGAGACAGCTTAGCAGTTGGGAGCACTGGTTGCTCTTCCAGAGGACCCAGGTTCAATTCCCAGCATTCACATGAAAGCTCATAACTTCTGTAACTCCAGTTCCAGGGGATCTGACATCCTCAAAGAAGCATACAGGCAGGCAAAACACCAATGCAAATTAAAAAGAAAAAAAGTTAAAGAATCATCAGAGAATAGCAAATACATTTGACATACAGGGAGGGTCCCTTTTTAAACTCAAATTGGGAAAATTCACTTGTTATAGGATAGGACAGTATTGCAATACTGTCAGCACATGCAGTAGCACACACCTGTAATTCAAGCACTCAGGGGGTGGAGGCAGGAGGAACGCTACAAATTCAAGGGTAGCCTGGGTTACAGAGCAAGTGCCAGGCCAGCCAGAGCTACAGAGTGAGACCTTGCCTCATCCCACCATTAACCAAACAAACAGTAACAAAACAAAAACAAATTTAAGTGGAGCCATCTATCTGCCATTCCGTACTCTGTTATCTTTAAATAACAACTACAGATAAATCAGAAAAACTACAGTTTGTGAAAAGACTGAGAAGATCCAAGCATGGGGCTGGAGAGACGGCTCAGCTGTTCCGAGTACTTGCTGCTTTCCTACAGGGCCTGGAATCCGAACACTCACTATGGCCTGTAACTCCAATTCTGGGAGATCCAATGCCCTCTGCTGGCCTTCCCAAGCACCAGACACAACTGTGGTGCACATAA
This sequence comes from Mastomys natalensis, assembly GCA_021653895.1. Classification (NCBI taxonomy): domain Eukaryota; kingdom Metazoa; phylum Chordata; class Mammalia; order Rodentia; family Muridae; genus Mastomys; species Mastomys natalensis. The sequence continues at coordinate 902,900 of JAJTUV010000028.1, forward strand.
CACAGGCAAACATTTATACACATAACACAAAGTAAATGAGAATCTAAGAAGTGGGAGAGAACCCCAACTAAGCCACCACTTAGAGCCTGGTGAGCTTATAAATTATCTTTAAGAGTTTCATCTGAAGTCCAGTTACCATGTTAAAAAAAAAAAATAGGAAGTTTTGGATAAGGCCAACTACTCTGTCGGATGATTTCAGGAAACACATGAGAATATATGTAAAAGTGAATTAAATCTAAACACAATTGCTGTAAAAAAGAATAATCCTGTTTTGAAAGAAACAAGCACAGTTTACGCTTCGTGAGTGTGACCCGGGGACACTGCTTCATTCCCTTGAGTGACAGGTGTTTCACTGTAGTGAGTTCACATTAACTTTATGGTCACAGAACAAGAGACAGTTATGCATCAATACATTTCTAGATTATGAGGTGGGGTATCAGGTAGCAGGGCTAGCACAAAGTGGATCTCTCTCCCACAACTGTTGTATGTTACTGTACTCTTAGCTTAGGGTTGGTGGAAGCTAAAGGCCTTCTGGATAACACAATCTGAGAACAGCAGTTTTATGTCACAGTCAAGAAGACTGTCACATCAGTTACAGGGTTAAGTGGCTACTAAAGGTCTTCAGGTGACCCAAAATAAGTCAGCCCCTTGCCTTGCAACTTCCCATCTCTCTACAATCACAGTGTGCTGTCAGCCAAGGTCGGCTGTCTGCAGGATCTTCAATACCGATGCATCTACAGAGAATACCATCCTACCATCCTTCCACAGTTGCAATCTACCCGGAGGTTCAAGCTCTCTAGTGTGTGTGTGTGTGTGTTTGTTTGTTTTTTTTGTTTGTTTGTTTTTTTTGTTTTTTGTTTTTTTTTGGTTTTTTGAGACAGGGTTTCTCTGTGGTGTGTGTTTGTTTATTTTAAGAATTATTTATTTTTAACTGCATATGTGTTTTCCCTGCATGTATGCTTATGCCTGAAGCAGGTGTGAGATCCCCTGGGACTGGAGTAAAATTATGGCTGGTTGTGGGCCACCATGTGAGTGCTATGAATCAAACCCAGGCTCTCTGGAAGAGCAGTGCTCTTAACAGCTGAACCATCTCCAGCCGGGCGGTGGTAGTGCACACCTTTAATCCCAGCACTTGGGAGGCAGAGGCAGGCGGATTTCTGAGTTCGAGGCCAGCCTGGTCTACAGAGTGAGTTCCAGGACAGCCTGGGCTACACAGAGAAACCCTGTCTCGAAAAACCAAAAAAAAAAAAAAAAAAAAAAATAGCTGAACCATCTCTCCAGCCCCATCAAACTCACTGTTATTTGAAGCTTCATTTGAACACAAATCTTTGAGAAGATCTCTCCCTTGCCAGGAACCAACCTGCTTGTTTGGTCTTAGTACTAACTAGGTGTCATTGAAAACTCATTGCTAGCCGGGTGGTGGTTAGCGCACGCCTTTAATCCAGCACTTGGGAGGCAGAAGCAGGTGGATTTCTGAGTTCGAGGCCAGCCTGGTCTACAGAGTGAGTTCCAGGACAGCCAAGGCTACATAGAGAAACCCTGTCTCTTAAAAAAGAAAAGAAAGAAAAAAAAAGCAGCAGCTCAATCTTACTGCTAGCTTCTCTTAAAAAAAAAAAAAAAAAGAAAGAAAGAAAGAAAAGAAAAAGAAAACTCATTGCTGTGGCAAACTACCTGATGGAAGTGACTTAAGGGAAGGGTTTATTTTGGCTCCTGGTTTAAGGGATACAGTCCATTCTGGTTGGAAGGCATGGCAGGGGAAGTGTGGACAGCTGGTTACATTGTATCTGTAGCCAGCTGGTTAGTAACATTGTGTCTGTAGTCATAAATGCTTAGCAAGCTCCCTCCTTTATTTCCCTTTTTAATTCTGTCTGGGAAGCTGCCACCCACATTAGGGTGGGTCTTCCCTCATGTTAATCCTCTCTGGAAACAACCTCATGGACATACCCAGAAGTGTGTCTCCTATGTGATTCCAAATTCAGACCGACAGACAGTGAAGATAAACCATCACACTTTAAAAGACCTATCAGGTCTTTCTGACACTTTCTAGCCATCCCTGGGTATTGGTCATTTTGACTCTAGCATCCTTGGTTGTTGGCTACAAGATCTTTTCAACTTGCCTAGATTTTGTCAGTTGAACCTTCCAGTTTCAACCTACTTCCTTAAGTAACCAGTCCCCAGATTCCCCCAACTTTAACTTCGATCCCTAACTGTTATAGAATGTATACATATCCCCATTCAAATGCATACATCTGATTGTATAAAGCCACTGTATTTGGAGCCAGAGCCTAAAAGAGGTAACTAAAGTTAAATGAAATCCTAGGGATGGAGTCTTAGTCTGACAGGACTGAGGCCTCTCTTCTGTGGGTGCACATGCGCAGGTCCAAGGCAACCTATGTATCACCCTCACCTTCCACCTTGAGACAGGTCCCTTGTTCATTGCTGCAGTGTATCTCAGACAAGTAGGCTCTCAACTTTCTGGTAATTCTCCTGCTTTGACTTCTTTTCTTCTTGTAAGGTGGCAATGGATGGCAGATGCCCACACTACTGTGTCCAGCTTGTACGTGGGCTCTAGGAATCCAAACTCAGGTCATCAGGCATGCCCAGCAAGTGCTATACCCACTGAGCCACCTTCCAGTTTTTTGACAGGATCTCACTGAATAGTCCTGACTGGCCTGAAATTCACTATTTAGATCCAGCTGGCCTTAAACTCGGGACTATTGTTCTGCACTGAGATTACAGGCCTCCACCATCATGCCCAAAGAGCTGAGACCCTTGTAGAAAAGGGGGAGGGGATCCCTCCAGGTCCTTCAGCTATTTTAAGCTCTTGTGTGTGCTTGTTCATTTATTTATTGAGGCAGGGTCTCACTGTGTGCCTGTGGATGGACTGGAATTTACCATGAAGACTTAGAGGAATCCTCCTTCCTCTGCCTGTGCCTCCCTCCCAGTGCTGGATTAAAGCCTGCACCGCTCTTGTTTTATCTTTTAACCCCAATTCATTATTCCCCCACCCTGGGGGGGATGCAGCTCAACAATAGAATGTAATGCTGCAGAGACATCAATTCCTGGGTCCATCCCCCACACCCTGTCAAAAGCAAACACATACTCTTCCCCTCCTTGCTCTGGATTTCTTTCCTAGGGTTGAGTCTAAACTCTGGGACAAATGGCTGAGGTGCCTATTCAACATAACTAAGTGGACCTGGCAGCCAGGTTCTCCCAGCATCCTTCTTACATGATGGCCAGGCTGGCGCAGTCCTCCCTGAACTCTGCACCTCTTCCCTATAGAATCCAGCTATTTTGGTTACCTGTCCCTTTTTGTATCTTTACACTCTTGGCTACTAAACCTGGTCCCCCTCTCTCTCCTCTCCTTCTCTCCCCACGTGGTCCAGCTCAGTCTGGTCATGTTCACTCTGGACTCTCCCAGCTGTCTCTTCCTCTCGATATGCTCTCCCTTTTATCTACAGTAAACTTTCTCCTCCACCATACTAGAGGCAGTCATGTCCTCTCTCTCTCTTCTTTTTCTTCCTTCCTTCCTTTCTCTTCTCTTTCTGTTATTTCTTTCTTCCTTCCTTTCATTCTCCTTTCATTTTCTTCCTTCCTTCCTTCCTTCCTTCCTTCCTTCCTTCCTTCCTTCCTTCCTTCCTTCCTTTCTTTCTTTTTTTTCATTTACTTCACCCACAAGCATCCAAGGGGCAGGTTTTTCTCCGGATGGTTCAGAGCTGTAACCCAGTGACATTCATCACTATCTGAAGGCATTCTGACCAGGTAAGTCTCAGCCAAAAGGTGAATTGATTTAACCCAGAGTTTGCCCTGTGCTCCCTGCTTAGCTCTTTTCACACAGTCACAAGCCTCTGCTTTCAGGACACACCACCCGATGGCCTTTCTAATGTCCTGGTTCTCATTTCTTTGAGTAAGTGGCTGAGTGTTGCCATCTCGCTGAGAGCCTCTAAGCATGCTCTTCCCTTTGTAGCTTGGTATCAGTCCCATCAAGGAAAGGAACAAAGGAACCAGTTATAGAGCCTCCTGGAAACCAAATGCCACCGTCCTTTCTCAGCCAGAGTTCTTGATTTGGGGATAACTGATAACCACCTTTTCACAGGCTGGGGACATTGGCCTCTACTTCTGCTTCTCATACCATGAACTCTTTGTCTCCTTTGAACAGATTATAAGACTCAAATCTCTGTCACCCCTTCCCCCAGCACCCCTGTTCTGCCCCCCACTCTGTCTCTTCCCTCACAATCTAGTTTCTTATTGTCTCATTGCTAACAGGTGACATCACAGTAGTTTATTGATGTTTGTTTTTCTTCTGAGACAATCTGTCTCAGACAATCTGTGATCTCCTGTCCTATCGTTAAAGTGTTGAGACCACCAAGCTGACATGATTTTTTTAAAATTCTGTTTTCCCCTGAATTATAACTTTTTCTCTTCTTTTATTTTTAAAGGTGAACTAGAGTTTTGAAAGGATGACAGAAACCCCATCTGTCTCCATTTAAGGACCAGGCCTGATTTCAAAAAGAAGGTCATAGGCATCAGCTCCAGGAACAGACCCTAAGTCACAGGAACAGACCATAAAATCCAGAAACAAGGTCATAAAACCCCCTCCCAAAGAACAGCCTGGGGATAACCACAAAAGATGGAGACATATCTTAACTCAGAATGGGCCATCTGTGCTGGGCAGCCCTAGCTCATCTATGGTTAAACGTTCACGACACAGGAAAGCAGACCACTGACCACCTGTGACCCCTAGCACCCACCAATGAAACTGTAGATTACCTAATCCTTCTAGAGAGTTAGTTTCCTTTATTCCCTATAAGAAAGCCTGTGCACCTTTGTCTGGGGTTGCCAATTTAAAGAATGGTTGACCCCCATATGCTGGTCGTTTCTGGAGAATAAATGCTCTTTGTCTTTGCATACTATCTGAGTCTGGGGACTTCCTTCAGCAATTTTCAGGTTCTTACAGTTTGAGACAAATTTTTACCACGTTAAATCTGGCTAGCCTGGAACTTGATATGTATAGACCAGACTGGCCTTGAACTTTATCCTCTATTGTCCACCTCCTGTTCCTGATCATTTCCTTCCTCTTTTCAATTAGCTATCTCCCTGTTTGTGTGTGTGTGTTTGTGTGTGTATGTGTGTGTTCCAGTGAGTTTCATTAGGGTTTGTTTACAAGAGGAGGCACCCTCCTAGTGGCTATATCACTAAAGAAAGTGTCTTCTTCCTGCTTCAACCACTGACTGGTATAAATCATAAGAATGTGCTGGGGCCCCAGGAGTCCCTTCCCCTGTCTGACTGACAGGCAGTCTTGTGCAGAGATAGTCACAGCTTCTGGGACTTCAAAAGTCCAGTAGCTGCCAGGACAACTCACTGGGTATGAGTGCTTGTCTCCTGACCCGAAGTTCAATGCCTGGGACGAGCCAATTCCTACTGTTTGTCCTCTAATTTCCACATACACACCAGAGTTCATACTTCAAGCATGGCCACCTAGTGAAACACATTATTTATGTTTCTTCTTGTTTTTGAAAAGAGTCATGTAGCTCTGGACCGTCTGGAACACATTATATAGTCCAGACTGACCTTGAACTTGGAGCAATGCTCAGAACTCTTTCTAAATACTGGAACTATAGGCATGTGCTGCCTCTTAAGGCTCAGAATAAACTGCTTCAGCTGATATTTCAGTCTTATCTACAACAGATTCCATTTTTATTTATTTATCCTTTGATAAACTCTTCCAGGGAAAACTTGAATTGCACAATTCCAGGCAGGACCATTCCCAGTGGTATATTAATGGTTTCACATATTGGAACACATTGGCTTAACTGCTCGTGTGTGCGCATGCGCGTGTGCGTGCGTGTGCGTGTGTGTGTGTGTGTGTGTGTGTGTGTGTGTGTGTGTGTAGTCTTTCCTCAGTCATTCCATCTACTCATCTTGTTTTTTGAGACAGGATTTCTTATTGGCCTGGGGCTCATCTACTAGGCTGGGGTGTCTGGGTAGCAAGTCTTGGGGTTCAATCTGTCATTTGTGCCTTCAGTGCCAAGATTATACACATGGATCATTATGTCTGGTTTTGTTTTTTGTTTTTGTTTCGAATGTGGGTTCTTTCACAACTGAGATGTGAGCTACCTACACAGCTTTGTCTTTTGTTGTTGGTTTTGAATCAGGGTTCACTATGAACCCCAGCTCAGGCAGGCCTTGGATTTGTGATGTTCCTACCTTGGCTACCTACTCCTGGGATTACAGATGTGTGCTGCTGTGCACAGCTGTGGACTTACAGGTGTGTGCCACTGTGCCCAGCTGTGGACTTACAGGTGTGTGCTGCTGTGCCCAGCTGTGAACCCAGCTGTGGACTTACAGTTGAGTGTTGCTGTGCCAGCTGTGGACTCCTTTTTCACTTCTTCCATTGCTGAGGTCAAACCAGTGCTCATGCACTTACTGAAGCTACTCATGAGCTAAAACCGCACCTAATTATGTCCTTTTTTTTTTTTTTTTTTTTTTGGTTTTTTCAAGACAGGGTTTCTCTGTGTAGCCTTGGCTGTCCTGGAACTCACTCTGTAGACCAGGCTGGCCTCAAACTCAGAAATCCGCCTGCCTCTGCCTCCCAAGTGCTGGGATTAAAGGCGTGCGCCACCACCGCCCGGCCTAATTATGTCTTTTTATTGTTAGTGTGTGCCACAGTGCATGTGTGGTGGGCAGAGGACAACTTTCAAGTCAGTTCTCTCCTTCCATCTTGGGTTCTGGGGACCAAACTCAGGATATCAGGCTTCAGGGGCAAGCATTTTACTCATCAAGCCATTTTTCTGGGACCCCTTTTATTTTTAGCATATGTGTGCAGGAGGGGGTGCGCATGTGTGCCACAGTATTTATGCAGAGGTCAGAGGATAACTTTGTAGTCCATCCTCTCTTTCCACCTTTGTGTGGATCTGAGGGATAGAACTCTGGGCATCAGGCATGCCAGCAAATACCTCTACTCAATGAGTCATCTTACTGGCCCTTGGTTATTGTTTGAGACAGAATCTCTCTATTATACAGTTCTAGCTGTCCTGGAACTTGCTATGTAGATCAGGCTGGCCTCAAACTCACAGAGATTCACCTGTCTGCCTCTCGAGTCCTGAAATTAAAGGCATGTGCCACTCTAACAGGCCACTGTTTAAGACATGTCTCTGCCTCATACTGAGATCACATACATACCACGGTGTTTCTTTCATAACATGATATTCCAATAGGAGAGCAGTATTCAGATGCTATCTGAGGATGGACACCATATCATCTGTCATAGAAGTGGAGTTCAGGTATGTGTGTGTGTGCACGTGTGTGTCTCTACGGGTGCTTGTGTGAGGGGAGGCCAGAGGTTGGCATCTGCTCTCTTCCTCTATCACTCTCCACTCTTATCCCGACTCCTGTTTGAAGCCTAAGCTCCCGCTGGGGTCGGCTAGCTGGCCAGCTTACTCTGGAAAGTACATCTCCTGAGGTTCAGATGAAGGCGTCCCACCACACCTCCTTACATTTACACGCCTGCTGGTTATCTCACTTGTTGTTTCTCTCACTTGAACAGCAAACCTTTTACTCACCCAGCCATATCCTCAGTCCAAAATCATCAGGTAGCCTAGCATGATTAAAAAATTGTCTTAAATTTATTTTGTGTGCATGAGTATTTTGTCTGCTTGTCTGTATGTACACCATGTACATGTCTGGTGTGCTGGAAGCAGAGCCCTGGATCCTCTGGAACTGAAGTAACGGATGGTTGTGAGGCACCCTGAGGATGCTGGAAACCAAAACCAGCGTTCTTAGCCACTTAACCATCTCTCCAGTCCCTTGAGCATGATTTTTAAAAACATGGTCGCCATTTTGGGTAATTTCTACTGACTGATGCAAAGCATGTGCTAGTTTTACAATATGACCTCTTCTGAATCATAATGAAGCAAAATTTCAAAATAAACCACAGCAGGGAAGTGGCGGCGTATGCTTTTGATCCCAGCACTTGGGAGGCAGAGGCAGGCAGATCTCTGAGTTTGAGGCCAGCCTGGTCTTCAGAGTGAGTCCTGGACAGCTGGGGCTACACAGAGAAACCCAGTGTATAATACAAAAGAGTAAAGTGTCTGCCCTAGTAGATTAGCTTGCACAAGTTGTCTGTCTAGATGCCAGGAGGCAACTTCCTTACTACAATCCTGTTCTCCTTTATTGTCTATGCTAGTGAGAAAGCTCAGGTTTACTCATTTATTGATTAATTACCCCATTAACTGAAAAAAATTACATGAATCACACTGGAATTATGAGCATAAAAGAAAACCAAGACCTCGTTTTATTCTTGGAAAACTTTATTACAATTTAGACCACAAAGCGATAGAAGGGAGAGTGAGGCTGTCCTTCCTTGGCTGCACGTGGCAGACCCCACAGCAGAGACATAATTTAGGCAAAAGACATCTAGTACTCTATACTGAATTTATCTCCCAGTCTGACATCATGAAAATTAGTCAAGAGGCTAGAGAGAAGATGTGCATGAAGTCACATCGGAAGGCAGAGGAAGTGCTGTACAATGCTGACTTAAGCTGGCTGTGACTGACCCTCAGAGGAGTGAGTGAGACCGGAGCAGGTGGCTCATGCTATGCGTGCAACAGTGCTGTTCCCAGCAGCCAATCACTATAGGGCTGCCACATCACTGCCAACCCAGGTCCAGGTTCAGTCTAGTCAAGCCCAAAGAAAAGAATCGAGTATTTCTTGAGGAAACATAAAAACATGACTAATTGGATCTTCTCTTATTTTATATAATTATAACTTCTATTTTTAAAGACATAAGAAAGAAATAGGCATGGCAGCATTGTCACACACCTGAAAAAAAAAAAAAAACCACTCCAATCGGAATGTCCCCATTAACAACCACAAGCCAGGAGTCTGTGTCAGCCCACAGACTGGATTTCTTCTTAATAACAAACTGTTATTTGCTTGCATTTACCCTCTGTGAACAGCACACACCCTGCCGGGTAAGAACTACACATCTCTTTCAGGTTCCTTTTCCCCTGTATTTTCCCTTAACTAAAATGCACCCAGACAATTCAAAACAGCTGTAATGGCCTTCAATAATTTTCTGTCTTTTTTTTTACTAAAAAAAAAAAAAAAAAAAAAAAATTAAAGACAGGGTTTCACTCTGTAGCCCAAGCAGGCCTCAAACCCCTGATCGTCTTGCCTCAGCCTCCCGTGTGCCGGGATCGCAGGCTCATGTCACCATGCCCTGCTCAGGTATCTTCTTTTACTATGGTTGATCCTGTTTCAGTGAAGGCTAACGCCCAGTTTGCCTCTAGTCTTTGATTTCAGATTTACAATAGCAGAATACTGCATCCTATGCAGACATCTTGATCAATGATCTACAAATCTCAGTGGTGAATACCTTCAAACAAGTTACCAATGTAAAATATGTAATATTGGTGAAAATAAATACGCCAAGAGAGGGAAGTTTCCACATTCCCATACAGACTTAAAAAAATGAGGTATTAAAACTTAACTGATTAAACCTTTTATCGCCCTGGAAATCCCAGGGAAGCCGTGGCTACCACAGCTCTCCTCAGATCTTTTCCGGTCAGGGCTCCTTTGAATGACTTGGAGTGCTTTTCTTATGCTGAAACATTGTTTAAGAAATCCTTAAGCTTTGTTGGGTAGTCCGTCATCACTCCAGTTGCTCCCAAGTCAAAGGCTCTTTTGTACTCATGCTCTTCATTTAAAACCCAAACGTATACCTGGAAGGGAGGCACAAAGAGAAGTGTTAATCAGAAAATGCTTTCCTATCTATCTACTACCATCTCAGCAGGCTTACAGTGAACCTCAGGAAGGCCGTCACTGCCCGCCCCTCAGACCTCAGTTGCCCTCACTTACATAAGAATCTAGCTAAGGATTTATCATTAACTACGAGGAGGAAGAACATACAGTCCCCATTACAGCTGGAGCATCACAGTCAGAGCTCAGAGGTATGCCCCTGTGCTGTGCCTCGTATCCCAGGCGTGAGCGCTGCTGCTGAACAACATGTCAGCACCCAGACTGACCTGAATGCCCCGGGCGGTGAGGTGGTCAAACAAAGCTTTCCGCATCAGCAAGCTGGAGGGAAAGAGAAGAGCACATTCAAGCACATCGTCATCCGTAGGACTGGAATTAACCTTTAGTTTTCTCTGTCAGTTTACAGAGTTTACTAATTGTTAGCTTAATTTAATCCCAGTGCTTCAGCAATACAAGCAAACATCGTAAGCAATAATAGCTGTTATAGATTAATTTCCTCTCTTTCTTCTTTTTCTTTTTATTTCCTTCTTTTGACAGCCTCACTACGTAGCCCTTGGTGGTCTAAACTACCTGTGTAGACCAGGATGGCACACCTGGCCTCTGGCCTGCAAGATATATCTGCTCCTCCTGGGGAAAAGGCCACCATACCACAGGTGGATGAATTTTTTTAACTTCTGGCTGGGGACCACCCAGAGCCTGCTCTCGGGCTGCCACTGGACACTCGCAAGACCATTCTTCCTGTAGTGCAGGAAGTGGAGGTGCCTCGCTTTGTCTGTGGGAGCCAGCATGAGAGTGAGAACGTGCTAGAATCCGTAGTTCCTGTTCCCAGCTTTCCAAGTTACACAGGCAGGGAACGCAGGTTAAGTCCTGGGCCTTCATAGTTCCATTATACATGCTTTTGTATGTCTACTAACTATAATACTCTACATCTATGAAAATCATTTTCCAGTTTCAAGTAAATTTACTTTTAGATTACAAATCGCTTAAACAAGATAGAAACTAGTAATACTGGAAAAGGACAATTTTTTAAAAAGACAGTCTATAACTGTGTGTAGATGACTGTGCGAGCACATGAGTGCAGGTATATGTGGTGGCCAGAAGAGGGCGTCAGATCCCTTGGAGCTGGAGTCACAGGCAGTTGAAAGCTGCCTATCATGGGTTTTGGGAACGGAACCCTGTGCTAGAGCAGTACGCACTCTGAACTGCTGAGCCATCCTACAACCCCTACAAATCAATCCTACTCCTGTCCTTACATGTACTAGAGTGGTTAAATAAGAAAATCTAGCAATCACAAACTTTAACATCAATTAAAATGTATTCTTGAAAACTAAAAATTAAACCAAGAATAAAATGCAAAAGGAATAGGTCCCTGTGACAAGCATAAAAGCTAAAACTGATTTTCTAAGACTATTTGAAAGAGATAATAAAAGGTTGTGTTTTAGAGTATTAACATATGTAAGCATTTAAGCCTCCATTGGAAAACAAAAATACAGAACACTTTGTTACTTTTAATCTAAAACAAAACCCAACATTTGTAGAAATTAAGGCACTTTCTTTAAAATAAGTATCAGGACCTGGGCTACATTTCAGTTCTTGCCAAGTTTTGGTGTAACTATTTCCAAGAAACATGCCAGTAGGCAACACCCACTTTTACACATCCCGGACTGCCACACACCTCCTCCCACCATGTTGAACTGAGGTTTGTGGAAACAGCAAGGAAGTAGAAGGGGATGGTTACTTTTTGCAACCTTGCTCCTAACTAGCTATATAATCCTGAGGAAATCATTGAAGTGAACGGATAGACGCTTAGTTTTCTCATGAAGATAGAAAGACACCAGGTGCCCACTAAGGTTCTATGACTTCAGGTAGTTTACTGGTATCCAGTTGCACAGTAGGCATGCAACTCCTGGTTACAAATGAGGCATGGACAGACTGTAGGAGGTGAAAGAGCTTGCTGCCAAGCCTGTCTAAGTTCCATCCCCTGGTGCCCTTGGGGTGGAAAGAGAGAACAATTCCGCTAAGTGGTGCTCTAATGTCCATTATGACATAGCACAAGCATTCCACTCCCCACTACACACAAAATACATTTATTAAAATATATTTTTAAAAAAGTATATTTTAAAAAGCCAGGCATGGAGGGGCTGGAGAGATGGCTCGGTGGTTCAGAGTATCAGCTTCTCTTCTATAGGACCTGGGTTCAATTCCCAGCACCGACATAGGAGCTCATAACTATCTGTAACCCCAGTTCCAGGGATATGGTACCCTCACACAGACATATATGCAAGCAAAACACCAATCTATATAAAACAAAGAAATGGGGGAGGGGCTGGGAGAAGAGGAGGGAGGGGAACTGGGAGAAGAAGAGGGACGGGGAAACAAGACGGCTTGGCATTTGAGAGTACTTGTTATTTTTGCAGAGGACTCGAGGTTGAGTCTCAGAGCTGTCTCAGACACAAGAGCTGTCTGTAACGCCAATGCTCTCTTCTGGTCTCTTTAGGCACAGAGCATGCACATGGTACACAAACGTACGTGCAGGTGTGCACACATACATATACAATTTAAAAACCTAATCTTAAAATATATAGAGAGAACCACAGTAGTAATTAAAATACTTACGTATCAGAAAGCCAGATGAGAAATTTATGACCTTTGGATATAGTGTGCGGTTCTTTTAGCCTAAGAGAAGTCAAAGACTGAAGTATGAATTAGGAACACAAGAACGTGTCAGTGTGACAGAACAAGACATATTCACACTGGAGACAGTGCTTATACACAGGGTGGGAGGCAGAGACGGAGATCTCTGTGAGTTCCAGGTCCTCATAGTGGGACTCTGTCTCAAAAAACAAAACAAAACAAAAAAACAAAATAAAATTTAAAAAGAATCTGTCAAAAGGACAAAAATAATAGAAATTTGTTTCTGCCTCCACTGGCCTTAAGCAAACTTTTACTAAAACTATTCAAAGCTAAACTAGACTAAGAAAAATTAATTTCCCATAGACCTGGTACCCTAGGCTTACCACATCTTATCCTTTGTTTTGGCATATCCTTTTCCTTCTGTCTAGTAAAAATTAATGTGAGGTAGATTTCCTAACACAACCAAAGTATGGAGGGATGGCTCTGTGGTCAAGAACACTGGCTAGTCTCAAGGGACCCAGGTTTCGTTCCTCCAACCCACATGGCAGCTCACAAGAATTTGTAATCCAGTTCCAGGGAATCTGATAACTTCTTTTGGCCTGCACAGGTACATATGTGGTCCCAGACATATATACAGGTCAAATATCCATACATAAAGAAATAAAAATTTAAAAACAGTCAGGCAGTGGTAACTCATGCTTTTAATCCAGAAGGCAGAGGCAGGCAGATTTCTGAGTTCAAGGCCAGCCTGGTCTACAGAGTGATTTCCCAGACAGCCAGGGCTACACAGAGAAACCCTGTCTTGAAAAAAAAGCCCAGAAAAACAAACAAAACAAAACTGTTCTATGGATCAGCAGCAGTGTGTCTGGCATGGTGGGGCACATCTTTGGTCCCAGCATTAGGGAGAGACAGAGGGATCTCTGTGATTTCAAAGTTAGCCTGGCCTACAGATGGAGTTCCAGGCCAGTCAGGGCTAAATAGTGAGAGCATGTCTTTAAAAAGATATTTAAAAGATATTAAAAAGTCAGATGTTTAAGGTTTTTGCTGTTGTTTTTCATTTTGATTTGGTTTTCTTTGAGATCGGGTCTTGGCCCTCCAGACTCGGTTTCTAACGTGCTGGGATTACACCCACTGTACTGGGGGCACTGACACTTTTCCTTGTAATGACGGTCTTGCCGTTTTAATGTCCCTCATGCTTTGCACACCCCTGAGTCTCACAATGTAGCAAAAGCTGGTCTTGAACTTGCAGCCTTCATCCTTCTGTGTTGGAGGATCACAGCTGTGAGCGACTCTGGCTACCACACACTTCTTGCTTCCACATTTGAAGATCTGGGCTCCGGACTTTTAGATGACCTTTCCTGTTTAGAAAGGTCAGCCTGGCATTTAGGGTCCATACTGAGTGCCTTCTCGCAGTCTATTTATTGACACTTTATTTCTTGCTTCTTTCCTAACTTCTCCTGTATCCACTCTCTCCCTCCCTCTCTGTGTCCTCACACATTAGCTAAGCTGGCTGAGCTCCAGGGGTCGTCAATGTGTCTCTGCCAGCCCTTAGGTCACCGATGCTCACTGCTGCACCCTGCCTTACAGTGGGTGCTGGGATCTGACTCAGGTGCTCACGTTTGCACAGCAGGTGCCTTACCCACAAGTCATCTCTTCAGCCCTCAGAATCTTAGAAGAAAGACTAACGCCACAGGGTGCTTCCTTTGTTTTTCAGTAACATTCACTTCCCTATAGACTGCACTGAGCTGTCTAAAGGACATGGTACTCTACACGAGGCAAGAAAAAGCTAAACACTCCAGTAATAAATGGTTAGAATCTTTTGAGTACAACAAATGAAAAACACTTCTTTGTAGACAAGTGTTTTCTGAACAGGGTGGGGTGGCACATGCCTGAAATCCCAACACTCTAGAGGCTGGGTAATAGGACTGCTGTCAGTTTAAAGTCGACTGTGACAGACTAATGAGGTGTGTGTGTGAACAAAATGGTATTTTCAGTTGTTTTGTCTAAGAAATATTCATGAAAACTTTTAACAAATACAATTGAAAATTGTTAAGATAAAAAGTCCATCACTAAGAATTCAAGCAGTGAAAGGCCTTGGAGCAGGAGCTAAGCCAATAGCGGGCCACTGAGATGGCTTGGCAAGGTGCTTGCTGCCAAATCTGATGGCCTGAGTTTGGTCCCAGGCCCCTTGTTGTGGAAAGAGAAAACCGGTTGCTGATAGTTGCCTTCTGACCTCCACAGTGGCACACTAGAGTACACTCATGTACGCACACAATAAATGAATGTAACAAACCTTGCTTGGGGGTGATGGGATGGAGGGGTGGTTCCGACAGCACAGTGCTTATAGCACAGTGCTTATGCAAACACAATGACCTGGGCCTGGTCCCCAGCAACTATGCTAAATGAACTGGGCATAGTGGTGTGGACCGTGTAACCCTACTGCTGGGAAGGTGGAGGTGGGCGGATCCCTGGAGGCATTCTAGAAAACTAACTCAGATTAATCATAGAGCCCCAGGTCCTAGTAAGAGATCCTGTTTCAAAAAAAATAAGGTGGACAGCTCCTGAGGAACAATGCCAGAGGTTAACCTCTCCCTACGCGCGCGCGCGCGCGTACACACACACACACACACACACACACACACACAACGGAAACTATCATCTAATTTTATTAAGAAGCTTTTCATATCAGAATTCTTTTTTCTGTATTTGTGTGAGAGTGAACCCAGGGCTTCATTAGGGCTAAAGAGCTCCGCCACGAAAATACAGTCCAAGTCCCACAAACATCTATTCATTTCTTTTTTCTTTTTTTTGTTTTTGTTTAGATGGTTGGTTCCTGAGACAGGGTTTTTCTCTGTAGCCCTGGCTGACCTGGAAGTTGCTCTGTAGACCAGGCTGACTTCAAACTCAGAGATCCGCCTGCCTCTGCCTTCTGAGTGTGGGATCGAAGGTGTATGCCACCACTGCCCGGCTACATCTATTCATTTCTTTAAAATACTGTTAAAGTGTATTCTTTAAAGATTTTGATATTAACCCCTCACCACCCTTTCTGATCCCTCTCCCACTCCTTTTCAACCATTTCTTCCTTCCAATGAACCCCTTTTCTTTTAAACTCAGTTTAATCAGGGTTCCTTACGTTCCCGTAATGTGGGTATGCAGTTACTGACGAGAATATGGGCAAGGTAGCAGAGGCTACACCATTTCAGAAAGCCTCTCTCTCCCCCAGAAGCTGTCAATTGCCTGTAGCTCCTTAGCTAGGGGTGCAAAAGTTTTTTTTTCCCCTTTTACATCAATTTTTTGCTTTAATCTGTTTTTCTGTAGCTATAATGAAGTATCTGAGGCTAGGTTTTTTTTTTTTTTTTTTTTAAAGGTTTACTTAGGTCACAGTTCTAGAAGCATAAAACACAACATTGCTATCTGGCTTGACTTGTTCTTTGTAAAGGGTTTGTGGCAGCAGGAAAGCAGTGGGCATTTGCAGAAGGAGGCATTTGGGATACAGGAGGAAGCAGAAGAAAACCGTGGGCAAAGCCTCCTTCCCACAGGAAGGAGCTCATCCCCTAAATCTCCCACTTAACTCCTAGAGACCGGACCACCACTCAACACAGGTGAGACCAACCCCAAGTTCAGGGGGAATAAACCACACATGATCTCAGCCAAGGTCGAGGAGGAGCTCGGACAATCCACAGCCTGCATGGGAAAGGCCTGCACTTTACCCCCAGCACCGAGGAGTCAAGCCACAGTGACAGGGACGATCACAATGACTTGAGCATTCTGTGATGGGTAACTGGTAAAAAGCAGAAGGACTTACTTCAGTATGATAGAGGGCATTGGAATTTCAAAGAACTGTTCTCGAATGGGCACAAAGGGCAGGAGTCCGGTGAAGAACAGGCCGAGGATTAGTAAACACGCTGTAGGCTGAAGAGTATAGGAATATCTGAGTTCTGGAACACAAACAAGATTGTGTGTTACTTTAAAAGCATGATAAACCCCAGAACGTATTTCCCAGGTTATATGCTGACAAGCATCCTGTGAACTATGGATATTCACTATAACAACAACTCAAGATTCTATAGCTAGTCTATAGCCCATAAGTGATGATCTACTTTGGAGCCCTAGCACTGAAGTTTCTCTGGTGCTTTGGTAACACATCTGTCTGTTGGTCACAGTATCAACAGCTAGAGACTAGGAAATACACCAAGACGGCAAAAAAGAGGATACACGGAATATCTGATTCCTGTTAAAAATGTACAGCTCTGCATCTCCAAAATCTAGAGTGTATATATGCACATCAGTACGTCATCCATCAGCTCTGTTATGGGTCAGATATACAAGATAAAGTGGGACAATGCATGACTGACCTCCCAGCATATGGGAGGCCAAAGGGATCTCAAGTTTAGGCCAGCCTGGGATACATGAGACACTTGTAAAATGAATGAATCAATGAATGAATGAATCAATCAATCAGTAAGTCAGAGAATTTCGTAGGTTAGAATAAAAATCTAACTCTTATTTATAAATAACTATAGACTCTCAGAAAGTCACAAAAATAATAGAGTGTGATATGTTCTTGGCTTAGCTTCTCTAGAAGGTGGTGTGATGAGACTGTACTAGAGGACCAAAGCCAGTTGACACCGATGGATTATTGTTAATTAGATGACGGACTTCAGTCCACTCACATCCTTGTTCCTTTGTGCCATCATTTCTAACCTGTTTCCATTTGCTGTGTGCATGTGTTTTCATTCTGTGCAATCCATGTACGGATTCCTATAACCACCACAAACAAGATACAGAGTCCTCAACTAACACTGTGCTGTCCACTAGCACTCCCTATCCCCTGCAGTCAGAGTGTCTGGACTGCCACCCATCTGCAAGTCATATCTACAGTTTTGGGAATGTTATATAAATAATACCATACAGCACATAATCCTTTTTTAAAGAAGGATTTCTTTATTTTTCTTTCTTTCTTTCTTTCTTTCTTTCTTTCTTTCTTTCTTTCTTTCTTTCTTTCTTTCTTTCTTTCTTTCTTTCTTTCTTTCTTTCTTTCTTTCTTTCTTTCTTTCTTTCTTTCTTTCTTTATTTATTTATTTATTTCTTTATTTATTTTTTGGTTTTTTCCGAGACAGGGTTTCTCTGTGTAGCCCTGGCTGCCTGGCTGTCCTGGAACTCACTCTGTAGACCAGGCTGGCCTCGAACTCAGAAATCCGCCTGCCTCTGCCTCCCAAGTGCTGGGATTAAAGGCGTGTGCCACCTCTGCCCAGCTATTTTTCTTTATTTTTATTTGTGTGTGTGTGTGTGTGTGTGTGTGTGTGTCTGTCTGTCAGGGTGGTGTGCTCACACCAGTGTTTGAAGGTTAGCCTCATGCCTGTTCTGTGGATGACGCCAGAAATCAAACTCAGGCTTCAAGCTTCATCAGTAAGCGCTTCACCAACTGAGCCAGCTCTCTGGCCTTAGCATGTAATATTTTTTTTTTTTTTTTGGTTTTTTCGAGACAGAGTTTCTCTGTATAGCCCTGGCTGTCCTGGAACTCACTCTGTAGACCAGGCTGGCCTCGAACTCAGAAATCCACCTGCCTCTGCCTCCCAAGTGCTGGGATTAAAGGCGTGCGCCACCACCGCCCGGCTTCATGTAATATTTTTAAAGTTATATTTATCTATTTATTTAATTAGGAGTGGGATACATGTGTGCTTGGCCAGAGGGCGATTTACAGAAGTCAGCAGTTCTCTCTTTCCAGAATCTGTATGCATGTGGAGACTGAACTGAGGTCATTAGTGCTTTTACTGCTGAGTCACCTTGCTACCTCATCAGCATGTGACCTTCTGAGTGCTTTGGGTGCACGTCTGTGTGTTTGAACCCATGGCTTTGAGCATTGCTAGGGAAGTGGTCCACAGTCCCACACCTCATTTTACTTTTATTTTGAGACAGAATCTTGCTAAGTTTCCCAGGCTGGCCTTGAATTTACTCTGTAGCCCAGGATTATTTTGACCTGCTGAGCTTCCTGCCTCAGCCTCCAGAGTAGCTGGGATTACAGGCCTGCACCTCAAGCCTGGTTTCTTATAGCAATTATTTGTGGAATTTTGCCGGTCTTTTAATTCTTTAACTGGCAGAGAAAACAAACCCAATCGAACCCCTAGACTATATCACAACTAACAGAAGCTGCTAGATGAGATCTGTCATCTCTGTAGGTGACTTCTGGCTGGTTCCTTCCAGTCATACATGAGCTATGACAGGAATAGATTCTGCAGACTCCTGTTATCAAAAGGACTCACACGAAAAGAGCCAGCATCCCTGGCCAGTCGCGTGCAAAGCTCACCTCTCTGTAACACTTGTCTACAATCTCAGAATTGGCGTTGCCCCACACTGTCAGATGCTCTCGCTTATATTGCTTCACCAGTTCGGAGACCTGTGTGCAAAAATTCACATTTTATGCATGTAAACCCACCTGTGTTGCTTGACGTTAAAAGTGGGTTACAATCCATCATCTGCCAAGAGGTAGTATAAAAACTGTGGGACAACTGGTAGTCAAATTGAGATTCTGTTATAAAATACAAAATTATTTACATATGCCACTCTAAAACGAGTTTCATCGAATATGACTGCTTAGTAATTTGACATAAACCAACCACAAGTGAGATGACTTAACACTAGTAGTCAATTATAGAAACACCTGGATGACATTTATCGACTACCAGGATAAGCCAACTCACTCTGAAAACAGGCCACAGGAAAGTTCCCTCTGACCTCTATGGGGCACTAGACAATGCTGAGCACAGCGTATCTAGTTCCCTCGATCCCAATCAGTTAGCCTTATTTAGTGTTTGCAGTCAGACAATGCTGATCTGCGGAATATCACCTTCCCTCCAGACCGGCAGGGTCACCCACTCTGACCTTCCTTCCTGAGGCAATGCCTGCGCACCTTCTGAATCAGCACATTGTTGTTCACTTTGATGTCGATGTTAATGGGGGTCTCAGGAAAGGCCTCAAACACTTCCCTCAGCAAGGGGATTCGGGTATCTTTTCCTTCACACTTGCATGCTGAGAAGGCAAGAGTTTTTTAAACAGTGACTTCCATTCTTAAAGCATAATTCTTATCTTTTCAGTAGCTGTAACTTATACTACACATCCATTACAGGACAATGACAAAATGAGGCAAGTATAAAGGGAAGATAAACATCATGTGAGATGCAGAACCTCGGACCTGTCATCACGTGCGCTGGACGGCTTCCTTTCTCCCTGTGCATTATTTGACAGTTACAATACAGTGTACCTAGAGATACCCTGATACTTTTATATCCATAAAATAGTTTCATGTTATGCACTTGTAATTGCATTTATTTATTTAGAGACAAAGTTTCTCTGTGTAGCCCTGGCCAAACTTGAACTCACTTACTTTGTAGGCCAGGCCCACCTCTGCTTCCCAAGTGCTGGGGCTAAAGGCATCAAGTGTGCCACCACTTGAAAACTTCAAAGTTTTTAAGATAACTAGAGTCACATGAAGACTGTAAGAAGTAACACACAGATCTATGTCCAGATTTCTTAGTGCTAGCGCCTTACAAAAGCATATACACATCACACCCAACCCAAAATACCGACGTTGACACAACACACTGATATCATTTTCTCAAGGGCTTGTTTCTTGCCTTTTGTTTTTATGCTGCTTGGGACAAACCCAGGGCCTCACACACTACAGGTGGCACTCTACCGCTGACCTGCATATTCCTCACTGATGTTTTAAATTTCCTGGTTTTGAGACGGTTATCTCATGTAACTCACTGTGGCCTTGAATTCACTTCTGAGAGAGAGTTGGCCTTAAATGACTGATCCTCCTGCCTCCACCTCATCAGAGTTAGGATTGCACATACATGTGACGTCAGTCATCCTGCCATTAATGATATTTTGAGGAGTTTTGAAGGCTACTCATTTATTTGAAATAGGGTCTCATTCTATAGTCCTGACTGTCTAGGAACTATCTACCAAATTGGCCTCAAACCCAAGAGCTCTGCCTGCTTCTGTGCTCCCTACTGCTGAGGTCAGAGATGTGTGCCACCATGACTAGCTACTTATTTTAACCATTCATTAGTTGACAATATTTTGCTATGAGGTTACCATTCAAGTTTTCAGAGACATGAGAATAATTTCCTGGCAAAACAAAGACACCAATCTAATAACATGTTATTTAAAAATTGAAGTAGAATTTTCACAGAACAGTTGTACTGGCATGAATCTGGAGTGATGGCACCTAGGCTTTGAAGGAGCCTTTTGTCAGTGACTGTTACTTGAGATTTTATGAGGCTATTCTTTTGAAGGATCCTCAGAGCCTTTGCACAACATGCCTGGCAAACCAGGAAATCTCCTTATGGGCTGAGAACCACTTAGGTAATGGGTCTTTCAAGACAACCCTTAGATCTGATAAGAACTTGGGGTATGTGGAAAATGACTTGCTAAAGGTGTCTTTTCATGTAATAATAAAAAGAGCTTCTAGGAAGTTGTCAGGGTTCAGTCCTTGAGAATCTAATCTCCCTGCTGCTGAAAATCCTAAATCCACCCTGCATTGGCTCCCCAACATTTGTTGCCCTTCACTGTAATGGGGACCAGAGAAAAGGGTCTTGTGGACACCACAGGACTGGAGGTAAGAAAGACTCCAGGTTTTGGCAGGGTCATGGGGAACTCCCCATCTCAGGAGCTGCAGTAGGTACAAATAAGAAAGACTCCTGGGACAAAGCATTAACCAAGGAAAAAACCATCTCCCTTGTAGAAAAAAGGGAGGGAAAAGAAATCTTCCCAGGGAAATAAGGGAAATGTTTAATCAAGGCCTGCAAATAGAAAGGAACAAAAAATAAAGGGAGAGAAAAGCCTCTTCCTGGTAGGAGGAGGAAGGAAAATGGCTCTTCCTGATAGAGAAGAGAAGAGCTGGGGGCTGCCGGCCAGCACAGAGAGCAACACCTGAATTCCAAAGAATGAGGGCAGGGCTCCTATGCTGTAGCATGATTACTCATTATTAATGGTCCCTTAGTGGGAGAAAAAATTTAGGGCGAGCTAAACTTCTAATACAAAACCACTTTGGCGCACGCCTTTAATCCCAGCACTTGGGAGGCAGAGGCAGGTGGATTTCTGAGTTCGAGGCCAGTCTGGTCTACAGAGTGAGTTCCAGGACAGCCCAGGCTATACAGAGAAACCCTGTCTCGAAAAAACAAACAAACAAACAAAAAAAACCAAAAAACCCCCACTCACCACTGAGTCAGGACACACTAAGCCAATGCTGTCTGAATTCCCAGAGCCACTCACTGTATGGAGGATGTTCTCTTCTTTTGTCTAATTAATGCCGAAATGAATTTAATTCATAATTCTGAACTATATCACTGAGTATACTCTTATCTGTTTATCACTACTTGGGGGTTTTGGCTCTGCTCTTGAAATTGCTTTCTGAAAACTCTTAAGTTAAATTCTATAAAATTGTAACACCCAAAACAGAAGTTGTTATGTTTATTAAATAATGTGGCTACTAAGGAGATGGCTCATAGAAATAATCTCTTATTGATAAAGCCTAAACAAGTGTTAGCGGAGTCTTTGGCTTTTGAGAATGTCAATACAGAAATACGGCCCTTGAAAGCTCAGCAGGTGCCGGGCGGTGGATCCCAGCACTTGGGAGGTAGAGGCAGGCAGATTTCTGAGTTCCGGGCCAGCCTGGTCTACAGAGTGAGTTCCAAGACAGCCAGGGCTACACAGAGAAACCCTGTCTCGAAAAACCAAAAAAAAAAAAAAAAGAAAGAAAGCTCAGTAGGCTCCTTAGAGGAATGGTTATAAAGTATGAGACATATGTAAAGTAGTTCAAGGTCCATGTATTTCAGTGCAAAAACCAGAATTATATACCATTCTAATGGTTTTATTAGACTTTAATGAATCTCTTAGTATAATTACTGGTTCTCAATATGCAAAAGAGATTGTATTGCATATTAAAACTGCTGAATTTATTCCTGATAATTCAGAATTAACCTTGCTATTCATGCAACTGCATCAAACAATTGTTGAGAGATCTAACTGCGCTCTAAATGAGATGGTTTTTTTTAAAAACAAAAGTGGGATGTGAGGACTCCCAGGACTAGACTGCATACAGCTTTGCTAAGTTTTTCTTTTTCTTTCTTCTTTTTTTTTTTTTTTTTTTTTTTGGTTTTTCGAGACAGGGTTTCTCTGTGTAGCCCTGGCTGTCCTGGAACTCACTCTGTAGACCAGGCTGGCCTTGAACTCAGAAATTTGCCTGCCTCTGCCTCCCAAGTGCTGGTGTTAAAGGCGTGTGCCACCACTGCCCAACTACTAAAGTTTTTAAATGCTAATGAAGTAGGGATAACAGCTATGAAAAGGCATTGGATTGTGGGAAAACTGCTGAGTTGAGTCAGCCTGTGTACTGCAAGGATGTTGTAACATTAGAATAGAAGCCAGCAAAGGTGTTCAGATGGGGCCTGCTGTTATGGTTATGTTTCTACATAAAACCAAACATTACGGATATCATCGACAGCTTTGTTTCCTGCTGTGCTGTCTATGGTAACTGTACAGGTAACAGGGACCAATCATACATACAGGAGATGATGCTACTAGTTCACACATCGTGAGCTGTGTGTTGCCAACAAAGAATCTGACTGGATACACTGGCAACAATGCCCAGTGCTTGTTACCATCTTCCACAGAGACAGAGACGTCATCGATTGGACTCCTCACGGCTTTGCTCAATTCTCATTCAGAACTGACATGGCAGAATAGTTCACACAGAAATCTATCCTACCCTTAATGTTAATTCAATGGCGTGGAATTGGGATGTCAAGTCCTCTATTAAAATTTAGTAATTCAGTTCAAACAAATTTGTAGAAATTAGTATGTGCTTCTTAAAGCATGGAAAGGAAGGTTAACCATTAATGATGGTAAATATACATTATCTTTTAGATTAAACCAGAGTCAACCCTTTGTAGCCTATGTACCATTCCCTTATCTGTTATGGGAAGGGCCTGTACTACGGCACCCTAATAATTACAGTATCACTTGTTAACACGGTCCTCTCTATGCCTGTGCTAATTCTAGCATTCCTTAAGCATCACTTCTGAAAGTTCATACACTCTCAGAGAAAGGCCAGCAGTCTGGTCACCAGCAGGCTGTTGAGGCCATGGCCAGATCACAGAAAGTATTAAGAACTTGTCGGATGACTGCACTGGTTACTGCGGTAGTTATGGGAATTATTGCACAACTGCCACTGTTGCTACAGCTAGACTGGTGCGTCTTAATAAAATTCAAACTGCTGATTTTATTAGAGAATGGCATAGGCATTCTATAGAACTTTGGACTCAACAAAATAAAAGTGAGATAGTTAATTAATGTAATAGCTGATTTGAGACAAGCTGGGATCCTAATGGGAGATTCAGTTGGAGATACTGAGGGAAGAAAATTTAAGTGTGATTGGACTGTTACATTTTACTGTATTACAGTTTATAAAGGTTAATGATTACCAATGGGTCACCCTAACTATTCTCAAGTGATTTATGATTTACAGTGAGAAATGAAGGAAACGTTCTTACAAGGTTACCTGATGTGACAGGAATGGGTGCTGTGGAAAGCCTTGCAGATGCTTTGGCCTTATGTAATCGTAGGCATTATTTTAGTAGATTTCTTTTCTTTTCTTTTTTTTTTTTGGTTTTTTGAGACAGGGTTTCTCTGTGTAGCCCGGGCTGTCCTGGATCTCACTCTGTAGACCAGGCTGGCCTCGAACTCAGAAATCTGCCTGCCTCTGCCTCCCAAGTGCTGGGATTAAAGGCGTGCGCCAACACCGCCAGGCTTTAGTAGATTTCTTTTCTAGTGAAATTTTGTTGAGTGGAGTATATAAAGGTGCTGGCTGCAAGCCTGACAATTATTCCCCAGGACACACATGACGGAGGCAGATGACTGAGTCCCACATACACAGACATGACCACCTACCCCTAGTCTCTACAATAAATAAATATAATAAATAAAAATAAAGTCCCTGAAACAAAGCTAAGAGATGCAACACATATCCAAGAGATCAAATAGAAAGAATTTTATTGAGTGAATAGCTGGAATCAGCCATATGAAGGTATACAACTCCTGGACTTTTTAGTCATGAACTTAAGTTCATCATTCTGTATCTACCGTCTTAAAAAATCTTGAGATGGACCATGTCAAGGCAGGCAGACCTCTGAGTTTGAGGCCAGCCTGGTCTACAGAGTGAGGTTCAGGACAGCCAGGGCTACACAGAGAAAACCTGTCTCAAAACAACAAGAACCAAACATGACCCAGGACAGCCAGGACTACACAGAGAAAGCCTGTCTCAAAACAACAAGAACCAAACATGACAACAAACTGCAATTTTGGGATGGATTTCTAGCACTTACAACTGAGTTTAAATTGATCACAGACTACATAGATCATAAGAACAAACAACAACCCCCCCCAAAAAAAAACCCTACATTCAAAAATGGAAAGCTTGGTCTAGAGAGATGGTTAGAACAATTTGATGCTTGGAGGGGTCCTTAAAGCAGACCTGGGTTTAGTTCCCAGCACCCACATGGGAGTGGCTCATACAGTCCATAGCTGTAGTTCCAGGGGATCTGATGCTGTCTTCTGGCCTCCACAAACACCAGGCATGTATACATAAAATGGGAAAACAGTCATACACATAAAATAAAAAAATAACCATTCATTAATGTGGAAAACTTAGGCTAAGTTGGTAGTGTTTGCCCAGCTGTGGGTTAGAACCCAGCACTGCCTAAACTGGTCATGGTGGTGTGTACCTGTGATCCCAGCACTTGAGACATGAGGATCAAGAAATTCAAAGTCATCTTTGGCTATAGAACAAGTTCAAGGCTAGTTTGGGCTACATGAGACCTTATCTTTGAAAGAAAGGAAAAAGAAACCTTTTCTGTTAGGGCACATGAATGCCATCTTAAGAAATACAGAAGTCAAAACACACAAAGAGAATTAGCTAGAGGGATGGAACAGGGGTCCTTCATATCTCTGGATTCAACAACATTTAATGTCAAATTCACTGGTATTCTATCTAGTAAATCTATTTTTAATTTTTAAATTTATGCGCATATGTGTAGTGTTGGCTCTCATGAAGCCAGAGTGGGAGTGTCCCACATGGTGCTGGGAACAGAAACCTGGTTCCCTGGATATGTACTTTGACTGCTGGGCACTCTCTCCATCCCCTGTATTTTATTTCTTGCCTTAAGATAATTTAAACTGATTTTGTTACTAACAACTTGAAACTTGTTACCTGTGCTGTTCAAAGCAGCAGCTACTGGCTGCAAGGGGATGCTTAAATTTAAAGTAAATAGGTTTCACATCAGCCCATTGCTGTGGAGCATGCCTGGAGCCTTAGTCCTTGGGAAGTGGTGGGATTAGTCAGCCTGGGCTGTACAAGATCCTGCCAGGGGACACAGCAGAGGCAGGTCAGAGCAGCTGTGATCCTGTAAGCATGACTGCCAGAAGAACAACAATGACAAAAGCAGAGTGACTCAGTTAAAGGAACGTGCTGAGATAATGTGCTCTCTGCTGCTAGCTGACAGTGGAGGGACTTAGATCTCACGGCCACAGCAGAAGCAAGAATGAGGAGGGGGAGCCTAGAGCTTTATGTCCAACTCCCTCACCCGGCCGCCCCGCCCTTCGACAACCTCCTCAATAGTGCTCGAAGGGCCCAGCACAGGGCATTCCTGCAGTGAGTCCCTTTGTGCTTCCTCTCCTTCAAGTGGCCTCCTGCTACCATCCCTGGGCACTCTTGGGGTTTACACCTTCCTAATTATTTTTTTTGTTCCTGTGGGGCACACTCCAAAGTAACTTTGTAATCTAAAACCAAAACCAAAACCAAAAACCAAACAAAAAACCAAAAACTCCTATTTTTTAGATTTATTCTTTATGTGTGTTTTTTGCCTGCGTGTATATATGCATATCACATGCAATATCTCGGAGGATATCTGATCTGAAACCGGAGTTACAATTTGTTGCAAGCTACCATGTAGGCCCTGGGAACTGAACTCCAGTCATCTGCAAGAACACCAAGCACTTAAAACTACTGAGCAATCTCTTTTTAACGCAGTTTCTCAGTTGTGCTAGCCATATCTCAAACTCAGCTAACACATGTGGCTGTAGGCTGTCGCATATCACAACACAGAAATCCAGACTGTTCCGGTCATGGCAGGTTCTATTTGGACAGTGATGTAAGTATGGAAAACGACCGTTCAGATGAATTGTCATGAAGCAACAGATGTCCATATCCAAGTAAGAGATACACAAGGGACACACAGGAAAAGGTCAAATGGACAAAACTTATGTTAGACAAATGATACACACAGCTGGGCATCACACATGTCCCAGCATGCAGCAGGCTGAGGAAGCCGGAGCTCTGTAGAGTCAGCCTGGGCTGGCCAGAGAAAACAAAGAGCAAAGAGCCAGCAAGATGGCTCAGGAGGGTCTAAACCCTTGGCTGGTCGGAACCTGCTGTGTAGACCAGGCTTGGGGAGCTACCTACCCCTGCCTACCCAAAACTTTCAGTAGTCTAAAATCAATTATGAATTAAATGCAATATAGACAAAAGTTTTGTTTTCATTCTTGAGCTTGGTAGGCCAACCCTTTATTTAATCCCAGCACCCAAGAGACAGAGGCAGTTGGTTTGAAGCCAGCCTGATCTACACAGTAAGATCTCTCAAAACAAACAAACAAAACAAAACAACCAAAACTTTAAAAAATTTCTTTACAGTCGTCTGATATATTTCAACAGTAGTCAGGCAACTGCTCAGCAGGAGGAGAGGACCGGCTGTGAGCACTGGCCAGGTAAGGTGGAAACAGTGTCAAGTTCTAGCTCAGTCATCTACTCGTTATATGACCTCGATCAAGTTAATCTCCTCTGACTTCAGTTTCCTTCTCTTTAAGGGAAAGCAGGGCTAGCTAGCTTCAGAGGTCTCTCCACATTCATAAGTTTAAGACTTTATGAGAAGACATAACACCGGGAAGAAAGAAAGGATTTTTTTCTTTTTTCTGAAACAGGGAACTCAGACTGGCATTTGTGGTCTTCCTGCCCTCCCCAACCCGCCACCAAGCTGGGATTAGAGAGGCCTGTAGCTCATGTTCATTGTTCGGTGCTGGGCAAGCACTCTACAGGCTGAGCAGGAGTCCTAATCCCAAAGATCTGTTTTTTTTCTTTAACATCTGTGGAGCCTTGCCAGGAATGATGTTTCACACCTTTAATCCCAGCACTCCAGAGGCAGAGGCTTGTGGAAGTCTGTGAATCTGAGATCAGCCTGGTCTATACAGTGCGTTCTATGCCACATAATGGTGATGATGATGATGATGATAAATGTGTGGGGTCTAACAGTGCTCTATGGAGGAAATGAAAAGCAAAAACATTCAGTTACTATTTTCAGCACTTAACAGACCTACTGGCTTGGTGTCACATCTCAACTCTCAGGAGGAAGAGTCAAGTAGATCTCTGTGAGCTCGAGACCAGTCTACATTACAAAGTGAGTTCCAGGATAGTTCCAGGATAGGGCTGTTACACAGAGAAAGCCTGCCTTAAAGAACCAAAACAACAAACACACGCTGAGCAGAGCTTTGGGAGGTGCTAGGCGAGGCCTCTACACTGAGCCACTCAGAAGGACACGGATCCCTCCTTTTGAGGTGAGGTCGCAGTAATCTGCCAGGCTGACCTGGAACTCCATTTTCTCGCCTAGGGAGGGCATGACCCTGAGATCTTCCTGCTGAGCCCACTGTGTTGCAGACGCAGCTACAAACTTCACATCTTAACCTTCATAAATCCAATCTAGTATTGAAAGAGGCCCAGAAAGTTTAATATAAATTACAAGAATGGAAAGAGCATTTCCTCAAACCAATGTAGAGTAAAGATACTTAAGTGAAGACAAATTAAATTTACATTTGATTAAAACATACCTTACAAATAGGTGACTTTTCATTTTTATTCTATTTTTTTTATTCTACTTTAATTAATCTGTATGCCTGTGTGTCTATGTGCACATGTGTGTGCGTGCTGGAGGCCAGAGGAGGCATCCAATCCCCTGAAGCTAGAGGTAGACTGTGAGCCAACCAATCTGAGTAATGAAAACCAAACTCAGTTCCCCGGGGAGGGGCAGCAGGAGGTCTTAAACACTAAGCTCTCTTTCCAGCCCTTCATTTTTATCTTTTGAGACAAGGGCTCACTGTGGTCCTAGCTGGCCTGGTACTCAAAGACATCTGCCAGCCTCAGAGGCTGGGATTAAAGGTGTTGATCGCCACACCTAGGAACTTTCAAGGTTTTTTCCCTGACTTTTATTTACCTTTCTTTTGCCCTCTGAGCCCACCCTGCCTTTGGTGTTTAATCTAAAGAGTATTTTAAATTTTATTTTATGCATATTCGTGTATGCCTGAGTGTGCACTACATCTGTGCAGGAGCCTTTGGAGGTCCGAAGGGGGGCTCACAGCCTCTGGAGCTGAGGTTGTGAGCAGTCATGTGGGTGCTGAGAACTGAATCCAGGTTCTCTGGAATAGCAGCAAGAGATCTTAACTGCTGAGCCATCACTCCAGCCCCAACTTATGCGATTTTTGAGAACAAGTCTGACTTTGTATTCCAGTCTGGTGGTGTACTTGTGGTGATTCACCTGCCTCAGCCTCTGGTGCTGGGATTACAGGTCTGAACCACCACACCTGGCCTTCAATGATGACGAAACAGGTGCTTTACCACTGAGCCCTATGTCCAGCCCTATACTGGCTAATTTAAACTATTTCCGAAGGAACTCACAGTATTTTAAAAATGGATATGAATAAATCCCTTGAGGCCTGTGAGATGGCTCAGAAGCCAGCAAGCCTGACGGCCATGGTTCAATACTGTGTGGTGAAAGGAGAGAATCAACTCTCACAAGTGATCTTCTGATCTCCGCTTCTCTCACACACACACACACACACACACACACACACACACACACACACACACAAAAGGAAGGAAGGAAGGAAGGAAGGAAGGAAGGAAGGAAGGAAGGAAGGAAAGAAGGAAGGAAAGAAGAGAACTGACAGGGTAACTGATGGCCTATGCATGGCAGAAATATCTTCAAATTATATAACTGACAAGGCTTAACGTTCACAGTATAAGCTACTCAGAGGCTGGGCCTGGGGGAGCACAGAGGAAATGAAACTCTTCGGTAGAGGCCAGCCTTGGCTACATGGTGAATCCCAGTTCAGTCTGGGCTGCAGAAGAGGACTGTATCTGTGGGTTGGTGAGGTGGCTCTGTGGGTAAAGGCAATTCCCACCAAGCCTGACGACCTGAGTTTGAACCCCAGAACTACAAGGTGCAAGGAGAGCAACTTCAACTGTCCTCTTAGGTCCACAAGCTCACCACGGTGCACAAGTGCGTGCACAAACAGCACAGGTGCACAAGTGTGTGCACACACACACATCCACAGATACAAACAAATGCTGGATCAGGTAAGTGCTCTCCAAGAGGCCCATTCTATTTATTTATTTCTCCTTTATTTATAATGGACAACTACTATAAGTAGTGGCAATGCTACCAAACTTTAGACTTTTGAAGTACAAACAAAACAAAACAAAACAAAAAAACAGAAAAAGAAAAGAAAGGAGAAGTACAAAGCAATCAGGCATGATGGCTTGTTTCTACAACCCTCACCACTCTGAAAGCTGAGGCAGGAGTACTGCTATGAGTTGGAGGCCAGCCTGAGATACACAGTGAATCCAAGGCCAGCTGGGATATAAACTGAGACTATCTCAAGACATGCACCCTGCTCCCCACCCCCATCTTACCAAAGTATAAAGTATCTCCAGGAAACTAAATTCATATAATTATTACAGTACTCAGGCTTCAATTAGTTGTTGAGAGAATTTAAGCACAGTGATACAGTTAAGTCTTTGGGCCAATCAGTCTTAGAATCAGTCATCCATCAAGGTTTTAGATTTGTAGGTCAGAGGTTAGGTGGACAAGGCAATACTATTAGCAAAACACTCCTGTGAGTCTCAGCATTAGTGAATACACTTTCATGTCAGTGTTTAAACCATAAAAAAGAAATGTTACCTCTCTGAAATGGGACATCCAGTTTGCAGAGGTAAGGTGGGAGCTCCTTTAAAAGATATGATTAAAAAAAAAAAAAAAAAAAAAAAAAAAAAAAAAAAAAAAAAAGGTTAGCTCTTGAAAACAAAAAGCACTTCAGTGTCCCAAATTATAACAAATATTTTTTCTTTAAAACATAGTAAGACATAGCATACACTTAAACACAGCATCCTTTAGCACGTTCAGAGGCAAACTCATGACATAATTATTTATACTCCAGGTACAAGAAATCTGTACTACTTAAATTTATATATATTTTAATGTTTGGCCTCTTCGGTTACTTATTTAAAAGATTTGTTTTTATTATTTTTAATTATATGTAGGTGTGTGCGTACATACATATGTGTGAGTATAGATTTGAAGTTAAGAGAGGTTGGATGCCCTAGAACTGGATAACGTCGGGTCTAGAAACTGAACTCAGACACTCTTGCAAGAGCAGTATATGTTCTTAACTACTGAGCCATCTCTCTGGGCCCTAAATTTGTATTATTGTTATAATTATTATTAGTAGTAGTAGTATTTTAACTATGTTTTTGAAGACAGGGTTTCTCTGTGTGGCCCTGGCTGTCCTGGAACTTGCTCTGTAGATCAGGCTGGCCTCAATCTGCCTGGGATTAAAGGTGTGCAATACCAGGCTAAGTAGAGGCACAACTTTTGAGTGCTGTAATTATAGGCATGTGCCATCACATCCACTAAATTGAAGTATTTGAAACATAATGTACATAATTTCTACCTCATATAAAACTGTAGAAAACCAACAGAGTATAGCAACAGATTATAGCATGTTACTGCTTTTCTTCATATGATTTATACGAGTTATACTGTTTAAAATTACATTTATTTAGCATGTGTGTGAGAGTACAAATGTAAATGTAACACAGTGCATCCATATGGTGCAGAGAACACAATGCAGGAGTCAGTTCTCTCCTTCCACCAAACAGATCCCAGGGATGAAACTCAAGATTGTCAGGCTTGGCCTCAAATGCCTTTGTGCACTAAGCTAGCTTGCTAGCCCACAGGAATCTCTGGGAATCAGCTTTTTCCTTCCACCTTGTTTTGAAGTGGGGTCTCCCTTGGTGTCTGCTGCCCCCTGTGCTCCAGGATGGCTGTCTCCACTTCCCATCTCGTGGTAGGAGTGCTGGGATCACAAATGCACAGTACTTCATCCATTTTTTTTCTTTCCTTTTTATCTATATGATTTATTTATCTTTGTTTTATAAGCATTGATGTTTTCCCTGCATATATGTCTGTGTGAGTGTGTTGGTTCCCCTGGAACTAGAGTTACAGATGGTTGTGAGCTGCCATGTGAGTGCTGGGAATTGAACTAGGGACCTCTGGAAGAGCAGTTGTGCTCTTAACCGCTGAGCTCTCCAGTCCCTCATCTGGCTTCTTAAACTGAGCTCTGGAGATCAAACCCAAGGTGTCAGCTTTCCTGGCAATCACTTTTATGTGCTAAGCCATCTTGCTGGTCCTTGAGCAGGTTTTAAATGATGCTTTCCTACATTACAAGGCTAAACTATATTAAACATGACTCAAATTGAGAACTTGAATTGTAATGTCATTTCATATTTGATGATGGTTAATTTTATCGAAACCTTGGGGATGTAGCACAGCTGAGAGAGAACTTGCCTGGTACACATGAGGCCCTGGGTTCTGTAAAATGGGCACGATTGTGTGTGCCTATAATGGCAGCATTTGGGAAAGTGAAAGCAGAGTTATCAGAAGTTCAAGGTTATCCTCAGTTACATAGGGTGTTTGTGGCCAGCCTGGGCTACATGAGACTCTGTCTAAAGAAAGAAGATGAAGCAGGTCCCCAAAGATGCATTTGAACTGTATCAATCCCTCACTGGATACCAAGGCACAACAACGTCTTTTCCTTTCACATTTATTTGAATCACTGTAATTCTTTAGGAACTTTGTTTTGCCTACTTTGTGTTTTCTTCCTATTTTGCTGGCATGTGTGTCTGTGCACCACTTACTTGCCTGTACCTACAGAGGGCAAAAAAGTGTGTCAAATCCCCTGGAACTAGAGTTACACACAGCTGTGGGCTCCCATATGGGTACAGGGAATGGAACTGGGGTCCTCTGGAAGAGCAGCCAGTGCTCTCAACCACAAAGCCATTTCTCTACCCCCTGTTTATTTGTCTGTTTGTTTGAGCCAGAGTGGCTTCAAGTCTTTGGCATGCTTCCTGCCACTGAAGTGCTGGTGTTATAGCTGTGAGCCACTACACCAGCTTAATCATCATTGTTTCAAGTTACTTATGACATGACATCTGGCTCTCTTCTGCCTTAAAAATATTACCCTTAAACATAATGATATTAGTTTATTTTTACTTACACAGTATTTGAGGTCAGAGACGTTTACATTGACCCCAGTTGACCTCTTCAGGTTTCCATCATGTGACACTACAACTTGCTCATCTTTTGTGATATGGCAGTCCAGTTCTAACATGTCTGTCCCAATGGTGACTGCGCTGAAGACAAAAGAAAATGGCACTTTGAAACCCGGTAAACATTTACTGTACATGTATCAGACATGAAAATTCTAATTTTAAAATCCAAAGTATCCCATGACACTGAAATAGCCCAATCACATTTATCATTCATCAATGTGGTACTGTAATCTTATAATAAAAAGTTATTAAAATGTCATGACTTATAATAAGTGAATTATGCTGTCTCCTCCGTGGGCAGCTATGGTTAATCCTGACATTTCAATATAATGGGAAAAATACTTGACCAAAATTAAGAGACCTGGGTGGCAGTTCCTGATACCTTAGTATAACTTAGGACAAGCTGACTTTCTTCTTGTGGCCTTTATTTCCACACATATCAAACAAAAGTATCAAGACTTAAGACAAAGTGGCTGCTTTAATCATCTTGATTAAACATACTTTTTTTTTTTTTTTTTTTTTTTTTTTGGTTTTTTGAGACAGGGTTTCTCTGTATAGCCCGGGCTGTCCTGGAACTCACTCTGTAGACCAGGCTGGCCTCGAACTCAGAAATCCACCTGCCTCTGCTTCCCAAGTGCTGGGATTAAAGGCGTGCGCCACCACCGCCCGGCGATTAAACATACTTTTAGGGTGGTCTTGTGGTATATTCTTGGAATCCCACTCTTGGGAGGAGGCGGCAGAGTGAGAAATAAATACAAAACAACAATGGATTTCAAAGAAAGGGAGATCTAGGAAGAGATATTGGGTTCCATGTACATGCCCTCTTCCCTTTAGTGACCATCAAACTTGAGTATATTCTACTCAAATGCACCTCTGATACAACACAGTTCAGGAGAGATTCAAGCTTTGAGTGCATGCACAATAAAGCAAAACCAAGTTCTCAAGTGAATTTTTAGGGAGAGTCTCATATTAATAAACTTATGTCTATGCATAATTGGGTGTGCATATGTGATGGTTTGTATATGCTCAGCCCAAGGAGTGGCACTATTAGAAGGTGTGGCTCTGTTGGAGTAGATGTGGCCTTGTTGGAATGGGTGTGTCACTGTGGGTGTGGGCTTTAAGACCCTCATCCTAGCTGCCTGGAGTCAGTATTCTGCTAGCAGTCTTGGGATGAAGATGTAGAACTCTCAGCTCCTCCTAGACCATGCCTGCCTGGATGCTGCTATGTTCCTGCATTGATAATGGACTGAACCTGTAAGCCAGCCCCAATTAAATGTTGTTCTTATAAGAGTTGCCTTGGTCATGGTATCTGTTCATAGCAGTAAAACTCTAAGACAACATATGATTAAAATCAGATGCATCAGTCAGACATGGTAGTACACATCTTTAATCTCAGCAATCCACTCAAGAAGCAAAGGCAGGGGGATCTCTGTAAGTTCAAGTCAGCCTGATCTGTATAGTGAGAGAGCTCCAGGACAGCAAGAGCTATATAAGAGAAACCCTGTCTCAAAAGAGACAGAGGGCAGGAGAGAGAGAGAGAGGGAGTGAGGGAGAGGGGGAGGAAGAAGGAGAGGAGGAGGGAGGGAAGCAGAAGGGAGGGAGGTGCTAGGCATGGTGACCCACATCTGTAATCTCAACACCTACGTCCTAAAAACAGGAGGATTAGGAGTTCAAGACCAGTTTCAACTAGATAGCAAGTTGAGATCAGTCTTGGTTTTATGAGACTTTCACACACACACACACACACACACACACACACACACGCACGCACGCACGCACGCACACACACACACACACACACACACATTATGAGAGTCAGTGCCCTGACCCTCATATTATTTTGACTATATGCCATATTACACTTCTAGGTATTGTTAATATAACTTGCTTCTTTCTCCTGCTCATGCATATAGGTACCTCAGTGTCCTCTGGGTATTTACCTATGTGGCCCAGTTTAATAACCTAGTTTTATTAGCTCTTAAGAATCAGGCTTTGCAGGGTGTGGTGGTACATGATTGTAACCTTAGCACTGGGAGGTGGAGGTAGGAGAATCAGCTTGGAGTTACTCTTGGACACATGTCCATTCAAGGGCAGCCTAGTCTATGAGAACCTGTCTCAACAAGGACTTAGTGCACTCTGCATTCGAGCAGTGCAGTTCTTTAGTCTTAGGTTCTATGCTCACCACAAAGGATGGCTGTCTCCTTTACCTGTCTAACATCCTGCTTGTTCTTGGGGTATGCTGCTCCAATTCTATTTTAGCGACCAACTTGTGAGAGTTGTGAGCATCAGAGCCTGAGCAAGCTGTCAGAGAATAAGAGGAGGGAAGACATCCTCCTTTGCCATCCTCCTAACCTATGGAGACAACATCTGTGAAAGCATTTTATAAGCCCCTCTGCCATCCTCACAACCTACAGACATGGTATCTGTGAAACATTTTATAAGCCACACAGAAGGATCTTTCACAGACTGTGATTTTTGTGCAGATCTTATTTTGAAATTTGTTGAGACACCATTTGTTTGTTTGTTTGTTTTTGAGATAGGGTTTCTCTGTGTAGCCTTGTCTGTCCTTGAACTTGCTCTGTAGACCACGCTGGCCTCTAACTCTCAGAGATGCACCTGCCTTTGCCTCCTGAGTGTTGGAACTAAAGGCATGCACCATCACTGGCAGCTGAGACACCATTTCTAATCCTCAGGGTAAGAGCAAAGATCACCCTCCCAGGAAACTCAGGAGTTGTGTATAGAGGCAGGCAGCACTTTAGCTGAAGCTGACTACTGACTGGGGAATGGAGCTCAGGTAGAGAGAGAGGTTTGGATACAGGGGAATTCCAATATATTTGGCTATACTCCCCTGTCTGAGATGCTATCACGCAAGTACCTGGTTCCCCAAACTCTGGCAGCAGGGCCACAAACTGAGGATCAAGTTCCTCTAGAAGTCACACCTATCATCGTCACCATATAGCTGTCTGGGAGTCACTCAGCTGCCTTCCTCTGCTTCCCCAGTGCCAGGAAGGAAGGTATGAGCTACCTCCAAGAAGAAAAATAATCTTTAAGATGTCATTGAATTGTGAAAAGCAGCAACTTAGACCAAATTCTGCTGGGATGTGGGTGTACCTCGGCCGTGGAGTGTGCGCTTAGCATGCAGGAAGCTCTGGCTTCAATCCCCAGCACAGCAGACACGCAAACCCTCCTGATTAGCTCGAGCTACATATAAAATGTTTCCAAATAGCCTCGGAGTGTGAGACCCCCTTGGTCAACACACACAGAGAGAGAGATGCCCACCCCATCTTAAAACTGGCTTAAAGTTATATTAGAAATTTTTTCTCATTAATTATAAATTGGTCATGTCTTCCTATCATTGGCCTTGCTTTGTAACCCGTTTTGGTATTCAGAGAGAGGAACTCGGGCTGATGGTAAACATCAGCTCTGAGACAAAGAACAAGGGCTCCAGTCAGTGTCTTCTGCAGCTTCCACTACTACCAGAAAGCCTTGAAAAGGCCTCTGTATGAAATATGAATCCAATATAAACAAAACCAATAACTCATCTTATTAAAAAACAACATCAGCACACGAGAGGATCCCGAGAACCCCGATTGCAGGAACCTGCTCAACAGAAACTACTGGGCACAAAGCCACACAGTCCCGTTCCTGAGCAACAGCCAGGGGAACAGTTGTCTCACTGGCTCTTTCTGCACTCGACCAATGAGCATTACACAGTCTGTCCCTTGTCACAGTTGTCCGCTTCTAGCTCTGGAAACCAAGTCTCTTTGGACTACTTTTACAATTACACAGACGCCAAACACTCTTTGTAATATTTCAAACTATCAAAAAGGCATTTTAGAGAAACAGCTATCACAAGTGAGCCGCACATATACACTGTGTCCCTCTGTGAATCCTCATCAGTTCAGTGACAGGCTGTAAAGAGAGAGGGCCTTCCTGTGTACTCACTGCTGGAAGGCCGTCATTGTGTTCTCCAGGTTTTCTCCAGCACCTGTGGAAACACGGAGGGTAAAGTTCATTTACTGGTCATGTTGAACATTCTATTTCTCCGTGTGTGTGTGTGTGTGTGTGTGTAGGTATGTGATGAGTGAGGTGGGCAGAATCCTGTTTTTCAGGTTTGTTTTTTTTTTTTAATCAACAAATATGTATTTAAGGGATTTCAGGTGACAGTTCCTTCACTGTCCATGGAGGTCACTGATATTCCTACAGAGCCCTCTTTTGGGGGAGAGGGGGGCTGGGGATACAGCTCAGTTAACAGATAGCCTAACTTGTATAAAGTCCTGATTCAAACTCCAGTCCTCTATGGTACCGTAAGCTAGGCATGGTAACCCATGTCTATAGGTCCAGGATTTGGAAGGCAAAGACAAAGCCCAGGAGTTGGAAACCAGTCTGGGCTATAGCATATAGCCTTTTAAAACAAACAAACAAACAAACAAACAAACAAAGCTAGCCCTCTTTAAATGAGTGGCTATTTAATTCAGTTGTCACTTCAACTCAAAATTCTTTCCTTCATCTGATCTTCTTTTATCTCCACCTGGATCATGGGCATACTTAAAACAACTTCAAAGTTCCCTCTTTGAGATTTTTGATGTCTAATTTTTTAAACAGTTTATTTCAGGATCCATTTTAGGATAAGTGATTTTTCAATCGCTGGCATGCTAATAAGGACTATTAGCATTGTAAGAAATTATAAAGATCTCACAGGGTCACGATGCAGGCTGAGAGGCCTCATTTCTACTCAGAGCCCGTCTACCCCAGGCATGATATTCATGCATGATATTCAGCCACAATGACCACAAGGTATTCAGATTCTGTAAATCCAAATGTCATAAATATCTTAACACTCGAAATCTTCTCCGGTCAGGTGGCCTCTCAGAGAGCAGCTCCGTAGAGCTTACAGCACACAACTCATCTGAAAGGCATAGAGAGGAGGCTGGGAAATGCTGCAGGGAGAGCCACAGAAGAACGCTGCTGGTGCAGTGGAGAGTTGAAGAGATTGAACAGAAATGCCATGCCAAATTTATACCAAACAGGTTGAAAAAAAAAAAGGTGAAAGCCACAGGAAGTTCAGGGTGTCAAAGCTGGCAAATGCCAGTTTAACATGTGAACAGCCACAAGACCCAGAAAGCCAACTATGCCAGACTTGGATTTCTATTATATTGTCCTTGGAACTCTCAGGATTTTTCCCCTTGTTTTATTTTTTATTTTTATTTTGTTTTTGGTTTTGGTTTTTTTTTCGAGACAGGGTTTCTCTGTATAGCCTTGGCTGTCCTGGAACTCACTCTGTAGACCAGGTTGGCCTCAAACTCAGAAATCCGCCTGCCTCTGCCTCCCAAGTGCTGGGATTAAAGGTGTGCGCACACACCACCCGGCTTCCCCTTGTTTTAAAAAAAACGTTCTCAATGTAGTTCAGGCTGGCTTCAAACTACTATGTAATAGAGGATATACTTAACTGATTCTCCTGTCTCTAACTTCCACGTTCTGTGATTACACCACACTCGGTAATTTTCAGGGATTGTATTTGCAAGCACACATATATGTGTGTGCATCTTTGTGTGTCCATAAGTGAGACTGCATGCCTCGGCATAGGGTTGTCTGTTGTTCCTCACTGCTTACGGTAGGCTAGCTGGTCCTCGAGTGCCCATCTCTGCCTCTCATCTCCTCCAGGG
The DNA here is from genome assembly GCA_021653895.1 of Mastomys natalensis. Classification (NCBI taxonomy): domain Eukaryota; kingdom Metazoa; phylum Chordata; class Mammalia; order Rodentia; family Muridae; genus Mastomys; species Mastomys natalensis. Next base: position 941,450 of record JAJTUV010000028.1, read on the forward strand.
AGCTCTGGAATCACAGGCACACTCTACATCCACACATCTGGCTTTTCTATGCTTCTGGGGATTCAGACTCACATTCTTACCCTTGCCCAGCAAGCACTTTTACCCTCAGAGCCATCTCTCCAGTCCCAATTTTTAGGTTTGGAGGACAGTTTTTATGGCTGTTTTGTTTTATTTATTTTGAGATAGGGTTTTAGTCAGGCATGGTAGTGCACAGCTTTAAACCCAGCACTCAGGAGGGAAGAGGCAAGTGGATCTCTGTGAATCAGAGGCCAGTTTAGTCTACAAAGAGAGTTCTAGAATAACCAGGGCTACACAGAGAAACTGTCTCTCAACAACAGGAAAAAGAGGAAATAGAAATTTACTCTAGAGCCCAGGCTAGCCTGAAACTCACAAAGTAGCCTAGGCTAGCGCTCAAATTCTTAGTAATCCACCTGTCTTAGCATGCATGAGCTACCATATCCAGCATGAATAAGAAAATTCATAGGTGCCGGGCAGTGGTGGCGCAGGCCTTTAATCCCAGCACTTGGGAGGCAGAGGCAGGTGGATTTCTGGGTTTGAGGCCAGCCTGGTCTACCGAGTGAGTTCCAGGACAGCCAGGGCTATACAGAGAAACCCTGTCTCAAAAAAAAAAAAAACCAAAAAACCAAAAAAACCCAAAAAAATCAAAACACACACACACACACACACACACACACACACACACAGAGAGAGAGAGAGAGAGAGAGAGAGAGAGAGAGAGAGAGAGAGAAGAAAATCCATAGGTGATATGGACTTTTAAAAATGGTGGTTACAGGACTAGAGAGATGGCTAAGTGGTTAAGAGTGCTGGCTGCTTTTCCAGGGGTCCTGAGTTCAATTCCCAGCAGACAGATGGTGGCTCATAACCATCTACAATGGGGTCTGATGCCCTCTTCTGGCATGCAGGTGTACATGCAGATAGAGCATCCATGTACATAAAATAAATCTTTAATACATGACTTTGACTCATGCTATGGCAGTAGACACTTTAACCACTGGTGCTTTTTAAGTCGGGAGAGAGATAGTAGAGATTCAACCCAAATATGCAAGGCATGCACAGCAGTTCTGAGCTGCATACCCAGACATATTCACCAATGCTGGTGAAGACATACCACAGTGAAAACAGTGTCTTATGAACACAGTTTTGACCTTGCAGACTGATGTAAGAGTATAAGGGACACTCAGAAGTCCCAGACCACACTTTGAAGATGCCAGAAGAGTCAAGATTACTTTTGGGGACAAAGGGTGACAAACTGGGAAGGGAAACAAGGGCATTTTTGATAAGAACTCTATGTAGCCCAGGTTGGACTCAAACTCTAAATACTCCTGTCTCCTGGGTGAAGAGTTAAAGATACACCAACACTACTCAGCTAACAGGGGTTTATGAAGTTCTAGAAATGTTCTAGCAATTTTTCTTATTACATTTAGGAACAGGCATGGTAGCACACTCCTGTAATCCCAGTGTTCAGGAGGCAGAAATATAGTGTTTGAGTACACCCTGGTCTACATAGTGAGGTCCAGGATAGCCAGGACTTCATGGAGAGACCCTGCTTCAAAAACCAAACCAACAACCAACCAAACAAAAAACCAAACTTTTTACTACATCATTGTGTGTGTGTGTGTGTGTGTACCTGTATGGACCTGCATGCAGTGTACAGTTTTCCCTTCAACCATGTATGTTCCAGAATTAAGTCCAGGTGGTCAGAACTGGGAACTGGTGCCTTTACTGCTGAGCCATTGTGCCAGCCATCTAGAAATGTTCTGTATCTTGTGTATCAGCATATAGAGGGAGGGGTAAGAGTGCTTCCATTAGAGAGAAACTGTTGAGTTTGGAGAATATATTAAGAGCAATAAACCAGTCACAAAAAGATAAGCACAAATTCCACACAATCTTCCTTATACATAAAAAGGCCAATTGCCAAGTGTAGTAGCATATGCTTTAAATCCCAGAAATCATCCTGCCTCTGCCTCCTGAGTCCTGGGATTAGAGCTGTGCACACCACAGTATATTGGTTTTCTGTTGTTGTTGTTGTTGTTTGTAGGAGGAGCTAAGGTGGGAGGAGTTAGGAAAGGAAAAGGAAGAGGAGAAGTTAGGAGAGGAAGAGATAAAAGGAAGAGGAGGAGTGAGAGAGAGAGAGAAAGAGAGAAAGAGAGAGAGCAGAGATGTAGGAGCGATGGAGACGGATGTTCACGTGTCTGTAGCAGTCAAAGGTAGTTGGTATACCTAGGTTGGGTACTGGGTTACACTTCTGATTGTATGGGTATCTTGTTACTGATCATTGCCAAATATATAAGCTTTGATTACTCTATAAGAATTAGAGTCTCATTTTCTTACTGGGCCCACATGGATGGCAAAATGATCTGGGCAATGCCCTGCCTTGCGGAGACAGCATGGAAGATTGGCAGAGCCATCTCTCATGCTAGCATCTAGTGGGTGGCAGGGCTGGTGTTTCTGGTGGCCAGTTCTAGCTGCAGCGTGCACTCAGCCTCAGGCCGAGAAACATGGCGGCTGGGCTAGGCAGAGCTGCTGCAGCTTAAATAGTTGGCCTGAGCCAGAGGCTGCTTTAAATAATTACTACAACAGTTGTTGTTGTTTGAGATAGGGTCTCACTATGTAGCCCTGGCTGGCCTGGAACTCACTGTGTAGACCAGGGTAGATATAAACTTACAGAGACCCCTCCTCTGACTCCTGAGTGCTGGGATTAAAGGTGTGTACCACCAAACCCAGGTTGTCCATCTATTTCACTGGGTCTCAATCTACTATGTAACCAAAGATGACCTATGGCTCCCAGGCCTCTTGGTTTCACCTCTTGAGTGCTGGGACCACAGGCATATGCCACTACAAGTGGCCTTATAATTTTTGCTTTTATTTATTCACTTAATTTTTTTCCAGACAGGGTGAAAGGACAACATAAGCCCATCTGTCTCCATTTAAGGACCAGGCCTGATTTCAAAAAGAAGGTCATAGGCATCAGCTCCAGGAACAGACCATGAAATCTAGAAACAATCCATAAACCCCCTTCCCAAAGAACAGCCTGGGGACAACCACAAAAGATGGAGACATATCTTAACTCAGAATGGGCCATCTGTGCTGGGCAGCCCTAGCTCATCCTATGGTTAAACGTTCACGACACAGGAAAGCAGACCACTGACCACCTGTGACCCCTAGCACCCACCAATGAAATTGTAGATTACCTAATCCTTCTAGAGTGTTCCTCTTGTTCCCTATAAAAAGGCTTGTGCACCTGGGGTTGCCAGTTTAAAGAATGGTTGACCCTTGCATGCTGATTGTTTCTGCAGAATAAATGCTCTTTGTCTTTGCATACTATCTGAGCCTGGGGACTTCCTTCAGTGATTTTCAGACCCTTACAAGGGTGGCTCTACATAGCCCTGGGTGTCCTAGAACTCACTATGTAGACTAAGCTGGCCTTGGATTTATAGAAATCTGCCTGCCTTTATCTCCTGAGTACTGGGATCAAAAATATTCACCACCATGCCTGGCTATAATTTGCTTTTTTAAATGTAAAAATGGTGGGCAATTTCCTTAATGGACATATGCCATTTAAAAATGTCTGATGATAGCCTTCTTTATATAACTACTTTATTACATCCACATTTAGCTTGTTTCCATTTTTAGATATTTCAGATAACAGAGTGCTGAGTGCTAATATATCTATAGCTATATATCAATCACACACACACAGGTCTCTGGTATCCCAAGGATGATTTTGATCTCCCCTTCCCCTCACTTTTTTTAAGGCAGGGTCTTACTATATATTTCTGGCTGACCTCTAACTCACAGGGATCTTCCCGCCCCTGCCTTCCATGTGTTAATTTTAAAACTTTATTAACTGACTAAATTGATTAGCTATTACCAATACTGCATAGGTGGTCAAGACGCCTGGAGATGTGGGTTGGGGTAGGGAGCTTGCAGTATACAGGAGGGTCTGTGCAGACAGGACACTTAGCACTCAGTGTTATCTCATTAAAATCCTCACAACCATCCTGTGAGTTAACTAAGTTTCCCTAAGGACTTTAATGGTCAGCACATGGCCTGGTGGTTCTTGACTGTAATCCCAGCTTTATAAAGCCAAGGGAGAATTGTGAGTTTGAGGCTAGCCCAGACTAACTGCACAGTGAGATCTCATCTCCAAAACAAAACAGATTGCAACCCAAAACAAAGCGTTAGCTAGAGCCACAGAAACAGTCTTTGTGAGCCTACCTTCTTACCATGAACTATGCTGCACATTTTCATGTTGCTATACTACTATTCAGATAGTCCCTTGTATAGGTAAACAGCTTCCAAATTCTTCTGTCTGCTGTAAAGTCAGGAGGTAAACTGCACCAGGGCTATGCCTGCAGATTACACTCATATGGTGAAGCCTGCAGGGTAACTGAGGGACTAATTAAGAAACAGTGTTCCTCTCCAAGGAATTATTTAGTGCTAAGGCTTCCCCTGTGAACCTACTAGAATTCACTTTCTCTCAAATAATAATCATGTGGCTCACAGAAACAGCCTAATTAATTTTTTTTTTTTTTGTTTCTCCCAATAAGTAACTACAGTTTTCAGATCTACAAATTAAACAAGTCTACGTACAAACAAAATGATTTTTTCTGTGTTTTCTGGACAGGGTCTTGAACCTGAACTCACTATGTACCTCAGGATGCCTTTGAAATTCTGTGTCCCCGTGTGTCAGTGCTGGAATTACAGCATGTGCTGTCATACCTGGCTTATATGACTCTGGGGATAGAACTTGGGACTTCATGCATGTTAGGCAAGCACCATTTCCTGAGCTCCTCAAAATTTTTATTACACATTATTTCTTCTAAGTGGTATGTACAGGTGGTAGTACACATGCCGTCACTGAAGGAGGCGGGGCAGGAATTCAAGCAGAAGCCATGGAGGAACACTGACTGCTTACTGACTTGTCCCTCAAAGCTTGCTTGGCTTGCTTTCTCATACTATCTGGGACCACTTGCCCAGGGCCCTCCCATGTCAATCATTAGTCAAGAAAGTGCCCTACAGACTTGCCTACCGGCAATCTGATACAGGTATTTTCTCAATTAAGATTTCCTCTTTGGGGCTGGGGAGATGGCTTAGCTGTTAAGAATATTGACTGCTCTTGCAGAGGTCCCGAGTTCAATTCCCGGCAACCACATAGTGACTCAGAACCATCTGTAATGGAAGCCAATGCCCTCTTATGGTGTCTCTGAAGAGAGTGACAGCCTACTCATATACATAAAATAAATAATTTTAAAAAGTTTCCTCTTCTCACCAGGCAGTGGTGACACATGCTTTTAGTCCGAGTACTCATAAGGTAGAGACAGGTAGATCTCTGAGTCTCTGAGTTCAAGGCCAATCTGGTCTCCAGGACAGCCAGGGCCACACAGAGAAATCATGCCTCGAAAAACAAGGAGGAGGAGGAGGAGGAGGAGAAGGAGGAGAAGGAGGAGGAGGAGGAGGAGGAGGAGGAGGAGGAGGAGGAGGAGGAGGAGGGGAGAAGGAGGAGGAGGAGAAGGAGGAGAAGGAGAAGGAGAAGCAGAAGCAGCTGCCGCCGCCAAAGCAGAAGAAACAAAAGCAGCAGCAGCAATGTGAATCTCAGGGGTCAAATTCAGATTGTCAGATGACACCCTCACCTACTGAGCCATCTTACCAATTATTGCTCTGTACCAGAGTGGCTTCCAACTCACTATGCAGTCAAGGGTGACCTTGAACTTCTGCTATCCCTGCCTATGCTCTAAGTTATTTTGTTTTTTTTAGCCATCTCACCATACAGTCCAGGTTGGCTTCAAACTTACAATCTTCCGACCCCAGCCTCCGCAGTGCTAAGACTACAACACTGTTAATTTTATTTATTGTCTCACTGTATAATTTTATTGAATGTGGGCATTTGTCTGCAGAGGAAAACGCTGGGTGTCATTTCTAAAGTACTAACACTTTTTTTTTTAAGATGGAATATCTCACTGGCCTTAAAGTCACCACATAGACTATGTTAGCTGGCCAGAGCCCCAGGGACATGTCTGCCCCTACCTCACCAGCACTGAGACTATGTGAGCATACCACTGCACCCAGCATCCTTTACACAGTTCTGGGAATCAAAGTCCTCTTACCAACTGGGTGATGATCCCCCAGGTCCCTACGTTTTCAGTCTATATTCACTTTCCCTCCTTTATGTAGCGTTTCCTAATTGTTTGGGGTCAGTTCATCTTTGATAAGGTAAGAAAAGGAAACATTGCATTTTGCATCCTTACATAGGATTTAAAACGTTTATTATTTTGTGTGTGTGCACACAGGTGCATGAAAGTCAAACAAGCTGTAGGAGTCAGCTCTCCTCTCCATCCATGTGGGGTCCCTCAGACTGAATTCAGGTTGCCTGAACGGGCAGCAGGTGCCTCTGTCCATCTGCCAGGCCGTGATCTGGATTTAAATGCTATTGAAGGCAAGCAATATTGGTCCAGCTCCTTCTCTAATCTTTCAGGTACTCTGTCTATGAATCAACACTGTAGTTATTATCTGGCCACCATTATACTATCATTAACATTCTCATATACGTGATGACATACAATGTGTTAGTGTGTTGTTTACATAACCAGTGAAAAAACAATATGACACGTTTCAGCCACAAAAGAAGAATCTTCAAAGGGGAGACTGATAGAGACAAATACCTGCAATGCCAGCACTCAGGGAGCCCCAGGCAGGAGCATCTCAAATTAAGGCTGTTCTGTTCAGAGCCAGCCTGAGCTACACAGTAAGTAAGACTACTTTAAAAACAAAACACCAACAAACAAAAAAACAGACAAAAAAAAAAAAAAAAAAAACCCCAGAACCAAAACAAACACCTCAACAATAAAAATGGCAAGGGCTGGACTAGATAGATAGCACAGTAGGTAAAGGATTTGGTTTAGATCCCCAGAAGTAGTAGACCCAGCATCTAGTTTGTAATCCCGGTCCGTGCCCCTACGGGTAGATGGGACCAGACAGGAGAATCCCCAAGCCCCCACTCAAGCTTACTGGTGAATCCAGCCATTTCAAACACAGTGAAACACAAGGACCAACATGTGATATTGTCCTCTGACCTCAACACAGACTCTGTAGCATGAATGTGCCTACACTTACAGGCAAACACACCATACACCTATATACAGACATATTAATCACCAGCAGCTGGGCAGAAACTCTGTCTCGAAAGAAAAACAAACAATCAAAAAGTGGGAAACTGCTTTGAACTGATAAAATTGTATGAGAGAATGATAATGTGTTTATTTCTACGACATGTTTGTCATAATAGAAGTCATAGTCCCAGCACAGTTGTCCCAGCGCTGGGAAGGCGAAGGCAGCGTTCTCGACCAGCCTGGTCTACATAGTGACTTGCAGAACAGCCAGCACACCATGGCAAGACCCCATCTTTGAAAAATCTAAAACCCAAAATCATTATGGTATTCCATCATTTAAGACTATAGAGTTTACCACTGAACTGTACATTTCAAGCAGTTTTAACCTGATGTCATATTCACCCTAAAGAAAATTTTAAGTGAAAATTTCTGTTTAAAGTGACCGAAATTTTTCATATTTTATACCTTAAGATTAAAATATAATGAAGCCGCATTATTAAACGGCAACGAAGAAGCAAAGACGTGGCCTGTTTTAGGAAATTAGAAGGCAGACTGGACTCCTTTCAACCCTTATAGCAATATACTTTTGCAAGAGAAACTTATCTTTAAAAAATAATACTGACTGATCATAAGCGAAATTATAGTCTTTTAGAAGCCCACCAACCATTGCTGGGGTAAAAAAGTAATGTTCAAAAATCAATATAAACAACAACAAAAACGCAGGTGCGAGATTTGGAGTCCTGAGAATCAGAACCCTCCAAGTTCCCTGTTCCACTTCGGTCCAAGCTCAGCGACCTTGGAAAACGTCCCTGGTTTGAAGACATTTCTCTCCAGAGCTCAATTACAAACGCGTGGAGCGTGGGCCAGGTCACCAGGCATTGCAGACTCCTCAGCTCGCTCCAGGTACTCGCAGATCCTCAGCTCTGCCTGAGCCCCAGCTCTTCCCCACGGACTTAGCCACTAGCCTATTCCAAGCAGTCTGTTTCTACTCCCCCCTGCGGGTGTCTCCTGGATCTGCACCGGCTTTGTGCCAGGCTGCCAAGAAGGGACCTCCAGATCATCCTTCCATCGGCTGAGGGACGCCCCACTTCTGTCTCTCATCCTGCGCTTCCCCTCCTCACAGAAGCCCTGCCACCCGAGCTCTCCAGAGACGCCTACCAGGACTCGGACAGGAGACCCCTTTCCTTCCCTCCCCTCCGGACGACTCATCTGAGGAAGCACTCCAGTTCCAGGAGCCCATTCTTCCTCAGCCTCTCCAGAATCCCCACCCTCTACCTCCTGCTAGGAAGCCTTCCCCATCCCTGCCATCCGGTTCTGGGGACCCATCTCACCTCCGCGGTGAGAGATGTGCCTACTGAGGAATCGCTGTTTCTTTCTCTGGTGCAGCAACGCTGGGTATTTAAGCAACAAGAACGAGGTGACCAAATACCCCCCCAGAGTAGAGAGAAGGCAAAAAGCCGCGGTGGACGACATCCTCAGTCACCGCCTTCTGGGCCTGAGACCTGTGCAGCGATGGTGGCAACGGCCGCGGCGCCGGCGGCTGCTCGAGGTCTGCTCGCCCTCACCCGGTGCCCTCGGCGCAGCGCACTTGTTCGTGCGGGCTCAGCACGCAGGCGCAGCCCGATCCCGGCGCCCGAGCAACAAAGGGGCTCCGATACGCAGGCGCGCTGCGGCGCGGAGCGTTGGGCGTCCAGCAGCTGTGGTCCCACGCGCAGGTTCTTCTAAGAAGATCCTGAGGCAAGAGGTTGGAAGCTTGACAGTGGTTTTATTTGGTTGGTTTTGTTTTGGCAATCCCTAAGCCGAAAACGCTCTCAAACCAGGATAGCGTTCAGGAAAATCTGACGTAACTGGGAAATGTGCATCAAAGGAGGATTCCAGGGCAGGTCCTAGTCCCTTCTGTGGGAAAAGCGAAGAATTGTTACCGATGCCTCGAGCTTGTTACGTACAGTTCGGGTAAGAAACTTAGGGCTGGAAGACTTAGCCTAGTTGGTAGTTCGTACCGGATTCAAGCCCCAGTACAAAATAATAAGGAAACCGACAACTAAATCACTTCCTAAAAGACTAGCAACTAACTTTTCCATTTTTCTTTTTCACCTCGCACATTACAAACTAGGAATACAGTAGGAACCACGTTTTAAGGGTCAGAGTCTTGGTTTTGTGAGATAGGATCTTACGTAGCCCAGTTTGGGCTTGAATTCACTATGTAGTAGAGGATAAAACCTTGGACTTCTGATTCTCCTACCTTATCCTACAGAATGCTGGGATTATAGACATGCCCAGCTGTGGATCATATTTTATGCAAAGTAATTAACCACAAAGGCTGTGGCTGTGGCTCAGTTGTAAAGCACTTTACAAGCAAGTTCAAGGCTCGGCTTTTGTTTATTGAAACAGCATGTCTCACTATGTCGACCGCATGCTGGCCTCTGATTCACATCAGCTTGCCTTTGCCTTCTAAGTATTGGGTCTCTGTCTCTCTGTCTCTGTTTCTGTCTCTCTCTCCCTCCCTGCTCCAATCTCTCTCTTCTTTTTGGAGACAGGGTCTCACAATGTACCCTTAGCTGACCTGGAGCTCACTATGACGACAGGGTTAGAGATCTTCTTGCGTCTGCCTTCCCTTAAGGCCAGGGGTTTGATTCCTTTAATCGCAATAGACTGACTCAGTATTTAGCTCAGGCTGGCTTCAAACTCCTAGGGTCAAGCAGTCTTCTGGCTTCAGCTACCTGATTAGCTGGAACTTTAGGCAAGGGTTGCTGCACCCGACCCTATCTCATTATTCATTTATTTATTTATTATGCATTTACTTGTTTTGTGTGCATGTGGGTACACGTGTAAAGGCAGAGGACAATCTAAGGGAGGCAGTCCTCCTTCCACCATGAGAGACCTAAGGTGACAGCTCCTTTTCCCACTAAGCCACCTTGCTGGGTCAGGTAGCGGCTTTTGGAAAGGTGGTAAACGCTCTATTTCACAAACACTGAGACTAAAATATCTAATCCTGCCAGTACGGTATTTTAAAATGTATCTAGGAAAATAGGATCAATTACATTACATTGGGTCTCAACTTATTTTGCACTTATCTAATTGATGACATAGCCACAATTGGTCGTATGTTTGGGAAGTTACTATAGATTGGTGAGATTTATACCCTTAGCAAGTTATTTCATAGAATAGGTATTTAATTAAAGAACATTTATGTCAGAGCTGGGGGTACAGGTCTTTAATCCTTGCTACTCTGGATGCTGAGGCAGTAGGATTGTAAATTCTAGGTCTGCTTGGATTACAGAATGAATTCAAGCTGGATACTGTCTTCAAATATAAAGAACAAACAAGAGTGGGATGTAACTCAGTGGTATACTTGAGACCTGAGTTCAGTGCCAAGTACTGAAAGGTTTTTTGTTAGCACACATTTGTAATACTAAAGAGGCTGAGGCAGGAGGATTGAGTCTTAGGCCAGAGGCTGGAAAGATGGCTTAACCAGTTAAGAGCACTTGTTCTCTCTCTCTCTCTCTTTCTCTCTCTTCTTCTTCTTCTCCTTCTTCTTCTTCTTCTTCCCTTTCTTCTTCCTCCTTCTTCATTGTTGTTTGTATTTTTTGCTTCTTAAGAGAATTTCTCTGTGTAGCCCTGGCTGTCCTTGAACTCAGAGATCATCCTGCCTCTGCCTCCTGAGTACTGCCTGGCAAGAGCACTTGGTCTTACAGAGGATCTGGGTTCAGTTCTCAGTATCCACGTGATGGGTTCACAACTGTCCATAACTCCAGTTCCAGAGGATGTAACATCTTCTGACCTCAGTGGGCACCAAGCATGCATATGGTACACACACAAACATAGGCAAAACACTCATCCATATAAAAAATAAATAAGACTCAGGTAAAGTGGTGCACACATTTAATCACAGAACTCTGGAAACAGAGGCAGTAGTTCCAGGCCAGTCTGGTCTACATAGCAAATTCCAGAACCGCAAGGGTTATAGAGAGAGACAGTGTCTCAAAATAATAAACAAATAAAATAATAGGGGTTGAAAAGTTGGCTCTTAAAAAAGTACTTGCTGTTCTTTCAGAGGACCCCTTCGGTCTGTAACTCCAGTCCCATGGAATCTGATGCCCTCTTCTGACCTCTTCTGACCTCTTTGGTCAACAGGCATGTGCATGGTGCACATACATATGTACAGGTAAAACATTCATACACATAAATAGCCCCCCCCCATTAAAAATAAGTATATCGAAGGGTATGGTGATGCATACCTTTAATCTCAGCACTTGGGAGGCAGAGGCAGGTGAATCTCTGAGTTTGAGGCCAGCATGTTCTACATAGCTAGTTACAGGACAGCCAGGGCTATACCAGATTCTTGCAATTCAGTCCTTGTGATAGATAATCTAGATCACCTTGTTCTTTTATTCTGTTTTGTTAGTCTCATAGTTCTAGCTGGCTTCCAACTAGCTCAAGTAGTCTAGAGTGGCCTTGAACATCTTATCTTGCTATCTCTGATTTTTGAATGGTGGGATTACAGGCAAAGGCTACATTCAGCCCTCTTCTAACTTGAGGTAGGTTTTGTTATGGAGTTAGTATAGGCTTGCCTTAAACTCGAAAGTACAGGTTTTATAGGCATTGGGAAATATTAACTTTGCATTGAAAACAATTTGAAAAACATCAACTTCCTGGGCTATAGTGGTGCAAGCCTTTAATCCCAGCAATTGGTGAGCCTAAGGCAGGTGGATCTCTGATCTCTAGGCCAACCTGTTCTACAAAGCAAGTCCCAGGATAGCCAGGGTTACAGAGAAACCTTAGGACTGGAGTTACAGGCAGCTATGAGCCTTGTGCATCTGGACATCCAAAGGGGTCCTCTGAAAGAGCCACAGGTGCTTTCTTAAGAGCCAGGTTTCCAGCCCCTATTATTTTACTTACCAGAAGAATAGGACACTAAATTATGATAAAAATATGCCTTATTATGACAATGAAATAAAAACAAGACAAAATAGATACCAAGTATACATTTTGTATCCTTTTTTCTAGAACAAACTTTTATTGATTTTACAATAAATATCAATATAATGAGATAATGGAACAATTATTGTCCAAATACTGAATACTTGTAACCAAAACACATTGGGTTTCGGGAAAACACAGTATACACATTTAAAAAAAAAAACTTCATGACCATCAAAAACAAGACAAACAGCAGCTTCAGTCTGGGCAGAGCAGCTGAAAGAGTCATTGTGTAACTGCTTTGAGCACTCCTCGGAGTACCTTGTAGCTCACAAGCTGCACATTCTCCTTAGGAGGGAAACAAGGTCCTCTCTCAGTCACATAGGCATACGGAAATCTCAAGACCCAAAGGCCATCAGGTGGGAGGGTGATTTCTTGTTTTTCTGGGTAAAATACTGGACATGGTGGTGGGCCTGGTTGAACCTGAAAAACATGGGTTACAAAATTACTTTTTAGATTTCTCAATAAGAAACACCTGACAGATCAATCTCTAAACAGACAATGGGTTCTAAGAACACTGAAGATCAAACAACTACAATGAACAGAAATTCGGAAGCTATGGTGATTCCCTGGGTCCTCACTTCACCTCACCTCGCCTCCTTAGATGTCTGGTTCCCTCAGCTCTTTCCCATTTGACTAGATTTTGTTTTGTTTTGTTTTTTGATACAGGATCTTTCTCCCCAGATCCCTGGCCATCCTGGAACTCACTCTGTAGACCAGGCTGCTCTCAAATTCTGAGATCCACTTGCCTCTGGAGTGCTGGGATTAAAGGCCTGCATCAACAAGCCAAGTTTGTTTGTTTTTGTTTTTGACTGCACGTCTAAAGTCTAAATCATCAGGTAAACTAGGGTTAAATTAAATTCTTACTAACAGCTGTAACGGTTAAATCAATAAAAATCTCTTGGATTTGAAAGGAAATTAGGTACCTGGGGATGTAGCTTAGTGGGTAGAGGGCTGGCTTAGCGTACCAGTGAGCACACAAACAGCAAATAAATAAATAGATAAGTACATGGAAATAAAATATTTAAGCAGATATGGGGATGGAAGGAAATTCCATGCTAGAGCACATTAAGTGCAGAACTCTGAGTTCTAGGTCAACCTAGTCTGTGTTTCAGGTTCTAGGACAGCCAGGGCAACAGAGAGCTAGTCTCAAAAAAAAAAAAAAAAAAAAATAAGTGAATAAATAAAAGTGATAAAAGCAAAGGGCGGGAGAAGGAGTTCAGTTGGTGCACTGCTTATCAAGCAGACATGGAACCTGGGTTCAATCTCTAGCCCTGCCTAAACTAGATGTGGGTGTGCACCTCTGCTGTCCTAGCGGCAAGGAGGTAGAGACAGAAGGGTCAGAGTTCAAGGCTAGTCTGGACCACACGAGACTGTCTCAAACAAACAAACAAAAATTAAAATAATTATCAAAGGCTTGGGATACAGCTCAGTTGATAAAGAAGAGGGATACACACACATAATCCCAGCACTTGGGAGGTAGAGATATCAAACTACACACTCAGTTCCAAGTCAACATGGACTTACATGCTTTGTCCCATAAAGACCACCAACCCCCTCAAACCAACCAACCAACCATTGTTTTTTTTTTTTTTCTGTCGTTTAAGGGAAGGTTGCATTTCCTACCTGAGGCATCAGTATTATCTGCAAAGGAGCATCAGGAACCACAACAAAAAGTCTCATAAGTTGAGCATAATGCGGCTTCAGCCCTCTGCCCTGCGACGAGGACAGGATGTACAGGGGCATGTCACTGTTGAGGGCTTTTAAAGCCGACTCCTTCGGTCCACTTCCCATCACTTTCATTACTTTGTCCGGCCCTGAGCACATGAACCTCCGACCTCGAGAGTCTTCATACTCAAAGCCGACAAAAGCTCGAGCTATGTCGTCCCTCCGCCTTCCTCTGCCCATCACCACTGCACTTCTCTTCCCAGGAATAGCTTTATTTGGAGCAGGCCAGGAGTTCGTGTCTAAGTCTCCTTCATCTTCAGCTCTAGTCCTGATGACAATGTCCCAAGGCATAAGATAGTTTGTTCCTGGAACAAAGCCCTGTTGGTCCAAACCTGTATGAAAGTTGTAAGACTTGGCTGGGCCTAGTTTAACCAAAGACCAGCTGAGAATTTGGGTAAGAGACCTTTTGGGCAATTTGAATGTAGCATGCCTGGGAGATATTCAACTGTGGATGCCTGCCGGTCAACCAAGTTTGGTCTCTTCTCAGATTTTACTTCTCCTTGACCATGAACGTCTGGGTTGTCTCCTCCTGCCTGTGGATCAGCTGGGTAGGTACCTAGGCTATCTGTTGATTGGCCCAAGCTCAAAGCTAAACTCAGGCTTGTGCTTTCTCCTTGGGTTTGAGGTTCTTTCTCTTTCAGTTTCTCAGCATCCGAGTCTGCTGGGGCAGGAGAGGGTTCATTTTTAGCAGGAGCAGGATCTGGAGTACTTGGCTCAAATACAGGGAAATTGATATGATCCAATTTCCCACAACATTTTTCTTCCAGAAGCTATAAAGAGAAATAAGAAGTGGAAAGTTTTTTATTTCAAATAATACATTCTTCTTTGTATGCTCATTTAAATAAGTAAACAAACAACCCCCCACACAATTTACTGAGCAGAGAGTGGGTAGTGTGTGCTTGTAACAGTATTTGAGAGGCAGGCTGAGTAAAGTAGAACTCAACGTTCAAAGCTAGCATGGGCCACAGAGCAAGGTCCAGATTATCCTGAGCTAGTCATCTCTAAACAAGTAAACATACACTACAAACAGGACCAGAAATCAATGTATGAGCAAAGAACATGGAGGTTTGTTCCTCGCCCCTGCCCACTTCCCCCTCACATGAATATATGAATTTAATTTTCTGGGTACCGAAGTAGCAAGAACTATTTCTATATTCCAAAAGAATCCAGTATGTATTATTCCTTTAGGCAGTGTTTCTAAGCAGGGCTCTGTTTTTAATCCCAGTTGACCATTAGTGTGATAAGAATTAGAAAGAGTCACTGAACACATTTGCTGCACCGACCCACTTAGAAAAAATGATTTAAAAAATTGTTTTGGAGGCGTGGTTTTATAATCAGAAATTTATCTTTTTGACTTCTGTTTAAAACCATACCAGTGGAGATGTAGAGAGATGGCTCAGTGGGTAAGAGGACTTGTTCTTACAGAGGACCCAGGTTTGATTGTCAGCACTCACATAGTGGCTAACAAGCATAATTCCTGTCTCAGGGGATCCCATGCAGCCTTCTAATTTAGTGGGTGTTAGCAATTGGGCATTCCCGTTGGTCAACCCTCAGGGACCTAGAGGCAGCTTACATCACCACCTCCTCCAGCAGGTGCACCATGTGTTAAGTAAGTGCAGCACATATGAGGGCTCCCAGCCACCCCTGCTCGTGCTCTCTCTCCAATTCCCCTTCTCTATGTCTCCTCTGTCTGCCTGCCTCTATCTCTCCCTCATGTTCCAACTCTGCAAAGGCCTTTCGCTCTCCCCTCCCCCAATAAATATTTCAGCATAATTTCTCAGTGGCACACCTTTGCATAGGCCTGTCAAAGGTCCCCCACATGTAGTGAGAGTTTTGGAGCCTTTGGTTTCTTTGAAAAATAGAGAAACATTGTAAGAGTATGTTTTTGTTTTAATCCCAGAGGCTGCTTCAGATTGTCCACAGCAGCTGACAATGGTTTGCCTTGTGTTCCAGCAGGGGTGTAATTTTGCCAGCTGCAGGTAGTTTCTGAGATTGTGTGATGTTTGGAATTCTGGGGACTTTTCAGAGGGTATATAAATGCTAGGGCCCTAAGAGTTGGGGTGGTTTGTTGTTGGCCAAGAGTGCCAAGAAGAAACAAGAAGAAGAAATTAGATATCCTGAGGGAAGACTGAACTTGCCCCAAAGAACTCGATGCCCCTAATCAGTAGGAAGAAGTCCAATGATAATGTCACACCTTTCCCAACCCCTGACTTTATTCAGGGATCTCTTTCCTTTCCTCTATCCTTTTTTTTCCTCTCTCTTTATCTAGTGTTATGGGATTAAACAGGAGGAAGAAAAGGGGTAGAGAAGAGTGGAAGAAAGAAGAACCCACAAAGTAGCAAAGACCAGCTACACCCACCCCTCACCAGGTACACATGGGGTGAACACAAGCACATGAATGCAAAAACCTCAAGACAAGTAACTTCCACTTCAGTGGGTCCAACACCCTCTTTTGGCCCCCATGGGCAAGCACACACAATATACATTCACACACATAAACATTTAGATGAAAATATCATTGATAAGGTATTCTAGTAACAAATAACATTGTGCTAATGGATATTTTTGAGCTAGACAGTAAAGTAAGAGCTTCTCAAGCCAGGCATGGTGGCTCATGCCTTTAACCCCAGCTCTCAGAAGGCAGAGGCAGGCAGATCTCTTGAGAGTTTGAGGATAGGGTGGTCAACATAGCAAGCTCCAGAACGGCCAAGCATACACAGATCTTGCCACAAAAAATAATTAACTAGTTGATTAGTTAAAAGAGGTCTCTTTCCAAATAAATAAGTAAAAATAATTTTTTTTTTTTTTTCCTGAGACAGGGTTTCTCTATGTAGGCCAGGCTGGCCTGGAAATCCGCCTGCCTCTGCCTCCCAAGTGCTGGGATTAAAGGCCTGCCCCACCACTGCCCGGCGTAAAAATAAAATTTTAAAAATAACCTAACTACATCATTCCAGTAGTTTTATATACTTAATATATATGTATAAAATATGGTTTAAAATACCAAAAAACAAGAAGTGCATGTAAAGAACTTGCCCTTTTCTTTATCATTACAGTTGCATTGGCTTTTCTAGGTATTCTGCTATGGATAATATTCAGTCGTTAAGAAAAAAGGAAAGCTTCAGAATCTACCTGGTAAAAGTCATAGTTAGCAGCCTTGATATCGAAGGGGTCGTCTCGAGGTGCCTGCTTCCTTCCACAGTTGCAGGCTCCGGTGGAGCGGGCTCGGCTATTGTGGTAGAGCACGGGAGGGTTTCCTATCTGCCTCTGGTTTTTCTCCTGGAAGGTGTAACCATCATTATTAATCACACAAAGACTATGCAGAGCCAAGTTTACTTTATGTTCGACAACAATCAACTCCCCAAATTTTTCAAATAGTTCTCTGGCAATTAAACACATATACACACAAACAAGCAAACAACAAACATTTTGATTAAATTCACAAGAATAAAGATTTCCCCTTTTTTCAGCACCGAGGATGAGACTTGGGGTCTCATTCATATCTGCAGTGAAAGCGTGGCAATCTGGAGGCAGAGGCAGAGGGTCTCTTAAGAGTTCAAGGTCAGCCTGGTCTACAGGGAGACCCTGCCCCAAAAATAAATAAAAAGTCAAATTTCTAAGTGAGTTTTTTCCCTCTGTGTCACATCATGAGTGATCTTTCTTTTCAATGTATTCCTATTAATTCAACAGAAACTCTTTAGGATAAAGGGTGAGCATGCATTTTCTGAAACTTCATGCCACTTAAAACTTTCCATCTACCAACTCACTAGAGTTCACTGTTTAAATAAAAAGAAAATTAGACATGGGGGATGTTTTCATTTTAGAGGTAGAAGATCAAATTTAGGGCTGGAGCTGGCAAGATGGCTCATCTGGTACCCGAGTTCCATCCCCAGGACCCATGGGTGAAAGAAGGGAGCTGACTCACAAGTTGTCCTGACTTCCACATGGATGTCATGCAGTCACATATCCACACACACAAATACATACACACACCATATATATGCATGGGCTCGCATGCGTGCGCACACACACACACAATTTTAAAAATAAAAATAAATAGAAAGTATTTACTAGTTGGGTATGGTGGCACATGGACTCCAAAAGCAGAGGCAGGAGGAGTTCTGTGACTTTTAGGTCAGCTTGGTCTACATAGTGAGTTCCAGGTCCAGCCAGGATTAAACAGAGACCTTGTTTCAAAAAACAACAGAAAACAAACAAAACAGAGAAAAAGTATTTACTGTAAAATTTCTGCAAAGCTCTTTAAAAAACAAAAAAACAAAAATACATACACACCAAACAAATCATCTTAATACAAGAATAAAAACCCAGCTCAGGTGTCAGTGAGATGGCTCAGCAAGTACAGTGCTTGCAGCACAAGGCTAACTCCATGAGCTGGTTCCTTGGAACCCAGGTAAAGGTAGGAGACTACTGACCTCCCTACACTGCCCTCTGACCTCCACAGGTGCACTCACATACGTACACACACACAAGCACACACACTAATACTAAAAGCACAGCTCAAGTTTTCAGTGCAAAATGTCGGGAACTTTGCTACCTGATTTAGGTAAGGAGTGAAATTTGTGTACACAGTGTTGGTCAGTCAAACTCCTCTCTTCACAGAGCTGATGGCCATTGCTCCAAAATTTGTAGCAGTCTTCGTGTAACTGCATGGCGTATTTGTGAAAGGCTGGACCTCGAGCATGCTGACTGTATACCCGAAGAGCCTGAGCAAGCTGGTTTCTATGGACTGTCATGGTGTAATTGTGCGGCAAGTTTGACTGGTAGGCACTATGAGCCATGGGTAAAGCTTTTTGGCACCGGTTTTCGGAGAATTTTGTGTCTATATCCAAAAACCCTTCTAAGACTTTAATACTGCTTAAAATCTTAGATGTTAGCTCCCCAGTGGGTGAGCCCAAGTCCTCTTCCTTCCCATCAATAGCCACTTCATACAGCTTTGCAGCTGCGGAGATCCACTTCTGGTAAGTGGGCAGTTCAAATGGGAAGGCTGTGGGTTCCTGCCCACACTGTCATCAAAACCTTTTTGCTTAGGACCAGCTCCACATGCTGCCATAGGAATTCTCGAAGAGTGAAATCCACTAGCTGGCCTGAAGAACTTGAGGTGCTGCTATCAATGTGGAAGGAGAGCTGTTGCCGGCTGTGCTGTCTTATCGCTTGGTACCGCCTAGGTCCAGAAAGGGGTGCGGGCACCAACAAAGATTCAGGGTCTTTCACGGTACAATGGCTCCTAAGTTGATCCAGCAACATGCCGATTGGGTCCTCCTCCTGGCTTCCGGGGACTATGTACACAAAAGCTTGGTTGGCAGGTACTGTAAAGAGGCAGTTGATACTCTGATTAGTCAAGACTCGACTTTTGCGGAAGATTCTGTAGATCTGATCCTCCAGGGCATGCTGCAGTCTTCTTTTAGGAGAGTGCTTCTTCGGTTTATCTGGATGAGCTGTGTCTTGGCTCCGAGGGGGTTCCACCTTAAGGGCTCCATTGAGTTGAAAGAGGAAAAGGAGTCTAGGTGGGCAAGGTCGACAATTTAACTTCCAGTCTTTGCCAACTGGACAATCCTTAATGGCTGTTTTGAGGAGGGGTAGTACTTTCTGTCTTAGTCCATCCAGGGCTCTGAATACTCGATCATAAGTGATGTCAAAGGAACAAGTCGGATGGACCAGGAGCAAGATATGACAGACAGAGAAGAGGTAAAGGAGACTGAGACATTGCAACTTCTCTTGATGCTTCCAGAACTCGTGTGTTTCTGCATGCGGTAAAGAGAGGCCCCCTCCAGCTTCGCCGCTCTGGAGAGCCCGACAAGCACGCAAAAGCTGTGAATTGTCACAGATGGAAGTGAGAATAAGATACAGAACTTTGCTTTCCTGATTGTAATAGGCCTGCAGAAGACTAAAGTCCTGGGGACCTGGCTCAGCTCGGTTACCTTCCGCCGTAGCCATACCTCCGCGAAGTGAATCCCCGGCAGCAGCCCCCGGATCCCCGGCTCCTCCTGCCTCTCCGACAGAGACAGCTTTGGTCTTGATTCCAGGCCCTGGATCCCCAGGGTCCTGATGGTGAAAGAGTGGGAAAACCTGTCGATCGCACACAGTGTTCACCAGAGAGAACTTCTCCGAGTTTAGGCGCAGAGCCGTCTTGCCGAAGATTCCCACCACGCAGATCTCATCTTCCCTCCACGGGGGCTCGGGCGTGCCAGCCGCGTTCCCCCCGCCTTCAGCGGAGGGGCCTCCGGGACTCTCAGAGCCCAGCCAGGCCGACGCCCCCATGAGAAGCTCGCGCAAGCTGACCGGCCCCGCCATTGCGGAGAAAGAGCTTCCTCAAGCGTCCTTCCGGTCCCTCGCTAATCCCAACCCACCCGGTCCTATTGTGAAATCCCTCCTCCGTGTGTTAGTCCCGGCTTTTCTCTCACTTTAGTTCCGAGTGTCTGTCCCTCCCACCACCACCCCCTTCCACTCCCTTGCTTTTTAGTGTCCTGCAAGGTCTTAGCGCTACATTTACTCAATTCGAGACTATAGAGATTGAGATGTCGAAAGCTAGATTGGGTGCAGTTTCAATTTTAAAGAATACATCAAAACCCACAACAGTTCCAACTGATTCTTCTAACAGCTCAGCGTGGGTGGTTGCTTATACTCTCGCCTTTTCTGAAGACTGAGGCAGGAGAATTTATTTCTTTCTCTTGCTTTCCTTCCGAGGCAGGAGAACTTCTTTCTTTCTTTCTTTCTTTCTTTCTTTCTTTCTTTTCTTTCTTTCTTTCTTTCTTCTTCTTTCTTTCTTTCCTTCCTTCCTTTCTTCCTTCCTTCCTTTCTTCCCCCACCCCGCCCCCATTCTACCTCTTAAATGCTGGGATTAAAAGCAGGCACCACTACCACCCAGCAAAGAAGGAGGATTCTTCAGCTCAGTAGCTCTGCTAGCCTGATAACATACGAAGATCCTGTCTCCATAAAGAAAACAGGGAAGGAAGGGAGGGAGGAAGAAAGGAAGAGCGAGCCAAGCATATTGTTGCACTTCTGTGATTCCAACACTCAGGATGACAAGTCAGGAGAATTGCCTTGTGTTCAAGACCCGCCTTGACTACAGAGTTAGGTCCTAGCTCCAAAATAGGGGAAGAAGGCCCGGGGAATGGATCAATGATTCAGATTAAGTACTGCTCTTGCAGAGAAAAGAAGCTCTTGTCTTGCAGCACCCATGGCCTGCAACACACACACACACACACACACACACACACAAATTAATCTTTAAGAAATAGAAGAAGTGTAGGGTGGAGGTGGAGAGCTACTTGCCTGGTATGCAGGACGTTCTGGGTTCTAGTCTCAGCACCAGTATAAGCTGGGTATAGTGGTCCAGGCTACAATCCCAGCACTTGGGTGGTGGCAGAATGATTAGACGTTCAAGATCATCCTAGATTATGTCTCAAGTTCAATGCCAGCCTGAGCTTTAAGAGATCTGTCTCAAAACAAACAGGTAAACAACAACAAAAGAATTATAGAAAATTCTTGGGAGGCAGAGGCAGGTGGATCTCTGAGTTTGAGTCCAGCTTGGCAAACAGAGTGAGTTCCAGGACAGCCAAGGCTACACAGAAAAACTCTGTCTTTACAAACAAGTAAGCAAACAAACAAACAAATTGTAGAAAACTATAATCTAACAAGTTAACATAGTGGAAATATAAACAGAATGTGTGTGTTGCTAGGGATCTAACTCAAGTCTTCGTGAATGCTAGGCAAGGGCTCTACCCCTGACTACACTTGTAATAGATTCTTTCTCTCTCCCCCTCCCTCCCCCTCCATTGTAGGCTCAGTTGGCCTGGAACTCGTTCCTCCTGATTGGTCTACCTTTACCTCCCAAGTGCTGGTATTATAGATGTATACCATCCACACTTTTCATTTCTTACAATACTTGTGGTTTTAGACATAGAATTAGGTCACTTACATTCATGAAATTCTTACTTAGAAAGTCAAATAGCAGCCATAAAGGAGCATAAACACAGAATATTCACTGTGCATAGTGCTGTGATAAGCCTTTAGGATGGGAGTATAACCCTGTGGTAGAACACGTGCTAAGAAGCCTTAGGTTACATCTCTAGCACCATGAAACAAAACAAGCAAACACACCAATACAAGAAGTAAATTAAAGGCCCTCAGCAGAGAGACACAGACTTAACTCACGATATTAATATTTATTGTATATAATGCTGGGGACAGAAACTTGTGCATGCAGGGTTTTGTTTGTTTGTTTGTTTTGTTTTGTTTTTTTGGGGGGGAGGTTTCGAGACAGGGTTTCCCTGGCTGTCCTGGAACTCACTCTGTAGACCAGGCTGGCCTGGAACTCAGAAATCCACCTGCCTCTGCCTCCCAAGTGCTGGGATTAAAGGTGTGCGCCACCAGTGCCCAACAACATGCAGTTTTTAAAATACTAATACTAAATTATACTTGGGTTCCATTAATTCTTCTCAACCAACTCCTGTTTGTTTTTTAAAATATGGACCCCCCCCCAAAAAATATGGACCCCTTCATGAGTTTTCATGTCATCCTTGTATGGGGGCCATGCTAATCTTCTCTGTAGGGTACCAACTTTCAAATGTGAACTGCTGAAGTGAGTACCTCAACAACTCATACTAAGAAGAACTTAAGAAATAAATGGATCTTTAAATATATATTATTTTACTTCCTGCTATGTGTGCATATGTGTGTAGGTGCCACCATGCACGTGTGATCACAGGACACTTTTCTGGGCTTGGTCCATCCACCATGGATTCCAGCGATCAAACTCAATTCAAATCATCAGGCTTGGTTGGCAAATGCTTTTTATCCACTCAGACATCTTGCTGTCCCTTTAAATATATATTTTTAAATATTCTTTTCTTTTCTGCCTATCTCCATTTTTAGTGAGAAATTTTTAGTAATCCCATTCTTGAGTGATGGAGCCAGGATCCATTACTGTAACAAGCAGGCCAGTGATTACTAAATGATAGGGAAGTGATGATAGTATTGCTTTTCATAGCACTTGCAATGTCTATTGGTTATTTATTTTTACATTTTTTTTATTTAGTGTGTGGTATGTAAATGTGCATGCTGTGTGTGTGTGTGCGCGCATGCGCACATAGTGTAGTATAAATGTGCATACTATGACTAACATATAGAAGCCAAAGAACTAGTTTGGGGAGCTGGTTCTCTCTAATCATCTGGGTGTCATCCTCAGGCTGTCAGGCATGGGCTGGAGAGATGGCTCAGCAGGTAAGGGAACTTGCTGCTTTCACAAGGTTCAGTTTCTAGTATCACATGAGATAGCTCACAATCACCTGTACCTCCAGTCAAGGAATTTGAAACCTTCTCTGCTGGGCACTAGGCATGCACACAGTGCACTTACTTACATGTAGACACTCAGTGTGTGCATAAAAGTGGTAAAAATAAAAACAGTTGTCAGCCTTGATGAGCTATCTCAATGATCCCAGTATCCCCATCCCCTCTCTCTCTCTCTCTCTCTCTCTCTCTCTCTCTCTCTCTCTTTCTCTCTTTCTCTCTCTCTCTCCCCATGACTCCTCTACTTATAGTTGTTTGTTATTATTTCTTGAGACATGGTCTTCTCATTTGACCCACACTAGTCTTGAAATTGCTATGTAGCAGAGGCTGGCCTTAAGCTTCTGACTGATCTTGTCCCAACTTCTTAGAGGTATTCAAAACCATTCCTGATTTTTATTAGATGCTAGGGATCAAACCCAGACCTTTGTACGTGGTCTAACTGAGCTACATCCCAAGCCAATGTACTTTTCTCTTCTTTGGACAGGGTTTCACTATGTAGCCTTGGCTGGCTTCAAACTTACTATATATATGGATTACCACAAACTCACAGAGATCCCCCTCGTGCTGGGATTAAAGGCGTGCACTACTATGCCCAGTTCATTAATTTTTTTTTTTTCATTAAAAAAAAAAAAAAGAAGCCAGGCGGTGGTGGCGCATGCCTTTAATCCTAGCACTTGGGAGGCAGAGGCAGGCGGATTTCTGAGTTCGAGGCCAGCCTGGTCTACAGAGCGAGTTCCAGGACAGCCAGGGCTACACAGAGAAACCCTGTCTTGAAAAACCAAAAAAAAAAAAAAAAAAAAAAAAAAAAAAAAAGAGAGAGAGAGAGAAAAGATTTTATTTATTATTATTAGTATTACTGGGTGCATGTACATGATGTATGTGGAGAAGAAACAGGTCACAGTGAGCATCAGAGGACAACATTGTGAAATTGATTCTCCATCCATTTTTATATGGGATCCAGGAATTAAACTCAGGTCCTCCAGGCTTATTAAGCAATCACCTTTACCTGCTGAACCATCATCAGCCCCCATGTCTTTTATGTTATATTTGCTGGTTTTGTTTGTTTGTTTGTTTTAAACCTCACAATGTGTTGTGGTGGTACATAACTTTGATCCCAGCATTCCAGAGGCAGACGAAGGTGGATCTCTATGAATAAGGAGTTCCAAGCCAGCCCAGCTAGACAGTGAGACCCTGTCTCAAAACCAACAAAACAACATGAATGCTAGAAGCATATGATAAACAGTAGTTTAATAAAATCATACAATGTGCAGAGTACACAAGTGCTTACAGTAAAAAAAGCATATAAATTCTATGATAAAAATTAGTAAACAACTTAAAGTAGGGTACATCTTAATACTGATATAACAGCAATAGCAGCTTTATAAGATTTTAATTTTTTTGAGGCAGGTTCTTACCAAGTTCCCCAGGCTGGCTGCGGGCCTTGAACTTATCTTCCCTCCACCTCAGTTTTCCAAATAGCTGGCACAAATGGCAGAAGCCACCATGCCCAGCCTAGTTTGTTTTAATGAGACTTGTATGCTATAAGAATGACCAAATTATTTGTTATTTTGTACAGTATATAGTGGTTTATTACTATTGTAAACATTATAATTTCCCACAAAATAACATTCTATTACAAACCCTTACTTTATTTTCAGTGATCATTTCCCTTATTTTTACATAATATCAAACTAGCTAGCATGTTTTCAAAAAAGTTCTGCTGGATTTGGTGGTGCTCTCCTTAATCCTAGCATGCAATAAGTGGAGGAATGAAGATGTAAAAGTTCAAGGTCGTCCATGGCTAAACAGTTCCTGGACAGAATGGGCTACATGAAAACCTGTCTCAACAAACCACAAACAAACAACCTTCTAGCTGGTTCTAGATGTATCTCTTCTATATTATAAACATACATGTGGATCTCATAAACAGGACTGCCTCTTAGGTGCTAAACACTGTCCCCAGGACTACTTTCCAGTCTGATGACTTTCAAACACCATGATTTGGCATCTCAAAGCACTATCATTTAATAGAAGTAATGTGATTTCTGGAAATACAACTCTGTGGTAGGGTTTCTTTCCTACATTGTGCAGTAACAGCATCAGAGATGATCCTGAAGCTGGGAGTATGGTTCGGATCACTTGCAAGAAGCACTCGCCCAGCATGCTCAAAGCCCCGAGACTCCTCTGCACTGAAAAAGAAAGCTACTTCTGCACCTTGAGTGACACCCACTTTACTGTGAATTACCCATCTAGTCTCCTTAGAACATATAGATGGGATCCTGGCTATAGCTACATAGTGTTTAGTGCCAGGAAGACATGTGGTAAACCATGGGATCCCAGAAATAAATTGCAATTTTTCAGGAATGGATAAATAAGGTAGCTAGGTAAAATATAAGGTTCTTAGTTAAATGTGAATTTCAGAGAAGTAATAACACATATATACATAGGTATAATGAATTATTAGTTAGTTTTGTAGTTGCTGTGATGAAATAGCTGAGCAAAGGAAGGGTTCCTTTTGGCTTATAGTTCTACCACACACTCCATTGTGGAAGGGAAGGGATCAAGATAGCAGAAGCTTAAATCAGCTGGTCACATTGCATCCACAGCTCAGGGTGATCTATCCCTGAGGGTAGGTTATCCCATCTCAATTAGCCTAATCAAGATGGAAAGCCATCTTCCAGGTAATTATAGATAATATGAAATAGATAAATGACATTAACCATCACATGAATGAGTGTGTGTGTGTGTGTGTGTTAGTACTAGGGTTTGAAGGTCTGAACCCAGGGCCATGAACATTCTAGACAAGCACTATATTCCTGAACTCCCTGCAAAGAAGTAAATATAGTTTTTAAATGTAAGTACACGTCATTCAATATTAAGGAGATATTTCTACTAGCTTAGCACATTCATGACCTTGAGTTCTATCTGTAACACTCAAATATTTGTTGTTTATTAGGGCAGATTTATTCTTAAAGCTTATTTATGATTTATCTGAAATTCAAATTTAATGGAGTACCTTATATTCTTATTTGCTAAGTCTGTCAGCTCTAGACTAGCAAGAATAAATGAAGTCCAGTGGGAGATACATCACTGCCAGGAAATATACAGTCTGGTAAGGAGCAAAGCAGGAACCGGCTTCATGATAAAACTGCCACAGACCACACAGAATCCTTGGCAAGGCATTCTGGAAAATAGAAGGTTCATGCTGAAATCATGGAGAATTTATTTGACTGCTGGAAAATGGAAAGCAGATATAGAAAGTAAGGAATAAAGGCTGAAGGTATAGTTCAGGGTATATGTACTTAGCAATGTGTAAGGAACCGGTTCAGACCCAAAATGAAGAGAAGGAGGAGGAGGAAGAAGAATGAAGAAACAAGAAAGGAAGAAAGAAAGAAGAAAGACTCAGACTATGTTCTGTTTTTTTTTTTTTTTTTTTTGGTTTTTCGAGATAGGATTTCTCTGTGTAGCCCTGGCTGTCCTGGAACTCACTCTGTAGACCAGGCTGGCCTCGAACTCAGAAATCCGCCTGCCTCTGCCTCCCAAGTGCTGGGATTAAAGGCGTGCGCCACCACCGCCTGGCTCAGACTATGTTCTTAATGTCATAACTACCTTTATATAACAAACTATTTTTACCGTTAGTATTTTCTAACATATTTATAAACATATAGTACTTTTCTTCCCTCTATTTGGGACCTGGGCATTGGACTTGAGTCATTAGGCTTGGTGGCAAGTGTCTTTATCCTTTGAACCATATTGCCAACCCCTATGGAATTAAATTTGAATAGCCACTCTAACCTAAATTGGGTAATTCCAGGATAAACACTACTTTGAAGACTGCATTTTCTCATCCAGTCCCCTTACCATCATGAACATATGAGTCTTCAAGAAGAGTTACATTCATGTAGTTAAACATATTTTAGTACATTAACATTTGGGAGGATTAGTCTGTGATTATATGGATCACTCCAAGGAGCCAGGCCAAGTTGCTCTCAGTTTTGTTCATCAAAGCTGCTTGTAGAAAGGGGCAGAGATTGAGTAGGGCTCTGAGGATGAGCCAGCTGTAAAAAAGAAAGTCACAGTTACAACGTGAATGTCCTCCTGTGGCCAATGAAGGGCTTCTTCCTTATCAACAAAGCCTCGCTGCCTTGTGCATGGCAGCTTTGCATTCCTGGCTAACTTTCCCAGCCTTCCTGATATGAACAGAAGCTAACAAGCCTCTTGTCCATGGCCTTCCTCCTTTTGCCCGAGACGGGAATATGAGTGTACAGGAAGCACTGCCATTGTGCACCATGAGGATAAAAGCCATATATTAAGGATGGAAGAAGCCGGGCGGTGGTGGCGCACGCCTTTAATCCCAGCACTTGGGAGGCAGAGGCAGGCGGATTTCTGAGTTCGAGGCCAGCCTGGTCTACAGAGTGAGTTCCAGGATAGCCCGGGCTACACAGAGAAACCCTGTCTCGAAAAACCAAAAAAAAAAAAAAAAAAAAAAAAAAAAAGGATGGAAGAGAGCATGAAACGGTGACTCATGTCTGGAGTCCCACACTTGACAGTCTGAGGCTGAATTGCTACAAGTCTGAGGCCAGTCTAGGCTATACGGTGAGGTTCTGTCTCAAAACCAACCAACCAACCAACCAACTAACCAACCAGCAGCAGCAGCAGCAGCAGCAGCAGCAGCAGCAGCAGCAGCAGCAGCAGCAGCAGCACTAAACCAAAGTAAAGGACTAAAGAGCAGGAACGACAAGATGAAATAGCTGAACTAGTTGTGGACTTCCCAAAGGAATGTTCAGGTGAGAAATATGAATTGCAGCTGGGGTGGTAGCCCAGGCCTTTAATACCAGACAGGAGTTTAAGGCCATCCTGGTCTATGTAGCAAGTTCCAGGTCACCCAGAGTTACAAGGTTAAGACCTTGTCTTTAAAACAAAAACAAGCTGGGTGGTGGTGGCGCATGCCTTTAATCCCAGCACTTGGGAGGCAGAGGCAGGCAGATTTCTGAGTTCGAGGCCAGCCTGGTCTACAGAGTGAGTTCCAGGACAGCCCGGGCTACACAGAGAAACCCTGTCTCGAAACTCGAAAAACCAAAAAAAAAAAAAAAAACCCAAAACAAAGCAAAACAAAAGGAAAAGAAAAGAAAGAAAACAAAAATGAATTCCAGTAGTTGAAGATTTAGCTCAAACTTGAGTGTTTGCCAAGCAATTATAAAGCCCTGGGTTTGGTCCTCAGCTTAAAAAAAACCAACCAGCCAACTAACAAACCAAGAAATATTAATTCATTGTAGACCTCAGTTACATGGCTACTTGGTTACTTGAGACTCTTGGTGGGGTTGGGGGGAAAGTACATTTATAAAAATATATATGTATAAAAATGAGCCGGGCAGTGGTGGTGCACGCCTTTAATCCCAGAACTTGGGAGGCAGAGGCAGGTGATTTGAGTTCGAGGCCAGCCTGGTCTACAGAGTGAGTTCCAGGACAGCCAGGGCTACACAGAGAAACCCTGTCTCGAAAAACCTTTAAAAAAAAAAAAAAGAATTAGTATTTTGACTAAGCCCTGTATGGTCAAATCACCTCTGTGAAACCCTGGATGGTCTGGCACTCACTCTGTAGACCAGACTCAGGGATCCACTTGTTTCTACTTCCCAACTGCTGAGATTAAAAGCATGAGCCACCATGCCTGACCTCTTAAACAATTTTTACTATATATCTTCTACTAAGTGGGTTTGGGTTTCTGTTGTTGTTGTTATCATTAATATTATTGCCTGTTTCCATAGTTCCCAGCACATTGTACTAGTTATGGGGTGAGGGGTGAGGCAAGGGTAGCAGGGTCCTAGGCTAATAGAGAAAGAAAGTGCCTAAGGCTTCTGTGAAGCTCCTCCCTTTATCTCAGGAGGCTGTGGTGCTTCCGCCCCATGGGATGAAGGAACAGCAGCCACAAGTCCAGCAACCCCCAAGTCCCAGCATTCCAGCAGGGAGGCGGAAGATGGCTTCTCGTCATCATCAGAGACTCAGCAATACAGGCGATCAGGAAGATGACTAAGCTAACTGGTGTGGAAAAGATGCTGTCCACGTGATTCATGAGAAACTGAACCACGCAGGTGGCCATGAGAAAGCTGTTCAGCCTTTTCCTGCTAACAGTGCACAGCACAGCCTGACTCCCAACTCCATCCTCGTCTGTGGCCTCCATCAGGCTCTCTCTAGAGACAGCTGGCTGCCATTTGTCAGGCTGTTTTATAGGCCATTAGGCACCTCAGATGGGACACTTACCCATGCTGTTCTTTAGCTGCCTATTCTCTTCTCTGACATTTATGGTAGGAATAACCCTCTCCCTGTTACTTCCTATTCATTCTTTAAATGTCTCTCCCAGAATCATTATGTAAGGAAATATTCCAGGCTAGGCCATCTAGGCTAGATCATATCCTGCCATGGGTTCCAACAAAACCTTATTCCTTTCCTTAACAGCACTTACTATGGAATGAGACAATAAGGAATTCTTTGATTCACATCTATATTTTCCACTGGACTGAAAGGTTCAAGACAGCAGATCTTGGGCTGGAGAGATGGCTCAGTGGTGAAGAGCACTGACTGCTCTTCCAGAGGTCATGGTGGCTCACAACTATCTGTAATGGGATCTGATGCCCTCTTCTGGTGTGTCTGAAGAAAGCTACATATACATAAAAAAAGAACACTGGCTACTCTTCCAGAGGTCCTGAATTCAATTCCCAGCAATCACATGGTGGCTCACAACCATCTGTAATGGGATCTGATGTCCTCTTCTGGTATGCAGTCATACATGTAGACAGAGTACTCATATATTTTAAAAAAAAAAAAAGACAAGCAGATCTGTGTCTGCCATTGTTAACTGTTCTAATCCTGGTACTCTAGTACAGTGCTTACCATACAGGAAGTACTTGGTAAACTGTCTCTAAGGGAAATTAAATCATTAAACACTCATTAGGAAAGGAGAAATGTAATCCTAGCTGTAAATTACGGTATTTTTATTTTCTTCATAGAATTTGATAATATCAAGTAATTAAAGCATTTTGCAAAGAGCATACAGAATGAAAAATTATCATTCCCTGATTTGTTTGTTGTCTTTTTTGCTTGCCTTTGTAGTACTGGAAGCTGAACACAGGGTGTCCCTAAGCTAGGTTGGGAAGGGCTTTATCACTGAGCTCCAGTTCTAGACTCTTTTGGCTTCTTATTTTGAGATAGAAACCATACAGGAAGTATTCCTGAACTGCGGGGGTTCAGGAGCTGCTACACAGACAATACGAACACTGGTCTCATTAAGCAAGAATAGTTTATTGAATGCACACCCAAGACTGAATAATCAGGGCCACCACAAAGGACTTGGGCACCTAACTGTGGTAATAGTTTATTCTTAGGGCAAGCTTTTTACAGGAAAAAGCAAGCTCAGAAGTTCAGAAGGCATTTTGGCTAACCAGACAAAGTAAAGTGGGGTAAGAGGGGTGGTGGGCAGGTAGTGACCAGGGGAGTCTCAGAGCGCTCTAATGCCGCAGAGTGTAAGTAATACAGCTAGAGCATCATGACCTCTTAAGAGACGTTTCCAGTGTCAGCTATGGATGGGTATTTACTTGTGGGAAGCAGAGTCTGAGAACCTGAACTTAATTTCACCCTAGGACCAAAATGGAGACTGAATACAAAATGGCTACAGTTATGTTAAAAGAAGCAGGCCTCAACACTCACTAAGCTGTACAAGCAAGCCTTCAAAATACTCTGTAGTCTCTTCCTGTCTCAGCCTCTTAAGGACTATATAGCCCAGGTTGGCCTTCAACTGGTGATCCTCCTGCCTCTACCTCCCAAGTACTAGGGTGAAAGGTGTGTATTTTCTGGCTTGATTTATTACTACTAATTAAAGTTTTTTTTCTTTTGTTTTCAAGACAGGGTTTCTTTGTGTAGCCCTACCTGTCCTAGAATGCACTCTGTAGACCAGGCTGGCGTTGAACTCAGAGATCTGCTTTCCTCTGCCTCCCAAGTGCTGGGATTAAAGGCATGTGTCGTCTCCGGGCGGTGGTGGCGCACGCCTTTAATCCCAGCACTTGGGAGGCAGAGGCAGGCGGATTTCTGAGTTCGAGGCCAGCCTGGTCTACCGAGCGAGTTCCAGGACAGCCCGGACTACACAGAGAAACCCTGTCTCGAAAAAACCAAAAAAAAAAAAAAACAAACAAAAAAAAAAAAAAAAAAAGACGTGTCACCACTGCCCAGTTAGTTTTAATTTCTAAACTATGTGTACTTATGAGTATAGGTATCCAGAGGCCAGAACTGTCAGATGCCCTAGGAGCCAGAGTCACAAATGACTGGGAACTGCCTACTGTGGGTGCTGGGAATCCAACTCACCTCTTCTGTTAGAACATATGCACTCTTAACTGCTATACACTCTCCAGCCCCGTTATTATTATTATTGTTATTAGGAGAGCTACTTGCTGGCCAGATGGCACACACACCTTTAATCCTAGTGCTTGGGAGGCGGAGGCAGGTGGATCTCTATGAGTTCGAGGCCAGCCTGGTCTACAAAGTGAGTTCCAGGACAGCCAGGGCTATACAGACAAACCCTGTCTTGAAAACATAGAGGATGAGGTCAGTGTGGGAATTACACAGTGAGACCCTATCTCAAAATATATAAATAAGTGCTTCTGATTCTAAATAAATTAGCTTATTCTCCTTCCCTCCCTTCCTCCCTCCAGTGCTTGGCACTGAACCAGGCCCTCACGCACTCTCGGCCACACTCTCAACACGTACAGAAATAATTTTTCAGGCAAACTAACCGGAAGACTTAAGTTTGGATTTTTGGTTTTCCCATGCAGACTTACCTGAAACTTTCTCCTTAAGGCCCGAGTCATGACTGGAGTGAGTCCAGTTCCTGTTTCCATGTTTTCTTTGTTGTGAAGAGGGGTCCCACCTGGGCTCCTGTGAAGAAGAGCAGAGCTGGGTTTTATTCCCACTTTCCAAAGTGACATGGAAAGCATAGGGGTGAGAGGCTCTTACCTTTCTACCTCGACTTTTCTCAGCAGTTTCCGGAGATCAATTTGGCTTTTACTAGGAGAACTGAGAATAAAGAATAAACATTAAACTTTCCAGACTTCACCACTTTTTCTAAATGAGGCCAATTTTATAGGTTTTGTTTGTTTGTTTGTTTGTTTGTTTGTTGTGCTACATTAAGAAAACAATAGGTTGGGTGATGTCAGCCCAGGCCTTTAATCCCAGCACTCAGGAGGCAGAGGCAGGTGGATCTCTGTGAGTCCAGCCTGGTCTACACAGTGAGTTCCAGGACAGCCAGGACTACAAAAAGAATTCCTGTCTCAAAAAAAAAAAAAAAAAAAAAAAAAAATCAATAGTAATAGTAATAGTGATGATGATGATTTTTAAAAAAGATTTATTTATTTTATGCATATGAGCACACTGTAGCTGTCTTCAGACACACCAGAAGAGGGCATCGGATCTTATTATAGATGGTTGTGAGCCACCATGTGGTTGCTGGGATTTGAACTCAGGATCATCTGGATTAGCACACAGTGCTCTTAACCACTGAGCCATCTCTCCAGCCCAATGATGACGATTAATAAAAGAAAATAGCAGCAGATGTAGCATAGGATCATATACTATATTCTTTCTTTCCCTGCCCCCACCCATGTAGCTCTGAATGTCCTGGGACTCACTATATAGACCAGGCTAGCTTAGCACTCAGAGATCCACTTGCCTCTGCCTCCCAAGTGCTAGTATCAAAGGTGTGTGTACCACTATGCCTGGTTCTATACAGCCATTCCAGTAAGAATGGGTTCATGGTGATACTGGGGTATGAACCCAGGGCCTTTCACATTCTAAGTGTTCATCACTGAGCTTACGTAGTCCTCAACCCAAAGTAAAACTGCCCGACCCAGTAAAAATTCCTGTAAGAGTCTATCCTAGGGAAAAACTCAGCTAAGTATAAGGATGGCAGTTGGGACAGTTATTGAAGAGCGATAGTAGAAACCGTAAGCAATCTTAATGTCTCAAGACAGGATTTCAGCTGTGAATTTACATACAATTAATTATGTTAAATTAGTCCAAGTTATGCAAGCTAATGATTTAAAAAGGGGTGCATGCTGAGCACGGTCACGCTTGTTTTTAATGCTATTGCTTGGGAGGCAGAGGCAGGCGAATCTCTGTGAGTTCAAGGCCAGCCTGGTCTACAACGTGAGTTCCAAGTCAGTGAGGGCTTCACAGTGAGACCTTGTCTTAAAAAAAGAAAAAAAGTGAAAGGAGAACAGAACAGATACAGTGCATCACGCAGGAAAGGAGTGATAGCCGGTGCACAGACTAACATAAGGTATCTGGTTACATTGCACCCATAGCCAGGAGGCAGATGAAATTTAAAAACAAAGTGTGTGTGTGTGTTTGTGTGTGTATGTGTACATTTGTGCCACCATTTACATGTGGAGAGCAGAGAAAAACTTTTAGTTTAGTTCTATCTATGTACCACATGGGATTGAACTCAGGTCTTCAGGCTTGGCAGCAAACACCTTTACCTGCTGAGCCATCTCACCAGGCCTGAAACTGAAGGGCTAAAAAATGTTTTGTTTGTTTGTTTGTTTGTTTTTGTTTTGTTTAAACATGGTGTCATGTAGCTCAGGCTGGCCTTAAACTCCTGATCATCCTGTCTCCACTTCCCAAGTGTTGGGATTATAGGCTTGTGCACTCACACCTGGCTTAAAAAAAAAAAAAAATCCCTGTTAATATTTCATTTTAGCCCCAAATTTGTTATTAAATCAGTGGTATGACTAAAAATAGACAACTCTTAAGGGAAGCAATAAAGTAGTATACACTTAGAAAAAGAAAAAGACAGGGCCGGGCGGTGGTGGCGCACGCCTTTAATCCCAGCACTTGGGAGGCAGAGGCAGGCGGATTTCTGAGTTCGAGGCCAGCCTGGTCTACAGAGTGAGTTCCAGGACAGCCCGGGCTACACAGAGAAACCCTGTCTCGAAAAACCAAAAAAAAAAAAAAAAAAAAAAAAAAAAAAAAAAAAAAAAAAAGAAAAAGACAGGAATGATAAAAATTAAACCAAACAACAACAAATCATCCAATAGTGTTTTCATTCAAATTCATCAGTAGCTGTCTCTCATGATTGTATTAACTTTTACATTAGGAAGTTGGGAGTTGAATGAATTACACAGATCCAGGAGAATTACCTACCTGAATTTTGCTTCTCCCTTTAAATTTCTGTAGGTTTCAAATTTTCCATAGTGAGCATATGTAATTTTAAAAGTTAAAGATGAAGCTGAGTGTAGTGGCGAATGTTTTTAGTCACAGCACTTGGGAGGCAGAGACAGGTGGATCTCTCCGAGTTCAAAGCCAGCCTGGTTAACACATTGAGTTCCTGGATACTGGGAGCGACAGAGTGGAATTCTGCTTCAAGACAGAATTTTTGGCCCATTTTTAACTTTTTGTTTTGTGTTGTTCACATTTTTAACAAAAGTTAAAAATGGGCCAAAAAGGGATAGAGAGATGGTTCAGTAGTTAAGAGCACTAACTGCTCTTCCAGAGGTCCTGAGTTCAAATCCCAGTAACCACATGGTGGTTCACAACCATCTATAATGGGGTTTGGTGCCATCTTCTGGTGTGTCTGAAGAGAGTCACAGTGTACTCATATACATAAAATAAATAAAAATTAAAAAAAAAAAAAAGGGCCAAAAGTTTCAATTTCAATGGATAAGGAGTCCTTGCTGTGTGGTAAGCCTAATGGCCAATGTCTGATCCCTCAGAATCCATGTGACATGAGGAGAAGCAACTCCACAAAGCTGTCTTTGGACCTCCATACAAGGGCAGTGGCTTGTGTACATTTCCCCCTAATCCCAACACACACACACAACAATAAATTACATTTAATTTTTAAAAAAAAAATCACATTTTAAGTAGCAGTAGAGAATAATGCGGTGTAATTCCTTACTTACATTAAGACATTTTTAATTCGAGTTGCTAACACCCTGGAGTTAGGTTTCAGGGTAACACGCTGCAGGTCAGAGACAGTAACTAGTGGAGTCCGTTCCTCTGGTGGTGATGGTACAAGCTTTAATTACAAAATGAAACATTAAAGATACATAATAAAATACCATTCGAATGTGAATACACCAAAACGGCAAATATTTTGACGGCCAGAGTGTAAGTTTTCCATGATTCAACTCAATTTTTATTTCACAGGTTCAAAGGCTCTCTCTCACACTCCCCTCACCTCTCTCAGGTTTTACTAGATTGGATGCCACTGGCTAGACTAGGCTGGCCTGAAACTTAATATGATGCACCCTAGAATTAAAAGAAATCCTCCTGCTTCAAGTGATGAGATGACATGTATGAGGCAGCACACCTATCTCGAATGTTTTTATCTACAGTATGTCTCTTGTAGCCCAGGCTGGCCTCTTGACTCCCCATGTACCAAAGGATGACTGAGAACTCCTGATTCTTTGCCACTACCGCTCAAGTGCTAGGAACATTGGTGTACACCACTGTGTCCATCTTGAATGTGAGATGTGTATGGGTATACATGATGTACGGATGTAAACATATTCTTGTGCATGTGTGTGTGAAGGTGTGCATGGAGGCCAGGGTCAACGGCAGGCATCTTCATTATCATTCACTATCATATTGAGACAGGGTCTTTCTCGGAACCTGGAGCTCACTGGCTAGACTGGCTAGTTGGGGAGTTTTGGGAATCTGACTGTTTCACTTCTCCAGTCTTAGATTAGGTAGGGCCGCTTTTAAAAACATGAGTGCCAGGGATCTGAACTCAGGTCTTCATGCTTTTATGGCAAGCATTTTATCAATGGAACCATCTCCCAAGCCTGTTTTTTTTGTTTTGATTTTGTTTTTCTTTTTAAATATTGAGCCCAGGGCCTCAAACATATTAGACAAATGCTCTGCCATTAAACTGTATACTCAGGGGCCACAGAATGATTTCTATACATAAAGTTTATCATATTTATTTCCCACAAAGGAACAACCAGGTTAAAAAAGTAGAATACCAGGCATGATGCTGTGTTGTAACACTTGTAAGGTTCAGGCATGGTGTATTCAAGGATTTGAAGCTGGCCTGGGTTAAGTACTAAGATCTTATCTCAGAAAAACACACCTTGGAACTTGGGAGATAGCTTAATTGGTGCAGGGTTTACTGTTTAAAGTTGAGAACTTGAGTTCAGATTCCCAGCATCTGTGTAAAAAGCTGGGTGTGGCAGTAGACATGTGCAGTTGTAGCACAGGGGAGGCAGTTAGGAGGATCCCTGGGGCTTGCTGCTCAACATGTAGCTGAACCAGGGAGCTTTAGGCTCAGTGAGACACCACATCAAAAAAAGTCAGGTAGATACCAGCCATGGTGGTGCTAACCTTTAATCCCAGCACTCGGAAGTCAGAGGCAGGTGGATTTCTGTGAGTTCAAGGCCAGTCTGGTCTTCAGAGTGAGTTCTAACCTGACCTTTACTCACATCTTCACAAACACACAAATATAACACATACACAAAACACCCCAAAAGGAAGCAGGCCTTTGTGTGCTCATGACATCTTACCTTCTTTCTTTCGTCAATACTCTGTGTCTTTTTTAATTTCACATTGAGTAGATCTTTAACTGTTATATGCATGGGTCCATCTTTCTTTAATGGTTCAACCTTAAAATACACAAAGAGGTTAGAATTAAATTGGGATCAGGACATTTAGTGAAATCCAAATCTACTTTGTAAAGAGTCAAGAATTGAAAGTTAACTTGCTATTGTTATTTATTTTATTTTTTCCTTCTTCTTTACGATTATTTTTTGGACAGGGTATTTCTATGTAGTCCTGCCTGTCCTAGTACTCCATATGTAGCTTAAACTGGCCTCAAACTCATGGCAATCCTCTTGCCCCAGCTTCCAAGTGCTGGGATTATAGGAATATACTACCATATGCATCTAAAGTTAATTCTTATATAACCTTAGGGATTAGTCACATTCTGTCTGAGCAAGCGAGAATGATGTGTATGGGCAGATGTGGGTATGCGGGGTGGTGCCAGAGTACCTTAAAATGTTCTTATTTGGAGTGGAGAGATGGCTCAGTGGGTAAGAGCACTTGCAGAGGCCCTGACTTCTGTTCCCAGTCCCCATGACTCACACCAGTTCCAGGGGATCCAACACCTTCTTCAGACCTTTTCATTCACCAAGCATGTACATGGTACATGGACATACATCAGGCAAAACATCCATTCACATAAGGCAAAATAATTGTAAAATTAAAAAAGTTTCTATATTTTAATATATGAGAGTTTGGACTGTATGTATGTATGTGTACTACATATATGTCTGGAACCCTTGGAGACTACAAGAGGATGTCAGATCTTCTGGAACTGGAGTTATAGATAGTCGTGCCCTACAAAGTTGGTGCTAGGAACCAAACCCTGGTTCTCTGCAAGCGCAGCAAGTGCTCTTAACTGCTGAGCCGTGTTTCCAGCTCCTCCACACCAGAGTTTTCTTTCTTTTTTCTTTGTATTTTTGTTCTGAGACTAGGTTCAAATACAAAATATAGCCATAAACTCCCCACATAACCAAGGATGACCTTGACCTCTTGATCCTCCTGCTTCTACTTCTGAACTGCTAGGCTTAGATATGTGTTGGGAATGAACCTTTCAAAATACACAACTGGAGCAAGGTATAGTGGTATACACACACACATGTATTTGTATGTATTAGTATGTGTAAATGTGTGTGTGTATGCATGTATATATGGTAGACTACAGTCCAAGCTCCTCAAGAAGCTGAAGCAAAAGATCATAAGTTAGAGGCTAGCCTATGCTACATATTGAGTTCTAAGACAGTCTGGGTTACACATCAAGATCCTGTTTCAGAGAACAAATAAACAAAAATTGTCAACAACAAAAACCTAAAACAAAACAAGAACAAGAAAACCCAATAATTACATTGGTGTGGTGACATACGCCCATAATGCCACCTACTCAAAGACTAAAACAGGATTGCTTGAGCCTACCAGTTCAAGACTAACTGGGGCAACACAATGCGACTATAATCTAAAAACAAAAACAACGCCCCCCACCAAAAAAAAAGTCCAACAAAAACTTATAACTAAAATCGGAATAATTAACAAAATTAAGGTATAGAATCAGAACAAAATATAGACTTTGTATTTGTATCTAGCTTTAAAAGGCCACTTGGCTTTACTCCTGTATTACACTCTAACCAAGGCACACTGTTTCTTATTCCTTACCTGAAGTGCTTTAGTGGTACCAGATTTTCTGAGCAGCAAAGGTGCTAGGGGTGGCGGAGGTGGAGGGAGAGGGGGAGGGGGAGGAGGAGGAGGCAGAGGTGGAGGGGGAGGGTGACTGGTTGGCTGCAGCTGTGTGGGAGGAAGTGTTATTTGGGATTCCTCATGGGTTGTTGGAGCACAGGCAGGCACAGTTGTACTCATGCAACACGTGTGACAACAGCTTGAACAAGATGAGTTTTCTGAGATGCTCTGGAAGATACCATATTTGACAAATGGACAACAGATTAATTCGGTGATGGATAGTTTTTTGTTTTCTTTTTTGTTTTCTTTTTTCAGACAGGATTTCATACTGTAGCTCAGGCTGGCCTTAAACTCAAGGCAAACTATTTCCTCAGCCTTCTTCCTCTGGATTACAGAGACTACTCCCGACAATAAAAAACGTACTGCAATAGTTCTAATGTTTATTGGGCTATAGGGAAGGCTCAGGAGTTACAAGCTTGCAGCTCTTGCAGAGGACTGGCTTTGGTTCCCAGAGCAAATGGGGCAGCTCACAAATGTCTAACTCCATTCCAAGATTCCAAGAGATCTGATACCCTCTTCTGGCCATTTACCCACCCCAACAACACCCAGGCTGTGTTTTTTGTTGTTCTTGTTTCCAACTATGAGGAGCATACTCAGGGCCTTGTGCATTTTAGGATACTGCTGTACTAACAGATCAGAGCCCTTTAAAGACAGTCTTTACCCATAAGGAAATATAAGCATATATGTGTGTGTGATAATTTAGATGCATATATACTATAAATATTATATATCATGTATTATTTAATTATTCATATATTATGCATATGTATTATATGCAATTGTGTATTAAATTATGTATTAAATATATGCAATTATGTATGTTCTTATATACAAAGATAACTATCATATATATGGTACACACATATAATATATATGTATGTATGTATATCATAAAAATACTTCAATTGAGTTAATTATCTAGTTAGATGATTAGCTATTTTTAGATGAGAATGCAGAGTGGCCTTGAACTCCTAGGCTCTGGTGATTCTCTTGCTTTGGCTTCTCTAGTGGACGGCAACTATAGGCACATATCACTGTGCCCAATTGAAAAAATATCACGTTATATGTTTTAAGTATACATGATGCATCCTATAGGAACCTAACACCATCTCGTTGTATGCCCTTATATTTAGTTTGGTTAATGGTATAGTCTTTTGTTTGTTTTTTTTTTTGAGCCACAGTCTCATTCTCTAGCTCACAGTGGCCCAGAAGTGTCGTCTAGGCTGGGCAGCCTCATGCCTCTGCCATGCCATGTGAAAAGCGTTGGCATGGGGTGCAGGGGATTCCTGGTGTCCTGGACTCATGAATGCTACGTTTGCACACATTTGCACACTCATCACACTTCAGTATTTATTATTTGCAACTCTCCTTTCCGTCACGCTGGAGATTGAACTTGGAGTCCACATGGCAGGCAAATGCTTTGCCATTAAGTTATATGCCCAGCTGAAAACATGTTTTTTGAAGAATTATTTATTTATTTTATGCATATGAATACACTGTAGCCCTAAAAATATTTTTTTTGTGAGCCAGGGTCTCATGTCTCCCAAGCTAGCCTCAACCTCCTTATGTTGCTGAGGATGGCCTTCCCTTCTAATCCTCCAGCCTTTACTTCCTAAGAGCTATGGCTACAGGTGTATATCACCGTGGCTGCTTAGTAGTACCAGGGCCTCCGGTGTGCTGACTCTACCAACTGAGCTCAACCCTGGGTACTTCCTGCTGCAAATAAAACAGAAATGTTTTAAAAAGGTATTCATTTGGGCTGGAGAGATGGCTCAGCGGTTAAGAGCACTGATTGAACAGAGATTGTCCTGTGTTCAATTCCCAGCAACCACATGGTGGCTCACACCATCTGTAATGGGATCTGATGCCCTCTTCTGGTGTGTCTGAAGACAGCTACAGTGTACTCATTTACATTAAATAAATATATATATATATTTTTTTTTAAAAAGGTACTCATTTTATGTTCTATATACGTATGGTATATAGAACTATTTGAATGTGCACCGTGTGGGTGTAGGTGCCTGCAGAGGTTAGAAGAGGGAGTCTGATTCCCTAGTCCTAGGGTTACAGGCAGTAACGAGACTCTAGACATGGGTGCTGGGAACTAAAGCTAGGTTCTCAGCAAGAGCAGCAAGTACTCGTAACCACCGGACCACCTCCTCCTCACCATAGCACATGAAGGTCTCATTAGTTCCTGCTCTTCTCAATGATGTAAGAAAGCATCCATTTTCAAACCTTTCAGGGTTTTTTTGTTGTTTAGTCAATCAGTGTTGCCCATTGATAGTCCTTTTATACTTGTATTTTATTTTTTTATTTTATTTATAATTCCTTTTTGTATTTCTATTTTGTTTGTGTGGCCAAGACCATTACTTTTTCCTAATTTATATTTGAAAATAGATTTAAGTTTTAATTACGTGGATGTGTGCATATGTGCACTCATGAGTACGGATTCCTGTGGAGGCCAGAGAGGTTGGATCCCTTGAAGGTGGAGTTACAGACACTTGTAAGACTCCCATTATAGGTGCTAGGAACCCAGACTGCTCCTCTGCAAGAGCAGGACACTCTCATAACTGGGCAGTCATCTCTCCAGTGTCTCCATTATACTTTTGCCTTCTCCTTTGCAAAAGGAACCCATTTTGCCTGATATTTGAGGTAATATCCAAATTTATACTCAGAGTATTTTCCTACTGCAATAGTCTTTTCAGATAAAATCTCTGGGTTTGTTTGTCTGACAATACCAACCTTTAGGTTTTTTTGGAGCTTGCACAATTCACTTTTCAAAACACACAGTTCTTGTTTTAGACTGTGAAGTTCTCTGTGGTAGACTCGGGATGGGAAGATGGCATCTTTCAATACTTCTAAACTCTGAAATTCATAAATAAACAAGGCCGACTCTGATGAGCAGCATGATAAAGCAAGTGGTGTCACATATGTCTTATGTAAGCAAAGACAGGCGTATGCACAAATTAATCTTATCCAAGCTTAGCCTTGGGAGTATGTCAAGCCTAGGAACCATAAAAAGAACACAAATACTATGTTTGGCAGAGAAAAAAAAAAACTATATAGCTGAGAACAGGTTTATGAACCCTATACCTGGGCTACACAGGTCTGACAGCAACTGTATATGCACCGTGCTCTATTTGTCCAAAGGTTTATTGCATCTTTGATGTTAGGAAATCTGAAGTTCCAAGATGGTCTTAGCCAGTTTCTGCTTTGGGGAATATCTGTTGAAGAAGTAACCACTCTGTGGAAGAAAACATCAAACAAAACAAATAAAAAAATCGTGGGTCTGGCTGGGCATGGTAGCGCACACTCAAAAAGCAGAGGCAGGAGGATGGGTATAAGTTCACGGCAAGTTTGTTCTACATAGTGAGTTCCAGGCCAGTCAGAACAATATAGTAAGACCCTGTCTCAAAAAAGAAAAGACATCCCTGCTTCCAAGTCATACTATAAAATCAGGTGGATCTCTGTGAGTTCTAGGCCAATCAAGGCTACAGAGTGAGACTCTGTCCCAAAGAAACCCAAAACACACTATCCCCCAACCCCAACCTAGGTCAGAGTGACATCTTCTAATTAAGTAATTAGTAGGCTTTATTTGTTTTAAATTAATTAGTTTTGGGGCTGTGGAGTGAATCTAAGGGTGTATGCCAAGCATACATCCTTGCAGTGATCTGTATCTCCTATTACAAATAGCTTGCTTATAGTGTGACTCAGGACCTGCTCTGAATGACTGACTGACTTTCTTGCTTTGCTTTTCCTTTTTTTGAGACAGGGTCTCACTATGTTGTTCTGATTGCCCTGTGTGGACTAGGGTTGTCTTGAACTTACACCAGTCCTCTCTGTTTCCTGAGTGCTGGGATCGCCCATGTGCGTACTAAGCATAGCTTTATTTATTTATTTACTGTTAGATTGCGCGAGTGTATGCCATGTGTGTGAGTGCCTGCAGAGGCCAGGGCAGAGGGTAAGGGATCTTCTGCAGCCACAGTTGTGCTCGGTTGTGAGCTCTGGCTATCCTGGATCTCACTTTGTAGACCAGGATGGCCACAGACTCATAGAGATCCACCTGCTTCTGCTTCCTGAGTGCTGGGATTAAAGGCCTGAACTACTACCACCACCACCACCACCACCACCACCATCATCACCGCTGGGCATATTTTTACTTTTTGAGACAGGGTCTTATGTATCCTATGACGACCTTGTTAAATATGCTATGGGATTATAGATGTGGGCTACAAAGCCTGACTTTAGTTTTAATTTTTGTTCTTCAGGTGTGATACCCTGAGTGTAATCCCTGGCATACCAAAAATAAAGTAAGCTGAATAAAGTAGTACATGCCAAGCACCCAGAGGAGAAATGGGAGGGATTAAAGCAGGATGATTTCTAAAAGCTCAAGGTCAGTCTGGGCTACAGACAGTTCCAGGGTGGCCAGGACTGGAGACAGAAAGACTTTCTCAAATGAAACCAACAAAGTAAGAACCAATCCTCACTAACAAAAGAAAGTGAGAGGGAGTTATAACACCGGGTGAGCAAAGCTTGTTAGTAGGAACACTAGCACCCTACAATTTCTGGGGCTCAGCCTTTCTTTCTATGATACATTCAACTTTCGAGTCTCAGAATAGATGACCTGACCACGACTAACGCTTTTATCTAAGCTCTGCACCCCTGTCTCATCAGGCAGTTGCTACAGTTATTCAGTAAAATTCAACTCAAAAGGGAAAGTAGGTACTTTGAGTTTGAATATAACTTCTTCTGATTCTTACATTTTAAAAGAAAGATGTGTGTGTGTGTGTGTGTGTGTGTGTATGTGCTGATACTTGAGGAGTCCAGAAGAATACTCCAGAGCTGGAGTTACAGGCAGTTATGAGCTGTCCTGCATGGGTGCTAGGAACTCAAAGTACCCTAGGCAAGAGCAGTCTGTGAACCACTGAGCCATCTCTGAAGCCTTCATTTGAACTCTTGTGCTATATAAAATTCAGGAGGTCTAGTTAAAAATTTAACTTATTTTTGAGTCAGTTTCACATAGTACATGTAGTTTTTGAATTAGCTGTATAAGTTGAGGATAACCTTGAATTCTTGATCATCTTCTCAACCTATAGAGTGCTAGGATTAATGGTATGTGCTACCATGTCCAGCTTAAACTGTGTGTGTGTGTGTGTGTGTGTGTGTGTGTGTGTGTGTGTCTGTCTGAAGGATCTCAGGAGTTGGTCCTCTCCTTCCACCATGTAGGTCCCAGTTAAGCTTGGAGGCAAAGGATGTTCTTGTTGGTTCTACTTTGCTTTTCATTTTTAGGGACAGGATTTCCTTTGGCATTGCCCTACACATCCCTCAGCTGGCCTAGCACTCACAGAGATCTGTCATTGAAAACTTGTGCCACTGTGCCCTTCTCTACTCTGTTTTACTTTATAGCCCAGGCAGGCCTAGAATTCACTATGTAGCCCAAGACAGTCTTGAACTCTCAGCAATTCTCCTGCCTCAACCTCCTGAGTGTAGGGTTACAGAGGGCTTGAACTACCATGCCCAGCAATACTTTTTTTTTTTGTTGTTGTTTTTTTTGAGACAGTGTTTCTCTGCATAGCCCTGGTTGTCCTGGAACTCACTCTGTAGACCAGGCTGGCCTTGAACTCAGAAATCCACCTGCCTCTGCCTCCCAAGTGCTGGAATCAAAGGTGTGTGCCACCACCGCCCGGCCCAGCAATATTTTTAATATAAGCGCAGTTCAAACTTCACATGGGACATACTTAAAATAAAAATGACTTATATGGGGGATGAAATTCAAATTTGACTGCATGTTCTTATATTATCACTGGCTGACATGGATGAAATCTAATTGTTTCTGTCTTCTCCATCATACCTTACCTCTCTGGTGTGGGTGGTGGAGGGGGAGGTATCAATAACTTAGGCGGGACCTGTGAGGCTTCTTTTTTCTTAAACAATCGTTTGGCTTTTGCTTTTAGCTTTCTTCTTCGCTGTTTGAACTTTGGCATGACTTCTGTAGAGGAAAATTTGAAGTTGAAAAAATGCATTTTACGTACATGGGTGCTTTGCCTGCTTGTGTGTCTGCCTTTGCACCACTTGCATGCCTGGAGCCTCCAGAAGTCAGAAGAGGGTTTCATAACCACTGAAACTGGAGCTACAGATGGTTGTGAGCTGCCATGTGGGTGCTGGGAATTGAACCCAAGTCTTCTAGAAGAGCAGCTAGTACTCTTAACTACAGAACCATTTCTTTAGCACCTGAAATGAACGTTTTCTTAAATAATAATGTATACATATAGAAAATGTATATAAAACTTCAGTGTACAGTTCAGTGACTTATGATATAGAAATTTTATATATCCCTGAATATATCATCTTGGTTGTTTTAAGTTTATTTCAAGGTTTTTCCTTTTTCTCCAACCTTGGTTAAGAAATAAATTGTAGCTGTAAGTGAAAAAAACAAAACCAAGATACTTAAGTGATCCTGTACCTAAGACATCTAAAAACCGAGGTACAGTGACACACC
This sequence comes from Mastomys natalensis, assembly GCA_021653895.1. Lineage (NCBI taxonomy): Eukaryota > Metazoa > Chordata > Mammalia > Rodentia > Muridae > Mastomys > Mastomys natalensis. Next base: position 986,402 of record JAJTUV010000028.1, read on the forward strand.
TGTACTCACTACTTGGAAGGTGGAGACAGTAGATCAGGGCTTAAGGATAGCTTCACCTACCTAATGAGTTCGAGGCTAACCTGTCTCATAAAACCAAACCAAACCAAACCAAACCAAAAACCAGATAGAAAATAACCAGTATTCTAGAAATCACTTCAAATGGAAGATGTAAAGTCAGTTTTAAAATGTCTCTGAAGAATTTTTTCCTTTGTCTTTACATTAGCCCCTTACCTTGCTTTTGTGGTTTTATTCAATAAAGCCAAATAAATTTCTCTTTATTCCCTGCAAGCTCCTCTTCCCCAGCCAGAGACCAAAACCAGGGCTTTGCATTCATCTAGTCAAGTGCTCTATTACTGAACTGACCCTCCTTCCTTTTTACAAATAATTTTGAGACAAGATTTTATGCATCCCAGGGTCGCCCTCAAACTAAGAATGACTCCTGCCTCTACTTGATAGACTGCATTATACGATGGCAATATCACATTGGGTTTATGAAGGGCTACAGAGCCAAGCCAATGCTTTCTGCACATTAGAAAACAGTTTACCGCCGGGCGGTGGTGGCGCACGCCTTTAATCCCAGCACTTGGGAGGCAGAGGCAGGCGGATTTCTGAGTTCGAGGCCAGCCTGGGCTACAGAGTGAGTTCCAGGACAGCCCGGGCTACACAGAGAAACCCTGTCTCGAAAAACCAAAAAAAAAAAAAAAAAAAAAAAAAAAAAAAAAAAGAAAACAGTTTACCAAGTGACTATAGTACTTAGCCCTTCGATTTCCTTACAATAGAGAAAAATGGCTGTAGTGGATTATATTATATTAAAAGATAGGTTTGTGATTCAGCAACATATAATGAGCATCTACTATGATAGGCAGATGTCATAGTGGGAGGGACCATTTATTAAATGCTCCCTTAAGTGGGGTACATTCTACTTTTCCTCTGCTAATCTTCAATCTCCTCAAAGGTTTTAATCCCTGACAAGGAAGATATTAGTCCTAGTGTTATAAAAACTAAGCCAAGAGTTAGATTAGCTATCTGCCTAATATACAATAAAGTATAAAAATGCAGACCTGTAAGTCTTCAGAGACCATGACTTTTTCTAGTAGACTATGGGGGCTATAGTAACTCTAACAGGCTTTATACAATTATCCAAAATGAAAGTGTTTTAAGACAGGTATTTTGAAACACTTAATAGTATTTAAAATATTTATGTTCTATATTTAAATATGCTTAAATATATATCTTTATCGGAAAAAAAAAAAAAGTCTGGGTTAGTTTGATCTGAAGACTCCAAAGAGCTTTTCTAGTTTTCTAGTTGTTGATACACAAGCTCCTGTCTCAGAAAAATAATAGTCTTCTGCATGAGTTGACACTGCTGGTTCTTTAAGAACTCCATCAGTTATATGGAAAGTTCTTTGGTCAGGGGCACTTCTAAAACTGTGGTAGCATCGGAAATGACAGTTGCTATTTCATCACCAACGTTCTAAAACACATTTTTTACATCCAACTTTAGTCAATTTAATTTTTATCGCCAATTCAGTTGGTTCACCTTGAATACTGTAGCATGATCACTGCCATTTTCCTAGTCAATTTTGTTTTATGTTGTGAAGCATTGCTAGAAGTAACTTTGCATCATGGAACGTTGTAAAACTACCTGACGTAAAATATTCCTCCACAAGCTTAAATATGTTGAAGAATGGCGGCGGCGAGCATCTGGTTAAATACATATTCTGATAGGAAATTTGAGTAGATCCTTATCGTTTGTATTTGTCACTAGCGACCGGAGAAGGAAGTACTAGTAGTCGGCGGCCCCCCTTTGAGAAGCAAAAAGTTACGGAAAAGACTGAGCAAAAGGCAATCTCTTCAAAACATATATTGCAATGTTAAATAAAAATGTCGCTCAGATGTTGCCAGCGGAGCTCTTGTCCTGCCCCAAACCTTCCCTTTTCTTCTCCATCTCCCCCACTCCCCCTCCCGGTCCAGCTCAAGATCCCACCTCCTTCAGGCATAAGAACCCAACCATCAACAGTCCGAGTAACGGAAGACGGGACTAGCTAACAAAGAAAAAAAATCGTCATTGCACTTACTAGTCTAAGAGCCTGGGGATTAGACGAAGTTCGGGCCTGAGCCTCTTCCACAGCATATAGAAAATTTCAAAATTAAATCTTTGCCTAAGAGCGACCAATCGTAGACGTGGTCTCTAGGGTTCGTTGTCTTGAAAGGATCAAAGCACAGTTTGGACTACGATTGGCCGAGAGAGCATCACCTCCTGGCCAATCGGAATTGAGGCGCTTCTTGTATGAATAAGGGAAGGCGGGAGAGAAGGGGGGGGAAGCCGGAGAGAAAAGAAGGTGTGTCACGTCGCCTAGGGCGGCAATGGGAGCTTTTATGTCATTGGCTGCTGCTGCTTCCCAGTGCACCAATCCCAAACTGTTTTCCAAGTATGAACTTGAAACTAGGGAACATAAGGCAGCCAATGGAAAAAAAATCACATATTCAGCAGCCAATCCTTCTGCAGCGTTTTGTGTCTTTGTCCAACAGGAAAGTGCGTTTCATAAGGAGGGGCGTTACCCAGGCACCAATGGGCGGGCGCCAACGGAACGGACGAGCCAATGAGCGCGAGACGTTGAGTGACAGCTGTCCAATAGAGGCCCTCAGTGCTAGCACGGCTTGCAGCTTAAGCCCCTCCGCGGTCTCAGGAATGTCAACTATTCAATATGGAGGCGGAGGTCGATAAGCTGGAACTGATGGTGAGTGGAGAGTGAAGGAAACCTACTGGGTAATTAATGTTCTCCACCGATGGCCTAGAAGGTGAGGCGCAACTTGGAGTCTCCTGAAATTGGGTTGTGGAGGCTGGAACCCGAATTGAGTTCCTTCCTTCTGCACCGATTGGAGCCACCGCTGCTTTGGTCTCTTAACCGCCGCGGGGGGAAGGGGTTACATCCGGGGAACTGGCGAGGGAAATGGCGGGAGATGTTGAGGGTGTGGGGCCTTTGTAATTCCCTGGTTCTGTCTTTCACCTCCACCGGCTCCAGGAGCCGAGCCCGGCACAGATACCGCCTCATGTATTTCCACCTTTTTTCCCCAAGCGTGACTGGAACGGTCTTTAAAAGCTCCACGGAGGAGAGAGGTTGTTGACGGTTCTCCTAAAAGGGGGATGGAGGATGAGGTGGGGCAGAAGTCTAGGGCGCGGAGAAATTCAGGTCCACTGTGCACCACTCGCAGGCGAGCTGGGACAGTCTCAAAGAGGACGCTAGACTTGCACGAGAAACTTGGCCGCGGCCCCGCAGGCTCGGAGGTGGCGTGGGGGAGGAGCCGCCGCGGGGACCGAGCCTGGAGCTCCTTCCAGGAGCGCTAGCGGCGTTGGGCCAGGCCGTCTGCCTTCCAGATGCCCACTTCCTTTCCTCTGTGCCAGGAGAGCCCGGGACGAAGGACCGCGGCGGCTGCGGGCGAGGCCGGCATGCACTGGGCGCCCAGCCGAGGGGCCTTGTTCTCCATCCGTGGTCTCTTTATTCCCGCCCTCCCATCCTTGCATTGCCCACTAGATCGCCGCGCCTTTTTTCTTAGTTTTCTTGTTCTATCTTCAGGTTTCTTTTGCATGATCACTTTTCTTTCAGATTGATCATCGGATCAGCCCCCCCCCCCCTTAGAAAATTTCAAGGTTAATATTAAAAAGTAAAACACTTCTTCATCTGCAACCTGTCCTTCTTCCCTCTGCTTAGGTATTCGTTGTGTCTGAGCTACTACTTTCTCCAAGGAAAATCTTGAGTTTGTAAACTTCTGCCTTGGAAAAGACTTTGGGGTGATTCTGGAAGATAGCGAGTACCACCCCGCCTCTTCCATTCCCACCCCAGAAGGTGTGAGGCCTTAGTTTCTTTTCTCTTTCATTAATGAATTCAGGTGTTTCAAACACATTTTATTAGAAAGATTTCCCGTTGTGTTTAACGTTGTATTTCAAAACTTTCTTTGTGGAGGGAGTCTAGGGATGGTAGGGGCCGGGAGGTAGGAGGGAGAAAGGGAGAAAAATTTTCTGCAGCTTTCCAAATCTTGAAAAATGAGTATTTGACTTGAGGATTTTTCGTGTGTGTGTGTGTGTGTGTGTGTGATATTACCATATTAAAAATATGCACAAAATGTTAAATTTTGTGGTTAGAGTTTATCAGTCAACTGGCATGTAAATTCCCTTGTTCTTCTCCCATATTATTAATTCCTTCCACTGGAATAGGTAGAGATGTTTTACTTGTTAGAGGCCAATTCTTTTTTTTTAACAGGTTGTTTTCTGTAATTGGTTGATGAATTTCTGAGCTTTATCTAGACCTTCCATTACAATCAATACTCAGATTTTTAAATAAAATACCGAGCAAATTATCTTAAAAAAACACAAGTTAAACATTCTGCAAAAAGTAAGTTTTAGGAAGTGATGAAGTCGTTGTACTTTTAACATGTTTAGATATTTATAAATTATGGAGTAGCTTTAAATTTTCTTTTTGCAGAGGAAAACTGCTTTTCCCATTGTGACATTTCCTGAAGTACATTCATGGTAGCATTTACATTTTTCAGATTACTGAACTTTTTTCATAACCAAAGGTTTGAAAACAAATTATTTTTAATCATGATTTTCAATGTTAACTGTGTTTTATTGACTAGATAACAAAAGACATTTTATTTTTACATTTGCAGTGTTGGTTTTGTTTTAAAAAAGTATCTGTCAAAAAAGTTACTTTGTGAACCAAAGATGAATGATTTCTTACACAATCTTCTTTTATTCCTAGGTCTTTACAATATTTAAAAGAGATTTGCCAAGGAGCCCTTGCATATATAATAGGAGTGCATACATACTATTTAACTTTGTAAAGGCAGTAGTTATCCTCACTCTGTAAAAGTCTGGTCTTAATAAATTATTTGATATTTTTCCTGTGTTAACATCTAATTCAGAAAATTAAATTTGCCTTTTAAACATTTGTCTTTAAAACCCAATGTTTGGTTAGCAGAATTAAATATTCCCAAATTTGGGTTTTGGAGCCCAGGATTTGAAGATAAGTGTACCTTTTTTTTTTTAGTAGGTTTGATCTGCCTGAGTAGCTGACCTGGACCATTTAAAGGAAGGTCAATGAAAATAATGGGAATGTATTTTTTCATCAGTCAGCATTACTAACGGTGGAATAAGCTCATTGTAGGGTAACCTTTGTTCACCAACACTTTCCCTTCATTTACTGATTGAGTGGTATTTGTCTCCTGCCCTCCTTTTGTGATCCCACTGGGGACTGTTCACAAAGGCAGTGTTATAGGATACTTGGATTCTGTTTCTTGGTTTACTTCTGACTTTTAAAGAAACATTTTATCCCTCTTATTGTTTTCTTGATAGTTCTAAGTTTGAAGGGAATGCATATGCCTTTCTTCACTATGTAGGATATTTTAAGAGTGAAATATTAAAAAATCCTCTTGTCTACTAGTAATTAGGTTAGGTTGGGCTAACATTCTGTTTAGAATATACTGGTTCCCTGATAATCTCTTCCCATGTTATAATAGCCCTGAATAAACTCTTAGGTTAAAAAAACTATTTTCTTTTTAAGATTTATTTGTTTTATGTATGTGAGTATACTTACTGTCTCTCTTTAGAAGACAGACCAGAAGAGGGTATCAGATCCTATTACAGATGACTTTGAGCCACCATGTGGTTGCTGGGAATTGAACTCAGGACCTGTGCAAGAGCAGTCAGTGCTCTTAACCTCTGAGCCATCTCTCCAGCCCCAAAGCACAAGATTTAAGTGCTGTGTGTGTTTGTCTGTGTGTGTGGCGTGCGTGTGCGCATATGAGTAGATTCTGTAGAGATAAATTGAATATATAGGTTTGAGAGATTTTTTTCTTTTGAGATTTACTTTATGAATATGAGTGTTTTGCCTATATGTTTGTCTGTGCACCACATTTGTGCCTGGTGCCCAAGGAAGTCAGAAGACGGCATCGGATCCTGTGGAACCCTTGTGGATGGTTTTGAGCTGCCAAGTGGGTGCTAGGAATCGAACCCAGGATCTCTGCAAGAACAAATGCTCTTAACCACTGAATCCTTTTCATTTGTTCTATAAAGTAATTACTCAAAGGAGTTGTTTTCTATAGTAGGTAACCCAATTGCTTTGGAAAAATAGTTAACCAACATTACATTTCAGCAGAGAACATAGTTTTTCACATATTTGCCTCAGTAGTAATTACAGTTGATTTTGTTAATATCAGTCGTAAAGTATTATTGATGCCCATGTTAGTTACTAAAGGCTCAGGACATATTACAAATTCCTTTATATCTGTGCATGTTTATGTCTGAATGCTGCTACTTACAGGTCAGTCATCAAAAACCAATTATCACTTTGGTCCTTTGCCCTTCAAAAAACTTTGGTATAAATGTTTTTAGGTTTTGGATGTCTTCTGACCAAAATGGCAACTCAACTTTAAGGCCTTTGCACACTGAACCTTACATTCCTTTCCTGCTCACTACTGCTAACGACTGCTCTGACTTTATTGCACTACTGTACTTTACAGCTAGCAGTGCAATAGTATTGTCAAAGCATCCGGAAGCAGGTTGCACACCTTTTTTGGTTCCTTTTACATCTTCAGTATTTGTGAAAACTTTTCTATAACTTTCAGTGCTGAAAACTGTATAATTTTGTTACTGTGTCTATTTTTTAAAAAGTCATCATTTGAAAAAATCTTACCATTAATCATTTCTGTATTGCACTGAAAATTCATTACTGTAAGTTGTGAAGTAATAGCTTGTCTAACTGAATAATACTTTGTAATTTGCTTCTTTTTGTAACAGTCTTGAATAGGTTCTGGCAACTCTTAGGTCTTATAGTGTATGAGTTGGTATGTGATAGTCTCTCATGTCTATTTACTGTGGTAATGCTTTATGTCTTAGTGTTCATTTTAGTATTATATAAGAAATGCTTAAATTTAACACTTAGGGAGGGGAGGGGACTAGAGAGATGGTCCAACCATTAAGAACACTGCAGAGGACCTAAGTTCCCTTACCGCATCTAGTAGCTCACAGCCACTTGTAATTTTAGCTCTAGGCAGTTCAGTGCTGTCTTCCAGTCTTTGCAGGCACACAAATACAAAGACACACACTGATACATACACAGAATAAAATCCTGAAGACTTAGAAAGGCTTGATTATTGTAACTATAAAATATAAATCATTCCTTAAAAAAACAAAGCTTTTATCGGTTGTGAGCTTCACAATATGCACCCCAGCACCCCAATCCCACTCGTCTCCCCAGCCCTCTGCCCTTGCAACTTCCCCCCAAAAGAAAATAAAGATAGAATTTTTTTAAAAAATCTTGAGCGGCCAGCGGTGGTGCACTGCTGCAGTCGCGCACCGCTGCAGTCGCCGCGCTCTGGAGTCCAAGGCGGCTATTTCTCCCGAGTTCGAATCCAGCCTGTGCTTGCTCACAGGAAAACAAAACAAAACAAAAAATTCTTGCCATGGAAGCTGTAGTATGTCACCGTGTGTCATACAGTATATATATCCTTTTGTCCATACAGAAATCATCATGTTTTGCTGATGAATTTTGGCAAATGTATACATAATGTAACTAACTCCACTACTAAGATATAAAACATTTACATTTCATTTCAAACGTCTCTCTGTGTCTGTCCGCAGTCTCCTCTCAAACAGTAGTTTTCTGAAATTTCTTATGAATGGGCTAACACATATTTGTTCTTTTATGTTTGCATTCTTGTACTTACTGTAACTTCTTTTGTCATCTTGTCTTTGTTCCATGCATTGATAATTGATTCATTTTTATTGCTGAGTATATTCCACTGTATAAAATCTGACAAATTGTTTCTAGGCTTTGCCTGTTATGAATAAAGTTGTTGGAAACTTTGAGTGTCTTTGTGTGGACATAGTTTCTTATTTCTTTTGTATAGATACTGAGAAATGGGACTATTGGGAGAAGTTGCCAAAATCAACTGGGTGGCGGCATAGCCTTTAATCCCATCACTTGGGAGGCAGGGGGTGGTGAATCTCTGAGTTTGAGACCTAGTCTACAGATTAAGTTCCAGGAACTCAGGGCTACACATAGAGACCTTGTCTTGAAAAAAACACACCCACACATAAAAGGTAAAAAAATTGATATATAATCTTTTCCATAGTCCTCTTAGTGATACTGAATATTTTTCATGTGTTTATCTGCAACTGATGTATCTTCTTTAATGTCTTAAAGTCTTCCTGTGCATGCATGGTACATGTACATATGTGCATGCACATAAATCACAGGCACATGCACACATTTTTTTTCTCAATCCAAGGTCATTAAACTTTTTTCTTGGAGATTTGTGGTTTAGGGGCTAGAGTGATGGCTCTGGGGTCAAGGTGCTTCTTGTTCTTCCAGAGGACTGGAGTTTGCTTCTCAGCACCAGGTTGGGCAGCTTACAGTTGTTTGCAATACCAACTTGAGACTTGAGAGGATTCTACACTCTTGTGGCCTCTGTGGGTCTCTTTACACATGTGGCAAGGCAAACATAGACACATGGACACACACACACAAACGTACATCTAAAAGACTTTTTGGTAAATTATTTAATATTTTTATGTGTATGTATGTGTGTGCTCACTTGAGTCTATATCCTTCACGTATACAGGAGCTTGTGGAAGCCAGAGGAGGGTATTGGATCTTCTGAAACTTGAGTTACAGTTGGTTTTGAGCAGTCATGTGGGTGCTGAGAATGGCACAAACCTAGATTCTCTGCAAGAGTAAGAGCTCACATAACTACTGAATTCTCTCTGGCCCCCAAATGAAAGCTTAATAAGATTTAACACAACCCTACATAAAACAGCTAACACACCTATGTAGTGGTGCACATGCTCTGACACATGTTAAGATCTAAAGTACAACTTCAATGACTTCTTTGTTCACCAGATAGGTTCTTGGATGGATGTAGCTTAGTGAGGCATACAGGAGGCCCTGGGACTGGATTCTAGCACTGCCTGATAATGGAGGTACACAGGCCATTCCCGAGGGGTAAACTGGAGAATTAGGATTTCAACCTTATTTTCTGCTGTAGCCAGCCCTAGGTATACCTGTGGCAGAACAACAAAAGAAAATGTAAGTCCTTCCTTTGACCATGCAGATCTTGGGATTGAACTCAGGTTGTCAGGCGTGACTGCAGACATCTTCACCTGATTCCTGTTGCCGTCAGCACAGCCCCAGTTTTAAGTTTTTAATAGAGTATTATGGATATTGTTTGCTTGATAAACTTTTGTTTGTTTTGCTAATATTTTTTCTCCCAGGAGACAGGGTTTTTTCCCTGTAGCCCTGGCTGTCCTGGAACTCTTGGCCTCAAACTCAGAGTTCTCAAACTCCTGAGTGCTGGAGTCAAAGGGATGAGCCACCAGTGCCTGTCTGGCTTGTATATACTTTTGTTTTGTTTTGCTTTTCATTACATTGTTTTGTTTTGTTTTTGGAGACAGAGTTTCTCTTTGTAGCTTTGGCTGTTCTGGAACTTGCTCTGTAGACCAGGAAGGCCTTGAACTTACAGAGATCCTCTGCCTCTGCCTCCCAAGTGCTGTTATATACTTTCTTTATAGCTACAAGTTTAGAATGTTTATCACATATTAATATAATATTCAAACATGAAAAGAATAATTATGTTTACTAAATAATATATGTGTACTGGTTTTTTAGTTCCAGAAAGCTGATTCTGATTTGGATTACCTTCAATATAGGCTGGAATATGAAATCAAGACTAATCACTCACATTCAGCAGGAGAGGTAATTGGGAAATAAGTAAATCATTTTGTTTTGTTTTGTTCTTTGTTTTGTTTTCAAGTCAGGGTCTCACTCACTATGCAGCCCTTGGTGTCCTGGAACTCACTATTAGACCAGCCTGGCTTCAACCTCACAAATAGATGTCTGCCTCTGCCTTCTGAATGCTGGCATTAAAAGTGTCCACCATTATGCCTGGCTACTTTATACAAATATTTTCTGGTAGTATTTCTAATTGTAATATATTCTAACAATTACCAAGTACCAACCTTTTATGTACTAGGTTTGTAGAGTCATAACACCTTGTTTTGATGGAAGATTGCTTATGGTATACTGAAGCAATTATACTGATAATAAAATACGTGCTAATTTTTAAAAACAGATGATGAACTCAAAAGGTACAAGTCAGGAAGAAGTCTCTGAAGTGCGAAGACTGAATATTTCTACTCCTAGAATACTGGTTCTTAGATTGAAGGGAGAAGGCTTAGTCATTCTGTTCTTTGGCAAAGATGATATGCTGTTAAGTTTGCTTAATTATAATATAGGTATGAACAGTAATTTTTGCATAAAGTTATGTAGTTATTTTTTTCTTCTTTCAACTTGACACAGCCCAAGGTCATCTGAGGGGAACTTCAATTGAAAAAATTGCCTTCATCAGACTGCCTGTAAGCAAGTCTGTGTGAGCATTTTTTTTTTTTTAAATGATTGATAGGTAGTGGCCCAGCCCACTGTAGGCAGGGCTGTCCTTGGACAGGTGGTCCTGGGTTGTATAAGAAAGCAGGCTGAACAAGTGATGAGAAGCAAGCCAGTAAAAAGCACTTCTCCACAGCCTCTGCTTCTATTCCTGCCTCCAGGTTCCTGGTTGAGTTCCTGCCCTGATTTCCTTTTAAGATGGACTGTGATTGCACTGAGTAAGCTGTGTAAACCTTTTCCTCCCACAGATTGTTTTGGTCAGTGTTTTATTATAGCAATAGAAAGCTAACTAGACCAGTATTAAGGTCACATTTAGAAAGTACTAACTTTAATTTTGAGAAAGAGTCTCACTGTGTTACTTAGGCTGGTCTCCATTTCTGGGCTTAACTGAGATCCCCTTGCTTCAGCCCCCTAAGCAGCTGGAATCACAGGTACATGCCCACTGCATCAGAGTTCTGTTTATATGCCATAAATTCATGTCTTTTAAGTATACATGTCCATGGGAAAGAGCAAACAATCTCCATGTATTATCTGTTGACAGTATACTTGACAGTAGACAGGAAATAACGTATTTGAATTAAAAGAATTCTATACATTAAAAAATTAAAAAAAAAAGCCAGCCGGTGGTGGTGCACGCCTTTAATCCCAGCGCTTGGGAGGCAGAGACAGGCGGATTTCTGAGTTCGAGGCCAGCCTGGTCTACAGAGTGAGTTCCAGGACAGCCTGGGCTACACAGAGAAATCCTGTCTCGAAAAAACCAAAAAAAAAAAAATTATTATTTTAGGCTGGACATGATAGACATGATAGTGCTCACCCATAATGCCGGTACTTGGGAGCCAGAGGCAGGAGCATTGCTGTAAATATTTTTTTAAAGAGAGACTCTTTTTTTTTTTACTGTTTTATTTTGTTTTTTCTTTCTTTTTTTTTTGGTTTTTCGAGACAGGGTTTCTCTGTGTAGCTCTGGCTGTCCTGGAACTCACTCTGTAGACCAGGCTGGCCTCGAACTCAGAAATCCGCCTGCCTCTGCCTCCCAAGTGCTGGGATTAAAGGCGTGCGCCACCACCGCCCGGCTTTTTTCTTTCTTTCTTTCTTTCTTTCTTTTTTTTTTTTTTTGGTTTTTTCAAGACAGGGTTTCTCTGTGTAGTCCTGGCTGTCCTGGAACTCACTCTGTAGACCAGGCTGGCCTCGAACTCAGAAATCTGCCTGCCTCTGCCTCCCAAGTGCTGGGATTAAAGGCATGCTGGTCTCAAACTTGTTATATAACCCAGGATCCAGTCTGGAACTTCTTACCTATTTAAGCCTCCCATTTGCTGGGATTATAGACATCTGCCATTGTGCTTGGCCATGTGAATCTTTTTGCAGTGTACCATTTAGGTGTTGTATTGACATATGCTTTGTTAAACATGTATCTCCACTGTCCATATTAGCGAGTTGGTTTTTCTTTTCCTCCTCAAGACAGGGTTTTTTTTTACATAGCTCTGGCTCTCTTGGCCGAGGGTTGTGATTAAAGGTGTACATCACCACTCTCTGCCTACCTATCTCAGCAAGTTTTCATCTTTCCAAACTTGAAACACTGTATTCATTAAAGAGTATCCCTCCATCATCACTCCTAACCAACTCCAACTCTTTGTGAATTTTACTACTCTTAAATCTGTAGTTATTCATTGACTTCTTTCATCATAAATGTCCTCATATGCAGACTATAAGCTTTCCAAGCAGGACTGACAACCTCAGTCCAAATCCTTGAACCCAGAGTGGAAGGAGAGACTTTTCCCATGAAAGTCATTCTGCGACCTCCACTTTTCCAGTGTGGCATGTGTGCATGCACTCACACACAAACACGAATCATCCATATTGTATCATTGTCAGAATTACCTATAAAATGTTTAAGTATTATGATTTTGTGTTTGTACCTGTGTGTTTGTATACAAACAAGGGTAGGTCCTTTCTAGCTGGGCATGGTGGTGCACACCTTTGATCACAGTGCCTAGGAAGTAGAAGCAGATGGCTCCAAGTTCTAGGTTAGCCTGGTCAGTGTAGAGTTTTAGGCCAACTAGGGTTGCATAATGATGGAATAAGTGTGTGGTAGAAGGTGCTGAAATAAGCTTAGTATGTCCACAACATCATTTAGTATATATTAACCTTATTTTTTTTCTGATGTAGAAAAATGCTGTTGCAATTTTAAAGGAATTATCAGCTATAAAGTCTCGGTATCAAGCTTTATGTGCACGCTTTAAGGCAGTTTCTATTGAGCAAAAAGAGACCAAGAGCTGCATTTGTGCTATTTTGAACAAGACAATGACCATGATACAAGAACTTCAAAAGCAAACAAACCTGGAGGTAATGTTTTCAGTTTACGGATTGGAATTGTGACATTGTTGCCCCCTCCCCCCCAAGACAGGATTCTCTGTGTAGCCCTGGATGTTCTGGAACTCACTCTGTAGACCAGGCTGACCTCGAACACAGAGATCCACCTGCCTCTGTCCCCCAAGTGTGTGCCACCACTACACATTGGATTTTTGAAGGTTTAGTTGTGGATATTGTTTTAAAAAATAAAACCCCAATATGTTGTGCCACATCCATGCACTGCTTCCAGGTTCTTGGACCTGACTGGGGTGGTGAGGGAATGAAGAAAAGACAGGATTTGGTACTCTGGACTCTCTAGAGAAGCCTCAGCACACCAGAAGTGCAGAGTATTTATTATAAAGAATTGAATAGGGAGGCAGGTTGTTACATACAGCTGACAAGGAAGCAGGTTATTACACATAGATAAACCAGGAGGCAGAGTTTGTTGTAGATAGGAGCCTTCTCTACAGGAGAGCAGTTTTTAGGCCATAAATATCCAGGGAACACTCGGACTAGAGGAAGGCTTTGTCATCCCTCCAAGGGTCGGAGGCTCTGGGGTCCTGGACATGGCTGGCTCATGTCAACAATACACCATGCATTCACTCTGGATCTTATTCACTCAGTTACTCAGCTTCCTACAAGATTGGAATTTAAATTAAGTAGTCAATTTAAACTATTGATAGAAATAGAATTTTCTTGATTCTCCAAAATTTCATTGCTTTTCTTTTCAGTAAAATGAGAAAAAAGAAAAATTATGTAGATTTAGCATGGTTAATGAAAGGTGTACTCTGTGTCTTGGGTTTTGTAACAGTGGCTGAAGAGAAAACTTAAACTTAGTAATATTTATAAAATGAAGCCACTCTTTTGTTTTTACAGACAGGGTATCATTATACTATCTTGGACTCAGAGCAGTCCTCCTGCCTGAGCTCCTGAGTGCTGCAATTATAGTAATGTGCCACCACAGTGGGATTCATCTGGTTCATATAGGAACTAGTAAGTGTTTGATGCAAAGTCAGGCAGAGTGGTAAATATTAATAATCCCAGCACTTGGAAAGTGGAGGCATGAATGTTATGATTTCAAGACCAGCTGCCTTGACTGTGTTTAAAGTGTAATGTCAGCCTAGACCAAGAGGACACTATTTCAAAGGTAAATCCCCAAACCAAGCAGCATCAGCCATCAATGAAGTCCTTCCCCAAAAAGTTATAGGCTAGTCTGCTGTCTATGGTGAGTTCCAGGGCCAGGCAGTGGGACCCTTTCTTTAAGAAAAACCCAACAAACTGTTTAAGGCCAGCCTGGTCTACAGAGTGAGTTCTAGGACAGCCAGGGCTATATAGAGAAACCCTGTCTTGAAAAACCAAAAAAACAAAACAAAACAAAAAACCCAAAAAGGACTGGAGATGTTGCTCAGTACAGTGCTTGTCCAACATGGATGAAGCCTTGGGCTCAGCCCTCCAAACTGCATAAACTGGGCATGCTGTGCTTCATGTGTTATCCTGGCACTGTGAGTTGTAGGACAGGCAGGGCTACACAAAGAAACCCTGTCTCGAGAAACCAAACCAAACCAAGAGGGAGGGAGGGAAGGAGGGAGGGAGGGAGGGAGGGAGGGAGGGAAGGAGGGAGGGAAGGAGGAAGGGAGGTAGGGAGAGAGAGAGAGAGGGAGAGGGAGAGGGAGAGGGAGAGAATGAATCCTTATACTTGTGAACTTAGGTCAGTGGTATAAAGACTCCTTAAACAGATTGTATAAAACATCAGCTACTGAGCTAGGCACTAAGAGTTTGAACTGAGAACTGACTGATTTTGTAACATTTTTAACGTAGTGTCAAAGAAAAGTTGGGGGTTTAGACAGCAGAGACTGTAGAAGGAATCCAAGAACAAGCTAGATTGTTTGGATAAAGACCTTCAGTTTTATTTATGATGTTAATTATTACTGGCCGAAGTGAGAATTCTGGAATTTTGGTTTCTTAAAAAGACACAGAAATATAGTAAGAATGTGATTTCGTTTTAATTTCGGAGTTATGGATATGGGCTGCTTCGGACTGACTGCAGCAGCTGACTAGGATTTTACTCATGCTTTAGCTGAGGCGTGGTTTTTGCCAGCTGCAGGTAGTTTCTGTGATTGTGTGGCATTTGGAATTCTGGGAACTTTTCAGAGGGTATATGAATGCTAGTCCCCTAACCCCTCCACCCCAGAAGAATGGTTGATGGTCGTTTGGGGGTTTGTTGTGGTTTGTTAGCAGTCTTGCTCAAAGAAGAAACAAGAAGAAAATAGATTCAGGGATCTCTATCTCTCTCTCCCCTCTATCCTTTCTCTCCTATCAAGAGATAGGGGCTGAAATGATGGGGGATGGTATGGGGTGGCAGATAAGGGGTAGAGGAAAAAAAGAACTCACAAGAGCTGCTACACTGCTTCTCTCAAAAAAAAAAAAAAATTAAGATGTATTTTTATGTGTATAGGTATAGCTGGCATGTAAGTATGTGTATCAAGTATGTGCTAGGTGCTCATAGAGATCAAAAGAGGGCATTTGATTCCCTGGGACAGATTTTGGTGAGCCATAACGTGGGTGCTGGGAACCAAACTTGGGTCATCTTCAAGAGTAACAAGTGCTTTTAGTCACTGAGCCATCTTTGTAGCCTGACCTGTCTCTACCTCTGGAGTGGGATTGAATCCAGGGCTTGAAGTGTTCTAAGCAAGTATCTACCAATGAAGCCACACCCACAGTTTAACTTGTTATTACCACTCAAGCCACATTTTCTCATTATATATGATATATATTATTATATAATATATCATATATTATATATAGGAGCACATTTTGGGAAACAAATCTTGGAAACCATGTGGCTCCACATGTCCATAACAAGATATCTACAAATTCATAAAAGTTTTGAAGTATAGAAAAATTGGGGTGTGTGAACAAAGAAAAAATGGTATTCTGAATGCTGAGTATGAATTGCTGGATATACTAAATAGTACTATTATTTTTCAATGAAACTACAAACTGATATAGAAAAGTAGTGTTCTTATGATAAGGGATTCTATTCTCTCTGTCTCTCTTCCCCTCCCTTCCTGACACACCATCTCTCCTCTCTTCTTCTCTCTTTCCTTTCTTCTCTCATTTTTTTCTCTGCCTTGTTGGAGATCAAACTTAGGGTTCTTTGTATACTAGGCAAATATTCTATCCCCAGTTCCTTGTGATAATGTCTAAATCATCTAAACTGTAAAATTAGCCACAAGTAGAAATGTCTGAAGGGAGAAATGATTATGCCAGATGAAAAAAGCTGTTCAGTTTTGGAACAGATTATGCCGAAAAGAGAAATGATTGGAAGGCAGGTTATGAGCCTTGAAAATCTATGACAGCTATGTTAGAATATTGTGAATTTTGTACCCATCACTTTAAAAATGGGGTAAGTAGAGGGTCTAGATAGGTAGTTGAACAGTTAAGAGCAGTAACTATGGTGGGCAGTTCACTATAACCTGCACTAACTCCAGTTGCAAGGGTTCTGTGTCCTTTGTCCTTCTCAGGCGTGGCGCTCACATGTACACACCCACACACTTGTATACATATGATTAACAACTTTGTTTATGTTTTTCTGTTTATCTGAGACGGGGTCTTACTATGTAGCTCTGGCTGCCCTGAGACTTGCTTATAAAGCAGATTGACCCCTAATTCATACAGATCAGCCAGCCTGTGCCTCTGGAATGCTGAGATTTAAAGTATGTGCCAGCACACACCATACACATAATTAAAACTAACAAAAAATAATGTTTTTTAAAAATTAGATTTTTTAAAGTTTAGTTAAATTATAGATGTGGCATTCAGACTTACAGATGTCCAAGCTTAAAAGGGGCAGATCAATGAGACCCTTACATTATCATGATTGCCATACCCAGCTGTCTTGGTACAAATCTTTCTCTCTAGTAATAACCTTTATAAATGGGCATATTTAAGCCTGCCTGTTGTCTAAATGTGAAAGAAATGGAAATGACTCCTATTAAAGGGTTGTATGGCCACAAATAGCTTTCAGCTTATGGCCCTGGATTTGACCCTTAGTATCACCAGAAAGAAATTTTTTTGTTGGTGGGGGGGAGGGGGAGAAAGGCGTACATGTAGGATAAAATTTGTAAAGGGATTTTAAATTTTAAAAGTTGTTTTTTTTTTTTTTCAATAATAGGTACAAATGTTTGAGAATAAACTCAAAGGCTACACTTAACCAAAGATTTACTGAAATGCTCTAAAATAACCTAAAAGGTTTTCCTGTTATTTTGTGAGCATCTTTGTGTGCTTAAGGGAATGGTGCATTATGTGCAACAGAAAGTAAAACTGTTATAATCTTTACCAGTGACAGTGACTTTTCAGTAGGAAAGGTAACACAGTGTCTTTGAATTAACAATATTCAAAAGGACATAAATTGGTAATCTTAACAAATAGGGAGCCAAGAACAGAAGAGGAAGTGGGGGGAATGAATAAATAGAAATATCTAAGATGTGGAGGCTTAAATATGCTCAGTTATAAAAGCTTATTACTAGAGAGAGAGATTTGTACCAAAACAGCTGGATACGGCGATCATGCCTCTAAATGCAGTACTTGGAAGGATAATGCGGGACTGATGTAGACTCCACGACAGTATGGGCTACAGAGTAAGAGTCTGTCTCAAAACAGACAAAAAGTACCCAAAACTTTAGAACAAAAATATAATAATTGGCAATAAGAAAGGCTTTAAAAGAATGTATTGTATTTTATTGAAAGATGCTTCAAAAAACCCGAGTTAAGAAAAATTATTACAGGGATTGAAGAAAAGTCTCAGTAGTTAAGGACACTTGCTGTTCTTGTAGAGGTCTCAAGATCAATTCCCAGCACCCACAGAGCAGCTTATAGTTGTTTATAACTCTAGTTTCAGGGGTTTGTGACTCTGTTCTGGCTTCCCAGGGACTTGTTCATGTAGTACATGTTTATACAGATACAAATAAACATAAATAAAAATAAATTTTTGTTTGTTTTTGAGACAGGGTGCCTCTCTGTGTAGTCTAGCTGTCCTGGATCTTGCCATGTAAACCAAGCTGGCCTTGAATTCACAGAGATCCCCTGTCTCTGCTTCTCAAGCGCTGGAATTAAAGGTGTGTGCCACCATACCCTGCCAGAAAAGAAAATCAAAACAGTTGGCTTCAAACTTCAGACTGATTAATATGGCTTTAATTTAGGAAAAAGCCTTTGAGGACTTACTGAATTGGTGGTCTGAGAATTTTTGCCTAGCAATCTTAGGAAAAACAGGGATTTTAAGAACGTGTTTTGCCACATTAATATCAGTTCTGCAACTGTTTGGATTGTAGAGTATGAGCTTAAAATTTTACACATATGAACATGTTGGGCCAATGTTAATCCGTCAAACCAGCTACATGGAAGAATCATGGGGTTCTGAGGTTTTGGACAACTGGGCCATCCAGTAGCCACACATGGTTATATAAATTTAAACATAATTACAAAACCCTGAGAATTCAGTTCTTCATCTCCTGATTTTTTGTTTGTTTTGTTTTGCACTGATTAGGCAGTGCAGATACAGATTGCTTCCAGCTTTGTGCAAAGTGCTATTGGCCAGAGCTGCCCTGGAGATGCTGATTCTGTAGTTCTGGCATGTTCTAGATCTGGTCGTCTCTCTAGAGATGACCTATATAATTAGGCCAGTTTGTAACTGTTTCAGAAGTTTGAGCTGTAGCTTGTGTTATTTTCCCATATAACCCATTTCTCAGCTTACTTGTTGATGTTCTGTGAAAATCCTTTAGCATGAATCTTATTCTCTTTTGTTTCTGCTCTTGCTCCGACCTGCCTTGTTTGGATAGTTACTTCTTATTGTTTCCTAATCATCCATTCGTATTATGTATCAATAATCCCATCTCCCTTTCCCCCTTCCATAGACAGGGTTTCTCTGTGTAGCCCTGACTGTTCTAGAACTCCCTCTGTAGACCAGACTGGCGTCCAGAGGAACAGCCTGCTTTTGCCTTCCAAGTACTGTGACTAAAGGTGTATAGCACCGCTGCCTGGCTTATTTTATTTTTTAAAATGTTTTTAAACCGCCGGGCGGTGGTGGCGCACGCCTTTAATCCCAGCACTTGGGAGGCAGAGGCAGGCGGATTTCTGAGTTCGAGGCCAGCCTGGTCTACCAAGCGAGTTCCAGGACAGCCCGGACTACACAGAGAAACCCTGTCTCGAAAAAACCAAAAAAAAAAAAAAAAAAAAAAAAAAAAAAAAAATGTTTTTAAGATGGGGTCTTCTTTTTTTTTTTTTTTTTTTTTTTTTTTTTTTTTTTTTTGGTTTTTCGAGACAGGGTTTCTCAGTGTAGTCCTGGCTGTCCTGGAACTCACTCTGTAGACCAGGCTGGCCTTGAACTCAGAAATCCGCCTGCCTCTGCCTCCCAAGTGCTGGGATTAAAGGCGTGCGCCACCACCGCCGGCCAAGATGGGGTCTTCAAAATTCAGCACACACTTATTTCTCTGGGGAAAATTTCTACTGTTTTGCTCCAAATCTCTTTTCCAAATATGGTATTCAAACATTCATTTAGTTCTGTTAAATGATAGTCTGTTGTTTGATTTCATGATCTTGTTTGTACAGCCTAATTGCAAGTTCTTTGAAAGCTCAACCATGGTATATAAATAGCCAGATAGCTATTGTTTTCCTTTGCCTTTCAAGTTTCATGACTAAATATGTAATATAAGATTATGAAAAAATTTGTGCAACAAAGCAAAATTGAACTCAGCTAACAACCTTTGAAGGTTTTGAAATAAACATTTTATAATTTGTTTTCTAGCTGACTCTACTGACTGAAGAAGAGAAAGCTGTGACTGAGCAATTAAAGTCTCACATGCCAGACTTATAAAACAGAATTTTAAGAAGAAACTCTGATGGAGAAAAGATCAATTCCAAAGATATTCAATTCTACAGGATGTCTGGAGGTTGGGCTGATAAAGAAGACTGGTACTTTCCTTGATTGACAGGATCATGATATATTTCATATGAGAGGAAATTGTAAGAAGGATAGATAGTCTAAGACTAAAAGGATGGGACGGGAATAAAGAAGTTTAAATACTGATACCCAGAGTTAATTTTGTCCTTTCAGGCAATGAAATCCCTTAGTAGTATTTTTATTTTCTGTTTTGTTTTTGTATAGTTGGCATAATTTTAGATGTTTTGGGATTTTGTAAAAGAATACTTAACGTACATTTCATTCAATATGTGAATGGGCAAAATACTTGTATAACTATTCAGGTGTTTGTTGGTTTGCTCTTTTGAGACAAGGTCTCACTATGTAACTCTGGCTGGCCCTGGAGCTCACTATGTAGACTAGACTAGCATTGAATCCTAGAGATGCCTGCCTTTGCCATCACACCAGACATTGTCTGTCTGTCTGTATGTCTGAGACAAGGTCTTCTGTATCCCAGGCTGGCCTCAGAATTGGTGTCAATAAGGATAATATTTGACTTTGGTACCTCCTGAGTACTGGGATTCCCAGTGTGTGTAAGCACGTCTGGCTTATGTAGTACTAACTAGAGCCTTGCTCATGTACATTACAGTTAATAACACACTTACTTGTGAGGTCCAGTATTTCCCCAAATCTAACAAATATAATTAATAAGCTGTTTTGTGAAAACTTTTAATTTTTTTTTTCTTGTTCCCATTGCTTGCTAGTAATGAACATGAGCTTGTTTTCAAATGCTGTTTTAGACTTTCTATCTGGTATTACAATAATATGTTATCTTTCAGTCTAGTTTTGTAGTTGTTCATTCTATATGAAAGATAAACTGAAATCACTGATGTATCGCTACTATCCAGTGTGTGTCTGTGAGTGTGTGTGTGTGTGTGTGTGTGTGTGTGTGTAAATCAGTTTCACTATTTTTGTGGTTCTGGACTTGAACCTAGGGTGACACATGCATGCTTAGGATACAGTCTACCACTAAGTTATGTCCCTACATCCATCCACCCATCCATCAATTTATTTATTTATTTATTGAAACAGTCCACTCATCTTGTCTAGGTACCTTGGTGACCTGCCTGCCTCAGCCCTTTAGTCTTGTGATTACAGAGAGGAGAAACTGTTCCCATCTATGTGTTTTTGGTTTGAAACCGGGCTTTACTATGTAGCCATGTATGGTCTGGAGCTATGTAGGTCGGGCTGGCCTAGACCTCAGATCACTTGCATCTGCTCTGGGTGCTGGAAACAAAGCTGGTCCTGTTTTCTCTTTAAAGACTTATTTTTACATTATGTACATGAGTATTTTGCCTGCATGTCTGTCTGTGCCTGATGTTCATGCCTGGTGCCCAAGGAGGCCAGAAATGGGTGTCAGATCCCCTGAAAATGGAGCTATAGACAGTTGTGAGGTGCTGTCTTGGTGCTGTGAATTGCACCTGGTTCCTTTGGAAGATCAGCAGGTGCTGAGCCATCTTTTCAGCCCTTTTTTGGTTTTGTTTTTTTTTTTGTTGTTGTTGGTTGTTGGTTTTTTTTGTTGTTGTTGTTTTGTTTTTTTGTTTGTTTTTGAGAGGATCTCACTCTGTAGACCATGCTGGCCTGGAACTGGAGATAATCTTACTTCAGGCTTCTAAGTGCTGGGATAACAGACATACACTTTCATACCTGCTTTTGAAATTTGTTATAAGCACAGAACTCTGCCTGCGTCTACCTCCTGAGTTCTGAGTTTAAAAGCTGTGCAACTGTGTCGAGCCTGATAGATTACTGTTTTGAGAGCAGGTCCCAGTATATGGTTCATCATGGCCTGGAATTCAAGCGCTTCTTGCCTTATGCATCTGTGTATGAGGTTACTAGCACCAGCAAACCCAGCTTAAAGTATAGACTGAGAAGTGCATAGAAAACCATATTAGTAGGCTGAGAAGAGTCAAGAAGATACTATACTCAAGCTAGCCATGGAGTTTCAAGACTTGCTTTCAAACAAAATCCAGAAATGTGAATTTTTTTCCCTTAAGTTTTTTTTCTAGTACTTAAGACTCTCTGACCTTCAAATATTGCCAGTAAAATTCTCTACCTCAACATTTTTTTTTTTTTTTTTTTTTTTTTTTTTTGGTTTTTCGAGACAGGGTTTCCCTGTATAGCCCTGGCTGTCCTGGAACTCACTTTGTAGACCAGGCTGGCCTCGACCTCAGAAATCCACCTGCCTCTGCCTCCCAAGTGCTGGGATTAAAGGCGTGCGCCACCACCGCCCGGCATCTACCTCAACATTTAAATTGAATATATTCAGAATGCTTGTTCATTTTATAGTTTTGGTACTGGCTTCTGTTAGCTGTAACTGATGCCTTTTTATATATTTGCATCTACTTATTTATAAACTAAAACCCCAAATTGGTTATAGTATCTAACCTCCATTTTATATTATCTTCATTCTTATTATTTTAATTTAGAATTATTTCTCATCTAGATGCTATTTTCTGTTACTGTAGTGTTTCTATGTTTTAACTAATAATAATATTTAAGATATTTTAAAACAGGCATAATGTGCCGGGCGGTGGTGGCACACGCCTTTAATCCCAGCACTTGGGAGGCAGAGGCAGGTGGATTTCTGAGGTCGAGGCCAGCCTGGTCTACAGAGTAAGTTCCAGGACAGCCCGAGCTACACAGAGAAACCCTGTCTCGAAAAACCAAAAAAAAAACAGGCATAATGCATATTATCCTGAAGTAATCTGTATTTAGTTTCTTTATTCATTTCTATACATATTTACATAGAATTTTTCTTTAGAAAAACAGATCAGTAATCATACATTATACTGTAGTATTTAGTTTTGTTATTTTATGTTATTTCATGACAGACACCATACATTTAACATTCTTTTTAACACTTGTAACTACTGTATGGCTATACCATGATTTTGTTTAGCTTCTTATTGATAATCTGTGTGATTATAAAAGCAGTAGCATTTGGGGGATGTGTCTTGTGGAGAAGAAGGACAGAGCAAAGTCAGCCCCTAAGTGCTGCCCCGGTTTTTGTGAGACATGGTCATGGGCTATAGCCCTGATTGGCTGTATTCAAGTTCTCAATCTTCTGCTTCAAGCTCTCCGGTGCTAGCAGACTCCATCACTCAGGCGCTGACAAATGACCTTAACTTGGCCAACTACCAATTTAACCACAGTATGACTGTATTTTTTATTAAAGACCCCTAACTAATTGCAGATTTCTTTAATTTTTTACTATTATGAACTAGACTGATAACTAGTTCCTTAAACATTTTGGGTAGGCAAATATATCATAATCTATTTTTAATATGTATTGGCTAGTGTTATCATCTGTTATACTAAAGGGCAAAGGTTTCTCCATATTGTTGAGAATCCCAAATGCCATACTAATTCCCACAAACGTTTGATTGTTTTTTGAGTCTACTTAGCCCTGGCTGGCTTTGAACTCACTAAGTAGATCAGGCTATTCTGAGGATAGTTTCTGCCTAGTCATTAAAGGCTATGATTAAAAGCTAAAGATATGCACCACCACACCTGGCCCCCATAAATTTTTGAGATAAAAATTACACAGTGAAATTAACAACTTTAAAGTGTAAACAGAATGTGGTGGCATACCTCTGTAATATCCTAGCACTGAGGTTAAGGAGGGAGTTCAAGGCTGGCATATGCTTCATAGCAAGTTCCAGGTCAGTGCAGACTATATGAGAACAGCAACAAAAAGGTATAATTGAGGACCTGTTAGTAAAATTAATTCTGCAACTATCAACCTGCATCTAGTTCGAAGACCATGAAAGTCTCTTCTCTTTTGCTTTTTGGTTTTTCAAGTTAGGCTGTCATTGTGTAGCCTTGGCTGTCCTAGAACTCGCTCTGTAGACCAGGCTGGCCTCGAAGTCAGAGATCCACCCGTCTCTGCTCTCAAGTGCTGGGACAAAAGGTGTGCTCCATAATACCGAGCTTGTGAAAGCATTTTCTATCTCTGCTTAATTTACTTAAGTTATATGTGTGTTTAGGTTGTTTCGGATTATGTCCATGTGTGCATGTGAGTGTGGGTGTTTTAGTTGGACAGAACATCTCTGACACCCTGGAGTTGGAGTATAGGCTGGAGTCCAAAGGTAGGGTAGAAAGTTATCCTCCCCAAGAGTAGTAAGTGTTCTTAACCTCTGGGTCATCCATACTACCTCCGTAAATCTTGTTCATGTAATTAAAAAAAAAAAAAAAAAAACTGTGGCCAATCATTAGAAGATTCTTTTTAGATTATCAATTCTCTGGATTGGAGTTCATAAATAACTTTTGTAATAAAATTAAGAGAAGAATTTAAGATGTAAGTATTTGACCAACGCCTATTGTCTCACATATTCTGTATCTCTATAACCTAACTCGTCTCCTCAGGCAGGATATTAGAAGCGATTACCCAGGAAAGCGGAATACAGATGTAGTCTTTTTATGTTAGTCCCTGTAGCAGAAACAACTCAAGCAGCAAGAAAGGCTTAGTTGGTGGGATGTGAGTACAGTTGTCTCATCAAAATGAGAAGTCGCAGTACCTCTCCCCTGCAATCCTTACTTTCAGGAAGCTTAGAGACCATAATATTCCATCATGAACTACAGAAACCTTGTCTCAAAATAATAGGTCAAGAGAAATCGCCAGTCCATTACAATTGGAGCTTTTGAACTGCATTTACTATGTAGGAGAACTAAATCTTAAAAAAAAAAAAAAAAAAAAAGGGTTAAAGTCTGAGTTTCCTCCCAGAGGCGGAAAGCAAACACCCTAACCGAGAGTCTGCCGCTCCAGGGTTTCCTTAGGTGAGCCACAAACAACTGGGAACGCAAATAAAACTCCCCGTCTCTTCCTAATTCTCCGGAGCGTGGTTTCCAATTAAGGACCACAGACACACCAGGAGCCTACTTCTCTGGCGGTAAAATCTGCGAGGCTACGGGCACCGCGCCGACGCCCGACACGCCTCCCCGCTGCACCGCCTCTCAAGTCTCGAGCGCTGCGCGCACGGCGCGAACCGGGCGCCCGCCTCTCCTCCCGCCCGGCCCCGCCCCTCCTGCAACGGAGAGTGCGCGTGCGCACCGCGCCCGCCCCGCTGCCGCACCTCTAGCTGCCCTGGTTACCGTTGGTGTTTGCGAGTTCTCCGCTGTGCCTGTTCCGCCTCGGACTAGCCCCGCGGCGGTTTTCACACGCGCGCGCCGGCGTCACGTGGGTCAGGGCTCCCACGCGGACGCTGGCCGGCTGCTGAGGCGGGAGGAAGGCGCTGCGGCTACCGCTAGCCCTTCCCTCTCCGCCCCAGGGCTGGCGCGCGGATAAAAATGGCGAAATGGGGGGTAGCCGGTGGGGAACCAGACGGGATGGGGCGCAGAGGTGGCACCGTTGTGGGAGCCTGCTGAGGTGAGCGCAGCTGACCTGGCGACCTCGGGCCGGCGCCTGACAGCGCAGACACGGACTCCGAGGGTCGCCGAGGGCCCCGCCGAGAGCCGGAGGCAATGGATGAGCAGAGTGTGGAGGTGAGGGGCGTTACAGAGGGTGGCGGCTGGCCTCCTTTTCTATCCCGGGCTCCATGCTCTCGCCCTCCCTGTGGGAGGCAGCCTAGTCGCGGAGAGGGAGGCTGGCCCAGCGCTTCTGCTGCCCTCAGGGTGCCCGGTGCTGAAGCTGTTCCGCAGTCAGGTGCTGCGGGTTTCAGCGATGCCTTGGCACCTGCTCTGGTCACTGTTTGCAGGCTGAGCCTTTCCAGAGCAAAATTGCAAATTCATCGATAGAACTTGCCCTGCTTTCTCGCCACGACTTGCTCTGCATGATTAAACATTTTTCACCCTCAGCGGTTCATTTTGTAGAACACACACACCTCTTGCACACTCTACTGTCTTAAAGACTAGTTTCCAGCGTTGATTCTTGTAAGATGACTTCATGGTTGGGGTATTTCCATAAAGGCTAGAAGCATCAAAACGATTATTTTGGGTGGGGGGGGGATATAATTATGCAATGTAGTAATAATTAAAATGTGGACCGTTCAGACACTAAAATATTACATGATTCCTTTTAAAAGTAAGGAGTAACTTACTGAGCACAGCGCTTGAGATTAACCCGGTTCACCCCAATGGTTTTATTGTCTTCCCAGAGCCAGTTAGAGTACGAATCTCTCAGGCCTTGCAGTCATGATTAGAATCATGAGTAAATTTCTACTTAATTGCTCGTGTGGAAGTTGTATGAAGGTTTTGTAAACTTTTATTGGTTTTAGGAGGGTTTAATTTTTCTGGAATGGTGTAAAAACAAACGTCGGTAAACTTCCCTGTTTGCAGTTTTTTTTAATTGTTCACCTGACGTCAGAAGGGACACTCACATTTATAATGGATGCAGATTCTCAGGCTTGCATAATTAGTTGGTTACATCAGGACAGGATTCTGAATTACTTTGCTTGTAATCTAAATATCTTTACAAATATTTAGTTAGTGTGTGCATGGGTGTGCATTGGTGTGCCCATATGGAGATCAGGAAAACTTGGAGTTGCTTCTCCTTCTACCATGTGGGATTCCTGGGATGGAAATCAGGTCTTCAGGTTTGGTGGCAGGAGCCTTTGGCATGCTGAGCCAACCATGCCAGTTCCAGTATATCTTTTTAAAGATTTCCTCATGTCTGGACTCGGTGATGCATACTTTAATCCCAGCCCTTGGGAAGCAGAAGCAGGCAGATCTCTGATTTCTAGGCCAAGATGGTGGGCAAAGGGCATTTCAGGCTAGCTAGAGCTATGTAGTGAAACTGTCTCTTAAAAACAAATTCCCTCTCTTAATTACAAAAGCAGTTCAACTCCATTGTGGAAATTGCAGAAATAAAAAGTTGTCATTGTGTATTTACTCATGCAGTCTTTCTTCAGTTCTTACTGATAGAAACATACACAGTTTTCTGTACTGTAAAGTATTTCGGCATGCTATTTGTGTAATTGGCATAATCTACTTAGTATTTCTAAGGGCTGTAGTCACATTCTTACTTTTATTATAATTAACCCCCCCCCAAGAATATTTCTACATAAAGTTTCTGTTTGCATTTCATGATTTCCTTTTTTTTTTTTTTTTTTTTTGATGTGTATCAGGATGTAGGTGTGTATGTGTGTTATACATACCGAGGTCAGAGGAGACTCATTGGTGATTACATTCCACCTTTTGTTTTGAGACAGGGTCTCCTTGGCCTGGAACCTCACCAATTAGCCAGGCTAGTTGGCAGTGAGCTTCCAGGGATCTGCCTGTGTGCGCCCTGTCCTGTCATGCTGGGATGTCCTGTGTCACCATCCTGGATTGTACCTAGATTCTCGGGTTCTCAGATTCTTATGCTTTCAAGGCAAGCACTTCACTGACTAAGTCACTTTCTTAATCCATATGTTTTTCTTGGAATCATCATCAAGGTTATTAAAAGACAAACATGTTTTCCAGATGTTCTGACTAATCAAGTTCTGATAGGGAGTATAGTTAAAACTGAGGTGCTATCAGCTCAAGTAACTGTAAATGTTAAGTGAATTGTTTTCTTCCCCTTTTCCTTTTTTATTTTTTCTTGAGACCAGGTCTCACTGAGTAGCCCTGGCTTGCCTGGGACTCATTATGTATAGTCTTAGACTGATGGAGATTGCCTGCCATTGCCCCCAAATTAAATGCTGGAATTAAAGTTGTGCACCATTATGCTTGGCCTTGAGTGAAGTTTTTTTTATGTTATGTTCTTCAGTGTAATCTGGGAACCTTATATCTTTTGTTTTCAGAGCATTGCTGAGGTTTTCCGATGTTTCATTTGTATGGAGAAATTGCGGGATGCTCGACTGTGTCCTCATTGCTCCAAGCTTTGTTGTTTCAGCTGTATTAGGGTAAGTTGTATTTCTTTTTATGTGTATTCAATCTTTGTTATTATTAACCTCTTTTTTTTTTTTTTTTTTTTTTTTAAGACAGATCTTACAGTGTAGCTCTGGCTGGCCTAGAACTATGCAGATCAGGCTGACCTCAAACTTACAGAGATCCACCTGCCTCTGCCTCCTGAACGCTGAGACTAAAGAGGGCTCCATTGTACCTTGTGTATTTGGTTTATGTATGCTGCACTGTAAGTATTAACCATGCCCCCTCCCACTCTTTAATGTATCTTGTGACCCTTTAGAATGTTTGTTTCATAAAAAGGTTTGTCAACAGAGCAGCATTTTTGGAATGTGAAGTGTGTGTGTGTGTTTTGCATGGATGTATGTCTGTGTACCATGTGTGGATTGTGCTCTTGGAATCTCGAAGAGGGTGTCAGATCGCCTGGCAGTGGAATTACAGATGGTTGTGTGTTGTGGGTTGAACCTGGGTCCTCTTGAAGGGCAGACAGTGTTCTCAGCTAGTGAACTATTCTTCCACCCCAACAGAACCAAATTTTTTTTTTTTTTTTTTTGAGACAGGGTTTCTCTGTGTAGCCCTGGCTGTCCTGGAACTCACTCTGTAGACCAGGCTGGCCTCAAACTCAGAAATCCACCTGCCTCTGCCTCCCAAGTGCTGGGATTAAAGGCATGCGCCACCACCGCCCGGCTCAGAACCAAATTTATTTGGGGGTGGTGTGGGCTTGTGTTTTAAGACAAGGTTTTTCTGTATAGCCCTGGCTGTGCTAGAACTTACTCTATAGACCAAGATGGCCCCGAACTCACAGAGTTCTGCCTCCCAAGTGCTGGGTTTAAAGGCGTGTGCTAGCACTCCTAACTCAAAATAATTACATGTTTTACAAATCTGCATTATGTTTAGGATTTAGAGATACTAAAATAAATGATAGGCAATCCTCTTTGAAGGTGTTTAAATCTGATTAAGGAAATCAATTTCAGTGATTACATTGAAATTTGTATAGTATAATTTACCATTTTATGTGTAAAGCAAAAGGCTGATAATGACTTCAGAGGAAATGAATAAAATTCATGATAATGAGAAAGTGTAGAATAGATATAATTGATTGACTTGTGTGTTGAAGGTAGGGAACATTCTTCAATAAAATTTCTGGAAAGCCCAAAGTATAAAACAGAAAAGTTATTTTGGTTGTATGGACACATCCAGTAGCACATATGCTAATGCATGGTTGAAACTGTCCTGCTGACATGGCTCAGATAATTTCCATAACTGAGAAAATTAAAATTATCTAATGTACTCTTCACCTCAAAATTTCTATTTCCTGCCAGGCAGTGGTGGCTTACACCTTTAGCCTCAGCTCTCAGGTGGCAGAGACAGGCAGATCTCTGAGTCTAGGCCAGCCTGGTCTATAGAGTGAGTTTCAGGACAGCCAGAGCTACACAGAGAAAACCTGTTTGTGTAAAAAAATTTTTTACCATTTACTTATTTTTCCTATAAAAAGACAGAGTGGGGCTTACAAGATAGCTTAGCAGGTAAAGGTACTTGCTTCCAAGGATGGATCTGAGTCTAGTCCCACAGTGGAGGGAGAGAACTAGCTAGTTCAGGTGGTCCTGACTTCCACAAGCACACAAGGAAAGAGAAAAATGTCCCTTTGTCAAGAGTAATTTCTAACCATGTAGTGGTGGCACATACCTTTAATCCCAGCACTTGGAAGGCAGAGGCAAGGAGATATAGGCTATAGAGCTAGTTCTAGGACAGCCAGGACTACACAGAGAAACCCTGTCTTGGAAAATTAAAACAAAACAAAAGTAATAATAGTGATTTCTGTTACACTTAAATGATTTTCTTCTAGTTGCAGGACTAGCAAATATTGGAGCTGAAGTTGAATCCAGTCAGTCTGTTTTATATTAATTAGAAAATATTATCTACTTGTGAAATTTTATTCTAGTAATTTATCTTTCAGTGTACATAGTATTTTTTTTTTTAATTGTGAAACTTGCTACAGAGATTAATTGGTCTCCAGTGATGCAGTGAGTTTTTGATGGAGCCTGTATAGACTTGAGTTTCTTTGATGAAGGGCTTGAGAATACTTGAAAGTTTTGAAAGTGCTTGTGATTTCTGCTTATTGTGTTGTACCTAGGAGATTGTTTCTTCTTTTATCTTTTCCTTTCCTTCCTTTCTAAATGTTTTTATTTACTCTGAGGAATTAGATGTACTTTGGCAGCTCTAGCTATCATCTATGTATGGATCCTGAACCTTGTTCTTTAGTGTTGGTTTTTATTTATTTTTTTGTATGGTGTTGGTGTTTAAACCCAGGGCCTTGTACATGGTAAATGGCAAGTTCTTTACTACTGAGCCATGTTTTTTTTTTTTTTTTTTTTTTTAGCACAGCATTGGCTTTTAGATGACTTATTTCATTGTCCTCCAGAATCTTGAATTTTGGTCAAGATAAATTAGTTATTCATTCAATTTTCTCCTATATTTTTGGTTGTGAGCCTAGCCTTTAGCGGCTGAGCCATCTCTCCAGCCCTCATGTTATTTTCTCAACCTGACACTGATGTCTTTTATTTTGTTTTACCATTCAGACTGGTAATCTTGACCACCAGTGATGGTTATGTCTTGTCAGGTAGTCTCTGTGTCCTTTATATTTGACTACTACTTTCCATTACTATTCATGAGAAAGAAATAGATTCCTTCATCCATAGATGATTCATTTTCTATTTCCTTGCCTTAAGTCTTTGCTTACCTGTAGTTCACTTTCTGTCCTCTTGCTATATTACTATGCCCTTAAGTGTTATTTTTCTTTTTCAGAGGCCTTGTAAAGTTGCAGAATGAAATCGAGGGATATTAGCATTGTGTTCAGGTTATCTTGGATCTGATTCTAACCCTTTTTCCAGGGCTGTGTTGTTCTCCTCACTTCCCAAACCTGGGCTGGCCTTAAATGCAATACCTTCTTGCCTTTACCTCACTTCCAAGTTCTAGGATACAGGCAGGTGGTGTTATACATGGATTATCTTGGCTCTTTAGAAAAAAAGTAATTTGTGTGCGTGCGCTCAAAGGTATGTAGAGGTCAGAAGTCAACTTTTGAATGTTGGTTCTCACCATTCTCCTTGTTGGATCTGGGTATTTTTTTTTTTTTTTTTTTTTAGTTTTTGCTGCTATAATCCAAGCCTCCCATATTATCACAGGAGTGCTGGGATTACGTAGTTAAACCAGTATATACAGCTTTTTTTGTGGATTTTAAAGATTGAAACTCAGTCTACCAAGATGTGTGGCTAATGCTATCGCCTGGCCCTGTCTTTATTATTGAATGTAATATTCATTTATAACTTAGTTCCTTGCCTTTTTGATATAGTACATTGACTTCCTATGTGTATATATGAATGGTATTTATAAGTACTATGAGGAAAACTAAAGATAAATAGGGTTACAAAGTCAGCATTTTGTTAGCTGTTTTAAATATGGTGGTCTGGGAAGTTGTGAGGATACAACATAATTCAGATTTCTAAAGAGATCTGAATGCAATGTAGGAGGAAATTGTGCAGGTATCTGGGGTAAGAAAATCCCAGACACAAGAACTAGAAAGGACAAAGCCTGAGTTAGAAATATCCTTGGTGCGTTGAGAAAGAGTGAGAAAGCTGTGTGGCTAGAGCAAAGGAGGCAGAGCTGGGAGAGGTGTGGATTTAGAGGTAAGACTGAGGGCATTGGTAAGGAATTTGGATGTTAAATGTTCCGTAGCCCCTGAAGGCTTGTGAGTGGTGTGTGAAGTATTTTGCATGTTGAAGAGGTCAGTGGTCGGTGACTTTGCAGAGAGTGACCTTAGTCAGGTGGAAGAGGATGGGCGGAGAGTGGAGGAGGAATGGTGCTGTCAACCAGATTACCATCAGGAGAGGCTGTGTGGAACAAGGGAACGTGATAAAAGAATGGATGATTTTACATTCTGAAATAGTTTAATAAAAAAAACCTTGAGAGGAGCAGGGTTGGACAGACCACCGGTATAAAGGTTCTAATTTAGAACAACATACCAAGTTTGAGATTTCGTTTTGTATGAGGTTTTGGCAGTTGGAAATATAAATCTGAAGTTGGGAAGGTTCACGGTGGTTAAAATTCCAGTATTGGGGATGTTGAGGCAGAAGGATCTCTCTGAGTTTAAGGCTAGCCAGGGCACATAGCAACACTATCTGGAGAGGGGAAAAAACAAAAAAACAAAACAGGGGGACCAACAACAAAGACCCTCAAATTATTTATTTATTTTTTTTAGATTTTTTTTGAGACAAGCTCTCACTGTGTAGCCTTGTCTGTGCTGGAACTCACTATGAGCATCATGTTGGCTTCAGACTCACAGAGATCTACCTACTTTTGCCTCTTGAGTGCTGAGATTAAAGGCTTTTGGTACCAATCCAGGCTCCAAGTAGAATAAATTAGAAAAACATATTTTTACCTGATTGCCAATTCAATACAAGATTAAGTGATTATTACTGTTGTATGTCAGAAATTTATGAGTGTAGATGCTTTATAAGGCTTGTGGTTATTCTATTTTGTGAAGGAGAGAAATCAGTTTCTGTATTGACTATAAGAATTGGGCTAAAGATATTTTAGTATCCATCAATTCAGTGTCACTGCTTCCTCTCTGTGGTTATGAAATACAAGGTAAATATGCCTCAAATATGAGAGAAGGGAGGGAAGTTTTCATCTACAAGAACTTCCTGTGGGGCAGAGCATGGAGGGACCATATAAGCAAATGCATAAATGATGATTCTAAGAGTTGAATATATTGTAGTTAGCAGTTTGTTTTACTGGGAGAAAGCTGCTCATTATTAAACAAACAAACTAACTAAAAAAAAAAAAATAGCTGGGTTAATAAGATGGGTCTGAGGGTAAATTTCAAGCCTGATGACCTTAGCTTGATCCCTGGAACCAAATGGAGGAAAAGAGAACTTGCACCCAGATACACCTAATAAAAAGTGTACACTTTAAGCAATGGTGTTATCGCTTACTAATGAGGCTAGAGTCTAGCTATGCAGATGTACCAGTAGGTAAGTTATGAAGTGTTAGAAACACTTTGTAAGGGGAGAAGTATGGCTTGCTGCAGGGCAGCTTGTCAGCAGCTCATTGTAGCTGAGCATCGTGTTTAAATCCTTGCACATAGAAGGCTGAGGTAGGAACAAGTAGTGTTTGAGGTCAGTCCAAGCTACCTAATGAGTTTAAGACTAGCCTGGGGTATAGAGCAAAATCCCAGCTCAGAAAAAGCAAAAGGAAAGATCTCTGGAGTTAATGAAAAGCTTTTGGAAGAAAGCGTCATATAAACTAAAATCTAAATGATGAATGAGATTTTTCTAGATGAGGAAAGGTGTTGATGAATATGGTGAATAGAGGAAAAACATTTAAAAGCTTAATTTTGTAGGATCATAGGCTGTGACTGAAGAGGTATAGCTGGGACCAGTTCTTGAAGGGAGATATGGAAAGCTCTGTCTTTAGTAGAAGAGTGGTCTGCTCAGAGGAAGAAACGTGATCCCAGCCTCCTATCACAGACTGCTGTGAGGACAAAGTGAGATTCCCACAGGGACAGGCCTGGGCACAGAGCCTGTTGCAGATGAGTGCTCAACTCTGTTAGTGCCCCTCAGCCCTTTCTTCAGGTGGATTTCACAACACCAGCTGTTGGTATCTGGACCAAAGAAATCTTGTTCAAGAGTATTAAGAACAGAGGATTCTTTTCCATTTGCACCTTCCTTCTTTCCATTTTTGTTTTCTTTGCATAATAACTAGTCCTTTATTCTTTTCTTTGCTAGGGTGTCAGGGTGCTAGCCTGGCTTCTGACTCACTATATAGCCAAGCTGACTCAACGTCTGATTTTCTGTATCCTCAGCGCTGGGATGGCTGATGTGTGCCTTCACCACCATATTCAGCGCTAGGCAGTGTCAGAGACTGATAGAGGTCTATTGCAGTAAATATTTTTCTGGGAGGTTACTATGCCCTTTAATATCTGTGAGGGTTTCTACACTACTTCTTGTTAGTCTATTCCTCAGTAAATGACACAGAAACACTGTCTTTTATTTAAAAAGCTGTTGTAATTTATTTAAAAACTTTTAAAAAATGAAAAAAGTTGTTGAGCTGGGCAGGCTTTGAGCTGTATTAATTCCTCCACCTATTAAAACCCACACAATGCCAGTCATTTGCCAATCTGATGTCTCCTGGGCTACTTTTGCTCTGTCTGTAAATTTAGTAGTACCTTAAACTCAGTAGTTTGTAATTATTTACAAAAAAAATTAATCATGGTATTTTTGAGGATAGAGTAACAACATTATTTCTAATTTGTAACAAGATTACATCTTGTGAGATCCAGCTAGCCCTAGAATCACTTCCTGTCCTATGGGAGAGTAGCCTGTCAACTATTTTGGGAAAAGTTCTGTCCCTTTGAAAGTTTGTTCCTGTCATGATAATGATGAGAGAGAGATAGTAGATTGCCTGTTATTTCTGTATCTCTAAAATAAATTTAGGCACTAGAGAGTTAAAACTCATTAAATGCAGTTTATAATGATTAGATATATAAAGTCATGGTATTTTTATAATCAAAATTTAATTATTTGCCTCCTTAGCGCTGGCTGACAGAGCAGAGAGCTCAGTGTCCTCATTGTCGGTAAGTGTTGTGCTGTTCGTCTCTACGGAGCATGGTCACAGAGATACAAGTTTGGAGTCAGGATGCCCTGGCTTG
The DNA here is from genome assembly GCA_021653895.1 of Mastomys natalensis. Taxonomy (NCBI): domain Eukaryota; kingdom Metazoa; phylum Chordata; class Mammalia; order Rodentia; family Muridae; genus Mastomys; species Mastomys natalensis. The sequence continues at coordinate 1,020,693 of JAJTUV010000028.1, forward strand.
TATATAGCGAGTTCCCCTTCCCCTCCAACCCTGCATTTTCCCACATTTCTTTTCCTTAGGGATAAAGTTGAACGGGAAATGATGAGTAGCTCTAGAAAAAGAAATACAGAACCTGCATACCTGACTAAATTTTATGTTGAATGTATTATGTGTGATTGTTTTGTGCCCTTGTTTTTCTCACATAATTATTGTGTAATTTCTTAACTTTTTAATTGAAATAAAAATGTAACTGGGCTTGGCACCTCACACTTATGGCCTCAGAACTCAGGAGGCTGAGGAGGGTTGCCATGTAAGGCCAGCCTGAGCTTATCTCAACTGGGGGAAAAAATCACTTTCAGAAGAAATGGATAGGCATACTATTCTTGTATGCAAGTGGTGATGTATATTCTTACATACAGTTTTTTTAAACCGCACAGATACAGTACCTACTTTTTATGATTTTCTTGCTTGTTGTTTGTGTATTCTTTGGGATAGGTTCTTATGTAGCCCAGGCTGGCCTCTACCTATAAAGACAAACTCCTGACATCACACTCCCAGCTTATGTATACTTTCTAAGCGACAGTATACCTCAAACAATGAAAGTAAAATTAGTTTATAGAAGGAAGAACCCATGTTTGGAAATGATGTCTAATTGAGTAGCAGACAAAATGATGAATCAGAGAAAGATTTGACAGAACAGGATATGCCCAACTCTCACGAGGAGAGGAAAGGGAAGCTACTTACCAGAGCAGTGCGGAGAGAAAAGGAGAGGAGGCAGTTTTACTGGGAGAGTTTTAAAGAGACAGGTTGAAGAGACACAGGTAAAGACATAACCAGCCAGAGAATGAGAAGAAGCCAGAAGATTAGAACATATTGTAAAATGTTAGTACGAGGCCAAGCAGAGCAATTCAGGAGATGCCAAGAGAGAGAAGCCAGATTGAAGAACAGGAAGGGTGAGCTGATTTAGCAGTTGCCTTAGAGGCTGAAATCATTGTAGTTCTAGATGAGATTGTGTGGAGGCTAGAAGCTTCCAGGATTAGGCCTAGGTTAGTGGACAGAGGCAGTAAGCCTGAGAAGACAATTGCAACAGGAGACTAAAAGTTATATTTTACACTAATGTTCATATTGAGAGATATTTAGCTTGTTTGTGTTTCCGGTTACTTTAGGCCACAGTGCCACCTTTTGGTGTTTTATTTTTCACATTACTTTATGAGAAGAGCAGCACTGTAAATGAGAATTTGCAATTGTGATGGTCCTCTTCTACATTCAGCCTACTGTAGCCTATGGAGTGTGCCTAGTGTGACTAGTGATATTTAGTTTTTTTGTTTCTTGAGACAGAGTCTTGCAGTGTAGCCCAGGTGTGCCTCATCTTCTGGCCTTAGATTTCTGAGTGCTGGGTTTTAGGAATGTGTCGCTTTTTTGTTTGTTTTTTGTGTTTTGTTTTTTGGTAAATGAGATAACTGCATTTGGCTAGGAATTGTAATTGATTTGTTGTTGTTTTGGTGGTCTATGGCTTGAACCTAGGAATTAACTCGTACTAATGGTATTTATATGCTGCTACTGAACTGTGCTCCAAACCCATGGTATCATTCAAATTTAGGCTAAGAAATTAAAAATTTATAACTTGAATTATCATTGTTGCTATTTAGTTGGTACATTTTTTTCGTGTGTATGACGTATGGAATGTGATAAAAATAAGTTCCATTGCCTTTTTACTTTTTTGACACAGAACCTTACTGTGTAGCCCAGGTTAGCCTAGAACTCATTTCACCAAAACTGTCCTTGAATGCTTCAGTTCTATAACCTTAGTGATAAGATTACAGATATACTTTTTCATATCTGGCTTTCACTGGTTTTTATAATAATATTGTACTTTATTTTTAGGAATACTTATTTTAGAAAAATCTTGGATGTCTGAGCTAGAATACATGTATCGACTGTTTCTTCTTTTCAGTGCTCCACTCCAGCTACGGGAACTGGTGAATTGTCGTTGGGCGGAAGAAGTGACACAGCAGCTTGATACTCTGCAGCTGTGTAGTCTCACCAAACATGAGGAAAATGAGAAAGACAAGTACGTGCTTGGGTTTTTGTTCACTAGTTAATAGAACATGCCACGTGCTGTTTTAATGACACTTTACGTATCTATACATATATTTAAATAATTGGCTTGTGTGTGTAATTGCTCAGGTATGTCTGTGTATGTATGTGGTACTGGGGGTTGAACCTTGGGCCACATGTATGTAAAGTTAGTGCCGACTGACTTTAATTCCAAGACCTAGCGACACTACATTGCTACTTCTCTTTTATCTGTAAGAGAGAAAGTTAATGTTAATCTTTCATTTGTTCCTTAATATTTAACATTTTTAAAAAAGGTTGTTTAACATTTCATGACCACCCAACCCACCTACAGGATTGAACAAAGTAGTACTATGCTAGATTAAGGAATAGAAAGGCAAATAAATAGATTATTTCTATTTAACTGATTAACAGGAACACAGCAATAATACGTTTTGATCTTGTTAGAAATTACAGTGGAGGCAAATTTTATATATAAAAAAAGAACAAGTAGCTTTATATTTCATGTTTACAAATATTGGTCCTAGAGGGTTATTAGAAGTAGATCAAAAGTGGAAATTTAGGAGAGACTCCAGAAATGTCCAGTGTTTAAAAATAAAGTCAACTGATTTTACATATAGTATGTTAAACCAGTAAGTTGAAACTTCAGGGGTCATTAGAAATAAAGCTTAGACCTGCTCGTTCTATAGAAATGGGACCGTGGGGTTAAAGTGGTTAAGAGTTCATACTCCCCCTGAGCAGATGCAAGTTGGATTCCTATCACCCACGTCATGTGGCTCAGAACCCCCAGTAACTCCAGCACCAGGGGAATCTCGTGCCCCTGGCCTCCATGGGCATACCCACAGACAAACACATGTACACAAAATTTAAAGCAATAAAAAATAATGATCTTGTTTTAAAAATGAAAAGGAAACAGGACCATAGAAATGGGAGGAGCTAAATTTTATTTGTTTGGTTTTCTTGATACAGGCTTTTGCTGTGTATCTCAGATTGATCTTGAAGTTACTTTGTAGTTTAGCCATCCTTCTGCCTCAGTCTCCTGAGTACAGAGATTTCAGGTTTGTGTCACTGCTTAGTTGATGCCTGACTTGCTAGTTCATAATTAAATGAAACTGGCTGTCACTTATACTACTGTTCTGGCAAACTGGATTCTTAAGGCTGTTATTTTTTGGCATTGTGGTGGTCATACCAAAAAGAATAATTTAAATATAACAACACATTTCATTAGTGACCACTTGAATTATTTCCACTGTAGGATGATGAACTATCATTATTTGGAAAGGTCCTTTTTGATGGGCTTTTAAATTTTTTATTAGTGCCTCTCATAAGAGGAATAAGTGTCCTATAGTTTCCTTTTCCCCCCTTTTTGACATTTAAAATTTTGAACCTCAGCTTCCCAAGTTTATTTCAGATATATGCCACCATACTCTGCTTTCAGGTTATTTTATATATCATGTTAAGTAAGGGTCTGTATTAGTGTGGTAGGTAACTGGGTGGTTTAAATAGTGTAAAAAAATTGTTTTTTCTTTAGTTTTAGAGGCAGGAAGTCCCAAGAGCAAGGTGCTTGATGAAGGTTTAGTTTCTGGTGAAGCCTCTGTCCTTGACTTGTAAATGGCTAACGTCTTACAGTGTCACTTTGGAGACTAAGGCCTCAGCATAAGAATTTTGGCGAGAGCACAGTTAGGTCTCTAGAAGAGTTCAACTTCATTGTTTTACATGTGGACATTTGCATTAAGAGAAAGTTTTAAATTGCATTGTATTGACATTGTCCAGTTGAGATGTCTGTATTGTTATTATTGGCCAGCTATAGGAACATTACTTGTACATATACACATGCTTGTGTAAAAGATTAACATGACAGTCTTTTTCTTAAGCAGTCATGGGATAGCATTTATCATATATAATGATGAAAGAAAGGGTTGTGTGTTTTATTTAGAAAGAAATCTATAATTTGCTTGTTTAAAGTTTAGATTAGTGAAAAAAGTACTTTTAAAGTTTGTCCATGTGACATTGTTTAGCCTAATTCTTAGAAGCCACTGAATACATTTTCCTTTTTTATGATTCTATGACCATTTCAAATTGAGCGATCTGTTTACTTTACCTTAGAAATGTGATAAAAATAACTGTCTTTTCTTTTTCATAATGAATAGATGTGAAAATCACCATGAAAAACTTAGTGTATTTTGCTGGACTTGTAAGAAATGTATCTGCCATCAGTGTGCACTTTGGGGAGGAATGGTGAGCAGAACAAATGTTCTCTTTGGTTTACATACTAGAAGGCATTGATAGAATTAGTTGATTTAGACGGAATAAAGTCTCATCTTACTCTGGAGAATAAAAATGTATCTGTTTTATGCATACCTTATTAAAGGTGCTGTACCTTCTGATAGTCCAGAAGAGCCTCTTTGACTCTTCTGCCAAAAATGCAAGATGGGTACTGCTTTCATTGCTTAATGTCTGTGCATATATTCTTACATTTAACTTTTATTTTTCTCTTTCCTTTTTTCCCTCTTTTGTGTGTGTGTGTGTGTGTGTGTGTGTGTGTGTGTGTGTGTGTGTTGCTAGTGATTGAACCCAGGGCATTCTGCTTGCTAGGGCAATATCATACCAGTAAGTTACATCCCCAGCCCAAGATCAGTCATTGTTTGCTTTGAGTATTGGTCATTTGATTTTTATACTTTAGATGCTTCTGAAGTAATGTTGAGTGTAAATATCTATATAATCTAATATTCTCATTTCTTAGTTTCTCTTTCCAATCCTGTTCAGAGACTCTCCCATCCCTGGGTTGCTGCTTACTCCCACTTCAGCCTCCATTCAGAGTTGAGACTACAAGCATGCACTTCTATGCTTAAAAGATTCAAGTCTGAAGCATTCATGCTAGCTTTCCTAGAAGCAGCTTTTTTCTTAGTTGCTGTGTTCTATTACTATTTGGTTAAATCATTTATAGTAAGTACAATGATATAAGTAGTTGAGATTAAACACAGTAAGAGTCTTTGGTTTTGGCAGCACTAGAGATTAAATTCAGGGCCTCCCATCTGCTCCAAAAAGTGTTCTGTCAGTGGGCTCTAACCCTAGACTAGAACAATCAGTTCTTAGTTGGGAAAATGAAAGCATGTCCACATTAGTAATTGCCTAAATCTCATGTTAACTATGAGACTTGATCACTATTTGGTGACTGTTGGGCAATGTGTTTTACAGAAAGTATGGGAGGCTGAGGTGGTTGAGTAGAACTCAGTTCAGGCAACTTTTAGTTTGAATTCTAATGTGCTGACTGGAAAAATAAATAACCACAGTTTGATTCCTAAGCACGTTTCATAAGAGGCTCAAAAGTCATCCAAGTCACCATTTGTCCATATTATGTGGCTAAAGAGTTGGCTTAGCAGTTTAGAGCACTTATTGCTCTTGCAGAGGGCCTGGGTTCAATTCTCACCCATAACTCCATCTATATAACTATCTGTATATCTCTAGTTGAGGGTATCTAACATCTGACCTCTGTGGAGCACTAGGCATGCATGTGGTATCATACATACATTCATTTAAAACTTCATACATATAAAATAAAACAAATCTAAAACAACAAAAAAATACACATTTTTTTTCTCAGTGGTAAGATTACGTTTACATAAGATTTATCATTTTTTTCTCTTGTTAGCTTTTGCTAAACAAGACACCCCATCAACCAATACTCCCACCCCAGTAGGGTGTGTCTGTGGATAGCCCTGGCTATCCTAGAACTCTATGTAGACCAGACTGGCCTTGAACTCAGAGATCCATCTCTCTCACCTCCTGAGTGCTGGGATTAAAAGCATGTTTCCCCATGCCTGGCTCCATTTTCTTAATGTCTAATATTTAGACTCTTAAAGGCATTGCTACATTATCAGGGTAATTTTTGCAAACACTGGTTTGTTTTAAGAAGATAAAGGTGATAAAAAAAGATGAAATTCATTTGAAAATATTTACCAGTTTATCATTGTCCATAGAGTGTGAAAGAGGAATGTAAATGTAGTTGGAATGTATGAAACCTCCTCATAGTACTCATGTTGATTTCTGTAGCATGGTGGACACACGTTCAAACCTTTGGCAGAAATTTATGAACAGCATGTCACTAAAGTGAACGAAGAGGTAGCCAAACTTCGTCGACGTCTCATGGAACTGATCAGCTTAGTTCAAGAAGTGGTAAGATTACGTTTACATAAGATTTATCATCCTTTTTGATTCTATGGTATATATTCTTTCAAAAATTAGATGTTGAAACCAAGATTATCCAAGCTTAAAGATTTGATGGGATGATAAACCTCAAGTCTTAGCTTCAAAAAATAGAGAAATTTGTAACCAGAGCTCTGTCATATAGAGATCAGTGTGTGTGTGTGTCTGTCTGTGTGTGTGTCTGTGTGTGTGTCTGTGTGTGTGTCTGTCTGTGTGTACACTTATGCTATGGGGCATATATGGAGGTCAGTGGACAACTTTGTGGATTCTGGGGAGTAAACTCAGGTTGCTAGGCTTGCACAGAAACTGCTCTAAGACACTGAGCCGTTTCCCTAGCCTGAGACTTGTCAGTAGTGTATTAGAAAAGTCTACTTTTGTTACAGAGTTAATTGACATCTATGCAAAGGCCCCACCCAGGTCAACCTCAGGAGCCATCCACTTTGTATTTTGAGACAGGGTCTCTCACTGGTAATTGGATGTCAACAAAGCCCTAAAGATCCTGTTTCTGCCTTCACAGCATTGAATTTTATGTGGATGCTGGGATCAAACTTAGGCCCCCATGTTCATGCAGTAAACACTTTACTAGCTGAGCCATCTCCCAGCCCCCCAGGGACTTTTGCAATCATTTTTTTTTTTTTTTTTTAGATTCCCAGCTTTGAGGAAAGTTTCTGCTACTAGAGAGTGAACTATTTAAAAACACTTTTTTCTTTTAGGTTGAGTTTTTTTTTTCCTTTTTGTTTTTTTGAGACAGTGTTTCTCTATATAGCCTTCCTTGGCTGTCCTGGAATTCACTTTATAGACCAGGCTGGCCTCAAACTCACAAAGATCCACCTCCCTCTGTCTTCAGTGCTGGAATTAAAGGTGGCTGTATTTTTTGTCTTATATGTATGAATGTTTTTCCTTCATGTGTGTATGTGCACTATATACATGCATGGTACCCTTGGAGTTCAGAAGTAGGCTTTAAAGTCCCTGGAACCAGAGTTGCAGATGGTTGTGGGTACTGGAAACCAGATCTTGGTCCTTTGCAAGAGCAATAAGTGCTCTTAACTGCTGAGCCAGCTCTCTAGCTCCTGAATGAACTATTTTGTATTTGTAAATTAGTCTCCACAGAGTAGAAAATGTAATTACTTAATATTATGAGGAAGCAATAGATAAGGTTGGAGAGAGGGCTTAGCAGTTAAGAGTGCTTGATGTTCTTTCAAAGGACTGGAGTTCAGTTCATAACTGCCTGTAACTGCAGCTCACAGGCACTCCTACACATGAGGCATATACCCACATAGACCGAAACTCGGAGATACATAAAAATTGGAAAATGGCCGGGCAGTGGTGGCGCACGCCTTTAATCCCAGCACTTGGGAGGCAGAGACAGGCGGATTTTTGAGTTCGAGGCCAGCCTGATCTACAGAGTGAGTTCCAGGACAGTCAGGGCTACACAGAGAAACCCGGTCTCCAAAAAACAAAAAACAAAAAACAAAACAAAAAAAAATTGGCAAATGTTATCTAGGTCAGTTTTAATAAGTTATTTGTTATTTTTAATTATTTCTTTGGAAAAATGTGATGTTTTCAAGAAGTATTAAATATACTTTTGGAATATTCTGTTTAAAGTTGCCAGAATATTTTTTTTGTGTCTCATTAATAACCTACTACCAAGTATTCTCTTTTGACCCTTTGGGACTCAACAAGAAAATCATTATTTGTAATATTCTTTCCATATTAAATAGCATTACAGAATTGCATGTATGCTATAAAGCATGCTAGTGCAATTGATTTTATCTGGCCTTGTCTTGGCCATTATTAATTTCTCTTGGCAGCACTAGGAGGCTATTCTATGCTGAGAGTTCAACTTATATATAATAATAGTATGTATAGACAAAACTGTGTTTTAGTTTCTTTGGTATACTGATTTGAAATCTAGTGCATATATTTTGCAATCTTGGTAAAACCACTAACTTTTTGTATGCAGTTCTGAAAGCAATCTTTAAAAACTAGAGAAAGGTAATGGATTCAGTAACATGGTTTGTTGGCCATGGTGACATATACCTGTAATCCCAGCATTGGAAGGAAAAGTGGAGGCAAAAGACTCAGTTGAGGGCTTTTATCTACATGGCAAGTTCTAGGCTAGCCTGGAATGTATGGAGACTCTGGAAAAACCCAAACAAAACAAAATTCCTCTTGTTTTAGGATATTTTTGGATACATACTGGCCATTTTTGTTTAAATGTGTGTATATTTGTACATGAACATGCAGTCATGTACCATGACACTCTTGTGGAGATCAGAGGATAACTTACTGGTATTAGCTCTCTCCATTGTATGGGTGAATAAACTTGAGTCATTAGGCTTGGTGGGAAGTACCCTTTCCTACCAAACCATCTCCTTAGGTCCTTTTGTCTTTATAAAGTAGTTTCTTACCTAAAATGTGATTGGATTTTTTTTGCTTAGTTACCTTGGGGTCTCATGTAGCCCAAGATAGTCTCAGACTCTGTAGTTAAAGCTGGCTTTGAACTCATAATCTTTTCTGCCTCAGCCTCTTATGTACTGAGATAATAGGTATGTGCCAGCATATCTAGTTAGGTTTGTAATTATAGATCTTTTTGTTGCTATGTCTGTTTAATTATAAGAAACTTAATTATACTCTTGTTTATTTTGAGAACTTTATTGTACTGTGTGTTTTTGCACATGTAGGTGTGCGAGAACATTCGTGTGGAGGTAAGTCGGAGGACAACTTGCAGGAGGTGGTTCATTCTTCCTGTGGGTTTTTTGAGCTTTGAACTTGGGTCATCAGGCTTTATGGTAGGCACCTTTACCACAAAGCCACCTCGTTTTGGAAGTTAGAGGACAACTTGATGGAATTGGTTCTTTTTCTACTACCTAGATTCTAGGGGTTGGGTTCAGGTTGTTATACTTTTTGGCAAACATCTTTCACTTTACTGACCCAAATTTACAGAAATTTTAAAAAGCAATGTTATCTATATAGTATAGACTATTAGAAATACTGGTTATGAATTTTAAAGAGGTAGTTAACTAAATTTAAGAGTAAGTTCTTGCTTCTGTTGTAAAGGACTCCAGTTAAAATTTGTCCTTCGTGTTTATCTTCTAGGAAAGAAATGTAGAAGCTGTAAGAAATGCAAAGGACGAGCGTGTTCGGGAAATTAGGAATGCGGTAGAGATGATGATTGCACGATTAGATACACAGCTGAAAAATAAGCTCATAACGCTCATGGGTGAGTGGTTTGTATTCTTTTGGAGATTGTGGTATCCTAACCTTGTTGTGGAGTAAACTAATGAATTGATAGTGGGTGGGAATCTTAAGATTTAGGCAAGTCTATGTTGTGTAATCTGACCACAAGTCTGACTTCTGTTGGAATATGAGCCAAGAGAAAACGTCTTCACAGCCATTGTATGAAAATCCTAAATGGTTTGTGAATCTTTTTTTTTTTTTTTTGAGACAGGGTTTCTCTGTATAGCCCTGGCTGTCCTGGAACTCACTCTGTAGATCAGACTGGCCTCGAACTCAGAAATCCGCCTGCCTCTGCCTCCAAGTGCTGGGATTAAAGGCATGTGCCACCACTGCCTGGTGGTTTGTGAATCTTGTTGTTAGTTTTTTTTCCTTTCAAACTAAGCAAAGTTCCCACTACTGATGCCTTTAATCTCAGCACTCAGGAGGCATGGGTACATGGATTTCTGAGAGTTTGAGACCAGCCTGGTCTAGGGCAAGTTCCAAGACAACCAGGGCTACACAAACCAAACCAAACCAAACCAAACAGAAGACTCCTGTTGGTGTCAGACAAGATCAGCCAGTAAGGTATCTACTCCTGGGCCTGATGATCTCAGGTCAGTTTGCAAGGCCCACATGATGGAGGAAGAGAACTTCCACAGTTGTCCTCTGACTGTCCTGCACATGCTATGGCATGAATGCCCACCTCCTACAGTAAAAGAAATTTAAATTTATCTCTCGGTCTTTCTCTTTTTCTCCTTTCTTTTTTTGAAACAGGGTCTCACTGTGTAGGCCTGACTGTTCTGGAATTCACTGTATAGATCATGCTGGCCTCAAACTCAGATAGAGACCTACTTGCCTTTGTCTCCTGAGTGCTAGAATTAAAAGCACCACCATGCCTGGCTGGTTAAAACAAAAAATTAAAGTGCATAAACTAATTAAAGTCTTTTTCACTGTTAATATGATTTTTGAATAATAACCAAATGCATTTTGTAGCCTTGCTTTTCATTTATAAGTTTGCCTAATTTCTTTAATTAACTAAAAATCAAGTATGCTAGCAGTACAGATTAGTAAAATTTAATTGAAGAAATGTGTATGTGTGCGTGTATTGTGTAATTGTGGTAAATGCATGTATATATGTGTAAATATGCAAATTTGTGTGCATTTACAGTGGTTAGAGGTTAAAATTGGTTGTCTTAATCCCTATTTTATTTTAATTATATGGTTATGTGTAAACGTTTGTATATGTGGGTGCAGGTGCACCAATAATCCAGAAAAGTGCATCAGACTCCTTCCTAGAGCTGGAGTTGGTAGTTGTGAGCTGCTCTGACAGGGGTGCTGGAAACCAAACTCCAGTCCTCTGGAAGAGCAGTATATGTGCTTAACCACTGAGTTCTCTCTCTGGCTTCTCTTTTTGAGGCAGTATTTATCACTGAGCCTGGGATGCTCTGTTTTGGCTGTCCTGCCTGATCCCTGAGCTCTCAGGACCTGCCTGTCCCTGCTCCCTTCCCCAGCATCTGCTGTTGCCCTGGCTAGATCCTCTGGCTTGTGCAGCTGGTACTTTACCCATTGAGCCAGCTCCAAGACAACTCCCTGAGTCAAATAGTTTTCTTTCCAGTACAATAATAGCCTTTGCTTTTGTGGTTTTTTTGAATAATTTTTTTTTTATCATGAAAAGTTATTGTACTGTGTAGATTTTCTCAAGGTTTGTGGGATGACTTTGCCTTTTGTTCTTTTGTTGTTTTTTGTTTTTGTTTTACCAAGACAGGGTTTCTCTGTATAGCCCTGGCTGTCCTGGAACTCACTCTGTAGACCAAGCTGGCCTCAGACTTAGAAATCCGCCTGCCTCTGCCTCCCAAGTGCTGGGATTAAAGGTGTGCTCCACTACCGCCTGGCTTGCCTTTTGTTCTTAAAAGACAGACTTTTTTTTGAAATTTAACACAAGCATCTTGTCAATTTACTACATCCTTCTTTTAAGCAAAAGTTAAATTTGGGGGAAAAATTTCAGAATAATTAACTGAATGAAATTGTTGTTGTGTCAACCACTTAAAGTGCAATCTCTTTTTTTTTGGGGGGGGGGGGTTTCGAGACAGGGTTTCTCTGTGTAGCCCTGGCTGTCCTGGAACTCACTCTGTAGACCAGGCTGGCCTTGAACTCAGAAATCCGCCTGCCTCTGCCTCCCAAGTGCTGGGATTAAAGGTGTGCGCCACCACTGCCTGGCAAAGATTTTTTTTTCCCCCCGGGCTGTGATGTATATTTCTTATATATTCATTCTTCATTCATTCATTTTAGATAGTGGCTCACATAGCTCAAGCTGACCTCAAATTGGCAAATTAGCCAAGTATGAATTTGAATTCTTTTTGTTGTTGTTGTTTGTTTTTTGAGATAGAGTTTCTCATTGTAGCCCTGGATGTTCTAGAACTTGACCAAATTGGCTTTAGACAAGAGTTCTGCCTGCCTCTATCTCCTGAGTTCTAGGATCAAAGGCATGTACCACCAGCTGATGACCTTCAGTTCTTGACTCTTGTCTTCTCCTTCTGTGTGCAGGGATTACAAGTTTCATCATATCTGGTTTATGCCCCACTGAGCATTAACCTAGAGCTTTGTGCATGGAAGGCAAGCATTCTACCAATCTGTAGCCCCAGCCTGTATAGTTTTTAGAGAAATTCTGTAATCTTAAATTGAATTTTGCCTAAAAATAGGTTTACCTCCAATATTCTGTTTTCTAAGCTACTTTTAGAAAGTATATTCAGCTGTTAAAGCTCTAGGAAACTCATGGTGGTAACTGTAATGGAGTTCTGTTGAATTGCAGTGGTTCTCTGGTTACAGTGTGTGTTCATAGGAAGCTGTCTCGTTCTTTAACCAGTAGTGAACCTGAATGTTGTTTTGCTCCTTTTAAACAGGTCAGAAGACATCTCTTACTCAGGAAACAGAGCTGTTGGAATCTTTACTTCAGGAGGTAGAACATCAGGTGACAAAATACATTTGTTTATGTGCTGCTGAGTGAGCATTAAATATTAAACAGAATGAAATAGCCTTTTCTGGGCAGGATGGTGCATAGCTGTAAATTGTGGGAGGCTGAGGCAAAAGTACCATGAATTTCAGGCCAGCCTATGTTATATAGGCTTTTGAGGCCATCCTAGGACACATAGTACCTATACTTCATCTAAAAACAAATATATTTATCCTTTCTTCATCCATCTACCTCCTTCTTCCCTTCCTTCCTATTTATTGAGGAAGCATCTCATGCTGTGGTTTAGGATGGCCTTAAACTTGTGACATTCCTGCCTTTGATTGCAGAGGGCTTTGATCACAAGGTGTGTTGGTTTGAATAAGATGATTCATATTCTTAGGCATTTGAATTAGACCACAGTTGGTGAAGTTTGCGGAGACTTAGGAAGTGCTTAAAAACCTAACTACCCCTCCTCCTCACTCCTCTTTGCTCTTACTACTTCTTGTTTGTGGATAGAAATGTGAGCCCTGAGCCTTCAGCTGTAGTTGCCACAGCTTCCCTGTCATGTTGGTGAATGACTCTTTCCCCTCTGACACTGTAAACCCCAGAGGAAGCCTCCCTTTTATAGGTTTTCTCATGGTACTTTATTACAGCATTCAAAAAGTAACTAATACACAGGTAAGACACTGTACTATATCTTTTTAAAATGTTTTCTCCCACCTTTCTGCTAGGGTGTTGGGAGAAGAGGGGATAGAAACTATGACATCAAAAAATCTGTGTGCTATAGTGGACATTTTTATAGAGTTGGTATTAACTAATTCTTAAGATTTTTAAATAGCCAAAACACAATAGCTCTTTTTTTTTTTTTTTTTTAAGACTTTGAACTTTCTATATAGACTAGGCTGGCCTCAAACTCTCAGATCTGCCTTAGTGTTGAGATTAAAATAAGTACCCCCATGCCTGTCCAGATTTACTTTGTTGGGGGAAATAACTCATAGATATTTACAAATTTATAAAAGGTGAAATTTCCCCATATACTTTAACTGGTAGTTTAGGTAGATGGTTATTGCCATTTACCTAAATATACTGATTTTTCTGTTAAAGTTTATCATTAAGGAAATACCTATTGAGTTTCAGATAATAGGTATTGTTTTAGATTTTTAAAAATTATTTTATTTTAAATTATGTATATATGTGTGGATATGTGCTTGTGAGTACAGGTCCCTGTGGAGGCCAGGAGAGGGCATCAGATCCTCTGTTGTACTTACAGGTGGCTGTGAGCCATCCAATGTGGATGCTAAGATGTACTTGGGACTTCTGCAAGAGTAGAAGTAACTAACTTAATTGCTGAGCCAACTCTCCAGCCCTATTTTAGATGTTTGGGATATACTACTGAACAAATTGGCCAAAAATCTTTCCTCATCAAAATTTTGGGGGATGGTTGATAAACATAGTAAAAACCATAATATCTCATAAATATCTGGTACATTCACTTGTCTTGAATTTACTTTTTTTGGAGTACTTGTGTTTTATCTTTTTTTTTTTTTTTTTTTTTTTTTTTTGGTTTTTGCATTTTCTCTCTACCTTTGTGCTCACCGTTTCTCTCTTCTCCCTCTTTTCTGGTCTCCCTCCCCACGTCTACTTCTTTTGCCCTGTTCCTTGGAACACTTGAACCCGCCTGCCCAAGAGCCACTGCACAATATGTAGCTACCTCCTAAGGATATTCTCTCTGTCTCTTTTTTTCTTTTCTTTTTGGTTTTTCAAGACTCTTTGATAAACAGCCCTGGCTCTCCTGGAACTTGCTTTGTAGACCAGGCTGGCCTAAAACTCATAGAGATCCTCCTGCCTCTGCCTCCGCCTCACAAGTGCTGGGATTAACGGAATGGACCACCACTGTCCAGCAAAATTGTTCTCTGTTTTGGAGATTTTCTTCTTGTGTTGAGTCTTTATTTCCTGGTTTCTATTGTTGCTAAAACTTTTTTTTGTTTGTTTGTTTTTTTTTGTTTTTTCCAGACAGGGTTTCTCTGTGTAGCCCTGGCTGTCTTGGAACTCACTCTGTAGACCAGACTGGCCTCGAACACAGAAGTCTGCCTGCCTCTGCCTCCCAAGTGCTGGGATTAAAGGCGTGCACCACTACTGCCCGGCTGTTGCTAAGACTCTTGGATTATCCATGTGCTGTTATTTTATACTTCAATAGCTTGCCAGGATAGCTAATCAGAATTAACTTCCATTACATGTCTGAAAATATTTTTATTTTATCTTTTCACAATTGGCAGTTGACTTATAAGGTTTAGTACATGCATATTTATTTAGTACTCTTATTTTCTTCTCTGGATACTCATCTTTGTTTGTCTGAGCCAGCATCTTGAGACATATTTAGCATATACTGTCCTGGAACTTGCTGTATAGCCAGGATGGTTTCCCTTTTGCGATCCCCTTGACACAGCCTCCCAAGTACTAGTACCACACCCAGTATAGCAGTCCAGAGACTTTTATCCCTGGCTTAATAGGGTAATTTTATACCAATTGTAGTAAACTAAGTGAGTGTCTGAAGATTTATGTGTTTTGCTTTAAAACAGCTGATGTCAGCTATAATACCTGTGTGGAAAGTTTGTGATTGATACGTTTGATAAAAACAGTATGGTTTTGAAACCATCACTGTTGTCACAGCGGTGAACATGGACTTTTTTTGTACATCTTTGTATTTTGTTCACCCACTCTTCTCCATGTAGCCCCCAATTTGGTTTCTGTCATAAGTTGATATTTTCTGTAGTTATATAAAAATGTACTCTCACACACTCATTTTATATTTAACTTCTTTCAGCAAAATTACTTTTGGGTTTCATTCATGGTACTGAATACATCAACAATTTTTTCCTTTTCATTGCAGAGTGATCACTTTATATAAACATCACATTTGCTTTTCCATTCAAGTGATTATATTCATTTGGGCTGATTATAAACAACAAAGGTTTGTTTGGGGCTATTATAGCTAGAGTTACTAGGAACATTCTTGTCCAGATCTTTACATGGATATATTTATTTCTCTTCTGTTAGGTCCACTTAATACAGATGGCTGAGTCAAATGATAGATGTCTGAAAAACAATTTAAAAATAAAATAAAAATCATTAAAAAATTTTTGTTTTGTTCTTAATTTTGTTTGTGTGTGCGCATGTGCATGCAGAGGCCTAAACTGTTGGGTCTCTTGAGCTGGAGCTACAGGTAATTGTGGGTGCTGGGGTCTGACCTCCTTTGTAAGGAGGTCATGCTGATGACTGCTGAGCCATCAGTCCCTCTACAGCCCTTATTTTTAAGTAATTGGTAATTGCTGACAGTCTTCTGAACAAGTTGGCCATTTTATATTGCTACCAGTATGGTCTCAATTCCTTTGCAGTAATGGTATAGCACATGGCACAAATCTTCTTCTTCTTCTTTTTTTTTTTTTGGTTTTTCAAGACAGGGTTTCTCTGTATAGCCCGGGCTGTCCTGGAACTCACTCTGTAGACCAGGCTGGCCTCAAACTCAGAAATCTGCCTGCCTCTGCCTCCTAAGTGCTGGGATTAAAGGCATGTACCACCACTGCCCGGCAGCACAAATCTTCTTAAAACAGCTGTTTTCATGAGAGTATTTTTATGGCTGTAATTTCTGTTTGCCTGTATCTAATGATGTTGAAAATCTTACACTTACTTGACATCTATATTTGTTGAAGTTCTCTTCAAATCATTTCCTTATAATTTGAGTTTTCTTAGTTTTTATAATTCTTTGTTGTTTGTCCTAGGTAGTTTTTGTCAACTTGATGCATGTTAGTTATTTGGGAAGACGATTCTCAGTTGAGAAAATGGTTCCATCAGATTGGCTGTAGGCAAGTCTGTAGGATATTTTTTTAAATATATAATTGATGTGAGACAGCCCAGCTTAGTAGAGACTTGCCACTACTAGACAGGTGGTCCTGGATAGTATAAGAAAGCAAGTTCAGCAAGCCATGAGCAAGCCACCAAACAGCAGTTCCCCATGGCCTCTGCATCAACTTCTGCTTCTAGGGTCCTGCCTTGAGTTCCTAGCCTAACTTCCTTTAGGAACAGAATGTGACCTAAGAGATATAAACTGAAATAAACCTTTACCTCTCTTTAGGTTGCTTTTGCTCATATGTTTTCTAACAGCAGTTGAAACTTAAGACATTGTCATTTTAAATGAGTGTCTAAGCTGCCTAAACTTGCCTTGAATTCAGTGGCTTCCTGCCTCAGCCTCCTGTAGATTCTATATATTTTTAAAATGTGAATGTTAAATCCTTATATGGTAAATGCTTTGTAAAGATTTTCTTATTTTTTTCTGTTTGTTTTTTTGTTTTGTTTTGTTTTGTTTTTTCTAGACAGGGTCTCTCCATGTAGCTCTGGCTGTCCTGGAATCAGCTCTGTAGACCAGACTGGCCTCGAACTCATGGAGATCTGCCCACCTCTGCTTCTCCAGTGCTGGGATTAAAGGTCTGCACTACAACTGCCTGGCTGTTTGTTTGTTTGTTTGTTTGTTTGTTTTGTATTTAAGTAGAGAATTATTAAATTTTTGTCAAAGTCTGATTTGTCAGTTTGTTCATTTGTGTCATTTAAATTTTTCTCTTATGTTTTTTCATAAATATTGTTTTAGGATTTCCATTTAGTTAAGTCTATGAAACATATATATTTTTTTTTTTTAAAATGATTTTTATGTCTATTTGTATTTTTGCCTGAATGTATGTCTGTAACTATGTATATGCCTTGTCCACAGGAACCAGATGAGGGAATCAGATCCCCTAGAAGTGTAGTTATAGACGACTATTAGTCGCCATATAATGCTGGAAATTGAAGCCAGATCCTCTAGCAGAGCAACTAATGTTCTTAACATCTGTGCCATTTCTGCAGCCCCTATATTCAGTGCATATGAGGCTGGAGTACAACCTCAAATGTCATATTCAGGAATACCATCCTTCCTTTGAGTCCACGTTTACTCAGCCTGGAGCTTGCAGCTAGGCTAGACTTGTTGGCCAGTGAGTTGAGAGTCTTCCTGTCTCAGCCCCATCACTAGACCCACACGCTCACCATGCCCAGTACACTGGGGAAGGCCATTGTCAGTAAGATTGGAAGAAGGACAAGGACAGACTTTTGTTTGGCTTCTCATGTGTAGGAATGGACAGGGCAGGTAGTTATGGTTGATGTTTTAGTTGGATGATTTCAATTATTTTAGTGGGTTCTAAATGATCAGTGGTAAGTTTGTAAGGCGGCAGTGCAGGTATAAATACTTGTTATGAAAGCTTGTGCTACCTGGGTTTGATCCCTGGAACCTATGTAAAAAAGAGGGAACGGACTCCACAGTTATCCTTTGACTTCCAGATGCATCATGGCACAGCATGTTCTCACACAGACAGAAATATGCATGCACATGATAGTAACAAAGTTAAGACCATTTAAACTAGAGTTGTCCCTAATGGTCTGTGCCTTAGCCACTGGGATGGTTAAGTCAAGGGAATATTTTCTCCCGTATAGGCTCTGAATTCTATTATGTATATCAAATTCTATAGTATATATACACTCCCATTTGAACATTCTGCTGCTGGCAAGAAAGTGGAATTCTCCCCAGCAGAGTATTTTAAGATGTTAAAAACAGCATAGTATAAAGTTGGGTTATAGAGGCACACAACTTTTATCCTGGCACTTGGTAAAGAAAAGGAGTGTGGCTCTCTGTGAGTTTAAGGCCAGTCTGGTTTATATAGTGTTCTAGGCCAGCCAAGGCTGCATGCAGAGGACCCAGAAGGCTCCTTTGGGCAAGCTGGCCAGCCTTGCACACTTGACAAGTCCCAGCCCAGGGAAAAACCTTTTTGGAGGATAGGAGTAAGGGACACAGAAACAGTGGCTGGCACTTGAGTAATGACACTGAAGGTTGTCTTCTGGTTTCTGTATGTACACAGAGAATTAAAAAGCAAGCAAGGACAGTGAACAAATAGATAAAGTGGGTGCCTAGGTAGCCAGTAATGTGAAATTTCACTGATTTAACAATGAGACAGAGAATAAAACCATAAAAACGCCATGATATATCCATTAAATTTATAAGCAGTTGTAGGCAATTATAAATATTGGCAAAAGATGTACTGAAGAGAACTTTGTTTTGACATATCTCATGAATCGAGCAGTTTGTTAATATCAGGCTTGTTTGCTGTATGCTCTAATTAGCAATTTCACTTCTAGAAAAACTGGATGATATCTACAAGGAGCCACGTATGAGGATCTCTTTTCATAATTATTTTTAATAGTGAAATGAATAAACTGTGCTTTTCACTCCAAGGTGTTCCTCTGAAACTACTGAAATGAAAGGCAGTCTGTAACTCAGCTTGATACTGTGGTGCATACCTATGTGTAGCAGCAAATATTTGAAAGACCTGTGGCCAGAGGATTTGTGAGCTTAAGGCAAAATAGTGAGATTTAGATGGGCTTTGGTTGGTTGGTTGGTGGTTTGGTTTTATTGTTTTTTGCTTTTTGTTTTTGAATTTTCGTCATTTACCAGTGTGTTTATTATGTAATAGTCCTATCATTTGATATCTTCATTGGTAAAAACCAAGGCTACACATCTTTTTTTTTTTTTTTTTTGGTTTTTCGAGACAGGGTTTCTCTGTGTAGCCCTGGCTGTCTTGGAACTCACTCTGTAGACCAGGCTGGCCTCGAACTCAGAAATCCACCTGCCTCTGCCTCCCAAGTGCTGGAATCAAAGGCGTGCGCCACCACCGCCTGGCTGGCTACATGTCTTGATGGGTCTATTTTTATATGATATGCACAATAATTACTCAAAAGATATAAACCCAATTGAAATGGATTATGTTAACTTTTCATTACTGTGACAACCTACTTAAGAGAAAGGCTTATTTTCACACTGCTTCAGAGGGTTTGGTCCATGGTATTGCAGGTTATTTGATCACATTGTGAACCCTGAAGTTGTGAAGTAGGAAACCCTATTTCTTGTGGTGTGGCTCAGCCCTAGCACACAGCTTTAACCCAAGATCTTTCTGTAAGCAAGAGCTACATAATGTCAATCATAGGTCAAGAGGTGGAGCTAGCAATCTGTTGACAGGGAGTGAACATAAGAAAACCCAGGAAAGAGGTAGGAGGGTCTTTGAGTTGAAGGGTATTTAAGACAGTGTTGAGAAGGAGGAGGAGAAGAGCAGGAGCTTTTCTCTTTGGGAACATCAGTGGAATAGGAAGGTCATCTGGGGGCTTTCTTGTCTCTCTGAGCTAGCAGGCTTTCACCACAGTGTCTAGCTCCTGAGTCTTCATTTGATAAATTGAGTGTTTGAGATTTTGTTTTAAAAATACCATGGTGCAATGGCCTTGTTGCTTTGGGAGACTATGGCAAGGCAATATGTATTATCATGCTGCAAGAAACCTATTTAACGCCAGGCGGTGGTGGCGCACGCCTTTGGTTCCAGCACTTGGGAGGCAGAGGCAGGCAGATTTCTGAGTTCGAGCCCAGCCTGGTCTACAGAGTGAGTTCCAGGACAGCCAGGGCTATACAGAGAAACCCTGTCTCGAAAAAACAAAAAAAACCAAAACAAAACAAAAAAAAAAGAAACCTATTTAACTTGTAGCATTTGGGAATGAAGAAAGGGACCAGGATCCCAACAAACCCTTCAAGACATGATCTAACTTTAAATCATTGGGATTTGCCTCTTAAATGCTACCTCCAGTAGCTCTATAGCTTGGTTGACACTCTGTTGCCCTGGCCCTTTGGATAGTTTAATACCATCCATAAGAGAATGTTATATTTGTTAGAGCTGCCTTGACAGAATTCCACTGAATGGAATCCTTGAACAACAGAAATTAATCTTCTCATAGTTCTAGATACTGGTGGTTCAAGGCCCAAAGTGCTTTTTCTTTGATTATTATTGGTTTTTCTCTCTCTCTCTCTCTGTCTCTCTCTCTCTCTCACTGTGTGTGTATGTTGGTACACAAATATATAATCACAACTTGAGTCCATTTTTATTGTTATGTGTATATGATTTCAGGGCTGAATGTTATATTGGATAACCACTTAGGGGACTCATCCCTTGGGAAGGGTAATTCTCACCATCAGCAGTCATAACTAGTTGCCTGGCTGGTCTAAAACTGTCAATGTAGACCAGGTTTGCCTTGAATTCACAGAGATCTGCTCATGTCTACCTTCCAAGCAATAAGTTCAAAGGCATGCACCACCACACCTGGCCCCAAGTTTTCTTAATTAAGACTCTTCTTTTTATTATGAGATAAGTTTTTACTATGTAGCCCTGGCTGACCTGGAACTTGGTATGTATACTAGACTGGCCTGGAACTGGCTTTGTAGATTAGGGTGGCATAAAACTCACATCTTCCTGCCTCTGCCTCCCAAGTTCTGGGATTAAACTACCACACCTCTCCTTTTTTATTAAAAAATTTGAAATGCCTTCGAACAAATTTTTTTGTTGGTTGAGTTACTGTTTTCCTCATACAGTTGCGGTCTTGCAGTAAGAGTGAGCTGATATCCAAGAGCTCAGAGATCCTAATGATGTTCCAGCAAGTTCACCGAAAACCCATGGCATCCTTTGTTACCACACCTGTGCCACCAGACTTTACCAGGTATCAGTTTTAAAACTGCACTTCCATTTTCAGTTTGTATACCAGGGTAGATACTTGAATACACTATTTTTATTTTTCTTTCTTTCTTTTTTTTTAAAAATTAAGCAGGTCAAATATAGATTTATTAAGGAAACATGAGGAAAAAAAATCTGGAGAATGGAAGGGACTCCAAGAGACACTGAATAAGCTATTTTAACTCATTTTGTTTTAAAAAATGGTCTCATGTAGCCAAGGCTAACCTTGAATAAACTCATTGTAGAGCTGAGGCTAGGTTTGAGCTCTCTCCTGCTTTCACCTCTCAATTGTTGGGATTACAGGTGTGTGCCAATATTCCTAGCTAACCATCTCCTTTTAAGGTACTATTAATACTTACAGTAAAGTAAGCTGCTGAACTCTGTTTTTTGAGTTTTGGTCTCAAAAAATGTGGTAGGCTTTAGAGATGGCTCAGTGGGTTATTACAGGCTCTTTCACTATGTGGATTGGATTTGATTTTTCAGAACCTTGCTGGTGGAAAGAGAGAACACAACGCTTAAGAATGTGATAGGCTCATATTTTGGTTGTTAAAGGGAAATGATAGGGAATTAGTAATATTTTTCTTTAATTAGCACTCCATTTTCCTTAGAAAACAGCTATTCTTACTAAGTCTATCAATCAAAGAATACTCTTTGTTGGTGTGAGAAGTCATTCCTGAATGCTGTGGTGCCTGTGGGGCCAGAGGGTAATGTGGGATGTCTGTTCTCTTTCTCTACCATTTGTGTGTAAGGGATTGAATTCCAAGATGGTCAGGTTTGGCAGTAAGTTCCTTTACTTGTTGAGCCCCCTTGAAGTCCCTATTCATTTTTTGTTTACTTTTTAAATTAATGTGTATCTTTTTAATCAAAATTTAAAAGTAGTTATAATACTAAAAGGTTTTGAAGATGACATAGTGTCTCCAATTTTTAAAAGTAGTAAGGAGCAATTAATAGAAAAAAATTTTCAATCTTGATTCTCTTTTCAATTTTTCAGATTGACTGAATCTTCAAATTCTTCTCAACAGCATAAAGGTTAACTGTCAGTCCATAGTTAGTTTCAGATACCTGAGAAATGGTTGAGAAAGGAATCTAGATTTTATGTAGCCTGTACAGTGGATGCCTTTGGGTCGCTTTTCTTCCCTTTGTGATGTTCTGATTAACTGGGTGATCTAAATATATTTAAATATCTGTGACATAGATTTTCAGTATAGAGATGATTTAAGGCTATTCCCATTTTCTGTGAAGACAGACAGCTGACTCTGACATGCCACGACTGTTAGTAAAGACCAGAGTAATGTCAGGAGGAAAGATAAGGGAACTGAAGAAAGCTGAAGCAGGACTGAGAGAGCACGGGATCGAGGCTGTCTGTGCTGTGTGCTGTATAACCCTGTCTCTGTTGACATTCCACAGCACTAATCTGTTACACTACCTGTGTATGGAACTTTTCTGTAAGAAATACACATGTAAAGTGCTGGTGGGCTTTTGTCAGCGTGACACAAACCTAGGTAATATCTGGAAAGTGGGAGCTTAGAAAATTCCTGTATCTCCTTGGCCTTTAGGAAAAAATCTTAAGGACATTTTCTTGGTTAATGATTGATGTGAGAGGGACCGGGCTACTGGGTAGTGTTACCCCTTGACAGATGGTCCTGGGTAGTTGTAAGAAAGCAGGCTGAAGGAGCTGTCAGGAGCGAGTCAGTGAGCAGCCCTCCTCCATAGCCTGTGCTTCAGCTCCTGCCTTTCGGGGTCCTGCCCTGAGTTTCTTCTTGACTTCACTCAGAGATGGACTATAAGCAAGCTGAAATAAGCCCTTTTTTCCCCAACTGGCTTTTGGTCATGGTGTTTATCACACCAGTAGAAACCAATAAGACATGTAGAAATATCACAATATCCTGGGATGAATAGATTTTCTGTTCTCAGAATCTGGCTTATAGCAAAAACAACACATTTCACTAGAATAAACACATAATATATAAAAACCAAAAGACAAAACCAAAAAAAACCCCAAAACACCCCTGCCAAAAAACAAAACAAAAACCTAGACAAACAAACAAACCAGCATATAGATTCACAGACAAGAGGATTGGGTTAAGTTTTTACATTTTAGAGAATATAATGAATTGTTGGGTAAACTGACCAATGATTATATATTACCCAGGATGATAGCCAAAAGCATGTTACTTTTGTTTGATATTTGAAGTCTATTTTAAGAAAATCTACTTAGAGTTCTCATTACGTTTATGGTCTCTTAAAAGCTTTTGAGATACTAGTTGCATTGGTCCTGCTAATAGGAGTTTTGTATATTGAGTGGTAGAGCACATAATTGGGAAACACTGGAACAGATCTCTGGGTATTTGACTTTTTATGAAGTAGTCAGGATTCATGACGCACAAAGTGAAGGATGTGAGTCTCATCAGAAATGCCAAAGCTGACTAGGGATTAGATATGTGTGCTTGACGTGCTCAATTTGGAGAAGAACTGTGTATAACAACCATAAGGCAAAGTACATCTTCCTATTTTGGAGAATATATGATTTATTTAGATCTTATTTAGATTTATTTAGATCTTACTTAGATTTATTTTGTTCTTTTATTATTTTTGAGACAGAGCCTTACATAGCCTCAGACTTGCTATTTAACTGAGGCTAGACTTTTACATCTACCTTCTGTGAGCTGCATGCATGATCACCATATAATCTAGTTTAGATAAAACTTAAAATATTTTTATTTGCACTTATTAACATGTTCACATGGCAAACCACACATTACTGTAGGTATAGTCTTGTTTTATTCAATTTATAATCAGAACAATTATGATAACATAATACTGTATATAGTATAGCTTTGTGCAAACCACACATTACTGTAGGTATAGTCTTGTTTTATTCAATTTATAATCACAACAATTATGATAACATAATACTGTATATAGTATAGCTTTGTGCAAACCACACATTACTGTAGGTATAGTCTTGTTTTATTCAATTTATAATCACAACAATTATGATAACATATTATAATACTGTATACAGTATAGCTTTGTATTAAATGATGTTTTACTGCCAATGCCACAAATCATCCACATGATCTAAAGGTAGTCAGCAGCTGGATACATTATTACCCATTAGCTCGTCCTATGCTTATAGATTAGGTCTCTTTGGAGAAGATTATATGGAATTTAGGCTATTTGATGGTATCTTGCCTTGCCAAAAAAGTGTTTCTGTGCTAACCCATCCCTGTTGTTCCCTCAGTTATGTATTCTAATCCTATGAAAGTATAGGGAAGCTGGGGCTGTAGCTTAGTGATATCATGCTTGCCCAGCAGGCTCGAGGGCCCCAACAACTAACTATACAAAACAACCAAAGGATATAAGGGCGGGTTTCCTAGTAAATAACCTTGAACTATTTGCTGTATTTCTATTCTAATTGGAAACTTGATGGTTTTATGAACTGATTTGATTTAATACTATGCTTAATAAAGATTGGAAATATTTTATTAGCACTACAGCTGCCAAGTTTTCAAGATAATACTGAGTAACTTGTTTTTTAAGTAAATGAAAATTGTAAATTAAGGTAATAGTTAACTTTTTTCTCCTTTTGTTTCTTTTTAGTGAATTGGTACCATCTTATGATTCAGCTACTTTTGTTTTAGAGAACTTCAGGTAAGAGATTTTGAGAACTTTGGGTTTTTCTTGTGTTGGGTGCAGAAGCCAAGACAGTCTGATTGTGTGGCAAGTGAGAACTGATGAAGTCCTTAGCTACAGTTTCCTCTTGGAAGCAGAGCTGGTCTAGAGTTCACATGCTGGATTTGATTTCTCATGTCAGAAGCCAGAAATATTTGGATTTCAAAATTCAAAAGGTTTGCACATAGTGCTGTGTATGATGGTGCACACCTTTAATACCTATACTCCAGAGGCAGAAGGAGACCGATCTCTGAGTTTGATGGTAGTCTGGTCTACAGAACTAGTTCCAGGACAGCCAGGACTACACAAAGAAACTCTGTGTTAAACAACAAACCAAACCAAAAACCACATAGATAATAAATAAAATATCTTGGTTATATAAGGTCTAGTCTAAAGCAAAATATATTTTTGTTTCATATATACATTATAACACATAACCTAAAGGTAATTTCATACAGTATCTTCAGTGACTGTCCTTTGAACATACTGTGTAATATGAAGTTTCGTATGTATCTTATACTCGATGACTTTGTTGGATCTTAAAAGTTTCAGAATTTAGAACATTTGGATTTCAGATTTATGGATTAGTAGTGTTCCACTTGTACTGTCAGAGGCGACTGTTTCTTTAGTCTGGGAAAAGGAACCTTTTGTTTTGTTTTTCAAATAGGGTTTTTCTATATAGCCCTATCTGTCCTGGAACTAGTTCTCAAACCAGGCTACCCTTTGTAGACCAGGCTGGCCTCAAACTTAAGAGAACCACTTGCCTCTGCCTTCTGAGTGCTGGGATTAAAGGTGTGTGCCACTACTGCCCAGCTTAATAAATATATTTTAAATTTTTATGTATTTTCTTTTCCTTTATGTGTATGGGTGTTTTGCCTGCATGTATGTATATACACCATATATATACACCATGGCCTGGTGCCCATGGATGTCAGAAGAGGTCTTCAGATTCCCGGGAATTAAACTTACAGGAAACTTTAGTGAGCTGCAGTGCAGGGTACTACTTGAGTTCTCTGACAGAGCAGCTAGTGCACCTAACTGCTGAGCCATCTCTTCAGTCCCAAAGGAAATATTTTTAAAAAGTGAGCACACTTAGTTTTTGTATCAAAGAAATTAAAACTGTGGAAAGAAGGCTACTGGTTGTCTGTTTTTATGCTAAAAGTGAAAAATAACACCTATGAGGCTATTGTTATAAGAAATGTGTAGGTTCTTATGTTAAGTTACCTAGCAATTTTTTTTTTTTTACTTTGATCATTTTCTCTAGGATTAGAAACTTTTGTAATTCAATTATCTCTATCTATCTATCCTCTATCATCCATCCATCCATCTGAAACAGAGTCTCACTATATACTCAGCTAGCCTTCGAACTTGCTATGTAGATCAGGTTGGGATTTAAAGGAATTCATCACCATATTGGTCTAGAAGTAAATATATTAAAACATGAAGACTATGAGAGACTGTTCTTCAAGTGCAGGACAAAATGGGGAACTAAAAATATAAGACCTTTGGGAAAGAAATGCGATTATGTGCTGATAAGTAGAAAGCCATACTGCACCATTCATTTTTCCACTATGGTGGTTGGGGTGTGTGTGTGTATTTTAGTTTCAATTTATACTTGTATGTCTTTATATGTGGAGGCCAGAGGACAACCTTAGGTGCTGTTCACCTCTTTAATTTTTATTTCAAATTATGTGTATGTTTGTATATGTATGTGTGAGTGCAAGTGCCCAAGGTGTACAGAAGAGGATTTCAGATTCCTTGGAGCTGGTATAACAGATAGTTGTAAACTACTCATTGTAGGTGCTGGAAACTGAACTCTGAAAGAAAATTAAAAGCCCTTAACTGCTGAGCCATTTCTTCAGCCCTCAGTTTTTGTGTGGTGACATCTTTTAGTGTCCTGGAATGTTCCCAAGTACATTAGGTTGACAGGCCATTAAGGCCTAGGGTACATTTGACTCCACCTCTCCTGTGTTGGGTTTTGAGTGTAAGCACCGTGTCTCACAGTTTTTACTTAGGTTCTGAGGACTGATAGAGGTCCTTGTCTTTGGGGAGGAACTTTACACCTGAACTGCCTCCTCAGCCTGTTTTCTCCGTCTTTATGGGGTAATTTTGCAGCTAAAAGCCTTGCTGACTTTTCCCTACACATGTTAAGGGTTGATATACATTCTTATTTCTCCATGAAAAAAAATATGTTCTACAGGAGTGGTCAGTTTTGTTTAATCATTTTTCGTGCTTAATATTGAGCCTAGGGCCGGGCAGTGGTGGTGCACACCTTTAATCCCAGCACTTGGGAGGCAGAGGCAGGCGGATTTCTGAGTTCGAGGCCAGCCTGGTCTACAGAGTGAGTTCCAGGACAGCCAAGACTATCCAGAGAAACCCTGTCTTGAAAAACCAAAAAAAAAAAAAAAAAATTGAGCCTAGGGCTATCCATATGCTAAACACATGCTGTGCCATAAAGTAATTCTGTATCTTTAATTCCAGAGCATCCAACATCCTCTTCACTATATTTTTGTAGTTGAAATACTAAAGAATGCTTACTGAGCCAGAATTAAATTTGGGCTACTTAGTGGTACTCTGATTTTCCTTAAATAGCATAGTTACTGAGTTCTTGTTGTGTTTTAATTGAGACTTAAAAGATAACTGCTGAGTGTTTTGGTATCATTAATTCATAATATAAATATATTTAAGCTTATTTAGTGAACCTTTGACCTGTTTGGTAACTTTCTGTTGTTCAGTCTTTTAAATATTAACATAACGTATGGAATTGGATTTGGTTTTACTTGTTGCCATTTCATAATAGTTTTTGATGTTGGAATTCTGTTGGTTTTCTTTTTCTGTAGCACTTTGCGGCAGAGAGCAGATCCTGTTTACAGCCCACCTCTTCAAGTTTCAGGACTTTGCTGGAGGTTAAAGGTTTACCCAGTAAGTTTTTCCTATTTCCAAATTCAACTCAATTTTGAACTTTTCTTTAGTGTTTTGAAGTATATTAGTTTACTTATTAAAGGAGTAAGAAAATTAGTAATTTCTTTATGCTATTTATTATTCAATTTGTGAAAAACTGTTAAATATGAATGTGTGAATTCTAACATCACTAAATTTATTTGTGCTTTATTGGGAGATAAATATGTTTAGAAGAAAGTTTTAGTGTCTGGAGAGATGGATCATCAATTGAGAGCACTGTTGCTCTTACAGAGGGCTGAGGTTTTATTCCCAGCACTCATATGATAGCTCACAACTGTCTGTAACTCCAATTTGAAGGGATCTTTCAACCTCTTCTGACCTCCAAGGATCAGATGTGCACACATATGGTGGACAGATATACATGCAGGCCTAACATAGATATAAAATAATTAAATCTAAAAAAATTTTTTTAAAGATGTTTTTTCAGGTTTTTGTTTTTCTGAGACAGAGTTTCTCTGTGTAGTCCTGGCTATCCTAGAACTCACTCTGTAGATCACACTGGCCTTATTAACTCTAAGATCCAATTGCCTTTGCCTCCCTAGTGCTAGGACTAAAGGTGTGCGCCACTACTCCCCAGCTTAATTTTTTTTTTAAATGAAATATATTTTTTGTTGTTGTAAATTCCTTCAGTTATACTGGTAATACAGGTCACAAATGCAAGGATAGCTTTCTTTTTTTTATTTTATTTATTTACATTCCAGTCATTGCCCCTCCCTCTCAGTCCCCCCTCCGACAGTTCCTCATCTCATTCCTCTTCCCCCTTGCCTCTGAAAGGGTGCTTCACCCCACTCCCTGCTGCTCAATCTTTCCTGCATACCACTTTTACTTTTTGTTATCTTGAGATAGGTTCTTACTATTTGCTCAGGCTGGCCTAATCCTTACTGTGTAATTTAGGTTAATCTTGAACTCATGATTCTTCTGCAGTACCATTCTAAATGCTGGGATTACAGCTATGAACTGTGAGGCCTGGCTTTAGATGCATTCCTTTGGCAAGAATTAGTGTTTGTTTTTTTTTTTTTTATAGTGAAATGTCTTGTATGGGTTTTTTTTTTCTTTGTGGTATTAATAGCTATTGATAATCATTTTCTGTGTCATTTCATTTGCATTTATTGGTTGGATCTATATATAATCTCACTGAGTTAGTGCCCAAGTTTTTTTGTCATGACCTTAGTAGATGGAAGTAATTCTAGTAATTTTTTTCTTTTTGCTGCTTGTGTATGATAAGATATTTTAAGATCATTCTAGGCATTTGTCACTGAATGTCACAGTCACATCATCTGTCCCAATATCTTTTTTTTGTAATTTTTACAAATTTATTTAAAAATTTTGAAGTTACTATGTGTTTATTATTATTTTATTATCTTTGTTATTATTATTTTGTCTGCATGTATGTCTGTGCAGTCATGTACATCATGAGCCTCCATGTGGGTGCTTCCAAACTTTGTTCCTTTGGAAGAGTAGCTAGGTGCTTTTAGTTGCTGATCTATCTCTCTATCCCCCATCCCCAGTAAAGCATGTTTAATATGGTATGGCTTGAAAGTTTTCAATTGACTAGACATTGTTCACAAAGACTACTCCGTTTTTCCCATTCCCAAGCTGACACAGTGAAGGTCTTCCTAGCCAGGGATTTCCTCAGCAACTTTGGAACATTTATTCCTTTAAAACTGAAAGGATGTTTCATGAATATTGCCAACTGGCTGGTTTTGAGTCAACTTGACACACGTTAGGATCATCAGAGAGGAAGGCGCCTCGGTCAAGGAAATGCTTCCATGAAATCCAGCTTTAGGGCCTTGCCTCAATTAGTGATTAATGTGGGAGGGTCCAGCCCATTGTGGGTGGTGCCATCCCTGGTAGTCCTGGGTTCTATAAGAAAGCAAGCTGAGCAAGCAGATAAGCAGTTTCCTTCCATGACCTCTGCATCAGTTCCTTCCTCCAGTTCCAGCCTCTCCTGAGTTCCTGTCTTAACTTCCTCCAATGATGGATTGTGATCTGGAAGTGTAAACCAAATAAAATAAACTCTTTCCTCCCCAACTTGCTTTTTGTTCATGGTGTTTTGTCACAGCAATAGAAAACCCCAACTAAGACACCAACTATCTTAACTATGTCTTGTATGTAGCTGTACTTGCTGCTTTGACTGAATAAATTTTTAATTATAGAGCCAGCAAAACTAAAAGAATAAATAGCAAGTTGCAGATAGAGAGATACAGCAGATAAATAGGAAAACATCATCAACCCAGGCATTTACAACATCCTGCAGATGAGCTGTAGTAGCTTGATTGAAGGAACACAGTTAACATCCAGTTGGAGGCTTACAGATGTTCAGCAGGAAGTTACTGGGGAAGCAGATAGAGTTTAATGAACCAGTGAGTTTATTGGAGAAGTATGGACGAGGGTTTACTTACAAGAATTTGGATGGCTCAAAAGCAGCTGCAACACTGAAAAGCCCATGAACCCATGCAAGTTGCATCCCTGGAGTTCCCTGTGTGACTCAAAGGCAGCTGATAGGTGGGAGCATCTTCTCTCTTGACAACTATTCACTACTTCAGTAACCCTGGAGAGGAGGCTTGTGAATCTTATTTTATTTTTTATTTAGTTTTAGAAGTTTTCTGAGACTTGTAAATTTTGTTTACTTTTGAGTCTTAGGAACCTTCATGGAGTTCTCCAGGGTAGAATGTTTCAGTTTGGAGCAATCTGGAGGCAGAGGTAAAGGCAGAGACAAAGACAGGTAGTTTGAGACCATCTTGGTTTAGGTTTGAGTTTAGGGACAACTAGGACTATATGCAATGAGACACCATCTCAAGACAAACAAAAACAGGCTAGGGTTTGAGTTTGAGTCAATCCTGAGCCTTAGAGTGAACTCCAAACTAGCATCCATTAGACTTTGCACTGCTCACCTCTAAACACATCTGTTTTCTCCTCCTCCCAGCCTTTGATAGGTCCTATTGTATATTCAGTTTCTGTGAATTTGACTCTGGGGAATGAATTTACTGTGACTGGCTTATTACACTCAGCATAATGAGCACAATATCCTCAAGGTTCATCTTTTTAAATTTTTTTTTAGCATATAATTTTCATTCATTGATAAAGATGAATAATACTCCATTATATGTATGTTTTACATTTTGTTCACTCATTTACCCACTGAGCTCTTTCCCCTTTCTTGCGAGAGGGTCTTACTATGTGCTCTTTTGGCTGTCGTTAACAGAGTGCCATGCATCACTTTAAGAAACTGTTTTTTAGTTGTTCTTGTAGATCTTCAAAAGTGGAATTGCTGAGTCAGAGAGAAAGGCTCTTTTATTTTTTAAGGAAATACCATCTAACAACATTTGCAAATAAATATCAGCAGTGCAGGAAGGTTTTACTCTAATGGACTTTTCCAGCTCTTTTCTATATTTATGAAAGGGACTGTCCTATTTCTTATGAGGCCATATTCATCATGGTTTTAGTTAACACGTCTTAATAATTAGTGATGTAGCATCTATCGTGTTTTGTTCATTGTTTACTTTTTTTTTTACTTGTGCCTATCTTTAGTCAGATTTGTTTCTTTTTCCTGTTGTTATAATTCTCTTTACTTTGTATATCATTTCCTTACTTTAAAATTTTCAGTTTGAATGTGGACTATAGCTCAGGAGCAGAGCACTTAGCTGTCATGAGGTCCTCATTATTATACCTGGTTACCAGTTTTACTCCTAAGGAAAAGAAAACTCATTTGCCTTTTGTCATTTGAGTTTTTGTTCTTTCTCAAGACTGATTTGTTAAGGTGTCTATAAATATTAAGACTTTGTAACTATTTTTTATAGTTTTTGATAGTTTCCATAATTTATTAATGTAGATATTTTTGCTTTTTTAATGTATGAAAATTTAATATTGTTATGAACTTAAACCTGAATTTCTTTTTTTTTTAATTTACTTATTCACACTGGGGTTATAAACACAAAAAGGCAGGATAAGGGGAAGGGAATGACACCGGAGCATAGGTGTTCAGGGGAGTACAGATACCATTCAGAACAGGGTATCAGCTGGGAGAAGGTTGAGGGGACAGGTCACTATGACTCTGCCTATGGTTCACTTGTCCTTATCTAAGTTGGTACTGTCTGACGAGGCTGCCTATTTATAAGACTACTCGGGCTGGTAAATTTCCACAGAAGCTGCCTGTTTACAATAGCTTATAGCCTGCTGTTTCAGTGTTTTTCCACAGAGACCCAAGACTTTGTGTTAGCATGTATATATGTCAGGCCTTTTGCTGATTTTAGGCCTATGGCTGATTTTAGGCCTTCAGTGTATACGCAGGACTGCCCCTGACATCTCCTCCCTTCTCTAAGTATAGGAGGACCTTGGCGATTCTAATCTTTTGAAGGTGGGGATAGAGGCCTGACCTCCAATAATTGAAGGGGACCTTGTAATGGCTCTGGTCCTCCTGTCGTTGTCCAGTGATAAAACCTGAATTTTTAATATTTTTATTGGTTTTTAAGTTTAGACATACTTGTTAACCCAATTACCTGATAACAGTGTGTTCTGTTTGATAGCTTCATTGTTCCATTAAAGTTTTTGGTTGGAGTTGATTTGTAGTTAGTTTTGTATAACTCTTTTTCTTTCTGTTGTTTTTTAAGGATGGAAATGGAGTTGTACGTGGCTATTATTTATCTGTATTTTTGGAACTATCAGCTGGTTTACCTGAAACTTCCAAGTAAGTGATTTAATTAACTTTTTCAGTACAAACTTGTGTACTTTATGTCTTAGTTAGAGTTTCTGTTGCTGTAACAAAACTGTGACCAAAAAGCAAGTTGACAAGGAAAGAGTTTATTTAGTTTATATTTCCACATTGCTGCTCATCGCCAAAGTAAGTTGGGACAGGAACTCAAGCAGGATAATAACCTGAAGGCAGGAGCTGATGGAGAGGCCATGGAAGGGTGCTGCTTACTGGCTTGCTTCCCGTGGCTTGCTCAGCCTGCTTTCTTATAGAACCCAGGACCACCAGCCCAGGGATGGCACCACCCACAATGGGCTGGGCCTTCCCCCTCAATCACTAATTAAGAAAATGCCTTACAGCTGGATCTAACAGAGGCATTTCCTCAACTGAGGCTGCTTCCACTCTGATGACTCTAGCTTCTGCCAGGTCAACATAACACCTGCCAGTACACTTCAGTTTCACAATTCTTATTAAATACTTTTTAAAATTAACATTTTATGTCTTTCTTACTTAATCTTAGTTGTCTCCTGTCTCTGCAGAGACTCCATATACATATTTACACATATAAAATTTGTATGAATGTGATTAAAGTCTCTTGTAAATCAGGCATGGTGGATACCTTTAATCCCAACACAGCCAGACACATGAATCTCTGAGTTCAAGGTCAGTCTACAGAGCAAATTCCAGGACAGCCTACTCAGAGAAACCCTGTCTTCAAAAACAAAACAAAATTTAAAAAAGTCTGTTGTATATTATTAACATAAAGACTTTATGAAAAGCAAATATTTTTCCTAAATATTTTTGTTAAAAATTGTATTTGTATTTTTATGGCTGGGATAGAACATTATGACGGAAGAAACTTACAGAAGGACGGGTTTATTTCGGCTTCTGGTTCCAGAGGGATGGAGTCCTTCACCATCACTACTGGGAAGTGTGGCGTCAGGTGGGCATGGCAGCTGCAGTGCTGAGTGCTCATGTTCTCAGTCACAAGCAGGAAGCAGGGAGAGTGAACTAAGTTTAAGTCAACCTCAAAGCTTGCCCCCAATGACAAACTTTGTTCAACAAGCTTATACCTCCCACGTTTCCCAAAACAGTGCCAAGTGGGACCAAACATTCAAATGCTAAGACTGTGGAGGACGTTGATCATTCAGAGCACCACTCTTTTGCTTCACAATTTTGAAAATCTTATTACTTTGGTTTAATCTTAAGGCTACTAGGTTTTTATATCTATATATACTTAATTTTTACAAATGTATGTTTGGGTTGAAATATGTATTATAGTTTGGCTTCACAAAATTTGAACACATTTAGTTGAGAATTTTTTAAACAATAAGGTATAATTCAGGTACCTTAAAAACCCATCTGTTAAAAGTTGTACAATTCAGTAAGTTTCCTCACTTTTCTGAATTACTTAGAAAAGCCTCCCCTCACCCCCTCTCTCTTCTGATGTAAGCATGTTTCCGCTAATCCATCAGGCCTCTCCTTATTCTTTCTTATTCTATGCCCTCTCTGTCATGTGGTTGCCTAGCACCATGTGGCTGGCTTCTCCATATAGCTGCTAAGATTTATAGCTTGTCTGCTCTTAGGTTTTTCTTTTTAAACATTAATAAAATTGAGAGCTATTTAAAAATTTGTAGTTCAGTGTTTTTTAAATAAATTTATAGGGTTCTACAACCATCATTGACACTGAATTTCAGAACATTTTTATGATTTCATAGAAATACCCTGTGGGGCTGAGAAGGCAGCTGAGCTAATAAAGTACTTACTGAGTTTGCTCCCTAGAACATTTGTAAGAAAGCTGGACTTGATGGTACATGCTTAGAACCTCAGTTCTGGAGCAATAGAGATAGGTAGATCCCTAGGGCTCCCTGGATAGCCAGCTTAGCCTAATTTTTGTTTTAGGACAATGAGAGACCTTGTCTCTAATAAAATAGGCAGTGCTTCAGGAAAACTTGATCTTGTCCTCTTCTTCCACATGCAGGTGAGTACACCTGTGCACACACACGACACCATTGTCTAGTAGCCTCTGACAGCTACCAGCTTGTATTTTCTTTAGAAGGTATAACTTATTTTAAAGATTTATTTATTTTATTTATATGAGTACACTGTAGCTATTTGAAGAGGGCATCAGATCCCATTAGAGATGGTTGTGAGCTACCATATGGTTGCTGGGAATTGAACTCAGGACCTTTGGAAAAGTAGTCAATGCTCTTAAACACTGAGCTATCTCTCCAGCCCTAGAAGGTATAATTTTTAAAGTGACTTCATAGGATAGTATATTTTCTTTGACTTATAAAACTAAATAGTAGTATGTTTTTATTTTTTTTAAATTTGTGTTTGTTTATTCTTAGGTTTTTTAGTCTTAATATTTCTATTAGTATACATTACACATATTAGTAATACATAATTATTAAATTATGGTTTTTGTTTCTCTCTTTTTTGAGACAGAGTCTTGCTCTTGGCTGATCTGGAGCTTGTTATGTAGACCAGGCTGTGTGTGAACTCCTGAGTGCTGGGATTAAGCTGGGCTATTTAGTTTGTTTGTTTTTGTTTTTTTGTTGTGTTTGTTTGTTTCTCTGTGTAACAGACCTGGTTTTCCTGGAACTCACTCTGTAGACCAGGCTGGCCTCAAACTTGCAGAGATCTGTCTGCCTCTGCCTCCCCAGTTCTGGGATTAAGGTACATGGCACCACTGCCTTTTTTTTTTTTTTTTCTTTTCTTTTCTTTTAACTTCATGTGTGTGAGTGTTTTACTTGTATGTCTATGTTCCATATGCATTCCTGGTGTCTACAGAGGCCAGAGGATGGCGTCGAATCCCTTGATACTGGAATTATAGATGGTTGTAAGGTACTCATATGGGTACTGAGAATTGAACCCACACCTCCTTGAGAAGGTGCTTTAACTTCCAAACTATTTCTCCAGGGTCTGACTGTGTAGCCCTGGCTGACCTGGATTTTGGTCTGGCCATGTGCTCATAGATCGATTCATGTCAGCTGCCCATAGTACTGGGATTTAAAGCATGCAGCAACATGTCCAAGTTCATTATAGTGTTTTCATGCATGTATATACATGGATGTGTATAGTTTTATTATATTCATTCTCTATTATCCCCTCTCTTCCAGCACTAAGTTCCTTTTTACTTCCAGGTAGTCCCCATTTTCCTTTGATGTCCTTTTTCTTTTTGTAGTCCAGTGAGTTGTAATTAGGGCTACTTTGGAAGAACATGGGTGGGAGCTTATTTACAGAAGTATCAGCACCTTAGCAGCAGCTACCCCACTGAAAAATGTCTCTCCCTCACCCAGCAGTCACTGATTGCCTATAAATCATCAGAGGTGGCGTGGAGTGGGGTGGGCAGTGTGAAGCCTTATGAGATGGATTTTTTTTTTAACCAGATAACACAAGATGTCCTTGATTTTCTTAACTCTCAGCCTTTTGAGCATTAGTTCTTAAACATTGGGTTGAGACCATTGTGGCAAATCTCTATCTCCATAAATAAGTACATTGCAATTTATAGTAGTAGCAAAATTACAGTTATAAAGTAGCAACAAAAATAATTTTATGGTTGGGATCACCACAATATGAGGAACTATATTAAAGGGTAGCAGCATTAGGAAGCTTGAGGACCACTGAGTCCTTGAATACTGGAATTGCAGGTGTGTGCCACCATATCTAGACCCAATAATATGTATATATATATATACACACACATATATATATAATACACATATAATTATAGATATATAATTATATGTAAATTATATATAAATTATTATAGATCAATTAGTGGTTGTGTTAAGGAATTTTCTATATGTGTGTGTATATATATGTATATGTGTATGTATACATATATAATACACACACACACAAACATATTTGATTTTTTGAGACAGAGTTTCTCCGTGTAGCCCTGGCTGTCCTGGAACTCACTTTGTAGACCAGCTGGTCTTGAACTCAGAGATCCACCTGCCTCAGCCTCCTGAGCTCTGGAATTAAAGATGGTGTACCACCATCACCTGTTGGAATTTGTAATATTTATTTTTACACTAGTACATTAGAATAGAATTTGTTGGTTTGGTATGGACCATTTGTTTAAAGCTAAAAATGGAATAGTAAGGATAAGATGCACACTTTCTGTTATAATGATACATGAAACATGAAACAACATTTTCTAGATGAAGTAGCTAATGAAGGCAATTTTTCCAAGATAAAAACACTCAGATTAACTTTGTGATTGTTCTCCCTTAAAGTCAAGATAGTTTTTGTGATATAATGGTGATAGAGGAAGTGAGGTGGAATCAGTCCGGGATTACCAACAAACCTATGGTACATTGGGTAGAATACCCTAGAAGGCTGCAGACAGAAATCCAGAGATGTATATTAGATTCCTGTTTTGTGTTCTACAGAGTTCTTTTTTTTTTTTTTTTTTTTAATTTAATCTTTACCCCACCCCCACCAGACCTCCCCACCCCCTGGGGCCTCCAGTCTCTTGTGGGTTAGGTGCATCTTCTCTGACTGAGTCCAGACCTGGCAGTCCTCTGCTGTATATGTGTTGGGGGCCTCATATAAGCTAGTATATGCTGCCTGGTTGGTGGCTCAGTGTCTGAGAGATCTTGGGGGACCATATTAATTGAGATTGCTGGTCTTCCTAGAGGTTCGCCCTCCTCCTCAGCTTCTTCCATCTTTTTCCTAATTCAACCACAGGGGTCAGCAGCTTCTGTCCATTGGTTGGGTGTAAATATCTGTATCTGCCATGCATGGCATTTTGGGTCTGAGTTACCTCACTCAGGATGATATTTTCATCCTGAAAATATCCATAGTTCCATCCATTTGCTTACAAAATTCAGGATATCTTCGTTCTTAATAGCTGAGTAGTATTCCATTGTGTAAATGAAACACATTTTCTGTATTCATTCTGTTGTGGGACATCTAGGTTGTTTCCAGCTTCTGGCTATCATAAACAAGGCTGCAGAGTTCTAATCAGGACTTAGATAGGAGGAAACTGAAGAAAGAGAAGGCTGGGGAGTGAACCTTATGAAAGGATAAGAGACATGGTGAGAGGTTGATGCTTTTAAAGAGCACAACCCCTGTTTTATCAACCACAGGAGAGAAACTTCTAATAAATGGGGCACAGGATAGAGCTCTGAGGAAGGCTTTTGTTTAGTAATGTGGAGGAGTAAGGTCTAAACTGCAAACCCAGCAATTTAACTGCATCCTAGAATTAGGACAGTGAACAATTGTAAAGGAACCCATTAATGTAAAATATACAAAGGCAGATATACCAATAGAGAAAAAAAACATGGAATAAATGAAGAAAATCAATTGAAATTAGCAACTGATACAGATCTTAGAGTTACAAGAGAATGACATTACGAACTATATTTTGTTGGGCACCATGCCAGTCCAAGTCTTTCTCAGAGGCACTGATGAAAGGACAAAGAATGCTAGTTCTCTGCCTAGGGACAGACTTGGCAATGTCCAGTCTGAGACTGGGGCCGGGGCCTGAAATGTTTCTCTTCCTGGGACTCTGACTTTTCCCTCTGTAGAGACTGGAGTTATCAGTCCCACTTGATATCCTTTGTACCTTTTCTGCAACACTGTATGAAAACTTTCTGCTGATTCTAACCTGTTTTTCCCCTGTAAACTGTATACACTTCTTTCTTCTTTTACTTCTTTTGTTGGTTTATTTTGAGATAATGTCTCTCAACACAGCCTTCAATGACCTATGTGTAAATCATGTTGGCCTCAAACTCACAGAGATCCATCTGCCTCTGTTTCCAAGTACTGGGGTTAAAGGCATATGCTACTGCAGCTGAGTATGTCTTTATAAAGTTGCTTGACATGAACTATCAGTTTATACAAGACCTCCTGATCCCAAACTTTCCCATCATCTTTCTCAGGTCCCCTGTCACTGAAGAATGACCTGATTCAGGTCAATATTTCATTTGCACCAAAAGTTAGAGACAGGAAAGATTTATAACTTTGTATTTAGAGTATGTGGTTAGGACAACTCTCAGCTGATGGTTGTCTCATGTCACTTTGTGAGATCTGGGAAACAAAACAATAGTTTTGGCTCTGTTCTTTGACTAGTTTATCTCTTAATTACCCATTTATTTTACTCTATGTTCTGCCACAAAGCTGGTTATCTGATCCTCAGTTTCATACAACCATCTTTTTCTCTGTCTCTGCCTTGGAGTAAAGGAGGATTTTTATTTCTGTCTTTGATTTTTTTTCCATCTATAATATTTATTGTCTTTGTCACTGGATTCAGCTTGATGCTTTTATTACCAAACAGATGTTAGGACTTTAATTCATTTAATTATTTTGAACTAGATACTGAGTCCAGGATTTGGAGCTCTTACTACTACACTATACCTCCAGGCCCTTTTTCAGGAATTTGAAGTTCACATTTTTTAGAAATGTTAATAACTTATCAATGATGTAATATGTTCATGGTAGTATGTTTAGAAAAGATTGGAATTTGTATGTGTGTGTGTTTCACATTTTCTAAATCCTTTCATATAGTCTTCTGATAGATACAGTTTGTTAATTCACTTAACATTTCAGGAAGCAGAGTGGGTTCAGATTCCTCTTCCATTAAATGTTGAAATGCCATTCAATTTTACAGTTAAAAGTTTAGTATTGGGGTAGTTTAACTGTTAAAATGCAGAATAAAAACATCAATCACTATAGCACTCTAGATACAAGTCTAGTAAGCCTGAGTTATCAGTGAGGGTCTATAGAAACATTTCATAGTTTTTTACAAGCTTTATTCACTTTCTCAAGGTGTGTGAGTATAAACGTGTGTAATGAGTAAAATTTCTACATGAGACAATTTGGGATTTCTTTTCAAGTAGTATTTACTGAGTGTGCTAGCTAGTGTTTTTGTCAAGTTGACACAGTTGAAGCAGAGGGAGCCTCAGTTGAGAAAATGCCTCCATAAGATTGGGCTATAGTCACGCCTGTAGGGGAGTTACTTAGTGATTGATGGGGGAGGGCCCAGCCTGTTGTGGGTGGTGCCATCCTTAGGCTAATAGTCCTGGGTTCTATAAGAATGCAGGCTGAGCAAGTCACGAGGAGCAAGCCAGTAGGTATCACCCTTCCATGGCCTCTGCCTCAGCCCCTGCCTCCAGATTCCAGTCCTGCTTGAGTTCCTGTCATGACTTCCTTCAGGGATGAACTGTGATGTGGAAGTGTAAGCCAAAGAAACTCCTCCCTCCCCCAGTTGCTTTTGTCATGGTGTGGCCAGTTTGAAATACTGCTGTTTCTGTAAAGGATATCTTTTTTGAAAGGAATTTAGCTGGAGTAACAGATTTATTTTTACTTTTGTGATTGTACTAATAATAGTTTCTACATTTTTTAGGTATGAATATCGTGTAGAAATGGTTCACCAGTCCTGCAATGATCCTACTAAAAATATCATTCGAGAATTTGCATCTGACTTTGAAGTTGGAGAATGCTGGGGTTACAATAGATTTTTTCGTTTGGACTTACTTGCAAATGAAGGGTACTTGAACCGACAAAATGATACAGTGATTTTAAGGTAGTTTGAGATATTTGATATTGTGACTTATAAGAGAAATAATATCAAAACTGTATTTCAAATTTTCATTTAACAAACATAAATATTGAAAATCACACTAACTATAACTTTTTATTTCAGGAATTCCATGTAGCTAGATGAATAATAAAAGTGAGAAAATGATTTAACACCTAGTCATTGATTCCGTTAAAAAGAAAAATATTGCCAAAATATTGCAGCTACCTCATGCCTGTAACCCTAGTATTTGAGATGTAGAGTCAGAAAGGCTGGAGTTCAAGACCAGTCTAAGCAACATAACAAGTTTAAAGCCAGTATGGGTTACAAGAGATCTTGTCTAAAAAAATAACAACAATAATAATAATGATAATAATAATAATTTTTTACAGGTGGTTTATAGGTTGAGCATACCTAACTAAAAATCCAAAGTCTGAAATTTTGAGTTGAGGCCAGCCTGGTTCTGCAGAATGAGTTCCAGGACATCCAGGCCTACACACAGAAACCCTGTCTTGGGGGCAGGGAGTGAAAATAGAAAAAAGGAATCACAATCAGAGGGATGCTATGCCGACAAGAGTATGATTAAATTGTCTTCAGCCTGTGCATAGAGCGTGTGACCTAAATCTGAATACTGAGGCTATCTAAGAATAGATTAGTGAGGGCATTATGTAGGGTTTTTTGTTTTGTTTCTTGTTTTTTATCTCTGTATTTGACAGTGTAATATTTCAATGACTGACTTTTCAAGCTTACTTTTACGGAATATATTTCAGTTTCTTGTAAAATTATGTTAGAACTATGGAAACAAAAATGTGGTGGTACACACTTGTAATCCCAGGGTTTAGGTGGTGGATTAGGAGGATCAGGAGTCGAAGGCTCTGCGTGTCTACCTAGGTAATTTAAGATTGGCCAGGACTTCATAAGATACTGTGTCAAAGAAAGCAAAACACAGGAAGAAGAGAGGGAGGAAGGAGGGAAGGAGGAAGAAAACTGTCACTTTTTCTCTTAAGGTAATAGTCTTGTTTTTCTAATTTAACAGAGAAAGTGCTTTACTGGCATTTCATGTTACAGTCAATTCTAACATCAATTTACCAACCTACAAAGTGACAGATTTTCCCCTCAATGTTTTTATTAGTATGTGTGTGTGTGTGTATATATATATATATATATATATATATATATATATATATATAAAATGGATTTTATTATCCCATTTTCATGTTTAATGTATTACAGTTTTGACCATATTTATTCCCTTCCTCTTCCTGATTAGCTCCTTTGTACTTTTTTTTCTCATTTCATTTAAGATTTTGATACAGTTTTTTACATATTTATTACGTATTTATTAGAAAGGTAAGGCTTTTCTCTACCTCTGATTTTTGTTTTCTTTTGTTTTTGTTTTGTGTTTTTGACATAGGGTTTCTCTGTGTAACCTGGCTGTCCTGAAACTCACTCTATAGACTTGGCACACCTGGAACTTAAGAGATCCAACTGAATTACTACCTGAGTTTTTGTTTG
This sequence comes from Mastomys natalensis, assembly GCA_021653895.1. NCBI lineage: Eukaryota > Metazoa > Chordata > Mammalia > Rodentia > Muridae > Mastomys > Mastomys natalensis. Next base: position 1,062,122 of record JAJTUV010000028.1, read on the forward strand.
TTTGTTTGTTTTTAGTTTTGTTTTTTGAGACAGGGTCTATTCTATTCTATTATGTAGTTCTGGCTGTCCTGGAACTGTGTAGACCAGGCTGGCATTGAACTCACATATGCCTCTGCTTCCTGAGTGTACAAGATTAAACGTCTGCACCACCGCACCTGGGTTTTCTGTAACTCTAAATAAATATATAATTAAGCTAGATAAGTTTATATATTTATTTGTTCATTAAAAGAGGAAACAGAAAAACCTTCTTGCTCTTTTTATCCTAATGGCTCAAATAGTATAAAAACTAATGTTCACGAATGACTAGGAATTTGATCCATCAGTTAAAGAAAAATACTTAGAAGGAACCTTTTCTAATAATGTTTTCTCATGAATACTGAAAATAGTGATTGTGTTTACTTGTGCCTTCTCATCCCTGAGCATCATTGGCTAGCATTAGATGCTCTTGCAGTTAACTATTAGACAGTATTTTCTTACATTAGATGTACGGTCTTAGATAAAACTGAATTGTTTTTATTTGATGGTTCATTTTAATTGTTAACTGAATGTAGAACCACTTGGGAAAGGAGTCTCAACTTGAGCTAGTGCAGATTAGGTTAGCCCATGGGTGTGTCTGTGGGTGATTATCTTGATTATGTCATTGAAATGGGAAGACCTGCCAATTCTGAGTAACGCCATTCTCTGGGTTTGAGTCCTGGGCTGTATACAGAGAAAGTGAACTGAGCACAGGCATGCAGCATGAGCACAGCCATTCTGTCTGCTGCTGAATTTGGATGTGATTACTTGCCTCAACTTCTCAACAGTAATGGCCTGTAACCTGTCCCATTTCCCTTCAAGTTGCTTTTTGCTTGTTAGTTTCCTGTTTCTGTAACAGGGACCTGAGATAATCATTTTATAAATATCATTCACAATTTTCAAGTTTTCAGTCCATGATAGAGTAGCTCTATTTCTTTGAGTATGTGGTTGTGGTAAAGCACCACATTATGGCAGAAGTGTTTCATGAGGCAAACTGCATGGCCTAAGTTTGGAAGAGTATGGTGTCTAATGTCCTCTTCAGAGGCATGCCCCAGTGACATGTGTATCTTCTAATGATGCACTAGTGGGAACACCCTTCTACACTTAGGCCTTTGGGAGTACATTAAAGTTCTCAAGTATGGCAGTAGCTAACACAAGGGTGGCTAAGGTCTGGAAGATATGAGAGAGATAAGACTTCTTGCTTTGTGGTTATTTCCTCAAAAATGTTGTTATACATACACTTACATGTGTGTTTCACAAAGTGGAATCACGTTTGACTCTTAAGTAAGAGAGATTTGTTTTTACTAAATATTAAAGAGTGTTTTGAGGTTTTTTTTTTTGTTTTTTGTTTTCCTTTATGACAGGTTTTTAGAGACAGGGTTTCTCTCTGTAGCCTTAGCTGTCTTGGAACTCACTCGGTAGACCAGGCAGGCCTACAAACTCACAAACTCACAAAGATTCGCCTGCCTCTGCCTGAGTGCTGGGATTAAAGGCATTTGTCATAACCACATGGCTTAATAAGAAGATTGTTTTTTTTTTAAAATATGAATAGCCAGGTACATTAAAGACATTTATCAAGTTAATAGGATTTAATGTATATACTTTTTATTTGCTATTTTGTCGATAAGCAGTTTTGATTATAGGCTATCTGGAGAGGGCAAAGATACTATTTATTGGAAGCACACAACTCTTTTGAGTCTAGTGAAGCAGTTTTGGTTATTTGACTCAGTATATGAATTTTCCCAAAGGGTAGGAAATCTGAGGAACCTTGAGTGGCGGCTCATACCTGAATACTAGCACTAGAGAGTCTAGGAGGATCACTATATGTTTTAGGCCAGTCTAAACTGAATGAAATGCTGCCTCCAAAAAAGAAAAAAGTGAATATTTAAAATATAAAAAGGAAGTGAGATTAAGCTGGGATGGGGGAGAGAAAACACAGCCCTTAAACTATGTTTTTCTGGAGCTTGACTAGGTAAAAGGATAGGAAAGTGTTGTTTTCCTTATTAGTCCTGTGTGGTTATGATCCGCTTTCTTTCCCAGCTTGGGATCATCATATTTGAGCTATAGTATTATAATATCTATGGTTTGTGGGTTAACTTGGCAGCTTAATCTTGATATACAATATGATCTTTAGAAAAGTAGAGTTTTGAGGCTCAAGAGATGGCTCAGTTCTTCCAGTGGACCCAGGCACTTGATTCCTAGCACCCACATAGCAACTTACAGCCATTTGTAACTCCAGTCTTAGGTGATCTACCACCCTCTTCTCACCTCTGCAAGCACCAGGCATGTATGCGATACACAGACATGTATGCAGGCAAAACACGCATGCACATAAAAGAAAAGAGCGTACTTTAGTTTAGACAGCTGACACTTAGAGCCACATGCCATTCTCATTTATGAGTATATATGTCAATAATGGGGAGCAGAAACTCAGAATTCATTTGAAGAGGTTCCTGTTTGTTTATGTTTTGAGACAGTTTCTCTGTGTAGCCTTGGCTGAAGTGGTCTTAATTGAATGGGAACTGTAGAATTTATATAATACACAGACTCACCTTTTGTATTATTCTTCACATGGAATTGTTCTTTTAAGGTTTCAGGTACGCTCACCAACATTTTTTCAAAAATGCCGGGATCAGCACTGGTACATTACTCAGTTGGAAGCTGCACAGACTGGTTATATTCAACAAATAAACAATCTTAAAGAGGTAAGGCAATTACATCCATTCTTGCTTATTACAGCCTATTATTTTGGCTTGCTGCTTTTTGAATTTGATTTTGGCTATCCATTTTAGTATTGTGGTAAAAATTTGACTTTTGACTGTCCTTTTGTCTACCCTTTGAGCCTCTAGATTCTGCACCACCCAATTGTGTAGCCACATTTAGCTACATTGGCTTCATTTCATTAAAATCAACAATACTATTCCTTAGTTCTAGTGACTTCATTTCAGGGGCTTGTGTTAGATACTGCAGATATATAATATTACTATTATGCAAAATTGTATTGTGCAGTACCACTCTGGTTTGAAGTAAACATTGTTTCCCTCAATATCTAAGGTGATTGTCTTATACAGGCTGTCTTGAGTTTAAAGATTAAAAGTAAAACAGTTGAAAGTTGTCATACTTTCTTTGAATTCTTGATGTTGATTGAGTACTATAATAAGTAGAACGCTAATTTTGATTTTGAAATAATGAAATTATGTAAGGAGTTCTTTCATTCATGTGGAATTTGAACTGGTTTTACGTTTGTGTGTGTGTGTGTGTGTGTGTGTGTGTGTGTGTGTGTGTGGGTGGGTGCTCATGCCACTGTGCACATGTAAATGTCAGAGGACAACTTGTGGGAGTTTATTCTCCTTTCCACTATGTGGGTTCAAAGATTGAACTCAGGTAGTCAGGCCTGGTGGCAAGTGATCTTCTGCACTGAGCCATTTTGCAGCTCCTCCATATGGACTTTGGATGGAGTGGGAGGTTTGGATTATGAAAGTTGTAGTAGATGAAGCTCAGAAATATGGGTGAATATAGATTTAAAACTACTAGAGCTGGACATGTAGCTCAGTAATTGAGTGTCTACCTCACAATCAAAAGTCCTGGGTTCTCAGCACCATCAAACAAAACAGATCAAAACTCAGCCTTCATTCTCTATACAGTTTGTGAACTATATGTATAGTTTAGACTAGATATGCAAAAGATTGTTTATCTTTGTCATAAACATATTTCAAAAACAAGACAGAAGAAAATGAGAGAATTAAAGAAATGGTTTGCTTTTGTTTTCTGGAGACTTCTTATTTATGTATATGAGTGCTCTATTTACATGTGTACCTGTATGACAGAAGAGGGTATTAGATCCCATCACAGATGGTTGTGAGCCACCATGCTGGTGCTGGAATTGAACACAGGACCTCTGGAAAGAAAAGGCAGTACTCTTAACCAGTGAGCTATCTTTCCAGCCCAAAGAAATGGTTTTTAAAAACTATTTTCAGATCTAGTTTTTTCCCTAGTGTTTTGAGACAGTCCTAACCCTGGAACTCAATATTGTAGACCTAGCTAGCCCCTGCAAGCATGAGGCACCCAGCTCTCACTTAAATGTCAATGTCCACAGGTGACAGATGCCTACCCTTTTGGAGATTCATGTGCATGAGCATATTCTCAAGTCCTACATATTTCCTTCTGTATGCATTGTACTGCTGAATCATGCAGGATGGACAAGACCCCTTGTGTTTTGCTTGTCTCCTCCAGGATCCACCTTCTGTTTGTCCCTTGAGCTGACTCTTCAACTCCAACTTTATGCTGCCCTTTTCTCTCTTTTCTTTTCTTTTCCTTTTCTTTAATTCGAAGACCAGGCTGGAAATTACCAACTTCTGCCTCCTGGGTGCTGGGATTAACGACATGTGCTGTTACGCCTAGTTTTTAGTTTATTTTTAACTGTAAACATTTTTTACTTTGCCACTGAGACACCTCTTACATTTCATATTGATTTGTACTGTTCTTATTTTAAAAGAGATTGACTATTGAGCTATCCCGAACTCAGAAATCCAGAGATCTGTCACCACCAGATAATCATCTTAGCCCGCAAAATGATGATACTCCTGAGACACGAACTAAGAAAGCTGGGTCATGCTCTGACATGCTTCTGGAAGGTGGTCCTACTTCAGCTTCTGTAAGAGAGACCAAAGAAGATGAAGATGAGGAGAAGATTCAGAATGAAGACTATCATGTAATAATAGATTTAGATTGGTAATGTGTACAGTAGGATCATAAATTCTAGTATAAAATGTGGGGAAAACAGTGTCCTACAAATCTTGTCCAGTAGTTTTCATTATTGGTGTGTACATTTTGTATAAATGTAATATTTATACAGCATTGCAAAGTTATAAAAGTTAGTTAATTATAGAAGACCATCCTCTGAAACTGTGACACATAGTCTAGAAACTGTTTAAATTGTGGATTTTAAAAATATGGTTTTTTTCTTAATCATTCACTGTAGCTGGTAGGTATCTGCTTGTAAGAGGACTTATGAGTTGGTTGGGTTTTGCCAAGTCAAATAATAGCTGTAATAAGAGTTCACTAAGTGGATTTTGTTTGTTTTTAGTTAAGATCAGGAGTTCAGAGTAGATTTTCTATAGTTGTTGCTTTTAAGATGGGAGACTTGGGTTTTATGTTTCATTTTACTCAATCTATCAAAGTGCAACTGCTTTAGTCTGAGCCCTATTCTTTTTCCTCAGTAAGTCAATACATTTACTTTCATCAATCTCTCAGTGTTTTGAGACAGTTGATCCCTGGCTACCCTGGAATTCAATACGTAGACCAGGGTAGCCTCTGTAAGCATGAGGCACCCAGCTTCCACTTAAGTTGTCCACAGGTGACAAATGCTTAGCCATTTGAGTAAAATGAATGGTAGAACTTGTAGATAAGGCAGCTGAAAGTTGTTCTGTGCAGGTGGATAGAGGGGCTATGAGGATGCAAAGGGTTGGGGGGGGCACGACTTAAGTGGTAGATTGATTTGTTTTGTAGCCCCAGCTGGCTTTGGGCTACAGAACATTACTATGTGACAAAGGATGATCTTTCTGGCTTCTACTTTCTCAAATTCTCGAGTGCTGAGATACAGCTGTGACCTAGTTGTAAGAAGTCACTCTGTGAGGAGAAACTTATTGGAAGCTGACTTTGAATATGTGACTTATTCCTTGTTGCATTGAGGATTGATAAGGAACTATAAATCAATAGTGGTAGCAGTCAGTAAGGTTGTGTGACTTTTCTCTAGAGTACTTAGTGGTATAAATATAGGATCAGAAAGTAGAACTCTGCTTAGTGTCTTAACTGGGATGACCAGCTGAGTAGAAATGTTTGGAATAAAAATCTTGTTTTAGCCAAGTGTGGTGGTGCTTGCTTAACATTCTAGCTCTCAGAAGGCTGAGATAGGAAAAGTAAGACCAGCCTGAACTACAATATAAGACTCTTGACTCAGAATTCTAAAAAAGGAATGAAAGGAAGTCTTGTCTTTGCCTTGTTCTAGCACGAGCTCTCGGATGGAGATCTGGACCTGGATCTTGTTGGTGAAGATGAAGTGAATCACCTTGATGGCAGCAGCTCTTCTGCTAGTTCTACAGCAACAAGCAACACAGAAGAAAACGATATTGATGAGGAGACCATGTGAGTCCCATGTTAACACTTCTAAGTAGGAATTACTAGAGACTGTAGTAACTAGTTTGTGTTAAATATGGAAATATTCAGCACTTTTTTTTTTTAACGTATAAGCTAGATATAAACTAGGCCTTCTAAGCTAAGCTAGGAGTTTTTATTCTTGTTTTATTTACTTATAATTTTTATTGAACAAGCAGAGATGGCTCAATGATTAGGAATACTGGCTGCTCTTCCAAAGGACCTGGATTCTATTCTCAGGATCTACATGGCAGCTAATAACCATCTATAATCTGATGCTCTCTCCTGGCCTCTGTGGGCACTAGGCACACAGGTGGTACACAGACATAAATACAGGTAAAATACTTATATATTTAAGATAAACACTTTTTAAAATTCATTAATTTCAATAAATTAATTCAATACATTTTTGTTGTTGTTGTTGAGGTTTTGGAGATAGGGTCTCTCTGTGTAGCCCTGGCTGTCCTTGGAACTCACTGTAGACTACTGGTCTCAAATTCAGAGATCCGCCTGCCTCTGCCTCCTAAGTGCTGGGATTAAAGGCGTGCGCCACCACTGCCCAGCATATATATGTTTTTACAAATTTTTAAAAATGTATATATATGTAATATAGACAGAGTTCAACTTGTGAGAGTTAGTGTTTTACTTCCACTGTGGGTTCCAGGGATGAATATTTTTTTTTTTATAATTTACTTTATATGCTTTATGTTTTGCCTGCACACTTGTCTGTGTGAGGGTGTCAGATCCCCTGGAAGTGGAATTACAGACAGTTGTGAGCTGCCATGTGGCTGCTAGGAATTGAAACCTGGTTCTCTGAAAGAACAGTCAGTTCTCTTAACCACTGAGTCATCTCAACCCCAAATCAGATTTTAAATGACTTTTACTCACTAAGCTATATCACTAGCCCAAAACTGATTAGGCTAGGCTGCCTATTGTAAGTTTTTCTGGCACTATTTTATAGCCTTATTCCTTGAAGTGGGAGGGAGGGATGGGGAAAGCCCTCTGAATCTGAACCTTGACTGGGGGCAACATACCTATGTGCGGGAAATAATACAAAAAAGGACTGACAGGCTTCTTACGTGACTGCTGGCAGCTCTCAGCTTTTAATTAACCAGTCAGATTTCTATAACAATAAATTCTCAATTCACAAGATGCCTACACAGTAATTTCAGAGACAAATGATAATGATACAAGCCACCCACCTTGGCTAGACAAGTTATCCCAATTAGCTACCTGTGGCTATTAAGACCACGTGGTATCAGGATCTTCTTCTTGTTCATCCTCCATTTTGATCCTTCTCCTTCTCCCAAGTTGTGCTTGCTCTCACTCTCTCCCTCTCCCTCTCCTCCTCCCTTCTCTCTGTCTCTGTCTCTGTCTCTCTCTCTTCCCCCACCCCCTGTCTCCCCAACTCTTAGCTCTGCCTCCCTTTTCCGTGTCCAATCACAGGCCACTTTCTGCACTAATATTTTAATGTAATTGGACAGAGAAAATCCTGCCACTTATCACCCTTTCTGTTCAAACAAACAAACAAACAAAAAAACAACAAAAACCAAAAATAACAAAACAAAACAAACCCTCTTTTCTAAAAATATAAATTGAGCATAACTATTACCATTTTGTAAATTAAAGGTATAAGATAGACCTAACACCCAATCCATCATTTTTGTCGTTAAGATAGAACATTGTCATCTATCCTAAATTAAAAGACTTATGATTCTACTTTGATTTATGTCCTGGCTTTAGATTATATGCCATTTGAAAATCATTCTCTCAAACCTGTTCTCTCAGTGTAAATAGCCTGGGTTGGCTGTGAGATTTTAAGTCTTCAACCCCATCAGAAATCCAAGAACGACTAATATTAACTGAAAGTATATAGGAAGCCTAACACAACTTCCAGAACTGAGACAAATTGAAGAGACAGCTGCCTACTTATACAGCCCCAGTAAGTCAGGAAGTTGGAGCATCAGTCTTCAGCCTTCTGGCCCAGGATTATCTGACAGACCTTTGAGATACAGGAATATTAAGGACTAGCTTATTCTGCCTCTGCAGAACTAAGCTGTCCTAACCTGTAATTTGTGTCCTTTTGCTGGATAGTATTTTGTCTGTAGATGAAATGAGGCAATTTTTGCCTAGTGACTGTCTCTCCACAACTGGAGCAACTCCATTGATGCTCAGTTTCTTCTTTGAATCCAAGAATGGGATGCTGTCAGGAGCAGACTTGTCTCTACAACAAGTGAATAAATAACATTAAATGTCATATTCTGTGGATTTCTGACGTTTTTGAAAACCAACTATCTATATAAAGTAATCTGAACTGTTCTTCATTAACTACTCTCAGCTATTTCTAATTAAAATTTTGAAAACACCCTAACAAAGGTATATTTCTCTCTCCTGCCTTAGAACTGAGCTAACTAGATGTTGAGAGAAAAGAGCCCTATGCTCTTTCTTATTACCAATTAAATTACTTTTTTTTTAATAGGCACTTTTTCATTTTTTATTTTATAGTTTTAGAAACATTTCCAGAGTACTTTTCTTTTTTAATTTTTCTTCTTCTAGATTTATTTTATGACCTTTTTGCCTGCATGTATGTCCTTGAACTATATGGATGGTCAGTGCCCACAGAAGAGGGCATTGGATCTCCGGAACTGGAGTTAGAGATAGATGGTTGTTGGCCATCATGTGGGTGCTGGGAACTGAATCGTGGTTTTCTACAAGAGAAACACATGTTCTCTTTTTAATTTTGTTTTGAAGATTTGTTTATTTTATATATTTGAATACATTGTCACTGTCTTCAGACACATCAGAAGAGAGCATCGGTTCCTATTACAGATGGCTGTGAGCCACCATGTGGTTGCTGGGAATTGAACTCAGGATCTCTGGAAGAGCAGTCAGTGCTCTTAAATGCTGAGCCATCTCTCCAGCCTCAAAACACATGATGTTAATCATTGGAGTTACTCTATTAATAGAGTCTCAAGTGGCTTTGTAAAAATAATTTTCTTCAGTTTTACTTGATAAAGTAAGGCTTCAGAATTCCGTACACCGTCACAATGGGAGCTGATCTTAAAATTTCTTTAAATGTATAGAACTAGCATTGTCTTTCTTACTGTTTCAAATAGTACTTTGTAGTTTAAAGTTCAGAGTTGACTTTTTAGAATAAATAAGAACCAGCACCCTGTTTTCTGAAGTTGTTTTAGTCATATGCAATAATTAATAGTGTGTGTCTGTGTGTTTGTTTGTGTGTGTCTGTGTGTGTGAGGGAGAGAGACAGACGTACAGACAGACAGACATGGAGGCAAAGTTTCAAGCAAGCTCTTTGAACTCATTGTGTAGCTAAAGATAGCCTTGAATCCCCGAGCCTCCTTTGTGCACCTCCCAAGTATTGGCTGTACAAGCATGTACCAGCACTCCTGACTTAGAGGGTTTTTTTCTTAAATATTAAAATGTAAGGTGTGGGTTTGGGGTGGGGTGGGTTGTTGTTATTTTGTTTTCTCTAATTAACTACCATTAGAGTGTAGGTCCTCCAGGTTTTTTTTTTTTTGTTTTTTTTTTTATCTTTGAAATGGTCTCACCATAGCCTAGGCTGCTCACAAACTTGCTATGTAACTGAGGATGAGAACTTCTGATCTTCTTGTCTCTGCCTCCTTAATCCTGGGATTACTAGGATTTCAGGTGGGTACCATACCACTACCCCTGTTTCCACGTGGTGATAGCATTCAAACCGTAGGCTTCCTAAGTGCTAAATAAGTACTGTACTAACTGAGCCACATGTCTAGCAGCAGAGACAACTCATTATAAATGTATAACTTCTTACAGTGTTTTGATGTAAAAATTAAATATTGTTAGCTTACTTTGATGTTATTTAAAACTTATTTGAATATTAAATGCATACTTATAACTCTGACTAAGGTCTTCTCATAGTTGTATTTAGAAACACAAAACTGATCGAAGTGTGACAAATACAGTTTTTTTAACTTTTAAAATTCATGTAGAGTGTGGTTTTAGAGTGCTCATACATACATACATACATACATACATACATACCACAGTGCATTGAAAGACAGAGGATATCCTGGGAAACAGCTCTTGTTCTCCCTCCCAGAAAGCACCTGAGGCTTGAAAACTGGTTATAAGGCTTGGTGGCAAGTGCCTTTTACTTGGTGAGCCATCTTACTGGCCCACAAATACAGACATTAATTGTATTTCCTTTGTGAGAATTATGAGTTGTTGTGAACATGATGGAATTTGTCTATTTGCAGGTCTGGAGAAAATGATGTAGAATATAACAGTATGGAGCTGGAAGAGGGAGAGCTCATGGAAGACGCAGCTGCTGCAGGTCCTCCAGGTACGGAGGCCAGCCTCCATGAGTCACTCTGACTTTTTCTGTGGTCATTTTCTGATTGCCATGTTTTAGTGGAGGGTAGCCACTGGTTCAAGGTTCATGGTATTAATGTAGTACTGATATTTAAAAGACTAGTAATTAACTAACACTATAAATATTTCTTTGTACCAGGCACTTTATGACATACTTTTGTGTACTGTAATTATTTATAAAATTCTGAGACAAATTTTAAAGTCTCTACTTATTTATTTATTCATTTATTTATTATGTTTCTTGACATGGAATCTCACTGTGTAACCTGATTCTCTTGCCTTGATTTTTCCAGAGGTGGAATTACATAGACCACCACATCATGTTTCCAGCTGCTTATGAACTCATGATGGAGTTTAAATTTTGACATGAATTTTGGTGACAAAATTTATAGCTATTAAAACTGATGTATAGGTAAATTAAGCAGCTTATCCTTTTTCAATAGTGTAGCAAATAAAGAGTAATTGGATCTTGAGATTTGTATGGATTCTAAGCTCATTTTGTATACTCTTGACTCTGTAATGTAAGCCTTGTATTAAGCTTTGGTTATAGAATGATGTAAATATAGCCTCATTGGATCTAAGCTTACGAAGGATATTTAGAAAGCTTATTTTTGTAGTTATACAAACTCAGGTTTAGTTAGCTGGTCACATATTTAGGTGTTGGTACAACTAGGCCAGAACTCCAGGTTGTCTTGTTCTTGGATGCAGTCCTCCACAATTCTAAATCACATTGTTCTTCTTGAGAAGACCTTATTGATGTAATGGATGCTTTTCTTTTGGTCTTTAGATCTGTTTGTGAAAATTAGCTAGAACATTTAATCCTAGCTATTGAAGACCAAGGCAGGAGGATTAAGAAATCAAGGCCAACCTGAGCCTGCATTATAAAATCCTCCCTTTTTTTTTTTTTTTTTTAAAATGCTAACTTTATATTACTTTAAATTTACTCATTGTCACCGGGTAATTTGTAAAGGTTTTATTTGATTCACAGTTATAAAGAATAAGAAATTTGGAACCAGGCAGTTACATTTGGTATGTTTCTTCTTTTTGGTGGACACTACATATAATTTCAAAGTAGCTCTGGTCATCGTAACAATGCAAAGGAACATCTTAGCTCAGGTTCATTTCCTGCTTCTTATAAAAGCCAGGGTTCCAGTAAATTAGGACCCTACCTTGTGGCCTAATCTGGTTAACCTTAGTTATATGCCAAAGGTCCCACCTGCAAATACAATAAAATATGTTTCCAGCTGTAATGTGCAAGACAGAGCATCTGCGTATACATCCCCTAAACTCCCAGCTTTCTTATAGAGGCAGAGAGTACTCTAGAGCTGTAAACAGGATGAGAAATAACTCCTGCCTCCCAGAATCTAGGCAGTTTGATTGTAGACACATATTAGACAGTCCAACTGCTCTATCCAGAGCATCCATGATGCTTACTGTATCGTCTAAGTCATGTATACCTCGCCATACAGGATAGACACTCACTGAATAAGCATGCTTCCTGGAGACAAGTTCAACTTCCTCCTCTGAAAATCTTTTAAGATTCCTTTGTCTGGTGGGCCTGAAATTCTACCTCAGGGCAACCTCCCACCTCATGTAGTTAATCGACAATGATGAGACAACACAGGGTAAGTTTAACTATTTCAAACTGGAAGACTATGTCAAAAGGAAGGAGTAACCAACTCAAAGCAAATCTAAACCCAGCAGGGCAAACATTAGACCTTTTATATATTGTAGGCTATATGTGCTGTGGCTTGATTTCAGGACCTCATATCTTGTTAGGCAGGTGTTCTAGGGCTGAGCTAGTTCCTAGCCCATCAAACATCAATAAAATCCTCTCCATATGAATATGCCAGGACACAAGCCAAGCATTTAAAATTCTCAGAAATTCTGCTCAAATGACTACACTCTCAGGTTGTGTGCAGGTGCCTGTGCTGTTACTCTGGGATCTGAAGACACTTAGTGGAGCCTTTCAGACACTTATTGGAAGCTGCTATACTCCCATAAGTCCTTCTTTCTCTGAGTCTATAGACCGGTCATGGGTGTGCATACCACTAAGGCTTACTTTTTGTTGAATTCTTCATAGTGCAGCATGACACACACCTTGGTTGTTTGAGACATTACAGGGAACATCAACAAGGCAGTCCCTATTCTTTGAAGCCATTGTCTTGATGATTACCATCTAGCTACATTTCTCTGCTTGGTATCTGTAGCAAAGAACAGCTGTCTCTGCCTTTAATGTAGTCTTTCCAGAGTACCATTTTATTCTTTAGGAGGACAGTGTGATTTTCCCAGTCTTTACATTTCCATCTTGTTTGGTTTTGTTTGATGTGTTTTGTTTCAAAGACTGGGTTTCTTTAGATAGCCCTGGCTATCTCTGTAGACCACAATGTTCTTGAACTCATAGAAATCTATCTTTCTCTGCCTGCTGGGTGCTGGGATTAAAGGCATGTGCCAACTTTCATCTTAACTATGACTTTCAATTTTAGGTTGAATATTTGCTCTTGCATCCTGCCCTTTGCAGTTAAAACTCACAGAGATCCTTCTGTGTGTTTACCAAGATATCTTAGGTCATCACTCTTAAAATTTTGTCTTCCATAAAGCAGTAGGCATAGTCACAATTCAGTGAAGTTCATCACCACCACATAACAAGAATGATATTTGTATTGACTTTCTAATAACGCATTGCTAGCTTTTCACTTGCCAGTTGGTCAGCCCAGCATGTTTACTAGCATTGCAGTGACAACCACTCTCCCTGTCTCACTGAGATTACATGAAATGCTCTGTTTACAGCACACCAGGCCTTTTTCTAGTCTATGCCTTCAAAGTATTGCAACCTTTCCCTGTTTCCCAGCTCCACAGCCACCTCCATATTTTCATTTTCAAGTATTATTACAGCCCCACCCCGTTCTCAATATCTATTTTTTTGTCTTTTGTTGTTGCTGATTATCTGACGTTGTTAGGACATACACAAAAGTGTATTTAGGTCACAGTTTGGAAGTCCAAGAATGTGCCCACATCTGCTCAGCTTCAGGTGAGGGTCTGTGGAGTGCATATAACTATTGTAGCCACCTCTCAGAGAAGCCAGAATACCAGGAGTAACCTCTCTTTGTATCAGCTTGATCTCATGATAACTCAGCCATTCTTGAGAGATCTAATTCAGTCTAGAAATAAGATATTCATTATTGTATGAAATCAAACCTCTAACGACCTAGTTATTTCTTAAAATTCCCACCACATCAGTAACTGTTAGATTAGAATCAGATTTGAATACAAAGTCTTGTAGGGACATTCAAACCATAGCACCCATGTTGCCCTTAGTATGAACACTGACATGTTCTTTTCATATGAGTAAATAAAGATGTCTCTACCATTTACACTTCCAACCTAAACCTTCTGTCTCACTTTTGCCCATCCATACTTAGATTTCCTTTCCAGTCCCATCTCTATGCTTTATCTTTCCCATGACTTTCAGATCATGTAGACTCAGTTTTCAGATCATGTAGAATCACCTCCCCAACAGAATAATTACATTTGATTATTGCCAGCGCTTCACTTCCTTCCCCTGAAACTTGTATGTCACCAAGTTAAATTGGTTCCACCCTGTAAGTAGTGCTTAAGCTGCTTTGTTAGGCATCTTGTTTGACAGTACTCTCTGATCAGAGTTCCTTGTGACTGTTATATAGCTGTTACTGCTGTGTTCCTTATGTGTCCCACATAGCATGCATTGAGAAGGAAACTTTGGTTTGCGTTGTCTTTTTCTTTTAATGAATATCTGACAATAGTGCTTTTTCTATTTAACAATTCTTTACTAGATTTCAGATAAAAATCAAATCCAAATTCTTTAATCTGGACCACATGTTTCTTTACATTCTGGTTCTTGTTAATTTCATTTTTTAAAAAAATTATTTAAAAGTATTATTATTTTTGTTTGTCTTCAAGACACATTCATAGCTTTGGCTCCCCTGGAACTTGCTTTGTAGACCAGGATGATCTCAGACATAGAAATCTTCCTGCCTCTGCCTCCTGAGTGCTGGGATCAAAGCTGTGTGCTACCACTGCCTGGCTGAGTATTCTTTTACCTCTGAGGCCAGAAGAGGGCATCTGATACCCTGGAGCTGCAGTTACTAACAGTAGTAAGCTGCCATGTCCTCTTAAAGAGCAGTGCGTGCTCTTAACCATTGAGCCATGTGTCCAGCTCTACCCTCGACATTCCTAAGAAGTCAAGCAAAGCTTCTTTTAGACCCTCTAATGTACTCACATTTTTCTCATTGCCTTTCCAAATGTTCCCCTTCCTCATCCTAGGTATGTACCCTCAACTGCAGTTCTTTCATTTTAGCTTACGTTTTATTTTTTCTTGGAAGCCCTTAAAACAAAACTGTTATCTGTTTTCTGCTTTCAGAGTAGCCTCTTAGACTGGGTATTAACCATGTAATTGCTCGTCTTGGCCACTTACTTTTCTAGGTTAAAACTAAAATTGTGTTCTTCCTCCTTTTTATCTCCCTAGCACATCATAGCACAGTATCTTAAAGAAACACTTGACATTTTAAATAAATATTATCAATTATAAAACTATTTTATGCCCATTTTCAAGATTTTTGAGTAGTATAGAAAAAATGTAGAGGCTGTGTTAGTATAAAATGGTAATGAGTATACCGAAGGCAGGCCTTGATTGTTTCTCTCTTAAGATGTGTGGTATGAAATTTCTTACTGATAACATTAATGCACATAAGATAAACATGGTTATGTATTTAAATTAAATTAATTGATTCATTCAAATGTTTATTGAGAGAGCTTGCTTAGCATGTACAAGACTCTTATGTTTAATCCTCAATAGCTTTTTATTAAAAAAGTATTTACTAATAATGTGAAGTTTCACTATGTTGATTCCAAGTATTGATTAAATGTCATCCATGTTTTTTTTTAATTTTTTGCATTTATTTTCTGTAGCTCTAAATACTATAATAAAATTTAGATGCTTATCTTAGATGTTGAGGGTGTAATAGTAAACACAGACCCTTATTTTCATTGTTAAAGTTCAATGAAATTTGTCTTTTTGGCAAACACTAATGAATATAATGGCATATTTCTAGTTTCTATAAATATAATGAGAAAGACTCCTGTACTTTTATAACTAAAGGTGAATTGATTAGAGTAATTAGCTAAAATATGACAATATATCTATAGGTCATTTTGGCCAGACTCTTTCCTCGAAGAGGTTCAGTATAATTCCTCATTCTTAAGTAAAGGTTATGCTTGGAAAAACCTGGCCAGCATCACCTATGCTAGATGTGTTTAGCATCATCTGTGATAAGATGTTCTGATGTGTAAAGAATGTATCTAACTACCTCTGTAGTGTTTAAATCAGAGAAGCCCTTAACTGACAAAATTATCCAAATACGGACAATAATCACAAGTCAGAGAAGCGTAATTTAATATTCTTGATTAAATTCTAGAAGAGAAAAAGTGAGCATGTGGGGGAAACTTATGATCTATAAAAAATTAGAATTTAGTTAATAACTGAGCATTTCAGTATGGGTTCATTATTTGTGACAATTGTATCATAGTAATAAAAGATGTTAACAGTGAAATGAATGTGAAATATATAGAAGCACTGCATACTTTTTCTATAATTCTGAATTTTCTAAAAATCGAGAAAGTGAATCAGTGATTAAAAGCTTGAATGGGATTGTGTGGAGCATTTCTAAACTTTTGGGCCAGGCCCAGTCCAGTTCCATAGCAAAAACAGAACACAAACAAACAAACCCGTAAAAATCAAAGTTGAAGTCAAGGACTAGCACCTGAGGTTGTGTTCTAACCTCTATAATTTTATGACACTCGAGCATGCACATGCACACACACACACTTCCTCCCTCATACACACTCATATACTTTAAGCCCTAGACAGTCAGGGCTATATAGAGAAACCCTATCTTTAAAATGAATGAATGAAAGCTCGTAGGACTATTACATTTCTAAAGCATATTGACCTTGATAAGGTAATTATTCAAAACATTTGTTCTTTCTTTTGAGACAGTATTTCAGTATGTGGCCTTGATTGGTCTGGAGCTCAATATGTAGACCTCCTGGCATCTTAAATGAATAGATACATTTTGTTATTTATTTATTTATCTATGCATTTATAGGATCTCGCTTTTGTAGCCTTGGCCTACCTGGAACTCATATAGCCTAGACTGGCCTTCAACACACAGCAGTTCTTGTGGTACAGCCTCCTGCAAGCTGGCATTATAGGCATGAACCATACCACACTTGGCTGTTGAATGTATTAGCATATCTCATCATATTTTGGAATTCTTTGGTTATTTCTTCAGATAATTCTTTGTAGTTTTGTGATTCAAGTTATGTGTTGCTACATTATGAGGGACCCACACATTTCTGAAACTCTGGTTTTTCTTTTGTGTTTTGTCTTTGTAGGAAATGCCAAATTAAAACCATAATAAGATACCACTGCACATTGGTCATAATGGTTAATATTTATTTTTTATTTTTTCTTTCTTTTATATAGCTTGGGTTCGTTTTTATCTTGTTACGTAGCCAAAGATGACTTTAAATTTCTGATCCTTTAATCTCCAACTCTCAGTCTCTCAAGTGTTAGGATTACAGGCGGTGTCACCACACTTAATCTGGTTAATATTTTAAAAACTGGCAGTACTAAATGCTAAGCATGTAGAGACATGGAAGCTCCTACTCTGTTCATGGGATTGAAAGCTTTTTCTTGCCTTGACCCTGGTGTGCCCCAAGTTGTGTATTTGATGCACATATATAGTTTGTGAGGTGCTTTGGTTGAGGTTGGTGATTGCTTTTGAATTCTGGGTAGTTACAAGGCTCATGCTCAGTTACTGTTTTAGTGTTCATCGCTTGACAGTATGATTTCTTTGTGGTTTTCATTTTGAACATGATCTAAGACACAGATCTGCAGGCAGGCCTGCAACCATTAATTGTTTTTTTTTAATATGTGCAGATGCATACAATATGTTTTCTCTCTCTATTTCTTTTGCAGGTAGTAGCCACAGCTTTGTGGGTGCCAGTAGCAGAATGTCAAGAAGAGCACACTTATGCTCTGCAGCTACCAGTAGCTTATTAGACATTGATCCCTTAATCCTAATACATTTATTGGATCTTAAGGACCGGAGCAGTATGGAAAATCTGTGGGGTTTACAGCCTCGCCCATCTGCTTCACTGTTGCAGCCCACAGGTAAAATAATAATCTGTCATTTTTTTTCTTTGGTTCTCTGGAAGAACTGTTGAATTTCTATCTGTGTATCTCAACTGAGAATTGAGACACAGTATGTTTCTGTAGTAAAATGATTTTCATTGATTTCATATGAGTGACTTTTTAACCAGTCTATTCCCCATTTGTGCGTGTGCATGTACTGTGGATTGAATTCATGATCTTGACAGGCTAGGCAAGCTGTACCTAGGGCTCTCCCCATTTTTTTCCTGTCATTGCTCAAAAGTGTTATGTCAAAAACAAATTTTAAATGTCTTTTAAAAGGTTTCAGGGCTAGGGTATGTTGCTCATAGTATAGTATAGTATAGTATAGTATAGTATAGTATAGTATAGTAATTTTCCAGCACACACACATCTCTGTGTTTGATCTAACACTTCTGAGAACAAAAGAAGAAATTTCTATTGATTGCCTTTTGCATTGTTTCTAATTGATAGTTGGCCGTATATGGAGAAGTACAGTTGGTCTCTTTGTGAATGGATTCTGTTTTCAGATCTGCTTTTCAAGGGGAAATGTATCTAATTTGAGCATAGAAAAGGTTGGATATTTATTAAATGAAAAATGCATACCATTGCCATGGTGGCACACAAGTGTTATCTCAGCATGGTTACAACCAAGTCATGAGGATTGCTCTGAGTTTGATTGTAACCTAGGCGACAAGAGAGTTCAAGTCCTGTCTAGACTATATTGTGTAACCTATTTCAAAAAACAGAACAACAGCTGGGCATGGGGGCATAAGTTTTTAATCCTAGCAGTTGGGAGGCAGAGATAAGCCAATCTCTGTAAGTTCAAGACCAGCCTGGTCTACGTATTGAGTTCTAGAATAACCAAAAGATACATAGTATGAAACGCTGTCTCTCCCACATACAAAGAAACATCTAAACCTGAGAAACAGTACATAATTGTCCACAGTCTTTTATGCTAAAGTTATTTAAAAGAAGAAGGCATTACTGAAGTAAGACAGATCTGTATAGACCAGTCTAGCCCCTTTGAATCTGAGCTAGAGCTGTTTTATACAGACAGTGATTTACCATAAAAATCTACAGTTTACAGACCAGTTTTAAGGACTTTTGATATAGTTTACTATCAGTGTGCTTGACTAGTATGTGCACAGCCCTTGGTTTCAGCCCCAGCCCCCAACTCCCAGAGTTGGAGAAGCAGCATTTTTGTTGGATTGCTTTCTACAACGTCCTTGCTATGTAATAAAACAGACTGACCTTTCCCTGGCCTTTCTGAACATTAGTTTTGTATTTAGTCAGGTATGTAGACAGGGATTTTGGTGACACTCAAAGCCACAGAACTCATTTTCTGAACAACATCACAGAACCTCTGAGTAGATAACAAAGCCGGAGCTACTGTAGTGGGTTGGAGGTGACAGTACACATCTCCTCAGTACGAGAGATTAGCTGCAGCTAGGTCTGGGACAGTTGCTTTTATTTGTGATTCAAGCACATTCTGTGTCAGGTTTGCTTAAACTGGTGGTTTTCAACTTTCTTAATGCTCCCACACTTTATTATAGTTCCTCATGTTGTCCACAGAGAGACAGTTTTACAGTTTGATTTACAAGTAGATTCAATAAATAGGTAAAATCCAGTTTTTGAAAGTGTTTAATGTCATTGGAGAGGATACAGGCTCTATTAGCAGTATAATCGCTGTTTTGGAATGTTTAGTTTTCTATGTAAAGTTAGTTCTAGGGCCACCTGAGTTTTAAATCTAGATGTCTAAAATAAGGGGCCCAGCAAGAAGGTTGGCACAGGTAATAAAAGGAGACTTTGGGAGAAGGTTGCCAAAGTGGAGAGCCTGCTGGATAGCTGGAGTACAAGTACTTCCTAGAGGGGATACTGCTTAATTAAAACTAAAGATACAAAAATAAGGACATGTTTCAACACTGTTTTTCAAAGAAGAGAACCAAGAACACTAGCTGACATGTGTTATAAAAATGAACCAAATGAAGACTCTTTTAGAAAAGAGAAAGTCCAAGAAAACTATTTAGGGAGCTGACCCCAGATTCTGTCTGTCCACTAGCAGATCAAGATGGAGACCTCAGGTGCTTCTCCAGCACCATTTCTGTCTGGGTGCCTCCATGCTTTCCACCATGATGATAATGAACTAAGCCTCTGAAACCATAAGCCAGCCCTCAATGAAATGTTTGTTTTCTAAGAGTAGCCTTGGTCATGGTGTCTCTTGACGGCAATAGAACACAGATCAAGATACATGGTACTCAAACGAGTTTAGATTTTGGAGCATTTCATATTTTCTAGATTAAGGATACTCAACCATTAAATAATATATTTCAAATTCTCAAACCACTCAAGTCAAACACTTTGCGGTTTTGAGTATTTTGGATGAGGCTCACCTAATTGACTCCGAGAAATTGAAGCATATGTGTAATAGAAGTAGGAAGCATTAGACAGCATATAATCTGCTAGTCTTGAGCCTCGTGTGCAATGCCAGTACTTTACTAAGTGCTTTCAAATGCCATATGTGTATTCTGAGCAGAAAGTAGTACCTGATTTGGTCTTTAGAAAACATTCTGGCATCTTTGGAACAATAAATAATTAGGAACTGAAAGGTCACAGGTTTGGGAGTTAAGAGGGACATTGTGGCAGATTGTCTTTTTGGGTAAGAATTTTATCAGAAGTGATATTAATGCCATTGAAAGATAGCAGCATGGTGAGCACTTTAAGGGGATGTTAGGCCCAAGAGGTGTGTGTGTAGGGGTGTGGGGAGGTGGAGTTCCAGGAAGAGGTCTCATGAAGAGGGAAGGTTTTATCAGGAGTGTACAGCTAGGCTGTATCTGATTCCTGGGCAGCAAAGAGAGAGAGGTAGGAGAGGGAATTCTGGGGGTGGAATCTGGTACTCCCAAGAATGTGGAGGAAGCGACTGAGGAGGAAGTACCTAGTTGAAGTATACCTGTTACACAGGTGGTAGTTCTCTGATGTCATCCAGGAATATGGTCATCTTAGGTCTTTAAGCTTTGAGAGAGTGAGAATGGTGCCTGGGGAGTCTGTTTGCAAGCTTATAGACAGACTTTTGCTAGGGTATCTACTCTCCCCATGGCAACAGGGATCCCAGGTTCAACTATGAGGGTGGAGTGGAAAGGACTGCAAGTGGAGGATGACTTGGGCAGTGTCTCACTGGGATTGTATGTGCACATAAAATATGGAGAACAGAGTTGATGAAGTGTTTGGCTTCTAGGTTTTTCTTTTTCATTCTTAAAATTGTGACCATAAGAAATAGAGAAAAAGCCCAACAGTGGTGGTGCACACCTTTAATCTCAGTACTTGGGAGGCAGAGGAAGTGCAGCCTGGTCCCCAGGGCGAGATCTAGGAGAGCCAGGGCTACACCTATCTTGATGCCCACCTTGCCACCTCCTAAAAAAAGAAATACAGGAAAAAATGAGAAAAGTATTTTAAGAAAAAACACAAGGCAGAACAATCTCTAAACTCTAGAAGTAGGTATATAAATCAAAGTGGTGATTGTGACCCATAACATATGAATAATGTTAAGACAGTTACACTTGTGTTTTCTATAGTAGAATTTAGTGCATGCTTTAATTTTTAAATTTCATTTATTTATGTAGATATGTTTGTGTGTAGAGCATGTGTGTGTTGTGGTGTATGTATAGAGTATAGAGGTCAGAAGACACCTTGAAAGACTCATTTCTCTCCTTTAGCCACCTAGTAGATCCCTAGGGATAGACCTCAGGTGGTCAGGCTTGGCAGCAAGTACTTACCCTCTAAGACATCTCTTGGTATGGATGCATGCAATTTGGTGATATTGTAAAGCACCTTACCACATTCCACACATTACATTTGTGGGAAAGAATGAGGTCATGCATGTTTAAAATTTATATGAACGTGATTTGTCATTTGCTTTCTTTTTGAAGCATCATATTCTCGAAAAGATAAAGATCAAAGGAAGCAGCAGGCAATGTGGCGAGTGCCCTCTGACCTGAAGATGCTGAAAAGGCTCAAAACACAAATGGCAGAAGTCCGGTGTATGAAGACTGATGTGAAGACTACACTGTCAGATATAAAGGGCAGCAGTGTTGCTTCTGCAGACATGCAGACAAACCTTTTCTGTGCTGACCAGGCAGCTCTGGCTACCTGTGGACCTGAAAACTCTGGTAGATTACAGGATTTGGGAATGGAGCTTCTAGCAAAGTCATCAGTCGCTGGCTGTTACATACGAAACCGTAAGTGAAGAAGCTCCTGTAATGTAATTTTCTCCCATGTGCCTTGACACACCAGAAGAGGGCATCAGATCCCATTACAGATGGTTGTGAGCCACCGTGTGGTTGGTGGGAATTGAACTCAGGACCTCTGGAAGAGCAGTCGGTGCTCTTGACCACTAAGCCATTTCTCTAGCACCAACAGTTTTCTTTTTTAAATTATTTTTTGTGTGAGTTTGTACATGCACATATGGTGCACTTATGGATGTAAGAGAACAGCTTTGTAGAGTCAGTTCTGTCCTTTCACATGTACTTGGTATTAAATGACACTTTGGTAACCTTATGGATTCTGCATTGTAGTGATAAGAATCAGACCGTAAAGTATGTATATAAATGAGTGAACATAATATTAATGAACACTTACCACTGATCCATATCAACTGTCAGTTGATATAGATAGCTCATTAGCACTTTTTGACTATCATCAATGATGTTACTGCGAATATGTGTTATAAGTTACCATGTAGACAATAAATATTTTGTCTATTTTGTGTGTATGCTTAGAAATAGACTTGCAGGGTTAAATGGAAACCATGTTTAACTTTTTGAGGAACTGCCACAGTGTCATGCTATTTTCAAAACATCTGCAGACTTGTATTTCTGCCAGTCATGTGACTTCCTTCATCTTCTTTATAGAGTCTGCAACACTTGCTCTTGTCCCTCCTTCCTTTACCCATTGAATTGTCTTGACATCCTTGTTGAAGTCAGATTGAATGTGAAGATTGCTTCAGGATTTTCAGTTCTGACAGACAATCTGTCCACATGCTGCTACTACCCAGTTGTTTTGGTGCGTGCGTGCGTGTAGTTTTTATTTTCCTGGTGGTTCAGGAGGGGGCATGTGGCAGTAGTGAATATGTCCTCAAACATTTACTTGTCCCAGCAGCATGTTCCTGTACTCCTCCCTTAGCCACCTCCTTTGTTTGAGACTGGGTCTCAACTCTGTGACCCAGGCTGGCCTGGAGCGCACTGTGCAGCACACTTAGGCTGCCTTTGTTTAGGACAGCCCTCCTTTGTCAGCCTCCCCAGTGCTAAGATTTCAGCCACACTGTCTCTCTCAGATTACTTGCTCTTTTTCTCTAGTTTTTGATCTTAAGAGCTTTATGCTGACGATAGCAATGTCAGAAGAGAGCTGCCCCCTCACTTCCTTCTGACTGTAGCTAAGGATCAGTCCTGGGCTGCAAGCCTAAGGCCCTGGCTTCATCCCTGGCAGTGGGTATTGGCAGGGAGTCTTCTGTTTGAGAGAGATTGCTTTTGCTATTCTAGATCTCTTATAGTTTCATAAAAATTTTAAGAACCTGTTGTCTTTTTTTTTTTTTGGACATTTACTTAGGGAATGTAGTAGAAATTATTATTTAAACCCCATATTTGTTTGCTGTAAGTCTCCTACCCGATAGAGACCAGTAAAGAAAGACACCACTCAATAATTATTGGTATAAATTGCACGCCTGGATTGGGCAGATTTACCACTACACTATTCTAATCCCTGGCTATGAGATCCCTTATAACTTGTAGTTCATCCAGGCCGTGTGCTTGTCCTCCATCATCAGCTTCCTTCTATCACCAACTTCCTTCTGCTTCTTCCTCCTGTTCCTCCCTCCTCTTGCTTCTACTTTTATATTGAATTCCTCTCACTCTCTCCTCCCCTAAGCCTTTTTCTCCGCTTCCCCTTCTACTGCCCAATCTCTGGCTCTAGCCTTTATTTTACAGGTTTTAATTGGACAGAAAGTTTACAAGACATCACTTGTGTACAGATTCAATCATCCTCTGCAGCCCCTCCCAGAAGGGTGGAACTAGGATCAAAATACAAGGCTGAGGCTATCCACAACAAGGGAAGATGCTTGTATGGAACTCAGAGAATAATTTAAAGGAGTTGATTCTCTCCTCTCACTCTATGGGTTCTAGAAATTGAACTCAGGCTGTCAGACTTGGCCATTAAAGTTCTAATTCTGTCTTAGATTTTTGTTTTAGTGGTTGATAACTGTATAAAATACATTTGATATCGCAAATGTACAATGTAACGTGGTGCTCCATGGCTCCCGTTTAGAATACCTCTTCTAGACGTATAGGAATGAGTTCACTCAGTCTTTGGGTCTGGTTAATTTTGGTGTGTGATATTTTTGATAGGAATATTTTTTCAAAGTTCGTTCTGAAATTTTGTTATTTTAATCATATTTTTTAGAACAGAACCAAACTTGTTAAACCTGTAAATCTCTTCTGCATTTTTATTTGTTTTGGTTTAGGCCTTGAGACAGGTTTCACATAATCCAGGGTGGTTCTGAATTCACAATTTTCCTACTTCAGTCTCCTGAGTGCTAGGCTTAAAGCTATGATGCTCATCTTCTCAGCTTTTCATTATTATTTTGGTAATTTCTTGAGTATTCCTGCAAGTATGATTAGTTCTTATTGTTACCTATATCTCCTCTCTGCCCCCACCCCAGTTATTTTAAGCTGTATATTTTATTGTCATTACTACTTTAGTCAGTTTTTTATTTGGTCACAAATACTTTGAAGTATTACGATTATAATTTGTTTCAAATTCAGCATTGATTATAATTCAATATCCAATCAAGCATAATTTCCAGTTGTTTAAATTAGAACAGCTGTTCTTAATCTCTGGGTCAAGACCCCTTTGGGGATCATATATCAGATATCCTGCATTATCTGGTATTTATATTACAATACATAGCAGTAGCAAAATTACATTTATGAAGTAGCAACGAAATAATTTTATGACTTGAGGTCACTACAACATGAGGAACTGTATTAAAGTGTCACAGTGTTAGGAAGGTTGAGAACCACCGGATTAGAGGATTTGTATTTTTGCTTACACTTCATCATCTTAATTGATACAACTTTTTAAAAATGAGGTCATAGCTAATCTTATTCTGTTTCAGAAGCAATAAAATAGAATTATTTTTGTCAAAGAGTAGTAAATAAGCTGTCAAGGTCACTGAGTGCCCTGTTGTTTTGAACGTTGTAGATAGAAAAATATCCATGTATGGTAAGGATTAGACCTCTGACTGTATAGTGAGCTCTGTGACATTTTACCATATTCAGAAATACTCCTAAATATTTTTGCAGCCACAAATAAGAAGAATTCACCCAAGTCGGCTCGGGCCATAGCTGGCAGTCTATCACTCCGAAGAGCTGTGGACTCTGGAGAAAACAGCCGTTCAAAGGGAGACTGTCAGGCTTTGTCTGAAGGTAAAGCTGAGGAATTTATATATAACTTTATTGAGCACATGCTTGGGAATTGATGCAACATTGCTTTAACCTTGAAAAGCAGCAAAGATGCTGAATTACAGTTGGACTTGGGGTTTGTAAAAAGCAACAAAGATGTTGAGTTACAGTTATGCTTGGGGTGTATGTACCTTTATTGTTTACTTTTCATGAGTTTGTTCTTTTGTTTAATTTTTGACTTTTAAGAAAAGATTTACAGCCTGGCAGTGTGGCGCAGGCCTTTAATCCCAGCACTTGGGAGGCAGAGGCAGGCAGATTTCTGAGTTCGAGGCCAGCCTGGTCTACAGAGTGAGTTCCAGGACAGCCAGGGCTACACAGAGAAACCCTGTCTCGAAAAAAAAAAAAAAAGGAAAGATTTACTTTGATTTTTAATCATATATTTCTCTATATGTGATAAGGTTTTGCTCTTGATCCTCCTGTCTCAGCCTCCCAAGTTCTAGGGTGGCTGACATGCACCTCGGGCTCTAGTATTTGATCTCAAAGCAGAACAGTATTTTCAACTATGTATTCTGGACTTGTTAATTTAGTAGCTAGTCAAAAAAAAATTGTGGAATATTTTTAATTTTTTGAAGATTTTACTTAGTTTAAAATACACACATAGCAGGCTGGAGAGATAGCTTGTGGTGTAGAGCACTGCTTCACTCAAGCAGAGCACCTGGGCTTGATTGCAAACTCCCCATGGTGACTCAAACCATCTGTAACTCCACTTTCAGGGATCCGATGCCGCCTTCTGGCCTCTATTGACACCTGGCACACACATGGTGCACATCCAGACACCCAGACAACATACTCATTTAAAATTTTAAAAGTTAAAAAAAAAAAATGGATACATAAAGAAATTTTCCACACTAAGAGAGCTTTCATGTTTATTGTCTTCTTTCCAAAAGGCTCCCCAGGAAGTTCTCAGTCTGGGAGCAGACACAGCTCCCCCCGGGCTCTGACACACAGCATCATTGGGGACATTCTGCCCAAAAGTGAAGACCGACAGTGCAAAGCCTTGGATTCTGATGCTGTGGTGGTTGCAGTTTTCAATGGTTTACCTACTGTTGAGAAAAGAAGGAAAATGGTCACCTTGGGGTAAATAATACTTTTATTGTTTGGAATTTCAAGTCTAAATTATAATGAACACAACTATTTTTATAGTTTATTTGTTGTATTAAAATGTAACTTTTAAAAAAAATGATGGCATTGTCTCCTACCCTCTCTCTCTTTCTAACATCCTCTGTCCCAGAATGACAGCAGTTCTCCTGCCTCAGCTTCCTGAGTGCTGTATTACAGAAGTGAGCATCTCCAGCTAGCATAGAGCTCTCTTTCACTGACAGCAAGGACACATGAGTGTACTTTGTTTGTGAGATATGTGTACTTCAGCTTTGATCTTGTCTTTGTTTTAATCTGCCGTGCATCCTTCCGAACCATCTATGCTGTGTCGTGTGTCACATATTTGTGTGGAATAAAGTACTTTCACTAATCTTATTTATTATTGATATTTTGTTTGCTTGTTTGTTTGTTTTGAGACTGAGTTTCATGTAGCCCAGGCTGGCCTTCAATTGCTGATGCTCCTGCCTTACTTTCCCAAGTATTGGGATTACAGGCCACTATACCTGTTTGTCTGGTTTTTTGTTTTTGTTTTTAAAAATACTGCTTTAATCTCACTCTTTTTCTGTCTTTTGAAATCCTCTAAAATGCAACTTCCCTCTCTCCTTCCTTCCTTCCTTCCTTCCTTCCTTCCTTCCTTCCTTCCTCCCTTCCTTCCTTCCTTCCTTCCTTCCTTACCTTTTTTCTTATAAATTTTTTTTTATATATGGTCATTTTGTCTGTGTGTATGTCTGGTGCCCAAGTGTTGGATTCCCAGAACTAGAGTCACAGACATTGTAAGCTGCCATATTTGTGCTAGGAATCAAATCTGGGTTTTCTGGAAGATAGCTAATGCTCTTAAACAGAACATTTTTCTGACCCTTAGCTTTCTTTCTTCTTTAAATTTATTATAGAGGCATTTATATCATTTAGTCATAAAGATTTTACATATATGGGGGAATATAAAATTTTATATAAAAGTCTAAAATTCTTTCATAGCACCTGGATGATCTGTACAAGATTGGGACCATTAAACCCTGTCATGGAAGTGGGAGACTCACAGTGTAACACACACACACACTCACAAGTTTACAAATAGTAGTTAATTGAGAAGAGAAACATAGTCTTCAATGGTAAGGTACTCATGCTCTTACAAACAATCTCTTACCCATGCTCTTGTAAGCAGCCCTTATAAAATTCATTGTTTTCCCAAAAAGAAAAAAAGTCATTAAAACAAAAGGTGCGTGTCTTAATTACTGTTCTATTGCTGTCAAGAGACACCATGACCAAGGCAAGTCTTATAAAAGGACTTGTTACAATTTTTGAGGGTTAGTCCACGACCACCATGTCAGGAAGCAGATAGGCATGGTACTGTAGTAGTAGCTGAGAGCTCACATATATCCTCAAGGTACAGGTGAGACAGACAGATGGACAGACAGACTGACGAAGAGCTTGGGTCTGGGGTGAGCATTTGAACCCCTTCCGATAAGACCACACTTACTTCTAATTTTTCCCAAACAGTTCCACTAACTGGGGACCAAGCATTCAAATATAAGAGCCTATGAGGGACCATCCTCATTCAAACTACCATGGTGAGCTAGTTAGGAACAAGATGTCAGCTGGCTCACATGGATGCTCTCCAGCTGTGTCTTTTCTTCCTCCCTGCTGCTTTGGAGCAATGAGGCAAAAACAGTTGAATAACAAAATAAATAAAGTAGTTTCCAGTGAAAATGGGAAACAAACAAGTGAAAATGTCCTGATTGTTGTTTCCATTCCTGCCCTCAGGGTTTGCCTGTATCCTGTGCCTTCCATGTTGTTATGCACATTAAAGAAGCAACTGTGACTATCTTTACTAGAGTGTACCTTGATTTCTAACTCACTAATGCTTCTCTTAGTCTTTCAGTAGTAGTGAGAACTTGTGTTTGTGTTTATTTTAATTGGTAATTACTGATTGACAAACCATTTTAAGAAATGGCAGAGGGGCTGGAGAGATGGCTCAGCGGTTAAGAGCACTGACTGCTATTCCAGAGGTCGTGAGCTCAGTTCCCAGCCACCATATGGTGGCTCACAGTAATGGGATCTTTTGGTGTGTCTGAAGAATAGTGACAGTGTAATCACATACATTAAATAAGTAAGTAAGTAAATAAATAAATAAATCTTTAAAAAACATGTTAAAAAAACAACAGAGAGATCCTACACACCTTGTCTTTGTCCCCTACTGTTAACTTTTTGTAAAACTATTACACATTGTCATAAAGAAGGTTTGGTAATATGTATCATAACCTTTTATTCTGAATTCAGTAAAATTTTTAAAAATGGAAATTTAGAATTAAACACAAGTAAATCTTTCATGCTTGATTTAAGGCTCTGCTTTAGGACAAAAAAAAAGAAAATTATTATGTCACTGTTAATATTTGAAAATATCATGTTGTTTTTCCCTCTTTAAGGACTAATGCAAAAGGAGGTCGTCTGGAAGGAATGCAGATGGCAGATTTAGAAAGTCATTCTGAAGCTGGGGAGGTAGAGCCCACACTACCTGAAGGAGCCTCAGCCGCCCCTGAGGAAGGTGAGCATTGAACAAGGACAGTCAGAAGGACCAGTGAGCAGGAAGTACTGCGTTCTCAGTGGCCGTAGCAGTAGGAAGTGAATGGTTAGTGACAGTGGTACAGAAGTTTAACAGACATGTTTGAATACTGAATTCAGTTACCAATTTTTGTGGCTTACAAGGAAATTATATACAGAGACTAGCAAAAATGTGTAAGTTACTGCATAAAAGGGTCTGTCTTGGGCCAGGCATACCGGTATGTGTCACTAATCCCAACACTGGGATGCAGAAATAACCAGATCTCTGAATTCGTAGCCAGCCAAGTCCAGTGAGGGCTACAAAGTGAGATGCTCATTGTTTTGTTTTGTTTTTAAATAGCTTGGGAGTGGAATCTGCCTTTTAATCGAAGCACTCAGGAGGTCAAGGCAGCTGAATCTCTGTGTTGAGTTTCTGTGTGTAGTGAGTTAAGGACTTCCAGGGCTATGTAGAGACACCCCCACCCAAAAATAAGTAATGAATAAACAAAGAAAGAAGAAGCTAGGAGTAGAGAATATACCTTACCAAACAAGTTATTTCTGGGGCAAGAACTACAGATAGTATATCTATTCAATCAATAAATATATACCTATGTGTCAATCACTGTGTC
This sequence comes from Mastomys natalensis, assembly GCA_021653895.1. Taxonomy (NCBI): domain Eukaryota; kingdom Metazoa; phylum Chordata; class Mammalia; order Rodentia; family Muridae; genus Mastomys; species Mastomys natalensis. The sequence goes on from JAJTUV010000028.1 coordinate 1,091,647, forward strand.
TTTGACTAATGTCCCATTGACACTTGCCATTCTACACTTGGTTGTTATTATAGGAAGACTGCTGTCTGCCCAGGATGCTTAGCATCCCCAGAGCTTTAAACCACTGGGCACAGTAACTACTTCCCTACCAGTCACAACTCAGGATGTGTCCACACATTATAAAATGTTTCCTGGGAGACAAGTCATCCCCATTGAAAAACCACTCACTGGTCAGTAACCAGTCACTGACCAGGGTAATAGTCCTTGAGACGCACTTGCATGGTGGGCTACAGGTACTAATAAAACAAACTATATGTAGCTTTTTTTAAGGTGTGCTGTATATGTATGGTAGGAAGGGAAAGGCAGGGAGAACCACTAAAAAGTATGGATTAGATATTGAAGACACTGGTAAATAGTCTTTGATAATATTGGGTGATAAGTATTCTGATAGAGTATACAAGAAACTAAAAGTACATCATCAAAAGAGTTGATAATTTACTAAGTTCTTGCCATGTTATTCTCAAAATTGTTCTTTATAGTCTTTAACTTCTTTTATTCCTGATTTTACAAACAAGTGGTTTAAAACTTAGAAATACAACTTACTTTGCTGAAAATCATTATAAAAGTGTTAGAATTTGAACCCAGAGTCAGTGCTTGGAGTTTTTATCTCTGTGTACCTGGGCTGTAGTCTGTCCTTGGAAAATTCATCTGAAGGCGTGAGTTGAAGTTAGTCATTGATTAGCCAGTAAGTCTCAGACCAGAGTAGAAGTAGCAGTCAGATCATGAGGAACTTTCTTATCTGTCTCTGTCAGGAGTAGCATCATACATGGAATTGTGTTTTTTTCCGTTTCTACTCTGGCTACAATGTAGAGAGTCACTGTTACACTTGGATTGGGATTTGGAGCTGGGGACATGAAGCTTCTTAGGACTTAAATAACTGAAGTGAACGATGACTTGAACTTCATTCTTGTTTTTGAGACAGGATTTTACTGTATAGCTATACTGACTAAATCTTCCTGCCTTAGTAGTTCCAAGTACTGGAACTACAGATGATTGAATTTAATTTTAGTCTCCCACTCAGACGGTCACATCTCACTTTTCCATGTGAATATCCTGTTAGCATAGAAGCACATGTATTAATTATCTGCTTGATGTAATACCTGATGGAAGAATTTAAAGGAAGAATATTTGTCTTTCCCTCTCGTTTGAGAGATAGTTGATCATTGTATGGAAGGACTGGCAGTATTCGGGGAGGCAGCAAGCAGGATGGTGATGGTGTTCTGCTGGCCAAGGCTCCAGTCTGCGAGATAGCACTGCCCATGTTTAGGCTGACTCTTTGTTCCTCAGTTAAACATACTTGGAGCTTTGCTGTAGCATATACCTTTAATCCCAGCACTCAGGAGGCAGAGGCAGAAGGACCTCTATGAGTTCAAGGCCAGCCTGATCTACAGATGGAGTTTTAGGACAGCCAGAGCTACATAAAGAAACTCTGTATTGAAAAGCAACAAAACAACAACAACAAAAACTATTTGAAAACACTTTCACAGACACACTCAGATGTAACTCTAAGTCCAGTAAGTCAACAGTAAAGATTAATCATCATGGACCAGAGTGGACTCAGTTGATAAGAGTGCTTACCTAACAAAGCTCTGGGTTCAGTTTCCTGTATCACATATGGTGAGTTGGCCTGCAATCCCAGCATTGAGAAGATGGAGTGAGGGGATCAGAAATTTGATGTCATCCTTGAATTTACCACACAGCAAGTTCAAAGCCAGTATAGGTTACATGATACCATGTCTCAGAAGAAAAAAAAGATTAATAATATTGAAAGGATTTGACAGTAGTATTTAAAGCAAATTGAGGTCTGGAGAGATGGCTCTGTGGGTAAAAGTACTTGCCACATGAAAACCTGACAACCTGAGCTCACTCTCCAGAACCCAGGTAAAGAAACAGCTGTGGTAATGTGCATCCATGCTTCATAGTATGGTCCTCTTGGGATATTCAGTGGGACAGAAAAAAGAGATCTTGCCTGAAAAACAATGGGGGGAGGCTAGCACGGAGGCTCAGTAGGGTAGACAGTGGCAAACCGACTACCAATATTCATGGAAGGAGGAAAACAAATACCTGTATACTGTCTTCTGACCTTTGCATGTACATGAGCGCACGGGCGCGCGCGCGCGCACACACACACACACACACACACACGTGTACACACACACACTAAAAGTGTGATATAAAAAATTTTAAAACCCAAGGTTTAAAGAACTAATTCCCAAAAGTTGCCCTCTGACATATATCTGACATATATACGTGCTCACAATAATAAATAAGATCAACTGAATAAAGTAAGACAAAATTGACAGCTAGATTGGGAGTCAGAAGCAAAGAAAGTTTGATTCTAGTCTGGGCTACATAGCAATTTGCAAGCCAGCCTGGACTATATAGTTAAGACTCAATACCACAAAACCAGTTTTTAACAAAGGAATTGGCAGCTGTCCTAGGCAAGAACATTTGCTTACTCACATTTAGGATATGCATTGCATGTTCCAAAGTCTTAAAGCATGTGATACTTCAGGCAAGATTTAGAAGTAGACAGTAAGTGTTCTCCAGCAACAGACTTTTTCCATTGTATAAGAAGTATTGTAATACAGTAACCAGAAAGGTTGCTGTGAGGAAGGAGCCTGTGAGGAGTGCACATGCCTCAAGATAGGTAACAAAGAAGGTAGCTGGCTGAGGAGTCTGGGAGGGGAGCACAGTAGCCACAGGGTACTGGACCCTTCACTTATACTATAGGGCTGTTCCAGTGCCAACACAAGTCAGTGCTCAGGGAACCGTTATTTTTCACAGTGTAAGCCTTAGCTGAGATGGGGAACAAAGTTCTTACGTGTATCAAACGGAGGAACTGTTCTGTCATGCCGCTGTGGTTTCTCTTCCTCCTTGAGGAAGAGGCTGCCAGAGGAAACTTTAAGTCCTCATTTCTCTGCTTCACTAATAGCTGGCAGGTCAGAACTACTAAAATCATGGGGTTTTGTTGTTCTGTTTTTGTTGTTTTTAGGTTTGGGATTTTGTTATCACAGTAGAGTTCAGTCCTCCTGTGAAACTCTGCCAGTGCTGGGGTTATGGGTTCCCATTCCAGGGAAAAGCCTTGTCACAGCTATTAAAAACATTGCTCCAGATTAGCTGGCAGATAAGTTATAGAGCCTGTGATGACTTGCTATTGCTGAATTGCTGATCATCTTTAGGGTAATCAAGAAGACCTATCCAAAAATAAAATTAAATGAAACAGTAAGGAAAGTAGCACTCTTGTTTATAAGTCTGAAGTGAGACATGCCTAAGTGTGTTAGAGTAGTTTCAGAGTTAGAAAACTTAGCTGTTCAATGTGGTTATGCCTCTGTATTTCCTTGTTACTATGTAGCCCAGGCTAGCTTTGGACTTGAACTTCTGATCTTCCTGACTCTACTTCTAAACAACAGAGATTATAGACATGAGTTGTATGCCTTATTTTTGCTGTGTTCAGAATGGAACCCAGGAGTTCAGCAGAGCAGCTACAGCCTAGCAGCTGCCTTTCACTCCCCATTTTGAGACAGATTCTCACTGTGAATAGCCCAGGATGGCTGTGACCTCAGAGCAGTTCTCCCTCCTGAGCCTCTTGATGCTGGGATTGCAGGTGTGAACCTCTACATCTGGCTTATAGTCCCCTCCCCCCTTTCTGTGTTATCTCAGTGAATTAGAAGTCTCAGTGAATTGGTTAGCTTTTTGAAAGTGACAAGATAGTTGTTTCAGTTGCAAACTTGGTAAGAAGTCTGAATCATATCCTGAATATTCATGGGGAGGGTTTTTTGATTTTCTGTATCTCTAGCAACAAGGAAAACCTTTCTCAAGGCCAGCAACAACTTCCTAGCTTTATCTTGTATCATTTGTTCGTGGACAAGGAAAATTGGCAAAGTCCATTAATTTGGTCCCACTCCCTGAGTACACAGCCTTTCTGGGAAGGCAAGATTCTTAGACAATGTTAAGAGTCCTTTAGAACAGTGGTTCTCAACTATGGGCTGCAATCCCCATAGGGTTGCATATCAGATATTTACATTATAATTCATAACAGTAGCAAAATTATAGTTATGAAGTAGCAACGAAAATAATTTTGTGGTTAGGGGTGGTCACCAAAACATGGGGAACTGTATTTAAGGCCTGCAGCATTAGGAATGTTGAGAACCACTGATTTAGAAGGCAAGAAGGGCAGGTGTAAATTATTAGTACATTAAAAATAAATTGCCTTCTTTTCCATGTGAATTCCCAAGCATTTGATATTATTACAGGATTGTATCTCCACAGCTAGCTTCAGCTGGTTGACATTGATACATCTCCCAGAGTTTTTTCTAGGTTACAGTTTTTCTTCTCACTGCAATATTTCTGAAATACCATATAGTTAATAGTGTCTTAGAATCACCGTCAGTGAGGAAATAGTACTAAAGGTATAGTACTAATAGTATGGCTGCAGTTTAGAGAATCAGCCTGATTTTGTTTTCACAGGACCAGTTCTGTGAAAGACCACAAGGTGGGAGCAGTGTTTCACAGATGGGTTTAGGGTTTCCCTTCTAAAACAATATATTCTAGCTGGGCTTTGTGGCTCATGCCTTTAATCCTGGCTGAAGCAGGAGGATTACCTCAGTTTGAGGGCAGACTGAGCTATTGTTAGTTTTAGGCCAAACAAGACTACAGAATGAGACTGTCAAATACAAAAAAGTATTTGCATGAAAATATACAGGGTTTGTGTGTGTGTTTGTGTGTGTGTGTGTGTGTGTGTGTGTGTGTGTGGTTTTTTGGTTTGGATAAAGAATTTTAAATGTGAAGTTTTCTTGCTTCAGGTACATTATTGGCATTGTTTATATTAAAGCACAGCCTTTGAGACCACTGCTTCCCCAAGGATTCTTGTAACACTCAGAATCTTTTGACAGTGAGTATTTGTGACAAATTTTAAAGTCCTTGTTAGAAAATTCCAGTGTTAGTGTCACCATGGAATTGATTATTGATGTTCTTTCTGGGTTCTGGATTGCACAGTGAACATTTTAAATGATTTCATGAGACCTGAGTTGTCTAGTTTGGTGGCACTTGAGCATGTGACTCCAGCAATATTCCCGCTCCGGTTTAGTTTTCAGAGTCTTTCAGTAGCTACACCATGAATTTTGTACAGAGTTTATTGCTGTCTAGTGAGAACCTGCCCTCCAGAGAGGATGTCTACATTTGCTTTATTTAAATAGCATCGGCTCTTGAACAGGTCTTATGATAATTTCCTGAGATTTGGACCTCAGGTTTAAATCCCAGACGTTCTGGCTGCACATAGAGTCAAGTGCTAGCGTGCATGCTTGGTGTGTACAGGCCTCTGGGAACATTGTTCACCTAAGTACGTCACTTAGGCCTTAGTTTAAATTCTAATGGAAGACAGTTTTGTTCTTTCCATTAAACATGAAAGTCCTTGCTGGTTTTGTGTGTGTGTTTGTGTGTGTGTGTATTATATGTAATGTGCCAATGGCTTCCATGTGCAAGTCAGAGGAATTAACCTAGGAGTCTGCTTGAGGACTTGGTTTTCTCCTTTCATCATCTGCAGGCACTCATTTTTTTTCTTCTACCTATGCACAGACTTTTTTCTTACATACCACACCACACACACACAAAACACACACACACACACACATTGGCACACATAAATTCTTTAAAAAGTGCAAACTATACACTTAAGATCTGGAGGAGTGGCGCTGGAACTGACCTGGAAACATCCTCTCTGAAGATTAGCTCTCACAGCACCAGGATGAGCAACCCCGGGAAATGGAGTGGATAGCTGTACCCAGATCTGACACCTGCAAACCATAGCAATGACCAGAATGGCAAGGTATCCCAAGGCACAGTAGCTGCACTTAATATCCAGGGGTAGCCAACAGCCATCTGATTAAGACCCTCTTATTAGGGGGAAATTCATGCTTGGTACTGTAAATCTAGCCAACATCTGTGACTGGTAAAGCTATGGACCCTAGAGTTCCACAGCCACTTGCCTAATGTAGTACAGTTCTAACCGCATTCTGAAGACTTACTCGTATACCCACAGATAAATGTCGCTCTTGCCTACCCATTCCTCATGACGGAAGTTTCTTCCTGCATCAGACAGCAACCATTATAGAAAACCATAATTGGTCAAAATGCAAACAGACTGTGGGGTACCTGACCCTAATTGATAACATCTGCAGTACAAACTGAAGGCCTGAGGAACACAGACTAGGGGCAGAACAATTTTAAGAGCCAGAGATTCAGGATGTCTGTTGTGATATTCCATATATGATAGAGAAACTAACACAATGGAACACTGTTCAGCTTTAAAAAACAATTGAAATCATATCATTTTCAGGAACATAGATTGAATTGGAGAGTATTGTCTCAATATACAAGTAGGCACAAAATAAAAAATAACACATATCATTTACATACAGAAATTAAAAAGTTGATCTTGAAGTGAAAAATAAAACAGTAGCTACCTGAGCCTGGGAGAGGGTTAGGTGGGTGTGAGAATAGAGTGAGGATAGTGCTCGGACAGACAGACAGACAGAGCACAGAGGATACTGTACAGTGTTCTGAAGCTCAATAGGGTGACTGGTTGACTATGATTAATAAAGTATTTTATAACAGCCAGTAAAGTGGATTTGAATGTTCCCAACACAGATTGGTAAATACCTAAGGTGGTAGATAAGTCAACAAACTGTTCTGATTTTTACATATTATAAATGTATTAAAGTGGCATGCTATACCATGTATAGTTATTAGGTATTAATGAAAAATGTATACACTGAGTATCTGAAGTACACACAAATATAAAACAAGAGACTCAAATAGATTTGAAACCAATTTACTGCTAGAAATGTCGGAATTTTCTATTACGTATACCTATATTTATGGATATTTCCAGCTGTAGACTATTAGTTCTTATAGTAAATCAGGTTGAAAGAGTATCTGGTTTTGTTTTTGTTGTTGTTTTGTTTTGTTTTTTTCTTTCTTTCTTTTTTTTTTTTTTTGGTTTTCCAAGACAGGGTTTCTCTGTGTAGCCCTGGCTGTCCTGGAACTCACTCTGTAGACCAGGCTGGCCTCGAACTCAGAAATCCACCTGCCTCTGCCTCCCAAGTGCTGGGATTAAAGGTGTGCGCCACCACTGCCCAGCTGTACCTGGTTTGTTTGTTTGCTTTATTGGGTTTTGTTTGTTTGTTTTGTTGTTCTTGTTTTTAGAACATGCTAAGAAATTTTTTATTTGGAAAATTTTTTCTCACTATCCTAGCTACACAGAACTTTGAAGAACTGTGGTACTCAGTACTCACTGAAGAACAAAGTAAAGTGCTGCTGCTTACATTCTGCAGGGGACCCAGGCGTGTGTGGCTGCTGCTCTTGTGTGTTTGTTGGGCTGTATCAGTGTGGAGGGCGCTCAAGGAACCGTGGGTTCTTAGCTCCCTTCTCCCCTTCCTTCCTTGCCAGGAATGAGTAGTGACAGCGACATTGAATGTGACACTGAGAACGAGGAGCAGGAAGAGCACACCAGCATGGGCACATTCAACGATCCGTTCCTGGCTCAGCCCCCGGATGAAGGTGCAGCATGTAATCATTTTACACAGGTTCCTAAAAGCCTCACTGCTGCTGCCCTCTCTGCCTCTGCAGCTGCTTCTACTCACTCTGCTCTGCTGCGTTTACTTGTTAAAACATTACTGTCATTTGTGAGAGAGCATTCTGTGGTAAACGATGTGGTAAATACCAAGAAAGTTGTCAGGGAACACTTGCCAGTTAGCTGCCTGAGTGCTGCTTCCTGCGTGGAAGAGCCTGCCGCCTGGTGTTGGGTAGCTTGTGGCCGAGGGTACTTCAGGACAGAGTGGTCAGCAGAGACACCTGGGCTCTCACACCTGAATATTCATTCTGCACCTGAGCTCATTTTGTATGTTTAAAGTTTTTAGTTTTGATTTTGGTTTAGTTTGGTTTGGTTTTGGTTTTAATCCCCTTCTTAAAAAAAAAATGATTTGTGCCAAGAGTGGTAGTGCATGACTTTAGTCTCAGCATTAAACAGAGGAAAAGCAAATCTCTTGAGTTCGCAGTCAGCCTAGTCTAGTTCCAGTACAACCAGGGATCTAGAGACCTTGTCTTTAAAAAAAAAAAAGTGTATGTGAATGTGAGGTTGTGCATGTTGCCGAAGGTGTGGAAATCAGAAGAAAACTTTTGGGGAGTCAGTTCTCTACCTACACTTTGTTTTTGGTACCCTTTCTTATTTCTGCCACTGTATCCCATACTCCAGATTAGGTGGCATTGAGATTCTGGGTGGCTCTGCCCCATCTTGCCACAGGCATGCTGGGATTACAGATGTGTCCCAGCAAATATGTTTTTACAGATTTAACTACAGTTGTTGGGCTTACACAGTGAGAGTTTGTACCATAGAGCCATCTCCCTTGCCCTTCTGTCTTTACAGCAGCTCAGTTTGCTGTGCTGTGATGTCCATGTCTGTTGTGCTTTGATGGGATAATTGCTACTGTAGAGAAGGAATGTAAAGGGATTCAGTGTAGTGGAAAGTGCACTGTGAGGGCCAGGGTTCCGCTGGGCTTCCCTGTCCCGAGCTCTAGTTCCCCCTTCTCAGTCCAGCAAAAAGTCTCTGGTGGTTTACATGTCCTAAAGCATCTTTAGTAATCAACCTGTGCTTCTAAAGAAGTAACCAGCTTTGAGGTAACTTATTTTGCTTGTGGGATTTGCAGTGATGATTGCACAGGCAGTTCTGTTGAGTGAGGAACAGCTCCTGTTTATAGACTGAGGCTGAAGAGCACCGCCATCATTGTTCCTAGGTGTCTCAGGAGGTGTGGCTGTGACTTTCCTCTTCCTATTGTGGGTGTCTGTACATGGGTTTTTTCTCCTTACTTACATACAATTTATATCATAAATTCTCTGAAGACAGGCTTGTTTTCTACCTAGCACATCTTTATCAGTCAGTAAAACTGACATTTGGTAAGGTCATATAAAGACTGGGCAAAGAACACATGCCTTGTGACATTTGCTTTTATTTAAGGTTTTTTCTTTCAATCTTTTTCTTAGATTCACATTCCAGTTTTCCTGATGGTGAACAAATAGACCCTGAGAATCTCCACTTCAACACCGATGAAGGCGGTGGAAGGTAATTGCCAGACATGAGAGCCAAGCTACAAGCTACCTGGTCCCTGAAATTTGTTGGAAGTTGGTGCTCAAAGTTGTCAGCAGTCAGATAATCAGACACATTTAGTCTCTTTTTTTTTTTGTCATCTCTACCTGAAATAGCAATTCTGAAACTATTAGAAGGTATACAATTCCAGCAGGATACAGTAGTATATAAGGAAAAGATTAAGGCAGGGAAGTTCTTTCCAATGTAATGAACTAACAGTGTAGTGTTCCGTTAATTTAGCAAATTAGTACATTAACAAAAGCAGCTTGTCTCCTGTAACGGAGAGCCAGCTGAGTGCCAGAAAGTACCTGGAGGCATTGTGTGATCTGCTCTCGTTCAGCATCGGTGCTCTTCTGTCTTTGGCTGACACATGATTTAGGTGGCCATAGTTTAAATTTTTCATTAGGTGATAATTTCATTAAGGCTTGTATAATAGTGAACAGGAAAATTGCTTATAAGCAGATTTTGCTCAGTGGACACTTTTCCTGAGTAACTGTAGCAATGTTAGACAGAATCCTTTCTTTAAAATATGATGATAGACCAAATTTTATGTTTTTCTCACTTGTTCAAGTGTTGGCATACTGGGTAATGGCACACCTTCTTTCAGTTATGTGACCTTTACAGGTATCATTTAAAACAAGTCTCATGGTGGATTGGTTCTATGCATGGTCATTTGGACACATGTAAGATCACTTAAAGTGTTCATCTTTTCTGCTTCCTGAAACATAACCGTAGTGCAACAAGTATTTTCAAACAATATATTTCCATTGGCTGGACATTGATTTCAGTGAGTGCATTTAAAGATTCATGCATCCACATGAATAGCTGTGTGTAAGGCTTTCTCTCATATTCCCAATTAGCCCAAACCCCAAATGATTGCCACATTTTGCCACTATGCTCCTGTGTTTGTGTTTAAGCTGTTGGATGCTTGTGAGTTAACTTTAAAGTTGGCCAAGAGACTGTTGACAAAGCATGGATGTACAGACATGAGAGCTCTCTCTCGCCCGCTTGTACTTAGTGACTCTCGTCTGTGTCCCATGGCTGATGGCTTGCTGAATGCTGTGACTCATAGTTTACTGTTCTCTTAACAGCTTGCACTTTTTGTTAATAAAATTAACTTGAGAAAATGTGCCTCTGCAGTTTATTGAAAGTGGGACCAGAAGCACCCCTCCCCCTTTTAAATTTATTGCTATGACTGTTTAACAGTATAGACAAGGGCATTTTGTTAAGGGTTGGCTGTTGAGTCCTTCCTTTTAAAAACTAAAAGATTTCTTCATAAATAATGGAAATAGAATATATGGAAAGAATGATTCTTACCCCAATCCCTAGCCATTCTGTACACTAAAATGTCCAAGTAGGTGGTGTTTTGCTTATGGTATTTTCATACTTCTGGGGAAGGAGCTCACAGCCCTTACATGCTAGGCAAGCATGTTACTTCTGAGCTACAGCTGTCCAGCATATCCAGTGTTTCAATGATGACAGGAACAATATGCTCTATGGCCACCTTGGCTGTGTTTGAAGGCAGGTAGGGAAAAGGGCAGAGGTATGACAGTAGAATCCCTTGCTGTGTTTGCTTGCTCTGTGCTCTTACACTGTGTATCACATTCTTCCCTAATAATTGGTCTTCCCTACCTCGCTTTTAAAAAAACAAACAGAAAACCTTTTCTCTTTTTTTGTTGGACATAATTTTATTAGTTTTTCTGTTGTACTTTTTTCAGCATAAGGTGTGTTTGTTGTGTGTGCATGTGAGTGCCCATGGGTATACAAGTGTACATGATAGAGGTCAGCGGACACCCGAGGTGCCATTCCTGGGCAGCCATCCAGTTCCATTTTACTTGAAACCTTCCTTAAATACCTACTTATTTATCTTAAGCGTTTTTAAATTTGTATTTGTGTGTATGTGCATTTGGACATCTGAGGCCACAGCTGCACCTGATGGCGTAGGTGCAGGGAATCCCACTTGGAAAGCCTCTGAGAAGCTGAGAGAACTGAGCCTCCACCTCTCCAACCCTACCTTGCCTTGCCTTGCCTTTTCTTTCTTTTTTTTTTTGGACAGGGTCTCACTCTGTAGCCCTGGCTGGCCAAGATCTCTCTTTGTAGACAAGACTGTCTCTGCCTTTTCATCGCAGGTACTGGGGAAAAGGCATGTATGTGAGCATATTGTTTTTGAACAATTCTGACAACTTGATTCATTGAGTTCTTCAGTAATCTTTCAGATGTACAAGCTGTATATTGCTCCCACTTGGCATATTTGGGGAGACTGTGCTGCTCTAAGGTTGGACACCATAGTTTTTTTTTTTTTTTCAGTTCATCATGCTTAACCAAACACCAATAAAAAGTTGAATGAGTAGAATCATCAGCTATGTAATAATATAGAATTGGCTGTTCTGGCCCATGTTCTGTGAAGTAGCCTCTAAATCCTTGGACTCTCCTACATGACAGGAGTTGTTTATAGTTGGAAGCTGGTAGTTTATTCAAACGATGCCTCAGGAAGCGGCTGGTAACAACAAAAACCCAACAGTGTAATGTGCAGATAAGGTTCTAGGTCAGCTAATTTTGGAAAGCTGATGGAATCCCACAAAACCAAAATGGGTTCTAGAAGCCTAAGGACGGTGCTAGCTCGACAGCACTGTGCCTCTGTCCATCAGTGTGCCGAAGGTCACCTGCTGGGACAGGGAACACCATATCTGGGACCTTCAGCCACCCCTATGTGTCTTCCTTTGGCTAGTTCATAATTGTGTCCTTTGTTCAGAATGAAACTTCTCTGAGTTCTGTGTAGTGTTCTAGTGAGTTACAAATGTCAGGTTTAATGGTAGAAACCCCCACGCTTGGATTCAGGTGTGGAAGAGTGGATTGGGATCTTGACCTTGAATATGGTCTTTGAAGCAGGTTCATCTTGTAGCTGTGCCCTAAACCTGTGTTTTACCTGAAGTTCAGGAAGGTAGTGTCACAGTTCATTGTACTGAGTCATGTATAAGTGTTGAAGTGTAAGAAGCAGATAAACTTGTACTGTTTTGTCTCCTATCAGCAACATCAGATTCCACTTGGATCCCAGAAACACTAAAGTGTTAGAGTTTGTTGTTTTATTTTTCAGTTATATTTCCATATACTTGTTTTTTCAGTCTCTCTTTAGCTAGAAAAGAAAGTAATGGGTTTCTCTGTGACATTTTTATACTTAGTGCCTGGTTTCCCTCCTTGCTGGTCCCTCTCCTGTTTTCACACAACATACATTCCTATTGCCCTTTTAACATCTCCTCTCCTCCTCTCGTGGTCCCTTTTCTAGTTTGGTGTTTGTGTTTTTTGTATGTCAGGGAATGAATTCACATGTGTATGTATTTTTAAATCTAGATTCCACATTGGGCAGAACACACTTGTCTTTGCTAGTCTGGCCCATTTCATTGTTCTGCAGTTCCATCCATCTTCCTGCTAATGTCATTCTTCAGAGTTCAATACAATTCCATGTATTGGTGCTATATGTTTTTTTTTAAACCTGTTCACCTGTTGATGGCTCTAGGCTGGGCCCATATCCTGAATGGGGGTGGAAGGGAGAAATCGAAGATATTTATATATCTCAGTGGTAAGGGGCAGTCCTTTGTACAGCCAGCAGTGGTATAATGCTGGGTCATGTGGTAGCTATATTTTAGTTTTTATGGGCCCTCTATGCCAATTTCCATACCAGTTCACATCGCATGCTGATAGGAGTTTCTGCCATTCTGATTAGATGTGGTGCTTGGTGATCTTAAGTTCTAATAGAAACACATTGTATTCCCAATTGTACAGTACCAGAGCAGTGTCTCCTTTGACCCTGAGTGAGTAGCATCCTTCATGCTACACCTCAGAGACCTATCTTTTTAAAAAGTGATGTGCTGTATTGAACCCAGGGTCTTCCTTGTGTCAGCAAACTCCATGTCCGCCGAGTGACACTCCAGATCCTCTCTTGTGCTCTTGTCACTTGGCTGTTCTTTTGCAGGAAACACTGTTACTTCGGGCTGGGTATGGCTGGCATGCCTTATTTGGTTAAGCTGTAGTTTTAGGCACTAGATCTAGATTGGAAGAGGAGTTCACACTTTACTAACTTGCAGTTGTAGGCCTGGTGACATTCCTGTCCCTTCCAAGGGTTAAGGTTTTCTTTCCTGTTGTCTTCCCTCAGCTCCAATGTCTACTCCCCGGTATATGAGGAACCATTGTGTGTCTGTTGTTTCTGGTCCTTTCCCTAGTCTGCTGTGTCTCTTCTGGGTAGTTAGGACCCTTCCTTGTCTTTGTTGTCTTTGTAAAGAAAATCCTACAAGAGTCCCTGATTGATTCTTCAGTGTCCAGAGGCTGCTGGGACATTGTGTCTACTGCCTGTACCATGTTTTACTCCAATGTTCTTTCTAGTGGCTGCTCACACCTCCTAGATGGAGTAGCAAACCTGTCTCATGCCTCCTTGCTGACCTTAGGCCGCTTGATTTCTCTTCAAGGTCATGTTTTCAGTGGGTGTGTAAAGTCAGGTTAATCTAGCCTTTTTAGTGGAAGAGAGGAAGACATGCTCATTTACATCTAAATCTCAGACGAGGAAAATACTGGTGCTTTTAAAAACATGTAAAGTATATTAGGCTATTCTGGGCTATAAAGTAAGATACTGGGTCTTTGTGTTTTAAGATCAGATCTTACTTTATAGCCCAGGATAGCCTCAAACTGATGGTTCTCCAAGTTCAAGACTATAAATGTGTGCTATCATGCCAGGATCGATAGATAATTTTTAAAGTCATGATTCAGAGAATAGTGAACTATTTTCAAAAACTATGATTTTAATAATGTGTGTGTTTTCAATTATGTATGTGTGTTCCTGTATGGCTATGTGCACATGAGTATGGGTACCCTCTGAGGTTAGAGGTGTCAGATCCCATGAAGCTAGAATTTAGTGGTCATGAGCTACCCCATGTGCATGTTTAAAATCAAACTTTGACTAAGGTCTTCTGAAAAACAGTGTGCACTCTTGTGGTGAGCCGTCTCTTCAGCCCTATTAAAAAATTTGTATCCTACTTCTAACTATAAAAAGTTTAGAAGAGGGGCTAAAGAGATGGCTCAGCAGGTAAGAGCACTGGCTGCTCTTCCAGAGATCTTGAGTTCAATTCCCAGCAACGACATGGTGACTCACAACCATCTGTAATGGGATCTGATGCCTTCTGGTGTGTCTGAAGACAGCAACAGTGTACAGTGTACAGAAGAAGTTCTTTCAAAAAAAAAAAAAAAAAGAGAAAAGTTTAGAAGATAGTCAAGTTTAAAGCCACTGTCCGCAACATAGAAAACCAAACTACAGCCTTGGACCTTAGGAACCTCTGAACTATTCTTTGCAGTTTTTCCCTGGTGGCATTTTAAGACTTCTCATCCTATCTCTAGTTTTCACATCAGCCAGTGACACTGGCTTTCCCATCAGTATTTATAGAAATTAAAAAACAAACAAAAACCCCTCTGCTTGAGGAAGCTTAAGAGCAGACAGTAAGTACTGTTGGCTTCTCTGTAGTTTGCGCTGTGTATCCATCCTACTGCTGCGTGTGAGAACTTCATCTCTGGCTGATGCATTAGGGAGCTGAGCCCCTGTTGCTCCTCGGCCCTGACCAGAATGCCTGTTTCATTGAGTCCTGCCTTTTCCTCCACTGGCAACACCATAGCAACTCTGCTGGGCCCAGTGTACTCTGTTGTAGCTTTCACATGCCCGCTGTGACAGCAGGGCCTTGTCGTCTCCACTTTAACTGCTTCCTACTTGGAAAAAGGACTTCTCCAAATGTATATATTCTTGACAGCTTTCCACATTTTTTTCCTAAAAAGGGTCAGAAAAACTAGACAGAACCTGTGTGCCAGGAAACATCTTACCTGGAGATTCTGTAATGAAGCATCATCCTACAGCTGAGCTAAGAGGAACACTAAACCACCTGCTAAACGAGGAGCCCTGTTACTGAACAATATTAAAGAGGTTAGAGACTTAGAAAAGAAAGTAATTTGTTTGAAGTACAAGCAAAAGTTGCTCCTAAAGCACAAACAAGTGTCCTTCACTGGTTGTTCTCAGGGTGACAAGTATATTAGTAAGTCAGGTAGTTGTTATAGCGCTCACTTAGAACAATTACACTATTATGGCATGTTGTTACTTCCGAAAGAGGTCCCCGTCTTTAAGTATCAAATTTTAGGGTTTTTCAAACAACAGTTATTAATAAAAATGTTCTTTCTTCCTGAAAGGCAATCCCCTTTGAATATATCATCCTTTCAGAACTTTATATAAAATTACAGTAAGGACTGAATGACGAAGAATTTAGAAGTTTAACGTGTTAACTGTGAAATTAGTCTTGCTAGTAAAGCAGTCACAGCAAGTTAACTGAGTCCATCCCTTAAAACCAGTGGTTCTCAAGCTTCCCAATGCTTGTGACCCTTTAATACAGTTCCCCCTCATGTTGTGGTGACCCCCAGCCATAAAATTATTTTCGTCGCTACTTTGTAACTGTAATTTTGCTACTGTTATCATAATGTGTCTGTGTTTTCTGATGGTCTTTGGAGGTGTCCTGCATAGTTGGCTTTACTTCTCTCTATACTTACTTTCTGTAACTATTCCTGTAGACAAACCCTCCAGAAACACTTAGAGCCACCACACACTTGATTGTTTCAAGACTGAAATTGATGTGAAAGGAAAGCTTTAAGCAGTTGGGTACAGAGATTTCTAAGATTTGAGAAATCACACTATAGCCCAGGACTGGTTCCACCTCCCTACTGTCTCTTCCATCTGCCCCCTTTCTTACCCCAGTTAAACCAGTGGGAGGGAAGCACAAGGAACACAGACATCTGCCTCTGTTCCCCCACCCTGTGTGTGAGTGCTGGGTTTTGGTGGGTGGGTGCTAATAGTTGAAGCAGCACTTAGAAGATTTGCAACTTTCAGTGATCCATCATAAGGTATAGGAAATCTACCCTTTCCAGTGGTGGCATGTGCCCTTAATCCCAGCACTCGAAGTGCCTAGTTTACACACTGTGACTCAGCATTCCTTTAAGATAAGACAAATAACTGGTGGTTTTTAATTGCTGAGTTTTATTAAGATATTGGCAAAATTTCAACATACTCCTTACCTGAATAAACAGTTTTAATAAATAAAATATGAAGGATCACTTATGATTACAACTCAACTCAAAAGTGATCTGTAGAGTGGGTTTGTAAATCGTAACGTCACTCACTTCACTCCAGAGAGAATTCTTTGCAGAGAAATGTCATGAACAAGAGAAAGCTTGTCTCTCACCAAAGAGCACCTAGAGAGATTACAATGATGTATCTGCATTATCTCAGACGTCAGAGTTAAAGCATTTCCTTTTCAAGAGTGACTGCTGCACCACTGTGGACCCCTGCCCTCCTTCAGGTTTCTAATCAGCATAAGAAGTAGGTCTGAGCAGTTACAGTGCTGCTGGGAGAGGCAGCAGCAGGGTTTTTCTTTCAATCAGTACAATTTGACTGGATGTTATAATACTGGCAGTATCATTTGCTTTGAAGAAACAACCATCTTTTCATAGGTCAAAAGAGAAGAGTGTTGGGGTTTTGTTTTTTATCCTGATTTTAAAAGGTAAAAACAAATCTTTAAGTAACTTATGATACAAAGAAAATTTCTCCAAGCAAAGGTTTGAACAAAACTGTAGTATCTTCTTTTGTAGCCTTAAGTGAAAAAGCTCATTGAACAAGTTTAAAAATTAAAATAATTTAGAGCTTTTCTCACAAAATCTCAGGAAGCCTTTGATGGGGAGGAAGTACTTGAAGCACAGCAGTTTACTTATCCGAAACACTGAGCTGCATCATGCATCATTTCCATCTGCCCTGGGATGCCGCACGTCTTACTGGCACAGTGTTCTAGCAATGGAGTGTGGTGGTCATGGAGATGAAGTGATGCTGCTGAACCACTATGAATGTGGAGGACTAGGTAGACTTCATGTTGACTTAATAACATTGTCCTTTGAAATGATGTTACTTTCAAGGCGCCTTCTGTTAAATTAAATGCAACATGGACTTTAATTGTATAACTTCAAGGACAATGGATGGCACTTATAGGTAAAGAAAAGGTATATACATGTTTTTCTGTCTGACCTCTGTTGTACAGACATAAATAGAACTAATAGCCCCAGTATTTGGTGCTGTAATGTTGCCAATCTCAGTTATCCTTCCCAATATACATGTCTAAAAAAAGTGAAAAAAAAAAAAAAGAAACCTTTGAAATTAGGGACTGATGCCCTTTGAGACTCACAGTGAATGTACAAGGAGTAGTAACCTCGGTTGGTGACTTGAAGTCTACTTTCCTATCAGATACTACACTTTCTTGTTTATATTTGTTTTGCTATTTCCTACTTTAACAAAACTGTTTTAGCAAGCAAGCAAATTGATGCAGATCATGTTAATTGAAAAAGTGATACTGCCACTCTTTAAGGATCGAGTGTAGAACTTTCACCACCACTAAATTGCACAATGAAATAGAGGTACAAAACACATAGCTCACAGACTAAACCTCAGCATTTACAGTTAATATATATTGTATAGATACTTTTATATCTGTCTAATATTTTTACAATCACCAGATACACCATCATTAAATATAAGTTACAGAAATGTATAGATACCATTAGTTAGAGGGTTACTTATTGCTTACATTAGCAAGCAGCAAATAAGGGCAGAGGATTTGAACTGAAGGGAACTACTTCCTATCACCAGTGGCATTAAGGTTTAACACTGCATTTCACAAAGCACTGCTTCTTGTCTGGTTTATAGAACCAACAGCAGTGTTTATCAGGCCAATAACCACTACTTTAATATTATAGAATGTTAAAGGACTTACCTTACAAATGGTACCTAACTACCTTATAAATACGCACATTGTGAACAAATGAAGTTATTTTTTACAATATTGGTTTATTAACTTGACCACACTAGAAATATTTTTCTCTATTTTCTAGAGAGCTAATGATATGTGAAATGGAGTTAACACTGCTGTGTAGTCAGACCTACAAAATCTAGACCTTTCAAAATGGGTCTGTTTGTCCCACTTTCATCCACCCAATTTTTTTTACCCCACTGATAAAAAGCCTATATCACCTCAAAATTTTTCTTCTTCTCATTCTGATCAAAATCATTACCAACAGATAACCACAGATGTACTTAGCTACTTTGGAGTATGAATGTACACCTGTGTTCTGCTGCCTTGTTTTCTTGTTTCCTTAGAAATTTTGATTTGAAAGTGACCCTGTACCTGACAGGTTGTCAACAAGATCTGGGCTTCAGAAACTGACAGCCATGAGTGAGGGCCATGTGTAGGCAGAGCATGAGAGAGAGGATGAAATTAACACTGCTGAGGTAGAGCCTCAGGTATTCCTCTCCACTTGTGTGTCACAGATAATGTGGGGAAGGGGAAGACTGACTCCAAGGTCAACAGAAAACACACTGAGAATCTCCACTTACTCTCAAATTTTGAAAAATAAAAGCTATAGATTAACAGTGTGATCATTGCTTAAGAGAAGCTGGATTTTGGTCTCTTAACGATTTTATGTACCTGTGATATGTTAGTCATTTATGTCTTGAAATTTGGGGATCTTAGTCCTTTGTGAGTCTGGAGAATACAGCATGAATTGTGTTAAGTAGAACATGATTTGGGAACAGCAGCAGTGCCTGCACTGTGAGCGTTGGCTCCAGCAGCCACTCTTGCCTGACTGGCCCAGGGTGGGGCTGAGGGTGGGGAACATGAGGATATGGACCCATTCGTGACTGAGAAGCCAGGCTGCCCACTGAACAAGGGTGATCATGTACTTGCTGTCTTTCTGCTTTGAAACTTTGAAATGGCAAAAGGTGGTTGATTTAAAACTATAAACTGTAACTTAAGTACTGAAATGATTTAAAACTATAAACTATAACTTAAGTATTGAAATGAGAAGCACATGACCTGTCACTGTAGTCTGAATCAAGTAGCTGGACTCTCTCTGGCTCGTCTTCCAGTTAAACTAAACAGCCCTGGCTCTCAGTAATCTGCATTCTCCTTTGCACTTGGCCTCTGGGTTCACACTCAGCCTCCTTCATACCAATTACTTCATTCCCTTGGGGAAAACAATTTTAGAGAAGTTAAAACTATCATTTTTTTTCATTCTCCAAACTATGTTTTATATTATAGTAATATATGCCTTTGTTGTCTGTAAACATAAAAAAAAGCAGAAAATATAGAAATGCTATTTTCACAACTCTTTTTAAATGGCATGAGTCTTATATCGTACCTGACATCATCTCTGCTAGACCACTTTTATTCCTGAGATGAAGGTACTGTGAAAAACATTAGCATCATAGGTTACAACCAGCTGACGGTGGTCTCCTAAAATGACAAGTAACAAAATCCCACCAAAAGCACCATAACAGGTTATAAAACGCTCAAATAACTAAAACCTTATGAAGTATTTTAATTAAAAATGTTCATAGTTGCCTTTCATTTTCTATGAAAAATGAATTATCTTACTGTATACTGCCTCCCAAGTCTAAGAATATGACACTTTGGTACTGGTTGACTGCATCTTTCATCAGCAGTTTAGATCCGTGTGGTTTTTAGTCTTTCACCTGCCCATACAATTGGGAAGAGATTCTCCATAGTCCCCAAGATCTTGAGGGACATTTCCCAACAAAATTTAATTCTGCATTGTTTCCTTTAGATTAGGCACATCAGACCAGATAGTTGCGATTTCCATACCATCTATTCTGACTGGAATAACTTTGAAGCTTCACTAGTGACGTGAAGGGGGTGGAGAGGGGCTGTATGTAGGTGTAGAGACACATCACAGGGACCAGTTGAATAATTTTTCTAGTGAAACCGCCAATACTTTTGATTAGATTGAAAACGCTATTTTGAGTTTCCTAAAGATCTATGTACATTTAAGGGTTGAGCCATCCGTGGATTCATAATGAAGCACATGTACGTTAAAAATGTCTACCTTGTTTCTACTCTGATAATTATATTTTTGAGAGAACTAGCTAGCCTACGTTGAAGAAAAAGTCTTATATTTTATAGCTCCAGGGAAGGTCTGGGCATGGAATATCATTACACTTTCTGATCTTCATGTTTCCACTATATCCTTCCCAACTATTTTCCCTCCATGGCAAAGAACTTCTTAACATCTTGTTTCTCTTCCCACTTCGAGTAAGTGAGGAGAGGCTAATGCCTATTTTGTGAGAAGGCTCTCGAGCAGACAGAAATGGATAAAACTTTGAATTAAGCCTGAATCCACGCTGCCTTTTGGAGTAGTGGTGGCGTAAGTGATACAATCTAGACGCTGTTTTCCCCGGTACTTGAACTGTTCATTTTCCAACCCAGAACAGACAGGAGACAAGTTCTCCTTTCTGCATATCTGTTGCCCTGTTGAACCCAAATTAAAAGAAACCAGAGGCTCTCCAGCACCACTCCGTTCAGGCAATGATGACTTGACTGATCTCTCCTCCATTATTAGCTCATTAAGATCTGCCTTCTTTGGTGCACCAGGACCAATCATCTCAACTGGTGGCAAAAACTGGGTACTGTGAGGTTTGCTTGCTTCTATTTGTGTGAGATCTAGGTAGTCTGGATCTTCCAGCACGTTGATTTGGGGCCCTGGGCTCAGGCTAGTTCTATCAGTGAATGAATCCACTCGCCCCTCATAGCCTAGATCGGCCGGTGCTGAGCACTGGTGCTGTGGCCAAGGGCGCTTGCACTCTCCATGATTCTCCTTATCATCCCCACCATCTTCTTGCCCTCCTTGAAAAGAGTTCTCTGTCCACTCTGATTCCTCACTAACATTTACAGCCTTGTTCATGTCCCTCAGGAATACCACAATAACAGTGATGTTATCACTTGACCCCGCATCACGAGCCGACGCTACTAATTTGTGGGCAACCATGCTGCTGTCTCCATTATTCTCTTTCAAGTGGTCAGACACAACCTTCACTGCCTCATCAGGGTTCACGGTGTCATAGAAGCCGTCACAGGCCAGAATGAGGTAGTCTTCAGTCCCGTCCAGAACAGTAGAGGCAGAATCTGCGTCTCCACAGATGTATGGCTTGTGTTCAGCATCTCCTGTGGAAGTAGAAGGGAAGGCCATCAGTAGGTTGTGGCTCACCTAAATGTTTAGTACGCTTAATCAATACTGTGATTAACTTAATGGGAAATTCTTATTTAAAAATTGTAAGTGAAACAATGAGTTCTATGTTACTTTGATGTTGTTTATATTTGCTAGTTGCAGAGCTCAGTTCCAGTTTAGGTTTTGCTGATGACAGTGACAATCACATCAAATCTAAATTTGCTGTTGTAGTGAAAATACCAGTCATACACAGGAGAACTCTTAGTTCTATAGATTTGTTTGATTTATTTACAACTTAAGAATATTGTAGGGGGAAAAAAACCCTAAGTTCTCCCTGTTTTCCGCATTAAACAATTCCCTGTCACTTTTTTTAAAGACATTGATAAGTAGGTTCGTGTTGTAAACATGGAAGAAGGTTTGAGTTACAAGAGATTTAAAAACCAAGTGTGGGGGACTGGAGAGATGGCTCAGCAGTTAGCACTAGCTACTCTTTCAAAGGACCCAGGTTCAAATCCTAGCACCCACATGGTAGTTCACAACTGTCCATAATTCCAGTTCCAGGGGATCTGAAACCCTTGCACAGACATACATAGAGGCAGAATACCAATGAAAATAAAATTTTAAAAAACCAAGTGTGATTTCCCTAAAGCTAAGGAAGCTTTTGGGCTTATGCATAGTCCCACAGATGGAGCTAGGCCTCTATTATTGGCTGCCTGGTTTCTGGTCCACTTGGCTTCTCTTTGATGCTTTTTTAAATGTCTTTTAATGTCTGGAGAACAAACAGAAACTCCACAATAAGTTTCTTCATGTCTTCACAGATGACCCACCTGTGTTTCCCTTGTTCATCCCGACTCTATACACTTACTCACATAAGCAGACACAAGGCAGTATTAGGGGAGTGACGTCCAGCAGACGAGAGGCCTTGGCCCACAGGTTTCTCTCATTGCTGAGATCTCCCATCTTCTGATGCTTTCAGAACTTTAAAATGTAGACACTACCAGATTCCTGCAGTGTTTTCCTGTAGATGCTTGGAAAAGAGCCAGCTGTTGTTCTCAGCCACCAAACTATATGTGAGGTAGTGCCCTATAACTTAGTGTTGAGGACAGCACTGGGATGGATCAGCCTGCCTAGCTCCAAATCCTAGCTTGCCCACTTGTATCTACTGTAAGTTCCCTCTGCCTAAGATTTCTTTCTTTTTTTTTTTTTTCTAAGATTTCTTTCAAGCATGTCAGGCTCAGAAGAGGAACCCTGTGGCTAAGCTATAAACTGTGTGGGTCATATGCTGTGTCCAGCATGTTGAGTACCTAGATACCAGGAAAATGAATATTTGCTAATATACCTGTTTAAGTTAATGTATCTGTAAATACGAAACAGAGGGCCTTTTGATCCTATATATTCCCAACTTCACTCCTAACTAATCCACTGTCCTCTTCCCTTTTTTTTTTTTTTTTTTTTTTTTTTTTTTTTTGCCAAAGTTGTCCTATTCACATAACCCAGGCTGGCCTCTAGCTTGCTTTGCAGCCAAGAC
This sequence comes from Mastomys natalensis, assembly GCA_021653895.1. Classification (NCBI taxonomy): domain Eukaryota; kingdom Metazoa; phylum Chordata; class Mammalia; order Rodentia; family Muridae; genus Mastomys; species Mastomys natalensis. The sequence goes on from JAJTUV010000028.1 coordinate 1,114,437, forward strand.
AAATGCCTGATCCCCTTTCCTCCACCTCCCAGCTGCTAGAATCCTAAATGTGCACTACCACTCTGACCGGCCCACAGACTGAAGCAAATCATAACTTACATTACACAGGCAGGATTCAGAGTCCCCACTAGTCCACTTCATTTCATCTCTCCTATTCTACCTGATTGAAATATTTTCTGAACTCTATATCTAAAAATAAATGTGATCTGAGTCATACTGTTCCAAAAAATCTTGTTTTAGTGCTAACAATTAGAAGACTATTGCAACTGTTAGTTTAGAACAGAACATACAAAGATTTGCAGAGGAAATACTGCCAAGATTCTGGCTTTTTACCTGCTCTCCTATTGAGTGTCAGATTTATGACATTTCGCCCCCAAATTTGGTAGAAGGGCACAAACATCCATTCCATGGTGGGGACGGGAGCCTCTTTATCCTCAGCCTCCCTCTCCACATGCTAGGAAACGCACAAGCTCAGTCAGCTTTGGCTCATAAATGAAGGGCTCGTGGGGTGAAACAATTGAAAAGCTTTTTATTGTCAAAGCTTTAGTGTCATTTGTTTTTGAAGTGGAGTTGAACTGTTCTGTAGGCCCTTTCCTGCACTTTCAGCCCATTCCAATGACTCTCCCAAATCTTACATTCCTCAGCTCCCTAATCCAACTAAGCAGGCTCTTGGTAGATTCATTAATACTTTTGGTGTGGGTGGGGGTGTGCAAGGTCAACCTCTATCCATTATCATGGTCAAGTTGTTTTCTTCCTACAGATAGATTCAAGTCTACTTTTGATTTCAACACTGTAATATGCAGCCTAGCTTAGCCTCAAACTACCTCTCAGTCTTAACCTCCCAAGTGCTGGGACAGGCATGGACCACCATGCCCTTCCGTATCTCAGTTAGTGTGTTCTTACACTTATCAACTGAAAACATTTCTCTCCAATACTACCAGTTATTTCCTATTTAAAAGTGCATTTCTTTTTTTTTAAGATTCATTTGGTTTTTTGTGTATGAATGTTTTTTCTGTTTATATGTGTACCACATGTGTGCCTGGTGCCTGAAGCTCTTTGAAGGTGGCATCAGATCTCCTGAAACTGGGATTAACAGATGACCATGAACATTCTTGTGGCGATGGGAATCAAGCCTGGATCCTCTGCAAAAGACACAAGTGCTCTTTCCTGCTGAGCCATGTCTCTAGCCCATAATCCCATTTCTTTTTTTAACCCATTTCTCACATGGGACCTCCGCAGCCCTTGACTGCTCCGGCCTAGAAGCCCTCTTCTCCTGGCATCTGAACTATTCACTACTCTGTCACTCCTTTTTCCTGGTTCGTTCCTTGATTTAATAGTACAACAGTTGTGTTTTGGGAGTGTGTTAGGCCCAGTTCTGAATGTAGTATGTAGCCACCTTACACATGAATCCCAAAGAGCCTAGGTACTAGTACTCTTACGTTATAAAGGAGTGAACCAGTACTGAGACATCATCTTGCCAAGATCAGTACCTATAAAGTGCCAGAGACAAGATCCAAATAGAGTGTCTGCCCATTGTGTTACCTTAAGTCACTGATAGTGCTACTCATATCTTGGCATCTTTGCACAATATGTATTTTCTGGGCAGCTACTCATGTTACTCATGCCCATAGTTTCAACATGTGTGGGTGCACACATGATAAATAGCGTTGCCAAGGTGGGATGAATTACTAAATCCTTATCTCCAACTCAGAACTTTCAGCTAAACTCCAAATCTATATTTTTAAGTATGTACAAAATCTCTTCCAAGACATCCCATCAGTACCTAGAATTGGAAATATGTCCAACTGAACTCACCCCCCACCAACTGCTGCTGTTTTATTACAAATGCTTTATCATCTTCCCACTCACAAGTCAGAAACCTGGAAGTTAGTTTTCCTCTTCCTCACAAACTATCATCTGTCTCACCAATTTATAGCCTCCTCCGTGTCTCCCGTTTTAGATGTCCTTGTCTCCAGCTCCATTCCCACAAGCCTTCTGAGTGATCTCCCTTCTAGTCTCTTATACACTCACCTCTATTCTCTGGCTGTAACTCCAGGTGCTTAGACAAGCCTGGCTGTATGTAGCCTCTGCTTTTTCACCTGCTGCAGTCTAGACCATCACAGACTGGCTGGCAAAAACACTTCTCTTGACCAGTCCACCCTCTCATACTCATTACTACTCCTAAAACTATTTATATCCTGGGGTTTCCCTCCCTAAACATAGTGTGTCACCCTATCCACCTGCAAAGTCACTTTACCTGTGATGTCGACCTTATTCTGTCTTAGGTGTCGCTTCCTGAGTACTGCTTTGGTTTCGACTTGTGCTCTATTTTTAGAATCAAGGTTGGCATCTACATGTTAAGTTGCCTCTGTGGAGATACATCAGTCTCCTGACAAAACACTGTCAGAAGGAAGAGGAAGAGGTCTTGACCAGCTCTAGTTGTCAAAAATAATTGTATCTAAGAGTATATTTTGGGCTTGAGAATTTTCCCTCTTTTGGCCTTGTTCCACAGTAACTAATAGCTCCCTTATTGTAAGGTAACACTGTTCTTCATGAGGTATTGGTACTCATTTAGCTGTTTCTCACTTAGCTTCTTATGCTCATATTTGGGGAACCTTACAGCTTGCCAGCACGTTTTCAAAGAGTAGGATCGAATTACCAATGAAACTAAACCAAATCTTTCAGGTTGTCTTATTTTGGAATCTTTGGTAATGATAAACTAATTTAGTAATTAGATATGACCTTTGTGTGTGCTAGCTCTGTCAATTGCTTCTTTGGGGAGGTAAAAATTAAGAGTTGTGGTATATATGGATATCTGCTTATCTACCCATGTAGACATACATGTGTTCTTTTTCGAAAGCTGGCAATCCCAAGCAGTCAGCCTGGCCACATACACATAAGCAACACACTAACTGGACTCAGCAGGCTGTATTTACATGTGACACTGTGTGACGAAGAAAAGTCAGCTGGGAAGAGAAGCTAACCCATGAAGCCTGACAACACATGCAGCCCAGACATAGACAAAGGTAGACATAGCCCAATTCCTTGAAGTTACGCCTACAACTTTTTACAGTCGCCTGTTGAAGCTGTTTTATTGTAGCTTTGCCCTTTTAAAAAGCTTAAGTTTTAGGGAGACCAGTTCTTTCTGAATGCTTCTAAGGGCTGGAAATGCACCTGGTGGGTAAAGCCCTTGCCTAGCATGCATGAAGCCCTAGATTTGTTCCCTAGTGTGAATGGTGAGAGAAGGAAAAAGAAAAAGTGAACTTGAGCCCAAGATTATCTGACAGAGGATATTTTCTGGGCCAGTTGTGGTGTATATGCCTTTAATACCAGCACTCAGGGACAGAGTCCAGGCTGGTCTACTTAGACCCTTTCTTATAAAAACTCTGTGTGTGTGTGTGTGTGTGTGTGTGTGTGTGTGTGTGTGTGTGTATACACACATACACACATACTAGATATTTCCATATTTAGAAAATAGGGTTTTTTTTTATTAAAAGTGTTTTTAAGAATTTTATTCATGTCATTTTATAATTCACCAAAAAAGAAACTATGACATTTGGAAAGAACCTCCCATTTTCTGCAAACATGGAATAAAACAATCATTTTGGTTTTAAGAAGATTTGTACACTAAATTGGAAGCTCCTATTTAAAAATAGAAACTGGGGGCTAGAGAGATGGTTCAGTGGTTAAGAGCACTGGCTGCTCTTCCAGAGGTCCTGAGTTCAATTTCCAGCAACCACATGGTGGCTCAAACCATCTCTAATGGGATCTGATGCCCTCTTCTGGTGTGTCTAAAGATAGCTACAGTGTATTCATATACATAAATCTTTTTTAAAAAAGAAAAAAAATAGAAACCAATAAACTCTATATTCCTTGACATGATTCTTATTTTATGATGAATTTTAAATGTATAAATAGCGAGGTGGACTTAAATAATTAAAAAGCCACCTAGTTGTTATTTTAAACAATGATAAGCATTCTGAGCATATAAATCGAATCTCAAGTTCCTTCACATCAAAGCTAACACAGCACAGTGAGCTAGAAGACTCTGAAGAATGAGATTAATGTTTTCCTACCGATGGCTCTGGAGACGGACAGGCTTCCATTCACCCTCCAGGCACCAAACCAAACCACACAGCCTCCAAGGGCCTCAATTCGCTGCTTTTCATCCTAAAGAGCAGTGCAATAAAAACCAAATAACTACATTCAGGATTTATTCATCTGCTTTACAGTAAATAGATATACTGCCCATCATCAGAAAGCTTATGAAAAGGCTTTCTGTATTTCTCCTTTAGGAGGAGGGCACACTTGCTGAGATTAAAGGCAATAATAATACTCAAAGAATCCTAATTAAGAAGTACAGTACTGCCATCATGACACGCTCTATTGAACAGATCATACATACCTCTCTGTCTGGCTTGTGTGGTTTCATTAGTTCAACAGCTTGGCCCTTTCTTACCAGCATGACCTGGGAATCACCCACCCATGCCACGTGCAGCATGTTGCCTCTGATAAAAGTCACTACTCCTGTGGTCCCACACCGTAAGCTCTGAAAGTAATGTAAGATCAGAGTCAAAGAAAATAAAAGACAGCAAATTCTTATTGCAGAGCAATTTATAATTAATACAGGCTGCATTTGAGAGAGACTGTTAGTAATAGAATTTCACATTACAAACTCAGTTGTCTCAGCATTTTATTTTATTTTTGAAAAAAGGTCTTCACTTGTGTAGCTCTGGCAGCCTGGAACTCGCTGTATAGACCAGGCTGATCTCACATACAGGTTTGCCTGCCTCTGCTGAGATTAAGCATGTGTACCACCATGCCTGGCTCAGAGAATTTCATGTGTATTTTTGTTTACGCACACAATCCACTTGATCTGTGATATGCAAAACAGGGATAATTATCAATTTCATTTTAAGTAAACATTTTTTTAAAAAACTGGGCTGGGGGTGGTACAAGGACTGGAGAGCGATGGATCAGTGATTAAGAGCACTGGCTGTTCTTCAGTGGACCCCAGTTTGATTGACCCATATGGTGGTGACTCACAACCATGTATATGACTTAGTCCCAAGCCATCTAATACCTCCTCCAGCCTCCATGGATACTGCATGTATCTGGTGTACAGACATACATACAGACATAAAACCCATACTTATAAAATACAAGTTATCAATTAAGTAATGTAAAAACTGGACCAGGTGAGAATTTCAAGGGTCTTGCTACCAAACTTGATAGCCTTGATCCCTGATCCTTAACATGGTGGACATAAAGAGCCACCTTCTGTGAGTTGTCTTTTCTTCCACATGCACACTGGCATGCATGTACACCACACCTACACATACCCAGAGAGGTGGGGAGAGAGAGGGAGAGAGGGAGGGCAAGAGAGAAGGAGAGGGAGAAGGAGGGAGAAAGGCAGAGAGATACAGGATGCTTGAGTCTGTGTGTGTGTGTGGTTTTTTTTTTTTTTTTTTTTTGGTTTTTCGAGACAGGGTTTCTCTGTGTAGCCCTGGCTGCCCTGGAGCTCACTCTGTAGACCACGCTGGCCTCGAACTCAGAAATCTGCCTGCCTCTGCCTCCCAAGTACTGGGATTAAAGGCGTGCGCCACCACCGACCCGGCTGAGTGTGTTTTAAAACATGGAATATTCTGTGACTTGTCCAAGAGTTCACTATGTAAAACACCTGAAGTATTTGCTCTTCTTAGATAATGTTAAATCCATATTTCTCTCTCTCTCTCTCTCTCTCTCTCTCTCTCTCTCTCTCTCTCTCTCTCTTTCTCTCTTTCTCTTTCTCCACCCCCCTGTCTCTCTCATTTTTTGAGACAGGGTCTCACTGTCACTCTAGTTAGCCTGGAACTCATGGAGAGCTTTTGCCTCTGCTTCCTTCTCAAGTGCTCAGACTAAAGGCACCAGCACCACCACACCTGGCAGCCCTTTGATTAAATGGCTCCAGTTCTAATCTGTTTCATTTGTGACCTACTGGGTAGTCAGTGAGGTGGTACAGTTGTACAAAATGTGTGTGTGTACACACAAAGCATTGCTTGGTACAGAAGAAAGTCCCCAGTCTCTTCATAATATGGAGCTGAGACAGCATATACTCACTGAAGAAGATGCTTATATACCTTTAAAAACAAAAACCAGAAAAGCCTTCCCTAGAGTATTTTTAGGGAGCTTTGATTGGGAACACTGCATAGAGAGCTAACAGCCTGGGATGTCACTGCAGTAGCTACCACAGTACTTAAAGCTCTTGATCCCGCTACACCAAAATGACATCTCCATTTGACATGAGTCACCACCAAATGAGCATGACACTGTTACTAAGGACCTGGCCCAAATTAGAACGAATGCGTCAGGGGTGGCAAAGGGTTTCTTGTATCCAATAAGAAAAACAACTTCTCTTTTTCCCTATATAGGAAAAGTTTGTTATAAATCCTCACCCACCAATAAAATGTCTTCCCACACAGAATGTTCAAAAACTCAGCCCTCTGGAACATACGATATAAAGACACTTCAGTGCATATGCCCTGGAGAGAACAGGAGGCAGGGCGGCTTCACAGCAGGAATAGCTACTTTTCCCCAGCAGTAAACAGCACATGGAAGCACAAGGAGGAGAAAAGAGACTGCTGGGAGGACCCTGAATTATGCAGCAGCATTGGCAGGACAGAGACACAGCACCAGTGACAGCAAGTGAAGGAACGTGGTCAGGAAAGCCGTCACTTTGAGGAAACAAAAAATGGGATGTCGGATTTAAAAAGACGACATGATTATTGTCTCATGTTCGTGACTACAGATGACCACCCTCTCCACACCCCCAGGCTCACCTTGTCCTCAAGCTGAGAGGCAGCAGCCTCCAGAAAGGCAGAGCTGAGCAGAGTGCTGGCCCCAGAGCTGGAGAAAGGGCTAGGGTTATCTTGGGCTCTCTTTTGCAGCCCCACCTCTACCTGGGGATCTCAATAGTTCCTATAGCTAATTTGTGTATTAGTTCAAGCTTAGGGGTCAAGGTAGGTACCTCATTCATTCATTCATTCTTTCATTCATCCCAAGCCCACTTAACTGAGATGAGGGAGACGGATCAAGTAACAGTCCGATCTTTGAATTTTAAAAGTTCATGTATGAGTCATGGGGCAGAAGTGTTAACTTACTGTGTGTATCTTAATTATTTTTGACAAGTAAAAAATGTACATTTTCTATTGCCTGCCCCCAGCTAAAAATCCAACAGTGCCATAGGTAATTATATTCCATTGCCCAGAATGATAAATATATAGAGATATATATTTTTACTTTTAGAATTTAATATGGAAGTCCTGAATTTTATTCAGAGTAAAACACATAGGTCTGACTAGCCTTAGAAATATAGGACATGAGTTCTGTCTTTTCTTCCTAGTAAGAGAAAAGCAGTTCAAGGATCATCTAAGGATCCTCCCTCTTTGCACAGTAAATAACTGCCTACTCATGCAGAATCAAATGTATGGAAGCAATCCCAGTTTGTGTTTCTTTTTTAAACTATTGTTTTCAGTTTGCCACATCCAGATCTTTGTCTGCAAGGATGCTTAGAGAGGTAGCCCAAGTTCAAAGCTGACAGGCAGTTGGGGGTGTGGGGGAGAAAAGAAGCAAAACCCACATGCCAAATCCAGCAGCAGTTATAGAAAGCAGCCAGAAAAACCACAACCTGAATCTCCTTTACAGTATATCAGTGTGCCCCACAAAACCAGTCCTCAAGGGGGAACTGAACTTAGAATTGAACAGTCCAACATGGCGGCTCAAGTGAGTGTATGTCTGTGTGTTTGTATAGTTTAGATAATGTGTACCTAGAAAGAGAAAAGGTCTTAATAGCCCCTTAACCACAGAGACTGGTTGAACTCGCCTAGTGCAGTTGTAACCAGAGTTCACAGGGACATGCCATACCTCCCTGGCTGCCTTTTGCACAAACCGCTCATCTGTGACACGGAAGGCCCGGCAGAGAGCCTCAGCAGGATCATGGGGAAACATCTCCTGGCGCACTAAGTTAACGTGTAGGTGAACGGAGGCATAAATAGCAGCGTCAACTCCCCCATGGCCATCAAACACTGCAAAGTATGCTTGTTCCTCCTGGTCCTGTCAATAGAGACACAAAACAGTTAAGGAATGGGGCACAGTACCATGCGAGTGATCTGATGCCCTGGAGACAAATGCTTCCTCTGCTGCGTTTGTCATTCAGATAATGAGACTCAGTGCTTCCCTTTGCTCACATGCCTGATCAGCTGCTGCATACCTGCAACGCTAGGGCATCTGTGTTTACACACACAGCCCTGGAACATATCATGCCCAATTAGTGCAGGCTGGAGCGCCCTCTCTGTGAAACTTGTTATCTTGTACCATGGAAACCACCCACATGCATTTGCTTCAAAATCATAGTTGGGAGGAAGAAGAGGAAAGACAGAACGAAGAAGAAGTGAGCAAAAGCTGCTCTGCATGGAGTACTTTTTCAAAATAACAGAACAACCGAAAATGTCTAGCACAAAGCCAGTTGAATTCAGGTTTTCTAAAATACTGGAGATAAAAACATACACAGTTCTGCATGATAATGCCTCTTTCACACATCATTTCTGGTCACATTGAATTCTTACTGCCATAAATAGTAGAATCTCTAAACTTGTTAACCAACCTTGAGCCCCATCAGAGGCCCCGGCGTCCTGGTTTGCCTGGCAGCTTTGCGTCAGCCTCAGTGTAAGCTTCAGCATCCCGTTCGTTTCTCAAAGGCCAGCTGCCAGCATCACTCTCCTACCTTCTGCTGTGTCTTGAGTTCACATTTCGTCTGCCAAATAGTTGGCTGCTCGATTCAATTTCAGCTCAGGTGTTTGGATCTTAGATCTGTCTCTGATGTGTGAGTCACTCGGGTTTCACTGGCTACTAAGCTCCCTGTAGGCAGCAGCAGCTAAGGACTTCATTTGTGAGTCTTTACATTTGTTTTCTTGGGAGTCTGGGTTCTGTCATGCACTCCTAAACAAATCTTTTCTTAGGGGTATGTTTTCATTTGCTTCCTTGCTTTAGATTTTTGGTCTTTCTTTTTCCTTAAAATTGACACAGTGTCATGTAACCTAGGTTGAGCTGAGTTTTGCTGGGTAGCTGAAGCTGAGGGACTGCCTTATTCTGTCCCACTTTCACACCGTGTCAGACAGAGATACGACACAGGCATATCTGTACTTTGGAAAACATCTCTTTGACAAAGCACCACATATATGCCCAGAGAATAATGGTAACAGTCAAAAATGATGAAACCAATATCTACTTCCAGACACTAACACTAGTATGTCTTACATTTTAAGCAAAGCAATTTATAGTGCCATTGAAGATGACCTAAACAGAATCTGGCCTAAAGTATACTCAATTTCAACAACTAGCATAACACCAGATAAAACAGCAACCAGTAGAGTCTTTGCTGCATTAGTGGTGAGCTCTCAGCTAACTTGTGCAACATCTCTAGGTTTGACTCCCAGCACTACGCAAATTTTCTTTTTAAATAGTGTAGTTTTTAAAGGAAAAAATTTATAATGATATATAATTCATTTAAATAATAAACATAAAGAAGGAAACAAATAGCACTATCATAAATCCCACTATCATAGATAACATCCTCGTATCTGTATATCTGTGGCTTGGTTTTGTTTGGGTGGGAGTGTTTGGTAGGACTTTGGGCATGTGAAACAAGCATTCCATACCTGTGTGCATGCAAGCGTGTGCATGTGTGTGCATGCATGCTTGCGTGTGCAAGAACTCATGCTTTGGTTTCTGACATAGGGCCTTGCCTTGTAGCAGGTATCCTGCCTCAGACTCTAGAATCCTGGATTGTAGGTGTATACCACCCACCCAGGCCCTATTATTTTGTTTTGTTTTGTTTTGTTTTGTGTTTGTTGGGTTTGGTTGGTTCGTTTGGTCTTTTTCCTGAGACAGGGTTTCTCTGTGTGGCCCTGGCTGTCCTGGAACTCACTCTGTAGACCAGGCTGGCCTTGAACTCAGAAATCTGCCTGCCTCTGCCTCCCAAGTGCTGGGATTAAAGGCGTGCATCACCACCTCCCAGCCCATATTTTTTAAGTAAGGATCATAGTATACATAAAATTTAATGGTCCTGCTTTATGTCATTAGCATTTCCGCATGTCACTAAGTATTCAGACACATCTTGACTAGACTGAGACACATCTCCCTTGATTTTTAGATCATTTCTGATTTATTTTTTATTAATAATGCTAAAACATTTTTGTCAGACACATATTTAAGACTTTGCTGTATTTCTGTTGTGGTGAAGAATTTTAAATGAGGTTACCAGATTAAAAAAAAAAGCACAAGAATTTGCAAAGCTCTAAATAATCACTGCTAAGTAACCTTCAAAACCTGCTTTGGTGCATCAAGGCAACTCTTCTGAGTTAGGCCTTCAATCTGCATTTCAAACTTGGAGACAAAATGAAAACCATCCAGGTTAACATCCGAACTAAGGCCTTCAAATCTGAGTATAGTCTTGAAGTAGCTGCAGCTTAATGGGTGCTGTTTAGGAGGCAGCCTTTGGGGTATATTTGCATGGACACAGCCCTGGAAACAGACGCCAGGTGCTATCTCTCTGAGCCGTGACTGCTCTTTAGCCCTTGACAGTTGGCTGAAGTTTAAAGTTAGCTGCTGCTAAGTGAAGGAAATACTATGCTGTGTATAAATTACTACACTGCCATTTTGAAGTTATGGACTTAACAGAGGAAAGAAAAGGTGAGTGACAGGCAGGGGAAACAAACCCTCCTTTGTTTGCATTAGCATAATGCATCTAATAGAAAAGGAGAAGACAGCAAGGAAATGGTTGTTAAGCTGACAAGACTCACATGGATCCAGCCTGTCAGTCAGAGAGATGTGTGGAGTGTAATTCCAACTACCTTCTATCTCAGAGACTCAGATTTTAAAAAGAAAATCACATGAAATCAAATTGTCTCAGCCTTAAATGTATTCTTTTATGTTGTGTTTTTTGTTGCTTCAGCAACATGGTATTCTGAGAATTTAATAAATCACTTGACTTTACTACAGAAAAATTCTCCCTTTAAAAATGTGTTATTTTGATATAATGATTTTCTTTGGTTGCTAATAGGATAGCTTTAGAAGCTTCGAGAAAAACTAGTAACTTCCCTTGCTTCCTGGATAGGAACTGGCTATGCACAAGAGATTTTTACTCTTCCAATTTTGAACCATATGAACCTATTAAAAATAACATAATGTTCCCAATTTGGAATGATTTGAACTTACTCAAAATAATAAAACCAGTTCTGTGTTCTACTGCAGCAGCCTCCCTCTGTCCTATGGGTGACAGGTAGGACCTGGGCCTTCCTGGCAGGACCATGTCTCACCCACTCTGATAGTGCCCTTTACCTCTAGGTTGAAGAGCATGTTAAAGTCAGGAATGCAGACGTGTTTGTCCTCCATTTTCCTTCGCATGTTCTTGATGGCATGGATTGACGTCTCATAATAAATCTGAGGCCTCCTGCGCAGAGGGAAGTCCTTCACCCAACTGCAGCAAATCTCATGTAGTTTGCTGAAGACAGAACGGGCCAATTTCACTGTCTCGATTTCTGTGAAGGAAGCAGAGACCCCAGTGAAGAGCCACGTAACGCTTCCCCATTCCTCTCCCTAGTTGGACAGAAGTAGATCACCCCAGTCATGTCCTCCTCAACTCAAGGAAAAAGACACCCTACATAGTAGAGATCGGTCAGCTGCCACCAAGATCACCTTCTGTGGCAGGAGAAAGCCTCTGGTCAGGCCAGGCTTGTTCACAGCCCACTGCCCTCTGCCCTCTAGCCCAGAGCAGCCTTCACTGTGGACAGCTGCTGGGGTTATCACATGGAGAGCCAAGCCTTCTAGGCTCAGAAGAATGATTGAAAAGTGAGCACTGGCTGTATTTTCCAGCCATTCAGAACAGGAAAGGCATATGAAAACTCATGGCGCTCTCTTCCTGATCTCTTGTGTGTCTTCTGTCCACTCTAACAAATTGACTACTTGTAATGAATTCCAGTTCCATCATTTAGAACTGAGTTATATATTTTCTTTGATATATTTATCAATTCAACTTTTAGGCAGTAGTTTAGCCAGTAGGGTAACTGATAGGTTAAATGTTTATTTGGAGGCAGGCAACCTGAATTCTGTGTATACTACTTTGATTTTTTAAAAATTTATTATCATTATTATTGTGGTGGTGGTGGTTATTGTTGTTATTATTATTATCATCATCATTAAAAACAAGGTCTCGCAATGTCCATATTTCTGCTTTTTTTTTTTTTTTGGTTTTTAGAAGCAAGACCTTGAACTCAGAGATTCACTGTCTCTGCTTCCAGAGTGCTGGGATTAAAGGCCCGTGTGATACCATGACAAGCCTTATTTTTTGTTTGTTTGCTTGCTTGCTTGCTTGTTTGTTTATTTATTTTTAAATCAGACTCTTGCTATTTAGCTCAAGTTGGTCTCAGCCTTGAATTTCCACAAACCTTCTCTAGTGCTGGGCTTGTAGACACGCACCAGCACGTCACCTGGCTCATGTCCCCTTCACTCTACAGTTGACTCAGTTCACATTTGGCTTCTGGAGCAGACTTGTATCCCTTGGCAGGAGATCAGTGTGTATTGAAGAGACTATGTCTAACATTTCTAACCATCTAGTCAAGCTGTCTTCCACTCAGTTTGCAACTACTCAGATAACCAAAAGATTAGGTTTTCAGTACTTTAGCTGTTCCTCCTATATCTCACTTAAAAAAAAAAAAAATACTCCTAAAAGTTGCTTTGCTAAATGAGACACAGCTTGACAGCCTGAGGAAATGTGTGGCAGACGGGCGGGCAATGGCTACAGATGCTTCCTGTAGCCTAGAACAGAAACCCAAGGAAGAGAGCCTGTGTGTTCCTCAGCAGCAGGGAACCCGGACTCCCATTTCTTTACTTCTAGTCTCACTTTAGCCTTGAATCTGTGACTCCATTTCTGTTCTTATGCATAATTCTTACACTAATTTTCCTTCTGTTTGGTAGTACTGAGGCTAGAACTCAGGGCCTTGAACATCCAGACACACTCGGTGCACATGCTCTATCTTTTTGAGACAGAATCCCTCTATAGAGCTGAGGCTGGCCTAGAAATCAAGATCCTCTGGCTGTAGCCTCCCAAGTGTTGGAGTTAGAGTTTCTCTGGGTGTAATGATCACATCAGCACAAACTGCCCCACCCTTTCGAGACAGGATCTCGCTCTGTTCCCAGGCTGACCTGGTCTCAAATTCATTCTCCCTCAGCTGACTCATTACTGGGATTAGAGGTGTGAGCCCCTACATCCAACTCAGAACTCTTAAAATCTTTATATTCAGAAAGTCTCAAAGATTTATTTCTGGTTTCTTTATTATTAATATACAGCAGTCTTATTTATATCTTAAACATTTTAATGTGTTTGTTTGTTTGCTTGTTTTGAGACAGTGTCTCACAGCACAGGCTGCTCCCAGTCTCTCCAGTGCTGTGATCTATGGGCATGTACTGCCACACCCAGACGCCCCTTCTCAGTTTTATATAGCTGAAAAGCAAGGATGTATTTGAAAGAGAAATAAAGTTCAAAGAGCAAATACTCCCTGAGGAGTTATATACATGAACAAGCCCATAAACAGCCAAATATTTTTATTGCTTTAAGCAACTCCAAATGTTTGTTCTTTTTTAAGTACTAGAACTCACAGATACTGCAGCAGGAGATACCCTCACCCCCATGCAGACTTGACATGACTGTGTCCTTAGTTGACACAGTCACAAAAGAGAGCTACAAGCAAATGCATGCAGAAACTCCAGGGAAATGGGGGAAATATTACAACATGTTCCCAGATTCCCAGCCAATGATATAAGCTGTTCCATCATTCTGTGGTTCGCATATCGCTGTCATTATATACACCACACTGTCCGGTAAGGGAGCTAATAAGACTTAAATGTTAAGGGCTGGAGAAATGGCTCAGTGGTTAAGAGCACTGGTTGCTATTGCAGAGGACTCAAGTTTAGTTCCCAGCACCAACATGGCAGCCTCTGTGTTGGGATTAAAGACATGCAACCAGTTCCTGCTAAAAAGTGGCTTTTAAGTGTCCTTTCAGTGAGACCTCACTGCCTGTGCTGTAAGCCCTAAGCGGTGTGCACTGTGTAGGCCAACAGTGTCCCTGTAGAGACTCTACCTTGTGCAGTTCACACCTACTGATTTGTGTGAAATGGATAAGGGATTGGCAGGTAGTTGAGATCTCAACAGCATGCAGGTGTTTCTAAGTGATCTCCTAGAAAAATTTCAAACATCATGATCAATGACATCTATTTTTTAAAACTCAACTTTATTTTACTTTTATCATCTTGTAGGGTTCAGATAATTCTCCAGAGCCAAGCATTTAGAGCACCACACAGCCCTGAGACTGTCTCCAGCAGGAGTGCTATAGAACAGTAGTATATAAATAATAGCCACTTGAGATGGAAAAATAAAACAAAATAAGGGGCGTGAGAAAGTGAGAAGCATCCAAGCAGCAGCCCACCCCCTCACAGCTGTAAATTGCTCGTCAGTCGCTAATGTCACTATGTCGAGCTGCAGCTGAGTCAGCCGTCACCCTACTGCAGTGAAGCAGAACTGAAACTCTCTCCTTTTCATTACAAGGGTTTCACTCTATGCATCAGCATCAGGGGAAAGACAGTGCTTTGTAGAAGGAGTCTATTCAGCTTGGCTCTGGGACAATGTGGTTCTAGATGAATCCATTATTCTCAGTAGGAACGAGCAGTAACTCACTCCTTGACAATTTTCTGTCACAGTCCAGAGAGAGACAGGAAGAGCGGGAATGCCACACAGTCTCTGGGCTGGCTTCCTATTTATAACAAACGCTCTGTTCCTTATGTACCATGTTGATAGGCAAGTGCTTAGAATAGAACAGAAGGGCTAAGCATGGTAGCACATGCTGTGATCTCCGCACTCGGGAGACTGCAGCAGGGTAGTGAGTTGAAGGCTAGCCTGAGGCTACAGAGTTGAGACCCTGTCTCAAAGCTAATAAATATCAATAAAATAACACTCTCAAAATCACTTGGGAGGCAGAGGCAGGCGGATCTCTGAGTTCGAGGCCAGCCTGGTCTACAGAGTGAGTTCCAGGACAGCCCGGGCTACACAGAGAAACCCTGTCTCGAAAAACCAAAAAAAAAAAAAAAAAAATTTGTAGTAGTACCTAGGCTCCAATGACCTTCCCGCCACAGCCTCCCAAGTAGCTGAGACTGCAGGTACACACTACTGAGTTCAACTCCATTGTATGCTTGCTCCTTAGATAGCAATGTCAATTTCCTGTTTCTAGTACTTTCCATGTACTAGCTTACTTCCCCCCCCCATACACACATAATTTTATAAAAATAGTTTGTTTAATCATTTTTAAATATATGTTTATATGTGTGTGTGTGCTTGGATTATTTTTCTTCTTGTCTCTTTTCATTGATTTTTAAGAAAAAATTCCTTAATACCACTGTCTAGTCACTAGTGAGTATAGGTGGTTGGGTTTAATATGCTATAGATAGTTTCTGTAGCTAGCTGTCATGAGAAAATTTTAGTATGTTTAATTAAACAAATAATGGAAAAAGGTGCTCACCCACAGTCCCTTCTGTGCCGTCCGTTTCCTTTGGGATACAGTGAGCAGAAAGGTCACTCTGGAGGACTTCATCTGATGTGGCTCTGGCTAAAGCGGCAGCCAGAAAGGAAGGGCAGTTACTGAAAGAGAAGTACAAGGCTATCCTCAGTAAGAACTCAGAAGTGATGCTCTAAGGTACCACAATACATGCCATACAGTATATCCCAGAATTGTCCCTTATCATCCAGTGAATGACTGGGCACATGTTATTTGCTAGACCCCCTGCTAGGTGTTGAATAGATATTGGTGAATATCTCAGGGCTAGTCCCTGACCAGATTTACCATCTAGCTGGGTAGACAGGTGGTTAAGCAAGTAAACTAACAGGATGCAACCTGAAAGTCAGATAAGCTTCATGAAGGAAACAATACCGTGACCCTACCTAGTGACACCTACCTAGGTTAGGTGGCCAGGCGTGCCATACCCTTACATATGAAAAAGATAGCGTTATAAGGATGTGGAAAGGCAGGATGAAATATTTCAGACTAGCATGTATACAGGCCTTTATGTGAACTTATGAGAAGTCACAAATTTTTGAGCAAGGAAAGTGACATGGTGAGATAGGAGCTAAAATATTCCCTTGATTTGCTGTGCACAGGAAATTAGAATGTAGCAAGAATGAAAGATGGGCAGTGAAGGACACTGAAAATCCTCAGAAAGAAGGAGGGGTGGGGGAGGGAAGGGGCAAGGACAGGAGTAAGAACATGAGAAGGTGGATACAGAGAGGAGGGCCATTAGGAAGAACAGGAGTGCTGGGGTGGGATGGGGGGAGGGTATACTTTGGAGAAAGATGCTGCAGAACTTGCTGACAGTTGGGCTGACATGAGTGAACAGGTGAAGAACTGAGAGGAAGTTCTGGATTCGTCTGAGCAGCTATAGACCGGCAGGAACAGGACAAGAGGTTTGAGGACATGGGCTAATGCAAAAACCAAGAGTTCATTTTAGCATGTTCAGCTAGAAATGATGAGATATTTTATAAGGGTATAAAATTATTAGCTGGACATTTCAGAGAGGTGCTCAGCTTTGAAAACTACGGTAGAATTCAGATAGAGAATCTAAGAATCACAAGCATACAGCTGTTCTTTAAAACTATAGGAAATAGCAGTGAACATGGGGAGGATTAGGAGACAGATGCTCCATACTGTAGCATACACATTGTTTTATATGCTGTGGAATGTGAGGCAGAGACTATCTGTGTTGTTAGTGCCTAGGTTTTCAGGTTAAGTGCAACTGTAGACAAGGAGCTTTGATCACGGGGTCTCACTAGCACATACAGAGAGATCTTGACTCAAGCCTGAGCCTGATGCCATCACGGGGTGAGTCTTTGGGAGGCACAAAGGGAGAGAGAAGGAGAAGGAATGTAGCATGTGTGGATGCTGTGAACAGTGACCAGAAGGCCATGGCAGACTGTTTTCTGTAGCAGGCCACAGCAGTGTTTCTGGTCCCATGTTTTGTTTTTCTCTAACTCAGGACCTCAGGCTTGCTAGCCAAGTGCTTTCCCATGGAGTTCCAGCCCCAGGTCCCATGCTATTTTAGAACCTTGTCATTTCACATAAAGCCTGCTGCTTTTTCTTTACATGTGGTAAGACTCGAGAACTTGTTTTTTAAAGGCAAAGTAGGCTCCCTGGCTGTCCTAGCTTTTTGCTTTCTTCCTCTCTCCCTCTCTAGACTGCTTGTTCTTGGGACCCAGCAGCCATACTGTGGTGAAGTCCAAACCAGCCAACCTGGAGAGACGGCATGTGCAGGGTCACACGGATATGAGCTGAGGCCCCTGGCCCCAGCTAACAGCCACCATCAGCTGCCTGACGTGTAAGTGCACAGGGTTTCAGACACCACCAGTCTTCAGCCTGAGGCTCCCAATCCCATGGAACAGAAATGGGAACTTGCTGTACCAGTCTGAAATCCTGACGAAAAGAAACTATAGTATAATAAATGACTTTATTATGCCACTATGTTTTGTCATAATTTGTTCGACAGCCACTGTAACTGAAACCCAGTATTTTAAAGCTTGCTAGAATATAGGAACCTACAGAGACTAGAAAGAGCCAAGCATGGTAACACACACCTTTAATCCCAGCACTCCAGAGGCAGGCCATTTGTAAATTGGACCAGCCTGGCCTACAAAGTAAGTTCCAGACCATCCAGGGTTACACAGTGAGACCCTGTCTGAATCCCCCCACACACAAATACACAAAGAGACTGGAGATAGAGAAAACACTAAGAGGAGTCAGGAGAGCTGAGTGTTTGAAGGAGGGCTTGGGTGATCCAAGCAGCCTGCTGAGAGGTCAAAGGAGATTAAGAAAAGGAATAGTGAATCTAATAGAGTGTAAGTAATGTCAGTGATGGGCGTGGAGGGGAGGCCGAGATAATTCAGCAGGAGGGAAAACATCTCTAAAATGATATGGGGGGTGGGAGGTGATTTCCATGTATAAAAACACGAATTCAGAATTCATCACTCGGGGCTGCTGCATAGTAGAATGCTTGCTTAGTATGCACGGGTCCTGAGTTCAATCCCTACTTTCCTTCTCCCACTAAAGAAGGAAAGACATGACAGCAAGCAATAGAGTGACATTGGACACTGGGCCTACACACTGCTAAGTGGCAATACGGAACGGTTTAGGGCAATGCCCTGAAACTCAACTATATACATATTCTATGGCTCACCAGCCTCGTCCTCGGTGTATTCCTTAGCAGTAAAGGCACACTGCACACACAGGCCTGCATGTGCACCACAGCAAAAAGGAAATGCCGCAGATGCAGATGAAATTTCCCTTTTAATACTGGAGTGCTTTCTCAGCATGTATATCTGTGTCCCACATGTGTGCCTGGGGTCTGCAGAGACCAGAAGAGGGTACCAATCCCCTGGAACTGGAGTTGCAGATGGCTGTGAGCCACCATGTGGGTATTGGGAATCAAACTCAAATGCTTTTACACTGCTGAGCCATCTCCAGAACCCTGAGTAGAATATCTTTTAGCCATTAAAAAGAACAAAGTGCTATACCTGCAGCTATGTAAATGAACTTTGAAAATATGGCAATATGAAAAGTATGTAACAGGTAGATCTAAAGAAACAGAAGTGGGACTTGGGGGGTGGAATCCAATCCATACATGGAAATACCAGCCTTGGACAGGATGAAGTATATTGCCTTAGATGGAAAAAAAAAGGAGGGAGAAGGGCAAGCACTTAGGATAAGTGCAGGTAGGTGTTTCTGTTTGCTGATAGGGAAGTAAGGACAATCCCATCTACCCTTGAGTATGTGTTTACCCTTGCAAGGGCTTTGCTGAGGCATGCATGCCTTGTGCCAGGCACTATTGTACTGATCAAGATGTACACATACACATACATATGATTCAATATATTTCCATGAACAGGAAGCATAAACCCTACCTTCCTAGTGCAGTTCTTATTTGAAAGGTCAGGTAAGACCAAGGACCTGTTTCAGAAACATGAAGTCACACTGCTTATACTCCAGACCTCTAGAGGAGAAAATAACTTTTATATTACCTTTCTCATCCCTTGGGACCTCTTTATCTTTGTGTCTGTGTGTTCACATGTGTCCAGATGCATGAGGGTGCACAGATACATGTCTGCAAAAGTGTGTTCTAAAGATGGCTGTACCACCCCCCACTTTTGAAGCAGTTTCTTCCTTGGAATTGGGGTCTATGCTTTGGCCAGACTGGCTGGCTAGTGAACCTTGGGCGCTCTTGACTCTGGGGCCCTGATGTTTCAGGCCATGCCAACATGCCTGGTCTCCATGTGGACCCTGGAGACTGAACTCAAGCCCTCATCGGCACTTTTTAAAATTGCAGGTCTTAATCCTTGGTAAATAATGAAATCATTTGAGGTGTGACCTGTTTGTCTGTTTTAGCAACATTGGGCAATGACCCTAGGGCCTCTTACATGTTAAGTAAGTGCTCTATCACCTGAACCACCCTTCAGCCCCTTTTCATTAAAAGAAATTACAACTACTCACTCATTCGTTCATTCATTCACTCATTCATCTAATTGGGGGGCGGGGGCATTCAGGTGCCATGGTTTGCCTGTAGACGACAGAGGTTCTGCATCTGTATCTGTATCTGCATCTGTAGATCTGCAGGAGTTGATTCTATCTTTCACCATGTGGGTTCTGGGGATAGAATCCAGGTTGTCAAGCTTGGTTGCAAGCACCTTTAACCTCTAGGCCAGTGATTCTCCACCTGTGGGTCATGACTCCTTTGGAGGGTCACATATCAGATATTACATTACAATTCATAACAGTAGCAAAATAACAGTTGTGAGGTAGCAGCAAAATAATTTTATGGTTGGAGTCACCACAACATGAGGAACTGGATTAAAAAATCACAGTGTTGGGAAGGTTGAGAACCACTACTCCAGGCCATTTTGCTGACCTTAATTTTTATTTTGAGATGAGGTCTCACTACGTTGCCCAAACAGGCCTCAAACGAGAGCTTTCTGAGCAGCTGGGATTTCAGGCTTGCACCACCACACCTGGTTGGTTTCTGCTCTCCTTTGCTCTGCTTGTAGTTCTAAAGCATAGCCTACGGCTCCATACGTGGTAGGCAAGCAGTACAGTTGAGCTAAACACTATTCCAGGTGTGGGGGAGGGTCACTTTTTGTAGCTCTTGCTCCTTAACATCTGTAAGATGAAGAATGGGACTTCTCCAGGGTCCTGATGAAGAATAGCTAGTATCACCTTTTCTCCTTCATTGCTGTCTAGGTTATCGGCCTTTTCTTGATGAAGTCAGGAGTTCTGGTATTGACATGGCTTGTCTTCACATTTCTCCTGCTTTTACTGTGATCTAGTCAGTTCTTTTGTTTATTTTTAAAGTTGGATTTTAAAACGATCTGAGAATTTCACAGTGATAAGCTCCCTAGGGTCCCACAAGAAAATGATACCTTTTCTGTAATTAAACTATCAGTCTAGGCTCATCAAAGGTAAGACTATGACAACGTGAGAGAACAAGGCATACAGCATTAATCTCATTAATGTGTCATTTGTGGTACATTTTTAGTTACAGTTAATGTACTTTTTAAACTTTTTGTCAGACAGAATGAAAATATTTTCAGTTAAGTAGGGAGGGAGGATTAGCTCTAAAGTAAGATCTCAGACGTTACCTCTGTCAGTGCTCTCTGCACATCAGGACATGCAAACACTGCATGAATCATTTCCTATGGTTTTGACTGAACTGAAAGAAACTTTCTGGGAAATGAGAGTCACAAGTCTGTTTAACACAAGCACAGGCACATCAGAGAATACTTGACACACCTCAAATACAAACTTATCATTAGTGCTTGTCATTTTACGAGACCTACCAAGAGTGACTAAACACAAACTGCTTGCCTTCATACTTTGCCTTAAGACGCTAAGACGATGTTGCAGCTAGGTAAAGGTAGTAAGCGGAGCAATGGCAGAAAATATCCTCTGTTGAGGCACTCTGGGGGAGACCTAGACCGAGAATGCTGTTGTCTGGGCTGGAGAGATGGATCAGCAGTCAAGAGCACTGGCTGCTCTTCAGAGGACCTGGGTCTGAGTCCCAGCACCCAGAAGCAGCTAGCAACCATCTGTAACCCCAGTTCCAGGGACTCTGGTGTCCTCTTTTGTCCTCTGTAGGTATCAGGCATGCTCACAGCAAACAGACAAACACACACATTAATAAGTAAAGAGATGCATGGGATCAGATGCTGCTGCACTGGAAACCCTGGTGTCACTTAGTGTGACTTGACTTTGGCAGTGCCAGCCTTTGGGTTGTCTGGATCTTCTAAAATCAAATTAATCTTGTTAGGGTCCTCAAACAATAAAGACAAACAAAAACAAACAAAAAAACCTTACATGATATATATCATCAAGTATAGCTACAAGACAGAGACTTTCCATTCTTACTTCCAAGCAGTTTAGACCCTGTGTGTAAAAAGAAATGTTTTCTACATAGCAGTTAACTTTAATCTCAAACAGCCAAGCACAAATTTATATATTCATTTTAAGTCACGTGTTGTGGGCACATAGGCACTTTTGAACAACACTGAAAATCATTAGAGATCCACTTATGTTTACTCACAAGAAGTAAAACATCCTGCTTTACTAAAGATACTTATATTAATGAATACATGAGTATATACTTGAACTTTTATATTTTTAGTTTTTCAGTGCTATACATTATAATGCCAGAAGCTCAGCCCTGTTAACATTGGAAACTGATCTCTGTAAATAAAGCAAACATGGTTTTTGCTTTAAAGTAAGTATTTTTCAAACACATGCAAACCCCCAGAAACTATGGTTCACAAATGCCATCACTGTCCTGGCAACAATGTGCTTGGGGAAAAAATTACAAAATAGAAGCACATCCTAATGGCCTTCTGTAGTTAAGCACTCTTCAATGTTTATACATACTTGTTTTGCAGTATCTGAGGCAGACATACTAGATCGTCATGGGAACTATCCATGTAACATGAGAGCCAAGGCTGAGGTGAGCCTGGCAGTAGAATGCATGTGTATCATGTCAAGGCCCTCAGTTATCTCCTTCACACAGGATGGAGGATGGAGGAGTGCAGAGCAGCCTGGTAAGCAAACTTTTAGGACTGAGCATGCTCGTTTCTTGAGACCTCTAGATACAGCAGATAGTTCATACACCCAGAAATCACTTTAAATTGTAAAAATTGATTTCTCTGTGTTACTAAGAAAATAAAAAACAAAAGCAGAGGTGGAGCTGGGTGTGTAGCATCTATCTGTGCAGGACACACAAGGTTTGTGCTTGTGAGAGGACGAGAGGGAGGGTGAACAAATGAGCTCAGGGTCAGTAAGGACTCTGGAGGTCACACACATGAGCTGTCCGTGGAGAGATCGGAAAACTCCACCAGCTTGTAGGAGAGCAGGAGCTGAGAAGGCTCATTCCAGAGGGGACCTCAGGAGACGCCAAACCCCAGGCTGCTGTTTTCTCTACAGGAAAAGTAAGAAAATGGGAAAACTCCAAGTTCTTCTGGGCCAAAACTGCTACCTCTGTAACTCTATTCCAAGTAAGTATTGCTTTTTTTGTCTCAAAGAGGGTCAAAGGCAGCTTTAGAGGGATAAGCCCACTGGGCACACTGACACATAACTGTACTCAAAGTTATGGGAAGCAGACAGTTGGATCCCTGGATTCTACACACAAGTTTAAGACTAGTCTGAGTGACAAGACCCAAATGCAGAATATTATTTCTATAAGCGTACTCTGCTGTATCTATTAGGAATATCTTTTGTAAAGAATTATTTATTTTATGTATATGAATACACCTGTAGCTATCTTCAGACACCTGAGAAGAGACGGTTGTGAGCCACCATGTGGTTGCTGGGGATTGAACTCTGGACCTCTGGGAGAGCAGTCATGCTCTTAACCACTGAGCCATCTCTCTAACCTCCTATTAGGAAGAATGTTAAAAGTCGAGTGTGCCCGGCATGCATCTGACCCCAGCATTTGGCAGCAGAGGCAGGTAGAGCTCTCTGAGTTCTAGGCTACCTAAGGCTATATAGTGAGAACCTGTCTCAAATAAATAAATAAATGAATATTCATTCCCATAAGTACAGTCAATCTTGGCAGTGCATCCTTTAGTTAAGAAAGACTTCTTTGGACTTTGTGTAGCCAACTATGCTATAAACTTCATATGAACCAATACTAAGTACTCTGGAGCTTTATATTTTATCTTATTATTTTTTATTGTTTTTGAGACAGGGTATCTCTACATAACCTCATAACCTTCACTGTCATGAAACTCACAATGTAGAACAGGCTGGCCTTGAACTCACAGAGATCCTTCTTAGTGCTTAATGGGTTAAAGGCACCACACCAGTGAGAGCTTTCGATTTTAAGCAACAGTCCATCCTCCTCCCTCTTAAAAATGTTTCCAGGGGTTTGTTACTCTGTGCCCACCTAGTCTAGGCTGGTATGGGTCAGTCCAGCAGGCAGTGGGGCTGAGTGATGGAGGCTGGCTGGCTCCATGAGCACTGGATGCTCCTGGTATAAATAGATGAGCACACCACAGAAACAGTAACTGCTTCATCTTCAGACACCAGGGGTGGACCTCTTGACTCCATCACTTGTTCGCATCGTGCGTATCAGGACAGTGTACATTTTAAGGCTGCAAACTGAATAAACCAAGCCAGGAAGCACTGATTACAATGCCAAACCTACACAAACCACCAAAGACATTATTAGGGAAATTAGAGGTTTAAAAGTACATCCTTCCTGACACTGGCAGTGTGGGCGTCCGCATGCCGCAGCACCCACAGCTGTGTTCAGCAGGCTAAGGTAATACAAGTTCTGGAAGGTGGGACGTTCCTATCAGTTCCATCTGAGAGAGACTCCACCGAGCAGCCTCTAGCCCACAGGCTCATGACAACACTGTCTCCTCAGTGTGCATCTGCCTGGGTCATGACGAGAAACCCTGATTCCTGACCACCCTATCTCCATTAATCTGAAGGATTTTAAGTCTAAAATAGCACATTCAACAAAGACTAAAGAAGGCAAATCCTCTACCTCACAGTATTCTTTTTCTTAGTGGACTGCGTGGAGTTACTGGGCTGGGTTTCTTCCCCTGGAGGCTGCTCTTTGTCTAGCTCTAGGAATGCCACCCGAGTCAGATGGCGGTGCCCACACAGCACAGGTTCTTTCCTTCCCTTGTAGGGATCTAAATAATACTTCCTGGTACCTCACTCCTGCAGCTCCGGGCTTGGGGTTCTTACAGCAGAAGTCTCCCTGGTGCACCTATCCACTTAATCTCAACATCTATTTTTGCTCACATCAACTAGGTTGACATTCAAGGAAAACCTACAGACTCCCTGGTTTTCTGTGAGTAACAATTAGCTGCTACAAGGTCACCTGAGACTAAACTGACAGTAGTATATGATCAGTACAAGATAACAGAATGAAGGTGGCCTGGCAAGAAACCCTGTCACCTTTCTCCCCAAAGCAGGCTCAACATATCCGCCCTTGCCGGGGTGTCCCCATCCGATCTTCTTCATGCTGGATCCCATGTGCTCAGGGCTGCTTCCCTCAAGAAGGTACCATTCTGCACGTTCTTCCCCAGGATACCTTTTGTGCCCCACCCCTATCCTCTTTGGAAAGCGCTGCCCCTTGTGTTCCACACGTGCTCTCAGAGCCGCTCAACAGCTGCTGCCAACGACGGGAATGCCCTGTGCATCCTCGCTTCGACTGTCTCCTTACCATCTGTATTAGTCTGTGGTTGGAGTGTGGCAGTCAGGACAGTGAGGACAGTTCTGGGGTTGGTTTATGTGCAGCTGTGGAGATAAGCAGTGGGGGAAGGAAGTGCTTCGAAAGCAGCTCTGGTAGCATCGCTCCAGTGCGCTCCCGTGCCATGCCACTGAAGTCTGTGCGCCGTTTGTTTCCAAGCTCTTCTCTGTGAGCTGAAATCTTTGTCACTGCATGCACTTTGGATGGGATTTAGACAGTTGGTTAAACATAAATTCAAAACAACTGAGTAATTTTGAGTTACTATAAGACAACTAACTGTATGGAGTACTTAGCACTTCCCTTTTCCTTCCTGCTCTGAATACTTCACACAAGCCCAGGAAGGCCAGAGCCAGGCAACGGCTGTGGCGGACTGCAGTCCTTCTGTCTAGTCTGGACAGCATGTGTGCATTCTCCAGAATTTAAATAACTCTGAGGAGGGAAAGCTGTGCTTTTTATTTTAACAATATAGTTTACGTAGTTCTTTCAAATACCTGACTTACAAGTCACAGCAGACCCTCAAGGGCACACTCAGAACAGAGGTCAGAGGAAGAACTTCAGCCATTGAAAATAAGTACAGTTTATCCTGGGTTTTGTTTATTTCTTTCTTTTCATTGTTTGGTTTTTAGTGGGGGCAGGTGAGATGGTCTTTCTACATAACCCTGGCTGTCCTGGAACTCACCATGTAGACCAGGCTGGCCTCTGTCTCACAGAGATCCTCCTGCCCTGCCTCCAAAGTGCTGGGATTAAAGGTGTGCCACCATCTCTGGCAAGTTTATCCTATTTGAAGACCTCCCAAAGCTAAAGGAATTCTAAATGATGAGTTGGTATCAAGCTACCTTCCCACTGACATAAATCAAATGAACGTGGTGACGAGAAGATCCCATACTATGCTTTTTCATCCACCTACCTTATCTAATATATACATCAAGTGACTTACTGATACCTAAATACCTCAGTGTGCTCGTCATGAACTAGAATTCAGTATTTGTTAACAGACTTTAGTACAATCGATAGATTTTAGATTACCTTTAGAATTAACTCTTAAAAAGGAAAATAATGAGAGGTTGGGAATATAACATTTGTGCTTAACATGGATAAGATACAGCATTTGGGGGGACTGAAATAATAAGTACATACTATATACATAATAAACATAATTTCTTTCCAACATCAAATCATCCTGGAGCTGGGGTCACAGCTCAGCACAGCACAGCTCAGTGACAAAGCCGTTGCCTGGCATGCATGAGGCTGTAGCCTCAACCCAGCAAAACCAAACAAACACCACATACTTCTGGTAAAACACAAACCCTCCTTGGCGGCTAAGGAGAAAGCTCTGTGCTGTCAAAGCGTTTGCTTTGCAAGCATGAAGACCTAAGCTTGAGCCCCATACTCCATGCACAAAGCTGGGTGCAGCGACACTTGCCTGCCGCACACACATGTGACCTCATCCCTGCTGAGGCAGAGACGGGGGATCCCTGGACTCAGTGCCAGCCCGTGGGGCCCTATTGGTGAGCTCCAGGCCAACAAGAGACCCTGCCTCAAAGGAGGTGGATGGTAGTCCTGAGGATGTCACCTGAGCCAATGTGTAATATGCACCCACACACACACACACACACACACCACATGTCGATGGGGAGTTGGGGTGTGCTTCTGCTTCTATGCCAAAGAATAACTGGGAATCTTTCGTGTTTCTGTCTATTACAAGGCCATTGTATTTTAAGTTGCTGCTCTCCTAAGTGACAGGACTGCCCTGGACTCCTCCTTCAGCCTTCTGAATACTCACAGCTTTATTCTTGTATGTACAGGACATGGTCAGTAAATTTGGTATTTCTAAGTAGGCAGAAAAATACCCATCAGTAGTTGGTGGTATTTATAATAACTGCCTTGACAATCAATACATTAATAATCTGGAGCTGAAAGCAAAAATACTTATCTGTAGGTCAAAAATAGATTCTAAAATGAGGGAAAATAGAGACTGCCAGGACAAGCTGGTTTGTACGGCCGCAGCAGGGAAAATACAACCCAGACGAGAGACATCCAACAGCAGTGTGTGGACAGATGTCATAGAACTGAAACCTTTATATCACACAACTAATGACTTCTCAGAATTTCTGGCTATAAAGTCTCAAGAGAATCTGAAACTGGCACAGCCAGTATGTGTGTACAAAGATGCTACCTTAAAAAAACCCTCTAGCCGGGCGGTGGTGGCGCACGCCTTCAATCCCAGTACTTGGGAGGCAGAGGCAGGCGGATTTCTGAGTTTGAGGCCAGCCTGGTCTACAGAGTGAGTTCCATCCAGGACAGCCAGGGATATACAGAGAAACCCTGTCTCGAAAAACCTCTAACTTATGTGTGTGTGTGAGTATGTGAGTGTGTGTGTTCGTCCATGCCCGAGGAAAGGCGGATGAAACTGGAGTGACAGGCGTCTGTGAGCTTCCCACACAGGAGCTGGGAATTCAGTCCTAAAGAGCCATCTCTTTAGCCCCAAAGATATTCTTTAGGCTTTTTTATTTTTGAAACAGAGTTTCACTATGCCTGCAAGTTGCTATGTAGTCCAGGCTGGCCCTGGACTCATAGAGATGCTCCCTGCCTCTGCTTCTTTGCCTGTCTGCCTCTGCCTCCCAAATGCTGGGATTATAGGAGTGTGCCACTACTGCCAGGCCCCAAACATGTTCTTAATATGACCTTTCCATAAAAGATGGCATTAACGTTTTTATACAAACATAGTTTTCTTACAAAGTAATATTCATGGGAAACCATGGGAGTGACCCTAAAACAACTTTAGGAATTTTGATCTTATTTTCCTTAGTACAGTAAGTATTAGCTTACAAATAAAAACTTGGGCCCCTAATGTGTTTTTTGCCTATTTAAAAAATAAGTGTGAATATTATTATTAATATGTGATGAGTTGTCTTCAGAGTTTAAATGTTGGTACCCTGACCCACAGGACCTCTAAATTTGACACTCTTTGAAACCAGGTCACATCATCCCTGTGGGTTAAATGTCCCCCATAGGCTGCTGTGTAGGAGATGCGGTTGCCAGGGCAGCAGTGTCATTGAGTCTTTAAAAGCTCCTTGGGTCACTGAAGCATGCTCTGGAAAGAGATGGTGGCTCCTGCAACCGTTTCCTACCCAAAGATGCTGCCACTCACCCCACACAGCTCTGTTGTGATGCACCATGACGACCTCATGGGAAACTGAGCCAATGCAGGTGCTGTGTCTTTTGACCTCCAGAACTGAGTTTAAAATCTCCTCTCCTCATACAGTGGCTGCTTCCAGTCTCACTGCAGGAGAACTGCCTGGCAGGCACTGAGACGGGTCTCACTCCAGCCCTGCCTTCCTTACCGTAACGGGAATGTGAACAGGGATGAGATGGCCCATGGCTGTGACCCAGCACTGGAGCAGAGCTAACTGCATATCTGAAGCCATCATTGGCATCACAGAGAGACCCTGTCAAAGTCAGGAGGAAATTTGAGTGCAGACACATAGAACAGTGTCCATGGGAAAACAGCGAGAAGCTACAGGCTAAGAAGAGAAGCTGCAGAAGTCAATACTGAAACCTTGAGCTTGAGTTTAATAAGCTGTAAGGCCCTGGTGCTTTGTTACAGCAGAATAGCAACAAAAGGATACTTCCATGTTACAGTGTGCCATCCACTGAGCTTTGTGATTTTATTTGCCGACTAATTTCTCCCTCACTCATCCCCCCAACACTCCTCTGACACTTCCTAGCTTTGGTTTCTCTGTGTAGCCCTGGAACTAGATCTGTAGACCAGGCTAGCCTTGAACTCACAGATTCACCTGCCTCTGCCTCCTAAGTGCTGGGATTATAAAACGTGCCGACACCACCACCACCACCACCACCTAGCATCAGACTAATTTCTTTTGGGCCCTAACCTTTGCTAATTTAATAGCAGCTCTAGTTGAAAATCATTATGAAAATGTGAACTGTCTACCGTAGTGTAAGTACTGAGGGAGCGTGTCTTTGGAGGCAGGGAAGATGGCTCTGTAGGTATGAGTACTTACTCTGTAAACCAGAGGGTCTGATTCAAGTCCTCAGCACCAGGAAAACTTCAGGAATGTCTTTGTGGGGCATACGCCCAGCCTCCTGCTCTAACCTCCATGAGTATGTGTACACGCACACTCACATGAATGTAACACACACACACACAGAACCTGTGTTTTTGTTAGTGTGGATGTGTATGACATATACATGCATGACGTATATGGGTGCACACATGCCACGCATTGCATGTGGAGATCAAAGGACAGCTGGCCCCAGTCTGAGCCATTTTTCTCAGTGGTCTAATAATTATACTGTATGTCTTAGTTTGCTTTCTATTGGTTTGATAAAACACTAACCACCACCAACTTGGGGAAGAAAGGATTTACTTCATCTTACAACTCTAAGGCCACATCCATCACAGAGGGGCAGGCACCTAGAGGCAGGAGCTGAAGCAGAGACATGGAGGAATGTTGCATACTGACATGCTCAGCTTGCATTTTTATACAACTTGGGGCCACCTGACTACCTGCCCACCTGCCCACCTGCCCACCTGCCCAGCTACCCAGCTACCCATCTGCCCACCTACCCACCTGCCCACCTACCCACCTGCCTACCTGCTCACCTACCCACCTGCCCACCTGCCTACCTGCTCACCTACCCACCTGCCCACCTGCCCACCTGCCTACCTGCCCAGCTACCCACAGTGGGCTGGGCCCTTCACATCAGTCATCAGTCAGGCACTTGCCTCTGGACTTGCCTGATGGAGCCTATTTTTCAGTTGAGGTTCTCTCTCCACATGGCTATCTTGTGTCAAACTGCCAAAAGGTTGACTTGGGATGGAAAATCTTGGTTGTCAACTTGACTACATCTAGACCAACTAAGATCTGAGCTGCTGTGCACTCCTGAGGAGGATTTTCTTGATCAGATTTGAAACAGGAAGATCCACACTAAATCTGGTCCACAGCCTTTGGTGGCAGCCTGAAAAAGGACAGGATGAAGGCAGCTTTGCTCTTTAAGCCTGTTCATCCTCACTCTGGCTGGCAGGTCCGCCTACCCATCGCTGGGGCATTCCCTCTCCTGTATAATCAGCAACTTCTTTGTGACGAACATAGACAGAAGGCCAGGGATCCTTGAGACCTTCTGCACCAGACTGGGGCTGCTGAGACATCCAGCCTTGTAGACTCAACTACTGGATTTGTGGGACTCGGGTGTGGGACAGCCATTGTTGACTACCCAGACAGCATCCTATAAGCTAAAAAAGCCCATGTGTGTGTTTATTCTATCGGTGCTGTTCTTTAGAGAGCCCTGACTAGCATACATTGTAATTCATCTCTTCTGGGTTGCTTATACCTAGGTGAGCATCTCTGGAACCTGTATGTCTTCCACACTTCAGGCCTTATAGCGGTTTGTCATCAAAATGATTCGTCAAAGTCTAACCTTGCTACATGAGATAGGTGAGAGACTTCCACAGACAGACCGCATCATGCAGTGTTAACCAACACTGTATTTGAGGTGACAATAGCGAACGAAAGCACCCGGTGTGTCTATTCTAAGGAACACTGAATGGCGTGCAGTACAGACACTTCACAGAGACCACACGTGCACTGTGAAGGCTCCTGTGGTCCCACAGTCCGGAATTGCTCGGCTAAGCTTCCACTCAGCAGCAGCTATACCATACAGATGGGCTTACATGGAAGTAAAGCTATTTACTGCACATCCCAATGATGCTTAAAAACTAAATAAAAAACAACACAAAGTCTCAGAAATTGATTAGACCTCTTTTTAAAAGAACAAGTTTGGGGCTAGAGAGATGGTTCATCGCGTAAAGGCCAGCAGCCTGGTGATCTGAGTTTAATCCCAGCACAGACATGGTGGAAGAAGAAAGAGCAGACTCCTCAGGGTGTCCTCCAACCTCCACACATGTACTGTGGCATGTATGTGTGCCAACATGCACACAAACAAAAGGTAAAAAACTAAAAAAAAATTATGTTATCTCTTGTTTTAAGTTCATATTTATTTGTATATATTTCATTATATTTACTTAGTCAATTCAGTTACAACAATGAGATCTTTAATTTCTTAAATTTGAAATTGTAGATGTTCTGATCCAAATAGTATTTTTAAATAGTACTTTCTTGTTTTGTTTTCTCTTTATAGCCCTGACTGTCCTGGCCCTCACTTTGTAGACCAGGCTAGCCTTGAACTCACAGAGATTCACCTGCCTCTTACCACCAAGTGCAGGGATTAAAGTCTGCTTTTCTAAAAAGTCTCAAGTGACTAATTAATAGAAATTGGGAAGAGTTCATTAAAGGCAAATGCTACATGTAAAGTCATCTGCCAGCACAACGTATTGTGGTCTTCACAAGAACTGTATTGTCTGTGCTTTCTCCCACTGTATGTGCAAGAGTGAGGTGTACATGTGTGTGTGCATATGCTGTGTGTACATGTGGTATATGTGGTATATGTACATGTGGTGTACATGTGTGTGCATGCACACATGCATACATAGGGGAGGGTGCACATACGTGGCTACCCTTGCATGTGGAAGCCAGAGGTTTGTTGTAGGGAGTCATCCACGATCACTTTTCCACTCGTCACTGAGGCAATGTCTGTCAACCAAATCCAGAGCTCACAGATGCAGCTGGTCTGGCGAGCCAGCTTGCTTTGGGGACCCCTCTGTGCCTTCCAAGGCTGGAATTACAAGCAGGTTGCCAATCCCCCACTACCCCTGCAGTTGTAATGGTTCTGGGGATCTCAACTCCTTCCTTACACTTACACATGGCACTGTAAGTACAGAGCCATTTCCCTAGACCTAGACTGTGCTACCTTACTACATCATATCTATACATGTGTGCACTTACTAAGTCAACTAACAAGCTCACTGTTAAACACCAAGAAACATAAGAGGGCTAATGATGGAGATCTGTAACATCTCTCTTCTCCCATTCCCTAGAGACAACTATCCAATCAATTAGCAAGCTTCTAAACTAATGCAGACCACTTAAATAACATTAGCATGTAATTCCCACTTGGGGGAGAGGAGACCTGAGAAGCTGGCACTTGCAGATTTCTCATTAGCCCTGTGTGAATGTGTTTACACACTTGTTTACTGTACTCTGCACAGTGAGGGAGGTACTATGAGGGCAGCCCAGCGAGCAATGGCTGAGGAAAGCAGGACTGGAGGGGATGCTTGCATGCAATAGATATGTGTACAAAACGCTAATAATTCATTTCTTTAAGAAACCCATGTTAGTGGGTCTGGAGAGAAGACTCCATAAGAGTACTGTGACTGTTCTTCCAAGGGACCTGGGTTCAATCCCCAGCACCCACATGACACCTCACAACTGTGTATAATTCCAGTTCCAGGGGACATGACACCCTCTTCTGACCTCCCTGGCACCAGGAACAAACATGGTGGATGGAATTCATGCAGACAAAACCAGAGCCTCAACTGGCCTTGACAGTCCAAAAAGGGAAATGGTTAAAAGAAAAAAATGTTAAATCTAGCTCAGTGGTAGATCTCTTGTCCAGAATCTTCAAAACCTCAGGGTCCACAAACACACACACACACACACACACACACACACACACACACACACACACCACTGCAGAAAGTAAGATAAAAAGTCAGTGCCAGTGCTGACTCTGTGCCTTTGATAACATACCACTTCCCTGTAAGACTAACATTAGAGAAACCCAGGGACACCACCGTCCTCTCTCTGCCTTTAAACCTGCTTACTACACATCTGAAACTTGACCAAACAGAAGTTTGAAAGTAGGCACGTCATGTCTTGGTCACTTTAAAGCATAAGCACACTGAAGGGAGGGAACTGTCTGCTCTTGGAGGCTTTCTAGGTTCAGCAACTGCCTCCCCACATTGCCTCCTCGAATCTGTGGGTTCCCATTTCAGTTGGCTATCTATGTGTTTCTGACATGGGTTCTCTCCCTGTCCCCATACTCTAGCTGTCCCTCCTGCTTCCTTCTGAGAGCTGGAAATGTGCAGGCATTGCTTTCCTTTGAAACTTAGACCTAAGCCTTTTTCTCATGCTCTGAACCAGCCACTCTGCAAACTGGTGCTGGAGAGTAGAACTCTGCTCAGGTAAGCTTTAAAGATGGATTGGATACCTCCATGCACATAAGAGCTCATAGATGTAGCTTATAATAGAAACCTGTCTTCTGTTTCATCTAGATTTCATCTTAGACAATGGAGAAACAAAGATCATGGCAATGTGGCTGCATATCTGTAAATACTGTTTATTTAGAGATGGTGGGAAGTTTTCATTTTTAAAGTATGTACTTTAAAAAAAAAAACAAAAAACAAACAAACAAACAAAAACTACCTTAGGGCTGGAAAGATGGCTCAGTGGTTAAGAATAGGTACTGCTCTTCCAGAGGACCCAAGTTTTGTTCCCAGCATCCACATGAGGTGACTCACAACTGCCTATAATTCTATCTCCATGTAGTCCAACGCCCCCTTCTGGTCTTTTGTGCAACTGCTCTCATGTGCTCATACCCCAGAGAGATACATACATAACTAAAAATAAACCTTAAAGCCACCATGTGAAATGGAATCTTGGATGATATAGCTAAAAACTTGTTTATGTCCTATCATTTCACTTATGAAATGCAACTACAGCTAATTAACTTAATTTTCTTACTGAAAAAAGGGAATATTCATCCTATCTTTAGCTGTGTCTACACTCAATGCATATCCTCAGAGGTGCTCCACTTAACTAGATTAAAATATAAAAATCTGCTGCATGCTAGAGACCAAACTGTGGGTCCCACACATACTAGGCAAACATTCTACCATCAAACCACATCTCCAGACCTTTACTAGACATTAAACAACTAATTTCAAGCAAAATATTCCTAATAGATAAGATATTTTCTGATCCTTATAGGCTGCCAGGGGCTTACTAAAGATCATATAAAGGCAATGCTTAGCACAATGTATCTTCAAGAAACAGAATCTTCAAGTCAACAGAGGTAGAAACTTCTCCTGCTCTATTTCCCTAATTCTATTTGAATAAATATGTTATGACTT
This sequence comes from Mastomys natalensis, assembly GCA_021653895.1. Taxonomy (NCBI): domain Eukaryota; kingdom Metazoa; phylum Chordata; class Mammalia; order Rodentia; family Muridae; genus Mastomys; species Mastomys natalensis. The sequence goes on from JAJTUV010000028.1 coordinate 1,148,350, forward strand.
GTTATCCTCCATGAGCCTTCAAGTATAACGTGACTGTAATTAAAGAAATTGTAACAGAAACCAATCAGATGTTAGGATGCTATGCAGACAACTCCTGCCAACAAATAGAAAGATGGCTAGGTAAATTGAAGGCTGCTTGTTTGTTTGAGACAGGGTTTTAACAAGTAGCCCCTGGCTGTCCAGGAACTCACTTTTTAGTCCAAACTGGCCTTGAACTCAGAGATCCTCTTGCCTCAGTGTGTGCTACCGGTGTCATCCTACTAAATGTCTTTTTCTTTATCTAGTTCTTCTGTGTGTTGGGGGACAGGTGGAGATAGGGTCTCATTATCTAGGCTGCCTTGAACTTGCTATGTATCTAAGAATGACACCGAATCCTCCTGCCTCAATCTCTCTAGCAATAGGATGACAGGTACACTACCTACCTCACAGGGTTTGAAACTGAAATTCTGTGTGAAGACACCACTTCCCATGTGGGCATGTCACCAGTGGTAAGTTATCAGTCTCCGTGACTTTCAGGAGACTGTCTACAGTGGGAACTTGGAAAGCACGTCTACTGCACTGGCCTTTCTCTTCCTGTTCATTAGGACCACAACTGTTGCTGTTGCTTGGAGTCTATTTTTATTCTTGTTTTCACAAAGAATTCTAGAACGTTCTTCCACTCTATTTACTCAGGGTTTCTCCTGAGGCCATGCCCAGATGTGTGCTATGGCTTAGGTTATAATTCAGCATTTCTGTTAAGGACGCGACTTTCTAGAATCCATGTGGAAACAGAGAGCAGTCCTGTGCAGGCATCCTTACACAGCTTGGTGCCACTACTCTAAGTCATGGAAGCCTGGGCCAAGGCCAGTGGAGCCAGACAGAAGCAACAGCCAGAAAGTGACACTGTGTGAGGCTGCTCTGCAGAGAACTGTCAGCTCACTCTATGACACCAACAACCCTTTGTTTGTTCTGTTCTGCTTCTCAATTAAAAAAAAAAAAAAGTCTTCTGATCCACCTTTTCTTTTTTTCCCCCTTCAATTTTTCATTTACTGACCCTGTCAGTCTTTTCAAAGTAAAAGTGTAATTTTTATTCTCTGGTCCCTTGTGGAGAGGCATTTACAGAAAATTGCAGTGAATTACCCGACCCTTAGTTTAACTTTTATTTCAACCACAGTGAACAAAGGCCCTGTCCTAGGCATTTCCCACCGAATCCTTTAGAATAGCCTCTCATCCTCCTCAGTCAGGAGTCAGGCTGGGTCCCACCTTTGCCCCCTGCTTCTGGACGTCATTATTTCCTCCATCCACATGCCTTTGTCTTTTTCTCTTTCTTTTCTTCTTGTTTATTTTCTGAACTTAGCAGTGGGGACTCCACTTGGCTTGCTCCCAGCAGGTAATAAGTACTCTGCTGGTTACAGGGCTGCTTTCTCTGGATGGTTACAGAGAAGGAGGGTAATTAAGCTTTTCTCAAGCTGCCAACTGTATTGGAGGTTGGGTGGTTTTTTTTTTCTTGTATATTTAAGGCTTATTTAAAAATAGTTCCTTAAAAAACTGAAGTATTTAACCAGGAGCATTCCTGAGGGACTATTCCTTTGTCAAGTAGAGATCACTTAAGATTGCTTGAATTCGTGTCAAGTAGATGCAAGCCCTGTTTCCTGGAAGACTACTGTGGATGCTGCACGGTCTCGTTCCCTCTTGTGTGGCCAATCTTTGTGACTTTCTTAGTGTTTAATTTATGATATTTAATAGAGTTGGTTTTTTTAGATACTATCAATTCTTTTTAAAGATTTTATTACTTTTAATTATGTGTACTTGTGTGTGTCTGCATGTGAATGTGTGCATGAGTGCAGGTGCCCATGGAGGCCAGAAGAGGGTGCTGTGAGCCACCTTATGATTTGGAAACAAATCCATGTCCTCTGGAAGAGCAGTACGTGGTTTAATGGCTGAGCCACCTCTCTAGCCCCACTATAGAGTGGATGAGCTATATTGTATTTTAAGAGGTAAATATTTAAAATTCTTGAGCATACACATACAAATAAAAATTTAAATTTCTTTAAATATGTAACAAAATTTAGTCATAATAATAGTGCATGACACAGCCACGAGCTCCATGAGTGATAACTATGTGAATTCTAGGTATTTACAAATCATCTGTTGAGCATACATGATTCAGTAAAGGCAATGACAGTACTGATACACTTGTAGATCACACACGAACAGACACAGTCAGGGTAGATGCCCTACACCCTGCTTTTTGTCTGCCTGCTTCCCTCTCCCATGATACCACAAAATAACCATAATCTTTGGTGCTAAGTAATGAATAATTGTGGGAAATAAAGAAAAATATAAAAATATAGAATTACCTTTGCCACAAATATGCACATTCTGTTTTAGTTTTTTCAGAACAGGGTTTCTCCATATAGCCCTGGCTGTCCTGGAAATTTCTATTTAGATCGGACTGGCCTTGAACGCAGAGATTGACCTGCCTCTGCCTCTCAAGTGCTATCTCTCTTGGCTTAACATATATAGTGATCACTCTGTGGGAAATCATAGGTAGGTAAAGGTTTGGTTTGGTTCAGAATATGACACTCCAAAGTACAGTGCCTTGGGGTGAGTGCTCTGAACCAAGGGAGGACTGAAGCTCTTAGAAGCTCAGTCTGTGGCTTTCTCCTGCCCCTCTCCTGTCCTTGCTCCCTCTGTTCCTCCTTCCACATCTGCAACTGAGTCACAAAAGCCAGAACACTTCTCCAATATGTGTCACAGAAAGTGTAATTTCTCTCCTCAGAACAACCCATAAAACCTAAAAGGGTCCATTTTCCCTTTTTCCTTGAAGACCATCCCAGAGAGTCCTACCACACACCTCGTAGGCCACAAAGGCAGAATGGACAGGCCTCCCAGGACTCTTAGGTCTTTGGCCACTAAATAAGACTATTCTGTGAGCTCATGTCTACATGGCTGCCAATTATTCCTCAAACCAAAGCACAAAAACAGTTTCTCTTAGGTCTTTACTTCAGATGCCTCCTGAGTCACATGAAATGCTGAGGAAATAAATCCATTGTGCTTTTTCTCTTATTAATCTTCCTTTCTGTTGCTGTGTCAGCCTTGAGCCGTGGTGATGAAGGAGGAGGGCTGATGCACCTTCCTGCCCACACTTGTCTAGAAATCAGTCTTGTCCACAGGTTATCTCTATGTCAGGTTTGTGCGGCTCATCACGCCATCTCAACACGACTTAGCACTGCAGCTGCTAACCCAGGTCTTTTGGAAGTGTTTTCTAGGCTTCTCAAAGCTCTTTTCCTTGGAAATAAGATGATCTAAACTATGAGGCAGAAGTAACCCTTTCTCTCTCCTGGAGAAGGGCACTTTGCATCCAGGTTTTTCTTTTCCTAAGCCCATAATGCAGCCAAGTCTTTTGGCAAACATTATCAGATAAATCCAAATAGGAAAATATTCCATGGAACATCCAGTCATGTCTCCAAATGATGGTAAAGTTTACAGGAGTAAGGAAGGACCGAGCACCTGTCAGGACTAAGTACAACAGAGTACCCCAGGTTGGACCTACCCACATACCCTATCAACCTGCCCCCCTCCTCACCACAAGCAGTTCTGAGCTACTGGGTTCTTTTCAGGTCCTTACCTATGTCTATATTTTTAAGTTATTTGCCATTAGCAGTGCTAAAGTATTAGCAGGAAAGTTGAGGAAACACACAGCAAGTCTGGAACTCAGTTAATACAAGCATCCATAAAATCATGGCAGGGAGACTGTGCCAACAGTAAGAGTTACAGCTAAGGGCTGGAGAGGCAGCACAGTTGGTAGTGTTGGTCTGCCATGCAGGAGGCCTGCAGTTGGATCCCCAGCACCACACACAATGTCTATTCTAACAAATGATAGTGATAACGTTTCTGTGCTTATTTATATACCTACATCTGCATCAACATTCTCAAGTGTATATAGAGTGCATATGTTTATTAGGTGAATGGATAAGGTGGGCATGTCATCAGGTGAAACAGATGACGGCAGTGACACGGGTCAGGGACGTCCTGCTATTTCCCACTCGTAGACAGCGTAAGGCTTACTCAGCTCCTGTGTGCTGCTTTGTTGTACTGGGAGTTACTGTGCTGCTGTTTAAAAACCCTACATAAGCAGTTACCCATGCCATGTGGTCAACAGCACATACTCTCGTCTTTGTGTCACATTTTGCTAATTCTTGTGACATTTCAAACTTCATTATCATTTTCATCTCTTAGCTGATCTGCAGTCAGTCATCTCTGCTGCTGCTACTGTTGTAATGGTTTTGGCATGCCACAAGCTGGGCCTATATGCATGAACTTAACTGGAAAATGCTGTGTGTTCTGACTGCTCCAGAAGCAGTCTCTGCTCCCCTCCTCTCCTGGGGCCTCGCTGTTCTCAGAAACAGTGATACTGAGATTAGGTATCTGGTAACTTAGCAGTGGCCTCTAGGTAATCGACTGAGAGGACAACTCACCCTCCTTTCCCTTTAAATCAAAAACTAGAAGTGAGTAAACTTAGGAAGGAAGGCATGTCGCACACTGAGATAACACTGGGCATCTGTGCCGAACGGTTAGCCAAGCAGTAGATACGGGGAGGAAGGAGGAAGGAGGGTTCAGTGACCTCCAGTGAGCACACCAACACCGAAAATCAGCCAGCACAGCATTCCCGTAGGCCTAAACCTACTCCATAGCCAAAACCTACTTGAACTCTACAAAAGCTAAAAGAGGCGAGTTGGAGAATCTGCTGCTACAAAACTGGAGGTGTAGGGCAAGAAGCGTCTCCGTCATAGTTGAACACAGATTCAGAATGTGTTTACAGCTAAGTGGTAATGCCTACTTGGAATGCTTGAAAGCCTGAATCTGACACCTCAGACACAAGCAGGTACACACACACACTCACACATACACACACCCCACAGAGAAATGCTACTATAGATGCTGAACCAGGTTACACAAAAGATCTCCCTAATTTAGATAGCTACCTTGGAGGCCATTGAGGGTGGACCCTCTCCCTCCCTGTTGGATTTGGATCTCCTGTTTCCCTGGAAACACCAGAAAGGGGCACATCAACTTCTCAGACTTCTGTTAAAAGAATGAACTACCTCTAGCCTGTTCTGAAAATCAGAACATTACAAACTATTGTCTCTTCCCTTAAGAGTTAACACAGCTGGGCCTGGCAGGGAGTCTACCCCACACCACAGGAAATCTGATTCACCAGAAAAGCATGCTAAGGACAAGACAGGAATAATTATCTTATCCCCTTATGGAGAAAATGGATTTATCCTTCCCAAAAGCCCCTCCTCAATGGATCGGCCTATAGAGCTGCCGCCATGGAGCCTGCCTCCACACGTTAAAGCACTCAGGTAAACTCCTGGGCAAAGGGCTAAGCATGCTTCCTGTCACTCTGGGCTTCCCTACTCATCTTGTTCCTCCTTGTGGCTGCTTGCCAACCTCAACCACTGCCTTCTTGTACCCTAACTCAAAAAGAGCTGGCTTCTCTCTTTCCCTTCTCCACTGGGCCCCGCCCACAGCTGCTGACAGGTTCAGTTTGCTCACCCTGTTGTTTTTCTCAAACCCTAATAAAATTGTCCTCAAGTCTCCTTCCAATCTTGTTTTCAATTTATTTATTAAAGAGACTAAGGTCCCTAGAAGGGAAGCCCAAATTTCCCTGGTAATGTTGATATGATTTCTGAAGATGGCAACAGAAGCAGCAGATTTTTTTCATCCCTTTCTTGGGAGAGAATGCCACACAGGGCTTTGATGGCCAGAGAAAAGCCACTGCTCGGCTTCCTTGTTGGAGGACAGAAAGGGTGAGTCTCAACTGAAGCCAGGACTCATTACCATTCCAGATCCTTAAGAATTAGACCAAACTCACTGTCTGTAGCCTGTAAGTGGAGCCTCAACACTTGCATGACAGCGTGCCCATGTGCAACATGGTTTGCCCGTAAAACAGAATTTTAAAAGAAGCCTAATTAATATGCCAAAAAGGAGGAGGAAAATGGAATTGTCATATGTTTGGTACAGTCACAAAAGGAAAAATGAGTTAAAGACAAGAATAGGAAAAAGAACAAGACTGTGGGACAGAAAGCTGGGAAATGACGAATACCAGACAACTGTCTGTTTTCACTTTGTTTATGATCAAATGTAACAATTAATGACAGACTGTTACAGTGTACCAATAAGAGAACTTAACAGGTGTAGAGGTGTCCATGTTCATAGATTTGAAGGTTTGATACTGTTCTTCCCAACTTTCTTTTTTGTTTGAGACTCTTGCCCTATAAAACTGTAGTCTAGCCTGGTGTAAAACTCACTATGTAGCCTAGGCTGACCTTGAACTTGTGGGAGTCCTCCTGCCTCAGCCTCCCAAGGGCTGGGATTTTAGGTGTAAGCCACCACATCTGGCTATTCTTTCCAATTTGATTTAGAGATTCAATGCAATCCTGATCAAAATCCAAACAAATTTAAACCTCAGCACTAGGGAAATGAACAAGCTGGTCTTTAAAATGGGCTAAGTGTGGAAGCATGTACCTGTATCCATAACAACTGAGACAGCTGAGGCAGGAGGATCCACTTGAAGGCTGGAGGAACTTGGAGCTAGCCTGGGCAGTATGGAAAGACCTCATCTCAAAAGGATGAGTAGAAAAGGAAGGGAAATGAAGAGGAAAGAACAAGAAAAATAGGCCGGGCCCAAGGACGCATTGGAACCCTAGCGTGTCCAGTGCCAGTGTGTCTGTGGAGCTTGCCTCAGGCTCCTGTTTAAAATCCCAAGCAAACCAACAGAAATGGGACCAAACCCAGATACATCAGACATCACAAGCATATTTTATGCATATGGAAACAGACCCAACATCATTACATGAGCCCATGAGTGCAAATCAAACCAGCAGCAAGACAGTATCTAGTGGGTCCCAAACACTGACCAACTAAGGCTCTCAGGGTGTTGAACAGCATGGACTCTCATTTGAACCCAAAGGAATGCAAATGGGAAGAGCTGCTTTGGGGAGAGTGAGGCAGTTCAACTCATCATAATTTGACAATAAATTTCATCTACACAATGGTATACAAGCAATATGTGTTTAGTAGAAATAATATTTGGGGTCTGGGAAGATGCTGCACAGGATCTGAGTTCGGGTCCCCAGAGTCCATATAAAGTTAGGTATATCTAGTGTCTCCTACAATGAGATGGGAGGCAAGTCGGGCATCCCTGGGAGTCCGAGGCCCTGCACTCACATGCTGTGACGTGTTGTGTGTATGCATACCCCAAAGTTTAACAAGAAAGTTTTCCCAATATAAAATATTTTAGGGGATTCTTTTTGAAAAAGAAGAGGCGGGATTGTTAAATGGCTCCACAGGTAGAGGCCCTGGTACCAAGCCTGATCATCTGAATCTGATGCCCAGGACCCACATAGTAGAAGAAGACAACTGACTCCTGAAAGCTGTTCTATGACCTACACACACTCGCACATATACAGCGCCATGTACACACACACACATAAGCACACAAATGTAATACACGTAGAGGAAGTTAGACTTTGAATGGTGATCTTTTCCCAGGCTGTATGATATAGTGTACTTCTGGTGCTGAGCAGGGACAAAGACCACAAGGACCAATGGCCAGCCTTCCCTAGTGGAGTGTGCTTCAAAACTCTGCTGCTCCATGGACTCAGCATGAATGTAACTTACATAAAGTGTAACTTACATAAAGTGTAACTTACTGTTATTTTCCTTTCTCTCTTTCTCTCTCTCTCTCTCTCTCTGATATTTTCTTTATTTACATTTCAAATGTTATCCCCTTTCCTCGTCCCCCCTCCAAAACCCCCTATCCCATTCCCCTACCCCTACTTCTATGAGGGTGTTCCCCCACCCACTCACTCCCACCTCCCCGCCCTCGAATTCCCCTACACTGAGCATTCAGCTTTCACAAGACCAAGGACCTCTCCTCCCATTGATGCCCGACAAGGCCATCCTCTGCTACATATGCAGCTGGAGTCATGGGTCCCTCATGTGTACTCTTTGGTTGGTGGTTTAGTCCCTGGGAGCTCTGGGGAGGAGGTCTGGTTGGTTGATTTTGTTGTTCTTCCTATGGGGTTGCAAACCCTTCAGCTCCTTCAGTCCTTCCCCTAACTCCTCCACTGGGGACCCCGTACTCAGTCTAATGGTTGGCTGTGAGCATCCGCCTCTGTATTTGTCAGGCTCTGGTAGAGCCTCTCAGGAGACAGCCATAGCAGGCTCCTGTCAGCAAGCACTTCTTGGCATCCACAATAATGTCTGCATTTGGTGACTGTATATGGGATGGATCCCCAGGTGGGTCAGTCTCTGGATGGCCTTTCCTTCAGTCTCTGCTCCACACTTTGTCTCCATATTTGCTCCCGTAAGTATTTTGTTCCCCCTTTTAAAAAGGACTGAAGCATCCACACTTTGGTCTTCCTTCTTCTTGAGCTGTAAACTGTACTGTTATTTTCAAGGTACAATGGGCTTCTCAGTAGGATCCAGTGATGAGCAGAAAATCCATGTTGCACAAAATACATAAACATAATAAATGCTGGCAGCAGTTTTTCATAATTCCTGTGATGGCTTAAATATGAAATGACCTCCCCAAAGGCTTGTGTGTTAAAGACCTAGTGACCTGCTGGTGGCTCTACAGAGAGGGTAGATCAAGGGTACAAGAGGCTGGTCACTGAGGACTCCACAGCTGAATTCTCACAGAATGGAGGACAGAAGGCAGAGCCTGTTGAGGGCGTGGCTTTAAAGGGTGGTTTGTTTTTTTCCTGACCCTGCCTGTCTCTTCCATTCTGCCTCCTGCCCATGAAGGAAGCACTTTGTGTTACCTGTAGCCCAACACGCCACAGAGTCAACTGTGCACAAGCCTAGGGTCAAATGACCAGGCCGGAAGCCACTGACACTTTGAGCCTAAATAAATCCTTCCCCCTGCAGTTGCTTTCTTAGACACTGTCACACCACTGACTGACAAAAGTGTCAAAAGCTAGACCTAACCAAGATATCCTTAACTGGTAGTCTGTTGAGTGTCCCCCACAAGACCTGCATACGTGCATATGTGTGTGTGTGTGCGTGTGTGTGCGTGTGTGTGCGTGTGTGTGCGTGTGTGTGCGTGTGTGTGTGTGTGTGTGTGTGTTCAAGCTCTTTCAATTTTGCTGTAAGCCCAAAACTGATTTAAAAAAAAAAAATCTAGTCTCGAATAAGCAAACAAAAAGCACAAGTATACTAGAATTTACATGTCAGGGCAAAGCAGGAAATCAAAGCCTGTTTTCAATGTTTACACTGTGGGATACACCATCAGGTAACAACTGGGGTGGCATCATTGTAAAACGACTGCATATAGAATTTTTTTATTATTATTATTCCTCATTTTCTTCGAGTTTTGTTAGATTTGGTAAGAGCATGTGTTATTCAAATTATAATGGCTTCAAATCCATATTCTTTAATTTCAGAATTTTAACTTAGACTATGGAGCCTAAGAGCTGGTCTTAGAGCTGACAGCAATTATCATCCACCTAGTGCCGGTGGGTACCGCATGGCATCTGGCAGCATCCTCTGCTTTGCCTATAGCCAAGCACGGCAAGCCCAGAGTGCTGACGTCAGCAGGCCAACTGCTCCCTGCACCCCAGCCCCATCCTCCTCCTAACTGTTTACACAGCAAGCAGGGCTGCTAAAAAGGGACCAAAATGGTTCTCAGAAACAAAGAGTGTCTCATTACAGCTAAAACCCACAGCTCAGGTGACATCAAGGTGGTCAAGTCACCACCAGGCCTTACGACCTCCACTCTCCAGCTGCAGGCTGTCAGGTCAGAGGCCCGGTGAGCCCTGAGCTTTGGCAGCTGGTTAACACACCATTTGATGGCCCTTTCATGTGAGCTGCAAAGGGACATACATACCCCACTAACCACCCTCAAGTAGTTTGTGGTTCATTAAAAATATTAAGAGAGCATTCTAATTTGCCATGCCACATGAGATACTTTCAGGCTTGGCATTTACTAGCATCTCTATTTGTCAGGCTAAGACACTTGACAGAGGCTAAGTACCTTGCTCAGTGACACAGAGCAAGTGGGGTATGATAAACTCCAGGAGGGCGGGAAAGAGAGTAATCGCTAGCAAAGACAGTCATTTGTATCCTACAGCTGGCATTTTCACACTCAGATCTGATTTATAGGTTTCTCCTTCAGTAGACTTCACCTCAAACTCCCAGAGCCTTGCTGCACATTGCTGTTCCTCTCCTGAGTTGGCTTCTTTTTAGAAGAGTCTTATCAGCTACTGAATTATGGCCAAAGACTGACTTTGAATCTTGAATAAGATCTGCATTCTGGTGCTATCTGTGGGGCCTTGAACAAGTTACCCAAGCTCTGAAACCCTCGGCAGTTTGTAAAAGGAAGCAGCTGTTTGCATTTCAGGAGGGAAATTGCAGTAGAGAGAATTGCGTGGCATAATTCATGGAATTTAGCACAGAGTCATGGTCATCGGTAGCCCTTAGTGAGTGACAGACAATAATCCTGGTTCCCCAGGGGATTGCTGTGGTAGGAACTGTGTGGGGTGTTTCCTACCAATTCACTTCCTACCCCTACACTCAGTGTCGTGAAGTCACTAGCTGGTGCTAAGGTCACTTTGTGTTCCACTACCGTCAACCCTGCCCTGGCCTGTTCACACTGCCTCACACTTCATCAGAATATTTGATTTTATTTGTTCAGTATTCCTCTCTGGCTCTCTTTTTTAGGATATGAACTCAATGGAAGAAGAGACCTTTCCATTTCTGCTCACAGCTTCTCCTAGTACCCGGTAAATCAAGTCAGCACTGAACAAGTCTCTGACTGATTCAGTAACTAGAACTGATGAATGCAGGGATCAGGAAATGTGCAAACCATATTCTCTTCTCTGACAGTCTTAGGGTTTACAGGGAGTATGTTAGTTAAGTAGGTCATCTCTACACAACACTGCCACATGCTGCAGAAATACGAGAGATGGCAGGAAAGATTACTGGGGAAGGTGATGCCTCTGAGCTCTTCAAAGACTGCTTGGCTCTGATCTCCAGTGTGGCCTGCTCTTCCCCCAATGTGAAGAGAAAAGGGCCACAGTGTTGGCTTTTTCTGATCACTCATTTAACCTTCAAAACAGTTGTATGGACAGACTCCGGAGGTCACCCAAGCACAGGGGCGCCAAGCCACCTGCCAAAAGTCACATGACTCAAAGCCAGGCATTCTGCACTGATCCTTCCCCTCCACCCTGATGAGTCCTTTCTTCAGTGAAAGAACATAGTGGTCTTAGGAGGTCATATTTTAGGGAGTGTTTAGATTGTAGATCAAGAACCTGCTTCTAAGTTCTCAATGTAGGCTCCATGCCTTAGTAGGTCTACAATTCAAGTTCCCTACAATGCCACCATGGCAGCTTCCTGCCAAGTCCATGTGCACATTTACTATAACATCATCTCCACAAATCTCCATTTTCTGAAGAGAAGTACATTGTTTTAAAAAAAAGTTAATAGCACATATACTACAAAAAGAATAAACTATGTTAAATAATTTTTAAAATTTTACTGTCATTGAACCAGCAGGGTGGTTCACCTGGACTGTGTGTGCATGAGGCTCCATAGAACCTTGTTCCTACACTGAATCCCTACAAGGTCACTGGCTGTAAGAAAGACAACACTTCAAATTCACCCCTGTTCCCCCAGGCACCACTGGCTTCTCAAACAGGCAAATGAACTTCAGTATTCATAAAAATAACAGCTAGGACTGGAAGTGTAGCTCAGTGGTACAGCACATGCAGGCATGAGGTCCTGCGTTAGATCCCTATAACACATATGTGCATGTGTATGCATTTGCATGTGTATACATGAACATAAGACAAGTGCATACACTTCTCCAAGATCATCCTAGGCACAATAACCTGAAGATACTCAGGGGTGGTATCACTAAACAACTACCAACTATGAGAAATTTACTATTTACACAGCACTAATCTATCTATACCTTATACTCCAGTCTCGTCACTGACCCAACAATTATTTTTAATTTAGTTAATTTCTTTTTTTTGTTTTTTATTATTTTATTTTTAGACGATTGTGAGCCTCAAGGTAAGTGGCTCAAACCCAAGTCCTCTGGAAGAACAGCCAGTGCTCTTGGCTACTGAGCCATCTCTCCAGCCCTCAATAATGGTTTTTGGACTGATATTTCCCCACCATGTCAGGTGGAGGTGTGTGACCAATTGCCACGTTTGCTCTTTGTGCTTGTCAGCTTCCAGAATTGCTTCCATGGGCCCCCTGTCTTAGCTTTATGCCAACCTATATGCCCTTCCCTGTACGGTACCTGGCTCCATATGTGCAATGCATATATGCAGAAAACAACCATCTGTCACCTGGAGACAAGGTGATAAAGGACTTTGACTTTTGTCCTCATGGCTGTCTCTTCTCTCCTGGACCACTAGTTCTGAGTGAGGCAAGCTGCCAGGCTGTAGGCTGTAGGCATCCTGATAGAGGGTCTGCATGAAAGCGAAAGCTGCCAGCTACCAACAACCGTGAGTGATCTTGGATGCAAAATCTCCTACCCCAGAAAAGCTCTGAAATAACCAGAGTGAGCCCTGGCACACAGCCTGGCTACAGTCTTGAGAGGAACTCTAAGCCAGAACTGTATGACTAAGGCACTCAAATTCCTGACTTCAGGGGTGATGTGAGATAGTGACAGTTGTTGGGCTTTTAATGCTTGTTTGTTTATTTAAGACAGGCTTTGCTATGTAGACCAGGCTGGTCCTGAACTCACAACAATCTACCTACACCCTGTCTCTCCAGTGGTAAATCAGAGGCATGCACCACGATACCCAGCCCATCCTTAGATCCTGTGCTACTCTTACATCAGTGAGAGCAAAAAAGGAAGAGACAGGTTCTTCTTCCTGTGCCCCACGAGTAATGTGAAGAAGTCCAGTCAGGGTTAACTATACAAAGTATAAGTGAACCTGTGATATTTTCCAACTAAACATGGCCAGATAGACCTATCCGTGTACATATCATCACTTTACTAAGTGTTTCCCATCGCTCATCACTTGGTTTCTTTTGTCCTTTGGAAACCCTACATCTGAGCGATAAAAATGCTGTGTCTGGGAAGTCTGAGAGTTTTTCTTTGGAAACAAAATAATAATGTTTGACAGTGGGAGCAAGGGCTGACTCCCAACTCTTTTGCCTGCTTTAGGGACCTTTCCTCCTACTGGGTTGCCACTCCAGCCTCAATACGTGGGGGCCGGGGGGGGGGGGGGAAGCGAGGGGGGGAAGAGGAGCCTAGTCTTACTGCAACTTGATATGCCATGGTTGACTGATGACTGATATCCATGAAAGGCTTGCCCTTTTCTGAAGAGAAACAGAGGAGGTGTGAAAGGGGAGGGGCAGACTAGGGGAAACACCAGTTGAGATGTAAAAAAAAAAAAAAAAAAAAAAAAAAAAAATAGAAAAAGAAAAAGAAAAAAGAAAGAAAACATATATTTATGTAAAAAAAAAAAAAAAAAAAAAAAGAAAAGAGAAAGCAGGCTGAGCAAGCCATCAGGAGCAAACCAGTAAGTAGCACCCTCCATGGTCTCTACATCAGCTCCTGCCTCCAGGTTCCTGCCCTGCTTGAGTTCCTGTCCTCACTGCTTCTGATGATGAATGTTATATGGAACTGTGAGTGAAATAAACCTTTTCCTCACACACATGCCCCCAAATGATGTTTGGACCAGCAGAGCTGGCCACTGCTTTCAACAAGAATGTTGTGATTTTAAGAGCAATATTGTAAGAAAAATTTAGAATCTGGATGCCAGAATTATTATGAATATTTGGATCCAAATATGTGAACCAATAGAGAAACTGAGAAAAATCACAATCCCATTAGGTTTTCCTTAGAAAAGCATATCCACAAAGATGATGATTCTGTCAGGAAATGTTTCATATCCCACCTATATGACAAAAATGAATAATACCTGGTGTGTTTTACTTAACAACAAAACACTGAATTTCCTGCATCCTTAATCCACACCGATGCTGCAGCATAGCTGGATTAGCTGAAAATCTCACAAAAAAAATAAAACACACACTTGAACATGTATCTTCATTTTATTTCCCCACAGAGAGCTACAGCAAATGCCAGGTTGACTAGAGCCCTTTCTTGGCAGTAAGAAGAAGAAGAAAAAAAAAAAAACAAGTTGGCTCACTCATAGCTCAGCCCAAAATTTCACCCAAAGCTAACTATAACTCTGTGGATTTGTGTATTCCTTTCTCTTTTGTTTCCCTCCTCCTTTATCTCATTTTCGCCATTTGGAACATCTTTTAAGTTTGGGGATGTGGAGGAGGCAAACTTGAAGTCAAACCCAGGACTGTACACACCTTGCCAGCGCTCTCCATGCTGAGCCACTTCCTTAGCATCCTGGATTTTGTTGCTATGTAATGTACTCAGTTTTCAAGAAATTGGTGCATTTTTAGTTGTTTAAAAAAATTAATGAAGAGTTTTAGATTATTTGAAAACTTTTTGTATAAGTGACAGTGTGATCATGTGGTAGCATGTAATATAAACGAAAAGGTGCTCACATAGTCGTAGCTTCCTGGGAGGCTGATAGAGGAGGGCTGTAATTTCAACAGTAACAGGGGCTACCCAGCAAGTTCCTGCCTACACTATATAAAAATGAAATAAAATAGCGACAATACACATAAAAAGCAATGAGCATCAAGACCCTTCTGCCACTCGAGGCCAAGGCTTACACTGAGCATCTAAAGGGCGTCCGGAGCCTTTGTAAAGTTGCTGGCACTGGGCACTCATGTCTTGTTCTACCACTGAGATATCCATAGCCTCATGGTCAACTTTTATGATGACTTTTTTTTTGGTTAGTATTTTCAACCTGATTATGCCGTATCAGACTTTGAGAAAGAGCAAAGAACTCTGACATAAAATCAAGAAAGCTAAGAATCCACAGAGAGGAAGAAGCTGAGAGAAACACTCAAGCAGAGGGCATGGTCCATGAAATCATGGCAGAGCATTCCTGAAATCTACAAATCATCCAAAATCCAAACACAAGGGCTATTTGTAACTTCAAATACCTCTCCATGACATGTAGTCCACATGTCAAAAATACAAAGCAAAAAATATTAAAAGTTGTTACAGAAAATGCCACTTGCAAAGATAAATACATCAGAATAAGACCAGTTATCTCATTGGCAACCCTAAAATCCAGGGAAGAAAAGAATAATGTATTTCCTTTTTTTAAAGTGTGTGTGCATGAATATAGTGCCTGCGGAGGCCAAAGGCATCAGAGCTCCTGGAGCTGGAGTTATAGGCAATTGTGAGTTGCCTATGAAACACTGCAAGATCAATACATGCTCTTAACCACCAAGCCATCTCTCTAATCCCTGGAATAATATATTTCAAGCCTTGAAAGTAAATATCTCCCAACCAAGACTGCTATATCCAGGAAAGTTAATAGTTAACAGGAGACAGAAATAGGACAAATCAAGACAAGTAGAGAGTAAGGTGTTCATGACCATCATGACCTCCCAGCCATCACTGCAAAAGATGCTTGTGTAGTCAGGAAACAGGGCAACATCAATCATGAGGGCACAGGAAGAGTACAATGCATGAGAGGAATGGTGGTCCACAGAGGGTGGGCAAAGACTTCACCATGACTTACACTATGTCAGGAAAATCCTATAATATCAATAAAGAGGGAAACAGAGCAAATACCCCAACCAGTCTGCACCCAAAAGTAGCAAAAGTACAAAAAAAGACAAAATAGATTGAAAAACAACATCTACTATTGTTTCCAAGAAATAAGTTCATTGGTAAAGATGGCCACAAAGTCAGCTGAAGGAAGTGAAGATGACCAAGCCAGTTAAACAGGCATAGTACCCTGATCCCTGACAATTCAGTCTTCAACCCAGGATTAGAAGAGCCAAAGAAGGTCACTACACTGCATACCAATAAAGATACAATTTAACTAAGATCATAGAAAAATTGTAAATATATAGGCATCAAATGTTGAGGTTCCAAGTTTAGCAAAATACATACTAGTGAGCATGAAAGATCAGATAGGTCCAGAAACTACAGTAGAAGACTTCAAGACTCCATGCTCACTTTCAGTTAAGTCATCCAATCTAAACACACATGCACATGCACAGATGCACACACATACACCCATGCCTGCAGTTGTGTGTTCCACTCTAGATCAAATGGACCCAGGTGTTATCTACAGAAAAGTCTATCCTGCAGGAAAGGAATATACATTTTCCTTAAGAGGCCATGGAACCCTCTCTAAAATGGATCACATTCTAGGTCTTAAAGCAAATCTTAAAATACAAAAGAATTCAAATAATTTCATGTGTCTTATCAAATCATAGTGGAATAAAGCTGGAAATCCATAGCACAAGAAACCCAGACACTATGTAAATACTCTGAGACCAAGAAGTGAATACACTGTGTGCCAGTTGAAGTCATGGAAGAAACCAACAATCCTTGGAGTCAAATAAAACAGAAGCACAATTCAACAGAACTTTGGAGAGCCACCAAGACAGTTCAAAGAAGGAAGTCTGTAGTTATGATTGCTTACATTAAAAATTCAGAGAAATATCAAGTAAGTAACTAAACGTATGCCCCAGGGTCTTGGAAAGACAAAAACAGCCAGGCTTGCTGGCTTATGCCTACTATCCTAGCAGTTATGAGATAAAGCCAGGAGAACAGGAGTTAAGGGTCAGCCCTAGACACAGTGTAATTTCAAGCCATCCTGTGTACATATGACTGTGTCAAAATAGGAAAGATAATCAAAACAAAACAACCCCCAAAGCATGAAGCAGTAAAATACAATAAAGATCAGGACAGAGAAGAAACAGCAGAGACTAGAACAGCACCTAAGTCAAGAGGTGGCTCCTTGGAAGACTGAGCAAGACTGCCAAACCCCTAGCCACTCTCTAACCAACTTTTATTAATTTAGAAACAAAGAAGGAGATGTGTGCATGTCACTTTTATTCTCCTGATATATTGTTGACTCAGAGGCTTACAGCCTTCATGTGCTAACCTAGACCTAGTCGGGGAAGCTCCTAGCCTCTGTACAATCCTATATAGGTCTAGGATGTTTTGGGTTTGAGACTTACTGCTGAATAAGCTCATTCTTCTAGTTCTTTCTGACCTCTGGATAGCTCATTCAACTCAGCTGCTCTGCTTGACTGATTCAATCTGGCTTCTCTCTCTCGGTCTCTCCTGAATTGCTTTGCTTGGCCTCGTACTAAATAACTTTGGCGATATGTTCTAACCTAGTCCCTACTCATTCTGTCTTCATCTGTGTCTAGTTGTTCTCTATTCAACCTGTCTCTGTAAAACTCCCCTGGTAAAACTGCCTCCTCTCATTCTCTCTGCGCTCTCTTAAGTAGCTTCTCTTTCTTCTCTCTCATGAGAGTTGGGCATATCCTCTTCTGTCAAATCATTCTCTGATTTGTTATTTTGTCTGCCACTCATTTAGACATCACTTTTAAATGTGGGTGCTTCCTTCTACAAACTAACTTTACTCTTATTGTTTAGGACTAAAAGTGAGTACCAAGGATGTATCTGTGTTCCAGCGAGAGAGAGATGAAAGCTGTATGCTAAGGACCAAGCCACACCACTAGAAACGTATTTTTTTTCAGTAAACAACACAATCTTGAGGTCACAGTGTGGTCAAATATCCTGCAACAAAGATGTTACAACAGATTCCAGTGAATAAGCCAGAGGATTGCTTAGAACACTTTGAATATTATATTGCTCCCAAGAATGGAAACTCTAAAAGAAATGGATAAATTTCTATCAAAATTACACCAAGATTATAAACAGTTTAGGCAGATTCATAACAAGGCTGAAGCACAATAAAGAGTCTCCAAAGAGCAGCTCAGGACTGGAGGGATTTGCTACGGAAATCTACCAAGTCTTTTCAAACGAGTTAATACCAGTGCTCCTCAAAGGGGAGACTAGGAGGGAGGGGATGCTACCAAATTCATTCTCTGAAGCTAGCAACACTTTGATACTAAAACCACAGGATACAATAACAAAAAGAAAGCTATAGGCCGACATCTCCTGAGCATAAGTAGAAATATTCTCCATAAAATACTTGCCAGTTAAAAACAGCAAGAAGTCATACAAAAGTTACAAGAAATCATTCCAGGGATGCAAGGATGATTCAAAATATGCAAGTTAATAATTATAATATTGCACTTAAATCAACAAGATTACAAATCACATGACCACCTCGATAACTGGAGAGAGGGCATTAGAAAAAGTTTAACATCCCTTAATTATAAATGTCCCAAAGAAACTAGGACTATAAGGACCACACATAGCACCCCCATCAAGGCATGGAAGACAACAGTATGCTAAGTGGGAGAAAAGTAATGTACTTCATCTAAAAGCAGGAACCAGACAGGTGTATTCACTTTCTCCACTCCTCTTTGATATGAAATGAGAGGTCTTAGCTAGAGTCATAAGACAAAAGAAGGAAAGAAAAGAGTGTAAATAAGAAAGGAAGACATCAAATTACCCGTTTGCAGAGTATATGATCCTCAACTTAAAAGGTTTTATAAATGATACTGGAAATCTCTTAGATTTTATAAACACTTTCAGCAAAGAATCAAGATAGAAAACCAGCTGGGCAGTGGTGGCGCATGCCTTTAATCCCAGCACTTGGGAGGCAGAGGCAGGTGGATTTCTGAGTTCGAGGCCAGCCTGGTCTACAGAGTGAGTTCCAGGACAGCCAAGGCTACACAGAGAAACCCGGAAAACAAAACAAAACAAAAAAGATAGAAAACCAAGATACAGATATCAGGAGTATGGGATTAGAGACTTAGTTCAGTGGTAGAGGTGCCTAGCAGGCACAACGCCCTGAGTTCCAGTTCCTATCACAGGAAAAACAAAACAAAACAAAAAAAAAAACCCAGCCATTTTCTGTTTATCAGTAATGAATTTCCTCAAAAAAATAAGAAAAAACTTCATTCACAATCATTTAAAAATTACCTCTGATGAAACCCAGCCAATTAAATTTTAAAATATTGAAGACATACAGAAACACTAGAAGATGTAAAGACCACCAGTGACCAGGGTCCCAGAGGTAATGTGTGGGAATGGCTATATTATTGAAATGACTTGTAAATTTTAAAGCAATGCCTCATTAAAATTCCAACCTTCACAAAACTAGAAAAAATAATTCTAAAATCCAAATGGAAGCAGAGGCCTAAATAGTCAGAGCAACCTCACGCAGAAGGGCAATAAGGAAAATGCCCTAATTCCTCATCTCAAACTATGCCGCCGAAGAAAGAAAGTAGCAAAAACTGGTCAGTAGATAAAAAATAAACAAATGGAATAGAATAGAGGAGCTGGGGGCGGGGGGTGAAGGGGGACTCGACTCACTCAGCTATAGCCACCTAATCTTTGACAACTGTCAAAAAAACACATATTAGAAAAAGACAGCTTACATAACAAACAGTGCCTGAAAACTGGATAGCCAAATGTAGAGTGAAATTACAACCCAATCTCTCAAGATAACAAGAATAAACTCTTTAGCTTTAAGTGCCCATTAAAAATAAACAAATTATATATTTCTTATATTCAACGGCACAAAGTAAACATTCCCATTCCAAAAGAAGGGGTAGGGGCCTAGCCAGGGAACATCAGACAAAGACAAGAGTAAATCTGAGCAGGGCAAACTGCAAACTCTGGCATCAATATAGGAGGCTTACTCATGGGCATCACAAAGCAGGCATGGCTGGCTCTGCCCATCCAGCTCTATTTGCCCCCAGTTTTCCTCAGCAGACATCTCATGTTCCTGGCACCTACAACATCTCAAAGGCCCATCCTAGGCACTAGCTTCACAGCATCATACACAGCCCACTTAGATACTCCAAACACGGAATCCAAGCCTGCTATGCACTGCCTACCACAGGGCTTTTCTGAAACCTTGGTTTAAACTTCAATGAGTGCAACTCCTGTATTTTGCAGACCTGCAAGCAAAATGTTGCATGCATCTGTGTAGTTAAACCTCTGAAAATACTTCTCAAACATTTCAATGCCTTAAGAATTGAGAGTAGGGACCCAGGCACACTAGGTAACGCTACCAGTGACTCTGTTCCCCAGCCCCAAGCACTCTCCTTTCCAATGAATGCTTTAAGTGAGTTTTTAACTTTATACCCTGGAGCTTTGGTAGGTGATGTCTTGCCCTGGCAACAGCATTGCTACCGTCCCAGTACAAAGTCTCTTCAGAACTGTGCCTTTAGCAATTGTTTCTTAACTGTGCTCACTAACAGTTACAGCTGCCATCACCTATCTCACTCTGGGCAACTTCAACTGCTTGGTGTTTCCAAGCCAAAGCGCACATTCTCCGCACCTTTCTGCTCTACTCTTGGCTCTTTCTTATCATAAACCTGGCAAAGAGCAGCAGCAAGTAACCACGCCACAGCCTGAATGCTCTACTGCTTGGAACTTCTGTAATTCATGCCATTATGGTTGCTTGGTTTGGCTTTTTGAAGCAAGGCTTCATATAGCTGAGGCTGGCCTTGAACTCGTGATCCTCCTGCTGCTATGACCCAAGTGCCAATGCCAAGATTGTATGTGTACAATACATGCCTGGCTAATCTATTACTTGTAAATTTAGCCTCGTTCAAGCTTTCAGGTTATGGGCAGAGCATCGCCACGTTTTACCGGGTTGTAAATGAATAGCCTCTAGGCCAATCCTGCTAAAGCCTTGGGTTCTCCAAGGAAACCTCATGAAACAATCCTTACTGTCCATACCTCTACTAGCATTTTGGTTTTCAACAATCCCATCAGGATGGCTATTGGCTTCTGCTTACAGAATTCTAGGACTCTAATGCAGAGCTCAAAACTCTTGCACATTTTACATGTGCATCAGTTCCAACAGCCCATAGACCCACATGGTCAGGTTATCACAGCGATGACCACACTTCTCAGAACCAAATTTCTGTATTAGTTACTCTTCTCATCGTTATGACAAAATGCTTGGAACAACTTCAGGATGGTGGGTTTGTTTTGATTCACAGTCTAAGAAAGTACAGTCCATCATGGTCAGAAAGTATGGTGGAGCCTGTGGCAGCTCACAGCAGGAATGTGAAGCTGCCTGCTTATATTTCAGTGGACCAGGAAGCAGACAGGTCAGGCAAAATTGGGGGTGGGCCATAACCTATAAGGCTGTAAGGCGCACCTTTTGTAAACTCCTCCCTCTACCTGGACTCACCTCTTAAAAGGTATGTTTCATAAAAGGTGAGTTTTACAATGTTCTAAAACAGTGCTACCAGTTTGCGACCAGGTACTTAAACCACAGCGACCCACAGGGGCCTGTCATATTCAAACATAACACTAGGCGTGGTGGGAAATCCCTGGATTCCCATCATTCCAGAGACCAATTATCAGGAGTGCAGGCAGCCCAGCAGATAAAGTGAGGCTGTGTCTATTTTACCTTAGTTTTCACATATTTGTTCCACTGAGATATAATTGACATATCAAAGTCTTGTTTATGTTCCTCTTACCAAAATCTTTCAATGCCCACCTCAAAGACAGGCCCTAAGAGTGTGTGGCTCTGATTTAAGCATTGCTAGATGAGGTTTACCTGCAAAGAATACTGATTTTTGCATTGCTTATTGTCAACACACTTTAATGGTTTTGTGTGCGCCTACCTGCCTGTTCTGAGACAAGCTCTCACTGTGTCCCCCTGGTAACCTTCTGCCACCGCCTCTCAGTGCTGGGATTATAAGGATGCACCATCACATCTGGATTCATAGCTCTGATTTGTTTTGTTTCAATACACTAAACTGTCAGGAAGAAGCCAATGGTGGCTGCTTAGTTGACAGCTGGCAGACCCTCACCCCCACCTCTGATGTGCAGGCACACACTCACACATCCGGCAAAAAAATGTATCAGGGAGCTGAAGCAGTAACTGTTACAGGTGGAAACCCAGGCCTGGCTGGGCGGTTACTGATGCCTCTACTGCTCCGAAGTGCATCAGTGGCTGGTCTATGTAAAGTAAGGTTCCTAGACAGCAAACAAGGAAAACAGCCACACCTGCAGGGAAGGTTCTGCAAGGCTGACAGAACTTTGCAATTGTGGAAAGCTGAATGTCGCAGAGCCAGAGTTGAATTATTTTAGGATCTCTTCAACTACTTAACAGCCATTCATTGCCCGCCTCTGTGTCTGACCTAATAACCTTAGCTTCCACCAACCCAAAAGCTAAACTGACACTAGATAGCAGCTAATGACCGATGAAGTTTTTCTCTGCTTTGCAGTAGACTTTCTACTTGATGTCTTCATCAATGTGTTGGGGGGAGGGGGGAATGCTTTGAAGTTTGAATGTCATGGCACATGTTTTTAATCCCAGCTCTCAGAAGATCTCAGAGGTAGGTGGATCTCTATGAGTTCCAGGCCAGCCTGGTCTACACAGTGAGTTCCAGGCCAGTGAAGGCAACATAGTGAGTCCTTGTTTCAACCTCCACCCCTATGCCAAAAGTAAAATAAACACAAAAGTGCCTTGATCTATGACTTTGTTCTGCACAATAAAAATTTCATCAAACTTTGTGTGTGGCATTTGAGGCCACCTGAAGCCATGCTCCAGGGCCATGGTCACTTGTACTTGATCAAGAACAAACTGTCTCTTACTGCCTTTGATCCGGGAGCTGTGTGTCTCCTGGACAACTGTGAGCAGCGTTATAGCCCCCGAAGGCCCAGCACAGCCAGTCCGAGGGCTGCTGCTTTAAGGAGGAGCTGGCAGCTGCCAGACAGCCTGCTCTCTGGGCTACCATCATGTGCTGCCTTAAACATCTCACAATCATCTCAGGGAACTCCTCTAAGACTACAGACACCTGGAGGCAGCCCTGAGCCAACTATAGGTGCTCAGAGAAAACTCTGGGTTAGCCATGGGAACACCAAAGCTGGGCTTTGGGCTTTGCTCCAGAAGACTCTATTGCCATCCCAGGTGTTTCTCCACCATACTGCAAGGGTTCTAGGCAAAGTCACTTTGCCAGCAACAACTCTAGATGGCCTATAGACAAGCTCACCTGCAGCTGCTCAGGAAATCACCCCTTTTCTGCTTGGAATCTCATGGTTGATTGTCCTCATAGGTGTGGCCCCACTTCTCTGTCCCCCTCAAGTGCCTGTAGACGATCCTCCTGTCCACCCTCCCCTGTGTTCAACAATAAGTGCTGATGAAAATCTTCTCCTGAAGTACTTCACTGCATAAGGGTAAATCCTTTGGGCTGACTGTACTCAGCCGTCTAGAAGGCAGCTGGGGGGGGGGGTTTGCTGGAGAGCCACTGGGGAGAGAGTCTGCAGAGCCAGAGAACTGGGAAGGTGATAGATGGAGAGAGCTGAGCTGTAGATGCAAGAGGCTGTGAAGAGCTCAAACAGTACAAGGTGAGAAACTGCAAAGCAGTGGAAGCCCAGGGGCTGCTAGGAGAGTTCTGGAAGATGCCAGGAGAAGCCACCTAGTGTGGCTAAAAGCTGAGGTCTCAACACCACAACTCTAACTGGGGGTGGGAGCTGAGCTTTGAAAAGCCTGAATGAACAGCACTTCCAGACCCTGAGAGAACTTCTCAAGGTCTCTCACTTCCAGTGCTCCATCTGTAAGCTGTTAACCTGGAGAACAGTAGGGTCTAATAAAAGATGATTGACCAGAGTTTGCAAGCAAGCGAATGCTAGCAGCAGCTGGACTCAGTCTTTCAAATGCTGGGCAAAGCTGTCGCTCACATGTACTCCCAGTCCCTTATATTCACATGTTTGGAGATGCTTGGGACTGAATCCAAGACCTCATACATGCACCCAAGCATGGAACCAACTCCACCCCTTGGCAGACAGGCATATTCTAACAAACTATCTCTAAGAACTTTTCACTCTTTCAGCTACTTTCCCAACAGCAGAGTAACTTTCATTCTTCTGCTATATGGCAGCTTCTCATTTATCATTCTAGAAGTAAGAGATTTACTGTGCGTGTGTGAGTGTGAGTGTGTGTGTGTGAGTGTGTGTGTGTGTGTGAGAGTGTGAGTGTGTGTGTGTGTGTGAGTGTGTGTGTGAGTGTGTGTGTGTGAGTGTGTGTGTGAGTGTGTGTGTGTGTGTATGAGTGTGTGTGTGAGTGTGTGTGTGAGTGTGTGTGTGTGTGAGTGTGTGTGTGTGTGTGAGTGTGTGTGAGTGTGTGGGGTGAGAGTGTGTGTGTGTGAGTGTGTGTGAGTGTGTGTGTTTTGATGGGCAGCATGCATGTGGTCTACCACTGAGCAACACTCTCAACCCCTTAAAAATCTAATTCCTTACATTTCAGGCACAAGATCAGAATAAACACCTAGCCATAAACAAATGTATTTCAGTTTGCTAGTATTTTAATTTCCTGTAAAAAAACAAAAACAAACACAAAACCCTAAAAAATACAGCAGTATATCACCATTATAGCAGACTTCAAAATATTAATCTCAGGTTACAGATCCACTATTAATTGGCATGTTAGTTCTCTCTAGGGGGAAAAAAAATCAAACCAGAAAGCAACATAATGCTTAAACATGGTGGCATGCTACCTAACCTCCTGGGGAAATGAACTACAGTCTTCTAATTAAATATTCTGAAGTTAAATTAAGAGTTTATTTAAGGGGTCTGGAAACATGGCTTAGCAGTTAACAGAATTTGATGCTGTTGCAGAAGACCCAAGTTCAGTTCCCAGCACCCCTGTCAGGGAGCAAACAACTGCCTGTATCTAGTTCCAGAAGATACAACATGGTCTTCTAGCCTTCATGAGCATCCGGACTGCACATGCAGACATACACACATATCTACAAAAAAATAACTTTTAAAAAGAATTTATTGCTGTGTGGTGGTGATGCACACCTTTAATTCCAGCACTCAGGAGGTAAAGGTAGGCAGATCTCTGTGAGTTCGAGGCCAGCCTGACATACAAAGTGAGTTAGTTCCAGAATACCCAGGGTGACACAGAAACCCTGTCTCAAAACCTGCTCCTCAAAAGAAAAATGTAAACCATGCCACTTCTTGCAGGGCTTTTGGAATAAAGCTTAAGTCTTGTAAGATTTCTCAGTTCAAAGTAAGAGTAACAATTACACAAATATAACTAAAATAATGGGAGATTAACCTGCTAAGTCTATGCAAATAATTTATTGGTGAATACATTTGATGGCAACCTTTACTTGCCTCAAAAAATTCAAACTTTTTAATAAAAAAAATTCACAGAACTAAAGGCAAGATTCGGGGATGCTCTCTGCCTTTCATTTACAAATATAAAAGGTTTGTCTGCAAGTACTTCCCACCTACAGGCAGGGTAGTCGTTCTCTACAACCTTAATCACTCAGAGAGGCGCCAGAGAGCGTGGGAGCAGGCTTTACTCCGTCAGTTCACTTCCCATCTATCTCCTTCCCACAGCTTACTGTCTTTGGAAGTGTGACTGCTGTCTTTTGTCTTGTCACTTCTCTGAAACGTATTGGTCTTTGTTGAAAACATTCATGTATAGGCAAGTACTCAGTTACTACAGAGCCATGTCCCCAGCACTCTGAGCAAGACTCTAAGTCACCTTTATGAGGTTTTTTCCCTCTTGTGGTGAAGAGGAAGGGATGATTTTGGCTCACAGTCTAATAGTGGTGAAGTCATGACAACATCCAAAGAAGTGGGTACCGTTCCTGTCTGTGGCAGCAGGAATGTAAGACAGACTGCCCACATGCTGGCATATAGCTAACCTTGGGCTGGAACCAGGACCTGCTGTAATCCTCTAACCCCATCCCTATGCCTGTAAGCTAGGGCCCCATATTTCAGAACCTCCCAAAGCAGCATCACCATCTGGATTCCAACACATGAGACGTTCACCATCTGGAGATTCAGTATCCCAACACATGAGGCATAGGGCTGGTTCACATTCAAACCATCCCATGTCGCCCTTGGTTTCCATAGGCTGACAGCCATCATTTAATACAAAATGTATTTAGTACAACTTCAAAAATCCCAACACTGTTCAAAAGCTTAACATCTCTGCTAAGACTCAGGCAACCTCTTCACTGTGAGCTACTGTAAAATAAAAAAAATAAAAAAATAAAAAACCAAATTATATACTTTCAATCACAGAGTAAGCATTCCTATTCCAAAAGGGAGGAGTGTGTTACAAGGAAAGATCACACCTAAGCAAGACCACAGTCCAGAAAGATAGACACAAAAGCTGCATCTCTGTGCCTGGCATGTAGGGCTTGGGATGGTATCATTGGGGTCTGTCTTAGTTACCTTTGTATTGCCATGACAAAACACCAGGACCAAGGGAAGTTACAGAGGAAAGCATTGAATGGGGGCTTACAGTTTCAGAGGGTGAGTTCATGACCATCTTGGCATGGACCATGGGAGCAGGCAAGCACAGTGCTGTGGCAACAGTTAAAAGCTTTCCAGAAAGTTAACTGGGAATGGCTTGGGATTATGAAACTTCAAAGCCCACACCTACTGACACACACCTCCTCCAACAAGGCCACACCTCCTAATCCTTCCCAAACAGTTCAACTAACCAGAGACCAAACATTCAAACAGGGGCCATTCTCACTAATACCTCCACGCACTCTAACATGCTGAGTTACTGTGCCTTTCTAGTCCTCCCGTATGCATTACTGTGCATGCAATCCATCTAGAGCCAGGTGTACTCTCTGTAGCTTTACGTGGCAGATATCCCATGTACCTGTCATCTCCAGCATCTTGCTCGGGTCCCCACTGCAACCCAGGCTTCACTCTTACAGCTTTGCGCACAGCCCACTCAGGCATTCCTTGTGTAGAATATGACCCTGCTACACAGCCAAGCCTGGAACCGTGGCACATGCCTTCAGGGCCCCGTGACTCTTGTATTCTGCATGCATGTAAAACTATCATTCTACGGATGATACCACCAACAAATTCTGGTGCCAGTTCAATATATACTCTGGTCCCCTTTGACCAGAGAGACTTCCCAACTTACTGAGAGAAAATACTTTTCTAGCTAACCCTGCTCAAGCAAAACTGTCAACTTGATGCCTACAAATCACCTGGGAAGAGTGTCTTAATTAGGAACTGTCTAGATGGAGTTGGCCTGTGTCTGTGTCTGTGTCTGTGGGGGATGTCTTGAGTGTTAACTGAAGGAGGAAGACTCAGCCTATGTGGGTGGCACCATTTCATGTGTTGGGCCCGAAACTGTATAAGAATTAAGGAAGCAGCAAGCAAGCAAATGTTCATCATCTCCTGGCTTTAGGGAACCTCTCCTCCCTTTAAGGCCCCATCATGTTTAGGCCTCCATATGCTATATTGTGTCTGTCTAGCCTTCTTCCTCTGCATCAAGGCTCAGCCACAACCTTGAGGCCCTTACATTCTAATAAACCTCAGACCTGAAGGGAATCTGTGAACTGTGTCAGCCTCTTTTCTGTACTGACCACTGCTGCTCATCTTTTATTATAGAAACCAAAACTTAATTACATTCAAATTAAATACTAAATAGAGTCCTTTATTCAGCCAACTGCAATCACCCATGAGTCAGGATTCAGAGTATTACATCAAATTATATGAAAAATCTATACGTCTTCATGTAGGCATTTCTAAAAGTGAGAAAACTTGCAGTTGGGTGGTTGATTTTAGTGAGGTGAACTTTGCTCCGTCATGTGGTGTCAAATACGAAATACTTGAGGTACTAGTTTCCTAGTACAGAGTCTAGCCTGATTCACTCACTTCGATATCAAGAAAAACCAGTTTCTACCAGAAACAAGGCAAGAAACGTCAAAGATAATTTGGGCCCCTAGCTTTATTTCAACTGAGGCCCAGGGGTCTCTGGGACCAGCTCACGCCATTGTGCCGATCCCTGCTCCTTTTCCTTTCTTCAAGAGACTTTGCTGGTAATTAGAGCAATTAATACTGGTACAGCAAACACACGCTTGTGCGCACACGCGCACACACACACACACACATACATATACTGGTATGTTTATACTGGTACAGAGATCATACACACACACACATGCACAGGGCCCTGAACAAAATACATAGCTATTTGTTTTTTACTGGGTTGCTTGTAAGTAACATCTACCTCTCGTGTTCAGAATAAACCAATTCAGTATATAGGCTAGTACTACACTTGATGCCTAGTTTTCTCTTTACCACTAGCCAAATAGAAAGCAACTCTGCTATTTTGGGAAAAAAAAAAAAAAAACCATTTTATGAGTTAGAATAGCATATACCAAATCCCTCTTAACAAAATAGTGGACCAGGAAGGGCATCACTGGGAAGATAAAGCATGACATGGTTCTGTCTATTTCTGCTTAAGTACATCATGTAAGCTTTACATGTAAGATGTAAGGGCTAAGTTAGCTAATGCATAGCCTTCTATCAAGCTAGGGTGTAGCTCAATGTTAGATAACTAGCTTAGCCTATGTCAGGCTTAGATCTCCAATACTGTTAAACCAAAAAGCAAATAAAAACATTCAAGGGATACTGTAGCAGTGCCAGCGTTTTTAGTTTTAATAACTACAGATGTCATTGGAGGAAAACTGGGTGAATTTGTACTCTGAACTCTGTATGCTTTTGCAATTTCTATGTAAGCATAAAATCAGTTCAAAATTGAACTTTAAAATTCCTGTTACTTATGTAGAAAACACCTTTCAACCTATGCCCTAGATCACTTTTTAAATGGGGACAACTCCAATTATTCCAATTTTAAAAATCACTTTATGAAACCTGGAGTGGAGAGACATACCACCAATCACCCAGGAGTCAAGGGCTGAGGATTACCACAAGTTCAAGGTCACTTAGAGTTCCAGAGCAGGACTATCACAAAACAAACAAGCTCACTCACTACACAAACACACAGAGAACTTCTAGAAGGCTGAACTTTTTCTTTAATTTCAACAAGATAAAACAAGAGAGAACAAGCCAGGACTCAGGTTTGTTTTGTGAGCATTCCAAATATAACAATATTTCAAAGGAAGATGATATTTTTTGCTCTTCGTTGTGTGGAGCCTAGTTGGATTCCTGCTTTCAATTCCAGGATCATTATCTGTGAACAGTTAGTTCAGAGGTTAATGATCAGGAGATTGGAAAAATCTGAGATGTGAGGAACAAGCAAAGTACTACCTCTGGTGCCTCCCGTCTCTCCTCTCTCTCTAGAGTGCCCCTCCCCACACCATGCCTCTGACCTCCATACGACCTCAACCCAGTGGCCTGGCTCCTTCAAGTCTCCATTCTCTTCCCAGGGGCAGTTGCCAAGATGAGTAGCTTACGTGACCAGAGCTTTTTCTTTTACACTCTCATTGTCCTTGAGCTTAAAACGAAAGCAGAGGACCAGGGTCAAGCTCAGAGAAGGGAGACAAGTTCTGATTGCTGTCTTCAAATCTACAGAAGGTTTCAAGTGAAGCAGCAGATGCACCATACTTAGAACAGTTCTACAGTGAAGAATTGGGATCAATTGTCCTACAGAGGCAAAGATGGATGAGGCAACATCAAGAAATAGTTCAAAGAAGATGTGGACAGGCTGTCTTAGAAGATGCTGAACTGCCCACTGGCTTGGAGAATAAAAGCAGTGGGATAGTGTTGACATTTCAGGACTGCTAGCTAAAAATAGCAGACATACACATTCATTTATCTCAGCAATGTTCTGAGACGTGAAATGAAAATAACAGAGAACATGATGGTGAATTTAGAGAGAAAGAAAGGGTAGTGGTGAAGGACTAGTGCCTCTCTTCAGAGCAGAAAGCTTAATCCATGATGGGAGTGGGACATCAAGGCTGCTGCTTGGCTTCAAAGAACTATAAAATCTAAGGAGCTGTAGACATTCTCTGAAGCAGCCAGAGTAAGGAAGCATGCTAGAGTCATGGACATTAAACCCACAAAGGAAACACCCAAGACACCAATCTTCCCACGCCATGCACAACGGTTCCTCCCTCATCCTAGAGGGAGATGAAAAGGTTTACTTTCTATAAGTGGACCAGACATCTCTATATTCCAAGACAAAAAGTATAGCTGGGGCTAGAGTCAGGGCTGGACGGTCAGGATTCTCAATCCTGCAGACTAGGGTTCAGGTCCCGGGACCCACACAGGGCAGCTTCCATGTCCTAAAACTCCAGCTCAAAGGAATCCTATGTCCTCTTCTGGCCTCCATGAGCACCTACGCATTCATATGTGCAGAGAGAGACACGCACACACACAAACAGAATAAATCTTTCTTTTTAAAGTATAGTAAGGTATAAAGGTAAGTCGTTTTGCTAAAAATAAGGATACTATGTTAAAGGTCATATACACAAACAGCTGTCTTCCCTGAATGAACACCTAAAATATTGTGCAGAATCTAAAAGCCTTAAGAAACGAAACACAGATCATATACAAATAGGATAAGAATTCAAAATGCTATTATTTTTTCAATAATAACAATGAAAATACAGAGATGATAGAACAATTATTAAAATTAGGTGATATACAGACCTAAATTCCACACCCAATTAAAATATTAATCAAGTGAGGGGAACATTTCAGAATGGTAAAAGACCAAACCACAAACTCCTCACAATTGTGACTCTTTTATAGGACTGCTAAAAAATATGCACCCATAGCCGGGCAGTGGTGGCGCACACCTTTAATCCCAGCACTCAGGATGCAGAGGCAGGTGGATCTCTTTGTTCAAGGCCAGCCTGGTCTACAGAGTGAGCTCCAGGACAGCCAGGGCTACACAGAGAAACCCTGTCTTGAAAAACCAAAAAAAAAAAAAAAAAAAGACATGCACCCATAAAACAAAAGAGGAAATCCAGAAAGAGGAAGACATAAGAATTAGGACACCTGGACTTCGACACAGGAAAGAAGCAAAGGGACTTCAAACATGATGGCAGAGCCCAAGAATGGAAGCCACACAGGAACACACACCAGAACAGAGCGAGTGCATGTTAGACTCCAAGTCTTTTTTTTTTTTTTAGACTCCAAGTCTTAAGTATGTATAACACTTTTGGCTATGCTCAGATTTTACAGTTACACAGTCTGAAACAGAAATGATAAGGATACAGAAAACTAAACAAATGAAATAGCAGTGCTCATTAACTCTGGGGAAAATAAAACATTACACAGGAAGTAAAATGTAAGCACAATAGACAGTGGCTAGGTTGAGGACACATAATATGGACAATGTGAATGTTACTCTGTCCTAAATTCTGATCCGACTGTACAGGGAAAAAGGGGAGGGACATAATGGGAGAAGAGAGAATTTAAATGGCCAGCAGAGTCCACCACAACTACAGGAAACCCTTAAAAGGATACACAAGCCTGCAATTTAGTGGGAGACTCTTTCGCTGAGCTAAAACTAATTTCTTTTTTAAAATCTAAAATGATAGACAATAAGCAATAATTTCATTGTATAATTGGGTTAAATGTACATTTAATGTACTCTTTTCCTTCAATATAGCTTATCTTTGAGGTTCTGTGGAATCTGAGTTGCCATAACAACCTGAGTAAATCACTACTGTAGACATCTGTAGCTATTTATAAATGCAACAGCTGGATCTGTCCAGTTAAATTTCTTTTAGAAAACACCAAAGTAATTTTCATGTATTCCGGGTAAACTTAAGGAAAAATTCAGGTAGCATTAAAACTAAAGCTATTATTGCAATATTTATATCTTAAATATTAAACTATAAACTGTGGAGAATAAAACAGAGCTAAAAACCTTTCATTTTCATTTCATCGTTTTTCTTCCTCATCTCTATGTGTGTGTACCATGCATGTGCGAGCACCAGTGAAGGTCAAGAAGCCATGTCAACAAAGCGTTCTAAACTATCAACTTTCCTCAACAGAAATATGCTTATTTTATTTTTTAAATATTTATTCTTATGTATGTGATGTTTTGCCTTCATGTATGTCTGTGTATCACTTGCATGTCTAGTACCTAAGGAGGTCTGAAGAGGGTGTTGGCTCCTCTGGAACTGCTGTTACAGACAGTTGTGACCTACCATGTAGTGGGGGAGCTGAACAGCTCTAGAAGAGCTGTGAGTGCTTCTGGCTGTTGATCCATTGATCCATTGATCTAGTATTTTTAACTATTTTTAATTATGTGTGTGTACGTAGGTGTTCAAGAGCATGGCACTGAGGGGAGAGCATCAGATAGACACCCCGGAGCTGGAGTTACAGGCAACTGTGAGTCACCTGACATGTTTGCTGGGAACCGAACTCAGATCCTCTGGAAGAGCGTTATGTGCTCCAATCACTGACATATCTCTCCAGCCTCTAAAATATACTTGTTTGAAATGACTACCATCTCTCCAGTGCTACATAATATAAGTCAATACACGAAGATATCACCACTGGAGTGTTTATAGGAAACAGCAGCTGAGACAACCCTGATTAGAGAATAATAACAGCACAGGTGTAGTGGGGTTGAGCCTTTAAACGGAGCACTCAAGAGACTGAGGCAGGAAGACTGAGTTTGAGTTCCACAAGCATTACAGACAAGGCCATTTCAAAAGAAACCTGGAGCCAATTAAATTGACCAGGTTCCTTCCCTCGCACAGGCCTGGTGTGCAAGCAGCAGCCTCCCTGGTGGTTTATGAGCCTGTCACTTACGTGCTTTGCCCTAAGGGGCTTCGGAGACAATTTTCTTGTGGCTATTCATGTCTCTGATCTCAGATCTGTCCTAAGTGTCAGCTCCAGACAGGTATTTGGGGTGATTTGGAAAGCCTAAGGGTACAGTCCAGAGTTCACATTGGTCAGGTCATTATGTCCATCCACTCCTAGTGGCAGAATAAGGAACATGTAACTGAGGCCCTGAGGAGAGCCAAGTTCAAGTTTTATGGCTGCCAGAAGATCCACATGTCAAAGAAGTAGGGGTTCACCAAGTTAAATGCAGATCAATTTGGACATGATAGCTGAGAAGAAGCACATGCCTGATGGCTCTTGCACTCCTGAGGGCTTCCATTATGCTGAGCTCTACCTTCCCACACTCCAAATCATGTTTAGTAATAAATCTCACATCCAATCTAGAAGGAAAGAGAAGGGGAGTGGGGGAGGCTGGGATGTATCTCCCTTAAAGGGTACTTCTTAGGACGCAAGAAACCTGTGTTTGATCCACAAGACCAAATAAAGAATGTAGTTCACATATAATCCAGGCACTTGGGAGGTAAAAGGAGGAGGATCAGAAGATCAAGGTTATCTTCAACTGCGTACTGAGCTTGAGGCCAGCCTAGGGTACATAAGACCTTGTCTCAAAAAGAAATGGTGTGAATAGAATAAATATTTCCCATTTGAATCCTACCTCCTTTCAAGATGATTGTTTTGGTCACTAAACACAGCAGTTATGTTAAAGAGATGTCTCTCGTCGCTAATTCCCTCTTCACCATGTCCAGCTTCTGAATCTATAGAATTTTTTTTTCTTTTATGTTTTTGTTGTTTTGAGAAAGGTTCTCAAAACTCTGGATGTCCTGGAACTCTCTTTGTAGACCAGACTGGCTGTGAACTCACAGATATCCATCTACCTGCCTCTGTCCTGAGTGCTGGGATTAAAGGCATGCGCCATCATGTCTGGCCCAGATATTTGTGGGGTTTTGTTTGTTTATTTGTTTGGTGGAGCTGGAAAGATGGTTCACCTCTTAAGATCATTTACTGCTCTCACAGAGGACCCGGGGTTTTGTTCCCCATATCCACATCACATGGCTCACAGCCACTCAGTGTCCTCTTCTGGCCTCCTTAGACATACGTGAGCATACACACACAAATGAAGAAGGAAAAATCATATTAAAAGTTGTTTTATCATGCATCATGTAGCAGCTAAGTAGCAACTCCTCAGAGAGGAACTGTTCCCACAAACAGCCTCAGAAATTTCTGATTTAACAAATTGTTCAGGTTATGACTGCTGCATTTAGGGCCATCTATAGTTGTATTCCATAGAAAACAGTTTTAAATTACACATAAGTAACTGTATAGTTAATGCATTTTCTTCTTGGGTTGAAGCAGTGTCCATCTCTCTGTCCTTTCAAACTCTGTTCATTTCTAACTTTTCTCCCTATGAATTATACGCTAGGGCCCTAACTGAGCTATGGCCACGGCCATAACTCACATTTTTTAAATTTTGGAGATAATCAACTAACTTTCACAAAAATTAAATCTCACACTTTATTCATGTATAATCAAAGCAATGCTTAAATTTTGCAGATATTGTACAGTAATCTACAAAACTAATTTCCTTTTTTTGTTTTTTTGTTTTTTGAGACAGGGTTTCTCTGTGTAGTCCTGGTTGTCCTAGAACTTGCTCTGTAAACCAGGGTGGTCTCAAACTCAGAGATCTACCTGCCTCTACCTTCCAAGTGCTGGGATTAATGGTGTGGCCACCACCACCAGGCAAAACTAGTTTCATTTAAAAAAAAAAAAAAAATCCATGCACATGGAACATGGCTGGTGTTAGGAGACAGGAGGATCACTGAAGGTTTGCAGCCAGGTTTATACAGAGTTCCAGGCCAGCTGGGCTTTTGTAATGACAACGAGGCACCCAGAGAACTAATCAGCAGATGATGCACACAGCCCCTAGCAATGTTATTTTCAAACTGGGAAGACTGACTACAGATGCCTAAGAACCATCTTCCTGCATTCTTATATAAAACACACCCGGTCCCTAAAGCCTTCTCACCTGCATCTCTTAAAGAACTTCGTGACAACAGTTCTGAGAAGCCATTCCTACACCTGGGATCACAACCCTGGGTGTCCTTATGGGAAATCCACATGAACTTCAGTGTTATAATCGCTTTCCCACACGTTCAGTCTGTCCAGCAACTCAACAGAGGCAAGAACATGTCCATTTCAGCTCCTCTTACACTAAATACAATTCTTAGGCAAGAGAACTGAAGAGGTTTAGACTTCATGTTTTAATTTTTTTAAAATGTAATTCCATCCCTCTTGTCCCTCCCCATACTTGATCTTGAGTCCCCCCCCCATTTCCCCTCTCCATCCCCCTTCCTTCCCAGTCCCCTCCCTCCATCTGCCTCTTATGACTATTTTATTCCCTCTTCTAAGTGAGAGTCAAGCATCCTTGCTTGTGCCTGCCTTCTTGTTTAGCTTTTTTTGGGTCTGTAGAGTGTACCATGGGTATCCTGTATTTTATAGCTAGTATCCACTTAAAAGCCAGTACATACCATGCTTGTCCTTTTAGACAAATGCAGATACCCACAGCCAAACAGTAGATGGAGCTTGGGGACTCTTACGGAAGAATAGGAGGAAGGATTGTGAGCCCCAGAAGGGATATAAACTGTACAAGAAGACCAACAGAGTCAACTAACTTGGACCCTTGGGGGGCTCTCAGAGACTGAACTACCAACCAAAGAACATATATGGGTTAGACCTAGGCCTCCCTGCATATATGTAGAAGATGTGCAGCACATGTCTTCATGTGGTTTCCCCAACAACTGGAATGGGGGCTATCCCAAAAGCTGTTGCCTATATGTGGGATATGTTTTTCTAGCTGGACTGCCTTGTCTTGGCTCAGTTGTAGAGTATGCGCCTAGCCTTGCAGAGAGTTGATGTGCCAGGGCAGGGGGATATCCAGGGGGGCCATCCACTCAGAGGAGAAGGAGGGGAGAAGGATCATGGGAGGGGATATGGGGAGGGGGCAGTGAGCATGATGTAAAGTGAATATGTAAAATAAATAAATAAATAAATATCATCTCATGTGTATGTATATGCACCGTGTGCATGCTTGGTGCTCTCAGAGGTCAGATGAGAGAGTTGGATCCCTTGAAACTAGAGTGACACAGGTGGTTGTGAGCTGCCATGTGTGTACTGGAAACCAAACCTGGGTCTTCTGCAAGAGCAGCAAGTGCTCTTAATGCTGAGCTATCTCCCTAGCCCCAAGCCTAAGACTTTTAAACAATTCTGCCTAGTAGCTTTAAAAAGTGCTTACATAACTATCATCCCCTCTTCACAGTCTGTGTTTCCATGAGTAAAGGAGACACTACTGTTCTCCTTTTAAAAAGCAGAAAACAAATCCATCTTGGCAGGTTTGCCCCTGGTGGAAGACGCAGAGCACTGGCGATGCTAAGCCAGTCCCTGACATCTTTTTTATCCTTTGCTACCTCACTGTTTTACAAGTGACAAGGACAGCAAGTGGGCAATGGGTTTTGACAGCCTTTGGTCGTCACAGGTCTGGAACAACAGAATCAATTACCATCTGTTCTTTCCAAAAGCAGATCCCAACAGTATGGCACCCGGACTGACACCATAATTTTAATTATCAACTAAAGTTTCAAACTTATGTTCCTTATACTTAAGCATTTCCCCCACGGGGAGCAGGGGGAGAAGAACAATGAATTCCACGCATTCTACTCATGGCCAGCCACTGTTTAAAGCAGAAGTATCTTAATTGTTGAGCACATTTATAAATGTCTATAGGGTATACCTTTAGCAATGCGAACATCTTCTATTTGCAGAACACATAATCCTGGTATAAGGCCAAACTAAAAGAACAAGAGAAGGTGACCAAACATTGGCATTCTTCCTATTAACAATAGAGCAAACATTCAGAAGTTGTCCTAAATCTCAGCTAACCCCAGAAAAATCCAACTTGGTAACTACATAACCCATATTGCTGTTCTTACTCTATAATGCCTGTTTATCTCAGTTGATGCTGTACAGAGCCTCTTTGGTCTTTTACACACACACACACACACACACACACGCCCCCCATTTGTCTACCTCCCTTAATGAGCCCTTCATTCTAACTTTACTCTCTGTACTCATCTTTAGCTGGGCTCTTTGTCACCTTCCAGACTCCTTCCTGAAGCTGCTACTTCAACTCCCACTTCAAGCTGCTGCTTCATCATCTTGAGCATAAAATGATCTTTTTCCTCTGTCACCTTTCAATCTCTCATTAGCAAAATGGATGTCAGGTAGGCATAGGCAGCTGGCTGACGAATGAGTTCACACTAAGCAGCACACAGCTGGGGGATAACTGATCTGTTTTAGACAGGCTAGGGAAATTGTTGAGAAAAGACTATGCTCATATATATTTAAAGTATGTATCATGAGCAAAGGAATTCCTTGTGAGTGTGAGTCAGACCTAAGCAGTGCTCTTGCCAATTAGATAAGCGCATTATCACGCTGTATGAATACCAGCACTGAAGGCCTAATAGACAGCAGACTCCTGGCACTCACACAGTTCAGCCTCCCTGCTCTCCAGGCCTTTAGCTATGTAATAAACACCCTTGCCCTGGTCCCACAGTTCTCTAGATAAATTTCCTCCGTTACTGGAGAGGATTTCGGCCATTGCTCTGTTTCCATCTCTCCTCACTTCGTAAGGGAAGGAAGCTCTTTCTTCTGTGTCAGGAAACTACCTACCTGGTCCTACCCTATCCAACACTCACAATGTTTATATTTAAATGAAAGGATATCTTATTATTTTGGTCTCAAAGCAGTACCCACTGGAAAGGAGGCTTACATATAGAAATACTCATAGATAAAACAGCTTTCTTCTTTTTCTATTAAATTCTTTCCTGTTTTCCAGTTGATTATTAAAATATGAAGCTTAGCTAAGATGTAAAATATCATGTAGAATACAATCACTTATATAAACTGCTGTGCATTTGCACTTTAAATATCTTATCCTACCATTGGAATCGAGCCAAGGGGTAAACACTTCAAGTTCAGTTATACTTTACTTGATAACGACAATTCGGGCATCTATTAGGTCTTTGTAGGTTGTTATTCACACAGCATGATATCTATCTAAATTTAGCAAGACCGCTGCTACTAACCTTTAGGTCTGACTCATTCCCACAAGGAATTCCTTTAGTCATAGCAGAGTTTAAAATATATACATTCTTTTTTCTGAGACAGGACTGGCATTCAACTCAGTATGTAGCCAAGGATACCCGTGGCCTTGCATCCCCCTTCTGAGCACTGTGATTTCAGATCCTCATCACCACGCCCTGTTTTATGTGGTGCTGGGGACTGAACCCAGGGCTGCGTGCATGCTAAGTAAGCACTCCACAGACTGTGCTACACCCAGACCCTTAAGTATATTTTTATTATTCTTAAACATTTATTTTTGGACCAGAGCGATGACTCAGCGGTTAAAGAGCACTGGCTGCTCTTCCAGAGGTCCTGAGTTCAATTCCCAGCAACCACATGGTGGCTCACAACCATCTGTAATGGGATCCGATACCCTCTTCTGGCACACAGGTGTACATGCAGATAGAGCACTCGTGTATAAAATTAAAATAAATTTTAAAAAATCATTTGCATACCTTAGTGCGATACTGCACACAGAGATCCCGTTGGGCTTCTGGCAGTTTGGACATGATGAAATTATAATCACTGATGCACACTTAGTCTGTGTTGTTTACTTTACCTTACTCATAGTCTGTATTTTAGCCATTGCTATGCATAAGTAGAAGAGTACAAATTACCAATTTGTATCTTAAAAAACACAATCTTTTAGTTCTTTGATTATATCTTCTACAATTGAACAGTAAGCAATTTGAAATGGGAAAAAATGTTAACTATGAATGATTCTTGAACTTATTTTACCAAATCAAATTTGTCATGTTAGCCCCAGCAGTGCTGCGAATCAACACCACAGCAGCCCCCCTCACTCACAGGGCAGGAAGTCTAACCTCAGCCCTAGGATATGCCTAAAAGCACGGATGACACTAAACCCTATGTCTGCTACTGTTTTTTATATATACAACTATAATAAAAAATTCAGTTTATTATTTAGGCAGAGCAGAGATTAAATAAAATATAATAATTATACTGTAATAAGTCATGTGAACGCCTGAGCATGGTGGCACACCTCTTTAGTCCTAGCCTTCAGAAGGCAGGCAGATATTTCAAGGCCAACTTGGTCTACTAATCAAGCTCCAGGTAAACCAGGACTGCACAGTGAGACTCTGTCTCAAAACACACAAACACACAAAAACACACACACACACACAACATAATGTGAACGTCATCTCCCAAAATGATGTATTGTATATCTTAGCAAGCTCAACATATTAGGTTTTTTTCCTTTCTTTTTAAGTCAAGAACTTCCAGGTTTTTCTTTAACCTGATAACCAAGATAAACATGAAGTGACTGTGGGGTGGTAGCACAAGCTGCCTAGACATTTTGTACCCAGAGATAAGTCTCATCCTAGGAAGAGGGTGTGAGAGTCCATACACAACTCAGTAGCATTCGGGATAATATTTCTGAAATTTCATTTGTTATTTTTGTATGGCAGTTGATGACGCCTTTGTGTGCGTTTCCCACCTGTACAATAGAGTAAGAACTTTTACTCAGTATGGGTTATTGAGGAGATTAAATTGAATAATGGGTTTGTCGTGCTTAGTTAGCAAAGGAGCTGGTGTGTAGTAAGTCCTAAGCACGTTTCCCTGTTAATCAGTGTTTCATTTTTGCTGTTTAGCAATCTCTGTCTCTCCCCATTTTCCTTCCCTTCATCCTTCTCTCTTTTCTTCTCCCTGTCCTATTGTGTTTCCCTTCCCTCCATGCCCCATCTCTTCCCCAATGTAAACGGATCCTTGCTACATAGCCCAGGCTAGCCTTGAGCTCACAAGCCTACCCCTGCATCAGTCTTGTCAAGTGCTGGGATTCTAAGAGTGTGTCAGCACGCCCAGCTCATTGCTGTTTATTTCAAACCATGATATTGATAACGGACAGCATACAATGCAGATTTAACTGAGAAACCACTATAGTCCACACTTAGGAACATAAGCATTTTGTAGGAGATAAAAATCTACGATCAACAACATGGCCCTGCAGGGAAAAGTACTTGAGCCATCCCTGATGACCTGAGCTTGATCCCCAGAACCTATGGGGAAAAGAAAAGACTAGTCTTCCTCTGACTACCACACAATCGACACAGCATTCATACCACCCCCAACACACACAAAATAGATAAAATTTAAAATCTTTTTTTTTTTTAACAAGGAAAAGAAAAATCCAGTGTTTTGTCATCGTGTGAGTTTTAGACTGCTTGGGAGCCCTGAGTGTTAACTCGTTTGGAAAGTAGCATGATCTATTTTTAGCATGTTTCCCGTGCTGCTGGAATGTAAAAATCTCTCTAGCTTCTCAGTGAATGTATGCCAAAGAAATCAGTATTGAATGTTTTAAATCTAAAGATGAAAAAGAAAATTCTAAAAGGGCAACTCTAGAAATGCTATTGTCTCCAGACAGAATTTGTGAAATCCTAAGACATTTCTTATCTTAAAATAAATAACTGACATTTAAAAACTAAGATTCTGCCAGGCAGGGATGACATACTCCTTTAATCCCAGCACATGGGAGGCAAAAGCAGGTGAATCTCTGAATTTGAGGCCAGCCTGGTCTACAGAGCAAGGTCCAGGACAGCCAGGGCTACACAGAGAAAACCTGTCTTGAAAAAAACAAAAAACAAAACAAAAACAAACCCCTAAGATTCTAGGGCTGGGGGTGCGGATCAGTAGTAAAGTGTGTGTTTAACATGGATGGAGCCCTGGGCTTGACCTCAGCACTGCATAACTGGGCATGATGGCACACACCTGTAACCCCAGCACTGGGGAGGTAGACTCAAGAGGAATAGAAAGAAGTTCAAGGTTATCCTGAGTTACATAGTCAGTTTAAGCCAGTTTGTGCTACCTGAGACCTTGTCTAAAAAATAATTAAAATTAAGGTTCTGAACTCATATTAAAATGTGTACCACTGTGGAAAGGGTTGGCGGCTTTTTTGAATGCTAGGTATAAAATCATCCTGTAATATTGTAATTTTACTCCTACATATATACCAAAAGAACTGAAAACAAGAACTCAGACCAGTGCCTAAAAGCAGCGTCACAAAGTGAGGATGTAGCTTTGGTAGAGTTCTTGCCTAGAATCAGAAGCTGAACATGGTAGCTCATGTCTGCAATCCCGCCAACTCAGGAGGCTGAAGCAGGGGGACTGCAGCAAGTTTGAGACCTGCCAGGCTTCTCTGGTTTGATAGTTAATAAACAGGCGGCAAGGAGCAGGAAGAGAAATGAAGGAGAAGGAAAAGGGGAGTGAAGAAAAGTGAAGAAACCCTGACGAATGTACAACATGGAGAGACCATAGAAACCTGCGATAGAAAAATGCCTGATTCAATTTCTATGGAATAACTCAGAGCATGAAAAAGCATATCAATACATAAGCAAATCAAGAAAGGAGACAAGAGCCTGGGGAAACAGAGTGACCATGTCTTTTTTTTTTCTTTTCTTTTTTTTTTTGGTTTTTTCGAGACAGGGTTTCTCTGTATAGCCCAGGCTGTCCTGGAACTCACTCTGTAGACCAGGCTGGCCTGGAACGAGTGACCATGTCTTAAAGCAAGCAAACAAACAAACATAAAAGTAAAGAAAAAAAAAAGAAAGAAAGAAAAGAAATCCTACTCTACTGACATGATAACCACAAAAGATGTCTTGTCATTAAGGGTAGATTTCAGAGTTGATGGCCAGCCTGGTCTACCTATTGAGTCCCAGACCAATCGAGGGCTACACAAAACAAAACAAACAAAAAAGAGTTGATGAATAAGCTCACTATGACAACGCAAAATTATAACTAACACTACAATTAAAAATTGTAAGTAGGATTAGCCAGTGATGTTCTAAAAGAATCAATTAAATATTCTTCAATCAAGACTCAAAAGAAGTCTCAAGGGCCTGCAAGGTGGCTCAATGGGTAAAGGCACTTGTTACCAAGCCTGAGAACCTGGAACTCACAGGGTGGAAAGAGAGGACCAAGTGTCAACACTCCCCTAGTAAAAATCAGCATTTGACTAATATAAATATATTCTAATGAGCAAACTTTTCAAATGACTGAGGTTAACAAAAAAATATCTGAAAATATTTAAAGAACTAGAACTGTTTTGCTTTTCCCTCTTCCCAGCTACTTTGAGAGAAGCAACCTCCAGCATATGCTCTATCCATTCCTGATTGCTAACTCTACGTGGCCTGAAAGCAACAGGGCCAATAGACTGAAATCTCTAAAACTGGGAGCTAAAAAGCCTTTCCAAACAAACAAGCAAGCTGATAGAGGGACAGTTCGAACAGGGATCTAACTAATTTAAAAAGCTCCTATCACCCCACTCCTTAAATACTACTAGTAGAATATGTGTGACTTTTATTAGTAATCATTTCAAGAATGAGATCATGGCAGAATTATGTGGATTTAGACAAATCAATGTAACATTATCACTATGTGATAATTCTGCGAAGCAGAAGTTCCAAAGCAATACATGTTTCCTCCAGAAAAAAATCCTAGTCTGATTAGGCGGTGGTGGCGCACGCCTTTAATCCCAGCACTCAGGATGCAGAGGCAGGCGGATTTCTGAGTTCGAGGCCAGCCCGGTCTACAGAGTGAGTTCCAGGGCAGCCAGGGCTACATAGAGAAACCCTGTCTCGAAAAACAAAAAATCCTAGTCTGCACAAAAGACCAAATCACTTGAGACATGGAGCAGCCCAGTGTGTAGGCTGTAGGTTCCTTGTCATATTGTATTTCAGGATGTTACTGCAGTGTGTTGCTCAGTTACAACAATCTCAGCTATAATCTCGACTTAGTCTGCCTTTAAGAAAGCTAGAACATCCACATAGTATCGCTCTTACTCACATACCTAATTATAGTTAATTTGATAGACGATGGCTTTTATTTTCCAACTGAGAATTCTGGAGTTAAAGGGAAGGTTTTAAATGGCTTACTTATGAATCAACTGGTCAGCTTTTATCCTGTAGGAACCACGTGAGAAAGGCTAGAAAATTACTATGCTTTATGGATCCTGTAAATTTCTTTCTTAAAATAACCTGTACAACACAGGCCTACACATTTACAGGTTTACCATTCATGTGTAATTATCAAATCTCAGAATGTGGGTCAGTCCAGTCCTGCCTCTGTTCTTAGGAATGGACATCTTCTTAGAATATAATCACTCCATAAAGCTAGGCATGGTGGAGCACAGCCTGGGCTACATAGCAAGACACCATCTCAAAAGAGAGAGAGAAGCCTATTCTCATAGGTTTATACATTGGATGTTTTGTGCAACCGTGACAATTCTGAGTTGTAGTACCTTGTGGCTGACAAAGCCTGTACTATTTACTGCTGGTTCCCTGTAGAAAGCACTGACAAGTCCTGGCCTGTATGATGGCTGTCCCCAGAACGAGGAAGCAATGAGCCTATGCACTGAATACAACTCACTGGATAGAGTGCATGACATACAAGACTGAGATTCAGTAATACTAGGAATGTGTCCAGGTTACACTTCTTGTAAGGGACAATGCCTTCAAGTCCCAGTCTTTCCGAAGGAAATCATACAGGGGCATGAATGCAGTGGGACTAGTAATAAACGCCTTCCAGAACTGTTGTAATTCTTAAGTATGTTTGTGACAATACCATACAAATCCTTATCATTTCAATAATTATTATATATTCCAATACAGGTTGACCTTATATTCTCCTTTATCCTTACACGAAAATGATGTCAGTAATGCATGCAGCCACATCTAACTTTACCTCAAAGCTAGAGCACCCCCACCTCCTTCCATCCATTAAAATGGTACTCCTTGGCCGGGCGGTGGTGGCGCACGCCTTTAATCCCAGCACTTGGGAGGCAGAGGCAGGTGGATTTCTGAGTTCGAGGCCAGCCTGGTCTACAGAGTGAGCTCCAGGACAGCCCGGGCTATACAGAGAAACCCTGTCTCGAAAAACCAAAAAAAAAATGGTACTCCTTTTCTAGAATCAACTTAAATTTTATATTTGATTTTACTTTTGAGATGGGTTCTTGGTATGTTGCCTAGGCTGGTCTCAAACTCCTGAGTTCTGATGAGTAATTGGAGCTTCTCAAGTGATTGGAACTATAGGTGGGAAACAGCCAACAAGCTTTCCATTCTCTGCCCAGGCATTACACACTCCAAAGGCCTGAATAAAGAAATGACAGACCCAGACACATGGACGCAGAAAAACTGGGATTAGGAGGTATGGGATCCTGGAAAAGGCACAGAATCCAGGAATCAGAGAGTTTATTATACACAGCTGAACAGGGAAGCAGGGTTCATGACATACAGCTGACCAAGGAGGAGGGGTTCATGGCATACAGCTGACCAAGGAGGAGGGGCTTTGGTATACAGCTGACCAAGAAGGTGGGTTTAGCTAATATCAGTAGGAGCAGTTTCTGTAAGCGAACAATGTTCAAGTCTTAAACACCCTGAAGAAGAAAGCTATGGTGGACATTTTCTGCCCACCACGCTATCAACATCCACACATGGACCCCAGAAGGTTTTGCCATTAGGTCCTTTACATGGCCACGCCCATGCCAACAACACATATGCATTCAGGACTCAGGACTTCCTCTGTTCCCCAAAGTTCTGATTTTCTAACCAGTGCCCATCGGTCCCTCCTACCCCTCCTTTGTTATTGAAAATCCTGCTCAGCATTCAGCTCATTCTGTTTCCTGTTATAGACCTTCAAGCATTTTAATCCAAAACGTGAAAAATCAGTTTAGATAAAAAACAAATCGGGGAAAAACAACTGAACTTAATGGCATTTCAAAAAAAAAAATAATGACTTTGACAAAATATCTTTTAAATTCTATTAGCAAAATACACTACGGAACTAAAATATACTGTCAGATAAGTTTTAGTTGAATCTCAAAAAAATATATAGAACACTTCACAGAGCTAGATGTCATTCTTTGCTCAGGGGCCATGCTAATCTTCTCTCAGTGTTGTTCCAATTTTAGTACATGCACTGCCAAAGCAAGCATTCTTATAGTTCCACAATTCCTGATCTATTTCCATTTCATATATATATATGTTTCTTTTTGGTGTTTTGTGACAGGGCCTCAGGTATCCCAGGCTGATCT
The DNA here is from genome assembly GCA_021653895.1 of Mastomys natalensis. NCBI lineage: Eukaryota > Metazoa > Chordata > Mammalia > Rodentia > Muridae > Mastomys > Mastomys natalensis. Next base: position 1,193,136 of record JAJTUV010000028.1, read on the forward strand.
TGAGCTCTGTAGGTCATTATAACTAAGGAGGGCCTTCAACACCCGATCCTCACGTTCCCACCTCCCAAATGCTAGAATTACAGATGTGTGCCAGCATACCCAGTTCTGCATAGTCTTACTTTATATGACTTAGGGACTTTTGATGCATGCATATACTCATAACTATCCTTTGTGCCCCACTAGACTGCCTATCAAAGTTCCTTATATGTAGTAAACATCCCTGACTTGGACTGCCTAACGCTATACACCTAGTTCTGCTCTGTGCTCCAATCTGCTGTTATCATACCAAGCTAGGTTGGCTCCAGTACATCTGTCCATTTTCACAAAGGCAAGAGGAATGAGAGCAAGGAACTCTTGTAAATGAAGGAGAGTTTTCGATTTCTGGATATTCAGTACTTCACATGTGAGCTCCTTTATTTTTATGACTGTAATGTTCCTTTAAAAGACTAATATTACATCAGGTTTATCAATATAACCTATTCCCTCATTTAATTTTGAAGCCAAATTGTTCACACTCAGATCCCCTCATAAATAAACACAATGTTCCAATTGAGCTGTTGGCAGCAGAATGTGTTCACAGTGAGGAACCTTCACTGTCTTGGCAGGAGTGACAGAATTAGCTAATTACAGTACAGTCTCCTAGATCTGTTTTCATTGGGATAAGGGACAATCTGGCGATATCAGAAAGTAAATGATCCAGAAAGACATCTTAAGATCCTTCTGCAAAGATAGTAATCTCCTCCTAAGTCATCTTAGGTTGGGCGTTTCTCCACATAAAATTTCCATGATGGTAAGAAAAACTCCAAGATGTTTTCAGGAGAATGAGGCTTGAAAGCCCCACTGGACAAACCAGTCAAGAAAGGTTATCTTGGAGAATCTGAAAACCTTCCGGGGCCTGAAGATTTAGAAAAAAGATAAGAGATATAAAGTAAAAACAGACTCTACCATAAAAGAGATCAAATTTTCTTTGGGAGAGAAAAACTTAAACAGGAGACGCAGCAAATGAACATATTTTAGAAGCCATGTTCAGAAGCCTTTCTTTTGGGGAGCAGCTCAGAGGCTCATGGGGAACCTGCTCAGCATCAAAGATAAAGAATTCAAAAAATTTAAAACTTTCATTTCTCACTGGCTGAGTCACCAAGTATGATGCTAGTCTAAGGCATCACTGTTTGGGGCTTTAAGACTGAGCTACAAGAGGCCAGGCGCTGTGGCGTACACCTTTGACTCCAGGCAGTTCTCTGCGATTTGAGGCCAGCCTGGTCTACACAACCCAGGACAGTTAGAGCTACACACAGACACCCTGTCTCAAAAAATGGGAAAAAAACAAAACAAAACAAAAAACCTCAAAACCTTGTGCTACATGAGAGAAGAGAAACTTCTCTTTTCATGATTTATAGTCTGCTTGCTTCTAAAAAAAGACAAGAGGAAACCTGCAGAATAAAACAATGTGTGCTATTTATAGTTAAGACAAAAATGTATCCCTCAAACAATATAGGAAAAAATGTCTCTACTGAGGTGAGCTGGAGCAAAGGACGTAAAACAGCTCAGCCCCCACCATTTCCTTTCCACGCAGTGTGAATCTGTCAAGCACGGCTCTTGCCACAGGCTCTATCATAGAGTTCTTGAACAGACTACATTATAAAGTCCCCTTCTTAGGGAGCTTAGAGAGTCAAAAATAAAATGAGATTCTGAGACATCTGTCCTGCCTTTGTTTCCTTACCTTTTAACAACAAAGGATAAAAATGCTAGTCTCTTTATTGGTTTTGGAGGAGCTTGTGGGTTTTTTGGTTGTTTGTTTTTAGATGTGAGGGCTTGATACATAGCCCAGGTTAGCCATTGTCCCATGGCAACCCTCCTTACTCAGCCTCCCAAGTACTAGAGTTACTGGTAAGGATGCAAACCACAAAAATAAAATTATGCCATTAGATATGTGGGTCCCAACCCCTTGGGATTTGCATATCAGATATTTACTTTATGATTCATAAGAGTAGCAAAATTACAGTTATGAAGTAACAACAAAATAATTTCATCGTTGGGGTCACCACATGAGGAACTGTATTAAAGGGTCACAGCATTAAGAAGGCTGAGAACCACTGCAATAGAGGATGCCTTGGTTAGGGTCACTACTGCTGTGATAAAGCACCATGACCAAAGCAACTCAGAGAGGAAAGGGTTGAGTCCATTGAGGGAAACCAAAGCAAGAAGCTGGAGCAGGAACCTGGAGGCAGGAGTTGATGCAGAGGCCATGGAGGGGTGCTTCTCACTGACTTGCTCCTCATGGCTTGCTCAACCTGCTTTCTTTTAGACTCTAGAACCACTAGCCTGGGATGGCACAACCCACAGTGAACTGTGCCCTTCCTCATCAATCACTAATTAAGGAAATGCCCTATAGGATTGCCTACGGCCCAATTTTATGGAAGCATTTTCTCAATTAAGATTTCCTCATTGCAGACAACTTTAGCTTATGTCAAGTAGACATAAAACAAACCAAGACAGTGGAGCAGTAGAAACCCATTCACTTTGTGCCTGTTAGTCAATAATCAATAACATCTTTTAGAAATAGGTAAAGGGACACTTGAGTCACATGGATACCTACAATTTAAGACACCAGTCAGCAATGTCTTCCTTTTTCCCTACCAATTTAGTTCTGATTGCACAGTGCATGCAAAACAATAAACTTTAACATGGAAAATGACCCAGACCAAGATCACCATTTTTGACACCATAATGCAAAAGATGAATTTAAATTTTCTATTTTAAAAGGCAGACTCCCAATTACGTTATTATAGATATTTAAGTCTTCCAGTTTTCTCGCTAGTGAATCAACTATAAATACAGCTATAAACTATAAATATTCCAAGCAATAGAGCACTAATTTACTTTGAAAAAAACATACCAAGTCACCTAAAATGCTAGCAAAAAAGTAAAAAAATATTCTCAAAGTATCAGCAATCAAATCCACTATCAAAATCACTATCAAAATCAAAAAGGAAGTTGGTACAGTGGCTGACCCTTTAATGTCAGTTATTTGGGGAGTTGAGGCATGAAGATCATTGCAAGTTGAAATAGTTGAAATCAGTCTAAGCTACATATTGATTTTCAGGCCAGCCTGTGACACAGTATAGACCCTACCCAAAAACAAATGAAAAACACAATAGGGCTGGAGAGATGACTCCTGAGTTCTCAAGACCCACGTGGTTCACAACCTCTGGTAACTTCTGTACTTCTTGGACTCCTCCACGCATGTGCACATACCCACACATATAGCCACCATTTAAGAAATAAAGCAAATACTTTAAAAGAACAACAAACCAACTGTGGTCTTCCTGTTTGGGACCAAGAATTCCTGCTGAAAGATGACCAAGTTACACTTTTTGAATTTACTCCGCCTGTAAAGTGCACAGGCACTGAAGGTTTGCTTTGTGTGACACACAAAGGTGTGGCCAATACCATTCAGAGAAACTCCTTAGGTGGGCTTCGAGAACAGAAATAACTTTGCTGGGGCAGTAACTCAGTGGCTAGGGAGCATTTGCCTAGCATGTGTGAGCGGTGGGTATGATCCCAGCACTGAAAAAACATTTTTTTTTAACTGCATAGGAAGAAGCCCAAATAATCAAAGAAAACCAGTGGTGTGAAGTGATATGCCTGACGCTGTAAGGACTGTTCTAGAACGTACTGCAGTACTCTGGGAACAGAACACAATGTAGTAGCAAGTCAACTGTATCAGCAGATGGTCCTCACTGCCGTGTGGCTCCAGCTGTAACATCCCAAACCAACAGCTGAGCTTCTTTTAATGTATTCGAAACTTTCTTTCTCCAGTCTGAATAAAATTGGACCATGAGTTTTCTACAGAAAGTAACATTTTGGGCTTTCTTTTTATAAAGCAATTTCTGCTTATTTGTATAGTTAATTTTAGTCACCTTTAAAAAGTTAGCCCTTGCCGGGCAGTGATGGCACACACCTTTAATCCCAGCACTTAGGAGGCAGAGGCAGGCGGATTTCTGAGTTCGAGGCCAGCCTGGTCTACAGAGTGAGTTCCAGGACAGCCAGAGATCAGAGATAGACAGAGAAACCCTGTCTCAAAAAACCAAAAAAAAAAAAAAAGGAAAGAAAGAAAGAAAGAAAGAAAGAAAGAAAGAAAGAAAGAAAGAAAAAAGAAAGAAAGAAAGAAAAAAGATAAATAAAAGTTAGCCCTTTATGTTAAATAAGTTGCAAAAAATTAAAGTGTTCGATTAGAGGAAGAATAACAACACTCCTCCATCAGCCCTGTCTGTCTCTTCTCTCCTCCTGTACTGGCAGGTGCCAAGTAAATTGACCTGTTTGCTAAACAGAAATTCTGCCTGTTTGGTATGAACAATTCATCTTGCTTTGACCAAGCATGCCCATATAAATTGCCAAAGCATCATCTTTAAATCACTGACAATATCACCAGAAATAATTATCTTTACATTCACTAATTAATATGATGAGGAAATATAGGCCTAAAGAAGTCAGCTCAGTGCCTAAGGCAGCACAGAGCAGAGCAGGCAAATCTGCAGATAGGATTTTATGACTGCTTATGCTTAGTCCTATTACTCATAATAATTCCAGTACAGTGGTTCCTAAGACTACATCAGATCCCATTCTATTCATATGTGTTCATAAAATATGGTACAAGTTTAATGGAGACTTTTCCTACATGCATATCATGTGCTTTGAGCATACCCCCACTTCCTCCCCTCCCCTCTCCCTTCTTCCCAATATTTTCTCTTGATGGGTACGGAAATACAGAGGAAATTCTGAAGAGGTGAAGGCTGGGAACACTAGAGACATATTCCCAAGCATGGTTGGTGGTAGTCCATTACTTAGGTACAGAGAGTTGTAACTGAAGTTCTAGAGTATCCGATGCTCTTCCCTGACCTCCACAGGCTCCTGCAAGCATGTGATGCAAACAAACTCATATACACACACACACACATGCACACAAAAACACATCATTTAAAAAAATCTCAAAATACACATATAAATAACACCAGACACATACAATACAATCTCTGGTGCAGGGTGCTAGGAACGGAGTCAAGAGGGTCAGGTGAGGGCATGTGGTACAAGAGAGACTGTGTCTCATGAAGAAGGGAGAGAGGCGGGGAGGGAAGGAGAAAGGAAGGAAGAAAAATGTCAGTAATAGCTTTTATTTAGATTTATTTATTGATTTTTTTTTTTATATTTGAACACACTGTTGCTATCTTCAGACACACCAGAAGAGGGCATCGGATCCCATTATAGATGGTTGTGAGCCACCATGTGGTTGCTGGGAGTTGAACTCAAGACCTCTGGAAGAGCAACCAGTGCTCTTAACTACTGAGCCATCTCTCCAGCCTCCAGTAATAGCTTTTTAAAAGTCATTTCTCAGAAATTCAGAAACAAAAATGGAGCAGATACCGAAGGAAAGGCCATCCAGTGACTGGCCAACTTGGGATCCATCCCATGGGCAGGCACCAAACCTTACTGATTACACTATTGCTGATGCCATGTTGTGCTTGCAGACAGGAGCCTAGCATGCCTGTCCTCTGAGAGGCTCTACCTGCAGCTGACTGAGACAGATGCAGATACTTACAGCCAACCATTGGACTGAAGTTGGGGTCTCCTATGGATAAGTTAGGGGAAGGATGGAAGGAGCTGAAGGAGATGGCAACCCCATAGGAAGAACAATAGTATCGACTAACCCAAACCCCTCAGAGCTCCCAGAGGCTAAGCCACCAGAGCATACACGGGCTGGTCTGTGGCCCCTGGCACATGTGTAGCAGAAGACTGTCTCAGTGGGAGAGGATGTGCCTAATCTTGTAGAGAATCGATGCTGGGGGGAGGGAGATGGGGGGAGTACCCTCTCAAAGCCAAAGGGGGGATGGGGTGAAGAACTCTTAGGAGGGAGGACTGGGAAGGGGGACAAATTCGGAATGTGAATAATTTAATAAAAAATAAAAATAAAAGTAATTTCTCATATAAATAAATCAGTTCTCAACTTGTGATAAACTACCTTCACCCTTATCCTCATGCACAGTTAGAAGCATGCTCCTTACCCAGAAAGTTAGCAACACCACTTGGAAAAGATATGGTCTGTCTCACTGCTTTAGCTTCCTAGGTCTATAGAACCGTAGGGAAGTAAACAGAGATGTCCCCCAGTCACTTAGTGGTGAGAGCATATGAATCCTGTTTAATATTTTTAATTGTGTGTGTGCACCTTAGTGTCAGCTCCTATAGAGAGGGCCGAGGCAGTAGATCCCTTTAGAGCTGGAGTTACAGGCAGTTGTGAGCCACCTGATGTAGGTGCAACAAACAGAATTTGAGTCCCTTGGAAGAGAAGCAAGTGCCCCTAGCCCCTGGCCCTAGTCTACCTCTTGCTTGACAAATTGAGCTTATTTTACAAGAACAGTGTGTCAGGGTTGATATAATAATTTATCAGAACAGCCCAAACCTCACTAATATACTACCAGGGCTGGGCATGATGGTGCATATCTACAATCACAACTCTGGTGGCTGAGGCAGAAGAATCATCAGTTTAAGACCAATATGGGCTACACACAGAGACTTTTCTTATAGAGACAAAACAGTTTACCAGTATTAGTCTGGATTTATAATGAAATAAATCATATGAGCCCAACATTGTGGCTTAAGCTGAGACCAGAGGATAACCACGAGTTCAAGACCAGGCTGGGATACACAATAAGTTCCAGGTTTCATGGGCTACAGAGTAAGACAGTGTCTAAAAACATCAGGGGTAAAGGGAGTCAGTGAGAAATCACACACCTTTAGGTCTGCTTTCTTTATACTAAAGGTTAATTTTTTCTTTCAGGTTTTTGAAGTCTGAAAACAACACAATGATTTCCAAGGCTACTTTGTGAAGCTGCATGTTCATTATTTCAGACTATTTTCCTGCAGTTCTATCAGTAAACAAGTCATCTGTTTATCTTTGTTCAGATAATGGCATCATTAAGGGATGACGGCAAGGATCTGAGGGCACAGTTCAGTGGCAATGAATGTGCTTAGTATGCAAGAGGTCTTGGGTCCGTCCTCAACACCGCAAATCAGCAGCACCAAGGAAATGGCAAGAAGCTTCTGGACCAGGGTTCGCTTCAAAATATTATCATGCCTGATCAAACTGTTTGGAGCTTGGACAAAGTAAATGGCAGAGCTGGATGCTGGACCCATACCAGCCGTCCAGCTTCCTGGGAGGCTGACACAGAGAATGCCTCGAGCCTTAGAGGTCAAGGCTATCCTGGCCAGCAAAGCAAGACCTTGCCTCCATGGAGAAATGGTGGTGATAAAGTGAAAGTAGATAGATTTAACATTTTTATTATAATAATGAAATTTAAGAGTCATAACACGCAAGATGAAAAGCTAATCTTTTTGTGGCTTTTTGAGACAGGGCTTCTTTGTATAACAATTCTGACTCCTTTTTACTTTCTTTTAGTTTTTTTTTTTTTGGGGGGGGTGGTGTATGTGGTTTTTTGGTTGGTTGGTTTGGTTTTGTTTGGTTTTTTTCAAAACAGGGTTTCTTTGTAAAGCCCTGATTGTCCTAGACCCAGCTCTGTAGACTAGGCTGGCCTTGAACTCCCAGAGACTCACCTGCCTCTGCCTTCCACAAAAGCCATCTGACACACTTGAAATGCACCATCCTCTCCTTACCATCCCCATGATTATATAAAACAATGAGTGACTATGTATACAACTCCCTAAAGCACGCTAAGGGAGATGTTTTGGTACGAACAAGGAAATGAAACGGGGCTGGGGAAATGGTTCAGTCGGTAAAGGTTTGCGACATAAGCACGAGGACCTGAGTGGACCCCAGCACCTATGTGATGCTGGGTGCCATGGTGCACATCTGTGACCCAACGTTCTGGACACAACATGGTCCCTGGGGCTTGCTGGTCAGCTACTCTAGCAAACCAGCAAGCTCCATGTTTAGTGATAAACCTTTTTGTGAACTATATGGTGGATAACCCATTAAGGTAGATGAGACGGCCTGATGTTGACCTCTGACCTTAACATATGTGTGTGTTTGTGTGCATACTAATTAACATGCCTACACATGATCATGCACATACAAAGAGAGGAAGAGGAGGAGAGGGAGAGAAAGAGAGGAAGAGAGAGGGAGAGAGGGAGGGAAAGACAAAGGGAGAGAGAAAAAGAGAGAGAGAGAGAGAGAGAGAGAGAGAGAGAGAGAGAGAGAGAGAGATAAGTCATAGTACAAAAGTCAGAAAGCAAATCCCATCATCTGCTAGTGTATTATTTCACCCCAAGTCCTGGTAGCCTAGAAGAAAAGGGAGACAGAACACACTAGAGCAGGGTTGCTGATGTTATCTCTACTCCTCTGTGTAGTTTTACTTCCTACAGGTTACTACTAAACAATCATTCTCACCTAACAGGAGATTTGGCTTTAGAAATTTTAGTAAATAGAGGGGCTCCTGGATTTAGGAAGCACAGGACAAGGATGCTGTTAAACATATGCTTGTGCCACAACAAAGAAATAACAGTGCCCTAAATGCCAGCAGCACCCAGACTAGAAACCCATGAATGGAGGCACATATACAGCACATCAGCTGCATGTGACATTTTTGAAACTCTCATTCACAACATACATACATACATACATACATACATTAATCATCATATCTTATACCTTAGGCATATATGCTGAACTCTAATTTGGAATCCTGCCTTTTATCCTCTTTAGTATTTGCCTACTGTGGTGCACCACCATGGCCATCCCCAAATATATAAGAAACTCATCCAAATCAACAGCAAAAAACAAACCATCCAATTAAAAATGGGCAGAGGATTTAATAGAAATTTCTAAAGAAGACATACAAATAGCCAACAGGAATACAGAAAGGTATTCAAACATTATTAGCCAGGTAAAAGAGATGGGTGTTGTATAGGTTGTGGACTAGGCAAGAATCTTTATGTAAGGCTGGTAGAAATGTAAATTGGCAAAGCCATTATGGAAAACAGTATAGATTCCTCAATTGATTTTAAACTAAAAATAGAGCTATCATATAATCTATCCAGCAATCCCACTTCTGGGTGCACAGCCAAAGAAAATGAAGTCAGCATCTCATGTAGATGTTTGAGTTCCCTGTTGACTGCAGCATATTTACAATAGACAAATATGAAGACAAGTGTCCACTGGATGAACAAAGGAACATGGAGGATGTCCAGCAGATAGCATCCAGCTTTTGAAAAGAAGTAAATCCTGTTATTTGAGGCCAAAGGGATGAAGCTTGAGGACACTGCACAGAAAGACAAATACCATCATCTTACATTAAACTTGCAGACATTTTCTTGTCAGTTTCTTCCAACAGTCTGTCTAACAACTATTTTTATGACATTTGCATGTGTTGTTATTAAAAGTCATTTAGAGATGATTTAAAGTATTTAATAAGATAAACATAGGTGTGTGTAAATTCTTTAAAACGTCTCTTGTGTATGGGGTCATGCACATGCCAGGGTCCATGTGTGGAGAAGGGGACAATTTTCAGAGTCTTCTGCCACGGGTTCCAGGGACTGGATTCATGTCATCAGGCCTGTGCAGCACGTGCTGTTATCCCCTGAGCCATCTTTGCCAGCCCTGTATGTGCAAATTCTACACCACCTTATATGAACAACTTGAACATCATTGGGTCGTAGCACCCATGGTGAGCCTTGAAACTCATCTACTGTGGGTCCTGAGGGTGGAGGGTGGCTGCACTAATCACTTCCCTTGTAGAACCTAAAATTACCAAGCTCATGGAAACCACAGCATGATGATGACCAGGAGCTAGGAGAGTGGCCAAGAGAAAGATATGAGTTTAAAGTACATATCTTAGAAGCGGTCGGGAGAGCTCAGAGCATAGACACCTCAAGTCAGAAGATGGAGTTCAGTCCCAGAACACTTAGGTGGAAGGAGAGAACTGACTCCTGCAAATTGTCCTCAGACCTCCACATGTGCACTGTGGCATGAACATGGCTGTACTCACAGACATTCAAACATATATACATGCACTAATATCACACACACAAGCATCAAACATACATAGAAATATAAAAGTTAATTTTAAAAAATGTTAAAGATATTCCCTAAAGAAATAAAATAATTAAAATGCCATCTATAAGGCTGGGACATAGAGTGACAGTTGCAATTGCACAAAGCCCTGGGTTTAATTACCAGTTCCACGGAAACCGTGTGTGACGCTGCACACCTGTGACCTTACTCAGGAAGCAGAGGCAGAAGAACCAAAAGTTCAAGGTCTAGCCTGGGAAACAATAGCTCTCCCCTCCAAAAAAGAGGAACAAATAAAATCATAATGCTTCTATATGAAAACAAAGATATAAGTAAAGGTACAAAAAGCTGGGGTTGAGGTGCAGAAGAGTAAGATAATGCAAGAAAAAACCCTGCAATCACTGACATGGAATCAAGCAAATAGAAAAATAACAGTACCAAAAGTTGGCACTTTTGAAAAGATCAACTGAATAAAGTTGACAAAATTCATAATGTTCTGACAGACTAAAAGAAGAAAAACATGTAAAAACAGGGCTGCGGCTCAGCTGGTAGGACACTCGTTGTGGCGGTTTGGATGAAAATGACCCCCCTGGCTCATATGTTTGATTGTTTGGTCCCAGTTAACAGGACTGTTAGAGAAGGATTAGGAGGTGTGGCCTTTTGAGAAGAAGTGTGTCATGGTGGTGGTGCTGGGGGATTGAGGTTTCAAAATCCAATGCCAGGCCAGTGTCTTTCTGTCTGCTGGGGTTACAGGTGTGTGCCATCATGCCCAGTTATGCAGTGCTGAGCAAGCCCAGGGCTCCATCTGTGTTAAACACGCACCAGCTGATCTACACCCCCAGCGCTAGAATCTTAGGGGTTTATTGTTGTTTTGTTTTTTGTTTTTCAAGACAGGGTAACTCTGTGTAGCCTTGGCTGTCCTGAAACTCACTTTGTAGATCAGGCTGGCCTCGAACTCAGAGATCTGACTGCCTCTGCCTCCCAAGTGCTGGGATTTAAGGGTGTTTCACCACTGCCCAGCTAAAAGTTGACTTGTAATGGTGTAATGGTCCACATAGCAATAGATGAGTGAATAAAACACCCACCTGGCATTCGTGGAGAATGACAGCAGCAGGACTCAGTGTCCAGAGTCAGCCTTGACTTCATAACAAGGTGAAAGCTACTTAGAACTACGCAAGATCACACACGCACGCACACACACACACACACACACACACACACACACAGAGGCCTGGAGAGATGGCTCACCAGTTAAAGCATGTACTGCTCTTGCAGAAAACTTGAGTTCAGTTCCCAGCACCCACATCAAGCCACAAGCACCTGTAACTCCTGTTCCAGGGGTTAATTGCTAAAACACCTTCTCTTGGGGAGATGATATAAGCCCCAAATAACAAACCAAGACACAGTACCACCAAAGTTTGCCCCAGGGCACCAGTGAGTTTTTATTGAGCTTACTTTCACAGCACAGGTGAAGGGTTCCTTCAGGAGTTTGGGTCTTCACCCTCGCAGAAAGGCCACACTGGAAATTGTTCACCCAGTAGGGAAGATTTGATTTCCTATAGCTGCACAGATGAGGCCACCCTCCCCTAGTCTTCCCTGGCCTATATTCTCTAGTCTATCTCCCAGGCCACATGCAATTAGGGTAGAATTGCATACAAAAGGTAGTTTAGAGTGGCTGGATACTCAGGTGAGAGTCTCATGACCCTCCCTGCCCCTTCTTCTACAAGGGATGCCGGTCAGCAGGTCCAGCTGGGATGATCTTTTGTAAGCAGACACAACTCCTGCAGACGGGGTTGTTTGGCAGGGAGGACAGTCCTATACAACAGAGTCTGATGCCCTCTTCTGGCCTCTGAGCACAACCGCACACATGAGCACAAACTACACAGACACATAATTGTAAAATGTCTTTAGGGGCTGGAGAGCTGGCTCAGCAGCTAAAAGCGCTGACCGCCCTACCAGCAGCCCTGAACTTCATTCCCAGCACCCATAGGGGACTCTGTCTGTAACATTCATGTCAAGGAACCTGATGCCCTCTCTGGCCTCTGAGGCACTGAGCATGTACAAGACATGCATACATGAAAGCAAAACACCCATGCACATAAAATCCTTTAAAATATATCAATAAAAATACTAGCACATGAATCTAGCAGCCTAGAAAAGAATAATATATCATCGTGAAAAACGGAGCTTACTCGAGGAATTCAAAATGAAAAAACAATACTCTACTTTTCTCTTCAGTGCTGAGATTCAAACCAAAAGTCTCATGCATGCTGGGCAAGCATTCTGTGTCTGAGTTACATCCCTGAACCTGCAATTCACCATTGTAATCGAATAAAGGGCAAGAATATACCAAGACCCAAAAAGGTACATAAGAAACACTCAGCAGAACTCAGCATCCATCTACTATACACATGCTGGGAAAGTCGGAAGCAGAATGAAACTTCAGTCTAATAAAGGTCAGAGAGAAACAGTAACAAGACGTTGGAGCAGAAACAAATGGAACCTTTTTTGAAGTGTCATGTAGAAGAAGAAACCTGACCAACTAAGACCAGATGAAAAGGACCAAGGGTGTCCACACTGTGAGAAGTGAGCGAATGTGTCTGACCTGCCTCACGATTCCACATGAAAGGCCATGTGGCTCCTTCTGTGTAGAAAACAAATGGCCCCTGTCACTATTAGTCTTGGGGAAACAGTCTAACTCTTGGGATGAAGATCAAGGGAAGGGTTCATGGAGTATGGTGAGCTGGAAGACTGTAAAAATAGAAACGTGAACAAGGGCTTGTACAGAAAATTGGCATTTTCATGGTTTAAAGAAAACTGTTATTTCTGTATGCAGCAAAACCTATTCTTAAAAACCATTAAATTTCAAAATTACAATTTCTTTTTTAAGTTCAGATTTATTCTTATGATGTTTTCATCATCATAAATGCATATATCAATTCTACAGTTGAAACAGCTACTAATACCTGAACTCAATTAACTTAATATATCATATATGAATCAGACATCTAAATTAAAATTTATATTGTTGTGTTTATTCTGTTTAAAATAGTAAAATTTCCTTTTCAAAAAATTTTCAAGATTCTCAATTAAGATTTAATATTGTGTCTAGCTCATAAGGAAATGTGGGTACTGGGAAGAAAAGTTGGGTCCTCTGTAAGAGCAGTACTCTTTTGGTTTCATTTGGCTTTGAGACAGGGTCTTACTCTGTAGCCTTGACTGGCCTGGAACTCACTATGTAGACCAAACCGGTCTCAAACTCACAGCTTCCTGCTTGCTTCAAGATCTGGGATAAAAGGCGTGCACCACCTTGCCTGGGTAGAATTCACTCTTAACTATTGAGCAACTTCTCAAACTCCTTCCCCACTTTTAAACATTTAAAATTTTTTTTAATAATTGATTTTACATGAACCGTTTGCCTGCACATATGTATGTGTACCACATGCATGCTCTGTGCTGTGTTGGAGGAGGTCACTAGAGGATGCCGGATGCCCTGGAAATAGAGTTACAAGCGGGAGCTGCCATGTAGGTGCTGGGAATTGAACCCAGATCCTCTGCAAGACCAGTCAGTGCTCTTAACCACTGAGCCATCTTTCCAGGGCCATGACTTTTTAAAAGGCAGTATTTATTTTATCTGTATTATGCTAAGAGGGTGCTAGACATGCCCCAGGATGTGCATGAAGGTCAGAAGCCCAGGGAAGGACATCAGCTTTCATGATAAGCACCTTTATCCACTGAGCCATCTCACTGGCTCTTAAAATAGTATAATTTGTACACTGAAGACATCTAGAAATTTAGTTTACATCTAGGTATTAAAGATTCCAAATTAATTTTCCATTTTGTTTTTTAAGACAGGCTGGCCCTGCATCTTGACATCAGTGCTAGTATCATGGGCTTGCACTACTACTTCTGCCCATATGTTTTTACTGAAGCATTCATCCACTGAGTGAAATGATTTCTGTATTGGTTGTGTGGTCTCTAGACCCCGTGGAATGTTAAATGCTACACGAATAGGAATATGATACATTATTAGTCCACAGACTCCAAGAGTAGTTACTAAATCTTTGGAGAAAGTTTTTAGACGTCTTTGAATGTGGATCTTGTGTGACCTAGATTGTTCGAAAGCAAGCCAAGCAGTCAAGAGTTACCTTGAACTCCTGATCCTGCTGCTTCCAAGCTCCCAAGCACGGGGCTCCCGGGTGTGCACCTCCACACACAGTTTATGCAGTGTTGGGGGTGGAGCCCAGGGAGTTATGAATGCTAGGCAAGCGCTCTACCAACTGAGGTGCAACCCCAGTCCCTAGACCCATTTTTAAAAAATAAATTGGGAGCTGGGAATTGGTAGTGAATGCCTTTAATCCCAGCACTCAGGTGGCAGAGGCAGGCAGATCTCTGAGTTCAAGGTCAGCCTGATTTACAGGGCAAGCTCCAGGACAGCCAGAGCTATATAGAGAAATTCTGCCACCTTGTCATTTATTATTGACTTTGAGCAAAGCTTCAAACTTTTTTGAGCCTGAGATTTCTTATCTAATTGAATTTATGTGAGAATTAAGTATACACACAAAACAAAACAAAACAAAACAAAAAAAACCCTGAATGCTGTCTGGGCCGTAGTCAAAGGACAGTATCAGTTACCAGTTACATTAAATGGTACAAACCTCCTCTCTCCCAGAATTCTCAAAATCAAAATTATATTCCTAGTCTCTAGTTACTTTCAATGTTTCCAAAAATGTTCCTAGAAATTTATCTAAGGAAATTATCCAATGAAAGATGACTAGCTTAGGTAAAAAGATGAAAATTACAAAATTTTTTAGATTAAAAAACTTAACTCCAATTTTCAAAACATGGGACTGTTATCAGATTCTGTATAATCTACAAATGGAACATTACACAACAACATAATATTCAAATGAAAAGGATAAGATATGTAATACAGTATAATTATAATTCTTTAAAATTCAAGTCTATGGAAAAATAACTGAAAGAGGATCACAAAATAAAGTTGTCCAGAGTTGCGGAATTATGCACAGCTGTCCCTGATTTGTCCCTAGTTTTATAACAAAATCTAATTTTTAGTAAGAATTAAAAAATTGAAAGAACAATGTTTTCCAACATATCTTGCTATGACAACTGGATAGCCGCATGGGAAGCATGGTCCCCCTCTTCCAGCATGCACACAAATGACCTCAAATGCATCACAGACCTGGACCAAGCACTAAAGCTGCAAAGCTCTTAGGAAACAGAGAAGTCTGCAGATTTGAGCTCAAGCAACAACAAAGGCACAAGCGGCAGGAGAAAAACCATATAAATTGGATTAAATTGGCTTGAAGAGGCAGCCCTGAGGCCCAGCCCTGAGTCCCCAGCCCTGAGACCCTGCACTGATGTGAGGTAAACTGGAAGCTGGAATTCCAGGATTCAGAACAACTGGGCAGCAACACACATGAGGCCTATTCTCCACCCCACCTAACAAAATAAAACACTGTGTTGTAAATATACTATCAGGAAAGTAAAGGTAGGGCAGGCCAGTTGGCTCAGGCAGTAAGGGGTCTTGCCGCCAAGCCTGAGGGTCTGAGTTCTAAACTGGAAACAGCAGTGAGAGAGGATTCCCACAAGTTATTCTCTGACGTCCATAGGTGTCCTGTAGCATGTACACTTCCACTACAGACTAAATAAATGAATGTGGGGTGAGGCAGAGGATGTAACTGGGGAAAGTTCTTAACTGTGGATTTGACTTCCAGCATCACAAAACCAGGAGAAGCAGGCAGTAAGGCACTTACTATGCAAGTGTTGGGTCCCCTGAGGCTGCAGGTACAGACTATCACCAGCTGCCTGTCGTGGGTGCTGGGAACATAACTTAGGTCCTCTGGAAGAGTGGCAATTGCTCTTAACCTAACCGCCGAGCCATATTTCCAGCCCCCTCCCACATTTTAAAAAAAGATTTGTTTATTTCATGTATATGAGTACACTGCAGCTGTCTTTGGACACACCAGAAGAGGACATAAGATCCCATTACAGATGGTTGTGAGACACCATGTGGTTGCTGGGAATTGAACTCAGGACCTCTGGAAGAGCAGTCAGTGCTCTAAACCACTGAGCCATCTCTCTAGTTCTCCCAACACACATTTTTGTTTTCCTGGGTTTTCTTCTTCTTTCTTTCTTATTAAACACTCATTCTGTAGCCCACACGGGCCTCCACTCTATGGCAATCCCACTGCCTCGGTTGCCTAAACGCTGGGATTGCAGGTATGTACCATTGGGTTTGGCTCTTTTGGAGATTAGGGATGGAAGATTTTTCTGTTCTTTTTAGTTGTACTTTCAAAGAAAATCCTGAAATGTATACAAGTCTTACCTAGATGGGGAAAAGGTTATTTAAAACACATATTGGATTGTTATGTATAACAATAGAAAAGATGTTACCATGTACTTACCATAAATCTTTCTGGTCCTAGGCTCTGATTGGATAGAGAGCAAAAAACATTTCCTGCTCATGCCCCACTGTAACACTTTGAATTCTATTGGGATCTAGAACATTCTTCCAGTTATTAAGCGCTCTGTGTTCTGTTCCAAAGGCACTTGTTCTGACCTTCACACACCATACTTGACTTTTCCTACCCACCTGGCAAATGCTGCTTCAATAAAAATCAAATCCTTTATTTTCATGGTTTTTATATTTAAATATTTAGGATACTTTTCATATTTATGTCAAAAAAATCATTCTCTCCCCACTTTTGTATAAAATAACAAAATTTAGGCCAAAATTTAATGTCCAAGTAGTATCATTTTGTTTGAGACAGGATCTCACTATCTACATATCCCTGGCCAGCCTAGAACTCACTATGTAGACCAGTCTGGTCTCAAACTCACAGAGATCTACTTGCCTCTGACTCCATCACGCTAGGATTAAAGGTTTAAGGGTTTATTTATTTATTTATTTTAAGATAAATTCTCCTGCAGCTAGTGTGCCTCTGAGTCAGTATGTTACCCAAGGATGAACCTCCTACCTCCACTTCCCAAGTGCTGGGATAACAAGCATAAGCAACCAGGCCTACAAGAAATACCTTTTCTTGGGTAGAAATGAAGCTCAATGCTAGCTAGCATGCTCCAGGCCTTGGGTCCTATTTCCATCAGGGAAGAGTGAGATTGGAGGAGGGGCCATGTGACGAGGGGGGGGCTGTGATTGGGATGTAAAGCAAATAAATAAACTAATGGAAAAAAACCCAAACCAAACAACAACAAAAATTTTGTCGTGCAAAAATCACAGTGATCGTTTTTCTTTAAGAATTGAACAGACAGCCCTCTGCTTCTTGTGTATAGGTGAAAATGTGACCAGCTAGCTTCCTGTTTCTGCCTGTGCCTTTCTTGCCTGATGTCATGTCTTCTCCGCCATAAGGGCTCAATCTTTCTGGAACTGTAAACAAACAAACAAGCAAATCCTTTCTCCTCTTCCTTCCTGCCAAAAAGTAATTCAATAGATAATTTGCTATTCTGTCACACCCATTTGAACTTACCAGATCATATATTTTCATTAATAGGGAGATATGTGCCAGCAATCCAGGCTAAGGAAGGGATGACCTTGTGTTTGAGGCCAGCCTGGGCTACACAGTGAGTTCTATGCTAGCCAGGGCTAGAGAGACCTTGTCTCAAATAAACAATAAGTAAACATCCATTGAAACCATTAAAATCATGGTATTCTGAGGCACATGACTTAATTGTGTTATTTTATGTGTATGGGTGTCTGTGTGTCATGTCTGTGCAGCAGAGCTTGGAAGAAGGAGGGTCTCTGATCCCCTGGTTGTTAGCTGTGCTGGGAATCAAACCCAGGTCTTCTAGAAGAGCAGTCAGTGCTAAGCCATCTCTTCAGCACCATTCAAGCAGAGCAGTGACTTGTTTGAGATTCACAGAACCCACTCCTTTTCTGTCACTCGTTCAATTCTCAACTTTTCCCACTCTGAGTTCCTCTGTAATTCAGTGCTCTCCTGAGCTGCCTGGAACAGAGGCTTGCAGTATCCAATTAAACCATTCCAGGGCCAGCAAGATGATCTAGTGGGTAAAGGCACAAGCACCAAGACTAATAATGAATGAGTTCAATCCCTGAAATTCATGATAGAGAGAAAAGACATTCCCAAGTTCTCTTCATACCTCCATAGACACACTATAGCATATGTACACATATGCATACAAAGTGCATGCATGCTGGCACAAACACACACGTAAAATAAAATTGAAAAAAAATAAGTACATGATTTAAAGTACATAATATCATCCACAAATGTTACTATAGGGGATTATGCCTAAAATCTATGCAGGCAGCAATATTAAATGTATAGACGCCATGTTCAGTGAGTTCTTTTAAATTCTTTAATTATAAAGCCAATGTGTTTTACACCAAATGCATTCATAGAAATTCGTCATCAGTATTCAAGATTACTTACCACTAATTATAATTTCAAAGACAGTTTCAAAATATTAAGCACGGATCTCTAGTTACATTTAGAAACATTGAAACATCTCCTTCTCATGCATTCACACCCACCCACATGTACTTACATGCATACCCACACATGAAAAAAAGAAAGATAGATTTCCTTGTGAGCTAGACATAGTGATGCACACTTGTATCCCAGTACTTGGGAGACAGAAGCAAGGAACACTGCTTTGAGTTTGAGGCTAGTCTGTGATACGAAGCGAATACTAGACCAGCTAGAATTATATAGCAAATGTCTGTCAGGAGTAAATATTTTCTTTTTCTTTTCCTGTATTTTCTACTATACCAGATACTAAATGTTAGCTTGCTAATAACAGTGCTACATAACTATAACATTGTTGCATAGCTATATCACATTGTTGCATAGCCATAAGATCATGTAAATGAGACATTAACTGGATCCTTATGTTCTCCTTGAAGCAGTAGTTCTTGGTCTTTGCTATTCACCATGATTACAGAAAAGCTTCTTAAACTATGGGATGTAACTCCTAATGGGGCTAAACTAAACAAGGGCATCAGAAAAAAAAAAAAAAGCAACAATAAAAGGATTCTGGGTACACAATGACCAAGAATCAAAATCAAAGCCACAAAGAATCCGGGGTTTTCTGGAAGCATTTGTGGGTACTGCATCAAGCAGCTTCATCTCAGCCTTGGTTCTAAACACACAAACACGCATACTTTGCACAAACTGTGCATGCCTCAGCCACACAGCACCAACGCCACTGTGAAACACCAGCTTAGAGTCAAGATTACTGTTAAGCTATAAACTGCAGTGTTTTTACTATACATGTAACATTTTCTGCTCCTATAAGAATATAATGGGATTATCGAGGTGGCTCAACCCAATGGTTAAGAGCACTTATTGCTCTTATAGAGGACCCAGGTCAACCAGGCGTAGCTCTAGTTTCAAGAGAGCTGATGCTGTCTTCTGACCTCCACAGGTACCAGGCGTGAACATGATGCATATACATACATACATGCAGGCAAAACATTCACATATAAATGTTTTTAAAATGAATACATCTAATTTTAAAAACAATTTAATTGTAGAGAACAAAGACATTTTATATTTTCTTGCAGTCATTCTTCAAAATGTATCAAATTAGCATATTTTGGATTGGATTGTGTAAGGATGTTTGATTTTAAAACAGCTGTTTGCATTGCTCACTTGAGTTTAATAAAAATCGCTAAATGAATTTTGGCTTGTAATTAGGAGAGAATTGTCAACCATCTTGGAAACAACCCTAAATATACCTCTGCCATTTTGTGCTGTATATGAATGCAAAGTGGCCTCCTCAACATGGATGACTGTAAAATCAAATTATCAATTAACTGTGAAAAATGCTGAAGATGCTCTATGTCCTGCAGTATCAAATATTCAGCCAGGACTTAATTATTCATGAAAAAATAAATAAGCAATCCATCTCATTAGTGTGCTTATTTGCATTCATCTTTAGTAAATGGTAAAATTATATGAATATCAAAGAATTGTATTAAAATAAATTTATGATTTATTAGCAATGAATGTTTAATTTGTATACCTATTCTAACTGCCTATATGGCTGCAATAGTTTTGCATCTCTGTTGTTCTGATAAACCATGACCAAAAGCAACTTGGGGAGGAAAGGGCTTATTACATCTTACGGGATGGAAGCCACCATCGAGGGAAGTCAGGGTAGGGGTTCACAAAGGAACCTGTAGGCAAGAACTGAAGCAGAAAGCATGGAGAAACGCTGCTTTGCTTGTACTACATGCACACCGGCCTGGTGTACACAGACCCAAAAGAGGAACTCAGCTCTCCTGGAACTGGAGTTAAGGATGACTGTGAACTGCTATGTGGATCCTGGGGCTATATCTACCCATGTCCTCTGGAAGAGCAGCCAGTGCTCTAAACCCTCAGCCATCTCTCCAGCACTCCCCACCCCCACCCCAAAATGTAATTTCAAGAGATGAGGTCTTGTGACTGAGGCTATAGCTGTGTGGTAGAGTGCTTGCCTAAACAGGGACTAGAGTTATAGCTCAGAGGTAGTATCTGTCTGGCATGAGTGAGATCCTGAGTTCAATTCCTAACTTGGAAAACAGAAGTAAAAAGACTGGTGTGGCTGGGCAGTGGTGGTGCACACCTTTAATTCCAGCACTTGGGAGGCAGAGGCAGGTGGATTTCTGAGTTCGAGGCCAGCCTGGTCTACAGAGTGAGTTCCAGGACAGCCAGGATTACACAGAGAAACCCTGTCTCAAAAAACCAAAAAAAAAAAAAAAAAAAAAAAAAAAGACTGGTGTCGGGAGGGCGTGATACTTCTGGCTCACCTCTGGGGCATGCTTCTAGTAAGAGAGACCTTGAAATGAGTGTTGAGAGCTGAATCTCTAGGCTATAAAGGAGAGGAAAGTAATCTAATGAATAATATATGCTGGTTTATAATCTGAGTCACCATCTTGTGCTGTCTTTTATATCCAACCAGCATCTTAGTGTGCTTCCATTTCTCCATACATGTCTGAGGATTTTAGTAGTTTGAACATTTATCATGTGCAAGATATGACTGCACAGTGGAATGGATACAAAAAAAAACCACTTATTATCCCTTTACAACTTTGGAAAGTAAATATGATTTAAGCATAGTTGAAATGGGTACATTTTAGGGACTCTTCAGTTCTAAAACCTTTACATATTGGTATCAGATAGGATGAAGAAAGAAGTAGGGTGGAAGGGAAGGGAAGGAGAAAGGGAGAGAGGGAGGGAGGGAGTGCAGATAAAAGAGAGAGAGAGAGAGCACAAGTGCATAAATTTACAAGTCATTGTTCAAAAAGCCAAAGAAAACAAATTGGAAGGCAGAAATAAGAGTCAGTTCAGAGGTGGCAAAGCCCACTCAGTGTCTCAGGCAACAAGATAACAAGCTTCAGAGTCAGGTGCAACAGACATGCAGGTTGATTCTACAGTTTATCTTGTGTGGCCTTGGAGAATCACCTAGTGTCTAGGAATGACTTTTATTTGTAAAGCAGGATAACAGCACTTGGGTGCTTAGCACACAGTTGCACATGGACAGGTACTGACTCTGACTAAGTGCATGCTGCAGTATTTCTCTGGCTCACTGCTTATCTGAGAAAAGGAATATGCTTATTTATTTCTGTGAGGCAGCATTAAGCTCAGTGTTTGGCACATGATAAATACTACTATGAATAAATATTCTCATTATAGTAAAATTATTTTATCATTTGGAATCCTTTCTGTAGTAAGGAAACAATAAACTTCATGCTAACTGTTTTAAAAATAGTTTTAAATTATATTTTCTTAGAATTTACTGTTAATTATGCATATCATAAACTGTCAAATGATTCAGTACTTTGTTTGAACATAGCTGGTCATCTATGCTGAAGGAGCTGAATAATATAATAATTTCCCGAGGTCTGTATCCACCAACCACAAAAGCTACCAGGCAACAGAGAAAGCTGTATTTATTTGACAACCACTTAAAAAAAGTTATAATGAAATAAAAAGCTTTTTAAACCAAGGAAATTCTCAAAATGGAAAGTTCAATTAATTAAAATCTTTTATAGTCTTTGGGGAAATGAGAAGAAATTCAGTTTCATGGTTTGATGATTCTGACCTATGTAAGAATATAAAATGTACTAATTACTTAATGTCATATTTAATGGACTTTTCCACTGTGGCGTTTAATTAGCTCATTTGACTAAGAGTATGACTTTAAGGCGCTTTTTATAATTATTAGACTTTGTTCTAAGGGAATGCCTTTATTTATATTTGATTTTCAACATTTTGCCCTCCTCCTCTTCTTCCTCTTCCTCCTCCCTTACTGGGATCAAACTCAGGGCTTCATGAATGCTGCTGAATTACTTTGCCACTTAACTCACTCTAGCTCCCTGATCGTCAATATATTTTAATAGACCTAAATTACCATCTTTTTGCTCAGTTCTTGATAAGTGCTGGGTCTTGAACCCAGGTCCTCAGTATATGCTAATATCACTTGTCCTATATTTTCTCTTATAGTCAATAGAATTCTGACCTATAATGACAAGATTTACTTGGAGCCATTTTAATCATTATTCAAAAGAATAGTGACTTTACAGTGATGATTCTCTGAACCTTTACAGCAGATGGACATAATGGTGCCACTTTTAGAATACATATTATCAATTCCTCAGGTTAATTTATAATCTACTGCTTATTAATGACCAGTATGTGTTTTATTGGGTTCTAAAATATGCTACATTTATGATATTAATATAGTTTGCAAACTCTTCTCCTTTTTAAAATAATTTTTAAAAAATAGGGGCTGGAGAGATGGTTTAGCAGTTTAAAATACTCTTTGCTCTTGCAAAGGAGTGGAGTTCAATTCCTAGCACCCACATAGTGGCTGACAACCATCCTTAACTCCTCCAACAGGGGCTCTGACATCCTCTTCTGGCCTCCACAGGCACCAGACACATATATGATACACATATATATGTGCAGGCAAAACACTCATACATTTTAAATAAAATAATAAAAAATGTTAAAAAGCATCTGAATGTGGTGGTACATACATTTAATCCCAGCACTAGGGAGGTAGAGGCAGGTAGATATCTGTGAGTTCTAGGACAGCCTGGTGTACAGAGTAAGCTCTAGGACAACCAAGGGTACATAGTGAGACTGTCTCAAAAATATTAAAAAAAAAATTAAAAGGATTGAAGTTATACGTCAGTGGCAGAAAACATGGTTAGCATTCATGAAAGTCTTGTTTCAAGGTTGGAACATCAGCATGAAAGAAAATAAATATGAACTGAGAAATGACAGTTGCAAAGTGTTCATTGGGCAAGCAAAGGACCCAGGATCTCACCAATGCCCAAAGGCATGGCATCACCCCTGTAATTCCAGCGCTGGGAAGACAGGGACAGGCAGATCCCTAGAGCTCTTGACAACCAGCCAGCCCAGCTGAGTCAGTGAACTGCATGTTCAGTGAGAGACCCTGTCTCACAGAACAAGATGGGGAGCAGCTAAGGAAGATGTGACCTCTGTGTGCATGCACATTTTAAAAAGGGATTGCTTTTCAAAACAGACATGCACTGAATAGACGGCTATAACATTAGGAATTAAAAACATAGAGGAAAAAAAGGCTGCCTCTGACTACTTCAATAATAATTGAAATTTAAAATTTAAATAGATTGCAGCATTAGTCAACTACTTAATTTGAAAAAAATATCTCCAGGCATCTTGGTAAATGAACAATTACCTTTAAAGAAAAAAAAAAATGCCATTCCTACCAACTATCCACCAAGATGCAAACTGCTTTTTTAATTTATTGTTTAAATAATTGCTGGATTTCAAATTGTTTGCAATTGCAGCACTAAGAACCTTTTCTTTTCGTTTCTTTTCTTTTATAAAGTGAGGGGGTGAAGGTGAAAAGTGTTTGCAAATGAGGGTGGGTGGCTTTTTAAAAATGATTTATTTATTTTTATGTTGTGTACATTTGGTGTTTTGCCTGTGTAGGGCCATCAGATCTCCTGGAACTGGAGATTTGGATCACCTTACAGTTGGATCACAACAGACAGTTGTGAGCTGCCGTGTGGGTGCTGGGACTCAAACCAGAGTCCTCTGGAAGAGCAGCCAGTGCTCTTAACTGTTGAGCCATCTCTCCAGCCCCACTTTTTTCTTTTATTAAAAGCAAGAGTTTAGAATAGTATTTGGTGGAAAAAAAAAAAAAAGAATCCTTAAACTGCTCTTCATCTCTAGGTAGTCTCTGAACAGGCTAACTTCGCATGAAAGACAACATGGAAAGCCCGCTTCCCCTCTCCTACGAAAGTGATGCTAATTATAGTTCCCAGAAGATGCCTGCCTGTGGCGGAAAGGCAGGGAAGTGTGTATCTGTGAGTATCTCAGGAGATAGTGATGACTAAGTTAGACTTAAGGAAGAAAAACGATGGCAGCCAGACATCATGGTGAAAAGCTTTCAATCCAGACACTAGGGAGGCAGAGGCAGGTGGCGGCTCTCTGTGTTCCAGGACAACCTGATCTACACAGAGAAACCCTGTCTCAAAAAGGGAGAGAGACCAATGACAGGATAATTAGCTGGGAGGCTACTAAAGTAATAATACAAGATCTGATAAAAGCCTACACTACAGCTAGGGAGATGGCTTGGTGGGTAAAACGCTGGGTACACAAGTGTGAGAGCCCAAGTGCAAATCTCTAAAATCCCACGGGAAAGCCAGAGGTGGAGAGACAGTAGGCTCACAGGCCAGCTAGCCTGGCCTACACAGTGGAAAAACAAGGTAGAAAGTGGAAATTGATACCTAAGCTTGTCCCCTGACCTCCAGAGGTGCCTGCACTCACACATGGACACATGCATGTGTGTGCATACACACATAACACACACAGAAACATATATACATAGAGAGAAATTTAAAAAATAATCTGAATTAAGCAAATGATAGTGATAAAAACTCCAAGAATTACTACATTTGCATCTTCATTGAGATTTTTCTTGATAGAAAATAGATTTGTAATGTGACACAAGAATCATAAAATGGAGCCGGGAGGTGGTGGCACACGCCTTTAATCCCAGCACTTGGGAGGCAGTGGCAGGCGGATTTCTGAGTTCAAGGCCAGCCTGGTCTACAGAGTGAGTTCCAGGACACAGGACAGCCAGGGCTACACAGAGAAACCCTGTCTCAAAAAACCAAAAAAAAAAAAAAAACAAAAAACCAAAAACCAAAAACCAAAAAAAACAAGAATCATAAAATGGTTGCCATTGACTGCCATTCCTGACCTCAGACTCTCTAGAGAACAGTATATTTGACATACTAGTAGGGAAACTTTTCTTTCACATCTGTCTTGGCTTTCTCATCTACAGAATTATTTACTAATAAAATACATCTATTTTCTACCATGAGTAAAGGAGGGAGCGGGCGTGTAACGGTGCCTAAGCCCCTCCAAGTCATATCAGGACAGTGTGCTGTTGTAAGGGGGTAGCAGTCATTCTGGATGCAGACAATGTTGACCGTCACCAGATTTATAACTTTAACTTTATTTCCACCACCACCCCCGCCCACTCCCCAGTTACGGTCTTGCCGATGCCGCTGATGGTACCCTCAAGCTTCGATCCTTGTCTCAACCCGAAAGCTCTGGCTTGAATTCTTTTCCTCTTTTCTCTTTAAGTCAAAATGTTGGACTGAGGAGTTGGCTCAGTTGCTGGAGCACTTGTCCAGCACGGCCAGAGCCCTGGTCTCCATTTCCTTTACCACCTGAGACCAGGCAGGCAGGTCACACTGTAATCTCAGCCTTGGAGGAGAGGAGAGAGGATTGGAGGCTCAAAATTATCCTAATACAGATCAAGTTCTGGGCCAGCCTGGGCTACAAAAGATGCTGTCTCAAAACACAACAACAAAAAAGCAAAGGCCATGGTCCGGGTGGGGCTATAGCTCAGTTGGTAGAATATTTTCAAACGTGAACAGAGCCCTGAGTTCAATCCCCAGAACCATATAAAGCAGGAGTGGTGCAGCATGCCCGTATCCCAACACTCGGGTGGCAGAGGCAGGAAGAGCAAAAGTTAAATGTTATCTTCAGCTATGTAACAAGTTCAAAGTCAACATGTTAAATAATACTTTTTTTTTTTTCAGAATAGGGTTTCTCTGTGTAGCCCTGGTTGTCCTGGAACTCACTCTGTAGAGCAGGCTGGCCTTGAACTCTGGCTTGCCTGTCTCCTTAGTGCTGAGATTAACCACCCAGCACATGATACTCTTAAAAAAAAAAAAAAAAGGACTGGTGATAGCTCAGACAATAATGGCAATTGCCACCAAGCCTAATGACCAGAGTTCCATGCCAGGAACGTACATGGTGGAAGGAGAGAGCTGACTCCTCCAAATTATCCTCTGACCTTCATGTGACCTCCAAACACACACCCACACAATGTAATAAACAAATGTAATGTTTTTAAACTAGAAGGAAATAAATAATTCTATGGAGAAGTGATATTTAAAATAAAACCTAGTAGTTGAGTTGAACAGGAAAAAAAAGCCAATTGAGGAAAGAAAACAAAAGTGCAGAGGCGGGGAGTGAGCACCGCAGTCCTGCAAACTCCATCAAGGTCTTCATGATCGGTGCATAGTCACAGACCAGAAACACAGGGTAACTGAGGCTCGCCTGCATGTAGGACCCTGCAAGCTCGCCAAGCAGCCCCAGCTACGAGCTCAGGACACTAATGTGCTTAAGCAGATAGAAAAGCAACACCCTGGAATATGGAAAATTGTCTGGTACTTTGTAGGTTGGACCAGGCTGGTGGGAATGGAGGCAGAACATTTTGTTTTCATTTAGACAAGAAATTAAAAGGTTTCTAAACAAAATAATTAAAATGCTCCATTTTGCTTCTCTATGAGGGGATAGAGACTTTCTGAAATGGCTCCCTAAAGACGAGCTGCTCTAAACATGGAAACCTAAGAATGTGAATGGGACATTGCTGGATGATCGTGTGCTTATCACGCTGTGCTAGTTTCTCTTCCAGTGCTAGGGATTGAACTCAGCGGTCCCACACATGGAGGATAAAACTTTTATCGCTGAGTGAAACCTCCAACTCTAGCCTTTAAAGAAATATGTGTTAAGTCTAAACCTGTACAGTTTGCTAAGACAACCATTGACCACCCTGTGGCTATTAAGTGTCTGAGTAAAGACAGAACTGTGCTGTCATTATAAAATATACACAGAACTTTAAAAACATGAAATGAGAATTTTATATAATATTTAGTAGATTATCAATAGATTGTGTAAATATTTTGAGTATTTCTGGCTAAGTAAGTTATTAAGACTAAACTAACCTTTTTTTCTTTTCAATTTTTTTCTCTTTTATTCAAGATATGATTTCTCTACATAATCCTGGGTGGACTCATTATATAATCCAGACTGGCCTCAGACTCACAGCAATCCTTCAGCCTCAGGGATTAAAAAATCCTTCAGACTGCTGGGATTACAATTACCACACTAGTTCTTTTCACTTTCTGCTGTGTGATTAATGCAAAATTTAAAACAATACATGTGGCTCATATTACATTCCTATTGGATAGGGGGATGGGAAGTGTATAGCTGAATGGTAAAGCATCTGCCTAGCAAACACACAGCCTTGGTTCAGTCATCAGCTGCAAGAAAATAAAACAAAACAATCAACAAAACCAAGTAACCTACTCGATAGAGCTGGTCTAACATTCTAGGTACTCATTCCTCTTCTAGAATGTCCTAAATCAAGATTAGAATCAGCCAAAAGTATTTGTCTCTTCTACAAATATCAATGGCAATAATGGTATATAGCTGTGTAAAAATAAAAATATAAGGTGTTGTAGCAAATGAAATAGCAACAAGAGGAGATAGAGAGATGGCTTAGTGGCCCAACACTCACATGGCAGCACACATCTGTAACACCAGTCAGTGCCCTCTTCGGCCTTCCCAGGTGCTAAGCACACACAGAATGCATAGATAGTCACAGGCAACACACACACAAGATTAAATTTATTTATTTTTTAATTTATTTATAGAAGGGAGGGTTTATTTGGGGCTTATGGTTCCAAGGTTTATGATAAGAGTCCCTCACCATCAGAGAGGGGTAAACAACATTTTAAATAACAAAAATATAAGGAAATCCGATCTCTCACAGTGGTGTTGGACAAAGCAATTTGGTAATATTAATACGAAATATCAATCTGACTATTCTAAATACACAGCTCAGAAAGTTATGAACATATGCATATGGAGACATATCCAAAGTGTAGGGAATTTATAGGGCAGAGGTTACCAGCTACTTTTCCACAACGTGGAGTTATTTCTTGAAAGTAACTGCTGTGCCAGAGACTTCATTTCCCATACTCCTTTGTTGGGAAATGCAGGCCATGGTGTCACATGACTAGTTTAGTCAAGGAACACGAAGAAAAGTGATATATCTATGCTGCTTCTACAGCCTGGCCTCTAAAACCCTCAGACACCAGGATTTGCTAAAGGAGGCAAAGGCAGGAGGATCTGGAGTTCGAGGCCAGCCTGGACCAATCTCATTCTAATGGTTGATGCCTAGATCAACTTGGCAAACCACCACAGAGCTGCTATCAGCCTGAGCCTCTCTCACTGAAGCCACGAGACACAGATCCTTCTTTGCTACTGAAGGGACTCTAAGCAAGCAAGAAATTAATGTGTTACAACTGAGAGGTTTCAGGATGTTTCCATTAGGACTAGTTTTAACTTCCTAATATGTGAATACTATCTCCAAAATGGAAATGATCCACATGTCCATCAAAATGAGATTGAATAAACAATCACAGCCAAGCAAACAACAGAACATGTAGTAGCTAAAATTGGGAAGATAAAAGAACTACATCTACTGGGTACATCTGTTTTTCAAAGGTCTTTTACAAGCTCTTTACAAAAAAAAAAAAAAAAAAAAAACAACTCACCATATATTGACTAAATCATGTGCAGTAAATATATTACAGGCTGGTTTTGAACTTGTATCAATTCTTCTGCCTCAGCCTCTGGGTGCTGGGATTACAAGTATGAGCCACCATGCTTGTTTCCATATAGTGTTTCATTTCCTTAAAATCATTGAAATTGAAGTAATATGTTGAAACTTAATAATGGATACATTGGCATTTTGTTTCATCATTTTGTGACTTTTTTCAATAAATTACTTCATAATACTAACACTCATTTTCCTATACTGTCATGCATGGATGATCAGAGGATGTATTCTGAGAGATGGACCCATTGATGGTTTGTCTCACCTCTGTAGGAACATCACATAGTGTACTTACTCTGAAACACTACAATATCACTAGGTAGTATAATCTTATGGTACCAACATTGTCCATGCAGTCTGCTGGTATAACAAACATTGTTATGATTTATATGACAAAAACTATCTGCTTCAAGTATAAAATAGTAAAATCATGTTAAAAGACATTCATTTTAGAATTAGGTAACTAGGTATCAAAAAACTTAAATAAATATATTTTGTTGTTGTTTTGTGTTTTTTGGTTTTGTGGGGGTTTTGGTTTTGTTTTGTTTTTATTGAGATAGGGTCTCTCTATGTAGCCCTGGTTGTCCAGAAACTTTCAAGTTGGCCTGGAACTCACAGAGATCCACGTCTCTGTCTCCCAAGTACTGGAATTAAAGGTGTGTGTCACCATACCCAGCTATAAATATCTTTTAATATAGCAATCTCAAATCCAGAAATAAGTCTTAAGAAAATGAGACTTATCCAAAAGATGATCACCACAATATCCTCAAAGTAACCAAAAGTTGGGAACACCTAACATGTTCATAGAACTCAAATTACTGAACACTCACTAAAAGTCATATAGAATATAATGAGAGGTGAGGGGAGAAGTGTGAAATATATGTGTGTGTGAATGTGCGTGCATGTGTGTGTGTGTGTGTGTGTGTGTGTGTGTGTATATATATATATATATATATATATATATAGAGAGAGAGAGAGAGAGAGAGAGGGGGGGGGGGGGGGAGAACCATATATTGCCTGCATCTTCAAAGGGACTTTGGACTTTAAACATGTTTAGAACTATAAGACGCTGAAATTCATGACATTGGACTATGTTTTGCATTCCTGGATAGATGGCCAGGAGCCTATGGGAGAAGGGACAGAAAACTATGGCTTGGATATAAAATGTGCACCGCAAGCTTGTACGTTTGAACACTTGATTTCCAGCTGTTTGGGAGGGTTGTGGAGCCTTTTAGAATGGGGCCTAGCTGGTAGACAGGCACATAGGGGCAGGGCTTAGACAGTTCTTGGTACTCCGAGTTCTGGCTCAACATTTCCATTTCCTAATCTGTCCAGATAGAACATGTCACACCTAAAGCTCCTGCCACCATAGAGGGCACCCTATCCACCATGCCTCTCTGTATCCTTTTTCCCTAGGTTGCTTCTGTTAAACATTTTGTCTCAGATTTAGATACAGGGTATGATGGTTAGTCAGGGTCTGTCTGTGAGGGAGTTTTGAGACTGGTTTAAATGAGATTGGAAGATGCACTATGGCTGGCCCTATCTCATAGGCCAGAGTCCCAGGATAAATGTGAGAAAGCAAGCGAGGCATGGACACTCATTTCCGTCTGCTTCCTGCCAGTGTTCTCCTGCCCGTGGTTGCAGGCTACATCCTCAAGCTGTGAGCCAAAATAAACCATCCCTTCCTTTCTTCTGCTTTTGTGAGATATTTTGTCAGTGATGAGAGAAACAACCAATGCACAGGATATTGGTATTATAGCCCAGGTTAGCTAAACTCACCATCCTCCTGCCTCAGTCCCCTAAGTGCTGGGGGTTACAGGCTTGTGCTACCATGCTTGGCTTTGTTTTGTTTGCAGTGCTGGGATCAAACTGCTCGTCTTGCCCATGCTACACAGGTTCCCTGCCACTGAGCCACATCCCTGCCCCACTATGCCAACCTCTCTCCCTCTTTTTAATTCCCCGCTTTGAAACATGGTTTTACTATGTAGCCCTGGCTGGCCTCAAACTCAGAGACAGAGGCAGGTAGAGTTTGAGGCCAACCTGGTCTACAGAGTTCCAGGATAACCAAGGCTACAAAAAACAAAAACTTGTGCTTCTATTACAAAGTACAATCTTAAACTTAAAAAAAAAAAAAAAAAAAACAACTTATTTATGGGTGTGTACAGGCATGAGTGTTTGTGCATGGGTGTGTGTGGCATGAGTGTTCGTGCATGTGTGTGTGGGTGTGTGTGGGCATGAGTGTTTGTGCATGGGTGTGTTGGCTGGGGGATGTGATGGGCGGTGTGCACACAGAAGCAGAAGAAGGAACGGTATCCCTCACAGCTGGAGTGCGGACATTGCACCTGTCTTGTTAGGGAGGGCTAGGACTCGAACTATGGTCCTCATGCTTGAATAGCAAGCCCTCAATCTCTGAGCTATCTCTCTAGCCCTCCAGTCATTGCAGAAAAAAATTAACTTATTTGTTCATTTCATGAGAACTAAAAATTTTTAAACCAGGAAATATAATCCCCAATTCTATTTAATCAGGCACAAGTGAACGGCACAGTTTACAGTGTCCTAAAAGTTAGAGAAGGCATACCAACTATTAATCTCTTAGCTCACAGGGTTACTGAGAAATCAGCTGCATTCAGAGCAAATAACCAATTTCCATAATTACAGCAAATATTAATAGCACTTGTTTTTTGGCACTACTGGGATTGAACCTGAGGTCTTCCCTGTGCTCAGCAACTGATTTCCCACTCAGCTTCATGCTCTTGCATTTTGGAAGTGCATGCTATGTGTCCTTAAACTTGCTGTAGCACAGGCTGCCCTCAAATGGGCCATCCTCCAGCCTCTATCAGAATGCTGAGAATTACAGTCATGCACTTCCATTCCATATTTTGTATATACTGTGCCTGGCTTAATTCCACATTTTATATATAATAGATATTTACCATTTTTTCCTTTGTTCTTATAAATTTAGTGACACCTTACTGCAAAGACCACCAGTGAATGGTGGAAATATAGACATTAGAAATGAAACAAAAGCTTACAGAGTATGCACTGGGTAGTCTGGAGGGACACAGAAGGGACACAGCTCATCATAAATGTGCGGATGATGAGGACGGGTTCCTAAAGGAACCTAAACAATACATAAGGGACTGGCTGGGCCATGGATGCAGTGTGTAGCACCCGCAACAGGGAAAAAGACACTATTGGAAATGTGAAGATACACAAGAGAAAGATATGCACGCTGATGTCTGCTCTAGCTGGTGCAGTTATTGAAGTGGATGGAGAGAGATACAAAGCCTCACTACCACAAATCAGCTCAGCCTAAAGAAAGGTCCAGTTTTGTCTCAGGTCCAAGGGGAAAATGTTAAGTCTCCATGTAGATACAGTGGATATTCTGAAAGCTGGATTAGGGTGGGGCTCTTAGACTGTCGTTCTGGAGACACAGCACCATGTATCTATCTTGGAGGGAGGCATATCCTGAGCATAGGAGACTCTTGACATCTGCTGCTTTCATAGAGTACACTTTCCATTGGGCTGCTTTTAATCTATAGCTTGTCTTTGCAATAAATTATATTCATAGTGATCAATGAGTTCATTTGTCTTTCTAGAGAATTACTGGATTTGAAGGCAGTTTTGAGGAACTCCAAACAACTTGCAGCACTGGTCTTAGAAATGAGGATGGTCTTAATGATCTCTTTCTTCATAAACTTTGTTGGTATTCTGCCTTTACAGTTGGGATCAGAAGTCTTGTATTAATTTACACAGTAAAAAAGAGAACTGACTCCAGAAGCATACAATACATACACACACAACATAATTTTATATAATTATAGGTAATATATAATATTATTACTAATAATAATTTAAATGCTTTAGTATAACACTTAGAAAATCTATATAATCTGAACTGGAGGATGGCTTGGTGGTTAAGAGCACTGACTGCTCTTCCAGAGGGACTCAAGTTCAGCTTCAGCACCCAAATGATGGCCCACACCATCTAGCTAAACTATGCATGTGGTGCACACAACACTGCTATATGTCGGCTAAACACACATACACATAGAATAAATAAAACTAAAAGAAAGAAAAGAAATCTATATAACCTACTACTATAGTAGTAACTCTGGCCACAAAAAAAAAAAAGGTAAACAAAATGGACAGAGATGATAAGGACAGTGGGTATAAATGAGATGTTTACAAGGTTAAATAAACAAATCAAATGAGGGGTCAAAAGACATGATGGATTCATTATGATGAGTATCAGGTGTCAGGCTGAAGCTGGAGCGGAGCTGAGGGGTGGAGAGCTAACCTAGCACACAATCCCCACAACACAGCAAACAAGCTATACCCTGAGTACTAGGGTTTGTTTTTGTTTTAGGAGTAAGAAGAGGATGTTGGACAGTTAAGTCTGAGGAGCCTTTAGACACCAGGTGGAAGCTGCTCCATTAGCAGTCAAAGCAAGGATG
Organism: Mastomys natalensis; assembly: GCA_021653895.1. Classification (NCBI taxonomy): domain Eukaryota; kingdom Metazoa; phylum Chordata; class Mammalia; order Rodentia; family Muridae; genus Mastomys; species Mastomys natalensis. The sequence goes on from JAJTUV010000028.1 coordinate 1,226,574, forward strand.
ATGGCAGAGCTGGGAGCCATTAACACAACCACAACAGCCCATCATGTGAGTGAACGGTACTGAGGACAGACAAGTAGTCTTGAGAAGGTCAAGAACAGAGCATCAACATAAGGAGATGGGAAGGATATTAGAAAACTCACAGCCAAAAAAGCCTCAAAGGCTAAGAGAAGAGAAAAACTTGGGAACTATGATTAACGCTAAGCTGTATTTATACCACCCTTTTTGTTGTCATAAATCTTCTCTACTTTTTAGTGAACCTTTATTACTCTTTATAAGAAAGTGTTTCATTTTTGAGATGAGTGATATAATTTTCATCCGTGTACTTATGTAAAGCTGAACAATTTTCTGACCTTTCCCAAAGTCATTCATGATTCAACAGAACTGAATTATTAGTGTCTGTAACCAGTGATCTTGTTTTCCAAACCATTTAAAAGTGCCATCTTCAATGCTACAGTGAGCCATCTGTAACTACTTAACTTCACCAGCCTGCTGCAATAGCTCTCTACCCCTTGGGAAGCCCGTCCCAGCCGAAATGAATAACCGAGAAAACAACTGCTTTGAAAATATGACAACACAGCTTTAAAATAAGACTTCAGTGTATTTGTACCTCACAGATTAAAACAAATTGATCTTTAGTATTGCATGGGGCTGGGAGATGCACAGTACTGACTGACTTTTTTTTTTAAAGATTTATTTATGAGTACACTGTCACTGCTTCAGACACACCAGAAGAGGGCATCTGATCCCATTACAGACGGTTGTGAGCCACCATGTGGTTGATGGGAATTGAACTCAGGGCCTCTGGAAGAGCAGTCAGTGCTCTTAACCTCTGAGCCATCTCTCCAGCCCCTGACTGACTTATTAATAATCTACGCAAGTTGCTTATACCCTCACATTCAACTTGAATATAACATCAGTAATAATTTTTATGTGAAAATTAGAGAATCATGAGATGTGGCTCAATTCAATGGTAGAACGGATACCTACCAGGAAAAACAGGAGCCAGGCATGGAATCCTAGTACTTAGGAGACAGAGGCAGAAGAATCTCTGTAGGTTCTAAGCCAGCCTGATCTATATAATGAGCTACAGGGCAGCCAAGGCTATACTGAAACCTTGTCACAAACACCTACATCTCAGCCTGGTGGTAGTGGCTCGTGCTTTTAATTCCAGCACTCAGGAGGCAGAGGTGGGTGGATCTCTGTGAGTCTGAGGCCAGCCTGGTCTACAGAGTGAGTTCCAGGACAGCCAGGGCTACATAGAGAAACCTTGTTGAGAGAAAACAAAACAAAAAATTCCAAATAAACAACAAAACCAAACCTTCCCTCAAAAGGATTTCTTTAATTTTATTTTTTGGGTGTGAGCTGTATGTATGTACACCATATCCATGTTTGGGCTCACTGAGGATAGGAAAGGTCACAGGATCCTTTCAAGTGTAGTTACAAGCAGTTGTGGGCCACCGGAAATGGGTGTTGTGAACCAATCCCTCATCTGTATGTAATAGCAGCAAGCGTCCTTCTCCAGCTTCTAAGACACAAGTTGCCTAAACCTTCACTCTTTCTTAGCTCCATGACTGTTTTTTTTTTTTTTTCTACTGCTGTTTGAGGGGTTTGTTTTGTTTTGGGACAGGGTTTTCTATAGTCCTGGCTATCCTAGGAATCTTTCTGTAGACCAGGCTGGTCTCAGAACTCAGAGAGATCAGCCTGCCTCTACCTCCCTAATGCTGGGATTAAAGGTGTGCACCATAATTACCGGGCAATCTAGGTAACTGTCACTTCCGAGTTTACCAAGATTAGGAATAATAGATGTCTGCCATTCTTATTCTAAATTTGAGAGAATCAAATTATGGAGGAAAATGTGATATTACACTACACTCCTAAGCAAAATTTCAGTTGGGCATGGTGGGAAAAGCCTGGGAATATAGCCCAGTGGTAGAGCACTTGGTGAACATGCATAAGGCCCTAGGTTTAATTCCCAAAACAGGTGAAGAGAAAAATATGAGAGAAGTTAAGATAATGTATCTTTTTAAGTCTTCATTATAAATTTGTCGTCAGCATTACTTCTAGGGACAGGAGAGAAGACTTGGTGGCTAAGAGCACTTAATGCACTCGCAGAGGACTGGAGTGGGGTTCCCAGGACCCACATGTCAGCAATTAACATCAGCCTGTAAATACAGCTCCAGAGGATTCCACATCCCTGGCTTCCACTGGTACCTGCACTCACATACACACACATACAAAGAGGCACGTGATTTTCTCAGACATTTGAGGTCAACATTCCCTCTGTGACAGGTGTTTTGAGAGTTGGAGATCATGCCGGGAAATGTTGGAATCATTTCTATATAACTTGTTTTTGTTCTTTGTTTTTTCAAATCTGGATAGAGGCTTAGTAGCCTCACCTGTAAAATGAAGTGCTTGAACAGAAAGATGACCTAATACTACAGTCAGCTGGTCCTGATTCTTATGACTAAGTCTTAAGCTTTTTTAAGAATAAAATAAAAACTAAAAATGTTATTACGCATTTTAAGACTTTTAACCCACTAAGGACCTTAAAGATACTTTACATAAATGAGCCAGCCATTTTATCTCGACTAGCATCAGAACAAAATATGGTACAAAGTCTGATTGTACATGAAGTCAGAGTGTAAGTGTCCATTTTAAGGGGAAATAATATTTTCTAACTTTAATTTTGCTAGTTTTATCTCAAATACAAACTTCTGTGCTCCATTGACGATCACCTTCTCTTTGTAATCATTTTTCTAATTGGTATGTATATTAAGATTAATCTTTTTAATCCCAGCACTTGGGAGGCAGAGGCAGGCGGATTTCTGAGTTCGAGGCCAGCCTGGTCTACAGAGTGAGTTCCAGGACAGCCAGGGCTACCCAGAGAGACCCTGTCTCGAAAAACCAAACCAAAACAAAACAAAACAAAACAAAAAAAAAAGAGATTAATCTTGTTTCCTTATCACATTAAAAAAACAACCCACCCACATCTTACCATTTCATTCTGCACATCTGAGTTTTAAAAGCCTTGAAATAGTCAGGACTGTACTACATTAATGACAGTAGGGGAGCATTCTCTAATCCTTAAACTGTCCCTAGTATTCTGGACATGTATATGTATAAGTAAAAATTGTCCAGATAGTACCAGTCTGAGATAAATTCCTTCACTTTGGTAAATATTTCCACTGTATTTAAATGTCTGAATCGTGTATTTAAAAAAAATGGCATTCTGTAAGTCCTTTTCTTTGATAGTTTACAAAAGAAGAAATACTCTAAACCGTTAATGCTGTTTATCCCCAGGTGGTGGTATTACACGCCATTTTATTTTTGCATTTCCCCCAAACACACTTTTCCCCTGGTAAGTGAACAGTATTTTAAAATTAATTACTAGATGATTTATAAATGTGGCATCCATACAGTCCAATTCTACAGATCTGCTCAGTGGCTTTCTCTTTGACAAACTGCTGCTTTTAACGGAGAACGGTTTGACTAGTTGTATAGGAGGTCAGATGAAGACAAAATAGCTTTCTTCTCTAGGCCCCTCCAGACTTTGGAAAAATCCAGGAAGTGGGTTTGAACTTAGCTGCAGTGAATCTTGCCGTAGTAAACTTTTTGGGTGGTCAGAGTAACACCTTTCATTACAACTATTAGCTGAATGGCAAAAGACTCTCGGGTTTACTGGGGTTTGCAGAGACATTATTTCAGAACAATTCCATTTGGAAAGAAACACAACTGTAAACCGTTTCTATTTCAAGCCCATAAAAAGCAGAACTCGGATGAAAGGCAAAGCCTTGACCTTTCTATTTTAGACTTGCATCTGGGTAGCTAAGCCATCTGCTTTTCTCCCACCTCCCACCCCATCTACTTAATGGACTGAAAATACTGCACTTAATTGCAATTTTATCCAACCAGGCTGACTTTTCTGAATTACAACCCTGTCTTTTCACCTAAAGGCTTGCTCAGTAGGGTTTTACTTAACCTTCCTTCCCTATTCCTCCCTACTGCTCTCAATTATGAGCTGCCAAATGTCTGTAAAGTATGATACTAGGCTCTCACATAGGAAAATCATCTATGGAGCTTTTTCATTTCAACAGAATGAGCATCTAACAGAAAATCCAGGGGTCTGGGCTCCTCTGGACATCGACGGTATTAGCTTTGTGCGGTTACGCAGAAAGGCACCTCTTAGAGTCTATAAAGGAGTCGCGCGTCCTCGCCGCCCAACAAGGAACGCAGCCCGGGAAAGGACAGACAGACGAAGGTGGGAGGAAACCCCAGGAAGAAAGGCGCTTGGGAAGAATGGGGAGCCCAAGACGGGAGGGAAGACCTTGGCAGGAAAGCTACGGAGAAGGGTGTGCAAAGTGGCCGAGAAGCTCTCGGCCGGCGAAGAAGGGCCGGGGGCAGGGGCGGCGACCCCGCCCGGGTGCACCGCGGGGACACGGGTGGCGGGGACCGGGACCCAGGCCAGCACCCCGGGGATGGCGGCCCACCCGCGGCCGAGCCCCGCTACTTAACTATTTGTAGAGCTGCTGCAGGCACAGGTCCAGGCTCTCACCCTCCACCTCCTCTCGGGTGATGCGCTCCGACAGCGGCCGCGGGAGCGGGGGCAGCGGCGGCAGCTGGGGCTGCGGCGGCGGCGGCACGGCCGAGTGCCCCGGGGCAGCCGCTTCCACCTCTTCCTCCTCCTCCTCGCCCTCGGCCGCCGCCTCCTCCTCCACCGCCTCCTCTTCGGGCTCGGGGTCTTGGTCCTGCTCCCCCTCCTCGGCCACCTCTACCGTCGCAGCGTCCTCCCCCGGTTCCTCCCCCGAAGCCTCGGCCGCCTCAGCCGCGACCAGCTCCGCTTCGGGCTCGGGCTCGGGCTCGGATTCGGGTTCGGGCTCTGGCTCGCCGCCGCCGCACGGTCCGCGGAACTCGCCCAGGAACAGCTCCAGGAAGCGCCGGTAAGTTTTCTCCTCAGGGATGCAGCCCGCCATCGTTGCTCATGCCCCGAGGTCCACCGGGAAGGAGGTGGGAGGTGAGCCCAGGAGGAGGAGGGGGCTGCTTCGGAGCCTCGCCTCCCGCTACGGAGGGGGAACGGCCGCACCGGCACCGGCGATCAGCACTGGGTTGCCTGGAGAGGGCTCCCGCAGGCGTGCGCGCCACCGAGCTCGGACGTGCGCGGCCCGGGGGCGGGGGCGGAGCGCGCCACCCCTCTCCGGTCTGGAGGGAAAGTTGGTGGCGGGCGCGCGCACAGGGTCCAGCGGCGGCCCACCCGCAATCCCTACCGAAAGCTCAGCCCACGCTGCCTAGAGACTGTCGCCATGGCAACCGGTTCTAATTAAGAATTCCAGGGTCCCTCCCGTCGAGTCTGTGGAGTGGTAAGGACACTGGACTCCTGCACTCCAACTTCGAATGGTCTTTGTTGGGTGAAGACCCTAGTTTCATGTTAAGACATCTGGTTCCACCCGGAGTGTACTGACTTCAGTTTCCTTATCTGCTTGCCTTGTCTTAGTAAATCTCTTGATACGCTAGCACACAGTAAACACCTTTTACTGATGATATGCCTTGAAAAAGTAGGTGCACAAGCACCTAAAAGGGTAGTTTCCTTTGCCCAGGTTCTTTCATTTGATTCTATGTATCCTCCTTTCTCAAAAAGATGAATGTGAGAAATAAAATAGTAATTCGTTTGTTTTAAAGTCAAAGTTTTTCTAGCTGTGGCATGGGTGTTAGAGCCCAGATCTAAGTCTCCAAAGCCTTTAGAATCTTTCCCCTTAACTCTGCTCTATGAAAATCTGCCTGTGCCTCGTATCCACACAATGTCTTATTTATATAGGGTTTTGCAGTTCACACATGTTCATCTCTAATCCTCACTACAGTCCTTTAAGGCAAAGGATATTACCGTTATGATTCTGTTTTACAGATGAGGAAACAAGTCTTAAAAACAGTGACTTTGCTCAAGGTCAGAAGCAAGCCATGCAACAGGAACTCAATCCATGGTTGAAATGGTAGATTTCACTTGTATGTTTTCCATCACCCTAAAACCCCTCCTTAGTCTCTATATAATGCATGTCATTATGTTGTATTATCCTATCATATAATCTGCATTTTTGTCTATATTTTGTTCGTTCTTCCCCACCACCTCCTGTGTCTCTTCTTACTCCCCCCTCAAGCTAAAACTGAAATGACTTTAAATTATTCTAATTTTCTTACCAAACTATACACAAACCTATTATTTTCAGGCTTCATGGTGATGATGGTGGTGGTGGGTGCTTGGAGGGATGTGTTATACATCTGTATGGATGATAGCATCATTGCTGCAGACTGCTACGGCCATGGCAGCATGTAATTCAGCACAAACATAGTGATTTTTTTCTCTGCTTTGAAATAACACGTACTCACAAATTATCCACTCCATCTCTCCATTTATTGTTTCTGGGTTTCAGCTGGATTTAGGATCTGAAATACCATTTCCAGTCAGTTATTAATGACAGAAGAGGTGTGTTCTCGCCAACTGTTTTCCTATAATTCTGTATTTTTAAATCCCTGACCTGATACTGTTATTTTAAGATTAAGTGGGTTGAACTTACTAATGGTATCATGTAAAATAGAATTCTATGTTCTCTCCTAGGTCAAGATTAAATAATACACGATAGAAAGTGTATAGTAAATAATGCATTTGGAATTTTCTCTATTTTTTTTCTAAGATGAATGGAAAGACTCAACTAATCTGTAGAAAGAAACTGTTCCATGGGATGCCAAGAAAGCCCTCAAAGTCATTTGTTTTTTACTTACCTGCTTACTGCCATTTCAAAAAACACTAGAAAAGAGCTGGTGTCATGGCACAACCCTTAATCCCAGTACTCTGAAGGCAGAGGCAAGTGGTACTCTGAGTCCTAGGTCAGCCTGGACTAACTATCAAGTCCCAGGTCATCCAGGTCATCTGGGGCTATGTACTAAGACCTTGTATAATAATAATGATAATACTAATAATAATAATAATAAGAAGAAGAAGAAGAAGAAGAAAGGAAGAAAGGAGTGACAACTTTCTTGGCTGCAGCAACTTTAAACGTCAATTTTACATTCCAACAAACTCTTACTATCCCCAATTTTAACACGGTGACATTTAATCCAGGAGTGCGTAGCTGTCAATGGTAACAATTCATGTCAAGCTACACCTTCTTACCTCATAATGTAGCCGCCTCCCTCATTTAGATGACATTTGTGACATTAATTTATGACTCAGCCCACACATCAAAGGGAAATGATATATGTTGGTAAAACAGTACTTCTAAGAATAAAAGAAAAAGCCCACACCTCTGCTGCTGGAAATGAGAGGCGTCTTTGCTTATATTAATGAAGACACTCCTTTACAAAGATCAATATGGATCCTATTGCATTCTTTTTAGCAAGGAAGCTTTGTCAGCAGCTGCAGCAGCAGTGGTAGGATCTCAGAGTGGCTGTGTAGGTGGGCTTGCTGATGTCAAGTCTCAGTTAGTTTCCCATTCTCCTCGCACCTCCAAGTCCATTCTATTGTGTTTTTATCTAATAGAAAATGTGATGAGACCTGACACATTCTCAGACTCTCATAGTTGTTTTCTACATTTGATTGGTTTTTCTCGGATCACCTGAATATCCTTCCCTGCTCTTAACATAGTTCGTTCTTTATTCTTATCTTTGTATTTGTGTGCATCTTCTCTGGAAAATAAGATCATACATTACTGCATTGTATTTTAAAACAAATTTTGTTGTTAACACTTGATATGATTTTAGGATTTGCTGAAATATGTAATGAATTTTTTCATTAAAAACTCAAGCTATGAAAAACCATAATGTATATAGAATGTAAAGTGATTTGTCTTGAGATATCTTTCTTACAAAAAGTGTTCTTCTAAGACCTTAGCTTGTTGAAGGAAATGCACAATGTCCTCTCATGAATTTTTATGGTAATGTTTGTAAGGGTAGAAAAATGTTTAATTTAGTAGCTTCTTGTATAACTAGACATTTTCCTCTGATATTTACCCAAGAGAAATAAATTGTCATACATACAAAAACATACATGAAAACCTGTACATAAATGTTCACAGTTTTATTTATAACATCTTGGACCTGGAAGTGATATACATATCCATGAACAGTTAAGATGGATAATTATAGTATATTCACACAGCAGAAAACTACTTGTCAATAAAAATAGATGAACTAAGGCCTGGCAGTTGATAGGGCACACTTTTGATCCCAGCACTTGGAAGACAAAGGCAGGTGAATCTATAAATTTGAGGTCAGCGTGGCCTAAATAGCAAGTTCCAGGACAACCAAAGATACACAGAGAAACCTTGTCTTAAAGAGAGAGAGAGAGAGAGAGAGAGAGAGAGAGAAGAAGACAAAACAAAGAACAACAACAAAAAAAAAAAAAACATAAAAACAAAGAAAGAACTAGGCTATAGGTAGTGGTACATGCCTGGAATCCCAGCACTCAGAATACAACAGGATCAAGAATTGAGCCAGATGTGGTGATACACACCTTTAACCCCACTTCACTAGAAAGTAGAGGCTGGTGAATCTTAGTAAGTTTGAGGCAGTCTGGTCTACACAGCAACTTCTAGGCCACCAGGGATATATAATAAGACCCTGTCTCAGGGGAAGAAAGAAAAGAAGGAAGGAAGGAAGGGAGAAAAAGAGAGAGAGAGAGAGAGAGAGAGAGAGAGGAGGACGGAGGAGAGGGAGGAGAGGGGAGGGGAGAAGAGGGGAGGGTAAGGGAGGGGAGGGGAGGGGAGAGTTGAAGCCAAGCCTTGGTGCATAGTAAATTAAAGGCCAGCCTGGGCTACCATGAGATCCTCTTATGTCAAAACAATCAAACAAACAAAACAAAAAACCAGACACACTGGATAAACCTCAGAAACATGTTGAGAGGACTGGAGAGATGGTTCAGCATTTATGAGTTTCTCATTGCTTCTCTTGTAGAGAACCTAAGTTTAGTTTAGAGCACCCGCATGGATGCTCAGTTCTAGGAGAGCCAATGTTCTCTCAATGTTCTCTTCTGGCCTCTTTGGACACCAGGCATGTACTTGGTATATATATATACACACACAAACACATACAATAAAAATAGAAACATACTGAGACACAAACACATACAATAAAAATAGAAACATACTGAGACACAAAAATTACACAAAAGAGGGTCTGGAAAAATGGCTCAGTTATTGAGAGCACTTAATTTGCAGAAGACATGGGTTTGATTCTCAGTCCCACACAGCAGCTCACAGCGTCTATAACTCCTGTTTTGGGAATTCAATGCCCTCTTCTGGCCTCTGCAAGTATGAGACAGGCATATGGTACACATACAATACATGTAGGCAACACATGATACACATAAAAAAAAATAGTTTCAGTTGCACAGAAGAATTCATATTATATTATTTTATCCATATAGGATATACCCACTAGGATGATAACATCCTTAAAAAAAAAAAAAAAAACAGGCAAGACTAAACCATGTGGTATGGTGGGTGGTACATGCTTACAATGCCAGCACTCAGGAGACTGAGACAGGATGATTGCAAGTTTAAGGTCAATCTGGGGTACATAGTTAGAACGTCTCAAGAAAAACAAACAAACAACAGCAAAAAAGGCTGAACTAACCAGATGTGAGAAAATAGGCTTTTATTTGCATGAAACTGATGCTGAGTAGAAATTTGTGGAAAAGTAGCTGGAGTGAATATTGTGAGTTCATTAATCCGTTCTCTGTCACCAAGCGTAGTGGTGCACACCTTTAATCTCAGCACTCAGGAGGCAAAGGCAATGGATCTATGAGTTCAAAGCCTACCTGGTCTGCAGAGTGAATTCCAGGACAGCCAGAGAAAGCTACATAGTTTCAAACAAAATGTGTTCATTTAACTGGGTGGTTATATGAGTTATGAATTATTAAATTATCAAAGTATACATTAAAGATAATAAGGATGTACCTCATTGGTAGAGCACTTGCCTAGTGTGTAAAAGGTGCGTTTAAAGCAAGTATATTGTATATTAATTATACCTTAATAAAGTTGATTTTTAAAACGCTGACTTTGGTGTTGACCCTTGTCCTCGTTGCTGTCCTCCCCATCCTTCCCTCCCTTGTCCCACTCTGTATTCCTCAGAGCTGACCCATTTAGGCTGCGTCCACCAGGCTCCACTGACAGCTGCCTTTCAGTTGTCATTGCCCAGTGGGAGGCACTGACAAGAAATTATAAGTGAGGAGGACAAAAAAGCCACAGCATCGCTTTTTTTCAGTCCTGAGCCTGTTTTTTCTCCTTTGTATTTTGCTCCCCTTAAATGTCCGCAGGACTTCAGTCTGTGGCTAGTGACCTGAGTTCCTGAACTCTGGAAGCATCATCTTCCATTTTTCCTTCAACCTAGGGATGGTGGCAGCTTCCAGCTTCCTAATCTTGGAGATATTAGAGAAATCTTCTTATAGAATTTTATCACTGTATAAATAATTTTCTGCATGTGTTTTAACTAAAATGATATAATAACAATATCTTAAACTATGCAAGGATTATATGGACAGAACTTAAAGTGGATTAAGCTGAAATTAAAGCGATTTTAGGTCTTGAAGATTGTATTGGGACAGAGTTTACTTAAAACAAAGTTAACAGAGGATTATTTCCTAAAATTAGAAGAACATATTATCAGGTGCAATATGAAAGGCAATGGGAGGTTTTAAAAACAATTCTGAAATAGTAGATGCATATCAGTATTCTATATAATAGGCATGAGTGAACTCTGATGTAAATATGGGTATCAGTGGATAATGCTAACAAACCAGTGGTGGCTTATCAGTTAAAAACACCGTATCATAGTAACACAGGATGTTAGAAACATGGAGAAAGGAAGAAAGCAAACATGCTAACTCTACCCAACTTTTAACAGAAAAGTTGGGATAGCCCACCTTAAATATGCTCTAAAAATACTTCATTAATTTTTAAATTTAATGTTTGATATATGAATAATTAAGGCATGTAATTTTTAAAAATCTGTAACTTCTTAATTTATCTCCAGTTGATGGTCTCTTAGTTATGGAAATCTAGGTTATATGTCCTATCTTTTCTAAAATATGTCTTCCTTATCTGTTTATAGGGAAAAATAGAGATACTGCTTTTAAAAAAACCTCAATCATTATATTCCTAATTTCTAAAGTCAATGATTTGAAGCTAATATCATATCTCAAATAATAAAGCATGCTTTGTGTTTCAAAGTGGTTTTTATATTAAGAAAACAGCATAACAATAAGATATATATTTAGTCCTGGTCCAGTGACCTACAAGTCAATGCTTATGCAAATGCTTAAGGCGAGTCCTAATGACGAATATGGTGTTTTTACTATTCTTAAAACTGAATTTCGGGCTGCAGAGGTGGCCTAGTGGATTAGAGCACTTGCTCTTCCAGGGGACCTGAGTTTAGTTCTCAGTACCAACTTCAGGCTGGGCACTACTTCCTGTAACTCCAACTCCAGGGCATCCAATGTCCTCTGCTGATCCCTGAGGAGGCAGAGGGTATGAGTTCAAGGCCAGCCTGGTCTACATAGTGAGTTCCTGGACAGCCAGGGCTCTATAGAAAGACATTGTCTCTTAGATAGATAGATTAGATAGATAGATAGATAGATAGATAGATAGATAGATAGGATCTTTGAAAAATAAATATGAGCTATGAAAGAGAATAGAAAGCTAATTATTTTTCTAATTCTGCTGTAACTGAGAGAAGTTCATTGAGTTGTATCATTTTGGGGGTCTGGTTAATTTTAGTGTGTGAAAGTTTTTTGTTGTTGGTTGGTTTTGCTTGATTTTTTTTTTTTTTTTTTGGACAGGGTTTCTCTGTTTAGCCCTGGCTTCCCTGGAATTCACTATGTAGATCAGGCTGGCCTCAAACTCAGAAATCCCCCTGCATCTCCTTCCCAAGTACTGGGAGTTTATAAAGGCATAGGCCACCACCACCCATCTAAATTTTTTTCAAATTTGCAATGTCTTTAACATAATTGAGTTAAAAATGAAGGATAATATATAAATAACTTTTAAAATATTAATGTGTAGGGCTGGAGAAGTGGCTCAGCAGTTCGAACACTTGCTGTCTCTTGTAGAGGACTTGAGTTTGATTCCAAACACCGTGACAAGAGGCTCACAGCGGTCTGTAGCACCAACAAGGAAACTGGATGCCCTCTCTTGGCCTCCACAGACTCTGTGTCCACACCCACACCCACACCTGTACCAACACCTACACCCGCACCCACACCAACACCCCCACCCACACGGACACCCGCACCTACCCACACCGACACCCGCACCGACACCCGCACCCACCCACACCCACACCAACACCCGCACCGACACCGGCACCTGCACCCGCACCGACACCCGCACCCGCAAACACTGAAAGGGTGATACATGCTCTTAAACATGGAGCCATCTCTCCAGCCCCAAGATACATAATTAAAAATCTTTAAACTTTTAAAATTAATTTAATTAAAACATTTTAGTAAAAAAATCGTGTCATCAAATCACCTTAGTAGAGTACCACAGAGTATCTGACAACAGACTGAGTACAACAGAAATTATTTCAAATAGGGCTTCAATCAATAGCTGTGTTTTTAAAATCATCCCCATTTGCAGCCAAAAACATGCTTGCTATAATAATCTTTAATTCCTTTCCTCTTTCAGGCTATATAGTCATTTGCAGGAATGGGCCAAAGCTACAAATATTAAAATTCATTCAAAGTAGTAACAAGCCATATAAACTAAATTTTACCAGTTTTAAAGGCAAATATGTGCTCCCAAATAAGTTCTAGCCTTTTTTAAAAGTTATACATATACTTATAGATAACAATTTTTTTTTATCTAGCATTGTTCTGTGACCAACCAAAATATGGATTTAGGACATCCTTACAGATGAAGAGGGCAGGGTCTGATGGTAATCTGATGCTATAAATGTTGGCATGTGGCATGTTCTTTCCATAATGAATGATTCTTCTAAAGTGAACTGATTACTAAAATATCCACATCGATATTTTCTGACTAACTTTCAATATTCAAGACCAGAAAGTGCTTCTTGGTAATAAAAATTTACTTTTATTTTTTTTTTTTTTTTGGTTTTTCGAGACAGAGTTTCTCTGTGTAGCCCGGGCTGTCCTGGAACTCACTCTGTAGACCAGGCTGGCCTCGAACTCAGAAATCCGCCTGCCTCTGCCTCCCAAGTGCTGGGATTAAAGGCGTGCGCCACCACTGCCCGGCTAAAATTTACTTTTATTATCATCTAATTTTAATTACCTTCATATATTCGCTTAGAATGAGTATATGGAAAAACTCCTAATGACAGTGAACATGTTCTCCCAGTTAGGTCAGCGAGCAGACGCCCATCACTCTGCAGCATTCATTAAAACTAAAATAAAGCAAAGGAAAAACCCAACACCAAAGCAGCAGTTTTGTCAATAAAAGTGGAACAGGCAACTAAATCTGAAAATTCCTAACAAAGATGTTTTCTACACTTAGATCTTGCTAATACTTCCTTCGTCGTTGATGGAATTGAGCCACGGTACCATTTGTGACTGGAAGAGAAGATGAAATGACTCCGTTAACCTAGAGTGCCTCGGCATATGGCAATCATAGGTGGTAGACTAGTGTGTCCGACAAGAGTAGAAGAAGGCCATGTGGCACAGACGTTATCAATTACCACACACGGTGACCATGCTGACACAACGCATCTTTTCCAGGAAGGAAATGACTTGGGCATATGAAGTCGTTTGCTGCCTTGTGAAAGAGTGATCTAAAAATGACATATCTGGCGCCAAGACAGCACATGCTGTTTTCCCCAATTAAGCTAAGGCTTAATCTTATTAACTCTTACTACATACCTAACATGGTAGTTATTTGCAAAAGGGTAGCAATCAAAGTATATATCCAAATTAAGCATGTGTCTTCAAACGTAAAGACTATTTCCAAATAATGGCATGGTGATACTGGCTTGTAGAGGTGGAGGCAGGAAAATTCCAGGCTAACATGAGTTATACAGAGTCTCAAACCCTGCCTCAAACAAACAAACCCTGTCTCAAACAAAACAAAACAACCAGATAGCTCAGTGGTTAAGAACACTAACTGTTCTTCCAGAGGACAATTCCCAGTATTTACATAGTGGCTCACAAGCTCAGTACCAAACGATCCAGTGGCATGAGACATACTTGTGGTACATGGTGCATAGATATAGATGCAAGCAAAACACCCATACGCATAATTTTAAAAACCAATTATATTTCAAATAGCCTGTTAAATTACCACATAAAAAATCTGAATTTTTGTATCACTGGAAGTACATGCCAGTAATTTCAAAACTCTTTAAGAATACAACCTATGGGAAGAGTTCAAGATTATATCTAAGGAAATAAACTTGTAATTATTTCTTCTAGGCACTATCAAAAAATTTACAATGCAAAGCAATGTGATAAGCACTGTGCTTTTAGAAACTCTGCCACAAGTTGGGTGTGGTGCCACACACTTTTAAACCCAGCACTTCGAAGATCTAGTAGTCCACCCAGAGAGGCTCACAGGCGGCTAGGCAGGTTTTCTACTGCATCAAAGTAAACTGTGCTAAACTCGAGTGACTAGAACTGAGATCATCAGCCTCTTCCACAGCCTTGACTGAACTTCACTACAATGGTTCTCGTTTGCAGGTGTCAAAGGCCACATGTTGAAGATAATATATTCCCATTATGTTTCATTTATGTTGGAAACACTCATTACAGGAGGTGAGACAGTCACATGAGCCCAGGCTGCCTTCAATGTCCTGTGTACTCAACACTAGCCTTTAACTCTGATTCTCCTGCCTTCAACTCCCAAATGCTGAAATTCTGTTGTTTTGTTGTTTGTTTGTTTTTATCCTGTGAGTGTTTGTCTGCATGTATGTGTGTGTACCACATATGTACCTGGTGTCTATGGAGTCCAGAAGAGGGAGTTGGATCCCTGGAACTTAGGTTAGAGAAGGATGTTAGCTGCCATGTGGGTGCTGAGAACCCAGGTCCATTGAAAGAGCAGCAAATGTTCTTAACTGCTGAGCCCTCCCTTCCAGTTCCAAGTGCTAGGTTCTCAGTTGTGCCACTGTACCACCTCCCAATATGTGAATAGGTGAGAAATAAGAACTTGATCTTACAGCTAAGCTGGCAGCTGATGCCTAGTTGTGCACTGAGTTTAGCTAATGATGTCCATTGCAACATGCTACATGTAACATCTGTAACACAGCCTAGAGTAGACAAACTTCTTACATGTGACTTAGGACTTTAAAAGCATGTGTTCTAGACAGGCCTGGCCACACAAGTCTATAAGCTTAGCTACTCAGGAGGCCAAAATAAGAGGATCGCCAGCTTAAGGCTAACCTAGGCAATGTAGTTAAGAAAATTTTTGGGTACTGGGGGTGAGGGTTGTTTATTTGTTTGTTTGTTTGAGTAGCCATGGCCATCCTGGAACTCTCTATATAGGCCAGGGTGGCCTTCAACTCAGAGATCCATCTGTCTCTGCCTGGCTTGAGAAGGCTGGTTTTGGGTTTTTTTGTTTGTTTGAGGTTTAAGATGTAACTCAGTGGTAGGGCACATGCTGTTAGGTCTTAGGTTCAACATACAGTAAAACAAGTAAAAATAAAGATGAGGAAGTGACTGTCCTAAATGAGGGAATGGAACATAGTTTTGTAATAGCTAGCTTGTGAGTGAACAGTGTAGCTTCTCTTGATGGGACTGTACTGGTCAAGTCAGTAATTAGACCTCTTTTAGACTAAAGAGGACCTACTGCACCCCCTCTGTTAAAAGAGGGGCCACGTGATTTATTTTAAAATACTGCAATGTTTATCCTCATGAGTTTATGACAAAGTTCAGAAACTTGAACTTAGGAGCTCAGAAATGTGCTCTGAACTTAATTACCTAGGATATCGCCGGGCAGTGGTGGCGTACGCCTTTAATCCCAGCACTTGGGAGCCAGAGGCAGGCAGATTTCTGAGTTCGAGGCCAGCCTGGTCTACAGAGTGAGTTTCAGGACAGCCAGGGCTACACAGAGAAACCCTGTCTCAAAAAAACAAGCAAACAAACAAAAAAAATTACCTAAGATATCATCGAGTGCTAACAGGAAACCAATACTAAAACCCATAATAAGAATGTGAATCACAGTGAAAACTATTAATTCCAAAGTGATGGGGCAAATGGCTTTAATCCCAGCATTTGGGAGGCAGAGGCAAGCAGATCTCTGTCAGCCTGGTACACAGTGAACTCCAGGCTACCCAGAGACACATGATGAGATCCTGCCTCAAAAAAAAGTGTGTGTGTGTGTGTGTGTGTGTGTGTGTGTGTATGAATATGTATGAATATGTTTATATATATATATGAGTATACATATATGAGAGAACTAAGTGACTAGAGATTAAAAAAAATTTTTTTTCTTTAAATCTAGTGCTTTTCAAATTTAAATCCTGTAACAAAAGAACTAGAAAAAAGTCAGACTTTTTTTCTTGTTTTCCTTTTTTTTTTTTTTTTTTTCTTTTTTTGAAGTGGGGAGCTTATTAAGCCATTTTATTTATTTTTGTCTTCATTTAATTGTTTTTCTTTCTAAGAACTAGTATATTTCCTATAATTGAACCGGTTAGTTTTGTAATTGATTTTTCTCTTGGAGCCTCAATTTTTTGTGGCTTCTTGACATAAATTCTCTTTACATTACTGCTTGGTCTTTGTTATTTATTTTGCAACTTCTTATTTTTGAAAGTAGGTAGGAGTTCCAGGACAGCCCGGGCTACACAGAGAAACCCTGTCTCGAAAAACCAAAAAAAAAAAAAAAAAAAAAAAAAAAAAATAGAAATGTGTTATCTGTGCCAGGCATGTCACACACACTTGTTATGGGCCGGGCGGTGGTGGCGCACGCCTTTAATCCCAGCACTTGGGAGGCAGAGGCAGGCGGATTTCTGAGTTCGAGGCCAGCCTGGTCTACAGAGTGAGTTCCAGGACAGCCAGGACCAGAGAAACCCTGTCTCGAAAAACCAAAAAAAAAAAAAAAAAAAAAAAAAAAGAAAGTAGGTAGGATGTAATCTTGTGCTCTCCCTACATCCCTTTCAAGTACAACTTTTTTATCTTCATAAAACAAATCACACAAGTAAAACCATATTTAAAGTAATAGTGAATTTAAAAACTCACATCTCACTACATAATAGGAACCAAATGGACAGTTGAAATCTCAAAAACCTTCTGTCAAAGGTGAGCTGGGACCAAAAAGAGGCAAAGAAATAGACTGCGGTCAAAAATACATGGAATCTTGTCAACATATTTTATGCCAAAATAAGTTCTAAGGGAGCAAAATGTTCTGTAAATTTTAACAGTAACAGTAAATTTAGGCACTGATGTTAACTAAAAATACATATTATGAACAGTCAGCCTCTTTCCTGTAACTCAATATGTTTTTTGAAAGCAATAGAATACCAGCTTTGTCTCAAAACTGAAATTCAACATATTCCAGTAGTAATCCCAATACTGATTTTTATTGTGTTTTACTTGTTTTTGACACAGGGTCTTGGTGTAGAACTAAAGCTAGCCTGAAATTAGCAGCAATCCTCCTGTCTCAGCCTCCTAAGTACTGGAGTTACAGGTAGGCAGCAATCACACTTCTGTGATCTTGAAAGTAAATATGTCTCTCTTTCCAATATCTCCAGTACTGATCATTTCCAGTGACTGCCTCATAATGTCTCTGTAAAAATAAAAGCCATGATATCAAACAATGATTTATAAACAACCTTGTTTGTGAATAAGGCTGAGACATGAAAAATAAAGATGCCCAAACTGGCGTCTAGAAGTCTCAGGCAGAGTGAGATTCGGTCTTCTACCTTTAGTCCTATGATCATTCTATCACATTATGCTATAATTTCACTACCAACTACAAAAAAATTAAGAACATTACTGACAAAAATAAAACACAGTGGGTCTGGAAATGGCTCAGAGGTTAAGAGCAAGCACCTGTAACCCTGGCGCTCCTATGGCGAAT
The DNA here is from genome assembly GCA_021653895.1 of Mastomys natalensis. NCBI lineage: Eukaryota > Metazoa > Chordata > Mammalia > Rodentia > Muridae > Mastomys > Mastomys natalensis. The sequence goes on from JAJTUV010000028.1 coordinate 1,244,579, forward strand.
CTGGAGGTAGAGATAAGAGAGTCCCTGGAAACTTGCAGACCAGCTGTCCTGGACCATACAGAAATGCTGTCTCAAACAAGATAGAAAGCAAGGACCAACCACGAGGTTGTCCTCTAACCACCCGCTCTGGACTGTGATCACATACAACCACATTCACCCATATACAAATGTGTATACAAACACATGGATCACACAGGAAAAATATTGGTAGAACTTTCTTCTTCTTCTTTGTCTTTGTCTTCTTCCTCTTCTTCTCCTCCTCCTTCTCTTCTTCCTCCTCCCTTCCTCTTCCTCTTCTTCCTCCTCCCTTTCCTCTTCTTTTCCTCCTCCTTTCTTTCCTTTTCTTTCTCTATCTTTTTTCTCTTTCCCTTTTGTTTTCTCTCCTTCCTTCCTTTTCTTTCTTTCTTCCTTTCTTTTTTTTCTTTCTTAAACAGGGTTTCTCTGTGTATCCCTAGCTATCCTGGAACTCATGCTGTAGACCAGCTTGGCCTCAAATTCACAGAAATCCACTGTCTTTGCCTCTTTTTTTTTTTTTTGGTTTTTTGAGACAGGGTTTCTCTGTATAGCCCTGGCTGTCCTGGAACTCACTCTGTAGACCAGGCTGGCCTCGAACTCAGAAATCCGCCTGCCTCTGCCTCCCAAGTGCTGGGATTAAAGGCGTGCGCCACCACCGCCGCGCCGGCTGTCTTTGCCTCTTAAATGCTGGGATTAAAGGAATGTGCCACCATCACCTGGATTATGATTTTCTTGTGTGTGTGTGTGTGTGTGTGTGTGTGTGTGTGTGTGTGTGTGTGTGTGTTGTTTTCGTGTAGAGGCTAGATTACAACTCAGTGTCATTCCCCAGTTGCTGTACGCCCTGCTCTTTTAAGATGGCCTCATTGGACCAGGCTCACAGATTCTGCTGGGCTGATAGTTCCATGTACTCCAATGATCTGCCTGTCTCAGCCTCCTCAGTATTGAGACCACAAGCACAAACAGTTTGTGTACTTTGTTTCTTTCATGTGGTTTCATGAGACTCAAACCCTCATACCTGCATGACAAGCATTTTACTGGATGAGGTATCTCTCTGGCTCCTGGTGGAATAATCTCTTTTCTAGCAATGTAGATATGTAATAACTATATTTAAAATGTTAAACTTGTTTCATAAAAATAAACAAAACCAGGTGCTGAATTAGGTTATGTGAGCTTTTAACTTTAAATTTTATCATATTAAATACCTAAACTTGAAATCAAATTGATTTTCCAAGTACAGCAATAAACAGTGCAAATTTCTGGTATTTGTTTTTTCCCAAAATGAGTTTTTAAAGTAAGCTTATGTTGTACTAGTTACATCTAAAACATGGTAAAACATAGGCATGACATAAAAACACTTGGGAATGAGTAATGATATACCTATAATAAAAATGTCTTCAGGAAACACATTACTTTGTACAATGAATATGCTAATTAAAATAACAGCCAGGTGTTGGTGGTACACACCTTTAATCCCAGTACTCAGGAGGCAGAAGCAGGCAGATCTCTCTGAGTTCAAGGCCAGCTTGATCTACAGAGTGAATTCCAGGACAGCCAAGCTACACAGAGAAACTGTCTTGAAAAATGAAACAAAACCAAAAGCAAGCAAGCAAACAAACAAACAGCAATACCACTGGGGGCTAGAGAAATGCTCCAGCTGTTAATAGCATTGGCTACTCTTGCAGAGGACCTAGGTTCAGTTCCAGCACCTACATGGTATCTTAGAACTGCTTGTAAAACCAGTTCCAAGGGATCTGATAGTGTCTTTGAGATTTATATGACAGATATGGTACACACATACATATGTAGTCAAAGCATTCATGAATCTTGGGACTGTTGCTTGGGCTGGCTTTCATTACTAACAAACACCTGAGATTAAGGGTTATTGTGGCTTAGTTTTAAAGGTTGTACCACACGATCGGACAGACTTACTGCTTCCAGACCTCTGGTGGGTTTGCCAGATGGCAATAGCAGATAAAGACAAGATAGGACTAAACTGCTCACCCCAGGAAACAAGAGAAAATGGAGACTCAGGGTCCCACAATCACACTTTTTGAAGTGCACACTCAATGATCTAAAGATTTCCCACTTCTCAAGCCCCGTTTCTTAGTTTCTACCACCTTCCAATAATATCCCTGGGAAACAAACTTTAAGCCACATTAACCTTTGATGGATACTTAGCAGTCACATTATATCAATATTCATGTATGTACATCATGACCTTACCAGAATCATAGCCATGGCAGGAAATAAAAGGAATCTGATTCTTTTTAATTGACCATACGATCTAACTCCAAGATGAAATCCAAATGCATCTCCTGTCTGCCAGCAGACCTGTTTGTCAAAATGAACTTGAAACAGGGTCTCATGTAGCTCAAGTTGGTCTCCAACTCCCTATGTAGCTGAGGATGGCCTTGGATTTCTAATCCTCCTGGTCTACCTTCCAGGTGCTAGAGTTGGGCTCTCTAGACTTCTATCTACTTCACTCATCTCACACTGGGAAACAAGCTCATACAAACTGGAGAAAATAATAAACTATCACCAGTTCAAACCAAGTAACAGAAAACGCTAAGGGAAGTCTGCATTTAAATAACTGACAGAGAATAAACATCTTTGAAAAATAAAGCTTTCAAATAGCTGAGGCCTGGTGGATTTGGTTCAGTGGTGGAGCATTTACTTAGCATGTCTCCAGAACATAGAAAGTAGGAAAAAGCAAGAGAAAAGGACTGGGTTTTCCCTCAGACCCTTCAGGGGGTATGAAGGACTGGTAGCACTTTATTTTTAGGCCAGTAAGGCTGATTTCAGATTCCCAAACTACAAAATAAAACTTTTCAATAGTTTCTTATTATTGGGGATTAAACCCAAGGTGTAATATGGTAGACTCTACCACTGAGCTATGATTCCCAGCCCTACAAACCTGTAGTCTTTAAACCATTATGATTAAATGTTTATTATAGTAGTAGCATGAAAACTAACACAAATAATTCAACATGGAATTATATGCTTATTAAGTATTGTTTTTTTTTCTTTTATCTTTTGGTGTATGTCTGTGTATAACAATGACCACAGCTCATTAAAGGTCTTCTCCATGGCTCCCCACAGCGGGCCCCACGGAAGATAGATGATCTGGCTGTTACCCCCTACCCCTTGAAACTCAGGGTAGACCTGAGTTAAATAGGAAGGGAGGAGGTCTAAGAAGGAATGCTTAATTGGCTATGCCCTCTGGCTTTTAGGTATCTCATTAATATGGAAATCTGAGGCTGAAGCCTGTAGTCACACCCTCTACCCGAGGAGGGGCACACACCTCTTTGGGAAGGGCTGCAATGCCCTAAGTGACTAAACAGTGCAGATCAATTGAGCCTGGAGTCTGGGAGCGTGGCGAGATATGTGCTGTCCCTCGAAGGCATGGACACCTGTTGGGTCTCTGGCTATCTCCAGCAAGTGCTCTACCAGAAACCAAGCCATCCCTTCAGGGTCCCACACCTGAAGATACCCAGTGTTTACTACTCAGACACTCTTGGCTTTATGAGACCTGAATGGACAGAATACAAAATGACAGGCAACTTTTTTTTTTTTTTTTTTTTTGGTTTTTCGAGACAGGGTTTCTCTGTATAGCCCTGGCTGTCCTGGAACTCACTTGGTAGACCAGGCTGGCCTCGAACTCAGAAATCCGCCTGCCTCTGCCTCCCAAGTGCTGGGATTAAAGGCGTGCGCCACCACCGCCCGGCGACAGACAACTTTTAATGATGATCAGTTAATGCCATTATAATCAACCATTCTGTTAAAGCAGTTATCTCAAACTAGTTGTGTGATTAGGATGACCACATGCATGCTTGAGATTGCCCTTGTGTGAGCGTTACAAGTTCTGCTTTCATGCACACACCTAGTAAGATATAGTTAGCCCATATGTAAACTCCACAAGAGTCACAATGAAGAACTTTCTAAGTTCAGCTTAAGACAGAAAATACCACCTATTGTGAGAAATGTTGAAAACATTGTCAAATATATGTAATAGTCAATTGTTTAAGTACATTTTTCTGGGGCTGGGATGTAGCTCTGTGGTAGGGTGCTTGTGTACCATACAGCATGCACAAGTTCAGGGTTTGACTTCAGTACTAAAAAAAAAAAAAAAATTAGAATTTCTCCCTCCACAGAGCACCAAACTTTACCTTCATTTCTTGGGATTAAAGGTGAATGCTAGGGCCAAGCCACACCACACCTACAAAGTTTTGTTCAGTATGTAACGCCAATTTTGGGGTTCACAGTGTTATCAAATATCTTACAACGTTTTTAGATGTTTTAAAACATTTTATTTATGTGTATGTATCTGGGTGAGTGCATGCCATATGTATATAGGTTCTCAAGAAGACTAAAAGAGGGTATTAGAACCGTGGAGCTGAAATGAGCTGCTGACATAGATGGTGGGAACTGAACTCAGGTCCTATGGAAGAACAACAGTAGGTGCTCTTACCTAGTCCTTTTAAATGATTTGTCTGTAATTCTAGTTCCAGGGGATCTAATATCCTCACTCAGATATATATGCAGGCAGCACACCAATATGCATAAAATAAAAATTATTCTAAAAAGTCCAGAATTTTTATTTATTCACACTGTACTTAAAAAATGTAAATATAAGTTTGCCACAACTTGACTGTTCTGGAGGATATGTTTCAATGGCTACACACAGTTACAAAATTTTCCCTTTAAAATGACAAATAACAAAAATTAAACAAATAAACTGAGGTCATTAAAACTAATTAATTTCAGCTGGGCAGTGGTGGTACATGCCTTTAATCCCAGCTCTTGGGAGGCAGAGGCAAGTGGATTTCTGAGTTCGAGGCCAGCCTGGTCTACAGAGTGAGTTCCAGGACAGCCAGGGCTATACAGGGAAACCTTGTCTTGAAAAAACAAACAAACAAACAAACAAAAACTAATTTCATCTGCTCAAATTTGTAAAACTAGCTACAAAATTAACAATAGGTATGGACTGTACACCTTTAATCCCAAAGGCAGACAAATGGATCTGTTGAGTGTGAGGCCAGCCTGGTATACATAGTGAATTCCAGGCTAGTCAGGGAACATAATAAGATATGTACACACACACACACACACACACACACACACACACACACACACGCACGCAGTCTTAGTTTGGGGATTATTGCTATGAAGAGACAACACGACCATAGCAATTCTTATAAAGAAAAAAAAATTAATTTGGGGCTGCCTAAACATCCATTATCATTGCAATTGAAAGCATGGTGGCATGCAGGCAGACAAGGTTGCTAGAGAAGGAGCTAAGAGTTTCTACATCTTGATCCACAGACAGCAGGAGACTGTGTGTCACATTGGGCATGACTTCAGCACTGGACACCTAAAAGCCTGCCTCCACAGTGACACATTTCCTCCAACAAGGCCACACTTATTCCAACAATGTTACATCTAATAATGCCACTCCCCAAAGGCCAAGCATTCAAATACATGAGTCTATGTGGGCCAAATCTATTCAAACCACCATACATACATACATACATACATACATACATACATACATACATACATACACACACACACACACACACCACAACCAGCCAACTGTGGGCAAGCAGACTGCCACCAGACAGAACTAAGGTTGAACAGGCTCAGACCCCAGGGAATTTCAGAGTTGAAAATGGCAGGAGTCAAACCAGATCCCTGCCAAGCTTTATCTGCTCTGGAACATGTAATCATAACACCAATCAGTCACATAGCATAACAACCTGGAGTTCTCCATGCTAATGAAGTATCTACATAGACCCTGAGTGTTCAGCTGATGAGTTTCCCTTCCTGGGCATTTCTTCCTGCAAAAGGTAATAATCCCTGGTTCACCCTGAGGAAGGTATATGCATTCACATCCACCATCAAAGAAAACAGTTTGGACAAGCAAGGACCATCTCTTCATCAAAGATCACAGCATAGGGAGAGGCTTAGTTAGGCCTAAATTTCCAGAAGGCCTCCTCTTCTAGCCCCTCCCATACTCTTGGCACTGACTTGGAACCAAACAGGCTTCTGCCCCTCTCTAGGGCTCAGCCTTCCCCTGGTGCATAGACACCAAGGGGAGACACAGACCTTCAACCTCTATTACAGACTGTGTTCTGCCTCCAACGGTGGCTTTCAGGAGGTGCTCTGGGCAACCCAGCAGCAAGGCAGACACACAGACCAGGAGTCAGCAAACCAAACCACCAACCCAACTAACTAAACAGTGATATAGTAATTCTTTTCAAAGCTGTATTTGTTTATTTTTAATTTTATTTCATATTTGTTTGAGTGTTTTGCCTACATGTATGCATGTATACAACATACATGCTTAGTGTCCATGGAGGACAGATCCCCTGGAACTGGAGTTACTGGGTGCTGGTAACTGATCCAAGTCAGGCAACAAGTGCTCTTAACTACTGAATCCTCTCTCTAGGGCCCAAAGCTACATTTAAGAATAAGTAAGAATATTAAGATGGGACGGGACATGACTCAGCATTTACTTCTTAAGAACCCATCTCTGGCAGCCAACCACACATAACTTCAGTGCTAGGGACTTGAGGCCCTCTTCCAGGCTTTGAAGGCTTCCACATAGCTGGCATCACACAGACACATATACACACACACTTAAAATGTATTATAGTGTTTTATTTCTATTATTTTTTAGGCAATTGACAAAGATTTTCCACTCTGGGTGGTAAATCCAGATAGGTAACATAAGGTCAGCTTTCCACATTATCAAAATATTCCATATTATCAAAATAAAAACACATTAAAATATAATTATAGAACAGTGCTTCAGAAAATCTTTTCAGGAGCTAGGGAAATGGCTCCATGAGCAAGACACCTGACATGCAGGCATGGGGACAGTGTATAGAAGCTGGTATAGCGTATCTGTGCGTCTCGGTGCTGGTGGTAGACAGGGCCCTCTAAGTCAGTGAGCTCCATGTGCAGTGAGAGATGTTTTTTAGGAGGGCCTGGAAAGATGCTCAGTGGATGAAAGGACTTGCTATGCAAGCCTGACAACCTGAGTTCAATTCCCAGAGCCCACACTTGTTGCTACAGACCTGTATCCCAGTGTTCCTAGTGAGACAGGAAGTAGCCAAAGTGTGAGGACCTTGAGGTTGAAGAGACAAAACAAGAAACCCTGCCTAAGTCCGGGTGGAGGAGCTGGAGAGATGGCTCAGCAGTTAGGAACATTTTTGGTTCTTGCAGGACTGGGTTCTGGTTCCCAGCACCTCCATGGTGGTTCAGTTTTACTTCTAACTCCAGTTCCATGAGATCCACCACCTTCAGCTTGCTTTTGTAGGCACCAGCACACACACAGTGCACATACACGCATGCATACATTACACACTGAATAGCACATCATCAGTTAACTGGATGTACTGACATTAGAATTTGGTCAGCATTCTTCCTCTGGTTCTCGTGGCCGTTTCCGAAAATTCAAAGAACTTTCTCTCTGTGATGAGGCAGCAGTGACAACAGCATCTCTAAATCCCTGAGGCTGCAGGATAGAGAAATACACACACACTTAAAAGATAATTTAAAAGATTAATTTTCCAAATAGTCTTTAAATAAGCTATGTTATTCTTGGGAGAGGATTTATTAATCATTGAATAAAGAGGATAAACTTTGCAGGTAGTCTAACCCAGAGTTTGATTAGGGCATTTAATATATGCTCTTCTATAAAGAACATATATTACATAAAAATAACACTGTGTAAGGATGTTCTTCTCTAAGACCTGACCTGTGGTGATGTCCAAGTTAACAACAAAAAAGTTCTCTAGAAAGAATCCTAAGAAGAGCCTTATGGTGCCTCAGCTGGGGAGAAAAGGAAAGAAGTAGTGTGTACGGCCACGTAGGCACTTCACAAATCATTTTATAGTAAAATTATGCCTGGCACGTGGCATGCATCTGTAATAGCATCACTTAGGCAGTGGAGGCAGAAGGATCAAAAGTTCAAGGCCAGCCTGGACTAAATAACAAGACCTCTTCTCAAGCAAGACAAAATAATTGAGAACAGGTTAATGTAAGTTAAGCGAGGTTAGTGTAAAAACTAAGTGGAAAATTCACTTTCAGAACTGCTTTCCATTTTTAGTTTTCTCTTTATAAAAATAAGGGACTGCTGAGTGTGGTGGCGCTGCCTTTGATCCCAGCACTTGCTAGGCACAGGCAGGTAGATATTGGAGTGTGAGGTTAGCCTGGTCTACAGAGTGAGGTCCTGGACAGCCAGAAACCCTGTCTCAAAAGAAACAAAACAAAGAAGCTCAGGTCACGCTCAGCTCTGTAGTGAGTCTGAGGCCAACTTGGGCCTGGAGTCCATGACATAAATGCTCAGGAAATTAATGTTGTTTCAAAGTGTTTCTGCCATCTACAGGTCAAAATTATTAATATTCGTGTAGAAACACGTTTGAGATAGGATCTCATGCTGCCTAGGCTGGCCTTGTATGATTGATCCTCCTGCCTCAGTCTCCCAAGTCCAGGCATGTGCCATCATGTCCCATTATACATTTTCCTTTCTGAAAAACTTTTAACATAAAAATCTTTAATAAGAGATTTTACATATGCCATGGAACATACATAAATATTTCATCTGTTCTCAAAGATCAACTGTAACTACAGTACTGTGTAAATACTATTTTGATGATGTTCTCACATCTAAACTATCCTCAAATATGCTTGCTCACAAAATTAACAGAAACGATTTGTACATGACCTCTTCAGATAATTACTGTTCAACAACTGCAAAATCCCACTGTGAAGAAATAATACTGACTGTGATCTGAAATGGTATTGTGGACTCCTTCTGGCTTGGTGACTTGTACAATGTTGCAAATCTGCTTGGAGAAAAAAAATACATATAAACACATTACCTCAATTAATTAGGTCACGTGATTGGTTTTATAATTTAAATGTACAGAGTCCTACACTATGCTTGCATCATGTGTTCTCAAGAACACAAAATGGAAAGAAATATATTGAAAAAGGCAAAATGAAACCTCTCCTCACAGGGCAGCGCTGTGGGTGCTTTCAGTTTCAGTTAAGCAGAGGCACATATTTTTTTTTTTTTTTTAAATTCAGGAGTTCAAGGCCAGCCTGAGTCTTAAAAAAATAATTAAAAAATTTTTAAAAATTAAAAATCTGGGTATGGTGGCACAAGCCTTTAATTCCAGGCAGAAACAGTTGAATCTTTAAGTTTGGGGCCAAGCCTGGTCTACAGAGTGAGTCCCAGAACAGCCTGGGTTGTCATTCTCACTATATGGAGAGTTTGAGGCTCTGGACTACATCATAGCCTATCCTCCCCCTAAAAAGTAAGTAGGCTTGCATACAGATTTATGATTTTAAAGATATATTCTTATTACTTTTAATTATGTGCAGGGGTGTGTGTCTGTATGTGGGTATGTATACATGGGTGCAAGCACCCTTAGGGGCCAGAGGCATCTGATCCCCTGGAGATCTGGAGTTATAGACAGTTGTAACCACCTGGAATTCATTCTGTAGACCAGGCTGGCTTTGAAATCAGACTGTCTCTGCTTCTCCAGTGCTGGGATTAAAGGTGTGTGCCACCACCACCCAGCTAAAGCTCTTTTTGTATGTGTGCATATACACATGGAGGTCAGAGGTTGAATCATATTTCTTTACTGTTTTTTTCAGATAGGCTCTTTCACTGATCCTAGGGTTCAATCAGTTACTAAATTTGCTGGCCAGCAAGTCCTAGAGACCCTACTATTTCTTCCTCACCAGTGCTAGCACTGTAAGTGCACATCATCATGACTTTTCCATGTGGGTGCTGGGATCCAAATTCCTGTTCTTATGTCTGCACAGCAAGCCCCTTATGGCCTGAATCACCATCTCAACTCCACAATCTATACTCTTAATAACTACATTCAAATAGTGTTAAGAGCAAGAACATAAATATCTTTCAAGTTTCTTTTAAGGAGCTTGATGTGGTGGTGCACACCTGCAGCTAAAGCAGATGGAGTGGGCTGTGAGGGTTGCTGTAAGCTCAAGGACCACCTAGGCTACATTATAACTTTGAGGGCACCCTAGATACACGACACTGTTTCAAAAAAAAAAAAGAATTACTCTCTTGTGATGATGGAAACTGAACTCAGGGCCTCATACAAGTTAGGAAAGTGCTTCACTACTAGTTATCATCCTACAATTATTTCTAAATATTTAAGTCATTCACAACAGCAAAAAGACTGAAGCAACAAGGAATACACATATTTTCTCTCTCTCTCTCTCTCTCTCTCTCTCTCTCTCTCTCTCTCTCTCTCTCTCTCTCTTCCCCTCTCCCTCTCATTGTTAGGATGAAAATTTTGACATGGCTGCAAAATTAACCTTGAAGACATTATTCTAAATGAAATAAGTAAATCAAATATTGTATGATTTCAATTATATTTGGTTCTTAGAATAATCAATTCAGAGAAAGAGTTGAACAGTGGTTGCCAGGGACAACACTATTATTTAACACTCAAGTAAGGGAAGATAACAAAGTTCTGGACATAAATGGTAGTGAAGGTCATATAAGAATATGAATGTACTTAATGCCAGCTAGCTATATAAATATAGCTAAGCCGGGCGGTGGTGGCGCACGCCTTTAATCCCAGCACTTGGGAGGCAGAGGCAGGCGGATTTCTGAGTTCGAGGCCAGCCTGGTCTACAGAGTGAGTTCCAGGACAGCCCGGGCTACACGGAGAAACCCTGTCTCGAAAAAACCAAAAAACCAAAAAAAAAAAAAGAGAGAAAATATAGCTAAAACTTCAATATCTATTTTATTGCAGTTTTATCTAATATAGATTCTAACTTAACAGGAAACAATCATAGACTTTTATTTATTTCTATACAATATAATACTCATTTGTTTTTTGTTTTTGGTTTTTTTTTTTTTTTTTTTTTTTTGGTTTTTCGAGACAGGGTTTCTCTATGTAGCCCAGGCTGTCCTGGAACTCACTCTATAGACCAGGCTGGCCTCGAACTCAGAAATCCACCTGCCTCTGGCTCCCAAGTGCTGGGATTAAAGGCGTGCGCCACCACCGCCCGGCTTGTTTTTGTTTTTGAGACAGGATTTCATATGGGCAGTCTAGTTTTGAATGTCCTATGTAGCTAAGGATGGCCTTGAATTCCTAATCTTCCTGTCATCACTTCCCAAATGCTAGGATTACAAGCATGCACCACTAAGCCTAGCTTATTTTCAAAACTAAACTATAAAGAACATCTTATTTATTATTTATTAACTTTCCTAATTTCAAAAATGCCCCTCTCCTTAAGCATAATTCATGAGAGAAACAATCAAAGACTTTTTACTTTGAAAATGATTGGGGCTTAAAAGATAGCTCAGCAGTTAAGAGCTCTGGCTTCTCTTCCAGAGAATCTAAATTCTATTCTTGGTGCCCAGATGGGAGATCACAACCAGAGTATCTCTTCTGATCTCTGAGGGCACTGCACTCGCAGGTAGAACACCTATCTGCGCACACCAAAAACCAAAGCAAAACAGAACAAAACAAACAGCAGAATCCAAAATGTCATAAATTCTATATGTTAACATAAAAACTAACTGCTGAGTCACATATAGGGACAATAAGAGCTCCAGGCGGTGGTGGTTCATGTCTTTAGTTCTAGCACTCGGGAGGCAGACGCGGGTGGATCTTTTAGACACACACACACACAGAGAGAGAGAGAGAGAGAGAGAGGAGGTAAACAAGTAAATATACAATAAAGAAAAACCCTTACTTTTGACTCAATAAAAAACTAGCTCATCTTGTAAGTCATCTTACAATACCAGTGTGTCTAAAAAAGTGCCAAGGACATTGGAATGTTTTGAAGAAATTATTAACAAGCAGTAACTTCTTGTTCACTCACTCTTGATGGCAGGGAATAAACTGAGAGAGTATTACCAGGTACCTCAGGCTGGTCTTGAACCCACAACCTTCCCCTCAAGAGCAGGTCTATGATATCATAACAAAGCAAAAAAGTAGTAAATTTTTAAGAAGGCTTTACAAAGTTTGTATGAATTCAAAATGAACACCAGATGTGGTGGCTTATGCCTATAATGCTAATAAGGCAGGAGGCAGGAGGATTGCTAAGAGTTCTAGGCCAGGCTGGGCTTTCTAAAGGAAAAATACGTTATATAGTCAAAAGGGAATTGATTAAGCTTTCAACTTAGAAAATCCTCTTCAAATTTCTAGGTAAAAAAATTTGTATGTCATGTCTGCATCTCAAAAGATCTTTTCTTCAAGAGATCTTTTTAAACCAAACCAAAAAGAGTCACTTGGCTCCTAGCCCTAGTGAGAAGCAGCTTAACATATGGCTGAACTACAGAGTTTGGGTCAGGAAGAAACAAGACAGAAGTACAATTTGTGCTCTAAAGCTGAGCACACATAGGAAATGCTGTGTGGGGGTGTGATGTATTACTCCATTCTACCACCAGATCTTCTTGGCAAAGAACAATCTTGGCCTCATATTATCATGAATATGCAAATTGGAGAACCCACATAATATAAGGACACAGACAAAATCATTTAAGAATTGTTGGAATGTCATTCTGTCATTTGTCAGAGGTTAAAAATTAGATGTTACTGCACACATGTGGTACTGACACCCTTAATCCCAGTGCTGGGGAGGTACAGGCAGCCTGGTCTATATAGTAGGTTACAGACTAGTCAGAGGTATATAGTAAGATCCTCTCTTAAAAGCAAAATATAGGGCTGGGGAGATATCTGGCTCAGTGTTTAAGAGCACTGTCTGCTCTTCCAGGGGTCCTCAGTTCAATTCCCAGCAACCACATGGTGGCTCACAACTATCTGTAGTGGAATCTGATGCCCTCTATTGGTGTGTCTGAAGACAGCTACAATGTATGCACATACATAAAATAAATAAATCTCTAAAAAAAAAATGCAAAACATAAAATCAGGTGTTCTAGTGAAAGATGGAGGTTAGGTCTCTTGTTGTTCTTGCAGAAGACTTGGATTCAGTTCCCAGCACTCACGTGGCAGCCCACAGCCATCTGGAACCCTAGACCCAGGGGATTCAATGCTCTTCTGACCTCTGTGGGCACCAGGCATGTATGTGTTACACAGACTTACATGCAAAAAGTCAGGCAAAATACTCACATAAAATAAATTCATTTTAAAAATTAAACACAGCTGGGAGTGGTAGTGCATGCTTTTAATCTCAGCACTCAAGAGGCAGAGGTGGGAAAATTTCTGTGAGTTCCAAGCCAGCCAGGACTACACAGAGAGACCAGGTATCAAACCCTCCTGCCCCTCAAAATTTTTGTACGTGAAATAGTTTCATGGGTTTCTTTTCTTTTTATGCAGTTTCACTCTGTCCTAGGTTAGCCTCAAACTCAGGCTATTCTGCCTCAGTCTCCTGAGTGCTGGAATTATGGACATGAACCAACATACCTAGCTAGCTACAATATGCATTTCAAAGAATATTAGAAGGTAGCATGTAATGCAGTTTAAAACCACAAACAAACCAAAGCAGTATCACTGACTGAGCTAAATATCGCCCTACATACTGCCTCAGTTTCCCCCTTTATTAGAGCACTTCCATACCAAATTCTCTAGGTTATGTCAATTAATCACAAAGCAGAAAGGCTAGCATAAATCTGGCAGCTTTTGAAGTTCAGAATAAAAGACTTCATAGCTTTCAATGGCCTATTTTAAAGAAAAGGAAAGCTGGTTCATTCACTTGCTCAGCAGCTTTAGAAACAAATACAAAGGCTTCATGCTGCCATGATTTTATTTTAAAGAACAATACTTGTGAAAGGCAGGTAAATACATGGGTAATAAAAGGAAAAAATGGCAGACACAATTTCATGCAAGAACTATATTAAGCAACTAAGAAAAACTCTCCTATTTTCCACATATATTAGTCCTAACACTAACCTCAAAGTTTTCCTTTTGTCCTGATTTATTCTTCGTTCAGTCTCCTCTGGGAACACAGGGTACCTCCTCCTCCTTCATGGCTAAGATGTGATTTCAAAGACTATCAGAAGGCAGCAATTCCTTAGCCACCTACATGTTCCAGGTGCATTCATACCATCATTTAAATATACAAAGAATCCCCTGTGTGGCTGAATGTGCAGTATTAACAACGTGTTTCTATGTTTGCTCTAACTGATGTCAAACAAGGCAACAACAGAAGTGGTTTATGGGTCACTGTAAACCTCAAGCTGGGGACCGATGTTAACAAACCACAAAGTATTGAGTATAATTAGATTGATATTCTGAAATTATGAACTTATTTCTATACTGACCTTTGCTTTTGTTCCCAGTAAAAAATTAGCCTTATTGTAGCAGCATGTCCCCAGCTTTCCCCTAAAAGAAAAAGAAAATTTACTATAAAGTATCATTAGAATTTTCTAAGTTGCTTAGAATATCTGGTCAACTACAATATTACTTTACAAAACTAAAAATAAGAATATTCTTTGTTTCAAAACCTGTTGTAAGTAAGATCCTAAGAGTAATAGAGTTTTCTGACACCCAGAAACAGGGTCTCACTATAGTCCTGGCAGGCCTGGAATTCAATATGTAGCCCAGGCTGGCCTGAATTAGAGAACTCTGCATGTTTCTGTCTCTGGCATGCTGGGATTAAAGACGTGCTGCTATGCAGGTTTCATTATGGAGTCCAGGACTTCAGGGCTAAAGAGATCCTCCTACTTCAGCTTCCTCAGTAGCTAGGGCTACGTCTGTATCACCATCTTTGCTACAGAGAATATTACTGAATTCCAGTGGAGATAGATCTTGAAGCACTGTGTTCTAATAAAATCACAATGCTAGAAATACAGTCATACCTGTTTATAGAGTATGATTTGTCTTTAAATAGACTTATTCTCCTTCCTGTCTAAGACTGGGGTTTTAATGTTTAGAAACCTATTTTAAATATTTACTTCTCAGATTTCTGACACATAGGTGTCAGACAGCAGCTATTTAATAAATGTGGTCAGTGAATAAGACAGTCTTTATTTTGTAAAGCTTATAGTATCCATCAAACACCAAATGAAAATGTAGGAAAAAAATGTTAAAAATCTTTTATCTCAGAGACAGGTATAGTGGCCTACATATTGAATTCCAGGCCTGCCAGAAATTCTAACACTTGGGAGGCAGAGGCAGGCAGACCTCTGAGTTCAAGGACTACATGGAGAAACCATCTTAAAAACAAAAATTGAGGGGAAAAAAAGTATTACCTCACTCATTTACCCACCTAACGCAGGAACAAGCCAAGCTTGATTTTTATCAATCCTTGTTGTCATCTGATTAGTTAAAATAACCTATAAAAACAAAATGTAAGAAAGTTAGGGCATAAAAGTTATATAAAAACAGTTCTGAGTTTAATATTCTGAATATAATAAGTTAAAAGAAAATATATTAGAGGCTAGAAGATGACTCAGTGGTTGTAGGATCCAGATTCAGTTTCCAGAACTCACATGATGTCTCACAGCCATCTATACTTTTGGTCCAGAAGACCTAATATTCTCTTATGGCTTCCTCTGGCACCAGGCCAACATATGTATACGGACATGCACACAAGCAAAACATACACACAAAATTAAGTAACTCTCTAAAAATTATAAGTTTTTCTGATGAAAAAGGAAGAGAAGGGGCTGGAGAGATGGCTCAGTGGTTAAAAGCACTGACTGCTCTTCCAGAGGTCCTGAGTTCAATTTCCAGCAACCACATTGTAGCATAAAACCATCTGTAATGGGATCTGATGCCCTCTTCTGGTGTGTCTGAAGACAGCTATGGTGTACTCATATACATAAAATATATAAATCTTTTTTAAAAGGGAAGAGAAGAGGGGAATATGCTCTTGTTTGAAAATTTAAAAATAAAACTCTGTACTTATCTGCAAAAATATGTTACCAGAATACATGATATAACTGACCAGAAAACTCTGAAGGAACAAAGAATCCTTGGTTGATTTGGGGGTTTGGGGGGTGTTGGAGGTAGTTTGAGACAGGGTCTCCTTGTGTAGTCCAGACTGTCCTGGAGCTAGTTCTGTAGCCCAGGCTGCCCTCATACCTGGAGATCTCCCTGCCTCTACCTCCTGAGTGCCAGGATTAAAGGTACGCGACAACACCTCCAAGCATCTACCTCATGTTTTTTAGAGTCTCTCATTGAATATAGAATTCCTGTTTTGGTTAGACTGACTGGCTGGCAAAACCCACGGATGCCCTGTGGGAATCCCTTCCCCATCCTGCCCTTCAGCAGTGCTAGGGGTACAGGAGTGCACGTCCATGCTCATATGGAAGTGTTGGGGCTTTGAACTCAGGTCTTATGCTACCAAAGCAAACACATTATCCATTGAGCTATCTCTCCAGTACCCCTCCTTTGAAACTTCACTTTTTAAAATTCAAAATTTAAATTTCACTTTATATGCCTTTTATCCTAGCACTAAAGAAGTAGAAGCAGGCCTGGAATTCAATATAGTGGCACACACCTTTAAGCCCTCTCAAACTTTTAAGCCCAGTTAAATGCTTTCTTTTATATTTTTATTTACATGTCTTGTATATTATTTATAAATTATAAACTGCCTTGGTCAAGGTGTTTTGTCACATCAATATAAAAGTAGCAGCTGGGCAGAGTGGGGCACACCTTTAATCCCAGCACTTGGAATACAGAGGAACGTAGATTGTTGTGTGTTTGAGACCAGCCTGGTGACATGAGTTTCAGGACAGCCAAAGCTACATAGTTAGACCTTGTCTCAAATTAAAAAGAAAAGCAGATCAAGAGTTCAGGGTTGCCAGGCAGTGGTGGCATGTCTGTCTTTTTATTTTTTCCCCTGAGCTGAAGACCCAGGGCCTTGCACTTGCTAGTCAAATGCTCTACCACTGAGCTAAATCTCCAAGCTTGCACATATGTCTTTAATCTCATCACTCAGGAGGCAAAGGCAGGCGGATCTCTGAGTTTGAGACCAGCTTGGTCTACAGAATGAGTTCTAGGACAGTCAGGGCTACATACAGAAACCCTGTCTCTAAAGAAAAAAAAAAAGAGTTCAGAGTAGTGAGTTCAAAGCCAATCTGAGCTAAATGAGACCCTACCCCGAGAAAACAATAAAATCCAAGTGGCTAACCAACATCTGTAATTCCAGTCCTAGGGGATCCAACACCATCTTCTAGCCTCCTTGGATACAGCGTGTACATGGTGTACAAACATTATGTAGGCATAACATTCATGCAAATATAAAAGTTAAAAAAAACAAAACAACACAGTAATCAGGTTAACAAGAAACTCTGTTATTCAACTGCCACAGGTGCTATTTTATTCACAAATGAAAGTGTTACTAATTATCATGGATGAAACAAGGGTCTAGGGAAAATATTCTACATTTTGACAAATAGCACTTAGACTTTCAGATGCTACTAAACCTAGGTTCTTGGGTATGCTAAATATAAACTCTGAAACTGAGCCAAAGCCCTCACCCAAATAATATCTTTTTCATTTTATTTTGATTTTATGTGATGCATCAGATTCCCTGGGACAGGACTTACATATGTTTGTAAACCACCAGTAGGTGCTGAGAATCAAGACTGGGTCCTCTGAACAAACAGTCAGTGCTTTTAACTGATGTACCATCTCTTCTAGCTCCCTATCCTTGAAAAAGTAATGTCAATACATGGAAGGAGGGTTAAAAATATATCTGAGTGCATGTGTGGGATGCAGTGGTGTATGGGCTTAGTGGCCCCGCTAAGCATGGCTCTGACATGTGTATTAGAGATTTGAACTCAGGTCCTTTCCCTTTCATTTAAGTGCTCTTACCTAGAGCACCCAAATTTGTTTCCTTTTTCTGAGCCAGGCTGGTCTCATAGCCCAGGCTGGCCTTGAATTTGCTATGTAGCTGAGATTGACCTTAAACCCAATTCTCTTGCCTCCTCAAGTGCTAAAATTACAAGCATGACCAACCATACCTGCCACAACAGTAATTCTATTTTAGTTTTCTGAAATAAACTCTCAATATATTGCCCTGGCTAGCCTAGAACTCATTATGTAGACCAAGTTGGCCTCAAACTTGTGGTCCGATTGCTGGAATTACAGGAATGTACTACCATGCCTAGCTCTCCTGATACTAATTTTTCAGTACAGAAAAGTCCAATTATACTGTTTCTTTTAAACCTCATAGTGAGTTTTAGGGTATCCAGAGCCACACAGTGAGATCCTGTCTCAAAACAACAACAAAACACTCAAAAAGGAAAAAATGGCCCAGCCGTTAAGTACATTTGTTGCTCTTGCAAAGGACCTGGTTCAGTTTCTAGCATCTATGCGGTATCTCACAAGCATCCTTAATGACAGTTCCAGGGAACCTGATACTTTTTTCTGACTTTCACAGGCACCAGAAGCACTCAGGAAGCATATACACACATACAGGCAAAACATTCATACACATAAATACATTTAAAATGTTTTTAAATACTCCAAACTGCTAAAGATGCAGGAAAACAAGAGCTACAATTTTATTTTAAAGGAGAACATAACTTTCAGGCCTGGCATGGTGGTACACAGCTTTAATCCTAGCACTTGGGAAACAATTACAGGAGAATCTGTGAGCTCAAGGCCAGCCTGGTCTATATAGTCAGTTCTAGGCCAGCTAGGAATACAGAGCAAGATTCTGTCTTGAAGTAAATAAATATAGAGAGAGTATATTTCCAAAGAAGGATGTGACAGGTCAGTTGGTAAAATGCTTGATACACCAGCCTGAGAACTTGGTTTGACATGGCTCCCCAGGCCCCAGGTGAAAATGACCCATGTATTGGTCTTTTTACAATCCACCACTGGATCGTAAAGGCATCTTAGGTATCTTAGCCTAACTGCCAAGCTTCAGGACAGTCAGAAAACTAAGCCTCAAAATAGAAGGCAGACAGCTCCTGAGGAGGGTCTGAAGCTGACCTCTGGCCTCCAGGAACACATGTATACACATGCACAAACACATAAACACGCAAATGCCAAATCCACACAGAGAGAAAAAAAGCATACTTTCAAACAGCCTTTCTGCAGGTTCTTAGTAATATAAAATAACATTTAAAAGAGAAAGGGAACTTATGATGGCTAGTCAGTAAAAAGTACTTGCCATGCAAGCATGAAGACCTAAGTTCAGATGCTTATCTATATTCCCAGGGCTAAAGGAGGCAGAGACAGGCAACCTAGACAAACGCAGGTTCAGTAAGAGACCTTGTCTCAAAAAATAAGGTGGGTACTGAACCTGAGTTTGTCTAGGTTGCCTGTCTCTGCCTCCTTTAGCCCTGGGAATATAGACAGTGACACGGCTGAGCAGATAAAGGCACCTGTCATGTGAATATATTCCCTGGGACACACACGGTGGAAGGAGAGACCCAACCACCACAAGTTACCCTCTGATCTCCACATGTACACCAATGGCATATGTGCACACATACATTCACAGAGGCACACAAAAGAAATAAAACTTTTTAAAAATTAAAAATAAGGTGGAGAACGACCGAGGAAGACACTCAGTGCTGACCTCTGTCCCCACAAGCCCATGCATACTTATACATGTGCCTACATGGACACATGGACACACACAAGCCAAAATTTATATATAGTTAATGGAGAAACGGCGAGTTAACTAAATTAAAGTAGGGCAGGGGATGTAGCTCAACGGCAGAATGTTTGCTTAGTGTGTCTGAAGTCCAGAGCTGGAGCAGCAGGAGCAACAAAACAACAAAGAAAAACAGCAACAACAACAAACCACCAAACCTAAACAACTGACTCCTCTATACAGCCTGTTTGTCTTGGCTGCCCTCTACTGGGGGATCTTCAGAATGCCATCATTAACAATGTTAAATTCCAATTAACAGTAAGAAATAATTTAAAGGGCACTATGCTTTGGCAAAAAGAATATGGCAAAAAGGCCTGTAAGATGGCTTAGTGAAAGGCACTTGCCATGGAGACTGACAACCTAAGTTTGACCCCTGGCACCCCATAGTGGAAAGAACTGACTTCTGCAAGTTGTCATCTGACAGTGTGTTATATATACAACAATAAATGTACATGCACACAGAATAAATAAAATATAACTTAAAAATAAGATCTAGAAAATAAAATGCTTTCAATTTTATAGAGGAAGTTCTTTGTGTTTGCTATATTACAGGCATGTGCTAAGAATTTCCTTAACAAAAACAAAAAAAGACTAACTTAAAAGCATTTTTATCTTCCACTCTCTTTTGATGAGTCTATTTTGTCAGTGGGAGGATGTGGCTGCAGAATGGACACAACGGCAAACAGGGGTCCCTGTATGCCTAACCTCATATTTACTTCTGCCTTCACATTTCAAATCTAGAATTAGCCCTAGGACTGATGCAGCAGCCCAGTAGTAGATACTTGCCTACTTATAATTCATGCATGAGGCTCTGAGTCTAATCCCTATTATTACAAAACAAACAAACAGCCAGGCAGTGGTGGCGCATGTCTTTAATCCCAGCACTTGGGAGGCAGAGGCAGGTGGATTTCTGAGTTCCAGGCCAGCCTGGTCTACAGAGTGAGTTCCAGGACAGCCAGGGCTACACAGAGAAACCCTGTCTCGAAAAACCAAAACCAACCAACCAAACAAACAAAAAAAACCCAACCAAACAACCCCAAAAACCAAAATCCTGGCTTTTCTAAAAGATATCTACATTAAAAGTCATGTATGGTAACACATCTGAAATCTCAGCACTAAGAAGGCTGAGGCAGGATAGAGTTCAAGGACAGGCGGACTACATTATCAAGTTTCAGGCAATTTATCAAAGCTTTATCTCTAACAGACAACAACCACCACTACAACCCCCAACAACAACAACAACAACAACAACCACGACCACCACAACCCCAAACCACATTCACATTATTTAGTCAGGCAGAATCTGACATTAGTCATTAATTATTAATCACTAGGAATTAATAATTAGGCATTACTATTTCATAGTCTTAGCTATGAAATTCTTCTGACTAATAATACTTACAGCTAATCTGTGATTATTTGCCAGGCTGATCATTTGTTGGGCAAGGCCATTTAGTAATCGAGTACGAAGGGATAGATCATCAAGGTCATGACGAAAGGGAAAAGCAATTCCGTCTATTATCACTAACTGCACCTAAAGACAGAAGAATGAAATTAGGTTTGGAGTTAAAATTATAATAAAGATGGTATCCCCAAAGCACATTCCATTAGATAAATAAATCTTAAAATTTGGGCTGACAAAAGAAAGAAATCTAGCTAGTTAGCTGGGGATTTTTTGATGAAGCTGGAAAGATGGCTCAGCAATTAAGAGTGTATACTGCTCTTACAGAAGACCTGAGTTCAGTTCCCAGCGCCCATGCCAGGCAGTTCACAACTTCCTTTAACCCTGGATCTCTGTAGGCCAGTGGTTCTTTCTTTTGGGGGTGGGGGGAGGCGGGGTGGAGGGGGTTGGTTTTTTTCGAGACAGGGTTTCTCTGTGTAGCCCTGGCTGTCCTGGAACTCACTCTGTAGACCAGGCTGGCCTCGAACTCAGAAATCCGCCTGCCTCTGCCTCCCAAGTGCTGGGATTAAAGGCGTGCGCCACCACTGCCCAGCTGGCCAGTGGTTCTTAACCTGTGGGTCACAACCCTTTTGGGGGTTGACTGACCCTTTCACAGGGGGTACATATCAAATATTTACATTATAATTCATAAAAGATGCAAAATTATAAGTATAAAGTAACAATGAAAATAATTTTATGGTTGAGGCTCACCACATGAGAAACTGTATTTAAGGGTTGCAGCATTAGGAAGGTTGAGAACCACTGCTCTAAGACATCCAAGGCCCTCCTCTGGCCTCCAGTCACTTATACAATTAAAAATAAAAAAGAGCATGGTAGTATGTATCTATAATCTCAGCACACAGGAGATAAAGGCAGGAGGTTCATGAGTTTCTGGCCAGGCTTGGCTATACAGTGAGATTCTAATTAAGTAAATACAAATGAAAATTAGAGTTTTCTTTTGTAATGCTGGGAATGAAACCTACAGCCCATCCATGGTAAGTAATCTACCACTGAGTGACCTGTGTCCCTCCTCCTCCAGCTTCATTTTTATCTCTCAAAGGTTTTCTCTTAAACTTCAGTTTATTATTTTATGTGTATTAATGTTTTGCCTGCATGTAAGTTTGTGTACCATGCTCATGCCTGGTACCTGTGAAGGCCAAACAGGGCAAGGATCTCCTGGAACCAGATTTATAGATGTTTAAAGCTGTCATGTGGGTGTTAGAAATCCAACCCAGGACCTCTGAAGAGTACTCTGTGCTCTTAACCACTGAACCATCTCTCTAGCTCTTCAAAGGCTTTCTTTTGGAAAGTATTTATCCAATGATTTTACAGTAATTATTACTTGAATACTAGTATTACATGCATATGTCACTGTTCCAGGACAGCCAGGGCTACAGAAAGAAATCTTGTTTCAAAAAAATCCAATAATAATAATGATGATGGTGATGATGATAATGATACAATAGGCCGACTATAGTAGCACAAGCCTGGATCCCAGCACTTGAATAAAGACAGGGTGATTGAGAAGTCAAGGTCTGCAAAGTTTGGTGTTCACGCACTCTAGAGGCATAGGAAGTTGGATCTCTGAATTTGACACCAGCCTGGTCTACAAAGTGAATTCCAGAAAAGCCAAGACTACACATAGAGAAACCCTGTCTTAAAACACTAAACAAACCAAAAAGAAAAAAAAACAAAAAACAAAAAAAACCAACTGGCATAAGAATAGGTACATAGCTCAACAGAATAGAATCCAGAACGTTTGCATTTGTGATCAACAGATATTTCTATCTTAAGGCTATAGAATGACTATCAATATTTTGAAATGTGAATAGCATATATGTGCAAAATAAGTAAGTGGTAGGGCAGGGAAAGAAGAGGCTTTTGAACTGGAATTAAGTTTATACTCTTGCTACTGTTTATCTTTGTATCATCAACACTCTCAAGGACGTGATTTCAGGAGTAGGGTCCATACCTTTGAGTGATCTGAAAGGAACTCTGGAAGGAGATAGACTTGTGCCAGCAGCTCAGTGTAATCATGACAACGGAAATAGTAAATATGGGAAAGAATATTTTCAAGAGTAAAATCCTTCAAGGCTTTCTGATGTTCTGAAACAAACAAAGCAATCCTAAATAGCTTAGTTTTTCTTGTTCTAAGAGTGTGCCAATCATAAATAATCAGTTTTTTTAACAACAAAATGGAATACCTTTGTATCATTGTAAAACATACTTTCTAAAAGATAACAGAACTAGTGCAAAATGACTTTAAACTGTGTTTTGATGATTGCTGTCCTATTACAACTTTAACTTTTTTCAAATCCTATTTTTAATAATTGTTCTTAAATGCTTTAACCTCCTTTGTAGCCCACCACCCACCAGAGGTGGTGAAAAAGAAAGGATATGGGGAAGTGGACCTGTTTAGAAAGGTTCTTTGTAATAACTAGCAGCTCCCATAGTTCAGTTCACAAGTTAGCAGGCAGCAGCATCTCAATCTACTCACAAACACTTCCTGGGTACACCAGCAGTCCAGTGAAGTAGTCAGGTTAGCAACAGTGGTGACATGAGCTAGCAGAGACGGCCAGTCCTCAGCCTCTGCTGGAGACATCAGGAGGGACCAACAGAACACCAGAAGTTCTCAGCTATGCCTCTCTCAGGGAAGTGAAGATTAGCAAAGACTCAAGACCCACAGGTGTTGCTGTACCAGCAAGCCAAGCTCTGTCTCTGTCACTCAGTCCTATTTATACCCTCCAAACATCACGTGTTCTCCAATGTGCCTTGCCTCACTCAGCCAGTTACATGGTGAGACTATGTCTCAAAAAATAAAAGGGCAAAGGGTGCTTGGAAAGATGATCAGTAGTTAAGAGTACTGGCTCCTCTTCCAAAGCCAACTAGGGTTTGATTCCTAGAACCTACAAATCAGCTCACAAGTCCCTGTAACTCAGGGATCTAATGCCCTCTTCTGGCCTCCAAAGGCACTGCACACACACAGTGCAGACATACATTCAGGCAAAACACCCAAACATATAAAAATCAAAGAATATAAAGTTTGGATTTGAAATGAAAAACTAATTATTATATTTCAGAATGTTTAAAAAAATATTTTAATGCTATTGGGTGTTTTGCCTCCATGTAAGTGTACCATGCATGTGCACGATGCACCTGAAGGCCAGAAGAGGGCATACGACCCCCTGAAACTGGGGTTGAGGACAGGTATAAGCTGCTATGTGGGTGCTTGGACCCAAAATTGGGTTCTTTTCAAGAGCAGCAAGAGTTTTTAACAAATAAACTATCTCTTCAGTCCCTATGATGCATTTGATCCATGACAAGATGATAACCTGAGTTCAATCCATAGAACCCACACAGTGGAAAAAGAAAACAACTTTCAAGTTATCTCTGGATCTTCACATATGTGCAGTGGCATGTGTACACACATATGTACACACACACTAAATAATGATTTTTAAAAGGACTTATTTAAGCCGGGCGGTGGTGGTGCACGCCTTTAATCTCAGCACTTGGGAGCCAGAGGCAGGCGGATTTCTGAGTTCAAGACCAGCCTGGTCTACAGAGTGAGTTCCAGGACAGCCAGAGCTACACAGAGAAACCCTGTCTCAAAAAAAAAAAAAAAAAAAAAACAGAAACTCTTTAAACTACGAGTTTGAGACCAGACTGAGCTACACAGTAACTTCCAGGCCAGTTTGAGTAACAGAACAAGATCCTTTCTCAAGAAACCAAATAAAAAAAAGTACTTACAGTTTAACATAATAGAACAAAACCAACAGGGGCTGGAGTTGGAGGTGTTTGCCTACTGTGAGCACGGCCCTGGGTTCAGCCCAGCATGTGTATGCGCAAAGACACACACACACCCCTACATACACACACATACACACATACACACACACACACACACACACACACACACACACACACACACACACGGATCTTCACAGAAAACAGGAACTGGAGTAAAACTCAGTGACAGACTGCTCGCCTGACATTTAGGCTCTGGGTTTGATCCTCACCAAAAACACAGGACAAAACAAAGGGGTAAAAAAGAAACTAGCTGCACAGGGTAGCTCAGACCTGTAACCCAGCAGGAGGGCAAAGGAGGCAGAAAGCTCCAATTAGAAAGGTCATCCTCAGGGACATAGCAGTATAAGGGTATCTGTATAAGTATAAGGGGAACTGCATTTCAGGTTAGTAAACATTGGCTTCTTCAACGTTAGTAAAATAGTCACCAGAAAAACTTCAGCTTTAATTATAAACCAATCATTAAAACTTTCACATCCCGGTGTCTCAGTAGACCTACTGAATGTATAGCAAGATTTTAAGGTGTTTATTAAAATACAGATTGTGCCAAGGGTACGACTCTTTAGACAGAAGAATTTTGTCTTCTACCCTTCCAGTATCTCTGGCCTGAGCCCTGTAAATACTACTAAAAAACCATATATACAAACAATGAATTTGTTTTTAACAAACTGTGTGTATGTGTATGCTCTTACGCAAACGCCACAGTGTGTCTGTGGATATCAGAGAGTAATTTTCAGGAGTTCTCTTTTTCTACCATACGGGTTCTAGGGATCAAATTCACACCATCAAGCTGAGTGGCAAGCACCTTTACCTGCTGAGCAATCTCAATGGCCAAAATGCTTGACTTTCCAATTACTTATAAAAGTAATGGCTGTTGGGTCAGAGTGGTTAAGAACATGAACTGTGCTAGATGTGATGGTGCATGCCTTTATTCCCAGCACTCAAGAAGCAGAAGCAGGCAGAACTCTGTGAGACTAAGGCCAGCCTGGTCTACATAGTGAGTTCCAGGACAGCCAAGGCTACATAATAAGGAGACCTTGTTTCAAAAAAACAAAAACATGAACTGGTTTTCCTTAGAAACTGAGTTTGATTCTGAGTATCTGTATCACAACCTCTATATTCTAGCTCCAGGAGGATCTGTTGCCTCTGGCCTCTGTGGGCACCTATACACATGCACATGTCCACACGTACACACACACAACACTTACTTTAAAATATATTTTTATAATTTCCTTTTAATATGTTCATTCATGTCTTGCCTACATGTCTGTCTGTGTGAAGGTGTCAGAAGTCTCAGAACTGGAGTTAACAGACAGGAGTCAGCTGCCATGTGGGTACTAAAAATTGGATCCAGGTCCTCTCTCTAGTCCCTAAAATATTGGGTTTTTTTGTTTGTTTGTTTTTTTCGAGACAGGGTTTCTCTGTGTAGTCCTGCCTGTCCTGGAACCCACTCTGTAGACCAGGCTGGCCTCGAACTCAGAAATCCACCTGTCTCTGCCTCCCAAGTGCTGGAATTAAAGGTGTGCGCCACCACCGCCCGGCTTTGTTGTGTTTTTTTTAATTAAAATCTTCAAAAAAGGGCTGGAGAGATGGCTCAGCAGTTAAGAGCACTGACAGCTCTTCCACAGGTCCCGAGTTTAATTCCTAGCAACCACATGGTGGCTCACAGCCATCTGTAATGGGATCCGACGCCCTCTTCTCTGGTGTGTGTGTGTGAAGACAGCTACAGTATACTCATATATATAAAATAAATAAATCTTCAAAAAAAAAAAAGTTAATAGCTGGCAAGTTGGGT
The DNA here is from genome assembly GCA_021653895.1 of Mastomys natalensis. Taxonomy (NCBI): domain Eukaryota; kingdom Metazoa; phylum Chordata; class Mammalia; order Rodentia; family Muridae; genus Mastomys; species Mastomys natalensis. The sequence goes on from JAJTUV010000028.1 coordinate 1,271,215, forward strand.
ATGACATGGGCCTATCATTCCAGCATTTTGAGACAGAGGATCACACATAGCCTAGGTTGTGGGGAGAGCACTGTCAATCATTTTGCAACAAAAGTATTGGAGTTTAACTAGTGAAGCTTCCAGTTTGGGACAATCTCTTACTGAGGTCTGATGTATGCACAAATACAAACTGTCTTTAACGTACCATCTTCCACATGTGTTCCTGCTATGAGATGAAGGTGCTGAATGCAGGCAGTTGCCAGGCTTACCACTCTATCAACCATAAAACTTCCCTCTGTATCAATAAACACTGCCTCACCAGCCACTCCTCCAAAACATTCTGGGATCTGCACATCTACTGCCAATTGCATACTGTCAAGAAATGAAATGACCAAGTCATTATCAGAACCATTTAAAGTGTCTTTTATAAATTGCATATGATCATCAGCTAGATCAAGTTTTCTAAATGCAAATAAATACCCCCAGGGAAAAAATATAGCTAATTCTATATAACTGCAAATACATATGAATCAATAGATAATAGATAAAGTATTGTACAAAATTATGATTAAGGAAGTCTTACTGGGTTTTAGGTTGCTGGGAATTGAATGCTTTACATTTTCTCCCTTTGAGTCAGGGTCAGGCAATGTAGCCCAGGCTGATCCTTCAACTCTCAATCCTTTTATCTCAGTCTCCATTTTACCTTTACTACCATGTTTATAGAAGTGTGCCAAAAAAAAAAAAAAAAAAGAAGTGTGCCATAACCAGGTAGATACACTATTTTTTGAGGGGGGGAGACAGGGTCTTGCTATATATCACTGGCTGGCTTATATTGCTATATAGTCAGAGACAGGGTCTTGCTATATATCACTGGCTGGCTTATATTGCTATATAGTCAGAGACAGGGTCTTGCTATATATCACTGGCTGGGTTATACTGTTATATAGTCCAAAACATCATTTATGAATCAGTCCTGCTTCAGTATCCTGAGTGATGAGATTATGAGTGTGTCACCAAACCTGGTTTAGAACTCTTATCATATATTAATCAACTTTTAAAACTTTGACAAATATATCTCGGAAGCCAGTTAATTAGGAGTGTATGTGTTTAGTGACCAGGCTATGTTACAAAAGAAACATTTTTGATATCAAAACTTTATCAAGAAGATGGGGTACCTGGATAATATAAATGGCAAGCTGATTGATGTGAATACATTCAAAGTAGTAATGTATGCTTCTTGGTTTCCTGACTACAAACTCACAGCAGAATATTCTATTTGTTACATTAAGTCCACCCTTAAGTAGGGAACGTCCCATTTTACCATAACTGTGTTTTTCCAACACCTGGTGCACCACAAACTTCTGTCGTTTTCATTAGGGGTATTCCACCCCCAAGAATGTTATCTAGTGCTGAACAGAAGGTGATTATGAAGCCCTGGGTATGCTCTTGCTCTAGAAGTTCCAGTGCTGTGCACTTCTTGTTTGCCACAGATGTACCAGCACATCTTGGTTTATTTGTGAGACATTCTCTTCTTAGAATTTGTAGCGTTTCCAAGGCTTCCTCTTTAGACATTCCAACTTCTATAAATAAAATAAGAAAAATCTGACATTAGAGATTAAAGAGTGTAACTCAGAGCCTGGCATGGTGGTCCATGCCTTTAATCCCAGCACCAGGAAGACAGGCAGGCCAGCATGGTCTACAGATCTAGTTCCAGGACAGTCAGGACTATACTAAGAAACCTCTTCTTGAAACAAACAAAACTCTAACATGGTAATGAATGACCAGGTTATTTAGTTATTTAGCAGCTGGAGATCTAAACCAGGGCCTTGGGCATAAGCAACTAGCTAGTGCTCTATTGTTCTGCTACTGCCCTGTTAGCATCATCACTGCTATGTAAACTTTAAAATTAGACTAGGGGGTGTAGCTCTGTGGTGGAGTGTTGATCTAACATTGGCAAAACCATGAGTTCAATACACAACACTTAAACAAAAACCAAACCAGATTCCATTCTGTCCTCTTGGGTAACCAGCAAAGAGATACCCATAATATTACTGGCACAGTGGGTGACCACAGCCAAGTTTGGATTTGTGTACATTAAGGATGCAGTGGTGTCGGGTAGTGGTGGCGCACGCCTTTAATCCCAGCACTTGGGAGGTAGAGGCAGGTGGATTTCTGAGTTCGAGGCCAGCCTGGTCTACAGAGTGAGTTCTGGGGCAGCCAGAGATACACAGAGAAATCCTGTCTTGAAAAACCAAAAAAAAAAAAAAAAAAAGATGCAGTGGTTCCTACTTACATGTAACCCGAAGAACTCTGAGAAAAAAGTCGGGGGGGGGGGGGGCGGGGGAGGGTATTCCCCGTGAATCACGAAGGTCTTTCTAGAGTTTTTTCCTCCTGGTCTAAGGGAATGTTCTATAGCTTTTCTCACTGAAATGTCTCTAGTCCTACTCTAATCCTTCATTTCTCAAACTCAATTCCCCCCACACTCAGGATCTTTGAACAGCGAGAATTACATGATTTGTGACTGTCTCCCAACCCAGTTTATCATGAAACCTCAAGATGAGAAGTCGGTTCTTTCATCTATAGATTGGACACCCTGGTTCAAGAGGAAACTTCTTTAGACCGTTAAGTGAGGCACTCCTGAAAGCATCTAGCGGGCGCGGGAATGGAGAAAGCAATCAGTAAACGTTGCTCCACACAGTTCCAACCACAAGGGAATTACAGAGGAGTCAAAGAGCAGCTTGGCGGAGGCGGGAGAACGGAGACGGAGGCGGCGCCAAGCGGTCGCGGGGCATCAGCTGGCTGCCGGAAGTCGTTACCTTTGCTGAGCTCGGAGGGCTTCACCTCCAGGACGTCCTCGGCAGTCAGAAAACCCGCAGCCACCAACTTCACGCGCACAGCGGGAGACAGCGGAAAACCCACCAATTCCCGCTGCATTTTGAAAGCTCGGCGCTTACGCACGCAGTGACGTAGAGCGAGAGGCACGTAAGCCCTAGAGGCCCAAACCCCGCCCGCTCGGGAGGGGTCTTGCGGCGTGACGTCATGCGTGCGGCGTAGGGGGCGGGGCTCGCGCGGCCTACACTCTCGAGGCCTTGCTGCTACTGAAAGCTCACAAACTGTTCACGTTTTAGCGATATTTTCTAGTGTCATTCGTCCGAGCCTCGTTTCGGGTCTAGCCTGACAGTGGAAATAAACAAAAATGAGGCTGGAGACGCGAGGATGGTAGCCAGGCAAAGTGGATCCCATGCGGCCTATTTCCTTGCCACGTTCTGCCCTGTTTCATGGGTTCCTCAAGAATCTATGAAAGAAGTCATCCCCCTGGATGGAAATTGTAGTAGAAGCACCAATCGAATACTGATCACTTGGCAGTTTCTTGCTGTGAAAAATTCAAAAAGCCTCGTAGAAGGCCTGTTGTGTGTCCCCACAAGAACCGTGCCCCTTGACCCTTCCTGGGTGACCCCTTGCTTTTCCCGCCCTCGCAAGGGATTGTGGATCAGCCCCCCCACCCACCTTGGGGGGCTGCGTTAGGGAGCGGTTGGCGCCCACTCGCGCGTCCACGCGCTCGCCCACGCACGCACAGCTTCCGGTGGGTAACCGGGGACCCGGGAGCTCACTCGGAGCGTGGCGGTTTCAGAGAGCATTAATGTCCGCAGGCCTGCCTAGCGTAAGAAGTAGCTGGAAAAGTAAGATATCTTGTCCTTGTCGTCTCGTATTCTAGCCTGGGCCTCTGGTGTCCTGAGGGAGGAGCTGGACCTCTCTAGTAGAGTTGACCAGGGATGTTCATGTAGCGGAAGTGACCGCTTCCGAAACAGAACTTTTGGGGAGATTGCCAGTTTGGAAGCTGGCTTTGTCCAAGAAATACGGAGGATAATATATAAAAAAAAAAGTGTGTCGTACCCTACATTTCAAGTAAAAAATTATCTAGCATTTTTTTGAGGACAGCATCTAAACTTTCTAAATTGTGGGATATAGGAATACGTGGCTCTCCCCGTTTGTGCACTAGGTATTGGCAACAACTTTCTTTCTTTCTTTCTTTATTTTTTTTTTTTTTTTTTTTTTAACTTTTGGGTTTTCTAGACGGTTTTCTTTGTGTAGGTTTCTTGCTTGGTTCTCCTAGAACTGGCTCTGTAACGTAGGCTGTCCTCGAACTCACAGAGATTCACGTGCCTCTGCCTTCTGAGTACTGGGATTAGAAAGGCCAGGGCCACCAAGGCCCAGCTAAAACAACGACTCTTTTAAGAAATAATTTACATTTCTTTTGTGTTTGTGTGTAGACACGGGCCACAGTGCTAGTGGAGATGAGGGAAATTGGCTCTCTGGTTGCATCATGTGGGTATTGGGGATGGAATTCAGACTGTCAGGCTTGGCAGCCAGGCCTTTTCCCTCCTGAACTACCTCTCCTCTCCCTTGGCAGTGATTCTTAGCCTGGATTTTTATTCAGGGATTTAAGCTTTAAGTACTCCAAATTGGTCTTTCAAATACTAAGGAAGGTAGCAACATGTTGAACAGTCTAGTGAATGCCATATATCTTAAATGTGCATAATATGTTATATAAAGTATGAGGATGTAAAAACAGCACCGTTTTCTTGAAACTAAACTTTGAACTTAGAATTCTTTTTACTATCCCAAGCAATCTCCAAATTCTGTGTCCCTCCTGGGAGGAGGAGAATGTATTTATCCCATTTGACGACTCAGGGAAAGTTTGGTAAGACTGGACGAAATATGGTTTATGTAAGTACATTGTTTAGCTTATGTAGGATTTATATTTGAGCATTCAGTAATTATTAGATGTTATCCCCAGGAAGAATTCGTGCTTAATGTTTATAAAGCAGTTGGGTTCTTAGGTGAGAAGATAGCTAAAAAGGAGAATTCTAAGGGGCAGGTGGTGGTGGCACATGCCTCTAATCCCTGCATGTGGGAGGCAGAGGCAGGCCAGATTGCTGAGTTCGAGGCCACTCAAGACTAAACGAGAAACCCTGTCTCAAAACAAAAACAAAATAAATAGGCTGGAGAAATAGCACAGTGGTTAAGAGCACTGGCTGTTCTTCCAAAGGACCAGGTTCAATTCCCAGCACCCACATGACAGCTCAAAACTCTCTGTAACTCCAATTCCAGGGATTGGACCACCTCACAAAGACATACACACAAACAGCAGCAATACACATAAAATGAAAAATAAATTATTAAAATAATAATAAAATAAGCAAATAAAAACAAGAAAAATGGAGTTACAAGTAGTAATACATCTTTAGTTTGGTCAAATGCAGTGGATTTGCTTTTTAGATTTTTATTTCATCTTGGAGAGTTAAACTACTTGACTGTGACTTGGGCAATTAGATGCTATTAACATCTACCATCTAATTTTCAATAGGGTGTCACAGACATGCAGTTCCAGCTACTCAAGAGGTTGAGACAGAATGATCAAAAGTCCAAGGCTCACCCTGGCATACAGAGTGAACACAAGACTAGTTTGGGCAGTTGAAACCTAATCTCAAAAAGTAGAAAGAAGGCTAGGGATATGCCTCAGTTGTAGAATTCTTGCTTTGAATGTGAGGATCTAGATTCAATTCCTGGTACTAAAAAACACAGAGACACACAAAAACCACTCTATCGTGTGTGTGTGTGTGTGTGTGTGTGTGTGTGTGTGTGTGTGAGATTTTCATCATTCTCTGCTGAAATTTTGAATATAGAACTTCTCAGTCCCTGTCAATCAGGGCTCTACTTTCAGTTTTGAGCATAGCTTTCATGAATACATACTTTGTGCAAATAGAATAATACAGTAATTCTTCTTCTGACTGGTCTGTTTCACTTAGATGATGTTCTTAAGATTAATCCATGTGGTAGCATCTATCGGAATTTCCCTCTCTGTGTGTGGGAGTGTGTGTGTGTGTGTGTGTGTGTGTGTGTGTGTGTGAGAGAGAGAGAGAGAGAGAGAGAGAGAGAGAGAGAGAGAGAGAAAGAGAGAAAGAACTAGAGGTAAAGAGAAGAGTAAGAGCAAGTGGTCATATATGCTGCAGAGACAACTTCCAGTAGTCTGTCCTACCACCTGGGTCCCAGAAATCCAACTCAGGTCTTCAGGCTTAACTGCAAATACTTTTATTGACTAAACCATCTCCCTAGCCCTTTATGTCTGTGTTTGTTTGGTTTGGTTTGGTTGTTTTTTTAAGTTATTATCAGAGCTAGGGAGATAATTCAGTGGGTAAAATATGTGTCAATGCAAGCATAAAAATTTAAGTTCAAATCTCCAGAATGCTTGTAAAACTGAGCACAATGGCACTTTACCTAGTGCTCCTACATTGAGATGTGAGAGAGATAGGGAACTCCCTGGAAGCTTGTAGGCCAACTGGCCTGGCATCTGCAGTGGTGTCTTTGTCAGGGTCACTATTGCTGTGATGAAACACTAGTACCAAACGCAAGTTGGGGAGGAAAGGGGTTATTTAGCTTACACTTTCACATCACACTTCATCTTAAAAGGAAGGACAGGGACTCAAGCAAGGCAGGAACCAGGACAGGAGCTGATGCAGAAGCCATGGAGGGTGCTGCTTACGAGCTTGCTCCTCAGGACTTGCTCAGTCTGCTTCCCTATAGACTGAAGCACCAGCAGCCCAGGGTGGTACCACCCACAATGCTGAGCTGGGCCCTTCCCCATCGATCTCTAAGTTAAAGTGTCCTACAGGCTTGTCTATACCTCAGTCTTATGGAGGGAGGTATTTTCTTAAATGAGGTTCTCTCCTCTCAGATGACTTTAACTTGTGTCAAGTTGACATAAAAGTAGCTAGCACAAATTTCAAGGTGAAAGGTGATGACCAGTAGTTCACTGACCTCCATGTGAATTTTATGGCACTGATGTTCCCAAACTCCCTGTCACAAATACATGCCCGCACACATATTATGATAAGAATGAATATATATATACATATATATGTGTATATATATATATATATATATATATATATATATATATATATATATATATATATATCAAGGCAGAGCATGGTGTCTTGTGGGACCTCATTTTGCCCCGCTGCTGGGGTGTGGAAACACCACTGGAGAGGCTGGGCTTCAGGAAGTATCGAGACACTACTTGGGGTGGGAAAATGCAGTCTATCATTTAGAAGGCTGAAGTTGGGGTTCTCTGACTCCCAAGAATCCAGTCGCCGCTGGGGTACTGCACAGAGGAGTTGGGAATGAAGCATCAGGGTCCATGGGCCTGCAATGAGGCCAGGACTGGATGCTCCCAAACTCCTGGACATCAAGGCAACCCAGTGGTGCCGGGTCAAGAAGAGTTGGAAATGGAACTGGGGCCCTGTGGTCTTAGGCAACGACAAGCCCAGGACTGGGGGAGTGAGAACTTCGGCTTAGCTCATTGTGGAAAGTCCTTAGCTTGGTGACAGTTGTCTGGGAGCAAAGAAAGGCCTTCTGTGGTAGACTCAGGCAGCCGCTCAGTAGTCAAAGGCTTTCTCCATGCTCCCCATGGCGGTTCTTGATGAAAGAGATAGTCTTTGGTTCCAAACTCTTTATTGGTTTTTCATCGTGGAAAATGAATGCATGCCAACTCTTCAGAGTAGACCAGAGATTAAATACCTTTTGCAGGGAGGAATGTCTGGGAAGGGAAGCTTATTGGCTAAGCCCTCAGAGTCTGTGGATACCTCATTAGCATGGGGAACTTTGTTCTGGGCTACGTGAACAACGTGGGGAGTGTGGACATATGTGTGGGCCAGGAATCTAGTAGGGAGCTGGGAGGCGCCTACTCAGCGGGGCACCTGCAGACCTGCTCTACCTTACCATGTTTCCTGGCACGGTCCACTGTCCATAGTGTCTCATGGAATTTCAGCATTCAGAGGCCTAGACAGAAAAACGGTCTCAAATTTAAGAGTATATTTACTGAGTAATGGGCTAGCCATGATTATATAACAACACTGTTGTCAAAAAAACCTGAAAAGGGTCAGGTATGATATTTTATACCTTCAATCTAGGTACTAGGGAGGCAAGGGATAGACCTGGGAGCTCTATATAGCAAGTTCCAGGCCAGCCAGGACTATATAGTGAGATCCTGTCTCAAAAATGAAACAAAACAAAAAAGCAGAAAGGGGCTAAGAAGATGGCTCACTGGGTAACAGGACCTGCTTCCAAGTGTAATGACCTTTGTTTGATCCTCAGGCCCCCCATGGTGAAAGGAGAGGACTGACTCCTGAAAGTTGTCCTCTGACCCCCACACATGGCTGCCTTTTCAGAAAACAAATGTATAAAATGTAATTGCAAAATAAATCTTTCTGTTTGGCAGGACAAGGGACTGAGGTACATATTTGAAATATCAAAAGCAGACCTGGCCTCCAGGTTCTCCCAGCATCTCTCAGTCCCTAACTGGTATAGCCTGCCCCCAACCCTGAACTTTCCAGCCCAGGGACTGAGCTGCCCTTCTCCCAGAGGCTCTTCCCTATGTAATCCAGACATCATTTGGTTTTGGGTTTGTCCCTTTCTCATGCTTGTGTGTTCAGTTCCCTCCCCTTCCTCCCTTCCCCTCTGTTCCTCTCTTTCTCTGGGCTCACACCCTTTCTTTCATTTTCCCTGCCACCTCTCCCCATGGTGACTTACCTGGCTTTGGTCCTTGGGGCCAGTGAACTAGCCCCCCTGAGAACAGCTTTGCAATAAAAGTGCTTTTAATATAGTCTAATCTGGCTTGAATTGGCTCATTTCACCAGTGGAGAAATAATCTGTCACTTTCTAGTACTGGGAATCTATAGCCTCACACATGCTAGAGAAGCAATTTACCGCTGAGCTACATCTGCAATCTATTTATTCAAATTTGAGACATAGTCTCTGTGTTTCCAAAGCTGGCCTCAGATTTATAATCTTCTTGGCTCCTTTGGAGTAGTGGGATCACAGGTATGCATTGCCAGGCCTGACTCAATATTCTGTGGGTGTTGTGGTTGGTTTGTTGGTTTTGAAAGGGGTTCTCTGTAGCCTAGGCTACCATAACTTATTATGCAGTATAAACTGGCTGCAAACTTGAGGCAATCCTTGTACTTCAGCTTCCCAAAGTGTTGGAATTACTTTGGGAATTACTTTGGTGGGTCTCAGCCACCATGCCTGGCTTAGTAAAGTCACTTCTTTGTCCTAAGGCAGAGTGTATGCATAAGTATGCCAGTAATGATGAACATCTTGTGAAATACTGTAACTGAATTTTGTGAAGGCTGTGGACCTGTTGGACCATGTTACTAGTGTAAGGAGGTATTGTTGGGGACAGGTGTGATTGTTCAGTGGAAAAGACATTTGGTGCCAAACCCTGAGGACCTGAGTTCTGTTTCCCAGGACCTACATGGTGGAACGAAAGAACCAATTGATTCCCCTCTGAGGGATCACATGAGTTGTGCCACTTGCATGCAAGTTTATACATACACAGACACATATACCAATTAAATGTAAAAAACTAAAAAGTATGCATAGGAAGCTAGGAAGATGGCTTGTTGGGTAAGGAACTTCCCTGCCAAACCTGACAACCTGAGTATGATTCCCAGGATCTACAAGTTGTCTTCTGATCACCATATGTGCATCATGGCACCTTCATACCCAACAACAAATGGTAAATAAATGGATAAACAAATATTAACAAGAAAAAAGATTTTCAAGTCACAAAACTTGTAAAACTAGTATGTAAGCTTTGAACTTTTTTGTAATGGTACTTTAGTTCACATGTAACTCCGTTTTCCTTTCCCTTTTCCCTTTCATGCTTAGTTGAAAACCAGAGGCTGGGCAGTGGTGGCGCACGCCTTTAATCCCAGTACTTGGGAAGCAGAGGCAGGCGGATTTCTGAGTTCGAGGCCAGCCTGGTCTACAGAGTGAGTTCCAGGACAGCCCGGGCTATACAGAGAAAGCCTATCTCAAAAAAACCAAAAAAAAAAAAAAGACTGGCCTGGTCTACATAGTGAGTTCCAGGCAGCCAAGGCTAGTGAGACCTTGTCTCAAAAAATAAAATAAAAATAATAGAGATAAAATAACTAATGCCTTTAATCCTAGCACTCAAGAGGCAGAGACAGGCAGAGGCCAGTCTCGTCTACAAAGTGAGTTCCAGGACAGCCAGTGCTCTGTTACACAGAGAAACCCTGTTCTGAAAATATTAATTAATTAATTAATTAATTAATTAATTAATATGAAACAACTAGCGAACCATTGAAAGTAGATCACTTGCCTGGCATGTGTGAGCCCCAGAGTTCAGTTTCTTGCACTTAAAGGTCCCCCAACTCCATGTCCCTATTTTTTTCTTCCCATGTCAAACATTTCTTTTTTTAATTGTCATTTTTAGTTTTAGTAAGATGTTTAAAACAGCACTATCTCATCGGTTTAAGAGCACTGACATGGTACCTTGCAGCCATCCATTACTCCTGTTCCAGAAAATGTAGTGCCCCCTTGTGGCCTCCAAGGACACTTGATGCGTGTGGTACACAGAATCTGTTTATACAGAGCACCCATGCACTTTTTCTTAAAAGCATTGTTTCACACACATACTTTGTTTTCTCTCTTTGAAACTGAACTTTTAACATACATTATAATAGCAGGTGTGGTGGCCCATGCCTTTAATTCTAGCAGGTAAATCTCTGTGAGTTTGAGGCTAGGCTGATCTACATATCAAGCTCTAGGACTACATGAAGAAACCCTGTCTCAAGAAAGAAAACATAATAATAAACTACATAATTTGTTCTGTATGTAAGTAGTCTCACACACGTAGGGGTCAGAAGAGAACCTTGTGGGGAGTTCTTTCTCATGATGTGGGTCCCAGGGGCAGGCTTTATTGTGAGGTAGAAACCAAAGTCTGAATTGAGAGTCTAATATTAAGATGGGTAACTGCCTGGAGAAAAACAATTCTCAAGAGCAGCCTCAATACATATTATAGAGAGTTTTTAAAGACAAAACACATAGAAAAAATACAGCCAGGTTGGCAGTTGCAGAGGCATATTAAAGCAAACAAGCAGTTTAACAGTAGCCAAAACCTTGTAATAATCTGGGGCAGTTCAACCCCGAGTTTCTAGAACAGTGTTGGGTACTTTCCCAAGGAACTTTTCATGGCATAGGTAGCAAAAGAGGTCACTTTCGTAGTAAATCAAAGATGTCTCCAGCTGGGGGAAGTGGAGGAATCTGTGCCCTTTACAGCTTGGTAGGGAGCAAGTGCTTTTATTTGCTGACCCATCTCACTGCTTCTGTTTCTCTCTTTGTAGGTCTTTAAAGATTTATGTTTAAATAATTAACTATATAGTTAAGGATGATGTCTGATTGTCCTCCTTCTACCTTCTGAGTGCTGTGGTTACAGGCATGACAGCCATGACAGCCCATCCTGACAATCAGACCCACAGACAGCTATGTGCATGCTAGGCAAGAACTCTACCAATTGAGCTACAACCCCAGCTGTATAGGCCTAGAGTTCATAATATTTTGGTGGATATAATAATATAATATATTGCCACATAGGTGTGAACAGTTTGCAAATTCTTTGTCCTACAGTTGTAAAAGTCTGTCCTAGTTAGATTGTTGTTGCTGTGATCAGCACCATGACCAAGAACAACATGGTGGGAAAAGTCTTATTTCATCTTACAGGTTATAGTCCATCACTGAGGAAAGTCAGAGTAGGAACTTAAAGCAGAAACCATGGAGGAACACTGTTTAATGTCTTGTTCTCAGGCTCATGGTTCTTTCTTACATAGTCCATACCCACTTTCTTACCTATGGTACCATCCACAGGATCCAACATTAGTTAGCAATCAAGAAAATACTCCACAGATATGTTTATAGGCCAGTCTGATGGAGAAAGTTCTTCACTTAAGGTTTCCTCTTACTACCGGGCAGTGGTGGCTCATGCCTTTAATCCCAGCACTCAGCGGCAGAAGCAGATGGATCTCTGAATTCAAGGCCAGCCTGGTCTACAGAGCAAGTTCCGGGATGGCTAGGGCTACATAGAGAAACTCAGTCTTGGGGAAGAAAAAAACACCTCTCCCAAGTATGTCAAAAACCATGATTTGCATCACAAAGTTCATAGTCCTCTTGAGAAGAGTTTGGAGTGATCTGAATTTGAAGATTCCATGGAGTAAGAAGTAGAAACTTAGAATTAGCTGATAGATCATGGACATGAAGGTATTTTCCCTAGAGTGAGGCTTATCCATTGCATTTCAGATGTGCTGAGCCTTGTGATTTCTTTAAATGTGCAGTGCCAAACTGTGGTAGTTTGAAGCTGTAGTTTATGCTATCCCTGATTTTCAGGTTGCTTAAAAAATGGAGCTTGCATTTTCTTACAACTGAGCAAGCTTTATAAGACATGAGACATATTAGTTGCTTGATACTTACTGTTAAGTTCTTTTTCCTCCAGTGAGGAAGAGGAAGGCAGAGAGAGAGCAAGCGTGCGCTGGGGAGTGTGGGGGAAAGAACAGCCTGGGACACCAAAGAGTCTGGATTTTATGTAGGGAAGAATCTCTGAGGGAAGGACAGCTCAGCCCATGGGTATGCCAGCTAGGGAGTAAGGAATGCTGGGAGAACCTGGAGGCCAGGTCTGCTTTGATATGTAAAATGTGCACCTCAGTCCTTTGTTCCTGGGTCTGAACCGTATTACCTGTTAGTAGTTCAGAAATCTTTTGTGTTTAAGTTTATGTTTTGCTTTTTTTTCTCCCCACAATTTGGTACTATTATTAACATATTACCACAGGCTTAATGGTTTGATTGAAGTAAATTTATCACACTTGTGATGGGTGGGAAGTAAAGTAGAGTAGTAGTGTTGTGCACTTGAGTGTCACCCTGCAGCAGAAGTAGGGCTGCAGTCCAGGGTTTAGGAGGCCCCATGGATTAGGTAGGATTTACTACCTTAACCTTTTAAGCTTGCACATCACTTACATGTATGACGTCACTTAAGTCCACTTCCCAAGCATGCTAAGCACTTTAGTTAGCATCTTGTCTCCGACTTCAGTTCTTACCTTTGTATTTCTGCATGCTCTGTGATTACTTTAGACTCACCTGGATAATCTCCCCATCTCAAATCCTAATAACACCTGAGAGAAATAACATTTTGTTGTTTTGACTCAGTCTCATTTACCAAGAAGGTCTCACATTATAGTTAGTACAGCCTCTTCATGTGTACTGAGATTCTGAGATTACAGGCAGCCATTACTATACACAGTACTGGAGATCAAACCCATGGCATGCTAGACAGGAAAAAACATTCTGCCTACCTAAGTTCTCAGATCAAAGGAGCTTTTTGTGTGTATACACGTGTGGTGCACATGAGTGCACATGAGACTAAAGGCCAAAATGTTAGTGTTCGAAAGTTTTGGACGGCCAGCGGTGGCGCACTGCAGCAGTTGCCACGCTCTGGAATTGGAGGCAGCCTTCCGTCTCTCCCAAGTTCGAATCCCTGTCCATGCCTGTCAATCAATCATGAGAAAAAAAACAAACAAACAAAAACCAAAACTTTAGCCGGGCAGTGGTGGCGCTCACCTTTAATCCCAGCACTTGGGAGGCAGAGGCAGGCGGATCTCTGAGTTCCAGGACAGCCTGGTCTACAGAGTGAGTTCCAGGACAGCCAGGACTACAGAGAAACCCTGTCTCAAAAAACCAAAAAAAGAGAAAGTTTTGGGGATTTTTTTTACTTGGTAGGGTTTGGTTTTCTTGTTTTGAGACAGGATCTTACTACATAGACAAGGTTAGCCTCAAACTCAGAGAGAAGATCTGCCTGCCTCTACCTCTTAAGTGTTAGAATTAAAGGTATATGCCAGTAAGTTACTTCTCCATCAGTGAAATGAGCCAATTCAAGCCAAGTTTTAAAATATAGATATATAAATGCAGGTTCATTGGGAAGCTGCTCTGGGGTGGATTTACTGGCCCCAAGGACTGAGGCCAGAGAAATCACCATGGGAAGTGGAAAGAAGGAAGGGGTAAAGAGAAAGCAAGAAAGAGCAGTCTCAGAGAAGGGAGAGGAGAGAGAGAAGGAAAAGAGATGGGAGAGCAAGATGTCTGGATTAGATAGGGAAAAGCCTCTGGGGGAAGGACAACACAGTCCCTGGGCTGGAAAGTTCAGGGTTGTGGGCAGGGACTGAGGGATGCTGGGCTCTGAAACCAAACATGCCATTATGCTTGCTCTAGTTGTTGTAGGAAAGGATAAAAAATGTAGAACTGGAGGCCTAGCGTAGTGGCACAAGCCTTTAATTCCAACATTGGGAGGCATGGGCAGGTAGATCTATGAGGTCGAGGCCAGCCTAGTCTTCAAAACAAGTTCCAGGACAACCAGGACTACACAATGAAACCCCGACTCAAAAAAAGCCAAAAAACCAAAACAAACAAACAAGCCAGTAGAATAGGGGCTAGAAAGATACCTCTGTGGTTAAGAGCACCACCTCCTTTTCCAGAGGACCCAGATCCTCAGTACTCAAATGGCTGCTCACAACTATCTGTAACTCTAGTTCCAGAAGATCTGTCCACCTTTTCCAGCTTCCTTGGGAACCAGGCATATATGTGGGTGCACAGACACATTTAGTCAATATGCACACACATTAGTTAGATTGGTTGATGGGTGGATAGCTAGAAAGACAGACAGACAGACAGACAGACAAATAGATGGAAAGAAAAATTTTTAAATTTGGTTCTGGAGAGATGGCTTTGCAGTTGAGAGCACTTGCTACTCTCACAGAGTACCCATATTTGGTTCCCAGCATCTGTTTGGTGTCTCATAATCATCTGTAACTATCTGGCCTCTTCAGACACAAGGCACACATGGTATGCATCTACATGTCAATATATATGTAGGGAAACATTCATATAAAATACATAAGCCTAAAAATTAAAGTTTCCTATGTATGACTGCATGTGTGTCGAGGTGCACAGGAGATCCTAAGGCAGTTTTCAGTAAGCAGTTCTCTTCCACCATGTGGGTCTCAGGGATCAAATTCCTATCATAGGCTAGGTGATTTTGTTTTGATACAAGGTCTAGTATAGCTAGAGTGGCCTTGAACTTGGTTTATAGTAGAGGATGACCCTGTCCTCTTGACCCTCTGCCATAGAACTCTACCTGTTGTGTGATTTGATGACTTGATATGCTTATATAGTAGTTGCCCAGTCATCAGGACAAATCAGTTGTACATTATGTGGGTAGGTGGGCAGCTGGGTTTCAATTCACATTGCAACCCAGGCAGGTCTTGAGCTTTCAGTTCTCCTACCTCTGCTTCCTGTATAGCTAAGATTATAGGCTTAAACCATAATACTTGGCTAGTGTTAGAATATTTTCATGACCATCAAAGAATTCCCCCATGATGAGACTAGAGAGATAGCTTAGTGGTTAAGAACGATTTAATTCCCAGAACCCACATGGCAGCTCACAACTTTCTATAACTTGAGTTCCAGAGGATCTGCCACCCTGACATGCAGACAGATCACCAGTGCACATAAAAATAAATGAATCTTTGAAAAATCTCCACATACCCTCCCCCCACCAAGCATTTGCAGTCCACTAGTCTGTGTCCCAAACCCAGCTATAGAAAACGATTATCACTCTGTGGAGATACCTACTTTTCCTAATATTTTGTATAAAACAGAATAATTGTGTAGTTTGTAATCTAGGTACAGTTTTTTCATTTACTATTTTTAATTTTTAAAGATTTATTTATTTTATGTATGTGAGTACATTGTTGCTATCTTCAGACACACCAGAAGAGGGCATCAGATTCCATTACAGATGGTTGTGAGCCACGGTGTGGTTGCTGGGAATTGAACTCAGGACCTCTGGAAGAGCAGTCAGTGCTCTTAACCTCTGAACCATCTCTCTGGCCCCACTTACTATATTTTTGAAGTTTATAAATGATACCACCTGTATTGCTAGTTGTTGTTGTTGTTCTTCTTCTTCTTCTTCTTTGTCTTCTTCTTCTTTGTCTTCTTCTTCGTCTTCTTCTTCTTCAGTTTTACTGTGTAGTCCCCGCTCACTTCGAACTCATTATGTATACTAGCATGGGCATGAGCTCAGAGGGATCCTCCTGTCTCTCTGCCTCCCGAATGCAGGGATTAAAGGAGTGTGCCACCGTTGGAGGAGTATTCACCAGAGTAGACTGCTCAGACATTGGTTTAAGCCAATAGAAAGTCTTTATTAGCCAGCCAGTGATTACACTGGTGTTTGGGATCCCAGTGTAGCACTGAACCTTTCTTAGGATGAGCTTTTAAGCACAAAAACCATGTTCTGGGTCGACATACTTTAGGTAACAAGAACAGTTAGCCAGAAGTAGAACTATAGAAGCTAAAAAGCCAGGTTAGAACATCCTGAGACTTTCCTAGAAGTACATGGACTTTGATGGGTTAGACCGTTGCTTTAGTTTTGGCAGGTGGTGCTGTCTACCTGCTGAGTTTTATAGCCTGAATGATATTTCCATCTTGAAGTCAGTTGTGGTAAGATCTGCATTCCTTTCTTCCTTCCTTCCTTCCTTCCTTCCTTCCTTCCTTCCTTCCTTCCTTTCTTCCTTTCTTTGAGACAGGTCTTTTTTTTTTTTTTTTTTTTTTTTTTTTTTTTTTTTGGTTTTTCGAGACAGGGTTTCTCTGTGTAGCCCTGGCTGTCCTGGAACTCACTCTGTAGACCAGTCTGGCCTCGAACTCAGAAATCTGCCTGCCTCTGCCTCCCAAGTGCTGGGATTAAAGGCGTGCAACCACCACCACTGCCCGGCTTGAGGCAGGTCTTATTATGGACCCTGGCTGTCCTGGAACTTGATTGACCAGTCTGTTCTTGCCTCTACCTGAAATTAAAGCAGTAGGTCACTACACCTAGCCTGCCAGCATTTGATATTGCCAGCTATTTATATAGTGTCAAGGATCACATCTCCATCCTATGAGTATTAGATAAGCCCTTATCACTGATTTAAGTCCAAACCCCACTTTTAAGGATTGTAGTCATTCTCCTTGGAATTTTTTATTTTTAATTATGTATATATGTGAGAATCTGCATGTGGGATTATGCACATAATGAGTACAGGTGCCCACAGAGGCCACAGAGTGTTGGATCCCCTGGATCTGGAGTTCTATTTGGTTATGAGTATCCTCACACAGGTGCTAGGAACCCCTCATTCAAGCTTTTAAGAGAAAATAAAGTCATGTATTACTTCCTCCATTATATTTTTTTCCAAATTGGAATTTTAATCTTTTATAAAATTGTGTTTTATAAAATTGGAATGCTCAGTTTGTTGTGTGTCAGAACTTCACCTGGGGAGACAGAACATACAGATAGAGAACCTTTGAAAGACCAAAGTACAGAAACCACCAAAGTCCAGCTTGGTGAACCGGCAAGTTTGATGGGGTTACTTACAGGAATATGGGTGAGTGGTTACTTACAGAAGCAGAAATGACTCAAAGTCAGCTGCATCACCACGGCTCACCCCAGCATGGATGACAGCTCACAGAGCTGGGAACCCGGAGCACACTGCACAGCCTGCAGGCAGCTCAACAGGTTGGAGAACCTCCTTTCCAAGTGACTCTCTGGTCTAAACCTCTTGCAGGCAGCTCAGCTCTTTTCTCGGAAGCTGAGGAAAAAGGATCTTAAATTTGAGAAACAGCCTCAACTGCATGATGAGAAAAAAAAAGACTGAAAGAAGAAATCAAATCAGTATTATGGAATGCTTCCAAACCCAGGAGCCCAGGCTATAAGTCTCTCCTTTTTTTCTGGCTAATCTCTGAAGGTTTTTATTTCACTTCTCCTCCTAAACTATGTTTAGTACTATGAACAGAGTCCTTTCATTCTCCTCAGGGAGACCTTCCCAGTCAGTCTAAGCTGAAGACTGACATTCAGAGTCCTTTTTTACCCTGCCTTACTATTCTTTCCTGAGCCAGGTACTCAGAAACAGGTACCTGTAAAATAATTGTTTTTCCTCCCGTCCACTTTGATTCCCAGAAATAACAACTCTGAGACTAATTATTAATAAATGCCTAAGCCATAAACTTTTGTTTGTTCTCTGACTTGCTCTTAACTTACGATCCCTTTTTCCAACCTAGGTTCAGCTAGCCTCCTGCTGGTTTAGGTCTGGCTCCTCAGCTTTCCCAGAGGCAAATCTTCACCCCTCTATTTCCCAGAATTCTCTCTATCCCTGGCAGATGTTCCACCTCCTATATTCTGCCTCAGCTCATTGGCCATAGCTTTTTGTTTGTTTGTTTGTTTGTTTTTTGTTTTTTTGAGACAAGGTTTCTCTGTATAGCCCTGGCTGTCCTGGAACTCACTGTGCAGACCAGGCTGGCCTCGAACTCAGAAATCCGCCTGCCTCTGCCTCCCAAGTGCTGGGAATAAAGGCATGCGCCACCACTGCCCGGAGGCCATAGCTTTTTTTATTGACAGGTCTTGTTTATAAGAAATTATTTCTAGATACCCTTCTCAGCTATAAGACTAACGTGTGTAGTGTGTAGTAGGTAAGACATGTTTCTCTTTGTCTATAGTGAGCATCTTTACATGGCCAAATCCTATCCCACTTTTCCTTTTTTAACATTTATTGTAATTACACAATAGATTAAGTAATGAATAAGCACTACTTAGAAGCACTTTCTTCACTCACCCAAATTCTAGTTATCCTTTCCTTCTTTTTTTGTTTGTTTTGTTTTTTTCGAGACAGGGTTTCTCTGTGTAGCCCTGGCGTATACTTTCATTCTTTCCAGAACTTTCATTCTTTCAGAAATAATATACAGTGTCTTCTCAATCTTTAAGATGTGCCTCAAGCTCGGTGTGCTGGTGCAGTTATAATCCCAGCACTTGGATCTGAAGTTTGTCATAATTTGAGGCCATTTTAGGACTACAGAGCAAGTTTTTCAAACAAACAAACAAACAAAACAAATGGAACTTGTTCTCTCCTCCTACAGTGTAGATCTCTGGAATTAAACCCCATTTTTCAGGCCTGGAGGCAAACAGCCTTACTGTTCATGAGTCATCAATCTGAGGATTTTTATGATTTATCAGGCAGAATAAAACAATCCACAAATACTGTGCTTTTAAAACTAACCTTTCTGTACCGGTTTTCACGGTGCGGCTGTTTTTGTTGTTACTCTTAGTGTTAATTCACACTAAAGGCGGTGCATCCGACTCCTATGTTTATGAAAGAAAATGCCTACAGTTCTAGGAGGCTACAGAACAAAAGACAAAGCAAACTACCATCTGCTTATAGGTTCAATGGTTCCCCCCGCCCCCAGCTGACAGGAAGGCGGGTTTCCGAGTACAGGAAATGAGAGTACAGGAAATGAGTCGTTATGGAGGCGGTGCTATGTAGATGATAATTCAGGAGCAAACTGGGAAAAGCAACTGCTTCCAAATATTTGTGACTTTTAGACTGCTGTTTTTGTAAAAACTCGCTGCTTACCAGTTCTAAGTGCTTTGGAATGTGGGGAACTACTGTATGTAAAGATATAGATAGTTTTTAATGAGGGCTTAAGTTTGTACCGTATCTATGAAATGATACGCATATCGTGCTGTTCAGGCTACATAGTTGTGCAACTCATACTTACCTGGCAGGGGAGATACCATGATCACGAAGGTGGTTTTCCCAGGGCGAGGCTTATCCATTGCACTCCGGATGTGCTGACCCCTGCGATTTCCCCAAATGCGGGAAACTCGACTGCATAATTTGTGGTAGTGGGGGACTGCGTTCGCGCTCTCCCCTGGTTTGTTTGGTTTAAGAGAAGTTTGTGACTGTGTCTGGTAGAGGTTAAGTTTTGTCTAAATTCACTTGGTTAGTTTACTGCTTGTTAGTTCAGGAAGGAGTTTATGATTTTTTTTTTCTTAAGTGTTCTGTGTTGTTTACTATGTATGTTGAACTGCCCCCCCAGCCTCGCCCCGTATCTTTAGTACACCTGTGTTCCTATTGGATACGCCTGTAACCAACTCTTTTTAAGCTGTTATCCTGGGAGCTTAATTTTGAGTCTGTTGAGTTTTAAATGTACTTAGGACTGGATCTGGATCTGGATCTGGATATATTACTCAAAGTCTTTTCCCGGCAATATAATTATATTTACAATGTCTCCAGAACTTTGGGTGTATTGTTCCCACTGAATAAAATGTGATCTCTAAGTCGACTTATAAGTTTAAGTACTTATCAATAGAAATAATAAACCAAGTACCAAAAAACTAGTTTGTAAGCATTTGGAAGGCAGAGGCAGGGAAGAGACCAACATACAGAGTACCAGGTTTTTTGTTTTGTTGTGAAGCATAAGCAAAATTTCAAGGAAAAGATACGGGTTAGTAGTAGAACTATTGCCTAGCATGTTCCAGTTAAGAGTTCTAACTTTGTGTGTGTGTTGCTTGAGGTTTTTGTTTGTTTTGTTTCTTTGTGGAGCTTGAAGGGGTGAGGAAGCAGCCAAAACAGTTTCAAAACAGCCCTGGCTGGCCTTGAACTCACAGAGATCTTTCTTCCAAGTACTGCAATTAATTAAAAGCATACAACACCACTCCAGGGTATGTAAGTGTTTTTTGCTTGTATGTATATAGGTGCACCACCCACATGACTGGCACCTAAGAAAATCAGAAGAGGTCATTGGATACTCTGGAACTGGAGTTATGGATAGTTGTGTTTGAGCTACCATGTAGGTTCCCAAATTGGACCCTGGTCTCTTGTACAAAAACAAGTGCTCATAATCACTGAGCCATCTCTTCAGCCCCACACGCTGACTTATTGGTTATTCTAATAGAGCTAGATGTTAAGGAGTGCACAGCTGTAGTTCAGATACCTGGAAAGTAGACACAGAAGGCTCATGAATTCATAGTCTTCCTCTTCCACATAACAAATTATCTAGACATGCCTGGGCGGGCCCATATCTCAGCACCAGTAATTATATTAACCTATTAAGTGTGTGCAATATACAGTGGTATTTCCACAAATTAGGGTTCAGTGGATGACCCTGATGCATCCATATTCATTACCACAATGTTGTTTTCAATATAGCCAGCTATATCTCATCTTGCCAAGATCTAGTTTCCCTGTTGCAAATCCTCGAACAGCCTGCTCACTTCTAAAGTGTAACACATGAACACATGTATTGACCTCACTGTCCAATACTCATTTTTCTTTAAAAAATTCTAAGAGCAGTGTTGACTTGTGCCTTTAATCCCAGCACTTGGGAGGCAGAGACAGGCAGATCTCTGAGTTTGAGGCCAGCCTGGTCTAAAAAGTTAGTTTCAGGACAACCAAGGCTACACAGAGAAACCTCATCTCAAAAACAAAAAAATCAAACCACCAAACAAAAACAAAAAACAAAAAATACTATCATTTTTTTATGGTAGGATCTCACTTGAAATGGTCTTAAAGAGGTAGTTACTGACATCCATGCTGTTTTCAGCCAATTTAAACAATTGAGTCCTGGGCTGAAGGTGACTTGCAGTGGTTAAGAGCGAGCTCTGGCTGCTCTTGCTGAGAATCAGGGTTCGCTTCCCAGCCCAGACATGGCAGCTCACAGTTGTCTGTAAGTCCAGTTATGACACCTTTATACATACTGGCAAAACATATACACAGACACAGACATGCATACAGACAAAACACCAATGGACATTAAATAAAAATCAACAAGAAGTTTTGAGTCCTTATTTTATTCATGGCTAGACCAAGAGGCCCCTCCTGCCTCTGAAAAGCCTCTTTGGTGTCCAGGCTCACAGATACAACATTTAAAAAGACAAACCATAATTATTACATAAGTGCTCAGGGGAGGTAAGTTATGTTAGTGAGAGATTTAGTGGCCTGGGAAGATCTACTTTCTTTGCAAGGCTCAGCTGCATCTTCTAGACACTGTATTGATATGTTTGGATCATGGCCAGTCCAAGAAGTGTTGCCAAGGTTGAGGAGGCTGTTGTGGGTTGGAAGGCTGAGATGTGACCAGGCATGGGATAGAATGCATTACTTAGTCATTTCATCGCTACATTGCTAATACTTTATCCATGAAGAGAGGACAATTCTAGTTCTTATCTGAAAGCTATGAGGATTAAACTTGTGGTGATGGGGGAGGGATTGTGTTCATGTTTTTTCCCTTGATATTTTTGGTGTTGAAAATAGGTTACTGTTGACAAGGCCTGAAGTTTGGCAAGTATTATTTGTTCCTTTTCAGTTTCACTTGAGAGCATTTAGTTGGCTATGCCATTTTTTAAAAACCGTTGCTAACTAGCTCTGGTTGCAACAGGAAGAAGTATTCTCTTGATCTCTGAGGATGCTTTAGGCTCCCAAACAGTCCCGTACACTTTTATAAAGATGAACTATGAGCACTCAGTCGGAGGTTCTGGGAACCAGACTCAGACTTCCTGCCAACAGTAACACAAGCATGTCTTCAGCCCCACATTAGCTGGAACACTACAACAAGGCTGCATACTTTGTGAGAACAAAAGTCAACTTAAACCCAGGCAGCGTTTTACAAATAAATACATAGTCCTCCCAGAATTTTGTTGTGACAGAATTCTCTTTGCAATTTTGAGAAGTAGAAGCGAGGAATTTAATCGATTCTCTTAAGTGCAGTAGCAATTAACTTGAAACAGCCTAACTTGCTGCCTTGTTCAGAGTAGTCCCTGGACGGCTCATGACAAATCCAAGCTAAAACTTTTGTTATAGCCAAAGATGCAAGGAAAAACGTAAAATCGCGTTTGCGTTGTGATAGTATCAAGGAGTGGTTTAAGAGTTAATACATCCGGAAGAGAAAGGGAAAACGGAAAAAAAAAAAACCTTTGAGACGTCACAAAATGGGCGGGTTATGCAAATAGACCAACGCAGTCCCTGTTTGGTTTTGTTTTTTTTGAGGGGTCTTTTTTTGGACGGAGTATTTTCAGCAAGTAATTAGAAGTTTGTACTCTCGTGTGTATAATATAAAAAACTGTAGTCTCAAAACCAAAGCCAAAAGAAATTGTCGTATAATTGACCGTAACTGTACAGTGTGTCGATGATCAGGGTGAGGTAATGCTGTGGGCTGTACAACTCATACTTACCTGGCAGGGGAGATACCATGATCACGAAGGTGGTTTTCCCAGGGCGAGGCTTATCCATTGCACTCCGGATGTGCTGACCCCTGCGATTTCCCCAAATGCGGGAAACTCGACTGCATAATTTGTGGTAGTGGGGGACTGCGTTCGCGCTCTCCCCTGGCATGGGGGTTAAATAAAAGAACTGGTGTTTGTTCACGTTTTTTTTTTGTACCTACTTTTTTGGTGGTTAGTAGACATAAGAGTTATTTAGTGGCTTTTGGTGTCCTGTGACTTACTTTGTATACTTTCCCTGCTATCTACCCATGATCTGTCTTCCCACAATACCTACATCTTGGTATTTGTCTGCTTGTAATCTGTTTTGTGAATCAACCTTATGTTTGTAGTAGCATATTCTCTAGTTAATGTGTTTGCCAAAGTATCATAATTTGTGGCATATTGCTTAGTAGATACCCTACTTATTGGTGACTAAGCATCTTTTCCTTAATAGCCTTGCTCCCTTTTTTTCCACCTTGCTGGTTTTAATTTCTTTAAATACATTATGGCTACCGTGCACATTTTGAAGTACCAGAGGTAATATTTTAACACACAAAAGGGTGAAGGCATCGATCTACATTTACACATTCAAATTATACTGAAAATAACCTTATTTTTTTTTTTTTTCCCCCCCCCTTTTTTTTTTTCCCCTTTTTTTTGGGGGGGGGGGGGGGGGGGGGGGGGGGGGGGGGGTTTTGGGGGGGGGGGGGGGGGGGGGGGGGGGGGGGGGGGAAAATTTTTTGGAAAAAAGGGGTTTTACCTTTTTTATTTTGGGGGGGAAAAAAAAAAAAAAAAACCTTTGAGACGTCACAAAATGGGCGGGGTTATGCAAATAGACCAACGCAGTCCCTGTTTGGTTTTGTTTTTTTTGAGGGGTCTTTTTTTGGACGGAGTATTTTCAGCAAGTAATTAGAAGTTTGTACTCTCGTGTGTATAATATAAAAAACTGTAGTCTCAAAACCAAAGCCAAAAGAAATTGTCGTATAATTGACCGTAACTGTACAGTGTGTCGATGATCAGGGTGAGGTAATGCTGTGGGCTGTACAACTCATACTTACCTGGCAGGGGAGATACCATGATCACGAAGGTGGTTTTCCCAGGGCGAGGCTTATCCATTGCACTCCGGATGTGCTGACCCTGCGATTTCCCCAAATGCGGGAAACTCGACTGCATAATTTGTGGTAGTGGGGGACTGCGTTCGCGCTCTCCCCTGGCATGGGGGTTAAATAAAAGAACTGGTGTTTGTTCACGTTTTTTTTTGTACCTACTTTTTTGGTGGTTAGTAGACATAAGAGTTATTTAGTGGCTTTTGGTGTCCTGTGACTTACTTTGTATACTTTCCCTGCTATCTACCCATGATCTGTCTTCCCACAATACCTACATCTTGGTATTTGTCTGCTTGTAATCTGTTTTGTGAATCAACCTTATGTTTGTAGTAGCATATTCTCTAGTTAATGTGTTTGGCCAAAGTATCATAATTTGTGGCATATTGCTTAGTAGATACCCTACTTATTGGGTGACTAAGCATCTTTTCCTTAATAGCCTTGCTCCCTTTTTTTCCACCTTGCTGGTTTTAATTTCTTTTAAATACATTATGGCTACCGTGCACATTTTGAAGTACCAGAGGTAATATTTTAACACACAAAAGGGTGAAGGCATCGATCTACATTTACACATTCAAATTATACTGAAAATAACCTTATTTTTTTTCTCGTATCTGGGAATATAAGTAGAGAGGGGAGTGACATTTTGTTATAAAAGCTTACATATATAGAGACAGTTGATACTCTAGGATTTTTTTTAAATCACTTCACATTTAGTCAGAGGATGTAAGATACTTCTCAGAAGTGGCCTACAATCTCAAGTCTCCTGACTGAAGGATTACTATATTTAAATTGTTTTTTAATTTTAATCTGGCTTCATTTTATATCCTTAATTTCTCTTCAGATAGTAGTCCATAGTTGTCCTGTCCTTGATGTTTGTTCTTGTTGATTCATGGTAATTTTTGTAGAACACAGGTTGCCATTTGTCCTCCTTAAACTGAGCATTGTAAATGAGAATGGTGTCGTTTTAACAGTCTCATGCTGTCAGTTAAGACATTGGGCAACTTAGTTTATTTTGTATAGCTATATAATTTATAATAAATAAATATATTTAAATAAATTAAACAGAAAAGTATTTGTGTGTGGTGATTTAAATGAGAATAGCCTCCTTAGACTCATTATGTTTGACTGCTTGGTCTCCACTGGTGGAACTGTTTGGAAAAAATTAAAAGGTGTTCTGGTTGGAGGACCATTTGTGACTGGGGTGGGTTTTGATGTTCCAAAAGACTGGTGCCATTCCCAGTATTCTGTCTGCCTCCTACATGAAATCAAGGTGTGAGTTGTTAGGTATTTCTGCTGCCATGCCTTTGTGATGCCACCATAAACTCTAACCCTCTGAAACCAGAAGCCCAGTTAATGCTTTCTTTTATAAATTACCTTGGTCACAGTGTTTTGTCACAGCAATATAAAAGTAAGACAGCTGGGCATAGTGTTGTACACCTTTAATCCCAGTACTTAGGAGGCAGAGACAACAGGCAGATCTGTGTTCAAGGCCATGGTAAGTTCCACAACTAGAGCTACATAATGAGACCCTGTCTACAAACAAACAAACAAAACAAATAACTAAGACAGTGTAACCTCACATACCTGCTGATTCTTCTGCCTCACTCTCTTGAGGATTAGAATTACAACATAAACTGCAACACTCTGCTATTTGGGAGTCAGAGGAGGGTAGAGTTTCTTGTAGCCTAGGCTGGTCTTGAATATGTGTAGCAGATGAGTCTCCTGCCTCCAGGCTTATGACCTTGAGCTCCTGATCCTGCCTCTTCTTTCCAAGTGATGAAATGCAGGAGTGCAACACCATGCCCCACCGTTTGTTTTTGGCACAAGCTCTCATATAACCCAGATTGGCTTGGAACTGTATATATCCCAGGCTGGCATCAGTATTCACAGTTCTGTTCGTACTTCTACCTCCCAAGTGCTGGGGTTATTACAGGTGTGAATTGCCATACCCAGAGGAAATTTATTTCTCACAGATCGGGAAGTTAAAAGTCTAGAGGAAGCCGGGCGGTGGTGGCGCATGCCTTTAATCCCAGCACTTGGGAGGCAGAGGCAGGCGGATTTCTGAGTTCGAGGCCAGCCTGGTCTTCAGAGTGAGTTCCAGGACAGCCAGGGCTACACAGAGAAACCCTGTCTCGAAAAACAAAAACAAAAAACAAAAAACAAAAAAAAAAAAAAAAAGTCTAGAGGAGCTGCATCTAGTTGAGGGTTTTCTTACCTTATTCCATGAAAGAAGGCAGACAGAAAAGAGGAGGAAAGGAGAGAGAGAGAGAGAGAGAGAGATAGGGATAGGGTGCTGACTATTGTTTATAACTGTACATCCCACTCCCTTGATAACAAACCTCTTTGTAAAAAAAAAAAAAAAAAAAAAAAAAAAAAAAAAAAAAAAAAGGCCTTACTATCTCCCAACACCTCTCCATTGGAGATCTAGTTTCCAAAAACTGAGATTTCATTTTGTCTTCTGGGGATGTGCATGCAAACATGAGTGATCCTTATAGGGACATTCGTATTCAAACCACCACATGCTTTGAGGCACATTAACAGCTATAGAGAACTTACTGGGTACCAGGGACAGTTCTAAGTATTTAGCGCCTATTAGCTCATTTAAACCTCTCAACAACTCTCTGGTTACTGTTATCCTCCTTAGTGGATGGAGAAGTTGAGCATTTTCTTTTTTTTTTTTTTTTTTTTTTTTTTTTTTTTTTTTGGTTTTTCGAGACAGGGTTTCTCTGTGAAGTCCTGGCTATCCTGGAACTCACTCTGTAGACCAGGCTGGCCTCGAACTCAGAAATCCGCCTGCCTCTGCCTCCCAAGTGCTGGGATTAAAGGCGTGCGCCACCACCGCCCGGCTAAGTTGAGCATTTTCATCAGTGCTGGATCATTGTTCTAAGGTGATAATATGGAGAAAGTGGGTTGCCTTTTAGTTTGATAGAGACTTTTCCTCTTCCCTAGATGGGTTGTTAGCTCAGGAGTTAGGGTTGCAGAAGCTCAAGTCACACAAAACGTAGAGTCAGTGGCCCCTGACGAGTCTGCAAGGGAGAGAGTGAGGATGGAGGGGCAAGAGACTCGAAGTATGGAGACAAGATAGGGTGTCTGATCAAGTCTCATTTATTGAAAGGCAATTATGAGTATATAAGCACAAGCAAGGGAGTGCAGCTGGAGACACTTAACCACGAGTGCCTTGCAGCTGGGGTCATTAAACAGCAAGTCCAGGATATGTCTGAGAAAAACAAGATGTTTATCAGAGTGTGCTCAGCTGTTGTGGGCTGTTTGCAAAAATATCATGCTAGAAAAACAAGTCTCTTGTCAGGGTTGGAAAATATCAACCTGCAAATATATGGCTCAAGATAGCGACAAAGGTGGTAGCCACTTCTGCTGGGAGTTGGCTCCCAACAGCCCCAGACTCTTAAGTTGAAATTCATGGATAATAGAAGAATGGATTTAGAAAAAACGTTTTGCTATAGACTCATAGGTGGAAGCTTGAGAGAAAGTAGACAGAGCTGCTGTGGAGCAGAATGGATCTCAGAAATGGAATGCCACTGACCTTCCAATAGAGCGGTTTTGTACAGAACAGAAACTGGGGTGAGGAATGGGAAGGGAGATGGCTCAACCATGAAATGTCCAGGTGTCTCTCAGTTTTTGTCATGTCTTCATATACAGTTCCAAGAAAGGTGCTCATGCGGAGGAGAGAGATGAAGAGAAAACAGACTTCCTTTGTGGTATCTTTACTTCTGGCCAGAGCAGAACCAAAGACATCTGGGCTTAATGTTTTTAGAATTAGGCAAGGACAGAACTGCCCACAAGGCCAGTTGTTTTAGTCGAGGGAAACTTTACTTTAGTGGCCCTCTGCTGTAAAACCACTTGGCTGCTTCCTATCCTGTTCTTACCAGTTACATGGAAAGGTAACAAGCTATGTCAAGATCTTAGAATAAACTGGGAACATAGTCTGTCATTTATTTACTCAGCAATGGAATAGTTCGTTTTGTATCTTAACCTTTCAGAGCTTATATTCTTCTAATTACTTTTTTCTCATTATGGATAGATAGATAGATAGATAGATAGATAGAGATGATCCCATTGTAGCCCAGATTGGCCTCAAATTTGCTGAATTTCTGATTGTCCTGCTTTCATTTCCCAAATGCTGGGATTCTAGGCCCACACCACTGTTCCCGTCTGCAGTGTGATCCTGTTCCTGGGAGACATGAGCCAGTGTCTACTCACACTGTCTAGAGAACCGATGGAACACGGGGGTAATGCTACCACCCAAGTTTAACTTGGTGAACCAATGAGTTCATTGGGTTACTTACAGGAATATGGGTGAGGGGTTACGTACAGGAGCATAGAAGACTCAAAGACGGCTGCATCACAAAAAGTCTACCCCATTGTACGTGATCCTTCCAAAAGCTGGAACTCTGGAGTTCTCTATACACCTTAAATGCAGTTGGACGGTTGGGAAAGTCTTCTCTGTGTTGGCAGTCCTTGCCGCTTATAGAAACTTGAGGAAGGGAGGGGCTTTATGCAGCTGGCAAGTTTCCTGAGATTTTTGAGTTGTTTATTTTGAATCTTCAAGGAGACTTCCTTTAGAATTTTCTGAGTCTTTAAAAATACTGTTATTGTATGTGTATGGCTGTTTTGGTTGCATATATGTCTGTGTAGTATGTGTGTTTGCTGTCATAGGAGATCAGAGAGAGCCAGTGAACCTCCAGGAACTGGAATTGTGGCTGGTTTGTGAGTTACCATGTGGGTCCTCTGTGAGAATAGTAAATGTTCTTAATTGCTAGAACTGTAAAAAATGGTTTTTAATTGCATCTGGTTTCCTACATGACTTATGCCCAAAATCCCAGTATTAAGAGGCTAAAGCAGACAGATTGCTTTGTGTTTGTAGCCAGCATGGGCTACAGTGTGAGATCCCCTCCCTGCCTTGTCAAATAAATAATCAGCCTGGCATGGTTGTGCTTGCTTTGTAATCCCAGATTTGGGGAGGTAAAAGCAAGAGGATCTGGAGTTCAGAATATTTGCAGCTTCATAGTGAGTTCTAGGCCAACTTGAGCTACACTAGACCTTGTCTAAATAAAACCCTCAAAACAACAGCAACAACAACAAAATATCTAGCTATGTAAATCACACCTGTTATCCAAGCACTGAGGAGAAACTGCTGGCTGCACCCTGCTCAGCTGGCCTGAAAGGGTTAGCTGGAGATTCTAGCTCTGCTGGCCTGAAAGGGTTAGCTGGAGATTCTAGATGAGAGACAGGGGCTGCCCCTCCTGAGAGGGATGGGTGACCTGACATGACACTTGGCCTGCCTTGCAGTTGTTTCTGTACTCCAGAGAATACGTAAATACACCTTTGAAGAGGCTTTGAGGCTGAGAGGCCTTGAGGCTGAGATAATGTGTTCTTTGAATCATGGAGTGCTGTCAAGGTTGTGAGAATGTTTTACTTTGGAAGATTCTCAAGAAGATAGTTTAGGTAACACTGTTAGTTATTATTAATCCATACTAGATGTTATTGTATCTGTAGAAGATGTTATTGTATCTTAAGAAAAGTGCTGAATCACACCGCTGGTATATACTGTAACACTGAAAGTAAAGGCTTTGCTACCTGCCACCAGAGCTTGTAGTCGGTCTGTTCGCTACGGCGTCCTTGTGAGCTGGTCTCCGTCAAAGCACTTAAAGGCTGAGGCAGAAGGATTGAAGTTTGAAGCCATGTCTAACTTGTCTAGCATCTTTTAGGCTAGCCTGAGCTATAGAGTAGGATCCTGGCTCAACTTACCTCTTTTGGTTTTTTTAGTTTTGTTGTTTTTTCTGTTGCTATGATTTAAATACCTTGTAAAAAGCAACTTAAAGACGAGGGTTTACTGTGGCTTCCACTTTGGGGGTCTGACTTATCCGTTCAGAGAAATCCCTGGGAGATGCTTGAGGAGGGTGATTTCTTGATGCTACAGTCAATAAACAGAGCAGCAAATGCCTGTGCTCGCCTCACTTCCTCCTTTTTATTCAGCCCAGCATCCCAGTCCAGGGAAACAGCGCACTCTGCCATGGGTGGGTCTTCCAACCTCAGTTAACCTAATGAAAATGATCTGCCACAGGTGTGCATCTCTGAGTTAATTCTAGTTTCTGTCAGGTCAACAGTTAATACTATCCATTACACTGCTTCACCCAAAAATTGCATCTGTAGTGAAAATGTACAAGCTTTTTTTTCTAGGCCTTATTCTGTAAACAATGCAGCCTAACAGCTGTTTGCATAGGACTCATCTTCAGTATTACAAGTAATCTAGACAGCATTGTAAGATGGAAACCAATGATGGAATGATGGATGTCTCAGCAGGCCCATGCCAAGGCATCTATTCCCCCTGAGGGACCAGCCACATGACGGTATAGCATAGAATAGAGTTTATTCAGGGCATGGGGAGGGGAGCCAGGAGGGTAGTAGAGGCAGAGAGAAAGCAGAGAGGTAGAGGAGTAGATGCCTGCCATGACCATGTATGTGGAGAGAGGGGGAAGGGAAGGGGGGAGGGGACAGAGAGAACCTGCAGGTGAGAGATCAAGGGAGCAAGAGAGAGGGGAGGAGGCAAGTAGCCCCTTTTAAAGTGGGCAGGCCTACCTGGCTGTTGCCAGGTAACTGTGGGGAGGAGCATACCAGGCTGTTGCCAGATAGCTGTGGAGGTGGAGTTTAGACAGAATACTAACAAAGCTCACTGGGAATATATGTATAGGTTGCATGCAAATACTATTCCATTTTCTATAAGAGACTTGAGCATCTATGACTTTGAGTTGCCATCTGTGGGGAGTCCTGGAGCCATTCTTCCTCAGATATTGAGGGTCAACTATGTTAATGAAGACAGTTTTCGAAGTATGAAAGAATCTAAAGCTGGATCTGGTGGTACATATCTATAGATTATAATCCTAGATTATAATCCTAACTATAATCTATAGATTATAATCCTAGCTCTTTCTGGAGACCGAAGCAGAAGAATTGAAAGTTGAAGGCCTACCTGAGTTACAGAGGTTAGACCTAGTCTAAGCAACTTTTTAAAATCTGTCTTTTTTTTTTTTTGGTTTTTCGAGACAGGGTTTCTCTGTGTAGTTCTGGCTGTCCTGGAACTCATTTTGTAGACCAGGCTGGCCTCGAACTCAGAAATCTGCCAGCCTCTGCTGGGATTAAAGGCATGTGCCACCACAGCCCGGCCAAAGTTTTTTTTTTTTTCCTCCCCCACAGAGAACTGTGGGAAGAGCATGGGATTCGAACCAGTGAGAGACAGAGAGAGGGCGACTCCAAAGCGCAGACACTAGAGCGGTGCGCCATAGCTGGCCGGTTTAAAATTTGTCTTAAAACATAAAATAGCAAAAGAAAAGTACGGGAATATAATCTAGCTCAGTTGTAGAGCACTGTTAAGCATGTGTAAGGAGTTGGGCTCAGTTCCCTGCACCATCAAGAAGGAAGTGGTCCACCCAGTGACACCCCACACCCAATGACAGAGACTTCTTCCAACAAGGGTACATGTTCCAATCCTTCTAATCTTTTTGAACAGTTCTGTTCTCTGGTGACTAAGCATTCAAATATATAAGTCTATGGGGGGTTGTTCTTGTCTTTTCTCTTCTTTCTTTTTTTTTTTTTTGGTTTTTCAAGAGAGGGTTTTTCTGTGTACCCCTGGCTGTCCTGGAACTCAGTCTGTAGACCATACTGGCCTCAAACTTACAGAGATCTGTGTGGCTCCGCCTCTCAATTGCTGGTATGCTTATGGTGGGCATTTTTATTCAAACAACCACAGGAGTGTAAGAAAAAAAAATGCAAGAATTAAACTGGCAGAAGGAAATAAAAGAATGGAAATTCAGTTTGATCTCCATGGTAAGAGCAGGCTTGTCTGGATCTGAGAGTGATGCCCCACAACCCAGCAGCACAGGCAGAAGAGTCTGTGAGCAGTTTTCTGTCATTGAGAGTACGGAGCGGGAGGGGGTGGCCTCACCACACTCAGAAACTACTTTTCAGGATAAACTGAGTTTTGAAACTGCAGGGTAGGAAGTAGATCAAATAGCCTGTTTCTGTAACCTTTGAGCTCCTGGGTGTGTGGTGGGGGTTACCTGTTTTCAGGGAATTCCATGGATGGCAGATTTCCTGACATTTTGGCTTGAGGGTTGTTTTGAGAGGATTTTCCTTTAGGAGAAAGGAGAGAGGAGAAAGTGCTTGTTTCTTTGCATTTGTGAGGTGTAAGAATAATGTGTTTGTTCTCTTTTCAACAGAATGTCTCGGGCTGTTCACTTTCCAGTCCCGTGTCCAGTGCTGCTTGGCACCTTAACCGATGACTCCTTGGAAGCACAGCTTCATGAGTACGCCAAGCAAGGGAACTGTGTGAAAGTCAAGAAAATTCTTAAGAAAGGTAAATGCAGTGTTAAGGTGGCAGAGGCAACATATTTCTAAACAGTGTTTGGTTAAAACAGTGCCAAAGCTAGATTTGGTAGCCCACACTTTTAAAATTGGCACTCAGGAGGCAGAGGCAGGCATATTTCTCTGTGAGTTCAAGGCCAGCTTCCTCAAAACATGGAGTTGGAGCCTAGCCAATCTATACAATGAAATCTTGTCTAAAACCAGAAACAAATGCCAACAAAGCTCTTTTTCTTTTTAAAGAACTATTTGTTTATTTTATGTATAGGAGTACACTGTAGCTGTCTTCAGACATCCCAGAAGAGGGCATCTGATTCCATTAAAAATGGTTGTGAGCCACTATGTGGTTGCTGGGAGTCGAACTCAGGACCTCTAGATCAGTCAGTGCTCTTAACGACTGAACCATCTCTCCAGCTCCCAACAAAGTTCTTTTTTCAGAACAAACAAATGGGGTTGGGGTGCAGCTCAGCAGGAGCAGTGTTTGCTTAGCATCCATGGAGTCCTCCGTTCCATTCTCAACATCACATGTGTCAGCAAATGTGATGCACTTTCCTCTAATCCTGGCACTGAGGAGATAGAGTAAGGAGAATCAGGAGACAAGGTCATCCCCAGCTATCTAGTGAATTGAGGCTAGCCTTCTCTCAAAAAAAACAGTTCCTGTAGTTAGGAGTACATACTATTTCAGAAGACCGACATTAGACAGCTTATATGGCTTGTAACAGTAACTTGACACCTCTGTCTCCGTGGGTATCTGGGCTCCTTGGCGTACATCTTTAATTCCAGCACTCGGGAAGCACAGGTAGGTGGATCTCTATAAGTTTGAAGCCAACCTGATCTACATGTCAAATGCTGAGGACAGCCAGGGTTACACAGAGAAACCCTGTCTTGAAACAAAACAAAACAAAGTAATAAAAATAAAACCAGAACCAAACCAAGCCAAAAAGAAAATAAAAAATAGAACTGGGTGCTGAGTTATAGGCGTGTGCCACCATGCCTAACTCTAGCATCTGTAGTTTCCAACAGTTGAATCAGTGTTCCCCTCCATGTAATACCAAGTTTTTCATTTTGTAAGTGTATTTTAAATTATACATGCACATCAGAGGCCAGAGGTGACAGACCCCCTGGAGTTGGAATTATAGGTGGTTTTGAGCCACCTGATGTGGGTGCTGGGTAACAAATTCTGGTCCTCCAGAAAACCATTTCTCCAACCTCCAGTATTTTGTTTTTCTTTAGATTTCTTCAGAGTTTCTCTCCTCCGACCCCTAGTGGTTTTCCTATGGTATGTTTTTCATTTTCCCTTTCTCCTTTCCCTTGTCTTTTCTGGACTGACCCAGGTCTCAAAACATTCAAGTCTTTCAGTTTTCTTTTTCAAATGTATGAGGAGGTATATTTGTGTGTAGTGTGTGAGGGTGCACAGGCAGAGGCAGCAGGTGTTCTCTATCTGTTTTCCTCCTCTGAGACAGGCTCTCTCCCTGAACTTGGAGTATGCCTTGCTTTTGGCTAGGCAGGATGCCAGCAAGCAGCCAGTGATCCTTGTATCCCTCCCAGTCCTGCAGGGTTTCAGGTGCTTGTGGGATAGTGCCTGCCTTGTTCTGAATGCTGCAATCTCTGATCTTTGTAACAATAATACAAAGAAAAAGATGTTGGTTTCAGAAGAACTGAGGAGCAGTGACAGAAGGAAAAGAAACCAAAAGCACAGCCCTCTGGCTGTCAGTGCTCTGGGAAAGAGGGGTCCTGTAGGATGCATTAGAATCTGGCTGTCAGTGCTCTGGGAAAGAGGGGTACTGTAGGATGCATTAGGACCTGGCTGTCAGTGCTCTGGGAAAGACGGGTACTGTAGGATGCATTAGAATCTGGCTGTCAGTGCTCTGGGAAAGAGGGGTACTGTAGGATGCATTAGGACCTTGCTGGCAGCAGGGGACCAGCTCTGACACCCGAACACTGGCAACTTAGCAGATGCCCTTTTATTGTTTCAAAAAAGGAACCTTAGCAAGTCGATCCAAATACTAAAACCTCTTATCTGAAGGAATCATTATCTAAGGCGTTCTCAGCCTTATGAGACTTCCTAGTTTGCCTGGTATGTCTCTAGACAAAGACTCTGAGACTCCTTAGGAACAATCCATAAAACCTCAGATAACAAGCAATCACTGACTACTTCAAAGCCTAGGTTCCAGAATTCATGACAGATTCAGTGGCTCTGCTAAAATTCTGCTACATCTGGTCCTCTTGTTTTACGGCAAGCTCTCCTAAATGCTGAACCATCACTACAGACATCCCTCTTTCAAAAACACTTATTTTAATGTCTGGAACATCCCTCTTACAAGCCTTCTGGGAGGTGTTAACACAGTCCTCAAGAGGTGAAGAATGAGACTGGAGACAGTACCATCTTTGCAGGACTGGATCTTACCCTTCAGGGACAGGTTTACTTTCCTTACATGTTGCCGCCCGAGGCCACAGTCAACCGGGTTCACCTGAAAGAGAGGCTGGGAATGGAAGAAGGGACAGGAGGGCGGCAAGAGATGAAGCCAGGACAAAAGGTCTCAGATCGAGGCTCAATGCTTTAATGTTCATCTTTCAATTTAAAGGGGAAGCCCCACCTCCACCACCGACCCCCTTCTTGCTTCAGCCCAGCATGGGTAAGGGGAATCCATCCTTAATCACAGGCCTGAGGTGTCTCAAGGCAAGCTCAGCAGGCAGTCTATTCATCTCAGCTCCTGTAGCAGTTCCTGGGTCTGCACCTGAGTCCTATTGTTTTGGTTTGCTGTGGAAAACAAGGTTTCTCGGGCCTGGTCAAGGCTGGGGGAAGGGCACACTTACACATTTAAACCTTAAAGGTTTACACATTAAACCTTTGAGGGAAAAGTCTTCATGTGACAGTTCTTAGAACAAAGCTTCAGGGATGGCTACACTGACATTTCTTTGCAAAGTATCAAAGCACCTGTGACCTTGTACAATAAGAATGGTTTTTTTGGCTAATAATACTGCTCACTACTAGAGCCTAGTCCAGTGCTCCTCAACCTTCCTAATGGTGCAACCCTTTAACTACAGTTTTTCATGTTGTGGTGACCCTGGCATAAAATTTAGTTGCTACTTCACAACTGTATTTTTGCTACTGTTATGAATTGAAATGTAAATATCTGATATGAAGGATATTTGATATGACCTACAGTTTGAAAACTGCTGGCTATGAGGAAGGGTCTATGGTAAGCATAAGGATAGATTGTATTGGTGGAGAATGCAAAGTACATGGGGCCTTTTTCATAGGAGTATGTTCTATTCGTACAGAGGCAGAGCTCAGTACATTGGGGGGTCAGGTGGAGGCTGCCTTCTGATGTGTTTATAAAAAGATAAAGAGATAAAGAGAGTATGTTCTGTGAGAGTGTGGAGAGGTATGGGGGAAGGGGATGTCTCAGCGGGCCCATGCAGAGGCATCTCTTCCCCCTGAGGGACAAGCCACACACCGGTATGGCATAGAATAGAGTTTATTCAGGGCATGGGGAGGGGAGCCAGGAGGGTAGTTGGGGGGGGAAGGATGGAGTGGGGAGGAGGAGGAGAAGGGAGGGAGGGACAGAAGAAGGGAGGGAGAAGGAGAGGGGAGGAGAAGAGAAGTAGAGGCCGGCCACAACCACGTGGAGAGAGGGGGAAGGGAAGGGGAGGGGCAAGGGGAACAGAGAGAAGCTAGAGGCAAGAGATCAAGAGAGAGGAGGGGGCAAGCAGCCCCTTTTATAGTGGGCCAGGCCTGCCTGGCTGTTGCCAGGTAACTGTGGGGAGGAGCACACACCTGGCTATTGCCAGAACACCTCCTTACTGAAGAGCAGAGGGTCACAAGGTTGATGGTTACTCCAGGGCTCCAGGTGATGAGGTGTCATTCATTCCCTTGCTTTGAAGAAAATAGGCATGTGTGAGTGACAATTGTAGTTTCTCCAATGTTTCTTCTAAGCTGTGCTTCATAGTGTATGGGTGCTTGTCTGTATGCCTGGTGCTAGAGGAAATAGAAGATCCCTTGAGACTGGAATTACTGATGGTTGTGGCTGTTATGTGGGTGCTGAGAGTCAACCCTGGGTGCTCTGGAAGAGCAGCCAGTGCTCTTAATTGCTCAGGCATGTCTCCATCTGTATTTCCCCTCTTGAGAGTTTTTCATTGTGTATGTAGCCCAGAGTGGTCTGTTCTCACTTTTAGTCCAGGTTGCCCACAAACTTAGTGCATTCCTCTTACTATACCGTCCTGAGTACTAGGATTGTGGACATGCTCCACCTCTCTTGCTCTTGAACTTTCGATTCTTCTTCTTCTTTTTTTTTCCTCCTGAGTACTTAGTACCTGGCCTACATCACATCCAGTGACTGACTGACTGACTGACTCTCCCCCTCGCCCTATATCTTTTTTTTTTTAAACCATCAAGGAATTCAGTATTTAGAGTGACACACAAATCAATTAATGACTAAAACACAATACAGAAACAACATATTTATGAGATTAAAGCACAATACAGTAACAACATTCACATTTATGACAAAAATACACACAAATGAGTATCTATGGGTCCATACAGAGCTCTCCTGTTGAGTGTGACAATCCTGAGTTGTGTTTCTTGATAGTTCTCTTTATGTTTATTCTGTCTCTGGTTTATGGATTATGTAGAAATTAGAATCTTTTACTTAATTGAGCAACCACGTTGCCATTATCTTCTCAGTTGCTCTGCTCCATTCTCCGTTATTTCAGTTATGAAACTGTGTGCCTCCAATTACAGCTTTGGGATATTAAAGGAAAGAGGACCTTGAGTTGTAGATCACCCTGGGCTACATAAAAGATGTCTGTGTCTAAAAAAAGTAAAAAGAAAAACAAAAAGAAAGACCTAAACCCAGTGCGATGTCTCATGTTTGTAATCCCAGCATGTGAGAGGTTTAGGCAGGCAGATCACCATAAATTTAAGGACTGCCTAGGTAAAGAGTGAGACCCAGCCTCAACTAAACCCTAACGTCAAAAACCAAAGGCTTGCAATCATAATACAGTGTCATAGCCAGACAGAGGTGGCACACACCTTTAATCCCAGCACTAGGGAGGCAGAGGCAGGCATATATCTGCCTGGTCTAGAGGATTTCCAGGGCTACATAGAGAAATCGTGTGTTGAAAAACACACTCAGTGTCACATTCCTGTCCTAGCAGCTATGTGGGAGGCTGAACTGAAATAATCACTTGAACCTGTGAGGAGATGAGCTGCACAACACGTTCTCTTCACACATGGAAAACAGAGGACCTCTACAGTGGGCAGTGAAGATCAGTCAGTGGGTAGCGCACTTGGCCTGACTGTGTGAGGATCTGAGTTGGAATTCTCAGAACCCAGTTTGCATCCAGTAGCATGCATAGGTACTGTCAGTGCTCCTACAGTGAGAGGTGTACTAGGGAGAAAAGAATTCCTGGAGGCTTGCAAACTGGCTAAAAGGACAGAGTTCACCTGAATGAAGGACTGGAGATGAAAAGGGCAGGGGGCAAGAGAAAAATGAAGCCAAGACAAGGTTCTGATCAAGGCTCCAAGTTTAATAATAAGCACTGTGTTTATAAAGGGAAAAACCACAAAACCCATCCCCTGCTTCAGCTGGAGTATGTTGTAGAGCAAGATCAGTGTGGCAGCCAAAACAGCTAAGTTCCCATGGAAACCTGTAACTGCAGCCAAGGCAGATGACTTCGTTCAGGTTGATAAGACCTGTCGTGGCAAATGTTCAAGGTCTGCTTGGCCTACTCAAGGCTGGGAAGGTTACACTGGCTAGCTGTCTTCAGTACCAAAACAAGAACTGGTTTCAAACAAGGTAGACTGTGAGGGAGGGCTCCACCCGAGTGGGACATGTGCTTGCACACTCTCTTAGTTTCTGTTTCAAAAAGATGCTAGGCCCAAAGCAATTTATTTTTTTTTAAAAAAAAGTCCAATTAGAGCTTGCTTACAATTTCCGAGTCGTGACCTTCGTGGAGCGGAGTAGGGTGCCAGGCATGCATGACCATGGGGACAGTAGCTGGGAGCTTACATTTACAGAGAGAGAGCTTACTGGGAATGGCTACCCACCACAAGTGACACACTTCCTCCAACAAGGCCACACTTCTTAATCTTTCCACACAGTTCTACTCACTGGGAACCAAGAATTGAAATGTGAGCCTATGGGGGCCATTCTGACTCAAACTACCACACACAAAAAGCCAAAACCAAAATTATATACACCCAGTTTAATAAAGGAAGTAAATTTATTTGCAATTAATTGATCTGTGCACATGCACATAGAAAGATAATTGGGCTTGGGAGGCAGAGGCAGGCAGATCTCTGAGTTCGAGGCCAGCCTGGTCTACAGAGTGAGTTCCAGGACAGCCAGGGCTAGACAGAGAAACCCTGTCTCAAAAAACAAAAAAACAAAACAAAACAAAAAACCCAAAAAAAAACCAACAAAGAAAGATAATTGGGGTCTCAAAATACATGGTAGTTTGCCAGAGTGGTACATGCCTTTAATTGCAGTACTCAGAAGCAGAGGCATGTAGATTTCTGTGAGTTCAAGGTCAACTTGGTCTACATAGTGAGTTCCAAGACAGTCATGACCCTATATTGAGACCTGTCTGAAAAACAAACAAAAAATACAATGTGGTCACTATTATCTGAAGAGGTCAAGGAAGGCTTACAGAGAAGTAATATCTTAAATAGTATTGTTTTATTGACTTGCTTAATTATTATTGCAGAATGAATGTAGATTTATTTTTAAATTTTTTACATTTATTTATTGTGTATGTTGTTACACAGAGGGCAACTTGTGGGAATTGGTTCTTATCTTCCACCATGTGTGTTGTGTTTTATAAAAAAGAAAGGGAAGCCAGGGATATGTTTGGTAGAGATGCAGTGTGTTGCTGAGGCATCCCTTCCCTCTGCGGTACCAGCCACACAGCAGGTATAGTATGGAATAGAGTTTATTATTAGGGCATGGTGAGGGGAAGTTGGGGGGGGGGAGAGAGAGAGAGAGAGAGAGGAGAGAGAGAGAGAGAGAGAGAGAGAGAGAGAGAGAGAGAGAGAGAGAAGAGGCTGGCCATGAACACATGGAGAGCGGTGGGAAGGGGAATGGGTAGAGAAGGGACAGAGAGGAAAGAGGGGAAGAGAGTAAGAGAGAGAGGAAGGGCAAGCAGCCCCTTTTACAGTGAGTCAGGCATTCCTGGCTGTTGCCAGGTAACTGGGAAATACTAGCAAAGTGTTTTCTGGGAATCATACTCAGGTTTTCAGTATTGGTAGAAAGTGCCACCCATAGGCCTGATTTATTAAGGAAAAGTAAGAAAAATTCCCAAGAGTGGGAAGGGCTCCAAGGGAGGAATGCACCCCTTTAATTTCTTAAGAGCATCTGTGTGTGTATATGTATGCACATGTATGTGTGTACGTATCCATGGAAGTCAGAAAGGGATATTGGGTCCTTTATAGTTGAGGTAAAGGCGTTTGTGATCTGCCTGTTGTAGGTGCTAGGATCCAGCCCTCTGATAGGACGCACTCTACCTGCTGAACCATCTCTTCCGCTCTTTATTTTTGGAGATGGTTCTCACTTTTTACTCAATTGATATGGAACTTAGTGTGTAGCCTAGTCTGGCCTCAAACTTGTGGCTAACCCTGTTTTCAGCCTCCTTCCTGAGTGTCAGGATTATAGCATGACCCAACATG
This sequence comes from Mastomys natalensis, assembly GCA_021653895.1. Lineage (NCBI taxonomy): Eukaryota > Metazoa > Chordata > Mammalia > Rodentia > Muridae > Mastomys > Mastomys natalensis. The sequence goes on from JAJTUV010000028.1 coordinate 1,311,311, forward strand.
TCTAGCAAGTTAAATCTTAGAACATGTTAGAGAAATGTTCAGACTCAAGTGCTATTGGAGCATCTACTCAAAGACCAACATATAGCATGTGTAGTGAAGGGGTGGGGATGTCTCAAAAGGCGGGGTATGGTGGTACAGCGCAGAGGTAGAGATATCTGCTCTACAATGGGAGGTTTAGTTCTGCCAGAGTGAGTCTCTATCACAAAAGCAAAGAAAACAAAAAGGGAGAATGAAGAATGGAAAAGTCTTAAATATTGAAGGGCCATGACCGGAGAGACCAGAGTTTGTATGGGAGCCATCTTCAGGTGTAAAATATATGGGAAGAGGCAAAGGTATGGTGGATATTTCTCCACATACTGTCAACATGTACACATAAACCAGAGGAAGGTATTGTCATCTCTTTTCATATGAGTTTGAGTGGTTCTTGACATGGATGTGCCCATGTCTATAACACATTCATTCAGGACTGATTTCACTCAGAGCTTTCCTCACTCCCCACAAGTCAGACACTGCTCTTTGTACCAGACAGAAAAGAGACCCAACTTTTTTTTCCCATCTCTTGTTAAACAGATGTCAGACAATGCAACATCTCTAAGAAAAGGAAATAACCCTTCTCCTACTAGTAAATATGATAAAATGGGATGACAGATTAAAATAGTGATGATCAAGTATGTATCCAGTAATTGCGCTTGTAATTACAATGTGGCCAGTTCGCTTTGTCTATTTTCACTTTTTTCTAAACACTGATTTGTTGTTTGATCTTTTTAGACTGGATTTCATGCAGGTGTGGCTGGCTTCAAAATCCTAAAACCGGCTTCAAATTCCTGACCCCTTAACATCATCTCCCAAGTGCTAGGATTACAGCAGTGAGCCACCATGCCCTTTACCCACATAATTTATTAAATAGAGCGTGCAATCCTTCGTTTTGTTCCTCTCGCGAGGCCTCGGGCTGGAGCCAGATCCAAACCGGCGCGCGCCTGCGAACTCGGGTGCGGCTCCGCGGCGCTTCTCGCTTGGGGCAGCGTGGGGGCTGAAGGCGGCCTCGCCACAGGGAGGAAGCGCGGTCCCAGGCGGGTGGCCAGGCGGCGTGTGGCTGTCAGTGACGCGTGACCCGTCGCAGGCGGAGGTGGGACGAGGCAGGAGAGGACTGTGAGCCGATTGGCTGCTCGGCGACCGTATGCTAATCGCGGTGGCAGTGCAGGGAAACTGTGGCGACTCCAAAAGCCCTGTGGAGTGGGTACGGAGAGGTGTGAGTCGGCCGGAGCGCGTGCCCCGCGTGGGCAGACGTGGTCCGCGACAGGGGCGCCGACAAGGCTAGCCTGGGTCGTCTCGGCGGAAGTCGCCGTGCCTAAGATGTGAGGGCGCCTGGTACAGTCCTGCGATGGCGGGAGTAGCAGGTTAAGACTATACTTTCAGGGATCATTTCTATAGTTCGTTACTAGAGAAGTTTCTCTGACTGTGTAGAGCACCCGAAACCACGAGGACGAGACGTAGTGTTCCCTCCTGAGCGTGAAGCCGGCTCTAGGTGCTGCTTCAGTGCAGCTGCCTCTTGCCATTGATGATCGTTCTTCTCTCCTTTTCGGGAGAGTGAGAGGGAGGGAACGCAGTCTGAGTGGATTTCGCCCCCATAAAAGACAGTAGAAAAAGTTAGATAACTTTGGCTCTTAACTTCTGGTGTATTGCTAAGTTGCAGCTGTTTTTTCTTTTTTCTTTTTTTTTTTTTTATTTTTTATTTAATGGTGCTTTCGAGACGGTATTTCTCTGTATAGCCTGGGCTATCCTGGAACTCACTCTGTAGACCAGACTGACCTCCAACTCAGAAGAACTCACTCTGTAGACCAGGCTGGCCTCGAACTCAGAAATCCGCCTGCCTCTGCCTCCTAAGTGCTGGGATTAAAGGCCTTCGCCACCACCGCCCGGCTGTTATTGGTGTTTTTAAACAACCCCCCCCCCCCCGCTTTTTTTTTTTTTTTTTTTTTAATTGAAGGCTTTTTAGAGCTAAGATTAGTTAGTTGATGACTCATCCGTTGGCAGTTTTTATAAGTATTTTATTAATCATATTCTACCACTCTTTTTTTTTTTTTTTTTTTTTTTTTTATGTTCTACCACTCTTAACACTTTTAGTGGAAGTTACACGTAAAATGTTTTCAGAATATAAAGGCTGTTTGGCTTCCAATTTCTATTCTGTGTATAAGAACAGGTTACTCTTGACATGAATAGATTTGTGGGTTCAGGTTATATATACACATGACACCTAGACTGACTTCTTTTCATTAGCTTATGTTATGCAAATTAATTATTTACATTATGACATTGTTATGTACATAAACTAGTGCTGGTGATTTGGAACAAAGCTGTGATATATCAGAAACCATGTGTGGTGGTTCTCTGTAATCTCAGCACTTGAAAAGTAGAAGGGGAAGGATTGGGATTTCAGTCTTCCTCACCTATACCTAGTGAATTCAAGGCTGTCCTAGGCTTTTAAAAAGTCACTCTAAGCTGGTCTGGAGATACCTCTTAGTCGAGAACACTTGAGTATTATGAAGGAGGCCTCTGGGTTCAAAAGCCTCTGTACAAAAAAAAAAAAAAAGAAAAGAAAAGAAAAACTAAAAACATTACTGAAAGGCATCTAAAGTTAAAGAAGCAGAGGGGGGTCACTTCAATCCAAGAATTCAGCCTAGGCAATGTCGTAAATGAATATCTAACCATACTCTGTATGTAAAGTGCGGGTTTGGTGGTCATCCTGTTATCTCAGCACTGGGAAGTTGAAGTAGGAAAATCAGAAGTTGGCCAACCAACTACATGCTCAGACCCCGTGTGAATAAATAATGGATATATCTTATTACAGAGTATTTGCCTGGTGTTCTCAGAGCCTTTGGTTCCCATCCCCAGTAGCATGAAAAACAAAGCTTGGAAAGGAGGATCACCAATTTAAGCCTCACTTGGGCGATGCAGGGAGACCTTGAATCAAATTGAGCAGTGACTTATGTTACATTTACCTGATGATGTTAAAAAATAAAAATGCTACAGTCCGATACTTTAAAATCCCAAGTATGGCACTGGCAAGATGGTTCAGCTATTAAAGTTACTTTGTGCCAAGCTTGGCAACCTGAGTTCATTCCCCGGGTCCCAAATAGGAAGAATTATTAACTCCTGGGAGTTGTCCTCTGACTTCTACACATTCACTGTGGCACGTGGGAATTTTGGTTTTGTTCCTTGACAAATCTCCAAGCCAGCTTTATAGTAAATGGGAAAAATCTCAAGGCATCCCCTCTTTAGAAGTCTGCTACTTCATATCTACTCTTATTGAATATAATGGGTGAAATCTTAGCTAGGATAAGATGGCCAAGGAAAAAGGAGAAAGGATCCGATTAGTAAAGGAAGATGTCAGATTATCCCTATTTGCAGATGATATGATGTCATACTTTAAATTAACCATGAGAAAATTTTTAGATCTGATACACACTTTGAGCACAGTAGCAGAGTACAGAATCACTCTACATATAAGCATCTGATGCGTTCTTGTTATGTAGTCAAAGAAATTGACCTTGAACTTGTAGTCATTCTCCTCTCAGCCTCCAAGTATAGGTTACAAACTGATGTCACCACAGTATTCAGTAGTTTTTCTGTATGCTCAGTAATGACCTTTTGGTAGAACATACCTCAACACTTGTTATTTCAGCCACTTGGGGAGGGGTAGAGGCAGAAAGTTCTAGGTCATCTTAAACCATATACCCAGCTGAAGACCACCAGCTTGCAATACACGAGACTCTTTCAAAAAATCACAAGTACACAGAGGGTCAGGAAAGCCAAAGCCTTGTATAATGATTGATCTTTGTTGTATGTGTATCTGATACCAAGTAAAGAGACACTTCTGGTTGTTCTTTGAAGATACTTTCTGGAATGATTAATTGGGGTCCTGGGAAGACCCTGCTTAAGAATGGGCTTGACCTTTCCTGGTCACGTAGATGTAATGCAGTTTGAGGGAAAAGCAATGGTGCCGTCTTTGCTCCTTGTGGGTGATGGCACATACCCTGTTCCTGTTTGTTGTCCTTGCCATCCTTGGGTGGGGCATCAGAACACAGCTCCTTTAGCTTTTCAAGTGAACCAAAGACCAGCATCTTTCCGGGGATTCTCCAGGTCTTCAGCCACAGATTGGGAGTGCTGAAGACGTGTAGTCTTGTTTATTGAGCTACTACCAGTTTCTCAGTCTTTCAAGCACACAGATACCCAGCCCACACCATGTGTCTTAAAGTTTCATGGCTGTGAAAAATCATCATGACCATGGCAAACTCTTGCAATGGACATGTAACTGGGTCCAGTTTACAGTTCAGAGGTTTAGTCCATTATTGTTGTGGTGGGAAGCACGACAGCATCCAGGCAGATGTGGTGCTGGAGAAGGAGCTGAGAGCTCTACATCTTGATCTGAAGGCAGCAAAAGGGGACTGTCAACACTGGGCAAAGCTTGAGTTGTATATAAGACCTCTCAAAACCCACTTCAACAGTGACTTACTTCCTCAAGCAAGGCCACACCCACTCCAATAAAGCCACACCCCCTAGTAGTGCCACGCCCTATGGACCAAGCATTCAAACCCATGAGTCTATAGGGTCCATACCTATTCTAACCACCACCTTCCATGTAAGCCAATCCAATACACTTCTTTTATAATATGTATTCATTCTGTTTGTTTTGATCATTAACAGAACTCTGATTAACACACAATCCCAAACAGAAAGCTCAAAGTGGGACTTGATTTTAAATCATAATTTTAGTCTAACAAAGAGCATGTATGATACTGGCACAGAAAGCAGACAACATAGACTAGTGGAATAGAGGATTTGGAAATTAATCAACATATCCACAGAGCTACAGGTACTTTTTAAAAAATGCATAGGAGAAAAGACAGGCTCTTCAAAAAACTGCTGCTGGGGAAACTGGGTATCCATATGAAGAAGAATTAATTAGAACTTTTTTCTCATTCTGCCCAAAAAAAAAAAAAGAATTTAAAATGGACCAGAGATGTTAATATAAGGCCTGCAACTTCTACAAGAAAAGCTAGGTGTGGTGGCTCTTTATCTGCAATCCCTTTATCAAAGCACTTGGGAAGTGGAAGTAGGAAGATCAGGGAGACAGAGGCAGGTGGATTTCTGAGTTGGAGGCCATCCTGGTCTACAGAGTGAGTTCCAGGACAGCCAGGAATACACAGAGAAACACTATCTGGGAAAACAAACAAAACAAAACAACAAAAAAGAACATTGTTGAATATAATAGCAAATTTGAAGACAATCTGGGTTACATGAGACCCTGTCTCAACAAACAAAAATGAAAGGGAAATACTTAAAGTTAAAGCATAGCAAGGACTTCCTGGAGAATACCTCAGTAGCTTCGAAAAACCAAGAATCGGCAACAGAGCAGACCTGTGTATGGTGCCAGCAGGGACCCTGAAAACACAACCACTGCTTTGAGAGCTGCCTTCAGGGGACTATGGTGGAGTCTCCACCCTTACAGGGGACTCAAACACAGAAGCTCTAACTGCAGCTATGAGCATTGAGTGCTTTGGGTGTGGATGGTTTGGCCACTGGGCCAGGGCATGCCCAACTCATGATGACCAGGGTTATAAACTAAGAAGCTGTGGCAGAGGTGGTTTACTTTGGATAGAGGTTTCAGTTTGTTTTCTCATCTCTACCAGACATCTATTATTACTGTGGTGAGTCTGGTCATCTTGCCAAGGTCTCCAGTCTTTAGGAGGATGCCCGCTACTTTTGGTAAAGAGAGGCTCCTTTGCCAAGGACTGCAAGGAACAGGGGCAGTGCTGCTACAATTGTTGCAATTGTATCATGCTGTGACCATGATACTCAGATGAGCAGTTCTTTTCTTGTGGTAAATTTGGACACATCCAAAAAGACTGCACCAAAGTGAAGTGCTGCTGTATGTGCAGTTAATCTGACCACAGCATGCCCCGGCCTGTAGGGGATTCGACGAGATCCTAGGGAAGGGGACGAAAGAATGAAGGGACAAGAGACACAAAGGAGGAAAGCAAGTCTAGGGTTCTGATCAAACTCTGTAACTTTAATTTCAGGCGGCAGGTTATAAAGACACAGCAAAACGGGAAGTTTAGGTAAGGGTCATTGCTTAGGGCTATCCCGCTGTGGAATCCTCATTGTCTAAGACCATCCCACTGTCCTAACAGGCTCCCAGGAAATACCAGACGTTCTTTAAGTCCCTGGAACCTGAGAATCACGAATGTCCTTTCTTAATCTTGTACTTTAACTGACTAGGTTTTCCAGAACAGCAGGTAATTTCATGGTTTGACTCCTGGCAACAGCATGTCCATTACTCCAGTAAAACAAGTGAAGTCAATCATTACTGCTTTGGTGAGTCAGAGAGACTTGCTCACAAATGCACAGTACAGCCCAGTTCTTTTCCTTTGTTGTCCTCCTTTTTCTGGTTGGGGATTATATAATTTTCTCTGAATCCTCTTCACTGGGCAAAGGTTGGTAGAGGGAGGCTGTTTGCAGGCCAGTGAGCGTTACTTGTAGTGTGAAAGGAGGGAAGGCATGAGGAGTGATTTTGGATTTAGCTATCAAAAAAAAAAAAAAAAAAAAAAGTTTGTTTAGTTTCATAGAGGTGTTATAAAGGGGTTACCCCCTTTCTGTGCCTGGTGAATTAGAGATTAATACAAGGGAACAGCTCAGACCAGTACATCCTTCTGGGTTTGAGTGTGTTCCCATATAGGAGATAAAACCAATTCTCCACGTGTCTGAGTTTCTTCCATGTATAACTTCAATCTTTAGCATCATGACGATCTTGTGGTAGCTGTTAAGTAGCATCTGTGACATCTGCATCAGGCCCTCCTATAATATAACAGAAAGTTGAGCGGGAGTACACAAGCTGAAAAGACAAAGCATGGTAGCTATGCCAGGGAAATATAGGGATGAAGCCTAACAGGGGCAGCTGATGCTGGACACACAGACAGCAGTGGCAAAGATGTAGCCCACAGTGTTTTCAAAGACTAAATCTAAAACACAAAGTAAACATTGATGCTCAAAGTCACCATAATTTGGAGCTACCCAGGAATTGCAGAGAAATGTATTTTCACAGAAATCAAGATTTTTTTATTTTTTATTTTATTTTATTTTATTTTATTTTATTTTATTTTATTTTATTTTTGTATACTATATCACTTTGACAACTATGTTTTATTTGTGGAGATAAATTTGTTCTTTTTCATTTGGTTTTGCTTTTTTTTTGTTGTTTTTTTTTTGTTGTTGTTTGTTTGTTTTGTTTTCTGATACAGATTTTCTCTGTGTATCCTCAGTTGCCCTGGAACCCTATCTGTAGTCCAGGCTGTCCTCGAACCCACAGACATCCAGTTGCCTTTGCCTTCTAGGTGCTGGGATGAAAGGCATGTGTCACTACTGCCTGGCTGTGGTAATAAATTTTTAAAAGTCAGCTGGAAAAAGCAACAGAAATCCTAGAAATAGAAAAATGTAATTGAAAATCATTCCAATAATGCTGGAGGAGGAAGGAGGGAAAGTGGCAAGCAGGACGGACGGAAGGAAATTAAAAGGCTTTGCATAGCAAGGGAAATGATCCGCAGAGTGAAGAGACAGTCTGATACTCTGGAACTGAAATTCAATTCTGAGCTGTAATGTAGGTGCTAGAAATTGAACACGGGTCTTCTGGAGGAGCAACCAGCGCTCTGTTGAGCCATGTCTCCAATCCCCAAATTTTATGTATTTTAAATAAACTTTGTATGCAACTAAAAAATTATGGGTTAGAATTTGGAGATTTTGGGTTGTTTTTTACCAAGGGTAACAACTTTGTATTTAACCACATCTGGCCTCACACTTGGTAAAAGGTGCTTGCCTCAATCTCCATAGTGTTCTGACACGTGCAGTTTCAGATGTTTCTTTGATCACAGAACAGAATTTATTAAACAGAGCGTGCAATCCTTCGTTTTGTTCCTCTCGCGAGGACCTCGGGCTGGAGCCAGATCCAAACCGGCGCGCGCCTGCGAACTCGGGTGCGGCTCCGCGGCGCTTCTCGCTTGGGGCAGCGTGGGGGCTGAAGGCGGCCTCGCCACAGGGAGGAAGCGCGGTCCCAGGCGGGCGGCCAGGCGGCGTGTGGCTGTCAGTGACGCGTGACCCGTCGCAGGCGGAGGTGGGACGAGGCAGGAGAGGACTGTGAGCCGATTGGCTGCTCGGCGACCGTATGCTAATCGCGGTGGCAGTGCAGGGAAACTGTGGCGACTCCAAAAGCCCTGTGGAGTGGGTACGGAGAGGTGTGAGTCGGCCGGAGCGCGTGCCCCGCGTGGGCAGACGTGGTCCGCGACAGGGGCGCCGACAAGGCTAGCCTGGGTCGTCTCGGCGGAAGTCGCCGTGCCTAAGATGTGAGGGCGCCTGGTACAGTCCTGCGATGGCGGGAGTAGCAGGTTAAGACTATACTTTCAGGGATCATTTCTATAGTTCGTTACTAGAGAAGTTTCTCTGACTGTGTAGAGCACCCGAAACCACGAGGACGAGACGTAGTGTTCCCTCCTGAGCGTGAAGCCGGCTCTAGGTGCTGCTTCAGTGCAGCTGCCTCTTGCCATTGATGATCGTTCTTCTCTCCTTTTCGGGAGAGTGAGAGGGAGGGAACGCAGTCTGAGTGGATATCGGCTAAATCTTTCGTAGTGTCAAAAGAAGATTTGGTTGCCTTCGCTTCTGCCTTTTGCGTCTCCTCATACGACTTTATTCAAAGTCCAATTTACTTACTAAGTTTTTAAAAGTGTGTATGTAGCTGGGCCCTGGCGTCGCATGCCTTTAATTCTAGCACTTGGGAGGCAGAGGCTGGTGGATTTCTGAGTTCAAAGCCAGCCTGGTCTACACAGAGAAATCTGTCTCGAAAAACCTAAATAAATAAAGTAGGAATAAATGAGATAAGCTTGCTTTTGTAATGGGTTTAGTTTGGGAGATGTGGCAGGATAATGAAGTCTTCTATAGCCAGTGGCTGGAAGTGTTGATTTAGTGGTTAATGGTGCTTGTTCCTAATACCTACATAAGGCAGTTTACTATTACTTGTAACTCCTGTGCCAGGAGATTTGATGCCCTGTTTTGGTCTCTGTGAGCACCCACACACAGGTATGCAGACACTGCCACATAAATAAAAGAAATCTTTTTTAAACGAGCAACAATTTTTAAAGTAAGCTTTATTCTTCAGTGAAGCTGGGCATGGTGACCCAGTCCCTTTCATCCCCACACTTACTGTGCAGAGCAGGTGAATCCGAGTTTGAGTTGAGGTCAAACCTGGTCTGCAAATTGAGTCTCACGAAAGCCAGGGCTACACAGAGGAAATCCTGTCTCAGAAAACAAAGACACCGGAACAACAAACTTGGCACCATGCCACAACTCCAGTACTTGGGAGACAGATACAGGTGGAACCCTGTGAGTTCCAGGCCAGCCTGGTTTACATAGCAAGGACTCAGAATCCATTCTCACCTTGCACTATATGGGTCCTGGAACTGAATTTAAGTCACGTGCTTCCCAGCAAGTCCCTTTACCAGCTGAGCTCTCTTCCTAGCCCTCAAAAGCTTTTAAATAGTTGTCTTTTGTAATAGAAGTTAAGTCACTAGTTCTTTAAAATTAAAATATGTTCAGTTATTTGGAGTAATTGTATGTAAAACCGCCTTGAAAAATGCGTTGATGTAGCTTTGCAGAGATGGCTCAGCAGTTAAGATCACATACAGCTTTTGCAGGACTGCAGCTTGGTTCCCAGCACCTACAGACACCAAGTGGCTTACAGTTGCTTTTGATTTCAGCCTCATGGGATTCATTGTCCTTTTCTGGTCTCTGCAGGCACTTATACACTCATGTATACAAACCTCCACACAGATGATCATAGACATATAATTAAAAAAAAAAACTTAAGCTGGAAAGATGGCTCAGTGATTAAGAACATGCTTACCTCCCCCACCGCCTTTTTGGTTTTGGAATTTTGAGAGTGAGTTTGTGTGTATATAGGTGTAGCCCTGGTTTGCCAGAACTAGCTCTAGCTCTGTAGACCAGACTGGCTTTGAACTCTCAGAGGTCTGCCTACCTCTACCTCCGAGAGTTCTGGGATTAAAGATATGCACCACAATTGTCTTGCTAACACAGTACTCATACAACTCTTGCGGAGGTCCTGAGTTTAGTTCTTACCACTCACGTCAGGTGTCTCCTAACTACCTGTAACTTCAGCTCCAAGGAATCTGGTGCTTTCTCTGGACTTCATGGGCACCTGACTCATATACACTTAGACACATATACATATAGATAATTTAGAATGAGAAATCTTTAAATAATAACAAAAAAAATCTGGGGCTTGAAAGATGGCTCATTGGTTAAGAGCACTGACTGCTCTTCTTCCGTAGGACTTTAGTTGAGATTTCTAGCACCCACACGATGGCTGACAGCTGTCTGTAACTCGAGTTTCAGGACATCAGATGCCTTTTTTTGAGTACACCTGGCGCAGACATACTTGGAGAGGCAAAATACTCATACACAAAATAAAAATCAATTTTAAAGAAATCTTTAAAAAATGCATTTATTTTAATTTTTTTAGAAGTTAGTACCATTGTCAAATATTATCTACTTGGTAAAGATGTACACTCAAGAGTGACTTGGCAGCACCTACAAGACCAGGTCAGATTGCCTTCAGCGATCTTTTTTTTTTTTTTTTTTTTTTAATTTTTTAAAAGATTTACTCTATGTTTGGAGGTCTGTATGTATGTCTTATGTGTTTGAGTGCATGAAGAAGCCAGAAGATGGTCCAGGCTCTGTAAAGTTTCAGGTAATTGTGAGCCACCTGACCTAGGTGCTGGGCTCTAAAATCGCAAGTCCTCTGGAAGAGCATGAAGTGCTCTTCACTGCTGAGCCTCTCGCTAGCCTGAACATTTCATTTGCTCTCTTTCTCCTTTTCACTCACATATTAGATACTGTGTATAAGCCGGGCGGTGGTGGCGCATGCCTTTAATCCCAGCACTTGGGAGGCAGAGGCAGGCGGATTTCTGAGTTCGAGGCCAGCCTGGTCTACAGAGTGAGTTCCAGGACAGCCAGGGCTACACAGAGAAACCCTGTCTCGAAAAACCAAAAAAAAAAAAAAAAAAGATAAAAAAAAGATAGATACTGTGTATAGACTGTGTGAAAGATTCATGATGACATATCATCTTTATGATGTCTTTCTACTATTTAATCTGAAACAAACCACATACAACTCTGGTATAATAAAAGCTTTTGAATTGATATGCCAGGAAGCATATACAAGATCAGTTTAAACAAGTCTGGTTGGTGTGTCAGTTGAGATTTCCTGAAGGAAATAATAATTGAGCTGAATTCAGAAAAACGTGAAGAACTAAAGCTGGCAGGGGTTTGTGAAACACTGAACCAAGAAAGCATCTTCATGGGAATGACCTCTTCCTCTGCCCTTGGGTGTTCTTGTTATCTAAAGAATCATTTCTATACTCAAGTGTCTCTATACTCAATGTAGTATCCTCTTCTGAGTACAAAGCTGTTTGATCCTCCCGTGTTGTTTTACTGCAGTGTTCATTTACATATGATGATCCTTCCTTTGGGAAACCTTTGAGAGGGAGAAAACATTATCCGAGTGGTTCATATTACAAATTAATTTTTTTGAAAGGTGTGCATGCCTTCATTCCCAGTACTCAGGAGGCAGAGGTAGACAGATATCTGTTGGTTTAAGGCCAGCTTTGGCTACAGTGTGAGTTCCAGGACTACAATGAAACCCCATCTTGAAGAAAGGAAATTTAAAAAGAAAGGAAATTAAAAAAAAACAAAAGAAGAAGGGAGGGCCGGGGCGGTGGTGGCATACGCCTTTAATCCCAGCACTTGGGAGGCAGAGGCAGGCGGATCTCTGAGTTTGAGGCCAGCCTGGTCTACAGAGTTAGTTCCAGGACAGCCAGGGCTATACAGAGAAACCCTGTCTCGAAAAATAAAAAAAAAAAAAAAGAAAGAAAGAAAGAAAAAATAATCGGGACGTGGTGGTACAGACCTATCATCTCATTTGTTTTGGAGGGTAAGGCAGAAAAAGCACAGGTTCAAAGCCTGCCTAGGCTACAGAATTACTTCAGTGCTGGCAAGAGCAATAAAACAAATGTCTCAGTGAAACAAATTGCTGCTGAATGCTTGCTTAGTGGTAGAAACTTTGCCTAAAAGTTTAGTTCTCAGTACTCCCTGGGGGCCAGATAGAACTACCTGTGGCTCCAACTTAGAAAACTTGCTCTGGAAGTATTTATTTGGTTCCTGCTGGCCCCTTCCTTCTCATCTTCTCTTTCTAAATCTGATTCTCTAGATTTCTGCTATCTTGTTCTTTTGTGTAGAACTTGGCATTGATTAAAGTACACGTCTCATTTTCATCTGAGGGCTTTTAAAATTATGTGTGTGAGCCGGGCGGTGGTGGCGCACGCCTTTAATCCCAGCACTTGGGAGGCAGAGGCAGGCGGATTTCTGAGTTCGAGGCCAGCCTGGTCTACAGAGTGAGCTCCAGGATGGCCAGGGCTACTCAGAGAAACCCTGTCTCGAAAAAAACAAAAAAAAAAAAAAAAAATTATGTGTGTGTGAGAGAGAGGTGGGGAGGGAGGGATGGAGAGAGGGAGAGAGAATGACGAGTGCCCTGGCCTGCGGCCTGCGGGGATTTGAGGAGACCCTAGGAAAGGGGAGGGCGAAAGATGGGACAAGAGACACAAAGAAGAAGCATAGGTCTGAATGTCTGATCGAGTGCTTGAACTTTATTGTTGGAGTCACCTTATAAAGACAAGCAGGGAGGAGGGTAGGGTCCAGGGCCATCCGGTAATTGTCAAGTTCTTTGCAAGCATTCCTAAGCCGAAACCACTTTCTCATGAGCAAGAGGGCAATAAAACATTTGTTAAGCTCAAGTTGCTAGTTTTCTCTCCCAGGCAGGAAGGCTGATACGGTCTTCCTAACTCAGGCTATCTACTTAACTGATGCTCTCAGGAAGAAGAAGGTCTTGACTCCCAGCAGATGAGGGCAGAGGAGTGTCACAACTGGGGCTGGAGTTACAGTTAGTTGTGAGCTTCCTGATACCCCATTGGGAATCCAACTCAAGTGCTCTGTAAGAACAATATTTACTCTTAACTGCTGAACTATCTCTCTCAGCCCCAGGATGGCTACTTTTCAAGTAGCCATCAAATTTCATTCAAGTTTTGGCTTAAATGTAACCTCCAAAGAGAAGCCTTCTTTACTGAACTCTAGATGTCAAGTCTCTGTATTTCGACCTTGTTTTTTGGGTGTTGCATAATCTGGCATACTTTTGTATATCTGTTGTTTTTTTTCTCTCCTTCATACTAATGTAGTCTGTTTTTTAGTAGAGACCTTTACACACCTCTATACTTCTGATTCTGTAAACTTAATACTTAGAAATAGTGCTTAGCACTTAGAAGAGATAGATAATTGTCAAGATGTGGGTTTTTCACACCTGACTTACCCGCTCGCGCGCATGCGCGCGTGTATGTCTACAAACTTGCTACATAGTTGATGCTAATCTTGATCTCCAGATCCTATTTCATTTCCCTCCCAAGTGTTGAGGTGACAGACATGAGCTACCACACCTGGATTATGGATTTTATTTAACGCTTGTCATTTTAATGAAATTAGTTATTTGATCTCTTTAAAGCCTCAGCTTCTTACAAAACTGAGATGATACCGGGCAGTGGTGGCGCACGCCTTTAATCCCAGCACTTGGGAGGCAGAGGCAGGCAGATCTCTGAGTTCCAGGACAGCCAGGACTACACAGAGAAATCCTGTCTCGAAAAAACAAAAAACAAAAAAAACAAAAAACTGAGATGATGATTAATTATATTTATGTTATGTGAAACATTCAGAATCATACTGGGTATGTGGCAGGCCTTCAATAGTTAACAGTTTTTTCAGGATAGAATTTCTCTGTGTAGCCTTGGCTATCCTGGAATTCACTCTGTAGATCAGATCCATCTGCTTCTGCCTCCCGAGTGCTGGGATTAAAGGTGTGTGCCACCACCACCCGGCTGCAATTAACTTTATTTTAAAATTTCAAAAATTGTAACAAGTTGACCTGGACCAGTAATAGAATCATTCTTCAATGACAGTCATGAGAGTTCCAGTAGATCAGAAGATGATAAGAAAATTTGGGATCAGAAGGCCTTTTAACACCAGTTAGAGAGATGACTCAGTGGTTAAGAGCACTGATTGCTCTTCAGAGGTCCTGAGTTCAATTCTTAGCAAACACATGGTGGCTCACGACCATCTGTAATGGGATCTGATGCCCTCCCTGGGCATCTGGGGTGTCTGAAGACAACTACAGTGTACCCATACATAAAGTAAATAAATATTTTTTTTTTAAAAAGATCTTTCACAAGCCATATCTTATGGGAAACAAACTTACTAAGAAGTAAAGCATGTTTGTATACCATTTCTAGGGGAGAAAATGAGCCAAGTCTGCAGAGTCTATCATACACTGGGACAAAGTCAGCCTGAGGCTAGTAAAGCAATGCTGCACAGAGGAAACACAGGTTATCTCAAGAGCATTACAGTCCCAAAGCACAGAGGCCTGGGGACTGATAACTGTAGCCCTATAACTGGGAAGAGAAGGAATCTCAAGATCCAAAGCTACAGCTTCCTAATTTCTTCCCCACCAGCCCCAACCATTAAGGTTCTGCCAAGTATATTCCTGGTTTTAGAGACTGAACTACCTTCCTTCTATATTTATAAGGATATCAGGGACACGTTCCCAGGGTTCTGGCCCCAGGCTACTACTGAATCTGCCAAGATGTTTCTGGTTTTGAGAAGTAGCTGTCTTCCTTTTCCATATACCAGGGCCTTGGGCAAAAGCCTTGGATCAGCCCAGCCCTCAACAAATAGAATAAACATGGTATAAAATCCACACGATTCTGTTACTGAGACCTGTGCTTCAGTCACTCATTCTCTCTGCCACGGTTGCTTGGCTGGCTGTAACCCTAGCACTCAGGAGGCAGAGATAAGATGTTTGCAGTTTAAGGACAGCTAAGGCTACATAGAGCCAGACCATATCTCAATCAGTCAGTCAATCAACCAACCAATCAATTTGATTTAAAAAAGGAAAAAAGTCAAATTAGGGTAGTTATTTTATTAACTACTAAGATTTACCAATTGGCAGATTCAATTAGATTTTTACTTAGCAGAGGCAAAGCCTATACTTTGTTTAAGTTTTCAGGGACCAGGTTATTTTTAGAATCACAGATTCTAAATAAAATTCTATTTTATTTTTAATTTTTTTAACCTTTTGTTTTATATGTATGGGTGTTTTTCCTGTTCTCTCTTCTCATTCTCTCTTTATTTCTTTCTCTCTTTCTCTCTCTCTGTCTCTCTCTCTCTCTCTCTCTGTCTCTCTCTCTCTCTCTCTCTCTCACACACACACACACACACACACACACACACACACACACACACACACACACAATGCACGTAGTGCCCATGGATGAGAAGATGGGTCAAATCCGTTGGACCTGGAGTTAGATGGTTTGTGAGCTACCATTTAGGTGCTGAAAATAGAATCTGGGTCCTCTAGAAGAGCAGCTGGTGCTCTTAACTGCTCAGTCATCTCTCCAATCCCTAGTTTTCCAGTTTAAGTTTTATTACATTTATTTATATGCATGTACCTTTGTGTATGTGAGTATGCACATGCAACAGTATGCATGTGTAGGTCAGAGGACAACTTGTAGGAGTCAGTTCTCCCCTTCCTCCATGCTGTTCCTGGGCATCAAGCTCAGCTGTCAAGCTTGGCAGCAAACAGATTTGCCTGCTGAACCATCTCACCAGTCCCTCAGTTATGCTCATCATTGTTCTGCTTTGTTTTGTTTGAGATAGACAGGGTCTCCATGTGTACCCCAAGACTGGCCTTGAAGTCTTGACCCTCCTTCCTCAGCTTCCTAAATGCTGGGGTTACAGGCAAGAATTGCTGTACTTAAGTCTCAGTTATCCTTTGAATGATGGGTTGTATCGCCCATCTGAGTAAGTTAGTCCCATAGGTCCATTTATTTGAATGCAAATATATATTTGGATTACAAGGACTAGGATATGAGGCCTTGTTTGAGGAAATATGTCACTGGGGTGGGCTTTGAGGTTTCAAAAGCCCATGCCAGGCCCTGTCTCTGTTTCCCTCCCTCTCTCTGTGTCTCTCTGTGTGTCTCTGTCTCTCTCTCCTCTCTCTCTCTCTCTCTCTCTCTCTCTCTTCTCTCTCTCTCTCTCTCTCTCTCTTTTCTGTCTACAGATTAGAATATAGAACTTCTCCAGCAACATTGACCACCTGCATGCTACCATGATCCCTTCCACAATAATAATGGACTAACCTCTGAAAGTGTAAGCAAGCAGCCAATTAAGTGCTTGCTTTTCTAAGAGTTGTGGTCTCTTTTCACAGCAATAGACCAATGACTAAGACAAGTTGTAAGTTTAATGTTTTTACAACCAATGGGGGCTAGCTCTTCATGGAAGGAAGGTAAACACTGATATTTGCATGAAATGGTAAAGTCTTAGTAATGAGGGATGCCATTTATTTATATTTACACACTTCTGGAAGACGCCACGATAAGATGAAGAGCACAGGAGAGCTGCACAGAGCAAGGAGCACGCTCTCATGACACATACTTTTTTTTTTTTTTTTTTTTTTTTTTTGGTTTTTCGAGACAGGGTTTCTCTGTATAGCCTTGGCTGTCCTGGAACTCACTCTGGAGACCAGGCTGGCCTCGAACTCAGAAATCCGCCTGTCTCTGCCTCCCAAGTGCTGGGATTAAAGGCGTGCGCCACCACCGCCCGGCCGATACATACTTTTTAGGTTGTTTTTACACACCACATTCCCTAGCAACTTCCATGTTTATTTACATATTTTTGCATTGTTTATTGTGCACATAGGGCATCAGAGGATATTTGCAGGGGTTAATCGTTCCTTTTACCATGTGGGTCCTAGGAGCAGACTCTGGTTGTCAGGCTTCTCAGCAGGTGCCTCTTTCCACTGAGTAATCTCACTAGTCTCAGATTCAGTGCTTAGTTGTCTGGCCTCTCATGAACCCTGTTCTCTCTCACTCATAGTTCTTTCTCTAGCTCCCCCACCCCCATCTCTTGCGCTTGTAATTTCTGTATTTGTCTGCATATGGAAGCCAGAGGTCAACCTTGGGTTTTGTTCCTCAGGAACAACCCTGTTTCCTTTTTTGAGACAATCTCTCAATGAGACTTAGAACTTGCTGATTACACAAGGCTGACTGGTCAGAAAGCCCAGCAGATCCTGACTCCACCTCCTGGCTCTAGGATTACTAGTGTATGCCATCATACCTGGCTTTTCACATGGCTTCTCAGAATCAAACTTGGGTCCTTGTGATTGCATGGCAAGCATTTTATGGACTGACTGAAGTATCTCTTCAGACTACCACACCGTCTTGAGACAGTCTCATTATATATCCGTGGCTGGCCTGGAACTTCCTATGTAGACAAGGCTGGCCTTGAAGTCACAGAGGTCCATTTACTTCTCTGTCTTCTGAGTGCTGGCTGGGATTAAAGGTGTGTGCCAGCATGCTAGGACCCCTACATTTTTTTTAATAAGGGATATTTCATACATGATTGATTAAATCATTGGCCATTGGTGATCAATTTAACTTTCAGCCCATTCTCTTTCCCCAAATTAAGTTTCCATAAGTCTCATTAGGCCTTGGTCATTCCAGTGACCACTAGTCATGCTGAAAGTACCTCAGTGCCCATAGCTGCCACTTCTAGGTTCCAAAGGTTTTGGAAACAGAGTCCATTGTGTCATGGAGACAGTATGATCCAGTGTATGATCTAGTTACAGATTTTATGATTCCTGGGAAATTGCTTAAGCCCTATATTCCTCTATCTCCATCCAAAAAATAGTAGTAGCAGTACTCCTTCTTCCTGCCAAGCTGTGGGAACTGAAGTATTAGAATGGCACCTGGAAACAGTTCAAACGTAAGCTCTTGCCTTGAAGGAGTAGGTACTAGGACTTCAGCTTCTGAATCCCGGTCTTTTGCCCTTTGTTTTTTGTTTTTGTTTTTTTTGGTTTTTTGTTTGTTTGTTTGTTTTTTGACAGTGTTTCACTATATAGCCCTGGGTTGTTTTGGAGTTCAGCATGTAGACCAGGCTGGCCTGGAACTCTCAGAGACCCACCTCCCTCTGCCTTCTGAGTGCTGGGATTCAAGGTGTGCACCATAAAACCGAGCTAATAATGTCTTTTGACCACCTTATTGAGTTCTTTATATTTAACAGCCGTTTTATTTTTGTTTTGTTTTGTTTTATTTTGAGACAGGGCTTCTTTGCATAGCCTTGGCTGTCCTGGAACTAGCTCTGTAGACCAGGCTGGCCTCAGACTCACAGAGATCTGCCTGCCTCTGCCTCCCCAGTGCTTGATTTAAAGGTGTGAGCTACAACCACTCCAATTTTTTTTTTCCCTGCCTTTGGTTATTTTGTAGGGAACTTTTTTTTTTTCTGGTTTCAGTGCTGGGAATGTAACTTGGTGCTTTGTGCGTGATAGGACAGCACTGTACCGCATCTCCACAATGTTTTGTTTTTCTTTTCTTTTCCTTTCTTTTTTGAGTCAGGGTTGCTTCCTTCTAAGTATAGCCATGCCGCCTCTTCACTCTTGGTGCCAGGATGCTGTGAGCGTGTTTTCATGCCTGGCCTGGAGCTTGAGATCTTCCTAGAATGTAAGGCCATTCATAGCCCCCACAGCGGTGAGTGCAGGTGGTCAGCATTGCCTGAATTACTAGGCAGTCGAGGTCAAGGAAGGGCTCCTTGAATCGGTGGCACATACAGAGATGGTTGAATGATGATGGAAGTTATGTTGGAGAAGAGGTAAAAAGGAAGAGTCACTGTTAGAGAAACAGGCTTGTAAAGGATTTGTAACAAGGGGCATTGAAAATTTTTCTGTTGTAGTTTTCTAATGTGTGAGAAGCCTAAGAAGGGCACAGGGACTAGAGGGAGGGTCTTGTATCATAAAGTGCAAGCTCAGGAAATGAGTGTGGCTTGAACATGAGTGGCCTTGGAGTAGACGGAGAAGCTCTGCAGCCCAAGGGGCTGTCACTTGCACCCTCAAAAGCAAGACGTATCCTGTGTAGAGCAAATCCCGTGTGTCAGACAGATCATACAACAGACTCGAGAGAGGTCAGGGTTAAGAGCCTTGGCTGCTCTAGCCAAGGACCTGAGTTTGGTGGCCAGCATCCACACTGGTCACCTCACAAACACCTGTAATACCTCCTGGGGAATGCAGGTTCTTTTCTGTCCTTGCCACACCCTTTACTGGCTCTGGAAGGCACCACACACACTTATAATAAATATTAAACAAGAAAAATGCTTTTCCATCTAGTACTTTTTCTTTTTTGTAGATAGTATCTCACATAATAGTAACTCCAGCTGGCACTCAATCAGGGCAATTCTTAGTCTCCCCAAGTGTGTCATTATACCCAGTTTTATTTCTGGTACTTTCATCACAGGATAAAATTTATTAAATAGAGGCCAGACTGGGCATTTTGCCCCATGCCTTTGATCCCAGCACTTGGGAAACAGAGTTAGGCAGAAGATTCTGAGTTCAAGACCAGCCTGGACTACATAGAATTCCAGTCTAGCCAGTGCCACAGTCAAATTCTGTCTCAAAAACCATATAAATAGAGGCCAGACCTGGTAGTGTACTCTTGAAAACTCAGCATTCAGAAGGAAGAGGCATGTAGATCACTTTTAAGATCGAGGTCAGCCTGGGCTATATAGGGAAACTATCTCAAATAACAACAAAACTTTTTTTGTTTTAAAATTAAACATGGTGCAATTCAAAATAAATAGGGTGCAAGGCCTCGGGCTGGAGCCAGATCCAAACCGGCGCGCGCCTGCGAACTCGGGTGCGGCTCCGCGGCGCTTCTCGCTTGGGGCAGCGTGGGGGCTGAAGGCGGCCTCGCCACAGGGAGGAAGCGCGGTCCCAGGCGGGTGGCCAGGCGGCGTGTGGCTGTCAGTGACGCGTGACCCGTCGCAGGCGGAGGTGGGACGAGGCAGGAGAGGACTGTGAGCCGATTGGCTGCTCGGCGACCGTATGCTAATCGCGGTGGCAGTGCAGGGAAACTGTGGCGACTCCAAAAGCCCTGTGGAGTGGGTACGGAGAGGTGTGAGTCGGCCGGAGCGCGTGCCCCGCGTGGGCAGACGTGGTCCGCGACAGGGGCGCCGACAAGGCTAGCCTGGGTCGTCTCGGCGGAAGTCGCCGTGCCTAAGATGTGAGGGCGCCTGGTACAGTCCTGCGATGGCGGGAGTAGCAGGTTAAGACTATACTTTCAGGGATCATTTCTATAGTTCGTTACTAGAGAAGTTTCTCTGACTGTGTAGAGCACCCGAAACCACGAGACGAGACGTAGTGTTCCCTCCCGAGCGTGAAGCGGCTTAGTGCTGCTTCAGTGCAGCTGCCTCTTGCCATTGATGATCGTTCTTCTCTCTTTTCGGGAGTGGAGGAGGGAACGCAGTCTGAGTGATTTCGCCCCATAAAAGACAGTAGAAAAAGTAGATAATTGCTCTAACTTCTGGGTATTGCTAGTTGCAGTGTTTTTCTTTTTCTTTTTTTTTTATTTTTATTTAATGTGCTTCGAACGTATTCTTTTGCCTGGCTCTGGAACTCACTTTAGCATGACCTCCAATCAAGATCACTCTGTACCATGCTCGAATCAATCCGCCTCCTCTGCTCTAAGTGCTGGGATAAGGCTTCGCCCACGCCGGTGTATTGGGTTTAACAACCCCCCGTTTTTTTTTTTTTTTTAATTGAAGCTTTTAGCTAGGTAGTTGAGATCTCCGTGGCAGTTTTTAGTATTATTATTATTACTCTTTTTTTTTTTTTTTTTTTTTTTATGTTCTACCACTCTTAACACTTTTAGTGGAAGTTACACGTAAAATGTTTTCAGAATATAAAGGCTGTTTGGCTTCCAATTTCTATTCTGTGTATAAGAACAGGTTACTCTTGACATGAATAGATTTGTGGGTTCAGGTTATATATACACATGACACCTAGACTGACTTCTTTTCATTAGCTTATGTTATGCAAATTAATTATTTACATTATGACATTGTTATGTACATAAACTAGTGCTGGTGATTTGGAACAAAGCTGTGATATATCAGAAACCATGTGTGGTGGTTCTCTGTAATCTCAGCACTTGAAAAGTAGAAGGGGAAGGATTGGGATTTCAGTCTTCCTCACCTATACCTAGTGAATTCAAGGCTGTCCTAGGCTTTTAAAAAGTCACTCTAAGCTGGTCTGGAGATACCTCTTAGTCGAGAACACTTGAGTATTATGAAGGAGGCCTCTGGGTTCAAAAGCCTCTGTACAAAAAAAAAAAAAAGAAAAGAAAAGAAAAACTAAAAACATTACTGAAAGGCATCTAAAGTTAAAGAAGCAGAGGGGGGTCACTTCAATCCAAGAATTCAGCCTAGGCAATGTCGTAAATGAATATCTAACCATACTCTGTATGTAAAGTGCGGGTTTGGTGGTCATCCTGTTATCTCAGCACTGGGAAGTTGAAGTAGGAAAATCAGAAGTTGGCCAACCAACTACATGCTCAGACCCGTGTGAATAAATAATGGATATATCTTATTACAGAGTATTTGCCTGGTGTTCTCAGAGCCTTTGGTTCCCATCCCCAGTAGCATGAAAAACAAAGCTTGGAAAGGAGGATCACCAATTTAAGCCTCACTTGGGCGATGCAGGGAGACCTTGAATCAAATTGAGCAGTGACTTATGTTACATTTACCTGATGATGTTAAAAAATAAAAATGCTACAGTCCGATACTTTAAAATCCCAAGTATGGCACTGGCAAGATGGTTCAGCTATTAAAGTTACTTTGTGCCAAGCTTGGCAACCTGAGTTCATTCCCCGGGTCCCAAATAGGAAGAATTATTAACTCCTGGGAGTTGTCCTCTGACTTCTACACATTCACTGTGGCACGTGGGAATTTTGGTTTTGTTCCTTGACAAATCTCCAAGCCAGCTTTATAGTAAATGGGAAAAATCTCAAGGCATCCCCTCTTTAGAAGTCTGCTACTTCATATCTACTCTTATTGAATATAATGGGTGAAATCTTAGCTAGGATAAGATGGCCAAGGAAAAAGGAGAAAGGATCCGATTAGTAAAGGAAGATGTCAGATTATCCCTATTTGCAGATGATATGATGTCATACTTTAAATTAACCATGAGAAAATTTTTAGATCTGATACACACTTTGAGCACAGTAGCAGAGTACAGAATCACTCTACATATAAGCATCTGATGCGTTCTTGTTATGTAGTCAAAGAAATTGACCTTGAACTTGTAGTCATTCTCCTCTCAGCCTCCAAGTATAGGTTACAAACTGATGTCACCACAGTATTCAGTAGTTTTTCTGTATGCTCAGTAATGACCTTTTGGTAGAACATACCTCAACACTTGTTATTTCAGCCACTTGGGGAGGGGTAGAGGCAGAAAGTTCTAGGTCATCTTAAACCATATACCCAGCTGAAGACCACCAGCTTGCAATACACGAGACTCTTTCAAAAAATCACAAGTACACAGAGGGTCAGGAAAGCCAAAGCCTTGTATAATGATTGATCTTTGTTGTATGTGTATCTGATACCAAGTAAGAGAGACATTTCTGGTTGTTCTTTGAAGATACTTTCTGGAATGATTAATTGGGGTCCCGGGAAGACCCTGCTTAAGAATGGGCTTGACCTTTCCTGGTCACGTAGATGTAATGCAGTTTGAGGGAAAAACAATGGTGCCGTCTTTGCTCCTTGTGGGTGATGGCACATACCCTGTTCCTGTTTGTTGTCCTTGCCATCCTTGGGTGGGGCATCAGAACACAGCTCCTTTAGCTTTTCAAGTGAACCAAAGACCAGCATCTTTCCGGGGATTCTCCAGGTCTTCAGCCACAGATTGGGAGTGCTGAAGACGTGTAGTCTTGTTTATTGAGCTACTACCAGTTTCTCAGACTTTCAAGCACACAGATACCCAGCCCACACCATGTGTCTTAAAGTTTCATGGCTGTGAAAAATCATCATGACCATGGCAACTCTTGCAATGGACATGTAACTGGGTCCAGTTTACAGTTCAGAGGTTTAGTCCATTATTGTTGTGGTGGGAAGCACGACAGCATCCAGGCAGATGTGGTGCTGGAGAAGGAGCTGAGAGCTCTACATCTTGATCTGAAGGCAGCAAAAGGGGACTGTCAACACTGGGCAAAGCTTGAGTTGTATATAAGACCTCTCAAAACCCACTTCAACAGTGACTTACTTCCTCAAACAAGGCCACACCCACTCCAATAAAGCCACACCCCCTAATAGTGCCACTCCCTATGGACCAAGCATTCAAACCCATGAGTCTATAGGGTTGCCTTCGCTTCTGGGCTTTGCGTTTCATCTATACAACTTCATTCAAAGTCCAATTTAGTTACTAAGCTCTTGAAAGTGTGTATGTAGCTTGGCCCTGGTGTCGCCTTCCTTTAATTCTAGCAGTTAGGAGGGAGAGGCAGGTGGATTTCTGAGTTCAAGGCCAGCCTGGTCTGCACAGAGAAAACCCCGCCTCAAACCAAAAAAAAAAAAAGAAGTTGGTTTTTTTGGGTTTGTTTTTGTTGTTGTTGTTGTTTTTACAAATTCCTACAAGTAGTTTTGTTTACATAGACTTTCATTCTTTTTCCTTTAGTATTGTGAGATTAAGATATGCAACTACTTTCTCATTAATTGATATAACAGAAAGTGTTCAAGCTAGACTTGAAGAACTCAAAGCCACTCTTGACTGGGACCTTGTTT
Organism: Mastomys natalensis; assembly: GCA_021653895.1. NCBI lineage: Eukaryota > Metazoa > Chordata > Mammalia > Rodentia > Muridae > Mastomys > Mastomys natalensis. The sequence goes on from JAJTUV010000028.1 coordinate 1,335,128, forward strand.
CAAAAATCAAAAGCACATGGGACTGCAGAGATGCCTTGGTAGTTAAGAGGGTGGGTTGAGAGTTTGGTTCCTAGCTCACAGCCTCCTGTAACTCTAGCTCCTGGGAGTGGGATGTCCTCTTCTGTCCACCTGCACACATGTATAAGACACAAAACTAAAAATTTCCCCAATATAAATGTCACCAGTTCCATCTCAGGATGAAGTTGACGTCACACTGGTCTGCTTTGTTTTCCAGGAGTCTGTATTGATGCGGCTAACACTCTGGGCCAGTCGGCGCTTTTTGTTGCAGCGTTATTGGGCCATGTGAAATTAGTCGATGTTCTGGTGGATTATGGATCAGATCCAAATCAGTAAGTATAATATCAATTTCTAGAAAACAAAGAGTATGCTTTAAAAAAATCATTTTTCTTGAGTCAGAGTCTTAATCTGCACCCCCAGTTGTATGAAAGGCACCATTTAAGCCCAGGCTGTCCTTGAACACACATTGGACCTCCTCTCAGCCTTCAGATTCCTGGGATTGCAGATGTCAGCCACTGTGTATATTTTATTTCCAAGTTTGCTAGTGTGTAGGTTAGAGAGCAACTTGGAGAATTGATTCTCTTCTTACACCATGTTGGACCTAGGAGTGAGTGGGATGCCAAAACTCAGGCTGTCAGGCTTAGCAGCAAGAACTTTTACCTGCTGAGGCATCTCTCTGGTCTGTCTGTCTATTGACAGGGTCTGATGTAGCGGAGGTTGGCTTTGAATTTCTGATCATCCTGCCTCTACTTCCCAAGTTTTGGGATTATAGCCATTTGTTACCACTCTATGCTTTTTTTTTTTCCTCAAAAAGTTATATGCAATTTCTTAACTTTATCAGATTTTATTAAGTTCTTAGAACTAGTTGTAATTAAATTTTAATTAAAATTTTTAGGAAAATGCTTTCCATGTTAAAATATTATTGCCATTTTCAGATTTTTCTCCTCCCTCCCTTCCACTCTCCCTCTCTTCCTTATCCTTCTTTCCTTCCCCCTTCCTTTCTTCCTAATCCCTCAATGTACTGGAATTTGCCGAGTCACAGAGATCTGCCAGCCTCTGCCTCCCAGTGCTGGGATTAAAGGTGTGTGCTACTATATCCAGCTCATTTTTAAGGTCCTTACAGCTTTGTAAGATGACACTGCTGTTGCAGCTTTTAAAAAATGTATACAGAAACCCAGTTTTTTTTTTTTCTTTTTTTTTCTAGGTTTTTGTTTTTCCAGGCAGGGTCTCACTATGTATCCCTTGGAGCTTGCCAAGTAAACCAAATTGGCTTGAGCTCTCAGAGATCTGCCTTCCTCTGTTGCCAGAGTGTTGGAATTAAAAGCCTGCACTACCATGCCTGGCCAATTTCTTTTTAATTTAGAGGGTTGAACCTAGGATTCTAATCCTTGAGCTCCACTTCTATTCCTTGTTTTGAAAAAATATTTAAAAAGAACCTATATTAATTTTTTATCAATAAAATAGTTATCTACCTATCTTGAAATGTTTTAATAAAATTGATTTTCTGAGAAATTTTGATTTCTGTGAAATAATTACATGATAATAATGAATCTTTACTAGTTACTATCTCTTTTGGCCCATTCCTACTTGGGTTGTAATTTTTATTCTGTATTCTGGTTGCTTTAACAGATCAAAATACCCACAAACATATAGTTGTTATCAATTTTTTTTTTTTTTTTGGTTTTTCGAGACAGGGTTTCTCTGTGTAGCCCGGGCTGTCCTGGAACTCACTCTGTAGTCCAGGCTGGCCTTGAACTCAGAAATCCGCCTGCCTCTGCCTCCCAAGTGCTGGGATTAAAGGCGTGCGCCACCACCGCCCGGCAGTTGTTATCAATTTTTCAGAAAGGGTAAAGAAAACTTCTAGAAGAATCCAGAACTTGCAATCGCCTCTGACCAAGAAAAAGTTGGAAGGTTTTTTTTTCCTTTAAACTTTCTAATGCTCTCCCCCTTTCTTCCTCTTCAACACACTCTCTTGCTTCCTTATTCAATTAAAGGGAGAGAGCTCTCCCGAGTGATTTTGATGTGCACCCTGTTAGGAAACCAGCTATATCTTTTATAGCCTCATCTTGTCATGGACAAATAAAGGCCGTCTCTCATGCTTAGTTTCTTGGCATTGGTGGAAGCATTGAGGAACAGATTTTTGGCTGGATTAGTGATGCCAGTTTTTGTTGGGCTCTACTACTGAATTTGTGTGGATAGCAGAGCACTTCTCACCTGAGAGGAATGGTCTCTGTGTTTAGCTTCACCCCAAGATACAGAAGACATAAAGGAAATGGTTCAATAAAGCCATTGTCAGGGAGTAGTAAGGAAAGAGCACAGGTTCAAATCTCTATCTGGGTATGAAGCCCTTAGGATCCCTCATCTGTTTAGAAGGTTGAGTTAAAGATGGGAAAAGGGAAGTGTGTCAAGTTCTTGCTGCCGCAGACCAGTATTCTCACAAACAATAGTCTAAGCTTCATCTCTGTAATGTACTGTTAATGACTGAAAGACCTAGCACTAAATTCCTTCAGTGGAAGGAAGGAGGTGTCATAGGTGCTTACTGTTTCTTTCTGTTCCTAGCCGCTGCTTTGATGGGAGCACCCTGTCCATGCAGCAGCCTTTTCAGGCAACCAGTGGATCCTCAGTAAACTGCTGACTGCAGGGGGTGACCTGCGACTCCACGATGAGAAGGGTCGAAACCCACAGGCCTGGGCCCTGACAGCAGGGAAGGAGCGTAGCACTCAGGTAAAAGTGGGCCTCTGTGACCGTGGACTAAAAGTCAGGATCCATGGGAGCAGAACAAACTTTACAGCAGTCTTAGCATTGGAATTGGACAGAGACCTGGGTGGAAGCAAGTTAGGTGATAGATGTTGAGTGTCTTTGGTCAATCACTCAACACCAGGTTTCTTTTTTTTTTTTTTTTTGGTTTTTTTCGAGACAGGGTTTCTCTGTATAGCTCTGGCTGTCCTGGAACTCACTCTGTAGACCAGGCTGGCCTCGAACTCAGAAATCCGCCTGCCTCTGCCTCCCAAGTGCTGGGATTAAAGGCGTGCGCCACCACCGCCTGGCAACACCAGGTTTCTTAAAGATTGACTTTTTTTTTTTTTTGGCATTTGTGGTTTTGTGTGTATTTATGTCTGTGTGAGGTTGCTAGGTCCCCTGGAACTGGAGTAACAGTTATAAGCTGCTATGTAGATGCTGGGACTTGAACCCTGGGTACTCTGGAAGAGCAGGTAGTGCTCTCCAGCCCACCTTTTTAGTTTTTTGGTTTTTTTTTTTTTTTTTTTTTTGTTTTTTGTCTTTTGGTCTTTCGAGACAGGGTTTCTCTGTGTAGCCCTGGCTGTCCTGGAACTCACTCTGTAGACCAGGCTGGCCTCAAACTCAGAGATCCATCTGCCTCTGCCTCCAAGTGCTGGGATTAAAGGTGTGCGCCAGCACCGCCCAGCCGCCTTTTTAGTTTTTTAAAGGTATGTTTTTTCCTTAATTATTACTGTGCATTGTGTATCCATGATGTGTGTACCTTGGTATGAGTGTGGAGGTTAGAGGACGACTTTCAGGAGTTACTTTTGCCATGTGGGAGCTGGAAATCAAACCCAGGTTCTCTGGAAGAGTGAGAAACAAGTACCTTTAGCCACTGAGCCATTTCTTCAGCCTCTCCTTTTTTATTTATTTATTTTTTTTGAGATAAGCTCTTTAACTGAACCAGGCTGGTAGGCCTGACTAGTGAGCTTGTGAGAGCTACCTGTTTCCCTTCCCCTGATACCTTCTATCCCCCAGTTTTGGAGTTATAGGCATGTGCCACTCTGCCAAGCTTTTAATGCGGGTTCTGGGACGAAGAACTCAGGTCCTCATCCTTACATGGCAGGTATTTTACCAACGCAGCCACCTCCCTAGTTCTGTAAAGCAGAATAGCATGCCGTGTGCCAGCACTTCCATGTACAGTCCCTGTCCCTGCCTGTGGTTTTCATCCCCTGCCATCGCTTCCTCATCCATTGAAGGGCAGGTTCCCTCCATGAAAACATTCCATACCTTTAGAAAACCATGGAGATTTATCTCTTTCCAGAGATATTGCTGTTGAGAGCCCTCAGCTCCTCAAATGCACCTGCGTGTTCACAGCTCCATTTCCTGATGCTGTCAGCGCTGAGTCTCTGCTCTATGTTACAGATGGTGGAGTTCATGCAGCGCTGTACTTCACACATGAAGGCTATCATCCAGGGCTTCTCCTATGACCTCCTGAAGAAGATAGACTCTCCTCAGCGGCTCATCGGCAGCCCACCCTGGTTTGGTAGCCTCATTCAGGGGTGAGCACAGTCTTGAGACACTTCATCCTTCCGGGTGGGAACCTTGTGGCTCTTTAACAGCATAACAGGTTGAAAGGTTGAAGCAGGGAAGAGAAAGCCTGTCATTGATAAATTGCTAAGGAGGTAGGACCTATAGTCTTTCCAAGATCAGAATTGTAACATTCACATCTTTCTCCTCTTTTCTTTTTTTAAAGACATAGTCTCTCTACGTTGCCCCAGCTGTCTTAGAATTCACTATGCAGACCAAGCTAGCCTCAAACTCCGAAGCTAGCCTGCCTCTGCCTTCTGAGTGCTGGCATTAAAGGTGTGCACCATCACACCTGGCAGCAGAATAGTTTTCATTCAGTCTGAGCTGAAACTGCTGAAGCATCAACTGTGCAGCCATTGCATGCATAGCATATTATTGCTTGCAGTGACACTTGAGTTGGTGAGACCCTGGTGTACAGGAGGTGGGTTGAGTGTAGTGTATGGGAAGAACAGTGGCTGGGTGAGTACCATTCACATCTAGGCCTGGCCGATGTTCTCTGGCTTTCTGTAGACCAGCAGTTTCCCCTTCTAAGGCTATATTTTTCCCATCTGTAAAATGAAAAGATTGCAGAAGATATGCTTTGTGAATCTTTCTAGCTCTGACCACCTGTACTTTTATATGTTGATGAGGTAGCTGGGATCCAGGAGGGGCTGAGAGAGGCAGAGTCACCAACACGGGAAAGTCTCTTTATTGACTAGCATGGAGGTGCACGTTTAATATATTGCACAGCAGCAAGTGTTTTTTGTTTTTTGTTTTTTTTTTAAATACACCCTTTGAAATGGGGAACTGACATAAGCTCTGGAATAGCCACCTTTCTCACTGTTACTATGAGGAGATGCCAGGTTGCCAGCACCTGAAGGGACTTTCATAAAGATGGGGTAAGCAGCCACTGCCCTGTTCTGGGCCCATTCTGAGGTTCTACTAGTTTGCTAGGACCCTCTGTTTTGTGTCATGCGGTATGCCAGTGGACATAGGACCTCTATTACTAGAGCGACATGGAAGCCTCCCTTACTGTCCTCTGGGACCCACCCAAGGGGCTGTGGCGCCCACACTGATGGAAGATGAATCACCTCTCAGATTTAACAACTTCAAGAACTTAGTTTTTATTGTGTGTTTTTGGCTACACTGCCTTGTGCTCCTTGCCCAGGAAGTATCTCGGATCTGTGAATGGAAAACACATACACCAGTTAATTTTAAAATGCCTTGGCTAATTCAAAGGTTGGGCACTCTTGGGTTTTATTGTTTTGTTTTGTTGTTGTTTTTTCAAGACAGGGTTTCTCTGTATAGCTCTGGCTGTCCTGGAACTCACTCTGTAGACCAGGTTGGCCTTGTACTCAGAAATCCGCCTGCCTTTGCCTCCCAAGTGCTGGGATTAAAGGTGTGCACCACCACTGCCCGGCAAGGCTGGGCACTCCTAAGCCTTCCCCTGCTACCGCAGGCCCAATTGGGGACGTGGCCAGTGGCCACTTACCTAAAAACTCACATGGCTGGATGGCCTTATCTCCTGTCACTACTGCATTCCCTTCTTCTTTCCTGCATCCTATCATGCAACTCTAGGTGTCCCACACTGTGCTCAGCCATTGGCCGCTGGCATCTTTATTGATAGATCAAAAACCAATTGGGGACAAGGACCTTCAGCGTATGGACACACAGATTCAAAGCATTAGCACAAATCTTCAACACTAAGTATTTTTTTATCTCATGCAGTTTCTGTGGTTCAGGAATCAGAGTGGATTCAGGGGTACCATCATCTGAAGGCTTGACTGAATTGAGGCCTCAGTTAAAAAATGGCACACTAACATGACAGGTGCTGGGGTTGGACCCCTACCGGACTGCTTGAATGTCCTCACAATTCCCTCAGAATCAATGATCTCAGAGATCAGGGCAGAAGTCTTGGTAGATCTTACTTTGGAGATGACTCCTTTATTTTAGTATTTATTGTGTGTGCATGCACAAACACACATGCAGCCATGCATGCATGTGTCATCATACATGAGTAGAGATCAAAGGACAACCTGTGAGAGTCAGTTCTCTCCACCATGTGGTTCTCAGAGATCCAACTCTGGTCATCAGGCTCAGTGGCCTTCACCCCGGTGACTAACTCCATGATTCCTGCAGTATAGAGTCAACAGCCACCTGGAATGAGCCTCAAAAGTGTATATACCAGGAGGAGAGAATCATAGGTCCTTCCTCAGAGGTTGTCTATTATACCATCTTCATTTCCATAAGAGAAAGTCAATAAATCATGTTTCTTTGGCCATACATATAGTCAAGTTGGAATACAGAGAAAGATACCATGGCCCCTGTGCTAACATAATATACAAGTTAGTGAAGTATTTGATAGTTTTCAGTGTGGCTGTTAGTAGGAAGAAAACAGAGCTGTCCCCTCTGTACTGGTTCATAGAGCTGCTGAGCATCCCCACTGCCTGTCATAACCTCTGCTCTTTGTTAGCCCCTCCTACCGTCCCACCCCCATGCCATATAGTGCAGGCTGGCTTCCAGGTAAAGATGGCCTTGAACTCTGCATCCTCTGTTTCTACCTTCCAAGTGCTGGGATTACATGCACTGTCTCGACTGGCTGCCCAGGCTGGTCTTGAACTCAGTAGCTCGGGGTGTCTTCAAACTTGAGGTCCTCATGCTTCAACCTCCCAACTGCTGAAATTACAGCTGTGTGATTCCACTCTCAGCTACCTAAAGTCTTTTGTCCCCCTTTTGTGACAAAGTCTCATGTAGCCTTGGCTGGCCTCAAATTCACTGTATTGCCAAGGATAACCTTTAACTCCTCTGGATCCTCTCCTACCTCAGAAGTGTTGGGATTCTATGGTCCCATCTGACTTGGATCTTTCTGTGTAGCTTGGGTTAGCCTCAAACCTTTCATGGGTCTCTCACTTTATTTAGCCTCTTGGATGTTGGGATTACAGGCATGCACTAGTAGGTTTGGCACTAAGGTCTTTGATCATGCATACAATTAAAATAGAAAAAAAAAGAGGGAAGGAGCCAGAACTGTTGGCTCTGGTGGCTCAAGATAAGCTCACTGCTTGTAATTGACAGGAAATTCTGAACTCTCTTTTACTCTTCTGGGGCCAGAGCTGGTTGCTTCTGAAAGTTGGCCTTCTGCAGAGAGCATCAGGCTATTAGAAAAAGACAATCACTTGGGCCTGAGAGAAAGAAAAAGAAAAAAAATCACACACTCACATACACATTCAACTGATGAAGCAAAGGGGGCTCCAACAACTTTATTCTTGCCTGTAGGCTTTTATACCTCCTCAGATAAAGTTCTCTACTTAAGAAAACTTACCTCATAGCCGTAAAAGCAATTATCATAAGAATAGGTACAATCGTTAATTGTACTAGCCCAAGCTTCCCCACGTTTGGGGGCCACTCTGTACTGGTCCGTTCTGCTTCTCCAGTCTGTGGGTCAGGGTCTAGCAAGAGAGAGAGTGAGGATGGAGGGGCAAGAGACACGAAGAATGGAGACAAGACAGAGTCTGATCAAGTCTCCCTTTTATTTGAAAGGAAATCCTGGGTATTTATACCCTTTACCACTTGCCTTGCCCTTGTGGACAAGCACAGCTGAAGGCACTATGTCATGTGCCTTGTAGCATGGATACCATGTGCATCTTGCAGCTGGGGGGGCACAAAACAGCAAAACAAGATATGTGAGAAAAACAAGATGTTTATCAGAGCATGCTCAGCTGTTGTGGGCTGTTGAAAACAAGTCTCTTGTCAGGGTATATGGCTCGAGATGGCTGCAAAGATGATAGCCACTTTCTGCTAGGAGTCAGCGCCCAACAATCATGTCGTATAGGTCAATAAGGTTTAAGGAGTTAACAGCAGAACTGTTTACATGACTTTCCATTAAGACTTGCACCTGGCACTTGAGAGGCAGAGGCAGGCAGATTTCTGAGTTCGAGGCCAGCCTGGTCTACAGAGTGAGTTCCAGGACAGCCAGGCCTATACAGAGAAACCCTGTCTCGAAAAACCAAAAAAAAAAAAAAAAAAAAGACTTGCACCTGAATAAATATTCCTTATCTATTTTTTTAGCTCCACAAATTTATTATAAGTTCAGAGCAATAGTTTTTATATCATAAATTAACAAGAACAGGTCATTTATCTTATATCTTATTTTTGAAGTTTTGTATAGTTAAATTGGATAATTATCTATTTTCTGTTTGCAAATTATCTTATCATCATCTGGACCTAGCCTAGAGTGGATGTTTTTCCTTGATAAATCTGTCCCAAGCCTGTTTCTCTTCCTAGTGCAATTGATGTGCTTGTGACACATGAAGGTTCACAGAACTTTTTTGAACCTTTCTTATTCTGTAGGGAGTGCTTAAATTACTTGAATCAATTCAGGAGTTTTATAAAATTGTTATCAGAATTTAATGAAACCATCAGTTTATCTAAACAGCATTATTACATGAAAGTACATCTTCATATTGATTCTGCAGGAAATCTGCCTGACAGAGTGGATTAATACCCAGGAAACAATAGGCCATAAGGGTCTCTCTACATCATGCCAGATATATGGCAAGCATGGAAAGGCATATTACCTGGGGTCCATGACTCTTCAGGGCACACCCATCATAGTCATGCAAAAACTGTGGGCCGCCTCCAGGAAGCTCGCTTGCTATAGCTTTTTCTGCGTGGCTTCCCCAACCATGTCTCCAAAAAAAACAAAAAAGTCTCAACTTTTTAATTCCTTTTTCTTTTTTAAAGTCATGGTCCCTGTCTCAGTCCATTCTGGACTCCAACCCACTGCAATCCATTTATCTTCATTTCCCAAAGGTTTGGATTACAGTTGTGAGCACCATGCCTGCAAAGATAATTCTCTTACAAGAACTCAGGCTCTGTGGGTGGTGCACAGGTGCATCCTTGTAGGGCTGTCCAGCAGGGAGGAAGGGGTTAAAAGAGCAATTTGCAGCCAGGTGTTTCTCAGGCTCCACTGTGAACAGAAAGAATACATATCTATGTCAGCTTCCTCTAGCATAATCCATGGCCCACAATATCCTTTCTAAAGCAGAAGGAAAATGGTATCACCTTTCTTTTTTCCTCTTATCTGTCTCCCCAACAAAGTTTCAGAGTTTTCCAACTTGCCTGTCTTGTTTTTTTTTTTTTTTCTTCTTCTTCAAACTTTAATAAATTGGCCTTGAGTTTTTTTCTGAGTTTAAGTTCTTGTATCTACCAAACTAGTTGTACATAATTATACATTATACTCTGTGTTCCTCAGTACCCACACTTGAGGAGGGGGTAGATCTCATATCAGCCTGTGCTACCTAAAAGGACCTTATCACAAAGAAAAGAAAAACCAAATAGTAAATAAATAAACCAGCTGCCTTAGTTTGTTTTCCTAGTTACAGTCTATCTTGAGAGGAATGACAGGAACTCCAGCTGGGGCAGAGGCAGATGCTCGCTCGCTCCCCCTCCCCCCTTTCTCTCTAGGTTTGTGTTGACAGCTAACTATGATAACATTTTTGAAAACTTGGTTTAGTATTGTTCTTTTGGGTATAAATGATAAATTCTTACTTTTTTCTCTCTTTTCTTTTTTCAAAATGTTTCTAGAAGCCCAAATAGTTCTCCTAACCGGCAGCTTAGACCTGGAATCATTTCTGCCCAAAATATCTACAGCTTTGGCTTTGGGAAGGTAAGAGTCTGACACTCCCTGCCTAGGTTTGTTGGTTTAGCTAGAGAGTCATATGACCATGTCTCTACACTTTATTCAACTCTTCCGGGTTTTGTGGGATAAGGGCTGAGATAGGATCTCAAACTTGAGATAATCCTGCCTCAGTGCTGGGATTACAGGTGTAAACTACCATATCTGCTCTTGGCTAAACCTGGTAATTTTTTTTCTTTGCTGGATACTGGAAAAGCAAAGACCATTCATTCATCCAGCATATTCTCCAATGGCTTCTTTGTTTAACTGGAAGAATAGAAGTTCCCAAGGATACTATTTGTCTGCAAAACATTTCTCAGCTCATTAAAAGCATTTTAAGTATATTTATTAGACCTGTGGAAGGGTGAAGTCATCAGGAAGCAAATCCATAGAGCTGACACAGCTCTCTGCCTGCCTGCCTGTTAAAGGCAGATGCCTGGGTCCTTTAAGAGAATTAAAGAATCTCAGTCCTTGTGCATCCTAGGCAAGATAGGCCTTTATCTATTTGTAACACCAGCCCCCAATTCTTCCTCCTTATCCTCAGAGTATTTTCTTCTTCTTTGCTCTTCTGCGTTGTAGAAAGATATCTCTTAGTGCTCCTGTCCTTACTGCAAAATAAATGGTAAACACTGTAGCGAATTGATTTGAATGACTCTGGCAAGATAGTAAGTGTGTAGAAGTGATCCCACTGGGAACATAGCTGTGCAAATGAAGGATCTCTGCTCTCTACCAAGGCGCTGGGGTGAGGGTGGAAGTTAAAGAATTTTGGCTTTTCTCCCTTTTGTTGATGGAGGTGAACCCAAGATCTGGCATGGTATGTGGATGCTCTGTTTGGGAGTCCAATCCCCAGCACAGGTATATTGACTTTTGTACACATGGCCTGGCTTCTGGAGAGGTCACACTTTACTTTTTTATTGCCGTGACAAAACACCCTGATCAAGGCACCTTATAAAAGAAAGCATTTAATTTGGCGGCTCACAATTCCAGAAGATGAGTGGTGGCAAGCATGGCAAGTGGCAAGTAGACATGGTGCAAGAGCACTAGCCGAGAGCTTACAGGGCCACACCTCCTAATCCTTCACAACAGTTCCACTAACTGGGGACCAAACACTTAAACATATGAGCCTATGGGGGCATTCTCATTCAAACCATCACAGCCCTCAGTCCCAGTCACATCACTTCAGAAAAGATGCTGGACTTCTGTCTGAACCACCTCAGAAAAAGGGAAAGAATATTTCAAGATTCAAAATAATATAAAGTCAGTTGTGGATGATGTAGGATCACGCCTCTGAGCCTACTCCTTAGGAAGGATGAGTTACTGTAAAAAGAAATGCTAGAAGCTACCTGAGATGGCACTCCTGCAATACCACTACTCAGGAGAAGGCAGGAAGTTCATGCCTTTGAGGCCTAGGTAAGCTGCTTACTGAGATCTTATCTAAAAACCAAGCTGGCCATCACCGGCTTTATCTTTAATCCCAGAAGTTGGAAGGCGGACAGGCTAGTCTGAGTTTGACACCAGTCTGGTCTACATAGTGAGTTCTATATCATGTCGCAAAAAAATCAACCAACCAACCACTACCAGCAAAGAGAGTACATAGGTGTATTTACTAGGTGAGTAGCAGCTCTAAGTCAAGGACAGGAGGTAGGAATTCTGCTTTCCCTTTTTTCTTCCCACAATTTGAAGCTGTGCCTTGGTTTCAGTTTTATCTCACTTCAGGGATGCAGCTCACTTACCCAGGATCTCTTCCAGTAATTGGAGAAAAGGAAGTGATCCAAGCTGATGATGAGCCCACCTTCTCTTTCTTCAGTGGCCCCTACATGGTCATGACTAAGTAAGTGGGAGCCGGTTGTGGGAGGTAGTCCTGTGGGAAGAGAGAGTGGCTTACTGTATTGGTAGCTTCTTCTCAAACATGAAGGACTCATAATGCCCTTAAATTAGTGTTTTTTACATTTGGCCAGATGATTTCTTGTTGTGGTCAGACCTGTGCATTGTAGGATGATCAGGAATGTGCCTAATCTTTTCCTGTTCTAACTGTTTGTGGCCTTCTCAAATGTGACAAGACTGACCATAGACATTACCAAAGGATACTCTATCTAGAGAACAATTGCTCTGAACAATTTCCCATTTCAGTCTGCTGACGTTTCTGCTGTCGAAAGAACTAGAGGCAGCAAGATGGCAATTAGCTTGTCTCTGAAACAGGGTGTGGTTCTCACTGGCCAGATCCAAGGATGGTGGCAGTAACAGGATTTGGATGTGACAGAAACCTGTTGGTTGTACTCAATTCTCAGAGACCTCATCCCTGCAGGGTCAGAAGAATTGTCCTGGCCAGGATGTCTCAGCTTTCAGAACCTGGATGTTTCTTTTCTTCTTCTTCAAAGAAACACACATCTAAAAATGCCTTTGCTGCGTCCAGAAGCCCACCCCCCTCACCTCCCCGTTTTTCTGCCTGTGCTATGAATTCGTTCTCAGGTCATGCCTCTGTCCCATCACTGTGGCTCCTGGCCCTACTAATGACTATTCCCTATTGTCTGGGTCACCACAGCCCTATCTATTTACCACACTGCTGTCACCATAAAAACCTCACCAGATTACTCACTCCCTTGAATCCTTCTGTGACCTTTGCCTCCTCACTTAACTCTCCAGGGTACTTTAGAGCCTGGGGGTGGTAGGAGGGAGGATGGTAGAGATTCTTTGTGAACCTGTTTTCCAGGTGTGTGGGAAGGAAGACTGGTTCACTGAAGTAGTGGCCACTCAGCCCCTCCCCTTGCACTCTCTCCTGCTCTTTTAGCCTCGTGTGGAACAGGAGTCGAGTCACAGTGAAGGAGCTGAACCTTCCCACCCATCCCCACTGTAGCAGGCTGAGGTTGGCCGACTTGCTGATTGCTGAGCAGGAACACAGCAGGTAAGAAGAACCCGAGAACAAGAGCCACTCCGGGGCTAAGTTGTACGGACCTGGACTATGGTACACCCATCAACCTAGCCTTGGAGCACATGTCCTGAGTGTTGGACTTGGTTGACTTTTAAAAGCTGCTGAAGAGAAAGGAATTAAAGAATAGTCTGAGGCTTGTGGATTGTGATGGTAAGGGCCTCAATTCTGTCATCTGTCCTGTGATTCAAATCTTTAGATGGACAGGACCCAGGACCATCTGGGTTTTTTGCTATATCCCCTGAAGCCTCTGTTTGGGACTCTGTACCCATCTGGAGAGCAAATGACTGTCCTGCTTTCATAGAGTATAGCAGTCCATAAGGCCCGACCTGAGAACCATATCTCCACTACTAAGGACATTTCCATGAGTCTCAGTTCCAAAGGCTTCCTGAGGTTCCAGAATCATGTCATGTAGGTCTTCGTGAGTCAGGTATGGATTTACAATTTCATACCAGGGCCACCAAGGAGCTGAAAGGAATCCTGGATCATTGAGCTAGTTTCTGAGTAGGCCACCCAGCCTGTAGGAAGTGTCTCTAGACAAGGTGAAGCCATTGGTTTTGAAGAAGCTTGCCTGAATCCACACAGTCTGAAAAGACAATTGGGTAGGCATGATGTGTTCTTTGACATAAGGCTGAGTAGGTATATGGCTTTGGACACATTTCTTTTTTTTTTTTTTTTTTTTTTTTTTTTTTTGGTTTTTTCGAGACAGGGTTTCTCTGTGTAACCCTGGCTGTCCTGGAACTCACTCTGTAGACCAGGCTGGTCTCGAACTCAGAAATCCGCCTGCCTCTGCCTCCCAAGTGCTGGGATTAAAGGCGTGCGCCACCACCGCCGGCGCTTTGGACACATTTCAATTCTGGTTCTCGTTTTAGATAACTCTAGCTTGTGTGTTAAGCTGAACTACAACTAGCCATCACACAGAGTATTTTGATTTGTAGGATTTTCCAGCACTGTCACTATTGGCACTGATAACTCTTTCTTTAATATACAATTTATTATTTTTTTTTATGTTCATTGGTGTTTTGTCTAGATGTATGTCTGTGTGAGGATGTCAGAAGCCCTGGAACTGGAGTTATGGACAGTTGTATGCTGCCTTGTGGTGCTGGGAGTTACACCCCAGTCCTCTGGAAGAGCAGCCAGTGCTTTAACCACTGAGCCACCTCTCCATCCCATCACTGAGAATGCTTAAACCTTCAGCTTCTTCCAATAGATGTCTCCCCTTCCAGAACCCATCTTATTTTCTAAGAAAATGCTGTATATAAATTGTATTTTGTTGGCCATTGGTTTTCTATATATTGTTTGTTTTTGAGACAAGATCTCATGTAGTCCAGACTGGACTTGAGCTCACTGTGTAGTAGAGGGTGACCTTGAACCTCGTGCTACCTCCATCTTCCATTACCAGTATTAAAGGCTGTGCCACTGTGCCTGGCTATAAATGGAATTTATTTAGAATGTGTTCAAATGACCTACAAGAAGGAATATCACCTGTGTTTTCATCATGCTGTCCTATGCCCAGTCCTCCTGAAGATTTTTATCTTTTGTAGCAACCTGCGGCATCCTAACCTGCTGCAGCTGATGGCTGTATGTTTGTCCCGGGACCTGGAGAAAATTCGCCTGGTTTATGAGCGTATCACAGTCGGCACACTGTTCAGTGTCCTCCATGAGCGGGTAAATGGTCATTCTGTAGATTGCCCAGGGCTCCTTACTCTTCTCCCTGCCCTCTTCCTTGCTACTTTTGCAGAGTTTCCATTTGGAAGATAAATCTGTAAATCCTTTTCATGTACTGCATGTGGTGTAACATGCCAGATAAGGCTGATAAGCATGTATTGGAACTAATGTGATTTATTTATTTTTTCACATTGCTTGCTTACTTGCTTGATTAATGTGTCTGTCTGTCTGACTGACTGTCTGTCTGTCTGTCTGTCTGTCTGTCTGTGTACCACCTAGAGGTCAGAGGATAACTTTTTGGAAGGAGTGCTCTCCTTCTACTGTCGGTGTCAGGAATTAAAATCAGGTCACTAGGCTTGGCAGCAAACAGCTTTACCCTCTGAGCCCTCTCCCTGGCCCGAATATAGTATTTTCTTTTTTATCGTTAGTCATCCTCCTTTCTTTCATTAAGCAAATTTATCAGTGTGTGCGTGTGCGCGCACATGCATGCTGTATCCCTGTCACAGATGCCATAGTTATGTGTGTGGAAGTCCAGAGAATAACTTTGTGCAATTGGTTTTCCCTTTCACCTTTATGTGGGTTCTGGGGAATGAACTCAGGTCATTGCAGGTCATAAGATTTATATGACAATTGCTTTACCTGCTGAGCCATCTGGTCATGTTTTGTTTGTTTTGAGACAGGCTTTGACTATGTAACCCAGCCTAGCATTAAGCTCAAATCTTTCCTACTTCTCAGTCTCCTAAAAGCTGGAATTGCAGGTGTGTAGCACAATTGCTGGCCTCCCAGTCTTGCTTTCCTTTCTTTCTCTTTCCTTCCTTCCTTCCTTCCTTCCTTCCTTCCTTCCTTCCTTCCTTCCTTCCTTCCTTCTTTCCTTCCTTTCTTTTTTTTGACGGAGCTAGAAACATATTGACATACTCTGGCTGAGCCATTAGCCACAGACTCTTTCCAGCTATATTTTCCTTGTGCTCTGTCATGGTTTGTTTATATAGAGGCCTTCATCATTTCCTTCTTACCTCTCAGATTTCCTTGTGACTGACAGGTCTTGTGGCTAAGCTTCTTTGTGCTGGGATATGGCTTCTCTAAGAACTCTTTGTGATCTTATTCTAAATACCTTGGCTAGGCATAAAGAGAGACCCTCAGAGAAGCTTTCTTCTTTATCTGTTTGGGCTGGAAGGTGAATTTAATTCTTTTCAACTTGCAGAGTCCTTTGAGCTTCCAGATTTTCCCATCTACAACATTAGATAGGAAGGTGCCAGGGCAGGTTTACTGGTGTGAGTGGAGAGACTTCCTTGGCGTTTCCCCAGGTTAACCTGGAATGCACATATCAAGTCTAGAGTACTTCCTCCCAAGTTCACCTGTAGGAAAAGAGCTGAGGCTTAGAGCTGAGACCGGGGTCAGTAGAACTGTAGTCGCTTAACCTCACTGACATCTAGGCTCCCATCTGCTAAATGAGAAACCAGGAAGCAGTGAGAATCAAAGGAGAAGACTTTGGAAACATGTGGTGTAACATGCCAGATAAGCGCCAGGAGGTCTTTTTCTCTCTTGCTTGCAGAGGTCCCAGTTCCCAGTGTTGCACATGGAAGTGATTGTGCACCTGCTGCTCCAGATCGCTGACGCCTTGATATACCTCCATTCCCGAGGGTTCATCCATCGCTCCCTTAGCTCCTACGCTGTCCACATTGTCTCTGCAGGAGAAGCAAGGCTGACTAACTTGGAATACATGATGGAAAGGTAGGTATAGGCTGCAGTGTAGCTTCTTTCTTCAGAGGGACTCCATGGGGAACCTACATTACAGGGTTGACATCTAATCTGTTCAGGACACAAGCTGTTCATCAGTACAGAAAGAGATTTCCCAAATGCCTAGCTTTGTTTGCCAGGGCTATAGGTAAGACTCGTAAGGCTACACAGAGAAACCCTGTCTCGAAAAAACAAAACAAAACAAAAAAACTCTTAAAAAATTGTTTTACAGTGTGTGTGCGTGTGCGTGTGCGTGTGTGTGTGCGCGTGCGCGCGCGTCAGGGAGGGAGAGAGAGGGTAACTTAAGGTTCTTTCCTTCTACCATGTGGGTCCTGAGAATCAAATTCAGGCCATTATGCTTGGTGTCAAGAATCTTCACCACTGAGGCCTTTCACCAGTTCTCCTTATTTTCTCCCTCTCTCCCTCTCTCCCCGGCCCCTTTCTCTGTCCCATTTGAAATGGAGTCTTGTGTCCTGTCTAGCAAGGCATTAAACGGGTCAAGGGAGATCACCTGAAAGAGAAAGTGGGGGAAACAGGTGGACGAAAAGAAGGATCGGCTTGTCTATAGTCTGATCAAACTGCCGATTTTACTTTACTCACACAGGGGTTATAAGCACAAAAAGGCAGGATGTGGGGAAGGAGCGTAGGTGTTCAGGGGGAGTACAGATACCTTCCAGAACAGAGTGTCAGCTGGGTGAAGGTTCAGGGGACAGATCACTATGACTCTGCCTGTGATTCACTTGTCCTTATCTAAGTTGGTACTATCCACCAAGGCTACCTATCTACAAGGTCTATGACTACTCAGGCTGGCAATTTTCCACCAAAGCTGCTTGTTTACAATAGCTTATATCTATCTGTTTCAGTGTTTTTCCACAGAGACCCAAGACTTTGTGTTAGCAGGCATGTATGTCAGGCCTATTGCTAATATTAGGCCTATGGCTGATTTTAGGCCTTGAGTGTATAAGCAGGGCTGCGCCCGACAGTCTTGTATATAATATAGTTCAGTCTGACCTCAGATTTACAAAGTAGTTCAGGCTGGACTTGAATTCACAGTTCTCTTTCCTAGGCTTCTCAAGAACTGTTACAGGTTACAGGTGTGTGTTGCCATATCTGGCTGAGAAGTTACTTCTGCTTAGGTTAGTCTTGTTATCATAAACATGTAATATGGGGGGCAGTGGTGGCGCACACCTTTAATCCCAGCACTTGGGAGGCAGAGGCAGGCGGATTTCTGAGTTCGAGGCCAGTCTGGTCTAGTAGAGTGAGTTCTAGGACATCCAGGGCTACACAGAGAAACACTGTCTCGAAAAACCAAAAAAAAAAAAAAGATAGAAAACATGTAATATGCATATATTAACCAATGTATATCAAAACCTCTATCCATCTACTCTTAAATTTTCAGTTGTCACAACAGAGGTGTGGCTTTAATTTTTTTGTTTGTTTGATTGTTTGTTTTGAGACAGCATTTCTCTGTGTAGCTCTGACTGTCCTATAACTCACTCTTTGCTTTGTAGACCAGGCTGGCCTCCAACTTAAGAGATCCTCCTGCCTCTGCCACCCAAGTGTTGGGATTAAAGGTGTGTGCCACCCTGCTTGACTGAGTTGTATGTTCTTCCCTTGTAATCTGCCATGTGTTGAATGGGGTCTTGTTACACATTTCTCCCATCAGTGGCCAGCCACCCCTAAGGCCTCAGTTGCCCCCTGCATTCTTTGCATTGCTACTCAGGGAATAAGAGAAAGCATAGAGGGTACACAGTAAGGTTTAGGGCTAACCTGAAGTGGGTACATCACAGCTTCCCACTTTGCATGGCCAGAGCCCGATTCCCTTCTTATTGAATGGAGGCTCAGAAATGTGCCTTAGCTGGACAGGAGAGGAGGTGAGGAGCCAGTGAGCCCTCTGGACAGTTTTATCTTCTGCTGGATAGCAAAGACAGGCTCTCAGGGCACTCAGGTGCAGCAGGAGACACTCAAACAACTCCCTTGTTCAAATGCTGGTAGTTGGTCTTAGTTTCCTACTGGGCTGAGGCCAGAGACTGACTCTTAATTCTCCACCCCAGGCTCTAGGAGACAGCAAGTAAAAGTGCTTGCCACACACGCCTAACAACCTGAATTGAATCCCCAGAGCCCACGATAGAAGGAGAGAATTGCTGTCTGAAAGTTGTCTCTCCTCCCTTGCACCCCCTCCCATCAACAGGGTTTTTCTCTGTAGCCCCTGGCTGTTCTGGAACTCACTTTGTAGATTAGGCTGGCCTAGAACTCAATGGATCTGTTTTCTTCTGCTTCCTTAGTGCTGAGATTAAAGAGGTGTGTGCCACTACCTCCTGGCTATAAAAATTGCCCTTTGATCGCATACACACACACACACACACACACACACACACACACACACACACACAGCCTTTCAAGGTCTTCCTAGTTAGTTTTATTTACCTTTTGTAGCCCCAAATAGCCCACGCTAGCCTTATATACTTGCTAGATAGCCAAGAATGGCCTTGAACTCCTGATCTTCTTTCCTCTACCTCTCAAGTTCTGGAATCACAGGCCTTTACTCCTCTTCTTGACACTTCCTGGTCATTTGAGCTCACTTTCAGCCTATATTCCCTTTCTGCATCCTCATCGTATCTACCATATCTAGTATATCTTGTATATACTTATCCCCTCTTGAATTTTTTCTTTTTAAAATTGTTTTTAAAGTGTACATTCATGTGTGTCTGTGCATGGGTATGTGCACATGTGTGCAACTGCCTGAAGAAGACAGTGTATCAGATCCCCTTGGAGCTAGTTAAAGATGGAACTGAACTTGGGTCCTCTGAAAGAGCAGTGGGTGCTTTTAACCATTGAGCTGTCTCTTCAGCCCTGTCTTCTTTGGTTTTTTGGGTTTTTTTGTTTCTTTGGGGTTTTTTTTGTTTGTTTTTTTTTTTTGCCACTAGATCTTGCTATGTACCTGGAATCCATTGTGTAGACTTGACTGGCCTCAAATTATGACAGTACTCATGCCTTTGTCCCTTGAGTGTTGGGATTATAGCCATGCCCAGCACTAATTTTGAAAACATTTGTGTATGTGTGCATGTATGCACATCTGTATTTGTGTCCATGTGCCTGAGAGGTTAACATCAGGTGTCTTCAGTTGCTCTCTATTCCAGAGGACCTTTTGTCTCTGGACTTCCAGCACTAAGATTATATAGAGGCCGTGAGCCTCAACCTTCCCTGACATGAAATTCTCAGCACTCAGTGACAAAGGAAGAACTTGTTTTTAGCACACAGCTGTATCCTGTAGCTATTGCTTAAAGAGGCCTAGCCCCATGAGAAGTATTTCTTGTTTTCCATAAGGTTAGGCCTTGGCATTATCATGTGACCATTAACATGATCTTTTCATCTCCATCTAAAGGAAAGATTTCTCCCAGTGCTGAGCAAGCTTTACAGAAGCTGAACTGTGAAGGTTTCAAGTTAAGACAGTTTGATCTTTAGCAAACAGGAGTCGCTGTCTAAGCAGATATTGGTGGTGGTCGCTTCTTAAGGGAGATCAGCAGATGTTACCCTTTCTAGAGAAGAGGAAGGGGCAAGCAGGCTCACAAAGCAGAAGTCAATGTTAGCTCTGTTGTCTCAGATTAGAAGTAGTTTCTTATTCCAGTGTAACCTCATAATTAATATTAAAGCTTGCTATTTTTCCTTTCTCCTTCACTCCCCCTTTTACAGGTGATTGATTTCATATACAGCTTCAGTTTTAGAGTTGTGCTTCAGGAACCAGACATCTAGGGTCCATTTGCTGTGTTACTTAGTAGGTGGGCTTAGAAGTCAACACCATTTGTAACTTTATAGCTTGCATAAAAGGCGATAATGAGAGGCTGGAGAGATGGCCCAGTGGTTTAGAGCACTGACTGCTCTTCCAGAGGTCCTGAGTTCAATTCCCAGCAACCACATGGTGGCTCACAACCATCTGTAATGAGATCAGGTGTGTCTGAAGACAGCTACAGTGTACTCTTATACATAAAGTAAATAAATAAATATTTTTTAAAAAGGTGGTAATGAACTGGAGTTGGTAACTTAGAGTGTCCAAATAAAAGATTCAAAATGATCAGGAGGAAAGGCCCTGCTAAAGATATTAGCCAAAAATTCCAATTCCCAGAGTCTCAGGATGTTTTTTAGTGCTTCCCCCTCCCCAACCCCCTGCTCTTTTGGCTGTTTGATTTTAACTGTTGAACTGTTGGATCTCTGACTGTTCCTAACTTAGTAGCACATTAGAATATAGCAGCATTGTTTGTTTAAGACTGCAGGTCCTCCCTTCACTACTGCTATAGATTTAGGCCTCTTCTGGATGATGGCATCTGCAAGGGAATCCATTTGGTCCTATGTTGTTTCTACTGCTTCACCGATCTGTTCCCTGTCCTTTATAGCCTGGTTAGATAGATCATTGCGTTCGAAAGATGCTAGTCTTCTAAACCCAGGTCCATACTAGCTATAGTTCCTAGTCCCACTGCTAGGGAGATGAGAACAGAAGTGCTCTTAAGCTTGCCATGGGCTTCTATTAATGGTAAAGTGGGAGATTCGTTACCTGAGGCTATGTGGATTTATATAAACCAGAGTACAAGGCCCCATCCTTTTAGGAGGGAGGCACTGATGGGCCCATGTTCTTATAGCACCCAGGACCACTGGCCCAACTGTGGCACCATCCACAGTGAGCTGTGTCTTCCTATATCAACCATTAACCAGGGAAATGTACCACAGGCTTGCTCACAGGCCAGTCTCTGGGAGTTTCTCAGTTTAGGTTCCCTCTTCTCAAATGACTCTAGCTCATGTCAAGTTGACAATAGAATAGCCAGGGCAGTTGTGTTTGCTCAGGATTTGCAGCATGATTGGATGGATGTAGATGAAAGGAACACTTAGTGGGACAAAATTGGAGTTAACTACTTTGGCTCTATAATCCAAAGCTGCTAACCTTTTTTTAACTTTTTGCTTGATAATACTATCAGAGACTTCAAAGGCCAACATAAATGACACAATTGGTCAGTTAAGGAGTGCCATCTGCTGTTGAGAAACAGCATGACAATTTATTCTGGTTTTGTGTTCCCATAGAAGTAGGCATCCCAAAGTGAAATGAGGTTTTCTAACTCCCCCACTTCTTTTTAAATTATGGTGCTAGGGATAAACCCCGGGTCAGGCAAGTGCTGCACCACTAAGCTACAGCCTCCGCCCAGCCCTTTCCCTTTATAAACTAGGAGACAGGTCCAGAGGGATGAAGGGTCCAGGGGCATAATGAATAGAGCCAGGTGGTAGAAATGGTCCTAGGCCACAGGGAGGATGGACTGGACGTTGAATGCAGTCAGGAAGCAGATCAGCTAGGAGACACTGGGACAGAGCCAGGGAGCCACAGTAGGAAGAAGTGGAATGCATGTCGGAACTGGTATTAACAGCTGCTGGGGTTGGGGTGCAGTTGAAAGGGAGGAGAGAATGGTGAGAGTTAGCTAGGGTTTACTAGAGACATACAAGGCATGATAGAAATGTTGGAGACCTCATCTGGGCTTGCTGACCTCAGAGAAGAACTTCAGGCAGACATGGCAATCAGCAGGTTATCATAGCTGCAACAGTATGCTTTTCTTTGTGATGTAAGTTGACTTGTGAGTCCAAATAGCTTTCAATTGTGCATTTATTTTGGGTAACACTCTGCTTGGGCATATTAGTTTGTTTAGCATGCTTGTTAATGGTAATATTCCATCTCCTGTTGTAAAGATAAACAGCTGTCTTTTTCTATTCTTAATCCCTTAATTGAATCTTTAGAGCAGCACACCACTTGACTTGGCAAGTCTTTCATCCTCAGCACCACCCCACCCCATTCCTGTGGGTGGGGATATGGGCCTCTCATAAAATAAGTGAGCACATGAGCTGCATCTCAGCCTCCCCATCCAGCTTTGAGAGAGAAAGAAGAAAGGCTGTAAGAGAAGAAAGTGAACAAATAAGAGAAAGGATTTGAATTCTGCTTATAAGTGACTTGTCCTTCTCTAGAGCCTTACCTAAGCCAGAGACCTGAGGTTCCTTTGAAAAAATGCCCAGCTTAAAGAAGGAAACATGGCAGTTTCTTTTTTTGGTTTTTTTTTTTTTTTTTTTTTTTTTTCGAGACAGGGTTTCTCTGTATAGCCCTGAATGTCCTGGAACTCACTCTGTAGACCAGGCTGGCCTCGAACTCAGAAATCCACCTGCTTCTGCTTCCCAAGTGCTGGGATTAAAGGCATGCGCCACCACCGCCTGGCTAGCATGGCAGTTTCTTAAAATATATTACAGATAACAGAATACTCATTGCCTCTGGGGGAAGAACTGTGTCTGTGTTTGATCCCTAGCACCCCCATAAAACAAAACCATAACCAAAAAAAGCCTACTGATTTTTTTGTGATACTAATGTAATTTATGTTAACTTAATATATAATTACATGATAAATATTCCAAATTTGCAAATTAAATATATAAACATATATTAGATTTATATGCATATCATAGTACTCAAGGCACCACTCTACCATTTAGCAAAATACAAATAAAACGCCAGGATCACATTTTCTAATTCAGGGTTTGCTGACCTCTCTGCTCTCTGTCAAAGGGCCTTCATACATGCTGTGTAAACCAACTGATGTACATTCCCAGCACCAGAATAACTGAGTCCCTAAGTATCGGTGAGCAATCATCAAACCTTTACCGAATGCCTGCCATTATGGTCATACCATTTCTTACTTGGTGGAATGAATACTGTATGCACCATAGAGGGTTGCCACATCCATAATTTCATTTGATTACTATGACAGCCATGGGCAGTCAGTACTGACTTCACCTCACCCCGAGGCCTCTTATTGGCTTGGGAGATATTTAGGATGGTTGGACTTGGCTCATAAGGTGTCTGGTTTAAGAGGTAAGTTGTTTAGGCCAGTCAGTGAACTTTGATGAACTAAAACAGCTCATTCCCCAGAGGATATGAGTTCAGAAAAGAAGCAGACATTAGCTGGGCATTGTTGTACACACCTTTAATCTTAGCATTCAGGAAGTAGAGACAGGTGGATCTCTGTGAGTTTGAGGCCAGCCCGGTCTTCCTAGGATAAAGGCTCTTGCCATTAAGCCTGACAACCTGAGGCTGATCCTTGGGTTCCACTTGGTGGGAGGAGAGGACTGATGCTCACAAATTGTTCTTTCAACTCTACATGTGCACTCTGCCACACACACATACACTCATATACACAGTAAATAAATGTAATGAAATATTTTTTAAAAACTAATAAAGTAGCTACTCTCAGAAAGCTGCATATAAGATATAATAAACAGCAGCAAAAACTTAAGTAATAAAACGTAACTGCATGTAAGATATAATAAACAACAACAACAAAAACTGTAGCTAGTAAAACAGTACTACTTTAAAGGTAGATGGTTAGGGAAGAGCTCCCTAAGGCATGCCAGGCTGAGGGAACTACTCATGCGGTGTGGAAGAGGTAATGTCTTCCTGGTGGAACTGAAAGGTGGTTCCTGCTGTTTGAATGGAGTGCTAAGAAAGGAAGAGTGGCCACACAAGATGGGGCATGCAGGATCAGGCGAACAGGGATGGGAGGAATTACAGGAAATGGAAGAGCTCCAGGGAAGCCTATTAACTCAGTGTTCAGCTGCATTTTCAGAAGCTCCAGGAGATTGTTACAGGAAAGTATTTAAGTGTACTTTATGGTGATGATAATGTTTCCTTAAGATAACCCTGCTTTGTGTTTCCTTCCCTAGCCAGGACAATGGTGTACATAGGGACATGACTCGGGTGCCCCTCCCCACCCAGCTGTACAACTGGGCTGCACCAGAAGTGGTCTTACAGAAGGCAGCCACGATGAAGTCAGACATCTACAGCTTTTCCATGATCATACAAGAGATCTTGACAGGTGATCCAGGAGCACATAAACGTTGATCAGCATTCTTCTTTTTAGCTTAGAGATTTCCCCCAGGAATTACTTAGATTTATGAAAATTTAGAACTTATCTCCTGAGTCCTGAGAATAAAAGCACAGACCACTACATTCGACTTCAAGGATCTTCTTTGTGCTTATTAGACATAAGATAGTTTCCTAGAAATCTTTTAACTATTAAGACTCAGAAAAGCCCATAGGTCTTCCTGCTAGTGATAAGACATTTAACAGGAGGAAGAAAACCCTCCAGTGCTGGGGATTGAACTAGGGACAACAGCTCCATCACTTGAGTTGTATTCCAGCCTCCAAAGCAAAGCGTTTCTGAGTATTTATTCTAAGGTTATTGAATATTTGTGTTGTTACTTAAGGTTCTTTGTGATGTTCCCCTTTGAAAAACTTACAAAGGAGAGAACGTTGGCATCTGGAGAGTAAACATGAAACTGAACTCTCACAGGTATCGCAGATGTATATATGATGTCTCTTGAAAGAAATGAAGGGCATTAGAGACCTACATGACTTTATGGAAAGCACTCATGTAACTGAAGACAAAAGGACTCCTTCAAGAGAGAGAGAGAGACAGGCATAGCCGCATGCAGCACACAGAGTAAAACCACATTCTGGTTAGGGAATAGGCCAGAGTCAGCTGACTTTCTGATGTTTGTCATCCCAGAGGCAAAACTACCTTTTCCATGAGATGAGTTCATGATCTACTCAGCTTGATGCCCAGGCATTCCCTTGGCCGCATATGTGCTAGGGACACCTGTGTGTGCAGGATGCTGACACTAATGTTTGCTGTCTCTGGCAGGTATTTGCCTGGTATATAGGTAAAGAGGCTCTTTGTCCATAATTGAGCTACCAAGCAGTTTCCTTGTGGGAAGAGAGTAATGTTTAAAGAGACCAAGTGACTTCACTAAAGCTACTTAACAATTTCTGATTTAAATTTTTTTCCTTTACTTCTCTACATGTTGTTTGTATTTTTAAATGATTTATTAACATACATTAATTATATATAATTATTGGTTTCATGGTGAAGTTTTTATACATGTATAAAATATATTTGTATCATATTCACCCCAGTTGCTCTCTGTTTTATTTTTAATTTTATTTTATGGTGTGGGTGTTTGTCAGCATGCATGTCTATGCACTGCTTATATGTCTGGTGTCTGCACAGTCCAGAAGAGGGCATTGGATTCCCTGGACTAAGGTTACATATGATTGTAAGCCGCCGTGGAGTGCTGGGAATTGAACCTGGGTCCTCTGGAAGAACAGGCTGTGCTCTTAACCACTGAGCCATCTCTCCAGCCTTCACTTACCTGCTCTTGTTCTTCTCTCAGTCATACTCTACTTCCCAACTAGTCCTCTTTCTACTTTCATGTCTGTCTGTCTCTCCCTCCCTCCCTCCCCCTCCCTCTCCCCCATCTCTTCATGACCCAGTGGGTTCCATTAGACTTGCTTATGGGAACATGAATAAGAGGCATTACAGAAGCATAGGCAACTTACTAGTGTATACATTACTGAAGGAAATTTGTTCCCTCTTTCAATTTTATCTTAATGTTATTCCTATCTATTACTTTTTCCTTATAGACAACATACCCTGGAATGGCTTGGATGGATCACTTGTTAAAGAAACCATAGCCTTGGGAAATTATTTAGAAGCTGATGTCAGGCTTCCAGAACCTTACTATGATATTGTTAAGTCGGGTATCAATGCCAAGCAGAAGAACCGAACAATGAACCTACAAGATATTCGTTATATTCTGAAGAATGACTTAAAGGCAAGCCCTGAAATTGTGAGAAGTTTGTTTCTGATACCTACTTCATCGAGTTACAGACCGGGAAGCTAAAGACCCAAGTTTTTAAAACTTTTGAAATGGAGGCCAGTGGTGCATGCCTGTGGATGTGTGTCATGGAAGCACAAGGGTTGGGGTGGGTGATGCTGAAGTAGGGTCTGGAGTTTAAGATCAGTCTGGACTACAGAGAGAGTTCAAAGCCAGTGTAGGGCTACATACTATGACTGAGTCTTTAAAAAAAACCCATAGTTTTGGAAAGCTTCATTTATTATACTCTATGTTGCTGAGAAAAGCCTGTTTAACTTAGTGAAGGCAGTAAAGAATTTAGGAGGTGCCGGGAAGTTGTAGGGAGGGGAAGTTGTAGGGAGGTGCTGGGGAAGTTGTAAAGAATGGCGGAATAAGAATAAACTGTCTACTTAGGACCAATAGCGGGTCTGCCTAACAGAGGAAGAAGGAGGTGTCTAATATATGTAAGTTTCTAAAAACTCAAATAACATTTGGATAACTTGGAATGTGTCCTTGACAACGTTTTGTTACAGGAATTTATTGGAGCTCAGAAAACTCAGCCAACTGAGAGCCCCAGAGGGCAGAGCTACGAAACCCACCCTGATGTTAATATCTGCCTAGGCCTAACTTCAGAATATCAAAAAGACCCTCCAGACTTGGACATCAAGGAGCTAAAGAAAATGGGTATGGCTTGAACTCACAGATTAAGCATTACTTTGATAACAGTGGGATGATTTTGGTGTTTTGTTTTACATTTTAAAATTTCGTATATATGTGCTAGCATACATGTGCCATGGTGCATACATGGAGGTCAGAAGACAACTTATGGGAGTCAGCTTTCTCCTTTTACCATGCGGGACCTGGGAATCAGACTTGGGTTGTCAGACTTGATGTTAAGGGCCTTTACTTACTGAGCCATCTCATTGGCTTTTTAAAGACAGATTTTGTTTTATGGGTATATTTTTGGCTGCATGTATGTTTGTGCACCAGCATCTATGCCTAATGCTCATGGAATCCAGATCATATCCTCTGGAACTGGAATTATATATGGTTGTGAGCTGCCATGTGGGTGCTGGGAATTGAACCTGGGTCCTGTGGAGAAACAGCCAGTGCTCCTAGATGAGCCACTTTTCAAGTTCTGTTTTGTTGTTGTTGTTGTTTTGTTTGTTTGTTTTTGTCTCATAGCCTAGTCTGGTCTTTTGAATTGTCAATCTTTCTGCCTTAGTCTCCCAGATGATGAGATTATAGGCATATGCCACTATGCTGGATATCAGTTTACTTTTTTGAGAATCATATGACTCTAGCTGTCTCCTCTAAAACTATGTATATAACCTATGCTGAAAAAAGATGGGTACTTGAGGAAAACGTCAAGATCCTTAAATCATTAAAATTTGTAAGCTGTATAAACATTTAGATTATATACAGAACTTAATAGTTACTGAATTTAAGCATGATCACTTAGGATTTATCTAATTGCTTAGAAACAAAAATAGTTTTTAGAAAAATTTATGCATTTTATATATATGAATGCTCTATCTACATGTATATTTGTTTGCCAGAAAAGGGTATTAGATCCCATGATAGATGGTTGTGAGCCACCATATGGGTGCTGGATATTAAACTCACGACCTCTGATAGAGCAGACAGTACTCTTCTGAACCATCTCTCCAGCCCCACAAAAATAATGTAAAATATTTTAATCTACTATCTACTGACCACATGGACACAGTGGTGTGTGCTTATAATCCCACTGTTTGAAAAGCTGAGGCAGGAGTATCACTTGAGTCCTGAGGTTTGAGGCCAGTCTTAGCTACACAGGGCCTTACTTCTTAAGGGAGCTCTCAGGCATAGCACTCGCTCAACGTCACCCTGTTACAGCTGAGGAGGCTAAGGTTTAAGGAACTTGTAACACTCAGGATGTTTACATCCTGCGCATGTTTCAGAATTGGAACTTGGGCCTTAATCTTAGCCTGATCACTATTTACTTGGATTCTTCTCTGACTGGGCTGGAAGCTTCCAGAATGTCCCTTCCCAAGTTTCCATTGTTTGTGTCCTTCATCTTATTTTCTAAAGTAGTACCCTTATCAAGCAGAAGTCATGTGTGGATCAGCCCTCGAGTTATCTTTGTAGTCATCTATCCCTTTGGAGATGCATTAGCTTCTTGGGCTACTTCTCCACTATTTTTATCAGATGCTCACCAAAACTATCACCTTGACTGTTTAGTCACAGTATTTAATGCACAAAGGAAGCCATGAATATAGTCCTTGGGATCCAGGGGCCTGTAATATGAATGTTCTAACAGTTAAACACATGTAAAATAGTGCAAATGAAGCTTAGAACATTCTTCTTAGGATTAGATCTCCATAGTCCCAAATGTCTATTTCATTCAGTGTCCATATGGGAACTTTCACTAAGATTAGAAATATCTTTCATCCTCTGCTGCTTTTAATCCCAGCACATGGAAGGCTAGAGGCAAGCAGATCTCTGTGAGTTCAAGGCCCGCCTGGTCTGCATAATGAGATCATGAGTTCCAGGACAGCCAGGCAGGGCTAGGTAGAAAGATCCTGTCTCAAACAAAACCAATAACAACAACAAAATACACTTTTATCCTCTGTTGAATGTATCTGATAGGATCTCACTTCTCTGAGAAGGGAGTTAGAAAAATAAAAGATGGTTTTTATTGTGCCTTTTAAAAAATTGTTGTTTTTGTAGTGAGACAGGCTCTCCTTATGTGGTTCAGACTGGACTCAAAGTTGCTTAGTAGTCCAAGCTAGCATCTAACTTGAAACCCTTCTGTTCCAAACTCCCAGATGTTGTGATTAAAGGTGTGTATGCCACCTGCCCCAGCTCATATTGTACACCTGGAACAATTGCCAGGGCTGCTTCTGTTATGTGGTCAGTTTAATGAGTTAGTATTACTATTCTTTCCAACAGGTAGTCAGCCCCATTCACCAACAGATCACTCCTTTCTCACTGAAAAAACAACAGCAGCTCCTCAGACCCTAGATTCAAGTCTGTTAGCCCAGGAACCTGACAGTCCAAGTATTCCTTCTCCTCCTGCTTCATGCTTGGCAGATGAGGTCAGGAGCCCCACTGCAAGTCAGGCCAGTCTCTGCAGCTTCGAAATCAATGAAATCTACTCAGGCTGCTTGACATTGGGAATTGACAAAGAGGAGGAGTGTCCGGGGACTGCTTCTTCACCTAAAGGGGATAAACCAAACCAGGTAGATGAACTACCATCCCTGGAAGAAGAGCTGGATAAGATGGAGAGAGAATTGCACTGTTTTTATGAGGAGGACAAAAGCCTTTCAGAAGTTGACACAGACCTTTGCTTTGAGGATGGGGACTGGCAAAGTGATTCTCTTAGTTCACTCAGCCTGCCTGAGCCAACCAGAGAAGCCAAGGGCAAAATGAGCAGCTGGTCCAAGACTGACGAGTTTGTCAGTAAGTGTGTGCTGAATCTGAAGATTTCACAGGTGATGATGCAGCAGAGTGCTGAGTGGCTGAGGAAGCTTGAGCAGGAGGTAGAAGAACTTGAGTGGGCGCAGAAGGAGCTGGACAGTCAGTGCAGGAGTTTGTGGGATGCTTCCTTAAGGTTTGCAAATGCCAAGTTCCTGTCAGCTGTAGGCCCTCCGTCTTTGACCTATCTTCCTCCTGTTAGGCAATTATCAGAGCCCAAGCAGCCTGAAAATGGTGGCAACTGGTTGGTGCTAGCAAGGTCTCCAGGAAATGAGAGAGAATTCCAAGAGGGACATTTTGGCACAAAATCTGAGAAACTAAGTGCCTGTAGCTGGAAGCCTTTTACACAAGAGTCTGAAGAAAGCAGGGGAGACTGCCCAGAGCCAAACAATCCGGTATGTCACATGGGCAGAGGGCGCTGCTTCAGTAGGATCCTGGAACCAGCATTTCCTGCAGCCTGCATGCAGTGCCTATAGATAAATGCAGGCAGCTCTTAGCAAAGTCCTCTTGGTTTGGGAAATAAGGCCACTAGGATGGAATCCTATGGTAGATATTCTCTCTAATCCATTCCAAACCAAGGACAAAGCCTCTGTCCTTCTCTGTACATTCAAATGTATTAGGTTCAGTGATGTAAATTTCTGTCTTATAGATCAATTAAGTACTAGCAATTTGACATAGTTCAAAGTGTATAAGGTATTTTGGACAGGTATTAATCTGTATTTTAGGGGCTAGAGATACTGTTCAGTATTTAAGAGCACTTGCTACTTTTGCAAAGGACCTGGGTTCATTTCTCAGCACCCATATGAGCCAGCTTACAACCACCCATAACTTCCATTCTAGGGGATCCAGTGCCCTCCTCTGTATATACATACACAGGCCCACATACTTAAAATTCTCTACTTTATATTGTTCACTGAGGTATTTAAGAAATATTTATATGGAACTGGGAAGATGGCTCAGCAGGTAAGTTGCCTGCCAGATAGGCATGAGAATTTGAGTTTGGTCTTCAGCATTCATGAAAAAAAATTTCAGTTATCTAAGTGTGTACCAGTAATCCTCTTGCTGGAGAGGTGGGGACAGGAGGATCCCTGGAACTTGCTGGCCAGCTATTGTAGCTGAATAGGTGAGTTTCATGTTGAGACAAGTCTCAAAAATAAGGTGAGGAGGCCTAGAGAGATGGCTCTGAGATTAAGAGCACTGACTGGGCTTCCAGAGGACCAGTTCAATTCCCAGCATCCACAAGGCAGCTCACAACTGTCTGTAATTCAAGACCCAAGGGCTTAGACATGGTATCTTGAACTCTGTAGGCATCAGGCACACACCTGGTATATAGACATACATGCAGTGAAAACAGCCCTACACATTAAATAAATAAATATATTTACATAAACAATTAACAATAAGGTGGGAATTGATTGAGGAGATACCTATTGACTGATGCATGCACTCATGTGTGTTCACACAGAGATAGACAGACAGACATGACAGACAAGAGGATAAGTAAATAAAACAAACATTTCTAAAGCCAGAGGTTATATTGGAGTCTGGCATATAATGTCGAATAAGCCACAGACTATGTCCATACTTAAATACCTGTGTGTTTTAACTTAAACCAAAGGGCGAGGAGCCTGTTTTCAAAGAAGATAGTTCAGTAAAAATAAGCAAGCTATCCTAGGAGCTGGCCTGGAAGTTTCCCTCGCACCTAGTGAGATTGCAGACAGGTTCTGTGCCCTTTAATGATTCACTCTGTGTCCCAGCATTTAGTATGGTGCCTGGTAACATCAAAGACACTCAGTAAATGTCATTGCCGAGTGAGAGAATGGATGAATACATTAGCTTGAGCAAATTCACAGAGATGAGTTGAGTACCTCAGGAGTCATACACATTGAGAACCGGAAGACCCCCCAGGCATGGACCAACTCCAGCCTCTTACAGAGTGTAGGGTTCAAGTTCAGTGGCTGGCATTTCCTGAGGCCTTGAGGTCTTACCAAAATGGGAGTAGGGCAGTAGGTGTCTGTTCCACTTGGAAAAAGAGTTTTATTCTGAAATACTAGAATTGCTAGCTAGACTAGCTTTTATTGCATTTTTTATTGTCAGAATTCTCGACTGACAGCCAGGCAGTGGTAGCACACACTTTTAAGCCCAGCAATCTGGAGGTAGTGAATTTCTGTAAGTTCCAGGACAGCCAAAGCTACACAGAAAAATTCTGTCTTAAAACAAAAAGACCAGCTTAGTCTACAGAGTGAATTCCATGACAGCCAAAACTACATAGAGAGACACTATCTCGAAAAACCAACAAACAAAAATTCTCTCCTAACAATGTAATTGTTTATTCCTAATCATGGTAGGTAGCTCTGTCCCTTGCCCATTAGCTTATTGTACTTTTGCTAAGGTCCAACCTGTTTGGTGCTTTCCTCCTTCCCTCCCCACCCATCTCTCTTGCTCTGGCCTTTTGTTTTCATTTTGTCTTTTTGAGGTCTTACTATATAGCTCAGACTTGCCTAGAACTCTGTATATTCCAGGTTGTCCTTGAACAAAACATCTTCCTGCCTTCGCCTTCCAAGTGCTGAAACAGTATGTATGTGCCGCTATACCTGGATAACACACACACACACACATCATTCTGTTTATTTTCATTGAAAATTAGAATTTGAGGGCTAGAGAGATGGCTCAGTGGTTAAGAGCACTGACTGTTCTTCCAGAGGTCCTGAGTTCAGTTCCAAGTAACCACATGGTGGCTCACGACCATCTGTAATGGGATCTGATGTCTTCTTCTGGTGTGTCTGAAGACAGTGACAATGCACTCATATATTACATAAATAAATCTTTTAAAAAAAGAAAGAAAAAGAAAATTAGAATTTGAAACTGGATGTAGTGGCGTACACATCCAGTTGGAATCCTAGCACTGGGAGGCAGATGTAAGAGGATCATGAGTTGAGGATAGACTAGGCTATTCAGTTTTTATTTAGTTTTGAGACAGAGTCTCACTGTACACTCTTAGTACTTGGTGTGTATGCAGGCCTGAGGCTCAGAGAGCTGCCGCTGCTTTCCAGACACTGAGGCTGAAGGCCGCACCACCACTCCCACTGTGGGCCGCTTTCTACTCTTCCCAGCGTTATCAGGAAACAAGATGCTTTCTGACAAATTCTTTTGAGTTTTTTGTTTGTTTGTTTTTTTTGTTTGTTTGTTTAGTTAAAGGTGTTTTAAAATTACATGAGTGTGTTCATGCACGTATGCCTGTGTGTGTACATGCATGTATACTTATGCATGCCATGAGATACTTGTGGATGTCAGAACAGCTTATGGGACTCCATTGTCTCCTTTCACCATGTGGGTCTTAAAATCAAACTCCGGTTGTCAGGCGTGGTGACAAATGTGTTTATCTGCTAAGCTGTCTTACTAGCCCCCAGTTTTCACTTTCTAGACAAGATCTCTTTATAGTTCAGATTGGCCTTAAATTCTGACTCTCCATCCTGAGGTACTATAGCCATGCCTAGTTTCTGTGGTTGCTGGTGAGTGGACCCTTGGTTTTTTATGCTAGTTAAACACTTAACAGAACCATCACTTTTCAGTTTCATGAGACTAGGTCTCAGTATGTAGCCCTGGCTGGCCAGGAGCTCACTACATACTTTATTTATAATAATTTCTCTCATTTCTGTGTGTCTTAATACCATCCTCAAGCTCCAGACTTGTTGCTGTAAGCTCAGAAATAATAATGACCTGTTTATTAAAATGAAGTAAAAGTGGGCTAAACAGGTGTTGAATGAAGAAAACAGGCTTTTATTAATTTTTTACTTTTGCTATTTCCAAATATTGTAACTTGTAATCTATTTTATTTTCACGGCACCCCACTGGTAATACAGTTTTCTCTTTATGGATGATGACATTGAACTGGGGGACTTCTGGATTATTTTCATCAAGACAGACTATAATCCAAGGTCCAGAAGCCTTGCCATAAAAATCTCTGCCTTTATGTTGGTGTAGGAAGGAAATGTTTAGCAAAGGGTTTAGGTTTCTGATTTCTTACTTATTTTTTTTTTTTAAGGGAAGGATTCATTGTGCATCTTAGGTTGTCCCTGAACTCACTGTGTTGTCCAGTAGTCCAGGCTGGCCTCAGGCACACAGCCGTCTTTCTGCCTCAGCCTCCCTGGCACTGGCATGTGTACCACCAGACTCAAGCTTCTGTCCTGTCTGTTTTGCACTCTCTTTGGACCGGGTCCTTGGACTCCACAGTTTTCAGTAAAAACCTTCAGGTAATAGGTAGTTTATTAGGTAGGAAGCATTCGAAGGAAATTAATCATAGTTAGTCTTGTTATTTCTATCCACTTAGCAAAAATGATTTTGAAAATAGAGTATGAGAGTGAAAAGAATAATCCCTCACCTAAAGCACTGAAACATGTTTGTTTTTAAAGCTGCCAACTCTTTGTGGTCCTGGGAAGCAGAGCACAGGTGAACAATTACCATCCACTCAAGAAGTCAAGGAGAGTTTGGAAAGAAATACAAATCAAAATAGTAGCAGGTGGGTTAACATTTACTGTTCTTTGTGTCATATGCCTTAATATTCTCATGTGCTTACTGATCCTCATCTGTCTAATGACATATGGATTATAAATAATGAATAAAAACAACACAGAAACAGATTTTAATGGAAATTCACAGGAGACATCACAAGCCAAGTACATGACAGATTAAATCAGATAGAATTTATCAATATCAGTAGTAAAGCATTTTACCTTTTCAAAACTCCCTAGGTAACTTAAAATTTTTATTACCATTTATTTATTTATTTAAGAATGACTGCTCTGTCTGCATGTTCACCTTCATGGCAGAAGAAGACATTATTAGATCCCTTTATAGATGGATATGAGTCACTGTGTAGTTGCTGGGAATTGAACTCAGGACCTCCTGAAGAGCAGCCTGTGTTCTTAACTGCTGAGCCATATCTCTAGCCTTGTTATTACTATTTTAGAGATTGGGCTTCACTATGTAGCCCTGGCTGGCCTGAAACTCACTATGTAGACCAGATTGGCATCAGACTCTCAAAGCTCTACCTGCCTCTGTCTCCCAAGTGCTAGGATTAAAGGTGTGTGTCACAATTCTGGACTACATTTATTATATTTTTTAAAACATTCATTTTTATTTTATGAGTGTGGATGTTTTGCCTGCATGTATGTGTGTTTACCATATATGTGCATACCCATGAATTCCCTAGAACTGGAGTTAAAAATGTTCTTTAGCCACTATGTTGTTGCTGGGAACTGAACTAGGTGCTCTGCAAGAGTAGCAAGTACTCTTAATCACTGAACTATCTCTAGCTTTTCTACATTTATTTTGTAAATGTGTGTGTGTGTGTGCGCACACACACCTCTACAGTCTCTCCAAATAAATAAAAATGTGCAGAAGTACAGCACAGTGGCATATGCATGTGATCCTAGCCTTTTGGAGGTAGATACAGTTTAAGGTCAGCATCGTTTATATAGTGAGTTCCAGGCCAGGCAGGAGGAGGAGGAGGAAGAAGAGGAAGAAGATGATGATGATGGAAATTGGATAGTAGCAACAACAACTAGTAGAGAGCTTTTAGCTCAACCTTTTAATTTCTCAGCCAGGAAAGGTCTAGGGAATCAGGGATCCAAGTGAATTGTTATTCAGCTAAATAGTGTACCCTTATCTGAGTCAAGACACTTAGGGAGACCTAGATCACCCAGTCCCCAAGAGGACTGTCAGGTGGAAGACCTTAGTCTGATGATGTGGTGCCCTCTGGTGGTAAGTTGGAGTCAGTGCATCACCAGGAGTAGGGAGGGAGGGTTCCGGGTTTTGAATTCTGTCAGTAACAGGAACAAATAGATGTTATTTGTATCTATGTCACTTCTGCCCTGAATGATGCAACTTAGAATCAGTACGGAGTCTGTGTCTTCTGAAATCTATGATGCTAAGTCAAGAAATAATGAAGATAATGGAGAGGCACACTTAAAATGGAGATGTGAGTATGAAGTCATGGTTTGTTATTTAAGGAAATATTTAATTTATTGTTTTTTTGAGACGGGATCTCACTATCTAGCTCAGGCTGGCTTTAAATTCATGATCCCTTAGTATTGCGGTTATAGGCATGCAGTTCTCAGCTGATGAATGAAACCTCTAATTCTTGATTATTATCAGTTTTGTTTGTTTTGTTTTATGGTTCTGGGAGTGAACCTAGGGCAAAGCCACACCACCATCTCTTGCTTGGTGTCTCTTAAATATAGCACAGGTTTCACTGTTTAGAATCACAGCACAGTTTTATACACAGTACCTTTCCAAGACCATTGTATAACGAAAGCACAGTGCTTCTCATTAGACTGTAGAAGGAAAGTGCTTTTCTATTTTTAAAATTGTAGGAAAAGTTTCTATCTGTATAGATATATATTGTATAACATGTAGTAAAACAGTACACAGTATATTTATCCCTATTATTAAATGCTATTAAAATGAAGAGCATGCAGTGTTTTCTCTCACATATTCTGTACTACTTTTCTGTTACAGCTTCCTAGGTGTGTATTTGCTCCCAAAGGTTTGGACTCAGTGTGGTCTAGAAAGGTCATGCAAATGGTGATTTCTCTTACCCAGGGATTTCAGATATGATTTTCCTCATTAAGTCAGCAGAGGATCCATCTCTAAGTTCTCTACTGCTTGCTACTGGAATTCAGCAGCATGGGCCATTATTTGGGGGAGTTTCCTGTAGTCACTCTTTCTCATCCCCTCCCCTTAAAGGCAAGCAGGCGAGATAAGGACAGTGAAACTGTACAAAGCAGTTAATGTTAGAAGATGGTTGAAATAGTATTATATCTTTTAAGGCTGAAAATTGTTGTCTCTAATGTTTGTAGTGATGTTTTAAATGCTACTTTCTCTTGTGCCCAGTGGCAGTAAAAGAAATGGCAGAGAAAGCAGTTTCTGGACAGCTCCTAGTACCTCCTTGGAATCCTCAGAGTAGCTTGCCTTTTGAGAGTAAGGTTGAAAATGCGAGCACTCCTTTGCCATGGCCCTCAATTAGAGGTCCCGAGAGCACAGATTGGCAGCATACTTTAGAATGCCAGAGGGGAAATGATGAGGCGGAAGGAAGTAGGAAGCCTGGCAAAGTGGACAGCAGTGACTGTGACAAGAACAAGCACAGCAGATGGACAGGCCTTCAGCGCTTCACAAGTAAGTTCACTGGAGGAGCTGGTCAGCTGAGCTAACATACCAGCTTCCAGAATATGTGCACTTCTAGTATATTCCCTGTGCTTGGCCCTGTCTCCTTTTCTGAGAACCCTGTGTTCAAAGGTGGAGAGATTAATTAATTTTCCTATTACTGAAACAAGATCCCTTTGTCCAAAGGAAGTAAGATAATATCCAAGTGCTGACCTTGGTCCTGGGTCTAACCTAGTAAGGAATCAAACCTTTCTTACCTGAAGGTGAACATGGGCCATCATTCCCTAGTGAATGTTTCTTTGGTTTTTTAGACAGTCCCTTGCAGTGTAGCCCAGGCTAACCTGAGTGTTGGTAATGCAGGTGTATGCTATTACATCCGGCTTGCTTTTTTCTTTGCATTTCATTCTAAGCTTGAAATAAACCTATCGAGTCCATGTTACATTTACTATCATTATAATTGGCTCACAATCAAATCATCAGATAATTTTTCAGATATTGAAGCCAAAGAAAAAGACATCTAAA
Source organism: Mastomys natalensis (assembly GCA_021653895.1). Classification (NCBI taxonomy): domain Eukaryota; kingdom Metazoa; phylum Chordata; class Mammalia; order Rodentia; family Muridae; genus Mastomys; species Mastomys natalensis. The sequence goes on from JAJTUV010000028.1 coordinate 1,372,294, forward strand.
GTTGACGCTTAGATTTTCAGAAAATCAATTGGCTTCCTCTCTGTACTTTCTGAGAGAGAGAGGCAGACGCAGAGACACAGAGAATATGAATCTAGAGAACACGGGTCACTGGTAAACCCTGTTTTGTAAGCATGAAGCTTGAGTTTAGATTCCCAGCACTTAATGTAAAATTCAATCATGACGACCAGCATTTGTAACCTTAGTCCTGGAACCCCCAGGTAAATCCCTAAAGCACACTGGATACATAATTCATGCAGTCTGTGAATGCCAGGGCCACTGAGAGACTGTCTCAGAAGATACTGTGGGCAGGGATAAAGAAAAATACACATAGCCGGGCGGTGGTGGCGCACGCCTTTAATCCCAGCACTTGGGAGGCAGAGACAGGCGGATTTCTGAGTTCGAGGCCAGCCTGGTCTCCAGAGTGAGTTCCAGGACAGCCAAGGCTATACAGAGAAACCCTGTTTCGAAAAACCAAAAAAAAAAAAAAAGAAGAAAATACACGTGTACCTTCATGTACATGGGCAGTCTCTCTCTCTCTCTCTCACACACACACACACACACACACACACACACACACACACACTAAAATTAGAAAAGAAAAACCACACAGAGTAGCATATACACTTACACTCTTAACACTTGGGAGATGGAGGCAGGAGGATCAGAAGTTCAGGTTATCCTGAGCTGCATAGTAGGTTCCAGATTATCCTGGGTTACATGAAACCTTGTTCCAGAAAACCAAACCAACCAAAGAACAATAATAACACAGTAAAATTAATTGCTGACGGGTTTCTTAGTATTTAGACTCTATTCTTCATCAAGAATTGCTGTTTGCTGGGCAGTAGTGGTACATGCCTTTTTGCCAGCACTTGGGAGGCAGAGGCAGGCAGATTTCTGTGTTCGAGGCCAGCCTGGTTTACAGAGTGAGTTCCAGGACAGCCAGGGCTACACAGAGAAACCCTGTCTCAAACAACCAAGCAAACAAGCAAAAAACAAAAACAAAAAAGTCCCACAAAACAACAAAAAGAATTGTTCTTGAATGCGTGGTGAAAATGGCTGGATGATCCAGGGCTATGTTTTGGGGCCAGGCTAAATTCACAATGTCTATATCTATATGACTTAGAGAATTTATTTAGCTACTCTTCGCAGAATATGTTTACATCTCTACTCTAATATTACTTTTGCCTTTTCCTGCTACATGAGAATCACTGAATGACCATGTCTCTGATTGTGTCATGATCACTAGGTATTAGATACCCATTCTTCAGAAACCTCGAGCAGCCAGAGCATAATGAAGTCTCTCAAGCAAGCTGCGACACATCTGTGGGTACTGAGAAGTTCTACAGCGTAAGTGATAGAGCCTAGCAGAACCCAGATGCACACAGGAATCGGATAAACCAACCTGATGTTAGCTATACAAATTAGATACATTAACTATACAGGGTTATAGTGGCTTAAATAACATAGATAGCATTCAAGGCCATCCAAGACCCTGTCACAACCCACCCCGCCCCCCAAACCAAAAACCTAAAGAGGTGGGGGATACAGATAACTGTTGAGAATGATACAATATAATGATACAATAGTGAGGTTTTTTTTTTTTTTTTTTAAAAATGTCATTGTGCTTGTGATGGTGCATATGTGTTGCCATGTGGGCCATGGCTCAGTGTAGAGTCCAGGGGACAACATTTTGGAATCTGTTTTCTCCTTTCACTTCTGTCTGGGTTCTGGGGATCAAACTTGCTTTACCAGGTTTATGTGTCATGTACCTTTACTGCTGAGCAGAGCCATTTCAGTAGCCCAATAATGGAGTCTTTTGAAGAACATGGTACAGAGTCATAGTTGCTTAGATCACATGAACAACAAAAGACATATACTCTTTCTGCCATCTGAGGGCTGCAATACAGTGAGCACATTGACTTACCTGGAGCAGCTCTAGTCAGGGAATGGGGATGGTTTGAGGAGGTCAAGATTTTCAGAGGAATTTTGTTGTGATAAGAGAGGCAAAAGTGAACAGCTGTTAAGTGTGTAGGGAGATTTTGAAGGGTATAGCAAAAGTAATGTCCACAAAAATTAGCTGCATTATCTTACAGAATACCTGTCTGAATTGGAAAAGGCCAGATAATAATCAGGACCCAAATATAGCAAGTATATAAAGAAGTGACTACTTTTTATATTTCATTCTTGAGATTTCATTGTCATTTTAAAAACCAGACAACCTAACTTGTCTTGAAACTGTGGTATCTTGAGAACTTTCAAGTTCTGGACAGAAACATTATCCTCATGTATAAGACGGTGCCAACACATGGATTATATCATGCTCCTGAGGGATCCAGTTCTTTCAGTTTGCTCTCAGTTTTAATTGCCTAGGACCACTCTTACCAGATTTTCAGAGCAGAAACTTTACTTAATCTCTTTCCCTTTTGCAAATGAAATGTTGAAACAGTTCTATTCTCTATACTGTCTCTTTCCACCAGGAAGGTACATGTTCAAATAGACAAGGGAGCCAGCTTAGGGCATCATTAGGTTCCTGGTAGTTTTGGATAAGCCCATTATTAACAGTGCATCCAGCTGTAAAAGGATTTGCTTGCAGTGAATATCAATTTAAAACATTAGCTCCCTCATTGTTAGTTAGATCAGTCTGTACAATTTATCAGAGTCTTCTGAGGACATAAGAGATCAATTTAAACTTCAGAACATAGTATATCTTTTAATTATTATTTTATGTGTATGAATGCTTTGTCTTTGTCTTAGTCATTATGAAGAGACACATGACTACACCAACTCTTTTTTAAGCATAGAATAGAGTTTATTCAGGGCATGGGGAGGGGAGCCAGGAGGGTAGTAGAGGCGGGGGGGGGGGGGGGGGAGGGCTCGCACGAGAGTGAATGCATAGAAGTAGAGGATGCCGGCCATGACCACGTGGAGAGAGGGGAAGGGAACGGGGAGGGACGAGGGGACAGACAGAAGTTAGAGGCAAGAGAGTAAGAGAGCTACAGCAACTTTTATAAAAGAAAGCACATAACTGGGGGCTGGCTTACCGTTTCAGAGGCTTAGTTCATTTTCATGGCAGGGAGCATGGTGGCACACAAGGTGCTGAAGCAGGTGCCTGAGAGAGACATCCTGACCCCCAGGATCAGCAACAGAGACACTGGGCTTGACTATGGGCTGTTGAAACCTCACAGTCCACCCTCAGGGCACACTTCTTTCCCCAAGGCCACAAATCCTAATCCTTTTAAGTAATTCCTAAGGGGCTGGCTAAGGGGTCAAATACATGAGCCTCAGGGGGCCATTCTTACTTAAACCACCTCAGTCTGCATGCATGAATGTACAAGACATTTTGTGCCTGGTGACTGAGGAGGCCAGAAGAGGCTGTTGGAACCCTTGGTACTGGAGTTACAGCCAGTTGTTAGCTACCATGTGGGTGCTGGAAATTAAACCCAGGTTCTCTGGAAGAGTAGTAAGTGCTCTTAATTGCTGAAGCACCTCCAGCTGCCAGACCATGAGTATTCATCATCTGTGAAACAAAAACAAATACAACCTTGGCTCTGTGTAAAATTCGTATCTATATTGTGATGGTTAGTGCTGATAGAATCTAGAGTCACTTAGGATACAGATCTCCAGGCTCATTTGTTGAGGAATTGTTTAGACAAGGTTAGCCCCTGTGCATGTCCTGTGGGGGATTATCTTTAGGTTAATTGAAGTGGGAAGACCCATCCTAAAGGAGGACTATCTTTCCCTAGGCTATACTACATGAAAAGAGAAAAATAGCTGATGACAAACAGCCTTTGTTCTCTGCCTCTTGTCTACAGAGGGAACATGACTGGGCTACCAAGGCTTCCCTGCCATAATGTTCAGTGCATTTTATCACAGGAACAGGAAGAGTAACTAAGACAAAGTAACGTACACTTGCAGACTTCATTGCCTTCACATACACAAGGACAAATGTGTTGGGAGTATGCCAGAGGACAACTTTCAGGCATTGGTTCTTTCTTTCCACAGTAGGTTCCAGGGGATCAAACAAGTCATTAGGCCCGTGTGGCAAGCACCATTAGTCATTGAGCCCCTTTGTTCATTTAAAAAAAAATAAGGCTTACAAGTAGAGGTTTTCAATATACCAGTATTTTCATGAATGGTTTTTTAAAAATTGAAAAGTCAGGTTTTGGGCTGGGGACAGAGCTCAGTTGGTAGAAAGCCTGCCTAACATACAAAAAGCGCGGTGGGTTCCAGAACCACAGAAACCAGGCACAGCGGTGCACGCCTGCAGTCCCAGCACTGTTGAAGTAGAGGCAGGAGGATCTCAAGTTCAAGATTATCCTGAGCTATAGTAAGTTCAGAATTAGCCTGAGAGAAGGAAAGAAAGAAAATAAGGTTTTCCACAATGAAAGGTCATGTAGTTTGTCTGAATTTCTCTCAGAAACTTCACTTGTATCTTTTGTACTTTTTTCAGAATGCTTTTATTCATGCTTCCTGAGCCCTGTATCCTTTCTAAGGAAAGGAATCCCTCCCTATGACATGTAGATGTGTAAGCGGTGAAGTTCAGTCCGCAAGCTTTAGTGGCAGGAGAGAGAATTAGAAGCAAAGGGTCGAGAACAAACATGAGAAACAAAGTTTTCTTAGTTGTTTGTAAGGACTTTCCTGAGTCTGTCTGTACATGCTGTTTTATCATGACTCATAATTGTTTACCTGTTTACCTCTCCAAAACTGGTCACCTTTAAGGAATCGTGGGGGGTGCGTGTGCATGTGCGTGCATGAATACAAGTATGTGGAAACCAGAGGCCAATCTTCTTTTCTGAGACAAAGGTTCTTACTGAGACCTGAGGAAAACTAACCTGTTTCTACTTCCCTCTCACTGGTTTTATATACTTTATATCCCAGGGGCTATTTTGTTTTTGTTTTTTGTTTTTTGTTTTTCTTGAGACAGAGTCTCTCATAGCTCAGGGCAGACTCAAATTTGCTGTGTAGCTAAGGCTGACCTTGAACTTCTGATGCTCCTGTCTGTACCTCCTAAGTACTGGAAATACAGGCATGTACCACTATGGCTGGACTTAACGTAGTGATGGGGATCTGACTATAGCTTCATGCATGCTAAGCAACCACTCTACTAACTAAATTAAATCCTCTGATCAAACTGAGGTCCTCTTGCAGGCACAGCAAGCACAGTCCGAGTCATCTCCTCTGCCTAGGGAGGATTTTTCCTGCTTTTATTATCACAAAAAGTGGGAGAAGGAAAGGGAGGATATAGTTGTCAAGTCTAGCATTTGTCTGACTAAAAGAATCCCAAGGTACATGAAAAGTATAATTTCCATTTGTCTCTGTTTCTAAAAACTCAGAACAATGTTCTGTTATTAACTTTCAGTATTCTTTACCATATACACACTGAAACATTAAGAAGTCTTTAATAGCCAGGCAGTGGTAGCGCACGCCTTTAATCCCAGCACTTGGGAGGCAGAGACAGGAAGATTTCTGAGTTTGAGGCCAGCCTGGTCTACAGAGTGAGTTCCAGGACAGCCAGGGCTACACAGAGAAATCCTGTCTTGAAAAACGAAAAACCAAAACCAAAACAAACAAACAAAAAGAAGTCTTTAATAAAAAAGAGAAAATATTGACCTATCTTTGATAATATGTGTCTGTAATCCCAGCATTTGGGAAGCTGAGGCAACAGAATAATAAATTCTAGGCTAGCCTGGACTACATAGATTGTATCTCAAAAAAATCCAAACATACACATACATATAAAAAGTGCTAAATTTAGCTGGGCAGTGGTGGTACACTTGGGAGGTAGAGGGAGGCAGATCTTTGAGTTGGAGGCCAGCTTGGTCTACAAAGCAAGTTCTGGGACAGCCAGTGCTACACACAGAAACCTTGAATTGAAACACAAAACAAGGCTGGACCTAGGCCTCCTGCACATATGTAGCCGATGAGCAGCTTGGTGTTCATGCAGGTCCCCCAACAACTAGAGCAGAGGCTATCCCTGAGCCTGTTGCCTGCCTGCTGGTGGATCCTACACCTCTAAGTGGACCACCTTGTCTGGCCTCAGTGGGAGAGATGCATCTAGCCCCACAGTGACTTGATGTGCATGGTGCCGGGGAGAAGGGGCAGACAAATGACACTCAGAGAGGGGCTTCCCTTCTCTAAAGAGAAGGAGAAAGTTGAATAGGGGAAAGACTTACATGAGGGGGTACTGAGGAGAGGGAAGGCTGCTACTGTGTTTTATTTTATTTTTTAATGAATAGAGTTTATTCAGGGCATAGAGAAGGGAGTTGAGAGGGAGGAAGAGAGAGAGGGAAGGGAGAGAGGAAGAGAGGGAGGGGAGAGGGAAAGAGTAGAGAAATAGAGGCTGGCCATGAGCAGGTGGAGAGAATGGGGAAAGGGAAGGGGCTAGAGGACAGAGCAGGAGCAAGAAGGCAAGAGCAAGAGCTGCTGTTGGGTTTTAAAGAGAACAAATAAATCAATTAAAAAAGAAAATCAAAAAAAATGCCAAGTTTAGCATATGAATTATTGCAAACCAGAGACACATAGCCAGTTGCCAGGTCAAGAGACTGAGTGTCACGCGTCCCCAAGGAGCTCCCTTGTCCTCCCTTTCAGTCATTGCCGTTGCCTCAAAGAAGTCATTGCTCTCATTTCTCACTTGACTGACGTATTTCTCTTGGGCTGTTTTCAGTCTCCTTTGCTTCTGGAGATAGAGCTCAAACAGCCATGGCATCTTCGTTAGGGTGTTGCACACGTGTACTATTGGAAGAAGTGAGGTCACAGTAGAGGTAGAAGGAGGGCACAGCAAATAGTGTCTGGGGAAATGCTCTTTTTCTATATTTGTCAAGGTTTAAGAGCATCAAGAGGCCTTACTATACAGCTCAGTGCTAGAGCGTTTCCCTGCCATGCACACGCCCTGCCTGGGGTTGGTTTGTTTGTTTGTTGTTTTTTATATAATATTTTATTGATTATTTGGGAGTTTCACATCATAAAACCTGATCATACTTACTTCTCAGTCCTTCCAGGTCCACTTCCTCCTTTTGACTCCTCCTCCCCCAAAAAAGAAGAAAAAAAAATCCCAGTTTCTGTTGCCCATATACTCACTGGAGCATGTGCAGACTCCTCCCAGTGAAGGCCCTGTTTTTGATGCCCAGCACCTGAACAACAAAACAAAAATATCAAGAAATTCTCTTTTAACCTTTTGAAAATATCTTTGCCTTTGTCTTCAGGATCTACTTTCTTTACTTTTCTTTTATAGACCTCAAGTCCCATAGAAGAAGACTTTGAAAGAATCCAAAGTTCTTTTGCCCAACCTCAAGGCTCTGGTAAGTGCCACAGCAGATCTCTTCAGGAATCATTTGCCTTCATTTACTGTTGGATCACAGGTGTTTACAGCTGTGACGAGGCAGTGGGGGCTCCATAGAAATCCTTGTTCAGGATTTTCATTTTGCTGGAAAGATGACTAAGCAGTTAGGAGCACTGGCTGTTCTCCTAGAGGACCTGTATTCCATTCTTAACACCCACACCACAGCTTACAGCTGTCTGCATCTCCATTCCCAGGGGAATATGGTACACTCTTCTGACCTCTGTAGGCACTGCATGCACTTGGTGCACAGACATATATGCAGGCAACTCCACCCCAAAAAAAGGTTAAAAATAAAATAAAAAGAATAAAAAAAATAAAAAAGAATGAACCCTCCTCCTCAGTCTCCCAGTAGCCACACATTGTGTTATTAACACCGCCTGGGTATTTCCGTGGTACATTTTGTAAGCAGTGCAAGCCTACCATAGTGTAGGTCCCTTAACAGCTGTAGAGCAGGTACAGCATTATCATTCTTGAGCAGCTTGGGGGATTTCAGCATCACAGAGCTGACTATTCCCAGCACAAAAACTACAACTGAATCTCTGGTCTTTCTTAACCCTAGAAGCCGTAATGTCACCATCATTTTCCTTTGCTTAGTACCTTTTTCCTTTAAAATTTATGCTTCTAAAATTGGTGTAAAAATAAGCTTTTGTGGTGACATTTTATACCACACACATACCCTGCTTATGTGTAGTCAGTCCTTTGTCACCCTCTCTTGTTCTCCCTGTGCATTCTCAGTAATCCCCTTTTCCTATATAGTCTCCCTTCTATTTTCATAACACATACAGTTCTTTTTTAATTTAGGTTCTGCATATGAGATAAAGTATGTCTTTTTGAGTCTAACTTCTCTTGCTTATATTATGATCTCCAGTTCTATTTTCCTACAAGAAATCATTTCATTCTTGTTTACATCAGAATAAAACTTCATTATGTATACACAACATATGTCTTCTTTATCCGTTCATCTGTTAATAGCTGTCTAGGCTGATTTTATGTTTTGGCAATTATCAGCTTGCTTAGTATCTTAAAAAGCCAATAAATAACAGCCAACTTTGTAGATTAACTTAATACCCCCAAGGAATCTTTGGTTTATTTATCCTTTTTTTTTTTCTTTGAAAGCAGATTTGGAGTTTTATTAAAGTTACTTTAATACAGGCTTGAGCATGAGAGACTCAAAAAATAAGATATACTTAAGAATCATGGGTGTAGGCTTGTTTAAGAGAGTCACCTCTTTTTAACTTTAAATTTTTTACATGTATGTATACATTTATGTGCATGGGAGATACACATGTGGATATCAGAAGACAGCTCGAGAAAGTCACTTCTCTACTTCTACCACATGTGTCCTGGGACCTTAATTAAGGTTATCAGCCATGGCAGCAAGGGTCTTTACCTGCTGATCCATTTTTCCTACGACTCCTCCTCTTTTTTTTTTCCCTCTCTCTTAATGACAAAGATTCACTATTTGATCCCCCATGTTGACTTTCAACTCATGATCTCTGTGCATCAGCCTTTTGAGTACTGGAATTGCAGGTCTTTGCCACTGTGTCCTGTTAGCAGCCCTTAGTTCTTATGTAATTTATAAGGAACTTTCCATTACATAAGAAAGTAACATTGGACCAGTGGGCAGGGAGGCGAACTGTTAGCTCTGCTAGAGATGCTTTTAAACGCTATGTAATTTGCCCTCTTGGCATATGCATCATGTATTTTTAAACCAGAGTTAAAAGCTAGATCTGAGGCTGGAGATACAGCTCAGGTGATGAAGTAGCTGCCATGCAAGCATGAGAACCTGATTTCCATCTCCAGAGCCCATGTGACTAAAGCCTGGCATGGTGTCACAGATTATGCATCTTGTCACCAGGGAAGTGGGTACAGATGGATCCTGGGGCTTCCTGGACGCCAGCCTAGCCACATTGCAAGCTCCAGCCCAGTGAGTGACCCCATCTCAAAACAGGCGTCACTCCAGAGGAGTGACAGTTGAAGTTGTCCTCTGGCCTCCACATGCCTGTGTGCTATGTGCGTACGCATGAACACACACCACATATAAATGGTAATATACAAGTAATACCCAAGTCTCCTGTGGGGCAGCATCTGCCTGGCATGGGTAAGTCCCTGGGTTCAGTTCCTACTGTACCCATGCTGTACTGAAAAAGAGCTTCAGACTTTTAGATGAAATGACACTCTCAGGACTCAATGTATATTAAAGACCCCAGGATCTACAGATACCCCCTTTTCTTTCAGTCTTTACTCAATGATCACTTTCTGTGGGTCTGATAAAGTCAGAGTCGGCTGCTTTTTCTGTAGAACAGTTTAGCAATGGGAAGGAAGTGAACAGTACTCTGCTTGCCTGCATACTTGGGAAGCACCTTACAGAGAACGGGAAAGACTAACTTCAGACACTTGATATCCTGAAAGCAAGATTATCGAGCTACCTTTTCAGCACTTTCCCCATTTCCTGCTCCCTTCTCTATAAACTGTGATCGATTGATAAGAGGCACAGTTTTTTGGTTGTTTGGGACTCTTCAGTTAATGATCTTTCCCCCAAATCCCTGCAGTTGAGGATCTTGCTCAGGAACTCTACCACTGAACAAAATCCCCAACCCCTGTCACTTTGGATTTAAAATCTTAAGTGGGGGGAAAAAAAACGCCCCCTGGTGTCTGTTTACAAGAATACAGTCAGTGTGCTTTGAAAAGACAAAATAACATTTGTTTCCAGAAATAACTTACATCCAAAGGGCTAGTAACTAGCTTGGTTGTAAGTGTTTACAGGAATATAGTTCTCACTGAGTTCACACATACACCATGGCACACATATGGTTCTCTCCTGCCACCTTGTGGGATTCAGAGACCTAATTTAAACTGTCAAGCTTCTGAGCAAGTGCTTCTACTTAAACCCCAACCCAGATGGTGATGGTGAAAGTGTTGGTGGTGGTGGTGGTGATGATGGTGATGGTGATGATAGTGGTGGTGATGGTGGTGGTGATGGTGAAGGTGATGGTGGTGATGGTGGTGGTGGTAGTGAAGGTGATAGTGGTGATATCGGTGATGGTGGTGAAGGTGATGGTGGTGGTGGTGGTGGTGATCAGCATCCACATCATTGGCATCGTTACAGTCGTCATCTATTTGCTCTTTGAGACAGGGTCTCACTATGTAGCTCTGGTTGTCCTGCAACTCACAAAGTAAACCAGACTGGATTTGAACTCAGAGACCTGTCTGCCTCTGCCTCCCAAGTACCGAGATTAAAGTAAAAATACATTTCTTTATCATTTCAGTTGAAGAAAATTTCCAAATAAGAGAAATCTTTCGAAAGAATGCTGAGATTTTGACCAAGCCTCAGTTTCAAGCTATTCAATGGTATGTTATTTCCTTCTTCACTCTAAGGCTCAGAAGCAATGTTCATTGGTGAAAGTGATTAGGTTTATGTATTGCTTGCCTTCAAATGTATTACCCACTATACAAATTAGCTCTGAGCAACTTAAAAATAATAGGACTTGTTCAGCAGAATTTGACAGGTAGTGAAAAGGAGTAATTATTTGTATTGAGATCCTGGCTTTCGACACTCTAGCCATATGACTTGGGTTATAGGTCTCTGCCTCTCTGCTGTCACATCTTTAACACAAGAGTGATAAAGTCAGGCCTTGTGGCATAGGCTTTTAATCCTAGCATTATAAGTTCAAGGCCAGCCTGTCTACATAGCAAGTTTCAGAATAGGCAAAGGATATATAGTGAAACCTGGTCTCAAAATAAATGAATAAATAAAATTGGAAATAAAAATTCTGAGACTACTGACATAGGAATTAAAATTATAAGCCAAGTGCTGGTGGCACATGCCTTTAACCCCAGAACTCAGGAGGTAGAAGCAGGTGAATCTCTTGAGTTAAATTTAGGCCAGCCTGGTCTACAGATGAGTTCCAGAACAGTAAAGGCTACAGAGAGAGACACAATCAACCTGTGGGTCTTTTCCCGATGGAAAGACATAGGGAAAGATTTAGTGTGGGATCTTCTTATAATTCTATATCCATGAGTACTGAAATTGAAGCTTAAGCATTAGTTGAAGTAGAAATGGGTCATTTGTCTTCAATATCTCTTCTGGAGTTTCTTGGTGCTGGCTCTCTTGGTTCTCTATACCAGGAAGCTGTGTCACAGTTGCTAAAGCCTCCTATCTGTGCCTTTTGCTCCAGTGTCTGCCTCCCAGCAGAGTTCCTGTGCTCCATTGGCTTTCTAAGGAGCTTGCTCTCTGTCATATATAGACCAACCGGCTTATTTCAGAGCTGGGGTCACCCTTTGAGAGTATTTGTCCAATATATGGAGAAAAATTGAGATCCAGTGATGCCAAAAAGCTTGTGACTAGTGAGCACTGGGACCAAAACTAGAATCCACACTTTCTGCTTCTGAATTTAGTGCTTTTTCCTTTGCCTCTTACCCTAGGCTGGTGAACTGGTACCATGTTAATGTACCAGACTGGCAAGGAACTCATTAATGTTCTTTTTCTCACACAGTGCTGAAGACAACACAGAGGAGACATTAGAGGAAACATCAAAGGAACTGAAAGAGAAAAACATGTATGGCCACCAAAGAGTAGCTAAGGATATTTGTATAGTTTTATGGAAATATTTCCCTGTTTTTAAGAATCTTTATTCCTTCCATTTATTATTATTATTATTTTATTATTATTGAGAAATTTATGCCATGATACGCATGTGGAGTGAGAGGACAGCTTTGTAGAGTTTGTTCTCTATTCTGCATTTACGTGGGCTCTGGGGATCAAACTCAGGCTGCCAAGCTTGTGCAGCAAGTGCCTATATTCTCTGAGCATCTTTATGGCTCTTACTCTCACCATAAATATATTTAATATGAATATCTTTCTTCTTTCATCAGAAGTCTATTTTTAATTGATGAAATGCTCTACTATAACAGCATCTTATAATCAAGGACATAGAGTGATGGTAATGACGATGCTAATAAGTTTACTGTCTGAGACAGACTAATGTGCTTTCCTTATAAATGTCCTCTGTTTCTTTTTTTTTTTTGTTTTTTGTTTTCTTTTTGTTTTTCGAGACAGGGTTTCTCTGTGTAGCCCTGGCTGGCTGTCCTGGAACTCACTCTGTAGACCAGGCTGGCCTCGAACTCCCTCTGCCTCCCAAGTGCTGGGATTAAAGGCGTGTGCCACCACTGCCCGACCTAAATGTCCTCTCATAAATGGGAATCGTTTATTTTTAATCAGCCAAAATATGTTAACAAGTTATGTATTTTTTTGTTTTGTGGTGCCCGGAATAGAACTCCAGGGTCTGTTTGTCACGTGCTTGCCAAGTGCTCTGCCACCAAACCACCTCCCTGGTTCAGTGTCTCTTTTTGTTTGCTGTTTGTTTCTTGATTTGGGAGTGAGAGACTTATGGACATACTCATATCCCCTGCCCCCACCCCAGCTGTTTTGTTGTTTTGGTTTGGTTTGGGTTTTTGTTTTGTTTTGTTGTTGTTCTTGTTCTTGTGTATTTGGAGTCACTGTAGCCTAGGTTACCCTCAAAGTCAAGGTAGTCTGTGGGGCTTGCAGTTTGCCTGCAGCAGTCCTTCTTGCTGCCTTAGCCTCCTAAGTGTTGAAATTAAGGGCATAAGCAAACTACTACAACTCCTGATCCCAGAATCTCTCACTCTCTCTTTTTTCCCCAGAATCTCTTTTTAAGATAGATATCTTTAAATTTTTATTTTATTTTTACTGGCATTTTGCATGCAAGTGTGTATATTACTTGTATGCAATGCCCAAGAAGGCTAGATGATGACATTGGATTCCTCTGGAATTGGAGTTGTAGATGGTTATGATCAATCTTGTGAGTGCAAGGAATTGAACCTGCCAAGCCGTCTCTCCAGCCCTACTTTTAAAAATGTTTCTCTTCCACCACCTTTGTTTGTTTGTTTTCCCAGACAAGGCTACTCTATGTAACTCTGGCTGTTCTGGAACTCACTCTGTAGACTAGCTGGACTTGAACTCAAAGATTCATCTGCCTCTGCCTCCATAGTGCTGAAATTAAGGGATGTGCTACCACTGCACAGCTTAAAGATATTTCTTAATATTTTCTTTAAGATAGTCTAAAATCTATTGACAAATATCAATTTTATCACGAATATATTCTAAAAGTTCTTATTAGAACAGGACATGGTAGTATATATCTGCACTCCCTAGATTGAGGAGCCTGAAACCATAAGATCGTAAGTTAAAGGCCAGCCTGTGGTGAGTTCAAACTTATCAAAATAAAACACATTCTTATCAAGAATGTATTATTCTGGTTTTCCAAACATCTCCCCACATCTCACAATTATTTTGTACCTTTTTTTTTTTTTCTTTTAAGATCGAATCTTGCAATGTAATTCAGGTTGGCTTTCAACTGTGTAGCTTAGGTTGACCTTGAAGTCATGGCAATCCTTCTGCCTTAGCCTCAAAATTGCTGGGATAACACAGTTGTACCACTATGACCAGATTATTATGTGTTCTTAATTCTTTAGATCACTGACAGACATTCAAGACTTGTCCAGCATCACCTATGAACAAGACGGCTGTTTTAAGGAAACCTCATGCAAAACACCTAAATTAAAACATGCACCTACTAGTGCCAGTACTCCGCTCAGCCCAGGTAGTCATACACAGGGAAGAATGTTTTTAGAAGAGAAATTGACAGGCCTTTGCTATTTACCGTGACTGGGCATAAGTCAGGATGACTATTTTTCTCCCAGAGCAAAGGTTTTTTTTTTTTTTTTTAAAGAGAACTAAACAGTTACTCTGTGGGCTGTCAGGTAGGGTTTTGGGTGTTATAGTGTAGCAGACTCTCCAGGCAGAGGTATGGTTTTACAGTGGAACAGACCCTCCCTGCTGGAGACAGCCTACTACAAATGGAGGACAGTTGGGTTTTAGCACTGGGCTGCCTTCCCCTTAGAAATGGTCGATTTCGTTCTCATAGTTAAATATCCATATCTCCTGAGTTACTTTTTGTTTGCTTTCTGTTAATGTTGGAGATCAAATATTGGACTTTGTAAAACCAAGCAAGAACTTTACCGCTGAGATAGATCCCCAGCACTGCCCTCGCTCAGGATTCTACATAAAATGCAAAACTGCCAAGGCATAGTAGAGAGAAATTAGGAATATATCCACCCCCCAGTAAAATTACAGCAAACCAATTTCCTTTACCAAGTCACGATTTTTTTTAACTTTTCTTTGGGACTTCAGGGAAACTAAGGCAGTAGGTTATGACTCTGAGTCTCCATTAACAGTGGCAGTGCTGCTGCTGTGGGCGCTGTTTGAAGGTTGGTGTTAGACACTCCAGTGCACGAGTACCTCGGCGGTAACTGCAGAAACACTGGAGTTTAAAACTCTTTTCTGCCTAAACATATAGTCCTTAAATCCTACTACCAGACATAACTAGCATCAAATATTTTTATTTATTTGTTCTTATTTCTAGTAAATTTGTGGTTTAATTTCCCTTTATTTCATTTTGATGACCAAGTTTACATATGTGTGTGTTTATGTGATATGTATACACACACACACACATATGCCTTGAGAATCTAGAATCTAGAATTTTAGACTGGAGAAGCTATCTCAGATTCATGGTTGTTTCAGTTATTAGCAATTTGGAAAATTCCTGGCAAAAATACATTTGGAAAAAAAAAATACAGTTTTGTGGTTGGTTTTTTTTATAATGTAAAGAATTTAGACACTAACTGCCCTCTTTTCTCCTAGAGTCAATTTCTTCAGCTGCTAGTCACTATGAAGACTGCCTTGAAAATACCACATTTCATGTTAAAAGAGGATCTACATTTTTTTGGAATGGTCATGAAGCTATGAGAACTTTGTCTGCCAAATTTACAACTGTCCGAGAGAGAGCTAAGAGCCTGGAGTCTCTCCTCGCTTCTTCTAAAACCCTACCTGCAAAGCTGACTGACCCTGTAAGTGTCCCAGTTTTGTTTTACACTTTCATGAGGTCAGTCCAAAGCCCTCAGTGACCAAATGGCTAAGATTTCTCCAGATGTGTTGAGAAGCAAGGAATACACTAGATTTCTTGCAGGCGTCCCTGAGCTTCCTCTCAAGAGACTGCATTGTGGGAGTTACGGTTTGCTTTGAAGCCTGCTGCTTCCTCGGGTGCTGATTGGCCTCCCTCGCCCTGCAGGGAGGGCTCATTTTCTGTCACCTTCTCCTCATCCACATGCTTTTACTTCTTTCTCATTCATAATACAAATGTTTAGTTTTTAAAAGAAAACCACAAATTCCTGCTTAATATGCTCCATTAAAAACCTTTTCACTGGCCAGGAGGTGGTGGTCCACACCTTTAATTCCAGCACTTGGAGGCAGAGGCAGGCTTATCTCTGTGAGTTTGAGGCCACCCTAGTCTACAGAGTGAGTTCTAGGATAGCCAGGGCTGTTCCACAGAGAAACCCTGTCTCAACAAACAAAAAACCCCCAAAACTTTTAGCTGGCCCTCTCTAGTAGTTTGTTTTCTGTTGCTGAGATAAAACACTGGCCAAAACCAACTGCTGGGTTAATTTGGCCTACATCCAGGAAGCCAAGGTAGGAACTCAAGGCAGTAACCTGGTGGTAAGATCTGAAGCAGAAACCATGGAGAAACATTGTTCTCATGGTTATTGCTATTGCTGTAATAAATACTATGACCAAAGGAACTAATAAAAGGAAGAGCATTTAGCCAGGGGCTTGTGTAGAGTTTCAGGGAGTTAGTCCATGACCATCATGGCAGGAGTATGGCAGGCAGGCATGATACTGAAGCATTAGTTGAGAGCTCACATCTGACTCACGGGTTGTAGGCAGAGAGCACAAACTGGGCCTGGCATGGGCTTTTGGAACCTCAAAGCTCACCCTAATTGATACACATTCTTCAATAAGGCCACACCTCCTAATCCTTTCTAAACAGTCCACCAACTAGAAACCAGATATTCAGATATATGAGCCCGTGAGAACCATTCTCATTCAAATCACAATTGTTTACTGGCTTTCTCCTTCTGGCTTGTTCAACTACTTTTCTTACCTAGTTTGGGCCACCTGCCTAGGGATAGCACTGCCCACAGTGGTCTGAGGCTTCCTGCATCAATTAGCAATTAAGAAAATGCCTCAGACATGCCTAGAGGCAAATCTGTTGGTGGCAACTTTTCAACTAGTTCCCTTTTGCTAGGTATATCAAGGTGACTGTTAAAGCTAACTGTGACACCCTCTAGAAGCAGACTGGTTATTTTCTTTAGTACTCACTGGAAAATTGATTGTAAATGGGTCTTTTTGTTTTGTTTTTGTTTGTTTTTGTTATTTGGCTCACAAAAGTTCCACTGAGAAGTGAGGAAGTAACAGGAATCTTACCATTTCACTCAATGAACTGTTACCTGGGAAGAGTCTAAGTGTCAGGTGCCATATCCAAAGAAAATAAGAAAGACACAGGCCCTCCCTATCTTGGAGTTGCCAGTGCCTTAGTGAGGAGGACAGGCCTAGTGTGATTCCAAGTGCTCAGCAGACAGAGTTGAGAAGGCTTCCCAGAAGAGGTCACTTGTTGACTTTGTAATCTACTGTCCAAAATAAATGGCAATGAATGAGCTACATGCGTCTTTTTACTCAGTGCACTGATTACATTTTATGTCTTATTTTTATAGCAAAGATTGTGTGTGTTCAGTGGGGCTGGCTCTTCTAACATTTCTACAGCATTTGTAACATCAACCCATGCTACCAAGAGGAAGAGCCTACCTGGAGGTACTTTTGTTTAATACTAGGTTTGTAAGAGTAAGCCAGTTTAAGAAAGCTTAGGTTGATGTTCATCAATCTTCGATGTGATATTTGGTTTAAACAAAATGTTATTTTCTCTGATTATAAAAGTAAAACATACTCATTATAGAAAACTAGGTGAATAAGAAAAAGTTTTAAAAAAAAATGATTAGATAATCACAGCACAGCTTGCTGTGTCAGTTGTGATATGTTGTTTCATAGTTTTAGGAATATATAACCAATATTTTACTAACATTTACTATATTTACTGTACTGTGCCATATAGCAGTTTTAGACTGTCTCCCCTTGCCATGCTCAGTACCCTTACCTGTTACTTCCATATCCATGAGTTCAACTAGTGCAAATGAAAAGAATTTGAAAAAGATTGCTGTACTGAACAGTATAGCTGCTTTGTTTCATCTTTCTTCCCTAACTAAATAGTATAATACATCAATGATTTACATTATATTAGATATTAGTATAAGTCATCAAACACTATGCCACTTTGTATAAGGAACTTGAACACCCATGGGTTTTGGTATTGCCAGGCTAAGAGATTCTGGAATGACTTCCTTATAAACAGTAAAGGCTAATTTTATTTTGAGCATTTCCTTTTGTAATTAGGAATCATATATTATATATGTACTTATATGATATATAAGAATGGTAATAAATATATAGCAGCTACATAAAAATCACTATATATTACTTAACCCTTTTCTTACT
This sequence comes from Mastomys natalensis, assembly GCA_021653895.1. Taxonomy (NCBI): domain Eukaryota; kingdom Metazoa; phylum Chordata; class Mammalia; order Rodentia; family Muridae; genus Mastomys; species Mastomys natalensis. Next base: position 1,390,101 of record JAJTUV010000028.1, read on the forward strand.
TGAAAATGTATGGTTTTCCAAGGTTTCTCCTTTGTATGTATGCCTTATTTGAATCTCCGATCCTTTCCTTAGGATAGATTTCTTAGAAGACAGTTTTCTTTTTTTTTTTTTTTTTTTTTTTTTTTTTTGGTATTTTCAAGACAAGGTTTCTCTGTGTAGTCCTGGCTGTCCTGGAACTCACTCTGTAGACCAGGCTGGCCTCGAACTCAGAAATCCGCCTGCCTCTGCCTCCCAAGTGCTGGGATTAAAGGCGTGAGCTACCACCGCCCGGCAGAAGACAGTTTTCAAATCACACAAGAATGCTAAACCTTCTAGAGCAAATTGCCTTTGTTGCAGTAATTTCAATGTCTAAGACCTTTGCTATAGCTCTTGGAGTTTCTCTCCAGAGTTTCTTGAAGTTTCTGTATGTTATATCTAAGGATTTATTATATATAACTGAGCACTTGGGAAAAGGGCCCAAAATATGGTTGCTTCCATATCTCCTGGCCTGATAATCTACAGAGAACAGCCTCCTGCTTTGTGTTTTGCTCATGTTGGCTGGTCCATAACCTCTGTTTCCCTGACAACCTGCTCCAAATCATCCCCAGCCTCTTAGTGAGAATCCGTACCTTATCCGATTCAAGCGTCCTCTGGGAAGGTGTCCTATGCAAAGAGTGGCATACGTGGGATCAGAGTGGAGAGTAGAGGCCATCGTATATTAAGGAAGCTTCTACTAAGAATGTTATGTTAGGTGCTTTCACACTTTTTAAGTTTATTTCATCATTGAAATCAGGTCCATGGAAAACCTAGAAAACTGCCATTCAGGTCTAGGAGGGTATTAAGTCATTTTCCCCTTGATCTTTTTTAAGAACTAGCAGAAGCCACCTCTCAGCATCATCTTGATGAACTTCCACCCCCAGCTCAGGAGCTCCTTGATGAAATTGGTAAGAAGTGTTCAATACCCCTGTTTTGGACCCCATGGCCCCTGTTGGTTTTGGTTACTGACCACATCATGGTTTCTTCTTCTTAGGTATCCACACTAGTACAAAAAGAACTACAAAGTTGTGGTTCAGTGTACAGATTCAGGCTGGGCGGTGGATTCTAGCACTTGGAAATCATAGGCAGGTGGATCCAGTGCTACACAGACCCTGTTTCAAAACCCAAAATAAACAAAGATTGTAGAAATTCAGGAAGGGACAGTTTTTGAGTCAAGTAGGCGACAGTGTGGCCAGGATAATTGGCCCATTTATTTTGTCCTTTGTTACTAAAGGGTTTGTGGGAAATACTCGAAGGTAAAGTAACAAAATTCAGATGTCTTATGGTGATGAACTAATTTTTGTGAGGTTTTTGTTTTGTTTTCAGTTTTTGAGATGGGGTCTTGCTGTGTAGCTCAGGCTGGTCTAGAGTGCAATTCATAGCCAGGCTAGCCTTAAATCCTCAGTCTTTATGCCTCAGCCTAGAAATGTCCCACCATGTCTAGATGATAAACTCCTTTGATTAAAGGAATTGTTAACACCCCTTTCAGTCCAAACCAGATATTCCTTGGAAGTGTGTAACCCTTATCTTCAGAGAGTCCATCTCTCCTGATCTGTGATGGTCCAATTCTTAATTTAGGGCCTACATAGAGTTTCTCGAGGGCCACCAGTTGGTTTTCAGGATCTCTGAGGTCTTAGGACTCGTAAGGAGTAAAGACTTAATGCTCTGACTCAAAGCATAGCTATCCTCTGGATTCCTTAGCATACCTTTAACACCTGTCCTTTGCCTTAACGAACTTGGGTAACTGTAGAACTATCACTGAATTTTTTTTTTTCTGAAAAGACCTCTAGGAGTCGTCAGGATCTATCCCCTGCTTTTTTTGGAGCGTTCACATCCAGAGGTGTAGGCCCCTGACAGGAGCCTTAAAGGGAAAGGTCTTTTAGAATTCAGGGTATAGGTGATCATTTAAGAGCAGCAAAAGACTGTTGAGCTCAAGAGCTGTCAGATAGCAATTTACTAACAGTAGTGTCTTAGGGTTTTCATGGTGTGAAGACACACCATGACCAAGGCAACTCTTATAAATAAAACATTTAATTGAGGCTGGCCTACAGTTTCAGAGGTTCCATCCATTTTCATCATGGTGGGAAGCATGGCAGCGTGCAGGCAGACATGACATCTAGAAGGAGCTGAGTGTTCTACATCTTGATCCAAGGCAGCCAGGAGACTCTCTTCTGCTCTGGGCAGGGCTTTAGCACAGGACCTTAAAACCCATCCTGACACTGACACACTTCCTCCATCTAACAAGGCTACACCTCCTAATAGTGCCACTTCCCATGGGCCAAGCATATTCAAATCACTACAAGTATGAGGGGAGCAGACCAGCATTGCCTAGACATATAACTCACCCTCCTCAAAATGAGCCTGGGTAGGCCCTAGCTATCTCTGCTTTGCTCTAAAGAGCATTTTGAAAGAAATAAGCACCTAGCAATACGGAGCAGCTACTGAATTTAGCATATGCTTATCTTGGTCTAGTAAGCATTTTATAAGGAAGTGGAAAAGAAGGATATCCATGGTTAAAAAAAAAAACAAACAAAAAACCATGACATAGGCCAGTAGAGATGGAGACATCTGTGTATTGCTCTGCTACTGAGAGTATAAAGTGAGGATTGGGGCTAGAGAGTTGGCTCAGCAGTTAATGGCACTTATTGCTCTTGCAGAGGACCTGAGGTTAGTTCTTTGCACCTATATAGTGGCTTAAAAGCATCTGTAACAGTTCAAGGGATCTGGAGCCCTCTTCCTATCTCCATGGATACAAAGCATAAATGTAGAACATACATACCTACATACTTACTTACCTACATGCCTACATACATACACAAATAAAATTTGAAATTTTAAAATTTATTTTTAAAATCAAAGTTAGGAGCATAAACTTTAGAGCTAAGATTTCCTGGACTCAGTCTCAATTCTCCTACTTAATTCTTTTCCATTTATGAAAGTTTCTTAACCCTCTCTTCAGTTTCCCCATTGCAGAAATAAAAATAGTGTAGTCAGTATTATAGGGCTGTTGTTAGGACTGTGAACATGAATCCTGATCTGATATACATAAATATGTAATACCTGCCACCTACACCTCTGTGTTACCTATCATCGTCTTTGTCCCCGTCCTCACCCTCATCCTCACCCTTGTTGTTAGGTTTGGTTTTTAAGACAGAGTCTACACATATAATTCTGGCTGGCCTGAAACTCACAGAAATGTGCCTGCTTTTGCCTTCTAAGTGCTCATGTTAAAGGTGTCCACCATCACACCTAGCCTATTTTCTTTTTTCTTGTTCTTTTTTTTTTTTTAACATTTTTACACTTGTTTATTTGTTGTGTTTGTGTATGTGTGTATACATAAATGCACATTCTAAAGAGCTTTGGAGATCAGGATAGTTTGAAGGAGTTGTTTCTTACCTTCAACCCTATGGGTCCTAGAAGTCAGATTCAGGTCATCATGTGTAAAGGCAAGTGCCTTAATCCATCAAACCATCTTGCTTTGTTTGTTTGTTTGTTGTTACTGTTTGAGACAAAGTTTTATGTAATACAGTTTTATGTAAAACGCCATGTATGTAGCCAAGGCTGGCCTTTACAGTTTCTGCTTCTCCCTCCCATGTCCTGGGATTATAGGTGTGTACCACACACCTCCTAATGTTTTATTTTGTTTTGAAACAGGATCCCACTCTATAGTCCTGGCTAGCCTAGAACTTACTATGTAGTTCAGACTGGCATCAAACAAGTTTTTCTGCTTGTGCCTCCCCTGAACTGAGATTTTAGGCATGTGCCACTACATCTACTATCAGTCATTTAAAAATCCTTTATTAGATTTTATTTGGGACTTTCTTACTTGAAGAATTCCTTCTGAACTCAGAGTGTACTAAAGTAGTGACTTTCAATTTTTCAGGAGTCAGACTCGTGTAAATATGACTGAGCTAAACTCCAGGAGTTTCAGATTCAGTAGGTTTGGGTTTACCAATAGTGCCGGTCTGAGGCCTGGCCTCTGAGAGCCACTGTCCTACACAGTGGTGTGGTTTGGAAAGGTAGGATAAGTCGCCCTCTGCTTTTGTACTGTGACAGAGCAACTGAAGCAGCAGCAGGTCTCATCCATGGTGTCACATGAGAACACAGCATATGATCTGAATGTCACTGAAAATGGTAAGCTGATACCAGGTCTTTATGCATGAGGTTTTTATGTAATACAGCTCTTAATAGCATAGTGGTCTATGTGGGAGAGTGTGACTTAGGCTGGAGTACAACTCCATTTTAATTCTGATTCTACCAGTTAATGTTGTCTGACAAACTATTTCATGTCTGAACTTTATCTATCCTTATCTGTGAAATGGGAACATATCTCGTGATACATAATAGCTCTATGCACAGTGCCTGGTACACTAAAATAATTAGCAAGTGTTAGTCTCTTCCTTTCATAGGTCTGCTGGCCAGATGAAAGGAGCCAGTATTTATAAAATGCTTGGCATACATTAAAGGAATCAGCCTTATCCCACACAGATTTCTTCTGTCAAGTTCTACCTTTGGAATGTCTAGAAAGCAAGAAAGGGAAGCGTGTCCTAAAGTACAATTGTGTGGTTTATTTTTAGAGTTGTTTGCCGCCTCTTTTGTGTGCCTTCTTTGCTTTCCTTTGTCTAGTTCTCTGAATTTGGCACTGGCTAGGTTTCCTGTAGCTTCACCTGGCATCAGAGATCTCCCAAGACCCCAGAAGCAGCTGCTGTGGATGCTGGTGCCCTGCGGACTGCCACCTGGCCTTCTGCTCTCCTGGGAAAGTGGGGCTGGTGCATTGCAGAAGGACTGATGGCCTTGATTTTTACAGTTCTTTTCAAAGCATGCTCTTAAGCATTTTTCTCTTTAATAAAGTTAGCTCTCTCAATTGCTTTAGATAAAAAGCATTTGGAAGAACAAGAAACCAACAGTAGTAAAGACAGCAGTTTTCTTTCCAGCAGAGAAATTCAGGATCTGGAAGACACAGAGAGGTAACAAAAAACTAGACTTTTGAAAGGATTTTAAAATTGCGTTTGTATATATTAGTTTTTATTATATTAACAAATAAGAAGGAACAGAATAATCTTTTCTTTATTCTCCTCTCTTTGTTGCTAGGGTTTTGTTTTATATTAGCATGTATTAATTATAGAATAAGTTTCATGATGATGTTTTCTTACACGTATACAATGTGTTTTTATCAAGTGCATCTCCCACTACCAGTGTACAGCTCAATGTTAATTATATAGTTACTATCCATGGTGCTTCACTTAAAAGTTTTTGAAATATTTTTGTTTTTGAGACAGGGTCTCACTATGTAGACTGTTCTGGAACTTACTATTTAAATGTAATTGATGGGAGAGGAAAACATGGAGTGTTTTTCTTAATATACAAGTTCAAGCTACTTTTCTGCAAATGTCATAATTTCATTTTTTAAAAAATTGTGTGTGTATATGTATGTGTGAGAGAGAGAACAAGAGAGAAAGAGAGAGAGAGAGAGAATATGAGTATGCTCATCCATGCCCACATACCACAGTATTCATGGGAAGGTCAGAGGAAACCTTGGGATGTTGGTTCTCCCCTACCGTGTGGGTCCTAAGGATTGAACTCAGCTAGTCAGGCTTGAGTGGAAGACGTTTCCCTGCTGAGCCATCTCACTGGGCTTTGTTCCTCTCCTCAGAATGTACTTAGCACTTCTTTTGCTGGAGACAGGGTCTGACACTGTTTCCCAGGCTGTATTTTAACTTGTGCCTGTTGAGGTAATTTCTTACCCCAATAAGCCCATATAAAAAACATACAACTCTGTTATTATATGTGTCTTACTTAGAGTTTTACTGCTGTGAACAGACACCATGACCAAGGCAAGTCTTAAAAAGACAACATTTAATTGGGGCTGGCTTACAGGTTCAGAGGTTCAGTCCAGTATCATCAAGGCAGGAACATGGAAGCATCCAGGTAGGCATGGTACAGGAGGAGCTGAGAGTTCTACATCTTCATCTGAAGGCTGATAGTGGAAGACTGACTTCAAGGCAGCTAGGCTAAGGGTCTTAAAGCCCACACCCACAGTGACACATCTAATCCAACAGGACCATGCCTTCTACTAGTGCCACTCCCTGGACCGACCATATATAAACCATCACAATAAGTTATATGCCTAGATTAGCAGATCTATCACTATACATAATCCACTCCTTGTTAGGGCCAGTCCCTCTTGAGGAAGCAGAATTAACATCAAAATACAAACAGCACCTGGGTAACCCAAAACGTGTACCAGGCCTCCTGATCTAACCTCTGGAGTGTTGGGACTGTAGGCATGTTCCATCACACTGGGATTCATGTTTTTTTTTTTTTTCCTGGTTCATCTGTTGATGGAACTCTAGGCTGTTTTTGAAGCCCTGCTTTTAATTTTTTTAAGATTTATTACTTATTGTGTGTATGTATGTGTGCCTGTGTATGCACATCATTGTGTGTATGTGTATATTTGTGTGTGTCGGTATATGTCATCATTGTGTGTGTGTGTGTGCGCGTGCGTGCACCAGTCTATGTACATCATTGTGTGTGTATAGCAGTATATTACATCATGTGCACTCAAGTGTCTGAAGAAGACAGAAGAGGGAGTAACAGGTTCTGAGAACTAAGCTCAGGTCCTCTCTGAGAGCAGCAGTGCTCCTAAGCAGTCTTTCCACTTTCTTGTCTTCAGTTATTTTGATATATGCCCAAAAATGGTATTTCTAGATCATATGGTAAATCTATTTTTAACTTTTGTAAGTAATTCATCACCCTGATTTCCATAGCAGCTGCACCATTCTGTGCTCCCATCTATGTTGTGCAAGGGTTCCACTGTGCCCTCACCTTTGCTACTTGTTATTTCTCATATTGGCCAGGACTAGGGAGAGGTGAGTTTTACACCCTTGAGCACAACCTGAAGGGGCAGCAAAAATTTCACTATTTAAAATGTTTTCTAAAGATTTATTTTATTACAACACACACAAGTGTTTTATCTGAGCATAGTTTGTGTACCATATACATGCCCAAGGCCTGCAGAGTTCAGAAAAGGGTATTGGATTTTCTGGAACTGCAGTTGCAGATGGCTGTGAGGCACCATGTGGGTGTTGGGAATTGAACCAGGTCTTCTGAAGAGCTGCAAATGTCCTTAACTGCTGAGCTGTCTGTCGTGGTTTGAAGAAGAATGACTTCCATAGACAATACATGTGAATGCTTGGTCAATAGGGAATGGCACTATTTAAAAGGATTAGGAGGTGTAGACTTGTTGGAGAAAGTGTATCAGTTGAGGTGGGCTTTGAAGTCCAGAAATCCAAGCCAGGCCCAGTTGCCCTTGTGGATCCAGATGTAGCGCTCTCAGCTACTTCTCTTCTCCAGCACCATACATGCTTGAGTGCCACCATGCTTCCCCCCATAATGATAATGGACTAAACTTTTGAAACTGCAATCAAACCCCAATTAAATGCTTTCTTTTATAAGAGTTGTCGTGGTCATAGTGTCTCTTTACAACAATAGAACACTGAATAAGACACTCTTTTTGGGGTTAGGTAATATTTTTAATGAAATTTAAAAAAAGAAATTGAAGTTGGGACTGGAGAGATGACTCAGAAGTTAAGAGCACTGGCTATAGTTCCAGAGGACCCTGGTTCTATTCCCAGCATCCACATGGCAGTTCACAACAGTCTGTAACTTAGTTCCAGGAGATTTGACACCCTCACACAGACATATATGCAAGCAAAACACCAATGCAATATAAAAAATAAAAAGGAATAATAAAAAGTTGAAAAGATTGAAGTTAATACAAACAAGTTTACAATGAACAAAATAAACTTTGAAAAGAGATGAGACTTAGTTAGCCCTGTGCTGGCATGTGCCCCTCCCCCATCCTACAGATCAGACTTAGGTGTGTGCTGGCATGTGCTCCCTCGATTCGTCCTACTTCTAATCTTGGCCCTGCATCTCCTGGGGAAGCCATACACAGTGGTTTCAGCAGCAGAGACTAGAAAGCCCCACTGCCGTGGCTGAATGAGTTGTCCTCATTTAATAAGAGGTTCCTGGTGGCACATGGGAGTGGTGTAGTCACACCACCAGAGACTTCCACTGTTTCCGTCTTCTGCTCTGTTGCCTGTGACATGCTAGCCTTTGTTCTAGGTTTATTTTTTCTGTCTCTCCCAACACCTGTCTCCTGGTGGCAGGATGGCTGTTGTCCACACAGCAGCCAAATGTAAGAAGAAGATAGGACAAAGGAAGATGTCACTGGAGTCTGCCCCCTTAACTTGGGAGGCACAACCTTTCCCAAAAGTTTCCCAGCTGATAGTTAACTTATTATTTCATTGGCTAGAATGTGAATCCAGTATTTTCCCACTTTAAAAGCTAAATCATTCTTTTTAAGGAAGGAACAGGAGAAGCCTAAACAGAATCGCAGAAGTAGGAGACAATCTTAAAAGCTGAGAAGAAAGTTTTGTTTTTTTTTTATTTTTTTTTATTTTTAGAGGAGACAGAAAACCAAGGAGTAAAAGAAAGAAGGCTTTTTTTTTTCCTCCCCGGTAAACATTTTGGAAACCTTTGAAGACTTTTACTTATTAAATTTATGTATCATTACTTTCTGTGTTTTTGTGTGTGGTGTATGGGAGCATACATACATACATACTGTGATCTGAGTGTGGAGGTCAGAGGAGAGCTTTTAAATGAGTTCTGGAGATTAGGGTTGTCAAGCTCGTGTGGCAGGTACTTACAGGTGGTACTTTGTAATACTTTGTAACGATTCCATCCATCTTCTCAGATCGCTCCCACAATAAGCCATGAGTTGCCCTAGATCAAATTGGTGCTGAATGTGTTGACACATGTTGTATAGGAATTCCTGCAGGAAGACCAAAGTTGAAAGTCAGCCTGGACTTCATAGAGATCCTGTTTAAGAACAAAAAAAAGCAAGTTACATTTGGCTGTATAATGTAAAGATCTTTGTACCTTGTCACCAAGTTAGTTTCTTAGACTGGAGATGTGGCCTAGTCGGTAGAGTACTTGCCTAGAATGTATGAGGCTTTATGTTTGATTCCTAACACCATATAAACTCTGCCTGGCACATACCTGTAACACTAGTATTCGGAAGGTAGAAATGGAAAGATCAGAAGTTTAAAGCCAGCCTGGGATGAGACTCTGTCTCAAAAAAATTATTGTTATTTCTTCTTCCCCCTTTTGACATGTATTTATTTGTAGAGGGAGGTGTCATGGCCAGACGTCAGAGAACAACTTGGAGGAGTTGGTTCTCTCCTTCCACCATGTTAGTTACAGGCATCTGACTCAAGCCGTCAGGCAAATGCCATTACCCACTGAGCTATCTTACCTGAAACTTACCAATTTGGCTAGTTAGCCAGCTTGACCTGGGGATTCCCCTGTCAAATGTCAAATTTACCACCTTCTAAATGCTGAGATTACAGGTGGGATGACTTTTATGTAGGTTCTGGAGGGTGGGGTTCAAACTCTGGTCCTCAATGCTTATTTGACCAGTGCTTTGTTTACTGAACCCCTCTCCCTAGCCCTTGATCTTAATTTTTCTAAAGGGTTGACAGTGCCACCCACAAGCTGGTGTTCTACAATTCCCCAGGTGTCTCAGTGCTATGTGAGTGGTGAGTCCTAGGCACTATTATTGAATGGAAGGTATTTTTTTCATTTGGAAAATACATTTCAGACCTTCTCAAAACATCTCTTATCTTCTAACCTCAGAAATGGTTCTTATTCAGGGAAACACATAGAAAGCATTATAATTATAATATGTAGAAAACTGAATTTAATGACCTATAACTAAGACAGAGCTGGTATTGGAGGGACTGATCTCATGGGTGCCAGGGTTTTGTCAAGGAACTAAAGGACTATTTATTGTACATATATATTAGATACAAGTAACCTCTGGGAGTCTAGATACAATCTCACACCTTCTGCTCTTTCAGTTCTTGTGAAAGCAGCAGTTTTGAGGCCCTTTCCCTGTGCAGTGATGTGCTATGAGGGAAAATGACTCTTGTTATTATCTTTACTTGCCCCTGGACAGAGCTCATTCTTCTCTTGATGAGGACCTGGAAAGATTGCTGCAGTTACCTGAAGAGAACATGGCACCGGTGGACCCCACCAAGGGCTCTACAAGGTTGTCTTTCCCCCCTAAGGAATCATTTTCTTATGTTTCATAGGGAAAAACATACAAGGTCATAGAAGGCTCCATAGGTTCCCAGATTCTGCCTTTTTTCCCCCCAGAAAGTGTTAGGCTTTCAGCTTTTTGGAGAATGTATTTCTGGCGATAGCTTTGTCCTGCTGTAGATAAGCCAGCTCTGACACCTTTTGTCCTCATTCAGACCTGCCTCTCTTCCTCCAGCTATCTGCTCTCCCAGGACTCTGATTAGCAAACTGGTATTAGAGCTCTCAGATTGGAGTTTATTTTAGCCTTGTCACCTTCAACTGATTTTCATCAGTCATTTGAGTTAAATCAGAAAAGGCATCTGTATCAAATTTTCACATAACACAAGTGATTAGAAGTGGACGCTCCTGTGATAGATGATAGACTGAAAATCCAAAATTACCTTGACAGGTGGAAATGTCCGCCACTTTAAAAAACAAAGATACAGCCGAGCATGGCTGGTGCAGGATCTGTAGTTTCAGTTACTCAGAAGTCTAAGACTTCTTTGAGCTTGCCCATAAGCTCAAAGTCAGCCAAGGAACATAGAGCTGCAGTATCTCAGGCAAACAAAACTATAACAGTACAAATGACACTTAAAAGATTGGCAAGTTTTAGATCCAAAAGTATACAGTGTGGGAAAACAAGCCTAGCTGGATAATTTTTTAATTGGAAACTGCTAACTGTAATTATATTGAGGGCAGGAAGTCTTAATTCACATACCCAGCACTTAGTTTCTGAAAAAGTCAATATAGCATTAACGCTGGATAAACAAACATGAGCTGTTCAGATCAGAGAAGTTCAACACAGGTCACACGTGTGTTACTGGAGGACTCCCGGGACACATTTCTAAATGGATGTCAGCAGTCAACAGAGAGGACACACGATAGTCCCAGGTCTGGAAACCAGGTCATAGGAGAGCAGCTGAGGAGCCAGGGAGACTCGGCCTGAAAAGAGCAGATGAGTGGAGAATTTGATATCTTCCCTCAATTACCTGAAATACTGTAAAGTGAAGAGTATCTGCTTCCTGTCTTCGGCCCCAGAGGATGGAGCTGGTGGACTGGATGTTGCAAAGTAACAGCTTCTTACTAGTGAAGCATGATTTTCTAATGGCCACAATCATTATATAGAAGAAACAGCCTTTCCATTGCAACAGAGGCACAGCTGCTCAGGTGGATGTGATGACTGGGTGTTTGGACAGAAGTAGAAGATAAATGTAAAGGCCTTTGCCCACTCTCGAGCATCTGATTACGTTAGTGGAAATTAAAAGAGGAAAAAGCCTCTTTTGCCCTAGGTGGCTTTATCTTCTACCCCGCCCCAGAGGTAGCTATTTCTGCCCCCCCTTTATTTATTTATTTATTTTTTATTTTTTTTTGGGGGGGGGTTGGGTTTTTTTTGTTTTGTTTTGTTTTCTAGACAGGGTTTCTCTGTGTAGCCTTGGCTGTCCTGGAACTCACTCTGTAGACCAGGCTGGCCTCGAACTCAGAAATCCGCCTGCCTCTGCCTCCCAAGTGCTGGGATTAAAGGCGTGCGCCACCGCCGCCCGGCTTGCTATTTCTGCTCTTAAGGAGAGTGTGGTTTAAACTGTGAGATGCTTACTGAGATTTCTTATATCTCAGGGACCTTGAAGGAAATGAAGACAAGGTGATGAATAGTGACTTGAAAGAGAATGCTGATAATATAAGAAATGCTTTTTTTCCCTTTGAGACTAGTTCTATAGTGTTAAGTTGAAAACAAAGTCTGATTACATAAGCTTTAGAACTAATTAGGTATGTCATTTTCTGTGCCTTGGTTTTCTCATCACTCAATGTTAGATGTGTCAGTAACTGCTTCATACAGTTCAGAAAATGAGTAAGTTAACATACATTTAAACTAGACGTGTCCAGCATGATAACACATGCTTTTAATCCCAACACTCTGGATACAGAGGCATGCAAATCATTGTGAGTTCAAGGCCAGCTTGGTTTACTTAGTGAGTTCCAGGCCAGTTAGGACTACATAGGAAACTCTCTCTCTCTTTTCTTTTTCCTTTTTTTTTTTTTTTTTTTTTTTTTGGTTTTCCAAGACAGGGTTTCTCTGTGTAGCCCTGGCTGTCCTGAAACTCACTTTGTAGACCGGGCTGGCCTCGAACTCAGAAATCCGCCTGCCTCTGCCTCCCAAGTGCTGGGATTAAAGACATGCACCACCACTGCCCGGCAAGGAAACCTGTCTCTAAGCAAATAAATAAATAATGAAAATAAATGATAAATGAAAACTAAAGGTAAATAAAGATAAATACTTTATCTTTAAACACTTGCTCTGTAGGAGTACCCCACTAGTACTAAGTACTCTGTGCTTACTTGTGAACATAGTCTTGTTCCCCTGATGGTTATGTAGGTGTTTTAATACCCCAAATCATTGTCATTAAAGGGAGAAAAAAACCAAAAATCAAGATGATGTTGAACAGAAGGAAAAAAGAAAGAAAGCATCAAGCCAGAGAGAAGGAAATCAGACAGCTTTTTGGGGACTTTGGATGAAGGTATGGATGAATGAATGTATGTAATCTGAAGTCCATGGGCTTTGGTGACTATCAAAGCTTTTAAGAAATGTTTCCTAGATGCTATATACCATCTTGCAACCTGGGATAATTTCCTTTTCCTTGAAGTTCAGCTCAGCATTTTTAATAATTGCAATCAACTTCATAATAAATAGTAATATCAATTTTGAGGGTTTTTTCTTCTTTTGTTTTTTTGAGACAGGGTCTCACTGTAGCCCAGTTGACTCAAACTCAAAGCAGTCAGTTGTCTTACCTAGCAGGTGCTGTGATTGCAGGCAAGGGCCAACACTTCTGGCTTTTTTTTTTTAGTTCTGTTTCTAAAACAAGCCATGGGCCAGCCTCAATCTGTCTACATTGTCTGTAGATAATCCTCTACATTATCTGTAGAGCTGTTTTGCATTTAAATGTATTCAAAAGAACGTTAAATCTAAGTTGAGCATGGTGATGCATACCCCAGTACTCAGGAGGTAGAAGCAGGAGGATCGCCCACAGATTTCAAAGCCAGCCAGAGAGAACCGTCTAAAAACAAAACAAAAACCAAGGGCTTGGAGATTACTTAACAGGTCTTCTCACCAAGCCTGAGGGACCTGCGTTTGATCCCCAGAACCCACATAGAGGCAGGAGAGATCCAACTCCAGTAAGTTGTCCTCTGACCTCCTCCATATGCCCATGTGCACATTCATACACATAAATGTAAAATGCAACTTCATATGCACTTAAATTTAGCTTACATGGGTACTGAAGAAATCATATGTTACAGAATTTAAATGGAGTTTACAAGTAATATAAATGTTACAAATTAACCTTAAAACTATTCTAATAGAGTTCCAGGTTTCTAGTGTATTAAATGATCCCCCTTACTATGTTTACTTTACTCGGGGAGTTAGATGTTCACCCTTCTGAGTCATCTAGTATCCCTGACATCTTTTTCCTAGTCCCTTCTCATTGTCCTTTCCCTGCCTGGTTTATGCTTTATGCATCGGGGTGCTGACCCTATTGGATTGTATCTCAGTGACTTTCTGGGGGCCCTGGCAGAAGATCAGAAGGCAAGAAAATTGTTATTTACTTCCTTTTCCTACCTACTTGAACACCTTGCATCTAGTAACCATGGTGTCCCTCACAAGTATCCTGTCTTTCCTAGCTCCAGTTCTCCCCACCAGGTTCCAGTAACTGTCCTACTGTCCCATCCCCACTGTTAGCTGCTATCCACTTAGGCTTCCCATAGCTGTAGCCAAAAGAAGCTCTGTCGGTCCTTGTTTGTTCTCTTAACTCTAATTATACCTTTGTGTATAGTCACTTTGTTAAGGAATCTTTATCTGTACCAGCTATGTGTACATTTTATTTCCTCCAGAACTCTGACTGGCTTAGGGCCCAGAGGATATGGACATTTAGCCAAGAGTGAATTCACTAGGACCATAACTCAGGATTGGGAAAGGTAATGCAGGGACTTTTGAATTAGTGTCACTGGTACTCATTGCTATGGCAGGGAGCTATAGGATGTTAGGAGAAGAAGCCATTAGCTGTATTTTAGAAAACACTTTGCATTTTCAGGAAGGTCCGAATCTAGAGTGGAACAGGTAAGTAAAGAGCACACTGAGCTAGAGAGCCCTCCAGTGTGAACATTGGAGTCGGACCGCCCTGACCTAGAAAGTAACCAGGCTTTATTTTCTCTTTCTTCTCTTGTGTTCCATCAAGATGAACTAAAACCCTGTTTTTGGAAGCGACTGGGTTGGTCCGAACCTTCCAGGTAATGAGATAGTGTGTTTGTAGGTCAGAGTTTGTTCTTTTTAGAGTGTGTGAGCAGACTTAAATATTTACCAGTGTCTAAATAAATATGACTAACAGACTGAATTCATACCAAGCTGATCGGTTTAAAGTTCTGTCTCTATAATTGATAAAAACAAGGTGAAGTTAATGCCAAGTTTGCTTAAGTAAGTGATAGCTGTTCAAGTAAAGATTTTATACACAGAGAGTATGAAGGATGTTGCTGCTGTCAGTTGCTTTGTAGTTATTTTGCATTTCCAAGATACATTGTTGATACTGTCTGCCTTGATTATACAGACAGGAATTCCTTTCCTATGACTTCAGTTGAATAGGAAAAGTGTGTGTGTGTGTGTGTGTGTGTGTGTGTGTGTGTGTGTGTGTGTCTACGTGTACACTAAATACACACTGGGTTTAAGAAATGAGCTTAGTGCCAGAATGCCTGTCTGGTTTGTGTGAGGTCTAAGCACTGCACAAGAATTTTTAAAAGTACATGTGAACTCAGAAAACTTCCCTCTTTTTTGTCCCTTAAAATATATGCACACAGGATAATTGTGCTGGATCAGAGCGACTTGTCAGACTGATTGGAACTGGACCGTGCACGCATTGTGGCTGTGGCCTCCTTTCTTCTCTTATCTGCTTCAGCTGCCTCAAGGACAGTAGTTCCAGTCTGTAACCCATGCTTTGTTCTGCTGCTACTATGGGCACAATAATGCGGCCCTATCATGTGTAGCATGCTTAATCATTTGTTTTAAATCAGGTTTCTGAAAAGTTCAAAGTAACCATAATGGCAAGCATTTTAATTGTGTTCAGAATGGCTTTTGTTTTTATTGATGTAAAATTTTGAAACCATAACTTTGTTATATAATAAAGTGTTTACTTTCAATGCTAGTTAAGTGCCAATCGTGAACGATCCATTTCTGTGCTTTAGTTTGGGGAGTTGGGAAGATTTCTGAATCTCCCTTCTGGCTAGAACCAGCTTACGAGGAGACAGCAGAACCCCCCTAATGCATTTTGAATTTCCGAGATGAAGAACATCATCTCCACACATTTGGAGTGTACACCTCACCTCATCAGGGAACTAGAAGAATGGAACTGTGACAAAAGTAAAA
Organism: Mastomys natalensis; assembly: GCA_021653895.1. Classification (NCBI taxonomy): domain Eukaryota; kingdom Metazoa; phylum Chordata; class Mammalia; order Rodentia; family Muridae; genus Mastomys; species Mastomys natalensis. The sequence goes on from JAJTUV010000028.1 coordinate 1,405,663, forward strand.
TCAGTGTCTCTCTTATTTAGCCTTTTTGTGACTATTAGCCCGATTAATATGTTTTCTAGACAGGGGTCCATGTAGAATTTGCACATATGATTCGCAACTTTTCTAGAAAGCATTACACTGTTGTGCCGTACTAGCGTTTGACCTTTGTCTCAGTAGGTAGTAGGTCTTTGTTATGAAAGCCAGATAGCTCCTATTTCGGATGATCACATTGGTTTTAGATTGCAGAACATTTCTTCTGCACAGACAAAATAGCAAATACACATTTGTTTGGTTGCCTTAAAATAATTGCTATTGAAACCAGAGGAAAGCAATCAGAAACCAGGTAAGTTACATGGATGTGTGGTAGCTCATGAATTCTAGCCTGTAGTTCTAGCACTTGGGAGGCTGAGTCAGGAGGATTTCCTTGATTCAAGACCACTTAGAGACACAGTGTGAGACCCTTCTGAAAGGAAGAAAACAACAAGGGCCTTCAAGATGGCTCAGTGTGTAAGGCACTTTGCATCAAGCCTGACAGCCTGAGTTTGGTCACCAGGGCCTGCATGGGAGATGGAGAGAGCTGCTTCTCAGAGATGGTTCTCTGATCTTCTTCCATATACACACAGTGAATGAATAAATATAATAATAAAATTGAAAAGCAAGCAACAAAACAGTACCACCCCCAAGTTTACAAATGTTGCAGGAGATATTTAAAAACGGCTCCATTCAATCTGGCTTTAAATCAGCTGCCATGTTCCCGACTAGCCTAGGCCTGTGGCCACAAACAGCAGTAGCGTACCACCGCTGCTCACCTCAGTCCACAGACTCAGGCAGCCAGAGACACTGGCCCTGCCACCCACGAGATGCCAGCGTGGTAGATGGCTCCGCCAATCTTCCACGCTGTCTCCACAAGGCTGGGCTGTGCCCAGACAATCCCGTCATCCATGTGAGCCCAGTAGGATATGAGACTCTAATGCTTAAATATTAATCAAAGGCTTTATATATTTGGTAATGCTCAATAACAAAATGCCCACATAATTATAGATGTTTCCCAATTAACTAACCAGATCTAAGTTGTTACCCAGGATTGCTCTGTACATGCGTGGTCATCCATAATGCTACATCTCTGCTTCCTCCTCCTCTTCTCCCTTCTCCTCTTCCTCCCTTTACTCCTCCTCTTCCTCTCCTTACTCATCCCACCTCAACTCCTTCCAACTTGAGGTAATTTCCCACTACAACAAATACTACATGTAAGGAACTGGGGAGACTAATAGCAGACTGCATGAGAAATGGTGTTTATGTAGTTGTAACATCATCAATTCATAGGCATTAAGATTACATTAATGCTTGCTGATAAGAAATTAGGCTGGGTATGGTGGAACATTGCTTTAATCACAGCTCTTGAAGGCAGAGGCAGTCCGATCTCTGAGAGTTTGAGGCCAGCCTGGTCTACATAGTGAGTTCCAGGACAAAATAGATACGCACGTGCGTGCCTCTGTGTGTGTGTCTGTGTGTGTGTCTGTGTGTCTGTGTCTGTCTCTGTGTGTGTATGTTTCCATGTGTGAAGGTCCAAGGTTGATGTCAGAAATCTTTAATTGCAGTCTACCTTATTCTTTGAAGCAGCATTTCTCTCCCTTGAACCCAGACCTCACTGTTACTCTAGCTAGACAGCTTGCTCCTGGGATCCTATGTCTGTTTTCCAAGCCCTGGGATTATCGATGCATCTATCTAGTGGTTTGAGGATCTGAACTCTAGTCCCTGTGATTGTGCATCAAGTGCTTTAGTCACTGAAACATGTCCCTATTTCCAAACATTCTTCTTTATTCATTTCTTTCCATAAGCATTCACATACTGATTTTTCTTAGGTTTAAAAAATTATTTCCTCAATCTGGGCCTGTACTCTCAGGAATCAAAGGCTGGAAAATTGCAAATTGGTGGCCAGGGTGAACTGCAGAATGAGTTCTAAACTAACCTGACTACAGAAAGAACATAGCAGGTGATAGTTAAAAGAACTTGCTGCTCTTTCAGAGGTCTGGAGTTCAGTTTCTACCACTGACACCAGGCAGCTCACAACTGTCTTTTTTTTTTTTTTTTTTTTTTTTTTTGGCTTTTCGAGACAGGGTTTCTCTGTGTAGACCAGGCTGGCCTTGAATTCAGAAATCCACCTGCCTCTGCCTCCCAAGTGCTGGGATTGAAGGCGTGCACACCACTGCCCGGCTTCACAACTGTCTTTAAGTCTAGCTCCAGGTGAGGCACAGGTACCCAAAAATACATGTGGTGTACACATACACATAAATTTAAAAAATGATCTTACCCAGTCATGATGGTTTCTCATCTTTAATCTCCAAATTTAGGAGGCAGAGACAGGTGAATCTCTGAGTTCAAGGCAGCCTAGTTTACAAAATGAGTTCCAAAATAGATAAGCCTATATAGTGAGAAACCCTGCCTCCAAAAAAACTCCTCAAACCAAAGAGCAACAGTAATAAGTTTTAAAGCAGCAATCAAATAAGTGGCAGAGTGCTTACCTCACATGTGAGATCTCAGGCTCAGTCCTCAGCACTACAGAAAACATGCCCCGAATTCCAACCCTCTCTCTAGCTGCTGAACTATTCTTCTAGAGTCCGATTGAGCAATAGAGAGAAAGGCAGGACTTGAAGATGGAGTGAGGGGTCTCAGGAGAGGCGGGGGGGGGGGGTGGAGAGATAGAAAGGCAGGACTTGAAGATGGAGTGAGGGGTCTCAGGAGAGACGGGGGGGGGGGAGAGATAGGGAGAGGAGAAGGTTGCCACAAGGCTAGATGATGGATCATGAGCAGGTGACCAGGAGAAGTGGACCCTAAGAATAACCTGGGTAGAATCAAACAGCAAGTAACAAGGAACATATGGCTGGGATATAAGTTAGAATAGCTCAAAACCTGGACAATCTAGGCCTACAGCTTATAAATAAAAGGATTTTGTGTCTTTTATAGAGGCTAACTAGAATACATAATTCATAGTACCTACTACCTTGGATATCTTTAGTTCCTCGCCTCCCCCTCTTTCCTCAGCATACTAGAATTTGGGTCCAACTTCTTCAGAAGTTACTCAGGTCACCAGTGTCTTCCATACTCCTAAGTCACACAGTCACCATATTAAGTTCTCTCCATGATAAGTTTTGCTCCATGTTAATTTTTCTCTCCACTTACTTCTTCAGTCTCATTGATGTTAGATACTTGGCTTTTCTTTTGCTTCTGAGTATTCTACCTTGGCCTCCACCTCTAGCTTTTCTCTGAATGTTCTTTCTAAAAGACTGATGGTTTGAATGAGGATGGCCCCCAGAGGCTCATATATTTGCATGCTTAGTCCCCAGTTGTTTGGAAGGATTAGGAGTTATAGCCTTATTGCAGTAGGTGTGTTGCTGGGGTCAGGCTTCAAAAGCCCATACTAGGCCCAGGTCCTCCCCACCACTCATGAGATTTAAAGCTCTTAGTGCCATGCCTGTGTTCTGCCACGATGATTGTGAACTAACCCTCTTAACTTGTAAGCAAGCTGCCAATTAAATGCTTTCTTTTGTTTGGTCATGGTGTCTCCTCACAGTACAAACCAGTGACCTAGTTTACTTCCATTGTGAGGAATGAGCCTCTGATGTGAGCCCATGCGCTTACTGTACACTTAGTGCCTTCTCATGGTTTACTTTTAGGTAACTCACTGGTCCAGCCAATATTGAGCTCACTGTGTTTGGCTCGTTAGCTTTTAGCTTCTCCTTCCACTCAGTATTAGTGTCATGTTATCCACTCAAATCAGAGATCCAGATAGCATCCTTGACTCTCAATTCCATTAGATTTACAGTCTTAACTCATTGCACTTAAAAAATCAGTAAAGACTTGTTTGTTTCAAGCTGGGCCTGGTGACACAGGATCACAATCTCAGCGCTTGGAGTCTGAGGCAGGAAGATTGCCTAGAGTTCGAGGCCAGTCCGGGCTACGGTTGTGAGAAAACAAAACCAACAAGACAACAGCAAAGAGGCCCATCCCTGACAGACAAATAAGAAACTTTCACCTCCAAACTGTCGGTTCCTTATCTTACTTTTCCTGTTTTTGTTGCCACTGCCCTTCCAGCAGCCTTGGCAAGTGGCTCCTTCCAGCTAGTATGTCTCCTTTAAGGCTGGCTTTGAACTTCTGATCCTCCTGGATCTACCTTTCAAGTGCTGCGATTACAGGTACCTGACACCATGACTGCCTTACAAATCTTCCTAATAACTCCTACCTGCCAGTCACTGCCCTATGTCTTCAAGCAATGCTGAGCCAAACCAAGTCTTCTGTTCTGGAGTTTACTTAGTGATTCAGTGACCAAATGGTACTAATGGTAAATGCTGTAATAATAATAACAAGTTAAAATGATACTAATTGCATCTGGATGTTAAAAGGCAACTTAATGGGGATGGAGAGATGGCTCAGTGGTTAAGATTACTAGCTGCTCTTCCTAAGGTTCTGAATTCAATTTCGAGCACCCATTTGGCAGCTCATAACCATCTGATGATGTATTCTGATGCACAGATGTACATGCAGACAAAGTATCTATATAAAAATTCATAAGCAAATTAATCTTAAAAAAAAAAAAAACAGGCAACTTAACATTAAATAAAGTATTCAAGGGAAGCTGCTCTGAAGATGTGACCTGCCGGGCAGTGGTGGCACACGCCTTTAATCCCAGCACTTGGGAGGCAGAGGCAGGCGGATTTTTGAGTTCGAGGCCAGCCTGGTCTACAGAGTGAGTTCCAGGACAGCCTGGGCTACACAGAGAAACCCTGTCTCGAAAAAACAAAACAAAACAAAAAAAGAAGATGTGACCTTTAACTTTGTCTGGAATGATGGGAGAGAGCCAGCCTTGTGTCTGGAGCATGAGCATCCAGCACCAAGAACCACAGGTACAGAGCTCCATGGGACACACTGAACTGAAGTATGAAAGGCCAGTATGTATAAAATGCCAGTGTGATAGAGTAGCAGAATAAGTTACGAGGGTCAGGAAGTTGCAATGAGGAGCTGGCGATACCGCTCACTAGGTGGGCTTCCGAGGGCCTGGCTTTGATTCCCAGCACCCATACGGCAGTTCACAAACTGATCCTTATGCTGAGTCCTTGTTAGACCCACCTGAAGATCTCTCGATAACCCTCTCTCCCTCTCTCTCTCTCCCTCCCTCCCTCCCTCCCCCCATCCCTCCCTCCCTCCCTCTCTCCTTCCCTCCTCTCCCTCCTCCCCCCCTCTCTCTCTCTCTCTTTCTCTCTCTCTCTCCCTCCCTCCCCATCTCTCTCTCCCTCCCTCCCTCCCCCTCTCCCCTCTCTCCCTCTCTTTCTCTCTCTCTCCCTCTCTCCCTCTCTTTCTCTCTTTCTCTCTCCCTCTCTCCCTCCCTCTCTCTCTCCCCTTTCTCTCTTTGTCTCTCTCTTTCTCTTTCTGTGTGTGTGTATGTATGTGTTTAAAATAAATACTGATGTTGATGTTTAGGTCTTACCCCAGAATTATCTGGTTTATTTGAGGTTATATGTGAGCTTTAAGACCTCTCTAGGGGTAGGGGAGACTGTTGTTCTGGAACTAAAGAGATGGCTCCAGTAGTTAAGATGGTGATCTTTCAAAGACCCAGGTTTAGTCCCTATCACCCACATGGTGATTTATAACTTTCCCTAACCCAGTACCAGGGGAATCAGACGCCGCCTTCGAGCTCTTTGGGTATGAGGCACATGGCACACACACACACACACACACACTCACACACACACACACACACACATCACACACACACACACACTCACACACACACACACACACACACACTCACACACACACACACACACTCACACACACACACACACACACTCACACACACACACACTCACACACACACACACACACACACACACTCACACCACACACACACACACACACACACACACTATATTTATTTATATATATATCATACAAAATACTCATAGATATGCCAAAAAGTAAAACGAATGACTCTCCTAAAGGGGCCATAGTAGAGAATATAAAGACATAATAAGAGTATATAAAGATGTTATGTATGTAGGGTGCTTATTGTAGTGTTGTTCATAATAGTAAACTATTGAAAATAACCCAAATGTCCAATAATAAAAGACTTGTTTAAGATTTTGAAATAATAGTTGGGCAATGGTGGCGCACGCCTTTAATCCACCATTTGGGAGGGAGAGGCAGGTGGATCTCTGTGAGTTCAAGGTCAGCCTGGTCTACAAAGCAAGTTCCAGGACAGTCAGGGCTACACGGAAAAACCCTGTCTTGAAAAACAAAAACTTACAAAATAACTGTAAGTGAATTCATTAAAAAATCCTATTACAGATATGGATTGGCATGGAAACATATTTATGACATACAAAATAGTGATAATAGTAATATTCTAGTAGATATAATAGGATTCTACTTATATAACTTTATAAAGTCCACATATGAGAAATACAGAAAATACTTATTAAATAATAAAATAGGGGAGTTTGATCCTATTAATTAATTAATTAATTAATTAATTTCAAGTTTTTGTAGTTTGCAAACTCCTTTAATTGGGGGGGAATAGACAGAGTTTAGAAATACTTAAAATTAAAGTCCTTAGAGAGATTAGAATGCCATTATAATTAACTATAAACCTAATTAATTTTATCATAACTCATTTGAAGAAAAACTAACAAGAGAATGGTGAGTGTAGTGCACAAAAATACGAAGGGAGGGCTGGAGAGACAGCCAGCAGTTAAGAGCACCAGCTGCTCTTCCAGAGGTCCTGAGTTCAATTCTAAGCAACCATCTATAAGGTGATCTGGTGCCGCCTTCTGGCCTGCAGGCATACATGCAGCAGAACATTCATACATTAAATAATTTTTTAAAATTATGAAGGTAAATCTTGGCCTAACATGTGAAATCGCAGCGTTCAGGAGGATTGTAGCTAAGAGGCCAACCTGTGCTACACAGTAAGATTCTGTCTCTAACAAAACCTTGGTCTTTCAGAGTCAGTGATAAAAGGTTACATATGGTAATTTCTGTCAAAAAGTGAGGGTAAAGGATGTCTAAGAGAAAGGTAACAGTTTCTTTATCCACAATGTTCATTGAAAGTGGAAAGTTGGTCTTCAAGTAGAAAAAAGCTATGTGGTGACACACACCTTTAGTCCCAGCACATCAAGGCAGACAGGCAGATCTGTGAGTTTGAGCCCAGCTAGTTCTACAGAGTGAGTTCCAGGACAGTCAGAGTGAGTGAGTGAGAGAGACAGAAACAGAGACAGACAGAGACAGAGAAAGACAGACAGACAGAGAAGGAAAACATAGTGTGAAAGACTACCCAGGCCATAAGACCAGGTATAATGGCACCTGCCTAAAATCCCCACAACTTGAGAAGCTGAGGTAGGAGGATGGTGAGTTTGAGTCTAACCTGGGCCATTTAGTGAGAATCTGTCCCCAAAGAGGGTGGTGCTGAAAAGATGGTTCAGTGGTTAAGAGCATATACTGTTCTTGCAGAGTGCTTGAGTTTGATTCCCAGCACCCATATGAGCTGGCTCACAATGGTCCAACACCTCTATCCTTGGGGGCACCAGCACTCACATGAACATATACTTAAAATGTTTATTAAAAAAGAGCCAGGTGTGGTAGCACACACCTTTAATTTCAGCACTCAGGAGGCAGAGGCAGGCAGATCTCTGAGTTCAAGGCCAGCCTGGTCTTATAGTAGGTTCCAGGATAGACAGAGCTACACAGAGAAACTCTGTCCCCAAAAACCCAATATATATTTACACACACACACACACACACACACACACACACACCACACACCAATATATATATATATATATATATATATATATATACATACACACATACATTCATATATATATATGAATGTATGTTAGGATATAGCTTAATGGCTTAATGGATAGCTTGCCTAACATACATGAGACCTTGTGCATGATTCCCAACATAACATAAACTGGGTATGGTAGCACATGCCTATAATCCTTGAGAGATAGAAGCAGGACAAGAAGTCAGAAGCACAAGATCATCTTTGGCTACAGAAAGAGTTCAAGGCTAGCCTGGGTTACATGAGACCCTGTTCAAAAGAGAAGGAGAGGGGAGCAAGAGAAAAGAGAAAGGATGAATATCTGAATCTAGCTGATTGCTAACAAAAGGATCATTAATGAGAAGGGACATTAATATTTATTGTGTGATTCTCATGTACAAGGCAGTAGTTTTCAGATTGAAACTAAGACTCTGGTAAGTCATGACCAAGGTGCTCAACCAGTTGTTTATTATCAAAACCAAACTAATTCCAGATCTTTACTATGATACTATATGCTCCTGGAATAATGTGAGAATTTATGACTTGAGTAACCTAGGTTTTGACTCTAAAGTCAACCAAACCATTCATGAGGCTGGAACTCTATTATCATCATCATCATCATCATCATCATATTATTATTTAATTCATATGTAGCAATTTCAAACAAGATGGGAGTAAATCTGTACATCACAAAAGGCACCTTGTTCAAGCTGAGCCAGCACAGCCAGATTACCTGTGAGGCTGACTTCATAAGGTCTTCTAGCTGATTTCTCCTTGGCTGAGTCCCTGAGAACTCCTAGAATCCAGAACGAATAAGGAAATTCCCTCTATAGAAGGAAATTCTGATTTTCTTAAGAACTTGGCCAAAGGCTTATTGTCAAGTCCAAGACAGAGTTACTTTCCATCTGGGCAGTGATTCTCTATGAAGAATTGTAACTGTAAAACAAGATGTTTAATAGGAAGCTCCTTTTATGACATCATCAGACAGATTGTAAAGAGGACTGTGAGACACTCTTAGAATAGCTGCCACTTTCGTGGGGGACCAAGAACAGCAGCTCTGAAAACAATGAGGGTAAACATTCATGCTTATTCGGGATCCTGAAACAAGCCCACTGATGAAAACATGGCATCTACCCAGAAGGCCACAGTCTATCAGGTGTACAAGACAAATAAAAATGGGTCCAAGGTAGCAGTTTCTTCGCACAGAGGGGCTGAGGTTACCACCTCCACTCCTCAGCGGGGACATGGGTATTACTCCTCAAGCCAGCGAGCTGCTGCTGCTGTCTCCCTGAGTCCTCCTTCTCCTGTCCCTCCTCCTCCGTCCAGAGAAGAAACGAAGCTGCTGCATCCACCACTCACCATTCAACATCAGACTACCCACGCTGTGTGTCCCCACAGTCAGGGCCTGGCCTCTCTGCAGTCACCACTTCACGGGGAACTGAGACTAGAACAAGGATAGAGGCGTCCCGCCATCACTCTCCTCATCACTCTCCTCATCACTCTCCTCATCGGAAGAACCAGTCAATCCAGACGCTGTCCTCCATCTCGCAGGAGTGCATCGGAATGTCAGTCCAGTCAGGGAAGAGTCAACACGAAGAACTGAGAACAAGCCAGGGCGTGAGGTTGGCTACCATTCCTCTATGGCCTCTGACGCAAATACCGTCACTTGTATTTTACTGGAGAAAAAGAGGAGGACCCACCCTCCAAGGTCCAGAACCCCAGGGGGTTAAAGTACCCGTAGGATTTCAGCTTACCCAAAGGATGAAGCTATACAAACAGAGCCCACCCGAAGGACTACTGCAGAGGTCAAATCTTCAAGAAATGTCTCTGTCCAAGAGCATGGCATTCGCATGGCTAATAACCCTCAGATAGTCATTAGAAAGATCCCTCCCCAGGAACCAGAAGTTGGTCACAGCTCAATACTTTCAGAACCTAAGACCTCACAAAAAAATGCAAAATTGTCATCAGGCCTCAAACTTTCTGTCCTTAGAGATTTAGATGTAGCACACCGAGCTCCTCCTCCTCGGCCAGAGCGTTCTGTCTGTATTGAGACCAAGCCCTGCCCAAAGATTTTAATATCTGAAACGGAGCCCACTGTGAGGCCCCCAACCCGAGAACGTGAGGTCGGACGCAAGGTGACCATCTCCCCAGGAAAACAGTCAGTGCAGTCACCTCATCGTGTAACATGTCGAACAGCGTCTGAAGGAGGCTATAAGTCTCCCCTGTATCCAGAGCTTTCTCCAAAGCCCTCCACCCAAGCCCCCTCAGCCTTTGAGTTGACCCCTCGACCTTTGCCCCCTCGGTCCTTACCTAGGTATGGGCCTGATTGCTCATGGTGGGCCTTACTGAATCCTAAAGTTGAAACTTCCCAAAACCAGTCAAAAATATTTGATTTTGAACCTAAGTCACCTCCTCCCTAGACCCTTTAGAGTCCTTTTATGAAATGGACTCAACCCCTTTCTGTGAGGACCTGATGTTCCAGAGAGACAAAGCAAGCCTACCACCATCCCCGAAGGATTCTTTATACCGAGTACCATTGACAGAAGTGCAAAAGACCCCGAAGCACACCAGCAAGCCACCCATTCAAGGGTTCAATGCTTTCTTCCTGGGTATGTGAAGAAGCAAACTGTCCAGCTGCAGCCCACATTTAGTGAAATGGGATATTGGTTGGGATGGGCAGGAAAGCAATCGCTCTTCCTTCTGGGCCCAAGGCTGCCTTCCTGCTAGTGCCAAAGTTGGTTCTATCTTTGAGCTCAGTGCTCCGTGCCTTGCCTGCCAGCTTCAGTGAGCTCCGAGCTGCTGACATCAATGCAGATGGTTAAATCTAGAGTTGAGTATTGACTTATAACAGGCATTGCAGCTTAACTCTTCATGGAAGGTAGAGAATGGACTGCAGGGTCAGAAGTGGATGCCTCGGAGTGGAAATGAGCTGAGGCAGGGTGAGGGCTAGTAAGGCTGTAAAAACAAACAGGAGCCTCAGATAAATTCTCTGGTTTGAAAGTAGAGTAGTTGGGCCACACATGGGCTGGGTCTTGGGCTTCCAGGAGGCAGAGAGCATTAAAGTGCACAGAGAAGGTGGAAGAGGGACAGCGGGCATATGGTACCCAGGCCTAGGTGGGAGGAGAGTGAAAAGGATCAGGAGCTAAGAAGACTTTCTGGTGGAGGCGGAAAGGGAGGATGACATTCCACACCCAGGAAAAGCAATTTTCCGTTACTTTCAGATGTTTCCGAGGAAATGTACAACCGGATCCTCTGGTGGCTGAAAGGTTTGTGTTTTCCCTTCTCGGGCGGGGGCAGGGGGAGCGTGTTGTGAAAGGCTTATGGGGAGGGTGAGAAGACAGGTGATAGGGTGGCCTCCATGTCTGTCCTGTACTAGAAACTAAATGGCTAGGGTTTAGACCTAAAGGGGCAATGATTCTCTTTTTCACCTTAAATTCCATTGCTAGTCATCCCTTTGGGAATGTGAACCCTTTTCATTTTCAACAGTCTCCTTCTAATGAGAACTCACATCTGGGAAAGAGAACAATTCAAGTCCTGTAGTCTTACCTACCATAGATTGGGATTTTTGTTTGTTTTTGAGACAAGGTCTTGTTATATAGCCTTGACCTTGCTATGTAGACCAGATTGGACTTGAATACATACAGATCTGTCTGCCTCCAGAGTGCTTGAACTAAAGATGTGTGCCACCAGCTTTTAAGATTTATTTGATGTGTATGAGTCTTTTGCTTATGTATCTCTGTGCCCATGAAGGCCAGAAGAGGGCGTCAGATCCCCTGGAACTGGAGTTACACTTGTGAGCTGCCATGTGGTTGCTGGGAATTGAACTTGGTTCCTCTGCAAGAGTAGCCAGTGCTCTTAACCCCACTAATCATATATTTTAAGAGAAAATCACCAAAACATTACAACCTGCTTTGAAGTCGAATCCCAATGATTCAGGTTAAGGGTTCAGAATTCTCCTCAAGCTCTCCCTCACTTGTTGCCCTGGTAGAATCTCTAGGCCTACTCAACGGCTCACCCCTGCCCCCACCCCCATACCAGTAGGTCTTGCCTGTGTCTCTGGAATCATTAACACCCTCTCATTTCCTCTGCTCCTTTTTCTGCTTGGCCACTGGTAGCACAGGAGCGTGAGGATCAGACCTCTAAGCGTGTGTCTTGGTAGCATAGAGATCTTGCTGTAAGAATTATGGCATGAAAAGCCCTTGTCCTACTTATTAATGGGACACAGGACAGGGCTTTGGATGACATTCCTGGGGCGGAAAGTGCCCTGTGTACACAATCCAATCCCAAGTCCTCCTCCCCTTTGGAAGGCCTGGCCTGTGTGAGTTTACATGTAATGCACTTACCGTGGTGCTTGGCATCATGAACACTACGTAAATGTTAGCTGCAGTTTTTTAGGCTGTTTGGGGCCCTAGGAAGGGGCATGTGCTGGACTATTCCCATGTCAGCTGGCCATCTTTAGTAACACACTCTTTTCCCCCCTCATGTTGACACTTCCTGAATTCCATTTGTTGCCTGCCCTGGAAATGCCTGGCTGCTGCTTCTTTGTTTTGACAGATGAGGAGGTAAGAATCCTGGTGGGATATGCCTTCTAGTCCAGGGTCCCAACCCCTTATCTAATTCCTACTCCTGTCCACTGATGGGAGGGGTGTGGAAGGAGACAGAACTACACGTGGTTAGTAGGTTGTCTACTGCATAGAAGGGCACTGTGCAGGGGCATTTGTACAAAAATGTCACATGAGCTAAAATTGCAGCTTTGAAGACAAAGTGTGGAGCTCTTCACCCAGTGCTCCAGGGGAAGACTGGGCAGCTATGGGTGCCCATTTCCCAGCTGGCTCTTCCCTCTGCTGCCTAGGGCACTTCAGAAAGGGGTCGCCTTTCTGGGTTACACACTATTTGAGTCCTCATGTTGGAGAAACATAAAGTGGGCTCTACTCTTGGCAGTCCTGTGTCCTAAATTTGGCAGTGTCCTGATTTTGCAGCGAGTTGACTATCCTTAAGTACTTGTGCTCCTCTTGGTCGGAGTCTGATAAGATGGTCAAAGCTCTTCTGCCTTCCACTCTTTGACCACATTCCTCTCTTAACCAAATCTGAGCAAAAATCTCTAGTGAGTCCCATCCATGGCTGGCAGACCCGGGATGAACAGTTGGCTTGAGATAGAAATGAGGGGGGACAGCAAGAGCTCAGATAACAACAGCTGGAGGGGAGGTGTCCAGGAATGCAGCTGCCACCCCCTCTGCCTCAGGCCCTGAGCTCAGCTGCAGGTGGAAGATTATTTCCAAGCAAAGCAGGAAGTCCCTCTTTCCTCTGCTTTCCTCCAGTCTCATCCTGCTCCTTCATTCCATAGATGGTTTTTATTCAGATGTCTGATACTCTGCTAGGCACTAGTACACACACACACACACACACACACACACACACACACACACACACACACTTCTTTGAGATACTGACTACAGGAATGGAGAGATAAGACATGGACAGGGAAAAAAAAAAAAACAATATATAAATAGATACTAGTCTGTGCTCGGATACCCAAACAACAGGCTGAACGAATGCTCTTAATGGGGCTTAGGAAATGGGATGCCAGGAGGCAGGAAAGTAGAGAGTAGCCACAGCCTCCTTTCCGAGGCCAGAGGGAGATGTCCTAATAGATACCTTAATACAAAGCTATACCTTTGAAAGGGGTACTGTTTTCTTCAGTTCAAGATTTGATGCCTGTGACTAAACAGGCTACCCTCACCCCTTTTCTGTGCATCTTGTTTTAGTTTAGGAAGTCAAAAGTTCTGGCAGCAGAATGACTTCTTCCCAAAATAGCTCTTATCCTGTCTGGATAATTACAGCTCTTCAGCCCTGCTCAGTAGCAAAGCTGCTCCCCAGAAGCTAGGAAGAGAGGTTCTCAGGCAGCTGGGCCGGGGTCTCCTTTGGCTCTCTAGAGGTAGGGTTTGCACAGAGTTGGGCAAAGTAGTCTTTATGAAAAACCAGCTCCCACAGCCTGTCCTTTCAGATTACATAACCCTCAGGCAGGCCCAGGATGGAGACTTTGTGGTCCTGGTGTGCAAGGACCCTGGTTCCTCTGATTTGGGAGTGCTTGACCATAGAGACTGTTCCAGATTCCATTCCCAGCAGGAAGTCTCTAGTGGCTCAACCCCAGTGGCTGGCCCATGGCAGTATTTGTTACTGAATACTCAACTGTGAACCCTCAAGGTCCACAGCTATGGAGATTACTGAACTTCATAAGCCACTCTGGGTCTGCAGCTATGAATAACGCCAGATTCTGCCCATGACTTTGTTAATCTCTTGAATGACCCTCGAGGTCCTTTTTCTAGGAGTAGGGTTGAGAAGTGCTTCTCACCATGGATTGGGATGATAGGGGTTGGAATCTTCCCAGAGAAGATGGGGCTAAACTGAAGGAAGCATTCCTATCGAATGTGTACTAGCAGATCTCAACAAGAAGTAGGTCAGGGAAACTGCCTTCCCATTTGGCCCTGGGATTTCTGGAACTAACACATCTTTTAATAAGACAGGCTGCAATGCCTCTGATGGATAGGGTACTCCAGCCCCCAGATCACTTGCCTTCAGGTACCAGACTTCCTGGCCTCTGGATGTGACTTCTTAGGCTACCAGAGGATGAGGTGGTTTCCTTCTTGCCGCATCTATCAATTATGTAAGAAACCAATGCTGGAAATTAGGGCAGTTACCAGAGGAGGCCATCTCAGTGGCATCGAAGGCAAACTTGAAGTGTCTTCAGGGTCACACGTCATTTGATCTCAGAAGCAGATGGTTGTCAGATTCCTGTTGACTTCTGAACCCTGGGGAAGTTCTGCTCTGAGGCACCTTGTTTACAAAGGAAAGCCCCTAGTCTCTTAGGAACCCAAGAGTGTCTGCATTCATGAAGGAGGTTCAGAATCCTACTATGTGAACTATTTGAAAGGAATCCTGGGAACTCACTTTCCCACTTCCCCAGTCCTCTTGCCTTGTATAGAGCAGTGGTTCTCAACCTTCCTAATGCTATGGCCCTTTAATACAGTTCTTCATGTCGTGGTGACCCCCAACTATAAGATTATTTTTGTCTCTATTTCATAACTGTAATTTTGCTATTCTTATGGATTGTAATGTAAATATCTGTGATTTCTGATAGTCTTAGGTGACCCCTCACGACCCACAGGTTTAGGACAGCTGCTTTATCTGGTGGTTGGAAGCATAGAGTAATGTGGGTGAAATGAGGCAGGGTACCTCAGAAGGCTTTTCACAACAACTTGGCCCCACTACACAGCCTCTTACCCTATCAAGTGGCACATCGTTCATTTGCCCCTATCATGGGTAGCCACTTCTGGAGCAGGATGAACAGCTAGCTGGTGACTTCTGGCCATGGCTTGCTAATTTGGGGGCAGGTTACGTTGACCATAAGGGTTTATTACTGAAAGTTCTGCTTCTCATGAACAACCTCAAAAGTTGTGGAATGGTCCATTTCAGCATCAGCGTCCGGACGTGGAGCTGAGGAACAGATTTCGAAGCCTCACTGTAAGGCCTCGTCAGCCGGCTCTTAACCCTGTTGTAACAGGGCAGGAAAATGTGATTCCTCTGTGGCTTTGATGGTGGAACTGAAGCACCTAAACTTCCTTAGTTTTCTGTTGTCAAAATAATCCCACACAGGCACATATATCCTGGACTTCCTAGTATATGTTTTTCTTTTTCCTTTACCTAATTTATGTATGTGGGTATTTTTGCCTGGAAGTATGTTGGCCAGTGTCCCACATTTGTACCTGGTACCCGGGAAACCAGAAAAAGAGCATCAGATCACTGGAACTGGAGCTACAAACTGCCGTGAGCCACCATGTTGGTGCTGAGAATCAAATCTGGGTCTGGAAGAGCAGCCTGTTCTCTCTCTCTCTCTCTCTCTCTCTCTCTCTCTCTCTCTCTCTCTCTTTTTTTTGTTTTTCGAGACAGGGTTTCTCTGTGTAGCCCGGGCTGTCCTGGAACTCACTCTGTAGACCAGGCTGGCCTTGAACTCAGAAATCTGCCTGCCTCTGCCTCCCAAGTGCTGGGATTAAAGGTATGCGCCACCACCGCCCAGCCTCATTTCCAGTATTTTCACTTAGAGTATTTTAGTGATGTCTGAGGTGATGGTTTTAGTAAGGAGAAAATCAGTGGGCTCAGGTGGAGCAGAAAGGTTGGCTTCAGGGGCCAACTTGAATGAGGAAGTGAGGAAGAAAACCCTTCAGTCCAGAAGCCATCCTGACAGCTGTTCAGCCAGACGGCCGCTGTCATGATCAGTGGAGCCAACCATGTCCCTTCACCCTCTGCTCAGCTGCTTTGGTTCAGCTGCTGGGAGGGGACCAGAAAGACAGCTGCTCCTCAGGGGTGGACAATCCTTGGAGGAGGGGAACAGAATGTGAGTAATGTCTCTTAGTTCCTGAGAGCAGCCCCAGCACTCAGACTTGACCTGGAGGGGCCAGGCTCTTCCTTGGTACAGCCATCATTGTCAAAAGTCATCTAAAATAATCTCTGTAGTGGCTGTTGTTGGGAATTTGTGTTGGTCGGTCTAAGTCCAAGACCTGAAAAGCTGACCTACAGGCAGCAGCAGCATATTCCAAAATCACTTTAAGGCACTACTCTGGCATTCTCTGCTCCCATCTCTCTACACCCATCACACACGGACACTCCTAATCCTATGGAGGGAAAACATTTGAAATAGCCACAGTTGGCAGCAGCTGGTTTGGTGTTGATAATGTCTTCATTTGCAGATATAATAGCTACTGCTCATTTTAGTGGCTTTACCTTCTCATGTTACTGAATATATTTCTAGCAACCTGTGGCGTAGACATTTTTTTCTCCCTGCTTCACGGATGAAGAAACTGAGGGTCTGAGCTTGTTTGTCAAAGCTGAAAACACTAAGGAATATCCCATTCTACTGCCCCACAGTGTAGCCGCATCTTCCTATAAAGTAAGTTCTCAGCATTTCAGAATGTCCGGAATGGTAAAGGGAAGGGTATTCCTGAGGGCAACAGTCACGCCTTCACATGTGAGTGAAGAGGCTGAGAGGAAGACTGTGCTTGAAAGCAGATAGAACGAAGGACAAGTGCCGGGTCAGTGAAGTCTAGACCCCGAAGGCTTGCCTGTGCACTAAAACCAGAACGGAAAATTAATTAGTGCACTGTTTTAGCTGGTGCGTATTGATCAGCCAGCTCCTGGGGCAGGGCCTTGTTACTGTCACATGACAGATTCTCTATTCCCAGGATAGAAGTCAGCAGAGGTTAAAATGGAAGACACATTCCAGCCCCCCTAGAGGGTTTTGCTTAATTTTGGAGAGAACTGTATACAGACAGGTCACTTGAAAGGGTGTGGACATCCAAGGACAAACAAAGTCTAGTGAAATGAGTCAGCAAGCTTCGAGCAGAGAAGCGGTTGGCCAGGGTGGGGGAATACTTTGACTGGGCCCGACACATACCTTGGTAAATCAGTTTCCATAGACTGCAGGGTATAGAGTCCATGACCTTAAAAGCTGAGGAGGTATTGAAAGAGAGGCTGGGAAGCTAGGAGAGTCAGTCCAGTCAGGGAGTGATGACGTCAGAAGGCATGCCAGGCCTTTCCCACCTGGACCTCTTGTGATGGAAATTCCTGCTTTATCAAATGGTTGACCTCTGGCACCTTTCAAGCTTCAGAGCTGCTCTCTGGCGTAGCCGCATAACCGGTGTCATGTCACCCCCATCTCAGGTCTGTTCCAGGAATGTGGAAGCTGAGGCAGCAGCTGGGGTGGGGGGTTGAAGGGGCTTAAGGGAGTTTTGTTTCTTGCTTCTGTACAGACTTACTGAGTTTTCCTTGAAAGACACACCCAGCACTTTGGCTCCACCAGAGCTCTGACTGTATCATCAGTTAGTCATTCATTTGTGGCAGAAGGGAGATACTTATTAGTTCTTGAACCACTTATGGGAAATGGCTACGGAGAGGTGCCATAGTAGCCTTTTGCTTATCACACAGACCTGAAATACTGACTTCCAATGTAATCATTCCATATATTGGACTTGAACTTAAATCCTGGCTTGGCCCACACACAGTCTCCTTATGAAAATTACTATGCCATGCAACCCTTCATCCATGAATGAGTAGAAAAGACACAGTAGAAGACTTCTCCAGAGGACTGTGGGGATCAGGCTGTGGCTGTGACTGCTGGCTTGAGTTTCTCAGGGAATGATGTGATCCCTATACCAAGCTATCGATTCCCCAGATGTCAGCTCTGTATGTTAGCAGTACTCAGGGAATCATACCCTAGTTTAGGATACCAATGCTTAATCTCTGGATGATGAATTTCAAGGGAGACCCAGAGTTGATTGATATGAAGGCAAAGTGGGCCTCAGCACCTAACACTGGGAGGTGGGAAGGGTACTCATATCATCCGTGATTTATGCAACAGTGGCTGGATCTGGGCTATGCTCTGACCAAATATGGATCCTGCCCTGATCAATACAGAGGAAGAGCTAGACATTGTGGGGGAGGATCCAGTTTCCTTCAATGAGGGAAATAGAGACCAGGAAAATCAAGGGACTTTTCAGTAGACATTGTTGCCGTGGGACATTATGCTAAGGCCTGGCTCTCACAGAGCCCTTTGAGTGCTATAGGGTTAGCCTACAGGCCTGTGGGAAAGGGATGGCTTAGCCTATCTTCAGCTGTTATTTCACCCAGCATGTTATAGAACCATTCATAGTTAGAAAGTGACTGTGTGCCACTGAGACCCATGCTTTTGGGCTTGGATCAGAGTTTTACGGTCTAAGGCTTCTCTTGGGGCTTTTCTCAAGGCAGGTTGGCCAACATACCTCAAGACATGTAGGCCTCTGCCGGGAGGTGGTGGCGCACGCCTTTAATCCCAGCACTTGGGAGGCAGAGGCAGGCTGGTTTCTGTGTTCGAGGCCAGCCTGGTCTACTGAGTGAGTTCCAGGACAGCCAGAGATACACAGAGAAACCCTGTCTCGAAAAAACCAAAAAAAAAAAAAAAAGAAAAAAAGAAAAAAAAGACATGTAGGCCTCTGAACCCTGAGCAGCAGGTGATAGAGAAGGGGGGGGGGAGTTCAGCCACAGCTGGAGAGAAAGAAACCAGCCAAGCTGTCTTTTGAGATGGTTCTGAGTCCACACTCAGCATGGCTTAGGGCTTAGGATTTGACGATAAAGAAAAACAAGACTTTGTGGTCAGGCCTGCTGCCCCTCTGTCTTACATGAATGTAGGCGTATACATGTACATGTGGAAACCAGGCCAGAGTTCAGCCTTCGGTGTTGTTTCTCAGGACAGCTGTGCACCTTGTTTTCAGACAAGCTCTCTCACTGGATCCTGGGGCTTACCAGTTAGGTAAGGCTGGTCAGCCAGTGAGCTCCAGAAATCCACCAGTCTTTACGTTCCTCATGCTGGGATTACAGTAGGTCACCACACCCAGCTTTTATATGAATTCTGAAGATTAAGTTCAGGTCTTCCAGCTTGCACTGAAAGCACTCTATAGACTGAGCTACATCAGCCCCGGGGTCTGTTTTCTTTGATACAGATTTGTCCCACTCCCACCCACATGACTAGAAAGACTGATGATGCATCATTCAGGTGTGTGCTGGTGGCCTGGGGCTGGGTGTAGCCTAAGGTTGACACTCAGACGGTACAGCTACCTCAGGGAGCTGCTTTTGTAGACTTCCAACAGCACTGGATTTTCCCTTTTGTGTCTTTGTTTTTCTGAGTGCAGCTTGAGATCTCTTGTTTACTACAAACCTTTATCTGGGACCTATGTATAGCTTCAGAGAGTCCCACACTGAAGCCAAGCTTGCAGCACCCCACCACCACCACCACCATATCCCTCAGGGTCTCTTCATGGCTAAACTTGTGCCTTGTTCCCATCTGCCTCTAAGGCCTATAGAAGCATACAGCACACTCTCCATCCACACTGCACCTATGTTTAGAAAGCCGGAAGGAACAGTTAGACACTTAGAAACCTTCTAGTTTTATCGCCTTAATTTCGGGGGTTGGAAGCTGAAGCCTTGAGTTGAAGTGAGTTGCCTAAGGTCTCCCAACTAGAAAGGTTTCTCAGCTTGCTTGCTAGCACTTGTACTGAGAGGGCTATAGCTGTAGAGCTCAGCTTTGTCTGAAGCATATTCAGGCAGAGGCCAGTCAGTCAAACTGCCCTTGGGGAAGGGCTTTTGGGGGTCAGGGAGGGACATGTTTCTGGAAACTTCCACAGGAGTCTGACCAGTTCAGCCCCTACTTAACTCAGGAAATCCCTTTCCAACTCCCGTTCCCAAGAATCTACCTTTAGCTAGCTGCTGCTCTGACCCTTCTGACCTTCTAATGCTCCCAAAGCTGCTGGGGCGGGAGTTCCATTGCATTTCATCTGCTTGTTGGAGGAATGGCTCCCTTGCTAGGCCCTCCCCACTCTGCCTTGCCCCAGGCAAGGCTCACCTTCCCTCTCAGAGCCATTCTGCCTCTTCATTCCATCCTACCAGCAGATGATCTCTGGATAATTTATGCAGCAAATCCTCTTTAATCTTTAATCTGGGGTCTTGAACAAAAGGAACCTGCCATTAACCTGTGTCTTTTTCACAGCTTGAGTGGAGGTGGGGAATGTCTGACATTTCCTTCATAGGAGGTGTAGTGTGGATATGAGCAATGAGTAACTTGGATGTTCAGTCAGCTCACTCTCCTAAATCCTTGTTGAATCTCCCGTGGGTAACTAATGCTCTCTCTCCAACTCTTGCCCCAACTCTTCCTCCCTGTGCCAAAGGCAGTCTCTCTTCCAGGGATGCCAGGTGGGCTGGTTTATTTTTCTGTGGGAACTGACTCGAGTTCCCGCGGCGCAACACTGCCTAGAGAGGACTATTCTAGAAAAAGCAGTTGCCCGGTGCAGCCCTGGGCTTCAGAAGCTCACGCAGGCACCCGTCGCGGCTGCAGAGGTACAGGCCCCGCCCCAGGCCCGGCTAGCCCCGCCCCACCCTGCCACCAGCGGACCGCACTCTTGCAAGGCTAGTGGGGGCCCCGCGGTGCAACGAGGTCGGCGCGCAGCTCGCACCACGGGTGGCTGGGGCGCTGTCCAGGAGGAGCTGGCCCGGCTCGGGCTGCAACCATGGTAAGGAGAGAGGACAGCCGGAAACACAGGGCCTGCCACTCCCGGGTTGCTCCGAGGGGACACTGGGCGCTGCAGCCCTGGCTGGGCAGGGCGGGAGGTACTGTTCCTGGCTCCGGGTTCAGACAAGGCACTGCTGGTGCTAGGCGCCGCATCGCCGTTCTCAAGTTATTCCTAATGAGCGGAGCTGCTTTGAGCCGGGCGCGACCCCCAGGGTGCTGCCCAAGGTCTTGGAGGAAGGAATAGATCAGTTTTGTGGGAGGTGCCTGCTGGTAGCTTCTAGTGCAGGAGAGGACCGCACTGATAAGGATAGTAGGGGGTCCCCGCCCGTTTTGGAATCAGCTTGTGTTACCTGGATGACCCTTCCTCACCTGCCTGGGATGCAGAGACTAGCATCAACTTCCTTTGGAAAACACAGAGGAAATCCGTAAACACTGCCAGGCTCACTAAAAGGGAGGATGGTTAGAATGGCCCACATCCCCTGGACTTTTCTCAGAGAGGAAGAGGCAGGTCCAGTGTCCTATTGTGCAGGGGTGTGATCAGCTCTATCTCTTTGCCTCCCGGTCTAGAACCATGAGAAACATTCCTCCTGCTTCATCTGCCCTGTCCCTGCAACTAGGTCCTTCTGCAGTGTGTGGGGGTTGGTGGTTGGTTGGGGGGGGGGGGAGAACTCATTTCTGCCACTGCCTGTGAGAAGACAAGCTGTAACCCCAGATAAAAGTTTTCACCCTTGACTCTGACGATGCCAGCTCCTCTGCTGTTGTCCTGCCAGAAACAATGTATGGGGATCAGGGCTTCCAAGCCACATACCAGCCTCTTCTTCCAGACCTTGTCTTCTGCATGGGGAGACACAAGCTGTTTACAGCAGGAGGGGATTGGTGATCAGCCCACAGGGCAGGATGTTGGCCATGAGCAGCTGCCAAAAGGGAACTCTCTGGGCCCTGTGGAATCAGAAGCTTTCAGGTCTAGAAAGGCCACCCTTTCGGGCTTTCGTCTCTCAAGCTGTGTCTAGGCAGAGGCCCAAGTTTTGGCCAGGAAGTGTTAGTGACCCTATGACCTACTCAAAAGGAGGTTCCTGGGAGAGGCCAAGTTGTGCTTGTCCTTATCCCAGTTCCCCAACCTCCTGCCCACATGGGAGATGGACAGACTGATTGTTCTAAGATCGAAGCCTGGGGGAGCACTGATTATCCCCAGTGCTAAACCCAGCAGGAACCAGGGGGGCTGCTTCTGCCACACACCAAGTTCAGTTCAGCTGAGGTCTTTGGGCTTTCAGCTTGGCTGAGACCACCCTGCTCTTTTCTAACTAAAGATACCCCACACCACCCAAATGTCCAGTTTGATACCTCTGCACTAACAACCAGCCAAAGGCTTGAGCTGACTGGTTCATGTCGGGCCACACTTCTCTTTGCTGTGTCTTGCCAGCGGAGGAGGTCAGTATCCTAGCTCCTTTGGAAATGAGTGCGGGAGACCTCCAGCTGAAGAGCTCTAGGAAGTTTGAATTTCCACATGAAAAGAATGACAGGACACTATTAATGATTAGTCTGTGACTTGAGACAAACTTTAGCTTCAAATCAGCTTGAGGTGTTTGTTCCTTGGAAGTGCTTCCTCTCCTTGGCTGTTCTAGGAGAAAGGAAAATCAAGGACTGTAAAGCCCTAAAACTAAGAGATTATTCAGGCTCACACAAGGTTACCCTGGCCTCCTGACTCCTAGTGGATGCTCCATCTGTATTCCCGCTAAGACCCTCAATCGGTCTCTGGGATGCTAGCCTCCTTTGCTTTGAACCCATGGTCCTTAGAGACCAAGTGCTCTGCTGATTTTGTGGAAAAGATAAGGTAGTGGGACGTAGGTCTTTGTGAGTACAGAGGTCATGTATCTTCGGATGGCTGGAGTCCATGGAGCAAAGACTCCTTTGCAGAGAAATCTAGCAGCAGTTTTCTGGTTCGGGGGAAGGAAAAAAAAAAAAAAACAATGGGAAACTTGGGAAGAAGTGTGGGGCCATTTCCATGGAACCTATATGCAGGGGATTATCAGACATCCCCACCCTTTTTAAGCCTTGCTTAAAGTTAAGGTAAAAGATGGAAGGGGTTGGAATCTTTAGACATAGGTTCCTTGGTTGGCCTTTGCGATGTACTGATGGGCAGAGTCACCTTAGGGATCTATGTCCCAGTCCTCAGGCAGTCTTCAGTGTCCTTAGGGGTTAACAGGAGAAACTAAGTGGATCAAGCCTGTGCTGCAGACTTGTTGGGAGGTTGGTGCTGTGCCCACCAGGGTAGGAAGCAGGCAGGCGGCATGGGACAGCCAATCAGAAGAAGGAGCTGCAGAGAATCTAACTGACCCTGCTGCAGCTGAGCCATCCTTGGAGGGTGGGAGCCCAGGGGAGGGGAGGAGATAGGAGGGAAGGGAAGGGGGTGGAGAAGAACATTCCACAGAGACAGAGTGGGGTCAACAAAAAAGGGGGAAGGAACAAACCAGGAAGCCAGATGACAACAGGAGCATCAAGACAAGCCTGTTTGTGTGCGAGGACCTTTGCCTGGAGATAAAGTTAGACCTAGAGCTTGCTGACGGGGGTCTCAAGTGTGGGGCATGGACCATTCACTGGGATGGCAAGGGAACTCTGTCCCTGAGGATGGGACTGAAACTGGGGTAAGGTGGTGCTCGGGGAGATGGGGAGACCTAAGTGGTCTTCCGCTTGGGACCAGCATAGGGGCTCAGAGGTGGAAAATGGTTTGGTCCCTGGCAAAGGTGGAGGAGGTGGATAGACAGATGGGCAAAGAACCTAGTGCCTCAAACTCCTTGTCTGGAGTCCTTTGGCCTTCCCCATGCTGATGTACCATCATGTCCGGCAGGGAAGATGGTGATGCTGGGATCTTGGTAGCTTTGCCAGAAGACTGTGGGCTTGGGATTTCCATCAGTGCTTCCCAAATGCTTAGCAAGGCCCTCAGATCAACTTCTGGATCACCATGGCATGGTGCAGGGAGATCATCCAGGATTCCTCAGACTCATTAGCTGTCAGACAACAAGAGCCACTCCATCCCTTCTCTGCTGCTGTATAGTTAATTTAGCCAGGCTGGGACACTCGAGAGTGAAAGGGGCAACAGTTAATCATTCTGCTAGGCCAACAAGCATAAACGGGGTTGTATGGTTAACCCGTTGGCCCTCAGATATGATGGGCACGGGGAGCCTTAGTCAGCTTTGCCTTAGCATAGCCTCTTGGGGACACTAAGGTCAACACGCTGGTTCCTGTTTCCTCTCTCTTGTCCAAGCAACCCCTGAAGACTGATGACCAGCAGGTGTAGGGATCTGAGTCATACAAGACTCTCCCTTCTAACCTCCCCTTCTCTGTCTCTTCTAGCGTAAACCTGGCAGTGTGCATGTCTGTCCCTTTCACTTCTGACCTTTGTAAAATGGTGCTATGCAGGAAGGCTGTGGCTATCTTACCTCTCCTGCTTTGGCTGAGGCTTCATAGTGGTCCAGGGTAACCCCGCTGGGTTGGCCAATCCCCAGAGGGTGACTCAGCCTCTGCAGCTGGCCCTTGTCCATTGTCTGGGGGTGGCACGTGGGTGTTGTGAGGCAGAGATGAGCCCAGCACTGCCAGGCACCCCACAAAGAATGCTGACCCCCAAAGGAGAGGGGAAACTCTTATGAAGCTTATGGCTATGGGGAGCTAAGGGCAAGAGTAGGGGAAACCACTTGACTTCCATGAGGAGGGTGGAACGGGCTTCTGCAGGGAAGCCAGCCAGTTCTCTTCTCGGCATCCCCATTCGTGGTTCCTAGATGAGGCCATAACCCTTCCTGTACTGCTGAATTCAGGGAAAATGGGCACATAGGCAACTAAGGAGACCCTCCCCTAGATGTGGCTGCCCGTGTATGTTACATATTTAGAGCAGGAGGTCTAGCCACACATACTGCAGCCTTCCTAGGCCTTTTTGGTGTTTCCTTTATCCTCGTTCACCTGGCTGTTCCTGGCTGCCCTCCATCTTCAGCATCCGCAAGGCAGGAGGAAGGTATCACTCTTCAGTTCTGGGGTTTAGGCCAACGTTGGGCATGGTTCATCAGCGAGAATAGAGTAGGGTCAGTGGTCTAAAGCTTGGGCAGTAAGCCTAGAAACAAGTACCTGTAGTAGAATTTGCACCTAGGTCCCCAGATCCCTGGCCAGCAGTGACAGGCACTGAACCATCTGCTGGCTTTTTATTTACCTGGAGGACAAGCTCCCTCCCCCCACCCTGCCCACCAGCGCCCCTACCCTCTTCTGATTCGGCATCCCTCTTGAGCGGCACACTTGAGTCTTTTGGCCTCTGCTCCTCCTCCTCTTTCTTTGCTTGCTTCTGAGACCGCTGCTGGCCCCTGACTAGGGCAGACTGACCTCCAGCAGTGGTGGCCTCGGTGATGACCTGCTAGGAGCACAGGGCTTTGTAGGGCTGGCGTCTGAAGCCCTTTCTGGTCTCTTGGCTTGGGGAAGCTAGTGAGCAGGTGTGTGCAGGGCTAAGTGTGAGCACAGCTAGGTGAGGTGTGAGCATGTCCTCTGGCTTTGCTGCTGTTTCTTTTAACCACACATACTTTCCTTCTTTCCTTTTCACCTTTTGTCTTTTGCCTCAATCTTCCCATCCTGCCCCCTTGTGCCATTCCCACCTCCTCTACCCCACACCCCTAGATCAAGCACTTCCTGGAGGACAGCACTGATGATGCTGAACTGAGCAAGTTCGTGAAGGATTTCCCAGGAAGTGAACCCTACCACGCAGCGGAATCCAAGACAAGGGTGGCCAGGCCCCAGATCTTGGAGCCAAGGCCCCAGAGCCCAGACCTCTGTGATGATGACGTGGAGTTTAGAGCCACCATGTGGCCCCAGCCCTCTGACAGTCAGCAGCACTTCTGTGCCCCAGCCCCTCAAAGCCCTTCCTCCAGGCCCCGCAGTCCATGGGGCAAGCTTGATCCTTATGATTCCTCTGAGGTAGAGACTCCAGCCCTGCCTTTGCCACTCAGTGGGTGGGTGCTGAAAGGCCCAGGGAGGGCAGAGAGAGAGCCTGGGGTAGGTGTGTGAGCAAGAGCATTAAGTGTATCAGGAGACCTTTTCTATTATGCGTCAGCCCCAGCTCTGTGGTTTCTGCCTTGAAGGCATTGGAAACTCAAAAGTAACAGTAGGAACTGAAGACCTGTCTAGAGGCCTCAGATAGGAGCTCGGACGATGAGGCAAAGACCTAGAAGAGGAAGGCTAGTGACAGAGCTGCTTCTCACTCTGATGCATTATGTCTCCTGTCCCCTAGGATGACAAGGAATATGTGGGCTTTGCAACCCTCCCCAATCAAGTCCATAGGAAGTCTGTGAAGAAAGGCTTTGACTTCACACTTATGGTGGCAGGTAGGAAAGGTCAAGGCTGGGGTGGACATGGGTGTTTCCCGTGGATTTGGTGTGTGTGTCTGAAAAGTGCATGGGGAGGGAAAGAATGAGCGACAGATGACGCTGTCCTGTTTTGCAAAGTCACGTAAAGCATGGCCAAAAATGCAGGTTCTGGAGAAGAAGACACACTTGGCTAACAGTTTTCTAGAATGCCCCCCTTCCCTTGCTACCTTGAGCAGTCTCTTGGCTTCATTCAATCAAGAGGGCTGTGTAAGTTTCCAGCTCTGAAATACTGTGCTTTGGTCGATCTAGCTCCCATTGGCATGGCAGTAGTTTGTCCCAGATCTTGAACAGGTGAACCTTACCTTCTGAGTTGGTGCCTGTGTCTTCTCTCCCATTAGGAGAATCTGGTCTGGGTAAATCCACTCTTGTCAACAGCCTCTTCCTCACTGACTTGTACCGGGATCGGAAACTGCTCGGTGCCGAAGGTAAGGAAAGGAGAAAGAAACTGAACCCCTACAGGTGCTGGAGATGGGGCCGCCTTGGCATGTGGAAAGCCCTGGGCTTCCTAGAGAAATAGATGGCTTCTTTCCATAGACCTATCTGGCCTAGCAAGTTCACCAGCCAGCTCCCTAAAGATCTGGGTGCTGTGCTGGGCGTGGTGGCACATGCCTTTAATTCCAGTGCTCAGGAGGCAGAGGCAGGCAGATCACAATTCGAGGCTAGCCGGGTCTACAGCGAGAGTTCAAGGCCAGCCAAGGCAACCTTGTCTTGGGTGGTGGCGGGGAATAAAAAGATTTGGGTGCAGAGGCAGGGCAGGGACCAGAATCCCGATCTTTGTGTGAGTTTCTGACCCCTAAACGATTCCAGGAATCCAAGAAAAAAGCCTGGAGCAGAGAAGAGGCTGGGGCCAGAGCCAACAGCCACCGGCATTTCCTGTGTTGGGAAATGTGTTTTTTGCTGGTTCCCAGGGAACAGGCCTTCAGGCGCCTGGGGGTGGAAAGGGAGGCTGTCTGGGCAGTAAAGCTAGCTGGGGTGGGCTTTTTTTTTTTTTTTTGGGGGGCTGGGCAGGACCATGGCCCTTGTCCTTGCCTCAGTTTCCCTCTTTTCCAGAGCGCATCATGCAAACCGTGGAGATTACTAAGCATGCGGTGGATATAGAAGAGAAGGGAGTGAGGCTACGGCTCACCATTGTGGACACGCCAGGGTTTGGGGATGCAGTCAACAACACAGAGTGGTATGTCTGACCAAGTACAGCCCCAGCTGCCCTTGTTCCACCCACGTACTGGATGCATCTACACAGGTCACACTCGGTCACAGACATAGTCATATTTGCTAGGAGGAAGAAGTCAGTGACCTTAATGGACAGCTGGGTTCCTTTAGCCGGACAGCTGTCTGTTCTGTAGGAGTGAGAGATAAAGGACTGGGATGGATGGTTTTGTTTACTTTTGAGACACTCTTACTATGTAGCCCCAGCTGGCCTGGAACTTGCTATGTAGGCTGGGCAGGCCTTGACCTCAGAGATCTGCCTCCCAAGATCTCGGATTAATTTTTTTAAGGTTAGGGTCTCTTGCTGTATAGCCTGGGACTCGCTGTGTAACTCAAGCTAGCCTTGAACTCAGTGGTTCTCTCGAATTAGCCCCCCAAGTGCTGGGACTGCAAGCCTGTGCTGCTGTGTATACAGCTCTCTGATGTGAAGACACCAACCAGTGAAAAGCCTCAAAAGAGCAAACACCGTGAGCACGTGTGGGTGCAACGTGAACACCACCATCCCTCCTTCCTTCCTTTCCCCCAGTTATTATTTTAGATGCTGCTAACAGAGCTTGTTTAAGGGGAAAGAAAGGGAGGCGTGAAGGAAAGAAAAGAAAAAGAACAGGGGTGTGTGTGGGGGGGAACAGCAAAGAAATGCCAGGCGGCACCGCGGTGCACCATTGGCAGCCCTGAATGTGGGAGCTGCAGGCAGGACCAGTTCCAGGCCAGTCTCAACCATGAAGCCTGGCTTATATGAGATCCTGTCTCAAAAAAAAAAAAAAAAAAAAAAAGGAAAAGAAAGAGTTAGGTGGAGGGGTGGAAGGAAGAAGAAAAAGAAGGAACTCCGGGAGGCTTTCAAGCTACCTAACAAAAGAAAGGCAGTTTTGACACATGCGTCGCACAAGCACATTCCTTTAGCTTTCTTTCTTTTTCATGGACTAGAGGAATGCTTAGGTAATGGTCACACCTAAGTGAGAAGGTGCAAGCAGTGGACCAAAAAGGCAGGAGAAAAGCGCAGTGTGTTTGGTGAAGGAGTTGGGCAGACAGTACTAAGAGCACAGATCTTGATTGGCATTTAGCCAACTGCATGATCTTGAGCAAATGTTTGCATTCTCTCTCCTCATGGAAAACAATAACAAACAAAAGCCCTCAAAACAACAACAACAACCCCACCCAGCCATTTCTACATCATCTGTTTGATCCAACAATAATCCAGAATGACGCCTATGCATTTTAGCAATGGTAACTGCAGGGCTGGCAACAAGATTTGTGGGTCCTCATGTTTGTAATTTTAAGAGTTTCCAGATGATAGCAGAAGAACGTCAGATCAAGCATGGTCTTCCTGAGTGCAGGGCTGCACGGGCTGTATATCCATGGTGCTAACCCTGAGTAACTGTCTCACTGACTAACCAGACCCTCACAGGCCTATCTAAACCCTCATCACCTGCTTTATCCTCACGCCATGTGGCTGTCCTCACAGATAACAGGCTCATTGTCAACTTTGTGTAAGCCGTGACTGGGTGGCCATCTCTTACATTCTTGCTACAGCACTGTGCTAGTTTGTGGGTCTTGGTCTTGTGGTTTCTATCAGTGTTTTGGATGGGCTGAGGATGACTGTGTTGTCAACATCTTTCCTGCTCTGGCAGTGTGTCTCAACAGACAGCTCATCCAGAAATTCCAGTCCCAACTAGTACTTGCTTTCCACTGGAGAAGGTACTACTTTCAACTCGCTTACCTCCTTTTCCTTTTAATAAATTTCCATTTCAGTAAGAATTTCCTTTCAGTAATAATAGTTCCCAGATAATTTTACTTCACTATTTATAGTATACCTCCATAGATACTGAGTTAGTCAACCAGGAGGGATAAATGGAACACAAACATTTACAAAGGTGGACATTTTTAGGGATGCGAATTTCCTCATCCCTGAGAGAGGTGTACACCCTGGTGGTAGTGGGGGAGCAGAGGGAGAGCTATTTTGTAGCAAGTTGTGTCTGTCAGATAACTAATGGGTGGGTCAGGCCATGAGCAGTTACTGTCACTGAGCTGGTAGTCACAAAGCCAGGGACCCAAGTGGTACAGAATTTACTAGCCAAAGGATTCGGAGGAAGTCTCTCAGAGGATTCCGATTTAATTTATGTATAAAATGCTGAGCTCGAAGTGCTGATGCCACGGCAGTGAGGATTAAACTAGATAACAGAAGAGCAAAAGGCCTAAAAAGTGAAGTTCTTAAAAGATGCATACACACACACACAGAGACACACAGGTACACATGCACATGCACACATGCACACACACAGACACAGGTGCACACCCACATATACACATACACACAGGCACACACGGGGAGGGGAGCATTGTTTAACTGTGGGGACTCATCAGGAGAAACACATCATTAGGTGATTTCATCATTGAATGTTAACACAGAACCAGATGTTGTAGATCCCTTACTGGACATAACCTCTCAAGGGACAAGAGACCAAACATAAGACAAATGAGGCTGCTGTTGGCATAACAGTTGTTTTACAATAAACATTTTTCATAAGTAGAGTGTGTATACTATAGTACATTATAGTGAATGAAGTGACAGCCATTTGTCATCCCTATTAAGTGATACATGTTTTTTTTTTGGACTATAGTTTAAAAATAATTTTTATGAATGTACTGTCAGGGTACATGGAGATGAGAGAAAAACACCGTGAAACCAGTTTTCTCTTTTTACCTGTGTTCCTGCGATTGCCCACACAGCTTGTGGGGCAAGCATTATTAGCAGGTGAGGGCTCTCATGTGCTGTGTGCTGTTTTCCATGCCTGGTAGCACATGGGAGGCGCTCACAGGCGCTATGATGTTAGAAGGGCAGTTGTCTGAGCTCAGTTATCTTGTGGGACTAATGAAATATATGGATCTCGAGGTTGATGGAAACATTGCTTCATGGTGGATGACTGTGGAGTAATATACATACAGCTATGCAGTGGAGAACAGTGTACACTGCTATAGTCAAAGACACCATCATGGAAGAACTGGGTCTTGGATAAGAAGGACAAGAGGGTCTGGAGAGACAGAGGCTGAGGCTGGACTGTGAACTCAGAGTTTCCCTGGTTTCTAACTGGTGCTCACCTGCTGCCCCTTGGCTATTCTTCTTGCCTGATCACCCTCAGTCCCTTTTGCTCCTCAAACTAGTATTTATTGAACTACCTGTGTACCCAGTCTAATTTTCTATCAAGACATGAAATACTCCCATTCTATTTGGGTGTTTCCCTGGAAAAGTAGGAAAAGCAATACATGGCTGAAGCCAGAGTTTCCCAGGCAGCCCCCACTCCCACAGTTTCTCTGCTTGTCTGTCCTTGCCCCAGCTGGAAGCCTGTGGCTGAATACATTGACCAGCAATTTGAGCAGTATTTCCGAGACGAGAGTGGCCTGAATCGCAAGAACATCCAAGACAACAGGGTGCACTGCTGCCTGTACTTCATCTCACCCTTTGGCCACGGGTATGGTCTGAGCCTAAGGCTCCTGGCACTACTGGGGTCTACTAAGGGAACAGGCCGAGAGCACCACGAGGCAGGGCTACCACTAGTGGGTGGTCACCGATTCCTGTTCCCCAGGCTCCGGCCATTGGATGTTGAATTCATGAAGGCCCTGCATCAGCGGGTCAACATTGTGCCTATCTTGGCTAAGGCAGACACATTGACGCCTCCTGAAGTGGACCGAAAGAAATGCAAAGTGAGGGAGGCTAGTGGAGGGAGGGGGTCAGGTGGGCTTCTAGAAAGGATTGGGTACCCAGAACTGTGGACCCCTCATCTGTTTGCCAGATCCGGGAGGAGATTGAGCACTTTGGAATCAAGATCTATCAGTTCCCAGACTGCGATTCTGATGAGGATGAGGACTTCAAATTACAGGACCAAGCCCTAAAGGTGGGGCCACCCTAGGGCACCCACTTCCTATCTTGTTTCTGCTGAGCAGAAGAGGGGAGGAGAATTCTATTCAAGGACAGACTGTTGGGGTGGAAGAGGACCCTGTCATCTTAGAGCAAAGCAGAAGACACAAGTGGAAAGGGACAGGGATGCTGACAGGCAACCGTAACTTCTCTTAGGAAAGCATCCCGTTTGCGGTGATTGGCAGCAACACTGTGGTAGAAGCCAGGGGGCGGAGAGTTCGAGGCCGGCTCTACCCTTGGGGCATCGTGGAAGGTAAAGCTCTGAGCTTGTGACCAGAGTACCCTAGCCCTTAGGAGCTCCTCTTTACCTATGACCCTGGCTGACTCCTAGCCTTGCTATGCAGTGGAAAACCCAGGTCACTGCGACTTTGTCAAGTTGAGGACAATGCTGGTGCGTACCCACATGCAGGACCTAAAGGATGTGACCCGAGAGACACACTATGAGAACTACAGGGCACAGTGCATCCAGAGCATGACCCGGCTAGTAGTGAAGGAACGGAATCGCAAGTATGACCAGGAGCCAGGACAAAGCTGGCCAGGGGAACCCCAAGTCCTCCCCTTATTACTCTGCAGGCCCCAGGCTTCACTCAAGTTGGTGCTGGGGTCCCCCCAACCTTACTACCCTCCTTTCCCCCTCCCTTCAGCAAACTGACAAGAGAGAGTGGTACTGACTTCCCTATCCCTGCTGTCCCACCAGGGACAGATCCAGAAACTGAGAAGCTAATTCGGGAGAAAGATGAAGAGGTGAGAGTAATATGCTGTGGCTGTCAGCCTGGGAAGTCCCCCCATTTGATAAGTATCATTATCTCTTGGCTTGGGAATAGAAGGACGTATACTTATGCCCTGGTACATATGTGGGATGTTGAGTGGTTCTGCCATTTTCATCATACATAAGGGCCACCAAAGCCCCAGACTCAAGCCATTAGAATCTGGGAACACTTCTTCAATGCAGTAAGACTCTTCCTGTCAAACACCTTGTATTGATGTATGTGCCTATTTCAGCTGCGGCGGATGCAGGAGATGCTACACAAAATCCAAAGACAGATGAAGGAGACTCACTAACTGGCTTTTGGACCTGAATATTTAAATCTCTTCTTCCTGCCCATGCCAGCCTCTCTTCCCTGCATCAGCTCTGCTCAGGCCCCCCCGCAGCTCCTACCAGTTCGCCTTATATCCCTGCTGACTTCTCAGAGACTCAGAGGAAATAAACTAACCTATATGTGGCTTCAAGTGTCTCTGTATTTTTTACCATTGCCTGGAACATAGCTCATACGACTCAGTTTGAAAGGCTGGTAGAAAGGGGTGCTGGTTTCTGGCTTTTAGTAGGAAACAAAGGGGGAAATTTCCCCTTCCCTTAAAGAGTTCACTCTGCTTACAACACAGCTTGTCCTCTTCTTATTGACCATTTCTCCTCTGCCTTCATGTTTCCCATATATAGTACCTTCATTTTGTAGCTGCTCTCAGGAAAAACAAGGTATTAACTACATGGCAACCTCTGACTTCCGGTTTTCCCCAGATTTGGGTAAAAAGATATGCAGAATTTTATGTATATGAGTACACTGTAGCTGTCTTCAGACACACCAGAAGATGGCATCAGATCCCATTATAGATGGTTGTGAGCCACCATGTGGTTGCTGGGAATTGAACTCAAGACAATTGAGTTGGGAAGAACAGTCAGTGCTCTTAATTAATCATTGAGCCATCTCTCCAGCCCCAGATATGCGAAATTAAGCTCTAGACTCCAGGAAGCTTTTGGTAGAGCGCTGAACAAATGCAGAAGGTCCTGTAATTAAAGTGCTGGGACATAGGAAAAACAAAATACCATAGTTCCCAAGGAGCTCAGTATCAAGCATCTGCTAGGTTAGACCTCGGTTCTAGATCCTGGAACTAAAACAGCGAACTCAGGAGAGGTTTCTGTTTTCCTATGACTTAGTAACTGTACTAAAAGTTCCAGTGCTTCATAAACTAAGACGTGAGGACACTAGGATTTCAGTACTCAGACCCACTCCAGAACTATCTGTCCAGAATTGGAATCTTCCATTTCTGCTTGGTTAGTAGTGGCGCGGATCACGAAGACCTCCAGTGTTACCGGTGACCTCTGTCCCGGTACCGGCTCCAGGCGCTTCAGTCTTGTCCCTCTACCCCTTTTACAGACTAGGAAGCCGCAGCTAGCTAACGGCAGTCAGACCCAGTTTTTCTCTCTTGGCTGAGAGATTCTGGACTGACGCCAATGCAGGTCTCGAAGGACGGCAAGGTCGGTGGGTCGTTAACAATCGGAGGTTGTAAGAACTAGTCCGGACACGCAAAGGGAACCGCCAGCGCGGCCAATCCGAGAGCTCCTTCCTCTTAGGCCTTCTAGGAGGGTCTTTCAAGTTTTCCATTTCTATAGCTTCAGCAGTCCGCGAACCTAGCTCTTCTCTTTTGCAGACTAAAAAAAAAAATTTCCAGAAGGATTTTCTTTTCCATCGACCTAGGGATGAAACACGAGAGTGAAGGAACTGAAAGGTTGGGAGGGGACCGTCCCCTTTCCTAGCCCGCATGCTTCCCTTCCATTCTCGCATTACTGGGGCGAAACAGAAACACGACTGGATTAAAACGCGGAGCTACCGCGAGGTCATTTGAGAACCACCTCTAGGGCGGGGTCGTCACCGGAAGTGACTGCTAACATTCCCTGCAAGGTCCCGCCCTCCAATTGCGCTACCAGTAGGCGACAGGCCGCCGTACTTCCTGTCCCCGGAGCCGTAGTCTGCAACCTCTCTTACTCTTCTCCCATTGGCTGCCAGAGGGACGCGCTGTGATTTCCTATTGGTCGTGTCTGCTCTCTTGGCGCCAAGCCTCCTCCCTCCAGGTACTGTCTGGTCTCTGGGTGGCGGATAGGTTACAGGCTGAGAGGGCGTCTGCCCACTGGACCAGTGAGCGGCGTGGAGAGTGAGGGCGGCGGCTGCGTGGTAAGGCAGGGC
Source organism: Mastomys natalensis (assembly GCA_021653895.1). Classification (NCBI taxonomy): domain Eukaryota; kingdom Metazoa; phylum Chordata; class Mammalia; order Rodentia; family Muridae; genus Mastomys; species Mastomys natalensis. Next base: position 1,440,026 of record JAJTUV010000028.1, read on the forward strand.
GGGACTTCGCGTGGCTATTGGCCAGGGCGGGTAGAGGCTAGAGATACGATTGGTTGGGGAGAAGGGACCGTGGTGGGGTTCGAGCTGCGCGGCCTCAGCAGCTGCGGGAGACGGAAGTGGTGAGAGCGCGGCTTTGGAGGGTCGGGCGAACGCCGCCTGGGTGAGTCACTGTACCCCGTGCACTGCCAGCATGAGAACCACAACGACCAAGTCCTGCCCGGCCTTCGCCGGCTCTCTTGAGTCCCGCCCTCTGTCATTTGGGGCCCCGCCTCCGAGCCCTTAGCCCCGCCCTAAAACCTGGGCACCTGGATCTCCTGCCTGCTTAGCCCGTCCTCCCCCACCCCCCACCCCAAGACCAGAGTCCCTAACTGTGAATACCCTGGGCCTCCTAGGCCTGGTCCTTGTCGCTCCCTTCCTCTCTCTGTTTCTCAGGCTGCGTGCCAGTGAGCCGTGAGGCAGCACCTCCGGCTGGCCGCTTGCGGGCTCCCCCGTGAGGGAGGGAAGGTTGGTAGGATCACAATGGAGGCTTTAATCGCCGTAACCTCCTGTGGGGCTCTGCTGCACACCACTCGAGCATACCAAACATGAAGGAGTGTCAGTAAAACTCAGACCTGGCTCCCTAAGTGGGCCTAGGAGGCCTTAACTTGAAATCCTTGTTAATTCGACCCATTTGACAGATGTTGACTCCCAGACCGGACTGGCCTAATTGTACTCCTGTTGTGTGGCCTCCTCCCTCTAACCTTCACCTACTTGGTCTCAAGTATGCTCAGCAGGACCGGGCCAACCCTGCTGCTCTTTTATCACAGGTTGTGGTCCTCTCCCTCTTGTCCTCTGCTCTGGACTCTGCCCCCCAGTAACAGGTCAGGTGGGTGCTACTCCTAGACTGGCCGAACAGCCCTGTGGATTCATGCCCTACCAGGGCCAAAAGTGAGTCCCAGTTGGGCAGTCTTTGTCTCTTTAGAGTTGGCATTTCTTCTCTTTTGTAAAGAGCAGGGTTTGGAGTGCTCTACTTCTGGTTGTGGGAAATCAGACCGCTTGAGTTCTGCTTTAGTAAGCTTGGATGATACTCGTGCTCAGGAACTTTTGTGGTGGAATTCTCACCGGGCAGGATCACTTGTTGCTTCTTCCATTGCCTGACTGGTGTGGTGACTTTATTGAGAGGTGGATCCTCTGTAATGGAGGAAAATGAGTTGCAGAGAAGTTCAGGGGTAGGTAGACCATGACATTTGTCGATTCTGTGGTGATGTTCATGACCTGTGCACTTTCTTCTTGTCTCCTTTAGTGACGAGCAGGCAGCCAGGACCCTTGCCAAAGTAGAATGGTGAGTAACTCCTTTTCCATCATACCACCGTGTGTCTAATCCTCTAGTCTGTCTGGGTGAAGCTGCCCCACCTCTCTTGGCCCTAGTACTCCTGGGTATTCAGTTCACTTCCTAAACAGGCTCATTTGCCCTGACCCTTTTTTTTTTTTTTTTTTTTTTTTTTTTTGATGGGCGGTGGTGTTTTGAGACAGTTTCTTGCTGTAAAGTCTTGGTTAGCCTGGTATTAGAAATGTAGCCCATGCCAGCCTTGAACTTGTGGAAATCCTTCTACCTCCATCTCCTAAGTGTTCGAATCACAGGTGAATGCAGCGTGGGGCCTTGTACATGATAGGCAAGTACTCTAACACTGAGCTATGTATCTAGCTTACGGTTTCTTAGGATTGAAAAATAGATCAGGCACTATACAACACTGGGCTCAGCAACTTGTAGTTTTTCTCAGTGTTAGGCCGTTCCTTCTCTATAATAACAAACCACTCTATCTCCTCTTATTTGGATCCCTGGTTAAAACTATGCATATTCTGGTTTAAGAAAACAAGTCTTTCTTATCTAAGATTCCTGAACTTCAGGGCGTGGTGGCACAGTCTTTTAATCACATCAGTTGGGGACAGGGACAGGTGATTCTCAGCGAGGTCAGCCAAGAATATGTAGTGAGTTCCAGAAAAGACTCCATGTTTTTTTGTTGTTAGTGGTGTTTGTTTGTTTGTTTTTAAATGAGATCCACAAACTTCTGGCAAGTCTCATGAATATATTGTTGGTGCTGTCCCAGGAGTGATTCCACCCAAATTGTAGGCCTTTTCCAGCTCCCAGGTGTTGCTGTCTATTAAGCCACTGCAGGTGACAGCTGACTGAATATCTACCAGGACAGCATTCTGAAGGTGTCCTGAATATCAGTGGGTGTGGGTCATCTCAGTCCTAGTCGAAGAGCTAGGGTTCCAGCAGTAAGATGAGGAGACATGCCTGAAATCCTTTCCAGACAGGACCCATCCTTTATATCTCTTCAGTTCCTTTCAGGGGTCACAGGTTTATTAATTCAGTAAGTGGGTGCATTCCCTCCTTTCCTGGACCGTGGTTCTGTCTGTGATGTGTGCGTTAGCCCAGGCTCTCTTCAGAGAGCCTACTACTGACACTGCTCCCTTGGACTGATAGCTCATCCCCTTTTCCGTTTTGGTGGTGCACTGAGAACACTGTGCGCTTCACAGTGAGTCTCCTTTCATCTTAGCACCACCGCTTAGGAGAACTGCACAGTTTCTCTCTAAGCCTACAGTCTCACCAGTGAAATGGGATTGAACTTTATTCTTGGACAGTTAGGGTAATGTTTGACACTGCTGGCCACTATTGTAAGTACTTAATTAAAAATTCATCCCAGGCCCCCAAAACAAAAGCCCTGGTTTGTGAAAGTTAGCAGGTACAGGAAGTGTGAGAGTTCTAGTAAGCTTTCTGTTACTTTTGGAAACACTAAGCCGCTTATCACTCACTACTTACTCCTTGGCTCCCAACACCATTCACTGCTCTGCTCCTGTGTTTTCAGTGTTGTTGTCTTCTGTAGCTTCAGTGACCCATCATCCCAGTTCGTCTCTTAGACTAGAAGTTATTCCAAAGGATTTTCTTTTCCATTGATCAGGGGTGTGAATCAAGGGAGAGATGGAACTAAGGAGGGTCTGGGAGGATGGTGAAATACAAAATTCCAAGGGTTTCTCTTACACAAGTGTGGAATATCCACTAAGATAACACCAGACCAATATTCTTTTTAAGAGGACAAAAGGACTTTAATGAAAGCAAGGAGGCAGATGAATGGAGCATGCTGGGCTGTGGTTTCGGAGGGAAAGAAGAAAGGCTTGGGGCTGTAAAGAACATGGGGAGAGCTCCATCTTGGCATCTGCAGCAAGCTTAAGAATGTTCTGGGAGAAGGGAAGAGGGTGTGGGAAATGTGTGACAAGCAGGGTGTAGGGTAGCACACCTGGAAAGATGGGAAATGAAAAGGTGTGGGCGGGCTTGCTTCTCCTTTTGAGCGGTCCTGGGGCGGTCCCTCGTCCCACTCTAGAATGTCCCTAGACTTCCCGGGAGGGGTAGTGGTGGTGGCGGCGGCGGTGGTTGTCTCTCCCACGCCGCCCAGGTTGCGGGGCGGGAGGAGCCAGGGCAGCGGGCGGGGCCCAGGAGCCTCTCTGCCTCCGCCTTCGCCTCCACCTCCCCGGCAGCGGCTGGGGCGCTCCTGCCGCTGAGCTCCCCTCCCTTCCTCGCTCTTGCCGGAGGGCGGAGCCGGGCCCGCTCCATTGTGGAAAGGAGGGGAGAGGCGCGCGGGAGCAGAGGCTGGGTCCTGGCGCCAGGGCGCTCGCTTCTGGCCGCGGCTGCATCAGGCGGGCCCCGCAGCCGGGATGCAGCGGGCGCCCGGGGCTGGCGGGCAGCGCAGCGGCTCCGGGGACATGTGCGCTGGTCCAGACAGCCCGCGACCATGAGCCTGACCGCCCGCGTCTCCTGCTCCATGCTTAGCTGCTTTGTAAGTGCCAGGCCTGTCCTGCCAGGGCCTGGGGCGGGGGTGGGGAGAGCACCCAACGCATGCCGTACCCACAGCCCCGCCCAAAGACCCCGACTCGACCTCAAACCTTAGGGACAGGGGAAGTGGGTTAGCTCTTTTTTCTGACTTGTTTCAAGGAAGCGGGTACTGGGGATGAAAATTCTGTGATTCTTTCTGGCTCAGCAGCCACTGCCCTTGACTGCAGATTTCCAGGCCCCGCCCTGCAGGGGTACATCCCATTACCTCCTCCTCTCCATCTTGGTCCCACCCGCCACATCCTTGCTTGGGGATGTAGGATGTGCCTAGTAGGCTGTGTGGGCTGAAGGAGAAGCTTGGGTGTTTGTGAGCTGTCTCTAGGTCTCCAATCCCCTCCCCCTCACATGCTCCATCATTCACCTGACATACCAGTCTTTTCTCCTTGACTGTCCCCCAGACAGTCTCTTTTCTCCATCTTCCCTGCCTCTGCAGGGTTCTGTATCTCTGAATCATCCCTAGTCTTCCCCTCCTCCCCCTGGCTAATGCTCCTTCCCAGCTTCCCCCATCTGTCCTCTCAGATGTCGTGCCCCCCCGCACCCCCCCCCCCCCGTAGGTGTCTGCCAGGCCTCCTCTCTCCCCTGGCTGTCCTTGGGTCTCTTGCTTTCTCCCTGAGTGTGGATTCCCTCTTTTCTTCTCCTTTGGTGTTTGGGAGCAGAGTGACTTCAGCTAGCTATGGGTATTCCTTAGGAATTCCCCTCAGATCAGCAGGCGGGGCGGGTTGTTTAGCAGGTAGTGGGGGCTTGTCAGCATCGAGAGCCCAATGGGAAGATCAGCTCTGCTCCAAAACACTCTTCCTTTTTGAAGGCATTCACAAAGGCCCTCTAGAGGCATGGGACCAAATCCCCCCAACCTCCTTCTCTTTGTCTCCACCCACCAGGTTGATGCTTGAGTGGCTAGAGGGCCCTGATTTCCTTTCTCTCTAGCCAGCTACCTTAGCTGGCTTCTGTGCCTCAGGTGTCTCTTTCCCAGCCCTGCTCTTGTCCTATTCTGATAGGAGTCTTTTTCTTAGTTCCCTCCCTTCCTCATGGTTTTTGCAGTTTGGGTTCAAAGGAGAAGTCTTTTTTAAGTGGTACAGATTCTCAGTTCCTCCTTGGCCTAGCTGACTTTTCCCTGAGTACCACTTTAATTCACCCTTCCTCCAGCCAAGCCAGGTCTCCTTTCCCTCCTCAAGGAGCCAGAACCTTTAAACAAAGGAAGGTGTCTGTAGGTTTGTTGGTAGAGGAACAGAGTGAATGAGCCTCAGGAGCCAGGTGGGGTGGCAAACTCAAGGTTATGGCCTCCTTGCAGGGTGAGGAGGGCCCCCCCAGCCTGGAGTACATCCAAGCCAAGGATCTGTTCCCCCCCAAGGAACTGGTGAAGGAGGAAGAGAATCTTCAGGTAAGGAGGAACAGGAGGCTCATGGTGGGAGGGCTTCCTGCCCAGTTTGTGTTCCAGACTTTTAAATCTTTAGAGGATCTACCAGAGCCCTGGCTTCCTCCTCCTGGGCCTCTGAAGGGGGTGGGCTCCTGTATTTGTCAGTCTGTGTGTTATTGGAGCTTTTGGCCTTAGGGTAGGGAGAGGCAGTTTTCCTGGACAGCAGATGACCAGTGTCCTGACTTGACTCTCCTGCATCATCCCCCTTTTCCTCAGGAGCTGCTACAGAGCAGAGAAAAACAAGGGAGAGACTGGATTGTGGGCTCAGGGTTTCTCTGACCTTTTACAGGTACCCTTCACAGTGCTACAGGGTGAGGGAGTAGAATTCTTGGGCCGGGCAGCTGATGCCCTGATCGCCATCTCCAACTACCGGCTGCATATCAAGTTCAAAGATTCTGTCATCAACGTGAGTCCTCGTCTTATTTTTCTCACACCAAAGTTAGAGTCCCCATCTACTTCAAAGTGGTATTGTTCCAGTGCTTTACTAGATTATGTCTTTAAAAATAGTTGGGATTCTCTTCCCATTGGCCTTGCTATTTCTTATCTCATTCCTCTATGTACAGGTTTATCTGTCTCTTAGGATAGGGTTTCTCTGTGTAGCCTTGGCTGTCCTGGAATTCCCCTAGTAGACCAGGCTGGATTCAAACTCAGAGATCTACCTGCCTCTACTTGCCTCTGTCTCCCCAGTGCTGGGATTAAAGGTATGCGTCACCACTGCCTAGCTTCTTTATTTTTATTTTATGTTTATTTGTTAGTGTCCGTCTGTTAGTCTGTGAACCATGTACATGCCTAGGCCTGAGGAGACCAGATGAGTAAACTGGAGTTACAAGGGTTGTGAACAACTGTGGGTGCTGGGAACTAAGCCTAGAAGCTCTGCAAGAGCAGCAAGTGCTCTTAACCCTTGAGCCACACTGGCATTATTATTAGAAGAGCATAGACTTTGGGGCCAGGCAGATGTGGCCCCTTTTCTTGCACTGTCACTCTGTGTCACCTTGGACAAGTGAAGATGTCCTTCTTATGGAATAAAATCACCTGCCTTCAGGATTCTTATGGTATTAACTGGTGACATGTGGGCAGCACCCGGCATTGTCCCCAGGCCCTAGTGGACTCTGAGCAGATGCTGACTTCCTTCCTTTCACTGGTGTGTCACCTTCCAGACTTGGGCACCTGGACCTCACTCTGCTCTTCCACTGCAGGTGCCCCTCCGGATGATTGACAGTGTGGAAAGCCGTGATATGTTTCAGTTGCACATTGCCTGCAAGGACTCCAAGGTGGTGAGGTGGGCCTCGTTCATGTTCTCTGTCTCTCGTCTTGTGCAGATCTCTCTGCTGCAGACCCTTGGAGTAAGAGGGTCGGTCAATTCCACTTTCTGTTCCCACTGGAGGAAAAGGTGACAACCCATTTCCCTGTTCTTAGTCAGAAGGTCAATTTGCTAATCCATTCTGTCTTGACTGGAAATAAGATGGGGATGGAGCCGTTGTGAGGACTGTTTGAGTAGTGAGTACGAGCTCCTGGGTTAGTGTTGGGCACAGCGCTCTCACTTAAGGAATGCAAGTTTATTGAGCAGTCTGTAGCACACAGTTTAGATACTACAGATACATCCAAGAACTCACAGACAAAAATTTCTGCCTTTAAGAAGCTTATATTCCAGTGGGGAGGCTCTAACAATAAGGAAGTGAAATACTTTAAATGATAAATGTAAAAAAGTAAAATGAAGAAAAGTTTTAGCAGCTTCTAGCTTTAAACAACTGACCAGAGAAAGCCGCATAGATAAAGGGTGATTTGAGTCAGGATCTGAGGAAAGTGACTGAGCAGGTATCTGAAGGAAAGGTATGCCGAAGGGCAGGTGAGTGCAAAGGTCTGAAGTGGGTGTGGCCGTGCCTGCATAGCAGAACAACAGCGAGGTGCTCATGTGGCTGGAAGGAGTACACAGGTGCGTGGGAGTGGGTTGTGAGACGTGAGAGCAAAGGGGCAGAGGTCGCAGTGACCAGCATTGGCTTTGACTTTGAGGGATCTGAGAAATCTCTGGAGGGTTTGGAGCAAAGCAGTGATGTCATGTGACTAATGCTTTCTGGGCCTATTCTGGCTGTTACCTTGGTACCAAGTAGAAGAAAATGGAGACAAAAGCCAAGGCTGAGGCTGACCAGCTAGTTAGGAAGCTGCTATAGTTAACTCAGGTGAGAGGCCATGGTGCCATGCCTAGGGTCGTTCCAGATTCTGGGTGTACACAGCATTTGCTATAAATTGGCTCTGAGAAAAAAGGGCCTAGGAGGATGGGGGAGTACTTAGAAGCACACTCAGGTGAGAGCCTGCTGTATGCTGAGGTCTCTGGCAGACTGTGATAATCCCTTTGTGAAAACTAAAGTCGAGTTATTAAGGCACACCTGTGCTGCCCAGAACCACCTCCTCCATACTCCAGGCACATTAGGAGTCAAGAGAGGAGAGACCTGGAGTAAGCTAGGAAGGCTTCAAGGAAGAGGTGGGACTGACTGAAACTGTCTTTAAAATGTCAGTAGGCTGTGGCTAAGGAGAAAAAAAACAAGGTAAGATTGCTGGGAGCAGGACTTGTGTCTCATAGGAGGTAGCACTCACTGGTTGGTAAGGTGGCCATAAGAATTGTCACAAGAGACAACTCTTAGGTGCCAGTGCCAGTGTCCTTCCTCCCCGTCCCCCAGAGTCACTTCCTTACCTCCTGCTTTGCAGCTTCTTTTCTTTCATAGTCTTTTTGAGACTGTTTTTGACTCTTGACCCCATGGCCTGTCTACCCCTTGCCTCATCCAAGCCTGTGGCTTCTTGCCTGGCAGGTGCCACTTCTCCACTTTCAAGCAGTGCCAAGAGTGGCTCTCAAGGCTAAGCCGGGCCACAGCAAGACCTGCCAAGCCCGAGGATCTCTTTGCCTTTGCCTACCATGCCTGGTGCCTGGGGCTGACCGAGGAGGATCAGCATACCCACCTGTGTCAGCCAGGTGAGGCCAGGCCGCTTTCTTGGGGAATCTGCTTGTTAGTCCGTGGTTCTCATTCTCCTTTACCCCTGGACCTTGGTGTTGTGGGAAGCTGACAGGCTGGGGACTGTGTTACAGGAGAGCACATCCGATGTCGACAGGAGGCAGAGCTCGCAAGGATGGGTTTTGACCTGCAGAATGTCTGGAGAGTCTCGCATATCAACAGCAATTACAAGTGAGGATGCAGGGCTTGGTTGTAAAACATAGTCCATACTCAGACTTGATGTTTGAATGAAATGTAGCATGGCTAGTTTCTGGGTCCATGAGGGAGGAGGGCTCAAGTTGTCCCTGTTATCCCAAAGCCATCCCCTAGGATCATCATCGCATATTGAGATCAGGACACTCTCCCCCATCTTTTCTCAGGCTGTGCCCTAGTTACCCCCAGAAGCTTCTGGTTCCTGTGTGGATCACAGATAAAGAGCTGGAGAACGTGGCTTCTTTCCGCTCCTGGAAACGCATCCCTGTTGTGGTGTACAGGTGAGGCAGTGTGGATGGGAAATAGGCAGTCAGTGGAGAGGGATGGCGGTTTGTAGGGACGTGACGGGAATTATTGTAAAATAAGAACTTTAAAGGCCAGAGAGATGGTTCAGTGCTTAAGAGTGCTTGTTGTGCTGGGCAGTGGTGGCGCACGCCTTTAATCCCAGCACTTGGGAGGCAGAGGCAGGCGGATTTCTGAGTTCGAGGCCAGCCTGGTCTACAGAGTGAGTTCCAGGACAGCCCGGGCTACACAGAGAAACCCTGTCTCGAAAAACCAAAAAAAAAAAAAAAAAAAAAAAAAAGAGTGCTTGTTGCTTTTGCAGAGGACCTGGGTTCAGTTCCTGGCACCCATAACAGGTCACAACCGCCTGTAACGCCAGGAGATCTGACATTCCTTTCTGGCCTCCATGGGCACACATGTGGTACATGTATATATGTTTATGCAAAACACTGATACACATAAAAACAAATAATAATAATTAATAATAACAATAGTAAAGAACCTTAGGCACAACCTCAGATTTTACTCCCAAAGATAAAGCTTTAGTGAAACTGGGTTTTTTGTCTGTTATTTTTGGTGTGTGTGTGTGTGTGTGTGTGTGTATAATACTGCATTTACTAAGAGGTTAGCAAGCTGGTCTGAAAATCAAATCAGGCCTATACCCTATTGTATGGAGTAAAGGTCTCACTAGGCCTTTCTATTAGCCATTCTCTTCCCTCTAGGGTGCTGGAGTTACAGGCGTATGTCAGCATATTCTTTTAGGGCTATTTATTAATACATGGCAGAGATTGGTTGTGACTTATAAAGCTAGGGATTTGGGCTGTTTTCTTTTAATGGGAGGTTGGCCAATTTCTATGTAAGAATGTAAGTAAATAAGCCAAGTGTGGTGATGCACGCTTTCAACCCCAGCACTCTGGAGACAGAGGCAGGGGAATTGCTGTGAATTTGAGCTAGCCTGGTCTACCTAGTGTGCTCTGGGCCAGCCAGAGCTAAACAAACTGAGACAGGTAGTAACGGTGAGGGTTAGTGTGGTTTACACTCTTGACTCAGGCTGGTTTCATGGTGCGTATTGGAATAGGTACTGTGCAGATCTGATGAGTCAAGGTCACAATGGGAATACAGGAGCCATTAAAAAAAAAGTGTGTGATAGCACTTTGTAAACTATAAACTGCTCTAGAGATATTAAGGCTTTGGGTTGCTATTTTCATGACCTGGATATGCTGGTAGCCCTTGTTGGCTTTGGAGACCTTGTTCTGGCCCCATGAGGTCTCTGCAGTAGGCTTCTGGAGGCTTGGAATAAAGGGCATTATAGTTTCTTCTGTTCTGTCAGACACCTGCGCAACGGGGCTGCCATTGCCCGCTGCAGCCAGCCTGAGATCAGCTGGTGGGGCTGGCGCAATGCTGATGATGAATACCTCGTCACGTCAATTGCCAAAGCCTGCGCCTTAGACCCAGGGACAAGGGCCAGTGGGGGCTCTCTCAGCACGGGGACTAATGATGCCAGTGAGGCATGTGACACAGATTTCGGTAAGGCATGGGTGGTGCTAGTGCCCCCAGAGATAGGCCCCTCCTATCCATGCTGCCTCCCAGGAAGTCCCCAGTGAAACCATGGGATAGATTACAAAACAGAATGTGGGTCCCTGCCTTTTGGGAGGTGGAGGTTTGAGTGCCCCAAAGCCAGGCTACTCCAGACGGATGGCTGGCCCTGAGACTTCTTCCTGCTCTGTATTTAGATTCTTCTCTGACTGCATGCTCTGGGGTGGAGAGCACAGCAGCCCCACAAAAACTGCTGATCCTGGATGCACGGTCCTACACAGCAGCGGTGGCTAACCGGGCCAAGGGTGGAGGCTGTGAATGTGAAGGTACTGTAATTACTTAGTCACTCAGGGTTCTGGGGCAGCTTTGGTCAGGAGGGGATTGAGGGCAGCTTGAGTATTTGAAAGGGCCAAATAAACCTGCTTGGATCCGGGGTTTTGCCACTTACGAGCCATGGTTATAAGTATAAGTTCCCTTGTAAGTTTTATTTTCTTTTCTGTAAAATGAGGACGATTCACACCTTAAAGGCTGTCAGAGTAGTTAGCTCTCAGAGAAGATTGTTGGCCCAGAGCAGCTACTTGTTATTTGTTGAGCATTTCTATTGTTATCCCTAGTGCTGCTGCTGTGGATGTTACAGCTGCTGCTTGAGCAGTGGCACTTGAATATCCAGAGGGGAAAGGGCAATTTGGATTCTCTGTTGCTATCCTGGAGTGTTCTGTCCTGCCAGGGAAGCTCTCTTGTCCTGAGTGGCTGTTTCTAGGACATATTTGTATGCTCCCCTTTCCTCTCCTGTCTGCAGAATACTATCCGAACTGTGAGGTCGTGTTTATGGGAATGGCCAACATCCATGCCATCCGGAATAGCTTCCAGTACCTCCGGGCTGTGTGTAGCCAGATGCCAGATCCTAGCAAGTAGGTGTTCTCTTTGAGATTCCACGCCTTCCACTGCCATGACTTAGCCAATACTGCATATCCATAGGGGATTTGAATAGGAGATGGGAAGGTGGAGGACTTGGATGTCTGAGCAGAGTTGGGTACAGTGCACCACCTCCAAGAACACTTCCATTCCTGGAGTGACACTTTAGCCTGGTCATAGGCCATTAGATTCTTTTTTTTCTAGATCATTGCTCTACCAAAAAGAATAGAGAACTGGGAGAAACATGGCTAAGTAAGCATGTGATGCTTCCCTTCCCAGTTCCTCTTGATTCTAAGAAGCTCTTACCTCTCTGTGTCTCATTTCCCTACCTTTTTGCCAAATATTTCTTGGCAGAAAGATCATGAGTTAAATTCTTGGTTTCAGCCCTTTCTGGGTCTTTTGTCGGAGAGAGCTGGCCGAGGAGGTAGAGAGAGACATGTGGTAGTCCCAGAACCCTTAGTGATTCCGTTTCTTTCTGTTCTTGCACAGCTGGTTGTCGGCACTAGAGAGTACCAAATGGCTGCAGCACTTGTCAGTGATGCTAAAAGCGGCTGTGTTGGTAGCCAATACAGTAGATCGGGAAGGCCGGCCTGTGCTGGTGCACTGCTCTGATGGCTGGGACCGTACACCACAGATTGTAGCCCTGGCCAAAATACTACTGGATCCATATTACAGGACTCTAGAGGTACTAAGGGATTAGTTGTAAAGAACAACAGAAATGAGGGAAGAGGGATGGCGTCCGGTTTTCTGGAAGTGTCTAGAGAATGTTTCAGTAGAGGACATGGTTACCTTTTAGTCCTCTTCTAAGGTTAGACTTTTTACAGCTGACAGCTCCCACCTTTGGACCTTCTCCTGAAAGGCTGGGCCCAAACCTTTCCAGAGCTGCCTTGTGTTTAAACTGATCTTTTTACAGGGCTTCCAAGTGTTAGTGGAGTCTGATTGGCTGGACTTTGGGCACAAGTTTGGAGATCGCTGTGGCCATCAGGAAAATGCAGAGGACCAAAATGAACAGTGTCCTGTGTTCCTCCAGTGGCTTGATTCTGTGCATCAGCTGCTCAAGCAGTTCCCCTGCCTGTTTGAGTTCAATGAAGCATTTCTGGTAAGTCCTAACGCCTGTGGCCAGGGTTGGAGAACGGTGTCCTGAAGGCCTCAGGTTTACGCCTGTCTGGGCTTCCTAGGTAAAACTGGTGCAGCACACATACTCCTGTCTCTACGGTACATTCCTGGCCAACAACCCCTGCGAGCGAGAGAAGCGCAACATCTATAAACGGACATGCTCTGTGTGGGCACTCCTGCGAGCTGGCAACAAGAACTTTCATAACTTCCTCTATACACCTGGTTCAGACATGGTATGGCTGAGCCCTTTTCCTGCTGGAAATCCTATAGGGAGAGGAGGCTGAGTCAGTGAAAAGAATGTCTAGTCAAATGTTCAAGGAAAGAAAATTAACCAAAGGCGCCCCTAAAACAATACCATTCTGCTGCTTCCCTAGGTTCTGCATCCTGTGTGTCATGTCCGGGCCCTGCACCTCTGGACAGCTGTTTATCTGCCTGCATCATCTCCGTGTACCCTTGGAGAGGAAAATATGGATATTTACCTTTCCCCAGTGGCTCAGAGCCAGGAATTTTCTGGTCGTTCTCTGGACAGGTGAGGAAAACAAAACAAAAACCTTGGTTTCCCCTCTGTCCACAAGGAAAGCAATAATTGCTTCCTAGTCTATTTCACCTCAAAGTTCTTTATGTGTTTGTTTACATTTATTTACTGGTGTATGTGCTGTGTGCATGTTTGCACAGGCCACAGCATACATGTAGATAGAGCTCAGGAAAACTTCCAGGAGTTGGTTCTCTCTTTCCACCCAGTGTGGGTTTTGGGGATTGAACTCTGGTCCTTAGGCTTGGTGGCAAGCACCTTTCTCCACTGAGCCATCTCAATGGTCCTTGTTCTGTTTTAATGAGCTTTTTAGAAACAGCTTCTTGAGTCGCTTATGGGAGAAGTTCAGCCCCGGGGCTAGACTGGAATACACTATTTTCAAGTTTATTTTATGGTTGTTCCGCCATCTTTGGTGCTGCTGTCACCTGGTGTGACACACTTAAGCAAAGGAGGGGAGAATTACAGAGAAAGGGTTATTCACAAGGTCTGTGGGATGCTGGGGATTTGTTCACACAGCATAGGGACATCATTCTCAGGAGCTCCTTGGCCCTATGCAGCAGTATCCTCTAGAAGCATTTCACTCTCAGACAAAGAAGTCAGTTCCCAGCAGGGGAGAGACTTTTCTCTGTCAGTAAAAGGCCAAATCTAAAGTAGGCTGTCAAGTTCTCTTCTGGCTGAATATTTGGGGGAAGAGACTTGGTGACTTGAATTACACTTTTTTTTTTTTAAAGTCAAGCATTATAAAAGAAAATGAAATCTTCCTTCTGGTTCTTTCCCTCACAGATGTGTACTGTTAACACTGGTAGGTGTGTATCCAGATGTTTATCTCTTTAGAAACATCACGAGTATCTCAAATCCTCAGGGGCATGTTTCCTTGGCTCTCTCGGTAAAGACTGATGAAGCCACTCTGCCTTTATGGCACCTTTGTTTTTTATAAACAACTTCCCAGTTTTTTGTATACTGTTCTGCAAGTTCACATTTTCTGTCAGGCTGTCATTCCATGACAACACATATAAAGATACCTTGTTTTTATTTTCTTCATATTATTTTTTCGTAATGCGGTAAACCAAATTTTGTGTATATATCCCACAAATGTCCCACACTCAATACATCCCTAGCTCTTCTTCATTGTTTCTTATGGTTGCAGTGTATCAAAGGGTAAGAGTCATTTGGGTTCTTCTCTGCCTATTTTGATCATTTCAAGATCATTGCAGGGAATATTTTAGTGAACATTTGCATGTGAGCAAGTGATGGTAAAACATCCATACTATTTGCTATCTAAGCCAATTTTAAGTGCACAATTCCACTTGGGGCTGTAGAAGGTGTGCTATTTATTATATTGTGCTTGTGTTTCTGCCAAAATTTTTAATTTCTGGAGACAAAAGTGTTCCGTTCAAAGGATGTGTATGTTTTATTTGAGATAGTCTCACTATGTCACTCTTCCATGTGACTGGCCTTAAACTCATGAGCCTTCTGAATCAGTCTTCTAAATACTGCAATTATAGGTGTGCTCCAAAGTTTGTGTAGTGCAAATTTTGATATTTGATTATTAGCTGAAGCTTTTGAAGTTAAAGTAAAATCTACTCACTGAATATTATAAAGTATAACAAAGAACTCATCTGTCTGAAAATTTTGATTTTTAGGGACTTTTGAGCCAAGGCCATTGTTATGGAATAGATTTCAGTGGTTTTCCTTTTCCTCAAACTATAAAGAGTTTTTTAAAGGATCATTTGGGGCTGATTTATATAGGAAATTTTTATGAAGGACCATAGGAACCATGGCTGTTTCTGTGTCCCAGATGGGGTTTGGTTTTGAGACAGGGTCTTCTGTGTAGCTGACGTTGGCCCAGAACTCCTGATGCTTTTGCTTTAGTCTCCCAAGTGCCAGGATTACAGGTATGCGCCACCACACTGGGCTCTAAGAACCATTTGAGAAAATATTTAAGTGGATAAATAAATGCTTGGGATAAAGGGAATTATGAGTTTATTAAAGGTTTTATGGGAGAAAGAACCAAAGAAACAGATATATGAAAGATATTTTTGAAGAAAACAAAACAAACAAAAATAACTCTGGAGCTAGTAGAGGATGAGAAGGACATTGTTGTTGTTGTTTTTGAGACAGGGCCTCACTATGTAGTCCTGGCTGGCCTGGGACTCACAGGTCTACCTGCCTCTGCCTCCTGAGTGCTGGGATTAGAATAGAAAGAAACAAGTTATCGCAAGCTGTAGGTAATATAGTGCAGCGCTTACATGTATATGTATATATACATGTATATATATATTTTAAAGATTTATTTTTATGTGTATGGATGTTTTGTCTACATGTATGTCTCTGTGTCACGTATATACCTGGTGCTAAAGGAGGTCAGAAGAAGGTATCAAATCCCCTAGAATTGAAGTAAGCTACCATGTAGGTGCTGGGAACCAAACTGAAGTCTTTTGTAAGAGTAGCAAGTGCTCATAACCACTGAATCATCGCTACAATTGAATTTTGATTCAGTTGTCAGTAGTAAGATAGCATAGGAAGTGATTATGACCTACTAGTAATGGAAATCTGGAGAATTTACCACTGAGCTGGTTAGAGACATAGGAACTAGCCACCTCTGCTAGAGTGTAATTTATTTGTAAAAAGTTCCTGGAAAAGAGGAATATATTCAGAAGTACAATAGAGACATTTTCAGTAGACTGCGGGGTTGGTTGAAAGTTGGAGACTAAAAGTGTAGAATGCAAAAGATCCAAAGTCTCTTCATCGTCAAAGACAGGCTCACAGGTCAAAATTTAAAATCCAGAAATACCATCCAAGCCAGTTTGCAGAGAAAGGAGAGATACAGGGCGGATGGGGTTGAAGTATCACTTGATAGCAGAGGAGAGGCGTATTACAAGGCAACCCAAATGGAGAAGGTTGGATCTAGAGGGCTCACTGATGGAAAGACTTTAAATGTTTCTGTAACAACTGGCTTGACTTCCTTTGGTTATACCTCTTCCCAGACCAAAAGTATCATCCTCTTATCTCTCCTGTTAAAAGTCCAGCAAATGGTTTTATACCCAGTTCAAGGTCAGTGCTTTCTGTGTAGCCTTCCCTGGCCATGGGGGCTGGCTCAGACCACTTCTAACATCCTCCAGCATTATTGTCTGGTCCATCCTTATTGGTTAAACCTTTGGTGCATACAGGAATGAGCTATGAAGGTTGACACACTGTTACTGTTTGAATTTCAAAGGGTGCATGGGAGTCACACTCTTCTATATAGTTAAAAGTTTCTGTAATAAAAAAGAAAGCAAGAGAAGACAAAATCAGTTGTAACTTTTAAAAGTATGTGGGGCTGGACTGGGGGTGTAGGTTAGTTAGTGGTGATCATATGCATGAGACTGAGTTTCATCACCAATTCTGCCAAGAAAAAAAACAGTGGGCAGAGGGACAAGAGTTATTTAGGCCTTCCTCGTAGCCATTCTCAGTCAGTAGGTTTTGGATGGACCTTGGAAACAAGGTCTGTTGTATGCCAACTATTGAGCTTTACTGACCTAGTCTATTTGGTTGGCACCCTGCTCTTGCAAACCTGACATGGTCTTAAAGCTTATTCCCTCATTTCTTATATCACTGGCCTGTGTCTGTGTTAGGTGCTGGGTATTCAAATGAGACATAGGCCTGACTTCAAGGCACTTTGGTAGAGGGAGAGAAACAAATAAATAGTAAGCTAATAGCACTGTGCCTTAATAGGGATTGTGTGTTCAACTCTTACTATGGCTTTAAGATGTAGGTACTTTAACTTTTCTTCCACAAATGAGGAAAGCAAGGCTCAGAGAAGTTAAGTTGGAAAGTTCCAGAGCTGAGACTTATACCCTGGCTATGTGCTAGATCTCTAGTTTCATGTAAAATGCCAAATGCACAGACTCGTGCCTTGTGCTTGTAATCCTGGCTCTGGGGAGGCAAAACCAGGAGATTCTGAGGCTTGGTGGCCAGCCAGTCTAGCCACATTGGCAAGCTTCAGGCTCAGCGAGAGGTCTTGTTTCAAATAAGTTGGAAAGTGCCTAAGGAAAACTCTTGAGTGTCAACACATGCACACATGGTCATCTGCACACATACAAAATTGATCACAAAAGTAAGATATAAAAATATTATATGAACTATAATAAATAACAAAAGTAAGTACTTAGAGTAAGCTATATTATAACTTGGCATGTGGAGGATTTTCTGTGAAAGCTGAGTAAAGCATCTGAGAAGAGCCCAGTGAAGTGCTTCCTATTTCCTGGACAATTTCCCTAGGTTTTTATTGCTCTAAAAGATTTTGCACTACAGTAATAAAAATGAGGACAACCATTCGTGAAAATGCTTGCCACCCATTTGGTGACTAGGAGTGCTTCTTGAGTTCTTTGAGTGCTGTCTACCAGAGGTTTCCATGGGGTTCTGAGAGTTGGAGGGTCACACTGCTAGTAAATCTGAAAAAATGTATATTGAGAAGTCATGCCTTCTTAATGAGTTTATGACTGGTAAGTTTGTGGTTAGCTGCCTAAATTCTGAAGCCTTCTGGCATCTTTATAACATCCTTTAGAGGTGATAACAAGAGAGGTTAAATAATGCACTTTCTGGTAGTTAATCACTATGAAGGCCAATGTCTTTTAGCTCCAAAACCTGCAGTCTTTGTCTGACTGTAACAGAAAGTGACCTGAGGTTCAGGTGTGGCAGTGGCTAAAGTGGATTTAGTATCATCAGTAGGCTTAGGGGTATAGCTTACTGATAGACCACGTGTTTTGTATGTACAGGCCCCAAATTCTGTATCCAGAACAGATTTTGCATACGGAGGTGCATTAGCATAGCAGGCAACTGAAACTATCAAAATGTTTGACATGGGCCTGGGAGATTTTATAAGTTGATAACTTACAGGAACTGGGGACAGGTAAGTGGAAGATAAGTATGTCTTATGCTTTGTGCAGAGTAGACTCCCAGTGAACTTCAGTTATTTGTAATATTAGATGTCTTGTCAACATCAATTTTGATGCTGTTCTGATGACCTAATTGTGTACTTTGGTAATGGCTCCCTTTTCCTGACCTGGAGCTCTCTGTTTGTCATTCCAGGTTACCTAAAACCAGATCCATGGATGATCTTCTTTCTGCCTGTGATACGAGCAGCCCCCTCACTCGTACTTCCAGTGACCCTAACCTGAATAACCACTGTCAGGAGGTCAGAGTCAACTTGGAGCCCTGGCACAGCAGTCCTGAAGGAGCAGAGACAGTTGTAGAATCTGGAGTCGGAAGCCCACAGCTGACTGTGGGAGATGTGGGCCTTCCTCCTCCTCTGCCCAGTAGCCAGAAAGACTACTTGAGCAATAAACCTTTCAAGGGTCACAAAAGTTGTTCTCTTAGTTATAAGTTACTTAATACTTCTGTGTCCTGGGAAATGAAGAGCAACACCTCTGAGATCAAAGTCCTGGAAGAAACTAAAGCACTGGCCCCAGACCCTCCAGCCCAAGAGGAGCAGGGTAGGACTTCTGATGGCTTAGGGAAGCCACCTGAACAGTGTCTGGAACAGGAAGCTGTCAGCTCACTCTCCAATGTCTCCAGCAAGTGTGGTGGAGCCTGTGATTTTCCTGAGCCTGCCCAGGATTCCCTTACAGGTTCTCCCCAACAGCCCCATCTAGACTCGATGCAGGCTGTTCTCACAAGGTGTACTCCAGATCACAGTCAGGGCAACCTTTGCAGCCCACCAAGTGCTGCCAGCCAAACTCCTCCAGAGCCAAATACTGACCTCCTCAGCCAAGATCCCTCTGGGTCTATGGCAAGTATCTCCCACCAGGAACAGCCTAGTTCTGTGCCGGATCTGATCTCCAAGAAGGAAGATGCTGGCAAGAGAGGAAGTAAGAATGGGCAGTTGTTGGAAAATCCTCGCTTTGGGAAAATGCCATTGGAGTTGGCCCGAAAACCAATTTCTCAGAGCCAGATCAGTGAGTTCTCATTTTTAGGATCAAACTGGGACAGCTTCCAAGGAATGATGACTTCATTCCCAAGTGGAGAGACCACTCCTCGGCGACTGCTTGCTTATGGCTGTTGTAGCAAGAGGCCAAGCAATAAGCATATTCGAGCTGCAGGGCCCTGCTTTGGGGGCCAGTGGGCTCAGAGAGAAGGGATGAAGTCACCAGTCTGTTCTAGTCATTCCAATGGACACTGTACAGGCCCAGGAGGAAAGAACAACCGGATGTGGTTTTCCAGTCATCCAAAGCAAGTCTCCAGCACAAAGCCTTCTCTTCTGAACTGCCCTTCTCCAGTGCCTCCTCTCTATCTGGATGATGATGGACTCCCCTTTCCCACCGATGTGATCCAACATAGGCTACGGCAGATCGAAGCAGGGTACAAGCAAGAGGTAGAGCAGCTACGTCGACAGGTTCGAGAGCTTCAGATGAGGCTAGACATTCGTCACTGCTGTGCCCCTCCAGCAGAACCCCCCATGGACTATGAGGATGACTTTGTAAGTATTCACCAGCTGTCACCTGTCTATTCTACCCATCCAGCCTTCTATCTATTCAGTAGCACTTGTTGGGTACTTTCTGTGTGCCACTGAGTTATTTTTTCTGGGTGTAAGGATCAGGCAGGCAGGGAAGGCTCTTCTGAGAAGATAATGCTTATGCTGAGTGCTGAGGAATGTGCTGTTTAGCTAGGTAGACAGGGAGAAGGAAGTAGCATTTTCAGAAACATGGAGGCAGTCAGTAGATGCTCCAGTGACATGGTTTAACAAAGGGGCTGTGGGGGGTGTGGGCGTGAGTGTATACATGGCGTGCACATTCTGTGCTGGGATTGTAAGGGAGACAGCTAATATAGATGAGAGGTAACATGGAGAGTTGATGAAGGATCAGCATGAGTACCGTTTGATGAGTTAAGTGAGACCCAGATTAGGTGGCTGACTAGGATTTTTTGTTTATTTATTCGAGACAAGCTTCCTCTGTGTAGCATTATCTGTCCTGCAGCTAACTCTGTGTAGGCCAGGCTGGTATCTCACAGAGCTCTGCATGCCTCTGCCCCAAGTGTTGGGATTAAAGGCATGTGGTTGGGACATTTTAAAACAATCCAGCTGAGGGATTATGAGGACCACCTAGGCTTTACTGTTCTAGCTGTTTTAGATTCTGGCATTGTAGTCCTCAGGGAGCTTCTAGGAGCCATCTTGTCTCTTGCTGTCTACATGGCTAACTTCCCTTCCGTCCATTCACGGGCTCTCATTGCCGGCTGGTAGAATAGACAGGACTAACCGCTTCTTACTGTTCAGGTGATGCTTTAAATACTCAGCCAGCTTTTGTAAAGGCCAGATGGTAAGCATTTTTTAGGTTGTGTGGGCCAGACTGCCTATAAGACAACTATTGTGTGGCCATTGTGACACAAAAGCAGCCATAGAGAATATATAAATGAATGACTATGGCCCTGTTTCAATAAAACTTGATTTAGAAAAACAGAGTAGATTTGGCTTCAGGGCCATAGTTTGCCAACACTTAGTTAGAATGTAACAAGAAATACAGTAAATGACTTGTAATGCGGGAAGTAATGTTGGTGTTTTTGCTTACACCGCAGACGTGTTTAAAGGAGTCAGATGGCAGTGACACTGAAGACTTTGGCTCTGATCACAGTGAAGACTGCCTTTCAGAAGCAAGCTGGGAACCCGTTGATAAGAAGGAGACTGAGGTATGTACGTGTAGGCAGATGTGTGGTGGGTACTTCATGCAAGCCGGTGGATAATATTTCTCAGAGATGAATGGCTTAGTGTGGCTGGAGCTCTCCCCCCAGATAAATACCATCCTTGTAGGCAAGTAGTGCCAGTCATAAAAACCCTCCTGCTCATTTTCCTTTGAGCTACTTTCTGGATTGCAGTGTTGTTGTTCTCCTCTTTGGACATGGACTTAGATTTTTCCTTTGTACCTGATGGTAGGTTACTCGCTGGGTTCCAGACCATATGGCATCACACTGCTATAACTGTGACTGTGAATTCTGGTTGGCCAAACGAAGACATCATTGCAGGTAAGATTGTTTTTTGTTTTGTTGCATCTCCTCGTTACTACTCATAATGTAGGGTTCTTATATAGAGCTAAATTAATTTGAAAATGGAGATATCTTAGAAGTAAGTATTTTTGTTTACATCTAACATTTTTATTTATTCATGGATACCCTTTTAGACTATTATTCATTTTCAAAACATGGGTATTTCTGACAAGCTCCTCCCTCTTTGTACTTTGGCAGAAATTGTGGGAACGTATTTTGTGCTGGATGCTGCCACCTTAAGCTGCCCATTCCTGATCAGCAACTCTATGACCCAGTTCTCGTCTGTAACTCATGTTACGAACACATTCAAGTATCTCGTGCCAGGGAACTCATGAGCCAACATCTGAAGAAACCCATTGCTACGGCTTCCAGTTGAATGCCAGAGGAGATGATCTGTCCATTTTTAGCAGGTTTGAAGGGAGGATCTGCTTCAGGTGTAGTCTGGAAGGTTCCTTGGTATGGCTCATGAACACAGAGCTCAAAGATACCGTCTTGAGAAATCCTCCTTGGTACCATGTGACCGGAGCAGAGGAATTTGAATTTGGCAGGAGATTTTTCTACTGGAGAGACCCTCACTTTGGGGTAATGGTCCTGATCCAGACCCAGAGTCTGGAAGCTTCACACTGAGTTGGTGACTCCAGCTTCTATCTCCTGGAGGTCCTGAGATGATGATTCATAAATACTGCCTGGTGCACAGTGCCCAAACAGCAATAGAAAGGCATACTTATAACCAAACTCCAAGTGATAGTGAGACCCATCTCTCCTCTACCTTGAAAAGAGCAGATCATAGTATACGAGATAGGAATTCCCATCCTATTTGAGTTGAACTCTCTTCTGTACCTCTGTGCTCTGTGTCTGTGCATGAAGGCTCAGTCTTTAGAGGCACTCCCTCTAGTTGATTAGCACTGTCTTCTGTGGAGTCTGGTTCAAAGACTGGTTTGGCAAACGGAGGTTTGGATGCATTTTTCACATGGCTCATTGACTAGCATCAGTGAATATCCAGTTTCAGAGGGACAGTTCTGAGGATTAAGACACTTTGGAAACAGGAAAACTCTGGTGGTGCTTAGTCTTGTGAGAATCAGTTATTCTGAGCTGTGAAGGCAGTTATCACTATTACGAAGTGGCTGCTCTTGAGGTACACACTGTGAAGAATGAGAAGGGAAAAGCAAGATTATCCTTGTGAATTCTGCTGATTGTGCCCTACCCTTTGCACCTGACTTTTCCTAGTTGTCCTGGTGCTAACATGGGAGCTACACCTTGATCCTCTCCTGGCATGAAAATAAAGGATTTTGTTGTTCCACTGCCCACTTCCCCCATGTTGTCTTTCCCTTGGCCGCTGCCTCCTCTGGGTCACACTGCTTCTTATCCTGAACACTTGACACCTTGAGGGTAGAATATAGCATTTGGTTTTTACCTCCTAGCATATGCTACTTGGTATGTGAGGGTTTCAGTACAAATGCTGCTGTCTATTTCTGTGCACTTAACAATGGAACCCAAACAGAAGGAAGAAAGCCTTGATACCAAAATTGGGAGTGAGGATGTGTCCATTTGGACCAAACACTTTGTTTTGTTTTATTTAGATTTTGTTTTTCATCTTACTATGTACCAGTGGCACTTAACCAAAAGATACAGTAATATAGCCATGTACTGTGGTTGGGGCAGATACAGTCTTCTTGGCTTATAGGACTTCCTAGCTACATTTCCTTAATGCATCAATGTAGAGAAGATACACTGCTCACTCTGTTAAAACTGCAGTCTTTTTCACCTGCTACTGTCATGTTGCTTTCTAGAAAACTTTTTTTTTTTCATTCCAAACTAACCAGAACCTGCATTTAGAATAGGAATTATTTCTCCTGTTTCTCCTGACCTTTTCTTCAGTTCTACAGTGAAGCATCTGTGCTCCTTTTATACTTGCCATGGATGTAACCTAAAAAGTTATGGCATATTTAGGTCAGCCTAGCACTTTTTTTTTTTCCCATTTTAATGGAGCTGAATAATGGAGATTTTTGTGTTGGGAAAATTCCTAAGATCAATGAAAGAGTGACAAACTACTTGTCTCTGATACATAAAATTATTTTAAGCATTTTTTCAATCATTAAATGTTACTGCCAGTTACGAGTGGCTTTTTAATTACCAGTTTTCATTGCACTTCACTCTGTTTTCAGGGGGATCGGGAACATTCGGGGAGACTGTATCTGTCTACTTTGTGTGACTGTTTTGAGGGACTGTCCCATCAGATTGCATGGCCTTGGAGAGAGACTCTGGGCTCCTGGCTCAGATGTATCCATCCTTTCAGAGCTGTTGTGGGTGTAAGTGACATGATGTGGCCAAAAATCCAAACTGTGCAGTTGCGTTGTGATAAACATGCAGTGTGCTGTAAAGACTCAGTACAGTTCAAATAAAATCTCTATATTAGTGCTGCTTTGTTGGGTCTCTTATTTCTTACTGGGATTGGGACTGAATCTAGCTTAATGGATAAAGCATCCCGCCACTGGACTAGATCCCTAGCCCTGTTGCTCACTGAGTACTTTCGGGAGCTAAAGGCAGGAGGATTAAGGCAAGTTTGTGGTCCAGGCTGAACTTTATAGCAAAACCAAAACAAACTAGTACTCATTGGCGGTCCCTCTAGTATTTTGGGTTTGTTGAGTCCCCTTTCAAGTGAGATTCATTTCTCTTTCTTGTCTGGGAGATCACAGCTGGTCAGTAAGCACATACCTATCTCTTTATTCCTTTCTGTCAGGTACCGTGGGTCTCATCTAATTTGAATTCGTTTTTTTAAAGGTGTAACTATACTACTATATACAAGATGAATGAGTTCTACAGTTACTGTACCTACCCCAGCCCCCAACCCCCATCATTTTTATTTGAAAAGAGCAGCAGTTCGACTGTTAGGGAAGACTGGAGTGGGCTCCTCTGTTCTCAGGAACCATTAGCTGTGTCTCGGCTGAGCACACTCTGCGTTCTGAGTCCCTGCTGGCCGCCCTGCCCTGCTGGAGCCCCTCAGAGCTTGCTGAGGTAAACTGGGCCGCTTTCTCCTCAGGAACCACAGTTCCTTGGCGTGCTGCCCTCTGGGGACCAGACGGAGAGGGGCCAGTTCTGGAAGGCACGCGAAGGTAGCCTTGTGTCGCAGTGTCCCCGCCGCCACCGTCGAAGGCGTGCACCCCACCGAGGGGGAGGGCGGGCTCGTGCCCCGTCGGCCACCACGCGGCGGGAACTCGAGGCCCCATTGGCCACACCGGAGGGCGTGCCGGGACTCGTGCGCCAACGGTCCGGGCCTCGGCGGCCGGGCGCTGGCAGGAGGGGGCAGGGCGCAGCGAAGGCCCGGGGGATCGAGAACGGTGGGGAGCCAGGCTCGGCGGGGCGAGGCCCAGGGCCCGGGCGGGCGATGGAGGAGGCGCTGCTGTCCACCCCCATCAACCCCAACAACTTCCCCGCCAAGCTGTGGCGGCTGGTGAACAGCCCTCGGTACCGCTCCATCCGCTGGGACGGCCGTGGCGAGGGGCTGCTCATCGACCAGCCGCTCTTCGAGGCCGAGCTGCTCAGCCCGCCCGGCCCGGGTGCCGGGGCGCGGGGGGAGCCGGGAGCAGTGGTGGGGGAGGCGGCAGCGGCGTCGGGGCAGCCGGGGCCGAGCCCGAGCTCTTCAAAACCACCAACTTCACCAGCTTCATCCGCCAGCTCAACCTCTACGGCTTCCGCAAGGTGGTGCTGGGTGGGCCGGGGGCGGCGGGGCCCGGGCCCGGGCCCGGGCCTGGGGCTGGCGGGCCGGCGGGCGACGGGCCACTCCACCACTTCCACAGCCCGCACTTCCGCCGCGACCAGCCTCAGTTGCTTGTTCACCTCAAGAGGCTCACCAGTGCCAACAAGGCCAAGCTGGCGGCCGGACTAGAGGTGCCCTGTCGCCCGCCCAACCGCTTCCAGCGGCTCCTCATCACGTCAGCCTCCGCCTCGGCCTCAGCTTCTACCTCTCCACTGCAGCATCAGGACCCGCCACCCCAGCCCGCTGGGCCCCGGCCAGAGCAGCATGGTGAGTGTGTGCTACCTGGATCCTCGCTCTCCATCAAGCACGTGGGTGGCAGGGAACGAACACCGGTTCTGCACAACCCCAAGACTAGGTCACATCATCCTCACTAGCACTTGCGTTTCCTCTGGCAAGAGTCCATAAGCATCTCCCTGATCTGGGTTTAGCTACAAAAAGGACATGACTGTTTAGGCTTGCTTTCCACTCTTCTCCAAGAGTGTGGGCTCCAAACAGCTAATGTACTTCCAAACGTCTTGAACCATTTACCTGTACCTAGTCTCTCTACTGTATTTATCAAAGCACTGGGTGGGAGAGGCCTCCATTGTCCCGCAGTCAAAAGAACAGGCACTCTACAGGTTGGGTGCGAAGGAACAAAGTCGTCATGAAGAAAACTTAAGGCATTATTTACCCAACCAAGGAAAAGAGAACAGGTCCCTGGAGTGCAGGTTTGTTCCAGGACATGCCACCTTCCACCTATTGACATGACTAGAGCGATAGACACTGTTTATGTATAATCTAAGGGGCAAGCTTTGATCTAGTTAGAATAGAACCAATTCACTAACACCTGGAGTCTGATGCCTTACTTGAGATGTTATGGTTCAACAAACAAAAAGCAAAACGTCTAAAAACAAAACAAAGACCAGATGTCAAGGCTTAGTTTAAAAGAATTTTAGAATGCACACATTTATAGTTTATTGGCTTTTCACGATTCGTGGTCATTTGGGATCAGGGGAGGGGGGGTACTGTGTAAATATTCGATGAAAAGTTAAGAAACCTGTGGTCACAGTTATGTCGTGGACTTGATTGAAGTACCTTCTGCACCTTCACAAGTAGGGTGGAAGTGTCCTCTTGTTCTATTGGAGGTCCAAAGACAACTTTACAAGAAACCACGATGCAATCATAGATTTGTTTTTTTCACTTACATAGAGACAATGAAAATTCAACTTGAAGTATGGAAATGAAGTACAAATAACTAGGTCAGTTAATCTAGCCCAGTCTGAGCAATGCGCATTGGAATTAGAGATAAGGGCTAGGTTTCTGTCTGGAGTTAGAAGATAAGGAACTAGGTTAAGTTCTGTAACAAGCTGGAAATAACTGGCAAGGATGTTCTAAAGGAATCTAAGGAATAGTGAGCTACTCAGGCAGCGGTCTTGATTTGGCTGGGGATTGTGTGGAGAAGACCATGGAGACAATCCTACAGAAATGTCCACAGAAACCCTAGCTTGGTTTTTTTTTGTTTTTGTTTTTGTTTTTTTGTTTTTGTTTTGTTTTCCAAGCCTTATTTCTAGAGGGCATAAGGAAAAAAGACAGGGGAATAACAGTTCTCTTTAATCTTTCCCTCTTAACTGTTGTAAACCAGTTGTATTCTTTTTGTTGTTTAAAATTACATATATTTACTTATTTTGTGTGTATGTGCACACACGTACTCTTAAGGTATGGCATGTGTGTGGGGGTCAAAGGACAGCTTGTTACAAGTCTGTTCTCTTCTACTGAGATCAAACTTAGTCATCAGGCTTGGTGGCAAGTACTTTTACCCAGTGAACCCTTTTTGTTATTTTATTTTTCCAGTTGTATTTATAAGACCAGTGTCCAGCTTATCTAAGTAGTTTAAAGGTTATTTGTTGAAAAAAGTCGTATCTTTTCAGTGTATGTGTAGGATGTGTGTTTTCAGGCATCCCCTGTCGTCTCCCTGTAGTCACGTACAGAAGGGCGTTAGGACTGCCTGTAGCCTGTAGCCTAGACTTACTAGCGTAGAAGGCAACTGTGTTTCTCATTCAGGTGTGATGTGATTTTTTTTTCTGTTAAGTTCAGAAACACTGTTGCAATTTGTTTGCTTTTATATTCTAAGGTCTTTGGCGTCTACTTTTCCTCACCTGCTGTTTTGGGGGTTGTTTGTTTGTTTGTTTTCTGTTTTAATTTTTGGGCATGCGGTCTTGCCATGTAGTCTGAGTTGATCCTGACTTTGCAGTCTTTCTAACTCAGCCTCCCAAAGCTGGGATTATAGCCATGTGCCACCTTGCCTGGCTTCTCACGCCTAATTTTTTTTTATTCTACTTCAACTTGCCTCAGTTATATGATTGCTGCTTCCTATCTTTCTAATCCTTCTTAATTGTAGAAGAGTCTATTTTAGGACCTAGCCTTCTTTTATTTAGATCCACTAAGTCAAGAATATACTTGATAAAAAGTGTGAACATTCTTTTTTTCTTCATTGTTTTGTTAGTTCGTTTATGTTATTTTTTTCACTGGCAGTTTCTGATATTTGTTATAATGGTCAAATGAAGTTTAAAGTCTGGAAAGTAGATACTCTGTATGGATACCACAGGCTGTCCATGAGCAAAGTTTGGGACTGTTGATGGATGATTAGTTTGGTTTCATTTTCATAAAAGGAACAGAATCTTTAAAGACAAAAACCCATCATGCCATACATTTCTAGAAGTCTAAATTCAAACATTGCCAAATACACCTTAAAGATATTCTGAAAACATGAATGTGGTAGTTTATAAAGTTGGTTAGAGAGAGTCTTATTACCTAACCCTGAAAAGAACAACAACAAAAAAGCCCTAATTATGTCTTAGTTCTTTAAGAAACAAATTAATGACCTTCACTCACTCCCCCCCCCCCCCCACACAAAATTGTTTTGGGTCTGTTTTTATTAATTCTTTGAATAGTTTATACAATATATTTTCATCATATTCATCCCTCTCTCCTCCCTCTTAACTCCTTCCAGATCCACACCCACTATCTCCATGTCTTCTTTTTTATATATATATAAAAAAGTCGAGTCTAATGTATACTGCCCATGTACTCATGGGTGTGTCTATCCACTGGAGCCTGGTTGACCCATTAGGGGCCACACCCTTAAAGAAAACTGACTCTCCTTTCCCAGAAACCATCAACTGTGGACAGCTCCTCAGTGAGGAGTGGCCTAATCCTGGCAGTGTTCTTTTATTTTCAGTGGCTAAAATAAGTAATTACCTATCACTCAGTTGATCAAGGGAGAAGCAGAATTTATTTTTAAAATTCAGATCTAAACTACATTTTTGGAAACCAACTAGAGATTTAACAACCTATCCCTGAAGAGTTCAGAAGATTAAATGAGCCATATGCAGCATGTAGTTTTAACATGTGAGACATCTATGGAGAAATCAAGTAGGGGAGAGGGTGGTTGGGATTCTCAGAAACAGCTGTTGTGAAAAGTACCAGTTTCCTTAGGAAAACCAGATTGTTGGTGGTGAGTTCAAGGCATATGAATGTTAGAAACTGGTAGGCAAGCAACGTCATAAAAGCTATTCTTTGTACTTCTGTTTTGTTTTTTTTGTTTTTTTGTTTTTTTTTTTTTTGGTTTTTCGAGACAGGGTTTCTCTATGTAGCCCGGGCTGTCCTGGAACTCACTCTGTAGACCAGGCTGGCCTCGAACTCAGAAATCCGCCTGTCTCTGCCTCCCAAGTGCTGGGATTAAAGGCGTGCGCCACCACCGCCCGGCTTTCTTTGTACTTTTGAATCAGCAATGTTTTTCTTCATTAGATAGAGTCTTTGATTTCTCTGGCTCCAGAACTTGTACTGTTAGTATTCATGCATGTATTTGTTTATTCTTCGTGTTCATGCTTTATTTGCTAAGGAAATTGATTGCCATAGAAATAGAATGGGAGACATGTAAAGTATTGAGTGGTTTATAATTTGAATGGGTAGATATTTAAGTGACATCTTTCAACATGTAGCTTGGCACTGAAGTCATGTAAGTTAAGTTTTGCCTCTGTTTAATAAAGATTAGCTTAATAAAGTAAATTAATAAGATTAGTTTAATAAAACATGTTGAAAGGAAATTGTAAACCACACATGTAATCAATAGGTAATATTCTCCTTTTGAATAAATTAGTTTAGTTTTTTTATATTTAAGACTTATAATCTATAAAGTAAATCCAGATTATAATATTTATAGTTATCAATTTTAAATTATATACTTTTGTCCGTTTTTCCTCATTTTTTTCTATCTGGTTAGATTTTTAAATTTTTTTAATTTTTTTTTTTTTAAGATTTATTTATTTTATGTATATGAGTACACTGTTGCTGTCTTCAGACACACCAGAAGAGGGCATCAGATCTCATTATAGATGGTTGTGAGCCACCATGTGGTTCCTGGGATTTGAACTCAGGATCATCTGGATGAGCATATGGTGCTCTTAACCACTGAGCCATCTCTCCAGCCCCTGGTTGGTTTTTTTTGGTTTTTTTTTTTTTTTAAAAAGCAAATACTGTGTCAGAGTCTCTGAGACTAGATATGTAAAGGGTTAACATCATTGCTTCCTATGACACATGTGCAAGTCAGTGTTTGGTACCTGGGAAGGGTCTCTGTTAGAGACTAAAGGAAAATAAAAAAAATAATGCAGGGCTTACAGCGTAGCCCACTGGGTCAAGTGCTTGCCCAGCATATGCAAAACCCTTAGTTGATCCCCAGACCTTCAAAGAAAGAACCACAAAACCAAGAATCTCACGGAAGGTGATTACTTGACTGATTGAGAAGATGAAGAAAACTAGATGAGAATTTTGAAGCCTGGTTTTTTTTTTTTTTTTTTTTTTTTTTATAAGGATTATTTTTCAAGCTGAGTGTTGTGGCACATGCCTTTGGTCCTTGCACTCAGTTGGCTGAGGCAGGACAATTGCTTCAGTGCTTCAGGTTAGAACCTGGGCTATGTAGTGAGTAATCAGGCCAGGTCAGAGCAACATAGAAGACTGTCTCCAAAAATTAACTACATAAGTAAATGTAAAATAATAAATAAAGCGACCAGTGAGGCGGCTCAGAAAGTAAAGATGCTTGCTGAATGCCATCCCCCCAGAACTGACATGGTCGTGGGAAGAACTAACTCCAGAAAACCTTCCTGACAGCCACACACATGCATAGCAGGCACGTTCAAACAATAAGGAAATAGTTACTTAATTATTGTAATAAAGAGATAAAACATTAATTGAAAGGGGAACAAAGGGCATGATATTTCTTTGTGGCTCATGTTATGAATTCTTATTTATTCTGAACATTGATGTGTATAGTAGAGTGATACTTTCCTACTTATTAAAGTTTCTAAATGGCTTGAAAGACCTGCCTGGAAGATGCCTAGTTTGGGTTTAATTTCAATCTTATGGCCACTTTACCTTTTCTGGCAGTCCTGTTAAGAATCAAGCGTTGCTTATTCTTTCAGCACTGTATTCTGAATTGGGTTTTGCTAAATTCAAAATTCTACTGCATTAAAAAAAAATCTGATACATGAACAGTTTTGGGTTTTTTTTTTTTGACCTTTGGTTTACTGTCTGATGGTGTGTCGTAAAGTTTGTAAATGTGTTCTTCCTCTTTTATGCAGGACCAGTGGCTGTAGGACAATTTCACCGGTCATTCCGGCGAGATAATCTGTCTCCTTACTCCTATGTATCAACGTCATCCCACAACCACAGCACCTTCCCTCTGAAAGGTTTAGATCGCACCCCGATTCCTCCTCGAACATGGCAGAACTCCCTTGGAATGCACCCTGGACAAGTGGAGACGTCTCCCACTTTTTCAGATAAAGGGGTTCCATTTCCTGTACTGCAGAGATTTCCAACTGAGGTTACTTATACGCTGCAGCCCAGCGCCACATCTGTACACGTTCAACAAGGTCCTCAAACAATGGTCAGCTCCTCCCAAAAATATAGTAACTACACACCCTCAGCGCAGTACTCCCAAGCCTACTATCCAACAGGTAGGAGACATTCAAGTTCACTGGCTTCTAGAAAGATAGTTTATAAGGACATTTATATTTTTATCGCATTTTAATCTTTCTGTGCTTAACAGATAGGAATATGCATTTTTAAAATGTCGATAACTTCTTAACCAGGCATTTTAAAGCAATATGTAACTATTAGGGGCTGGAGAGATGGCTCAGTCGTTAAGAGAATATACTGTTCTTGCAGAGGATGGTAGCTCCCATGTCAGTTGATTCATGACTGCCTGTAACCTGAGCTCCAGGGATCCACTGCCTCTGGCTTTGACTAGCACCTGCACTCTCACCTATATACCTCACCCTCTACATACACCTAATTAAAGTAAACCCTGCATATACAATACATAGAAAGTTTCATCTGTTCTTAAGGATTGTGAGAATCTGCTACCGTAACACATAGAAGTGTATATTTTCAGTGAAATGAGAATTCTGTGTCCTCCAATTGTATTCTAGTTCTGAAGCTAAGTTCCAGCACCTGCCCTGGAACCTTACTCTTATTCCACCACTATTGCAATGTTTACTTCAGTTCTTAAGATATGTTTTTTTATTTCACAAATGAGATTACCTCCATCAGATCTTTTAGCATTTCAGTAATGAAGCTTCATAAGAACACATACTCTTTGGAAATCAACTCCTTAAAGTGTGGTGAGTACTGGAGGCCTGCACTGTTCCCCAGACATCTAAGTACTCAGAAGTATAGGCTAGAACCTGACAGCCATAGCTGTGACACATCCAAGCACACCGTGGACAGACTGGTAGACCTCAGTATTTCTAGTGAATCCTTCCAGTAGTTACCACTGCTTTTGCTTTTTAGAGAAAAATGTAGTGTTTTCAAATACCTTTTTGCAAGATGTGATTTCATTTGCATCACATTCTATTTTGTAGAAACACTGTTGCAGTGGTGCATGTTCCCTCAGTATGGTTCCAAGCTTGTCCAATGTTTTGACATCAAGACAAAGTCACCCTCAATAACCACAAAATCAAGTTAAAAAATTACAAAAATTCTCATAATGTTTTAAGTATGCTTGTAATTTTGTGTTGGGCATCATTCATAACTATCCTTGGCTGTCTGTGGCCCATGGCTATGGGTTGGACAAGCCTGCAGAGTGAGACAAGGGTCAAAGCTTTCAGAGAAGACCAGAAAGAGAAGGAAGGGAACATTTTATTATTATTATTATTATATTATGTAATTAATTTCTGTCAGTTTTGCAGATCTAGAGAGAACCCTGTAAGGTGTTTGCTAAGCTGTTCTCCTAGGGAAGATTTGACAAAGGAAGCAAAAGGAGTATGAACTAGAAAGGAATGAAGTGCTCCTTTGCCGTATCACAGTTGTACACGTGGTGACGCTCTGTTTGTGGTATTATTGTTTTCTGACTGCTAACTTCTAAATGTGGGTTTTATTATTACTCCTTACATTTTACCTAATACACATTTCAAAGGCAGTGTCCTGTTCTCACTAAGCATCTAAGTAGAATAGCTGTGGATGTTTAGAGTATGGCTTCTCTCTCTAGTCATGGCTGAGGATGAGGAGAGTGGAAATGAGTTCATTACTTTGCTATTAGTAATACTAAGCTGAAAATGTTATATGGTCTGAAGAGATCCAGAGTACCATTTTGCCCATTAGAAAATTTTAAATGTACAATCTTATATAGAAAAATGATTAAGCTCTAATATTTTCCAGATTTGCAGCTACTTCTTTGAGTGAAAAAATCTGTGCAATGTTTAAAAGTAGAAGATGGCTAAATTCATGTTTATAAGCTATCTATCTTAAACATAGCAACAAATAGGTTTTTGATACTGGTGAGTTTAACCCAATATTTTTTCTTTAAAAGATATTTACTTTTATTTTTAACAGTTGTTATCTTTAGCAATTAGGTCACATCCTGACTTATAAACATGAATGAGCTGGCTCTTACTTATCCACTGAATGTACAAATGTAATCTAGTATTTTAGTAAACAAATTGGCATTGCTAGCTAAGTTATTTTAGCTGGATTATGTGTATGCATAACATATGTATAGGTAGGTAATAGTATATTTTGGTTTGGTTTGGTTTTTTATTTCTCTGTATAGCCCTGGCTGTCCTGGAACTCACTCTGAAGACCAGGCTGGCCTTAAACTTACAGAGATCTGCCTGCCGCTGCCTCCCAGTGCTGGGATCAAAGGCAGGTGCCACCATGCCCAGCTTATATATTGCTGGAGATTGGGTCTCTGTGTTGTGTTGGCTGTCCTAGAACTCATTTTAGAGACCAGGCTAGCTGTGAACTCACAGAGATCAGCATGCTTCTGCCTCCTGAGTGGTGGAATTAAAGGCATGCACACCACATCCACCCTGTCCTCATATTTTTATATTACATAGCCCAAATAACTAAGGAGTTATTTACCAATAATATTTTCCATTTCTAATACTAATACTAATACAATACTAATGACTTAGAAGCTTCTTGTGAGCCTGTAGACAGTTCTCAGTGGTTAAGAGCACTGGCTGCTCTTGAAGCAGACTTGAGTTCAATTCCCAGCACCCACATGGTGGTTCACAACCATCTGTAACTCCAGATACAGAGGATTGGACACCATCCTCTTCTGACCTCCACCGGCACCAAATATGCACGTAGTACACAGACATACATGCAGGTAAAAACATTCATATACTTTAAAATAAATAAATCTAAAAATGTTTTAGGAGTTGAAATTTGGACTATGCAGAGAAAGGTAGAAAAGGACCTTATCTTTCCAGTTGGAGTTTCAAGGCTATTTTCCTATGGGTCTGTTAAACATGGTGGCTTGAGTGCTGTATTCCTGAAACCTAAGGAACAGATGAATATAATAATCTGGAAGGGTTTGTTTTTAATTAGAAAGTATGCTTGGAGTTCTATGCAATCTTCTTCAGAACTCCTGGTTTTATATTCTATACGTGACCACTTATAGATTACTTGTTAGTGTTATTAGTGGTTAATACTATTCATTCTTTGGAGAGGTCATATTTGTTAAATTATTAACTTGTGGTATTATTAAAAATAGTTTATTTTCAAGACAGGCATGGTAACACACCTTTAATCCCAACATAGGCAGATGGAACTCTGAGTTCGAGGTCAGCCTGGTCTACAGAGCAGGCTCCAGGACAGCCAAGAATACATAGAAAAACTCTATCTCTAAGAACCAAAGCAAAACAACAGCAACAGAAAACTTTATTTTAGTTTGATTATGAACTTGAAAGTTGATACTTGTTTGCAAGAGATCAAAGGTAAGAATTTGGACACAGACATTTTTAAAAGAACAAGGAGGAAGTGGGGCCGTAGCTTAGTGATGAAACTCTGACCTAGCATGCGTGAGGCCCTGGCTCCAACCCAGCCACTGAAGAACACAAAAAAGAAGCAAAGTGAGGGTTCCTGTTGTTGGGGTAGTTTACGTCACATTGTGTTGTTTGGGTTTGGTTTTGTCATCATTTAGGAAGGATAATTTGAAATGACTATAAAGTTTCTCAGAATATGAGGGGGAAAAGTCATGACAGCTTCTATACTTGATCTTAGCCAAAAGGCTGAGAAGTGCTTGTGGTGGTTTCTGATACATGGCATGAAGTAAGTGAAAGTACTGTGCACATTCTGAAGTACTGTATAAACAGAGTTGTATTGTTAAATATAAGCTATCTGCTCTGGAAAAGAGATGCGTAGAAAATGCTGTGCAATTGCTGAATTTCTCCAAATAGGATTCAAAATGCTAAGCAATCAGTATTTAGTGAGCACCTATTAACAGCATAATGAACATCCTTCTCAAAGTTAAGTTAAATTAGTTGTGGGGCACTGGAGAGATAGATGCCTTGATGGTTAGGAGCACTGGCTGCTCTTGTGGAAGACCTGGGTTCAGTTCCCACCTCCCACATGATGGCTCACAATCATTTATAACTACAATTCTAGGAATTCTACTACCCTTTTCTGGTTTCTGTGGGCCAGCAGGAAAAAGCTAGGTGCTTTTAACCCTAGCATTCAGAAGGCAGAGGCAATCAGATCTTTGAGTTCAAGGCGAGCCTGGTGAACATAATAAAGTCCAGGACAGCAGGACTATATTTTAAGACTCTATTTCAAAATTAATTAATGAATGAATTATTTGATTAAATAATTAGAGTAAACAACAACAAAATACTTGGATTTGGCCTCTTTAATGGCTACCAAAATTTTAATTTTAATTTAATAAATGATTAATTTCTGTAGTTGAAATTTGAAATCCAGAAACTAAAAAAAAAAAAAAAAAAAATGCCATTAGACTGACTAACAAAATGATCATCTCCTTAAATCCCAGCACTGGGAGGCAGAGGCAGACGGATTTCTGAGTTCGAGGCCAGCCTGGTCTACAGAGTGAGTTCCAGGACAGCCAGGGCTACACAGAGAAACCCTTTCTCAACAAAACAAAACACAAACTGATCATCAGAGTGACTTTTATATCTGCCCTCCTTTGAAGCACTAGTTTTCTTTGCCTACCTTGTTCACAGTTTTAAATTCATCATCCTTCAAAGACAAAATATTTTATCTGGTGTTAGTTGATTCTCTACATATTGAATATGTGTGTATGTGTGTGTATTAGAATAAATATATTGACTATAGAATACAATATATATACTATACTATATATAATTATATATATATATATATATATATGTGTGTGTGTGTATGTGTGTGTGTATGTGTATATATGTGTGTGTGTATGTATGTGAGGCAGAGTATCTCCATGATTTGGCTAGCATAGTCATAGCGCTCAGGACATCTTCTATTTCTGCCTCATGATTGTCAGGCTTTTATATGAGTACTAAAGATCCACACTCTGGTCCTTATGCTTGTGTTCAAACTGCCTTACCCACTGAGCCTTCTCTTCAGTCCCCAAAGTTACATTTTTAAGGTCAACATAGTAATTTACAAATTATAACTGTCCTTAATCTCATTTTAGAATGAGAACTTATGTAGCAATTACTATGACCAGACACTGTTTTAAGGACTTTCCAAATACTAATTCACTTGACTCTCAGACTGTCCTTATTATAAGATAGGTTTTTGTCGTCTTATAGATGGGGAAGCTGAGGTACAACTAGTAAGTAGTATACTGGAAGGAAGCCCAACCAACCTGAATACTGTCTTTCTATCTACCTATTGTCTTAGTAAAGAAGGCCTCTCCTCAGCCCCCTGTACCCCTACCGTGTGTGTGTGTGTGTGTGTGTGTGTGTGTGTGTGTGTGTGGTTTCTGATGCTGGCATTTTGTCTCATTTCTCTTTTAAGATCTCTCTGCCAGAGTTAGCTCTTCTCATATAGGGTACATAACGAAGAGGTTGATGGAGAGATATGCCCTTATTTTGCTGCTGGTGCATTGGGACTGCTCCAAGTTAATAATTTATTCTATCCCAATAAAGAAAGCCAAGCTGGAGCTCTGGGTAGTGTAGCTGCTTTAGTGTGCTTTAATACCTTGTCCTCCCAGCAGAGTCCTATAATGGGCCCTTGGCAACATTCTGTTAAGTAGAGTGGACTGGTTCTAGTCCTAGCATTCCCAATTTCTCATTCTATAAGGAAGCCATAATAGTTTAGGCCAGAAACTGAATAATATTTGTGAATGGGTTTTTTTTGTTTGTTTGTTTTTTCTGAGACAGGGTTTCTCTGTGTAGCCCTGGCTGTCCTGGAACTGACTCTGTAGACCAGGCTGGCCTCGAACTCAGAAATCCACCTGCCCGGCTTGTGAACAGTTTTTGTAAAAATTGAAACACTACTTACGTGTAAATGATAGAATATTTTATTAACCAGTATGAAAGAACACATTTGTAATCTCAGCACTTGAAATGTAGAGGCAATAGGTTCAGAAGTTCAGGGCCAATCTGGGCTACCTGAGACCCTGTCTCTCTCTCTCTCTCTCTCTCTCTCTCTCTCTCTCACACACACACACACACACACACAGACACACATACACACCTCTCTCACACACAGACACACACACACACCTCTCTCACACACAGACACACACACACACCTCTCTCTCACACACAGACACACACACACACACACCTCTCTCTCACACACAGACACACACACACACACACACACACCACACACACACACACACACGATAAGAGCTGGGAAAAAGAAAAAAAAAGCCCGGCAGTGGTGGCGCACGCCTTTAATCCCAGCACTTGGGAGGCAGAGGTAGGTGGATTTCTGAGTTCGAGGCCAGCCTGGTCTACAGAGTGAGTTCCAGGACAGCCAGGACTATACAGAGAAACCCTGTCTTGAAAAACCAAAAAAAAAAAAAAAAAAAAAAAGAGCTGGGGAAATGGTTCAGTTCAGAAGTGTTTGCTATACAAATATGAGGTCCTACGTTTGACACTCAACACCCACATAAAAGGCTGATCCAGTGGTGTAAGCCTGTATTCCTAATACTGGGAAGCAGGGACAGAAGACACTAAGCCACTAGGGCTTAGTGGCTAAGCAGTTTAGCTGAAGCAGAGAGCTCCAACTTCAGGAAGAGAGTCCCTTAAAACTGAGGAAGAAAGTAATTGAGGAAGATATTTGACACCAACCTCTGGCTTCTACAAACACATACACACACACACACACACACACACACACACCACACGTGCATGCACACTAAAAATATTTTCAAAAATCAGTCTTAAATGAGGCTGGTAACTAATAAGGGCTAAATTCATATAAATATATGCTTTGGGGCCTGGAAAGATGGCTCAGAGTTGGTTTATAACTGCCTGTGACTCCTGCTCCAGGGTCCTGGAGCCAGTGCTCTCTACTGGCCTCCATGGACACCTGCACCCATGTAGACAAACCCACATAAAGATGTATACATAATTAAAATACAATCTTGAAATGCAAGATAGCTAAAATATTTAAATATTTCATTTTAAAATCTTTTATTTAAAATTGTTTTTTAATTTGTCCTTAGGCAAAAAGCTACTTATCATCATTGTCACTTGTGGCTCTGGCTGGCCTGGAGCCCACAGAGGTCTGCCTGTGTGTGCCTCCCACGTGCTGGGATTAAAGGCTCTGTTGGTTTGGTTTGGTTTTTGAGTTTTCTATCACATCTACTGATTGTATAAGCTATTGATATATACAGATTCACAAATAATGGAAACAGAAATGCCATCTTTTGTCAAACTCTCATTGTTTTTTAAAGTGCTTTTGGGGGGAGGTGGGGTTCTCGTTCGGTATTTGGGTAGAGCCTAGGTCCTTGCACATGCTAGCTAAGTACTCTACAATTTATAATTCTGCTTACATTCAAAAGTTTGGGTTTTAGGATTTTAGTCCTACATGGTGTACAGAAACAAATATAGAATATGGATAAATTCATTTCCCAGTGTTTTGTTACTGTGCTCAGATAGGTCTTAGTGCTTATGGAAAAGAGGGACTTGTCACCAGAAAGTTCTTTATCTCCCAGAAGAAACAGAGCAAACTATGCCTGCCATCTTTCTAATAAAATGTATATAATCAAACATTGACTCTCTTTCCTGACATTTTACATTTACCATTACTGTTGTGCATCTCAGACCTTTTCATCTCCCAGTCCCAAATCAGGACCTATTAGACGCCAACTCCCATTCCCTTTCTTTTCCAGCCCTGAGCAGCCTGCCATCTCTGTTTGTGAATTTGACTAATTTGAATACTTTGTTGAATTACATAAAATTTAATGTGTAAACTTGTCATTGTAAATTGTACAATTCATTGTCACTACATTCACAATATTCACTAACTCTTCATTTCCAACACTATCACCATGCAAGTGACACTGTACTATCTAACCAGTAGCTTTTCAGTCTTCCTTTTTCCGGTCGTTGGCAGTCACTAATTTTCTCTCTATGAATACTAAATACCTAGGGCCCTCATGCAATGTCATATAATGGTTACCCTTTTGTTACTGGCATATTTAATTCATCATAATATCTTTTTAAAAAAGATGTATTTATTTTATGTATGTGAGTACACTGTAGCTGTCCTCAGACAAACCAGAAGAGGTTATCGGATCCCATTACAGATGGTTGTGAGCCACCATGTGGTTGCTGGGAATTGAGTCCAGGACCTCTGGAAGAGCAGTCATTGCTCTTAACTGCTGAGACATCTCTCCAGCCCCATCATAATATCTTAAAGATTTATCTACTTTGTAATATGTGTCAAATTTTCCTTTTAAAGATGAATTAATAATAATATAATAAGCACTAATATTTACCTGTTGAAGCATTCTAGATTGCTTTCATTTTTTAAAACTATTGCTACCTTTAACATGGATATAGAATTTTTGTTTTTTGTTTTGTTTGAGAAAGAATATTGCTGTGTATCCCAAGTTGGCTTCAAACTCAAAGTCTTCCCTACTGAGTGTTGAGAGCCCAGCCTTTCATCACTATACTCTACTTAAAAATAATTTTTTTTTCAGGCCAGATGGTGCTGACACACACCTTTAATCCCAGCACTCAGGAGGCACAGGCAGGTGGATCTCTGAGTTCAAGACCAGTGTGGTCTACAGAGTGAGTTCCAGGACAGCCCAGGGCCCATCAAAAAACCCTGCTTCAAAAACCAAAAACAACAAAAATTTTTTTTCAGATTTCTACTTTTACTTATTTGAGTATACAGATACACTTCAACTTATGTTAGAGTTAAGCCAACATGGTCTATAACCTGATTGTAAGTTGAAGGTTTACTAAAATTCATATAATATGCCTAACATTCAGAATCTTCATAATTTAATAGTAGGGCATTGCAGGGTATTGGATGCCAGGAACTGAGGCTCACTGTTGGTGCCCAGCATCTCAGGGGTAATGAGCTGAGGAACAGATAAAGTTTCAACATACGGTTTACACTGAATACATATCACTTTTGCACCATTGTAAAGTTGAAAGATTATGAAGGACTGTGTTCCCAGGTGACATTTGCTTCATCACAAATGAGATATTACAGTTTTATTTGCTATAGTACTTGATCTTGAAATTAAATATATTACTACATCTACTGTTTCTTTTGAGCATTTATGTGAGTGGGCATTTTATCACTATTAACACTGTGTTGTCCTGGAGTAGATTTAAATCTGAAACATTATATGTTTGGATGATTTCCATAAAATAAAGTGCAGATGTGTTTGCATTACCTACAGTGAGGGCAATGGTTTTCAGTAATTCTAGATTTTTATTATTGGGAAAATTTAAATGTCTTCTCTGTGTTGCCTATGACATGGGTTCTAGTTTGTCATTTATACTTTTTCTTTTTAGTCTTTTTGTTTTCGTTTAGTTTGTTTCTTTTTGTTTGTTTGTTTCGGTTTTTTGTTTGTATTTGATTGGTTTGGTTTTGTTTTGGTTTTGGGTTTTTTTTTTTTTTTTTTTTTTTGGTTGTTTGTTTTGTTTCGAGACAGGGTTTCTCTGTGTAGCCCTGGCTGTCCTGGAACTCAGGCTGGCCTTAAACTCAGAGATCTGCCTATCTCTGCCTCCCAAGTGCTGGAATTAAAGGTGTGTGCCACCACTGCCTGGCTTAGGCTTTTTCTTATACATAAAAGTGAATTCCTTAAGTGAGCACTGCCTTCAGAAAGACAAAGTAAGATCTTTATATAGAAAGAGTGTCTGAGGACACAACTTGGCTTTATAATGTTATTGTTTTCATAATGCACAGTACATTATTTTTTCATATACTAAGCACAAATTTGAATTTCGGCACGTAGCTTTGCCTATTCTGCATACTAGCTAATCCCACACCCTGCTCTTTTCATTGACTATACGAAGTAAGGCTGCACTGGTAAGCAGGAGTCTTTGGAGAGTGTAACTTGACAGGATCTCCTTACGTTTCATTTCTCATCTCTCACTGGACACCAACTAGCATTTATGGTTTGCTGTCTAACTATACACTAAAAGCAGTGAGTGAGCAACTCCATATTATAATGGCATTCTCTGGGGTATATTGTACTTTTATTCCTCTGACAAGTTTATTTTAGAAAATAGTTTAACAGCTATTCAGACAGTTTAAACAGTGGAGTCCTACTACTGAAATATCAGAGATATAAATGTAATCCCTGCATTGGTTTATTTGTAATGAAGCATTGCTTTTCAGTACAATGAGAACACACAACCCTGCAGCTCTTGACTAGGCCTTTGCTGCCACTAGAGGGCTAGGCTTCCTTAGTAACAACTAGAGGGAAAAGCTCCTCTTCCCCAGTTCGGCTACCCCACAGATCCTCCACAATTACTTGGATACACTGTTTCCCCACATATTTATTCTCTTAAGTTCAGTACAAAACAAGCCCATGTTAAACCATCCAGCTTTGTTACTGTTGAAAATGTCTTACTATCTTTGAGTTTTAGTGTATGTTTTAAACTAATGTTAATCTGATTGTCATTTGATAACAATACAAATGAAGCATCCACCATTGTGTCTGAAGCACGGTAGGCATTGAGCACACATCATCTTCTGTTTAACCCAGAGGTTAACTGTGTGTAACTGACACTCATTCGTTCTCTAGAGGCTCTGTCTGGGAAAGAGCTCGGTCTGTTAAGTCTGGACCTGTAATTGTAACTGTTCCAATGCAGAGTTTGATCTGTTCACGGTGTCTTAACCATAAAGAAAAGGTTTGGAAAATATATTTTTGAGTTTGTTTCCTAATGCTACATAACATTTTTTCGTTGAAATACTGAATTGCTGTCATCATCACTGTCCCTAAGTGTTTTCTGTACACAGTAGCTTTATGTTCCTTAAAATAAGCATACCAGGTAGGTTCTGTTATTGTCCCTGTGTTAATAGAATGCAAACATTGAGATCTGAAGTAATTAACCATGTTCAGATGTATAAAATACTGAATTATGGAGCCAGGCTACAAAACCAGGCAGGCTGAAACTGTGATCCACATTCCTAACCATTTATCTAAATGGCAAAAAATATTTTTGCATGTTTTTCAGTAGAAAACCATCACATACTTGAGTGGTAGACTGGAGAGTATATTTACTTATTTTACTTTTAAAGCCCATCCATCTCCAAATAGTTGTTAAAACAACTGAAACAATTATTTGGGAATTACAAATATAGTTTGCTGGGTTTTTTAGTGAAATGAAATTACTTTTAATAGGAGTAAACATTTGGTTAGAAAAATAGCAATATGTTTAAGTACTAAAGAAATCATTTACTGGCTGGGGATGTAGGATAGTTGCTAGAGTACCTGCCTCCTATACATGGAGCCCTGGGCTTGATCCCCAACAGCGCATGTGCAGTGCAGTAGCTCACACCTGTAATCTTAGCCCTTGAGTTGTGGAGACAGGAGGATCATGAATTCATGGTTGCCCTCAGCTACAAGTGAGTCTTTGGTCAGCCTGGTTTGCATGAAATCCTGTCTCAAAACAACAAAAAAAAAGAAATTACAAAGATAGACATAACCCTTTAAAAATTTGTTACAGCAGTTATAGTACACACATTTACAAATCCAACTCAAGAGGAAGAGTGCTAAGAGAGTCACAGGAGTTCAAGGTTAGTCAGAGATATTCATCGAGATCTTGTCTCAAAAAAGCAATAAATAATTGTAAATTTATTATAGACCAGATTTTCTCAAAGCAACTGAAAGCACATGGAGGAAGTTCCTTGGGTGCTGTATCTTACTTGGTTGATGGTTTGTTTGTGTTTGAATCTGTTCCAGCTGTGCTACAGTGCTGTTCTCCGTCCACCCACATGGATGCCCTCAGCAGCTGTGTCACTCCTTCTGCCTCTTCCTATGCACACTGTAACTACTTCCAGGTAAGACTCCTGCACACACTGTGCTTCACAAGAACATGAGCTGGCAGATTGTCACAGTAGAAGCAGAGATAAGCTGGGTTTGTTGGCTGAATTTTCTGAGTTGTAGGTGAAAGAGGGATGGTGTAAATGATGCTTGAGTATTATTCTGGCTCTCATTATCCCATATAGGAGCCAATAGTTTCATGTAACCTTTCTGTTTCTGGGTTTCGCTTTCCTTTTTTGAGACAGGTGTAATATCTTGCTATATAAACAAAACTGGTCTTGAACTCGTGATCCTTATGTCTCCGCTGTAATGCTGGACCACAGGTGTGTATACCACCAAGCCCAGCTCACATGTAGCCTTGTAACTTTGCATTACTGGACTATGCATGTAGGCTAGTCGTAGAGCACTTGCTTGTCATGCACAGGGTACTGGGTTTAGTCCCCAGTACTAAAAAAGATATGAAAAATTAAAGCTCTTTCCTTAGTCATGTTTCATGCCAGTTGTTCTCGTGGTTTGTGGCCAAGAAATTCTGCAGCAGAGAAACGCAATGTTTATATCACCACTGAAAACTATTGTGTATTGTACTGTTCTGGGCTTTAACAGGGTAAGGTGAATATGAATATTCAAAATGAAAAATTTAATTGCTGTTCCCTTCAGCCTTAGTATGTATGTTGTAAACACTGTACTTCATATAGCTTGTCTGTATTTCTTAGGAAATAACTGCTCTGATATAAATAGTTTATATTGATGTTTTTAGAATAAGAACAGGTGCTTGGGATGCATAGGCAGGTAGATATCTGAGTTCAAGGCCAGCTTGGTTTACAGAGTGAATTCCTGGACAGCAAGGGCTACACAGAGAAACCCTGTCTCAAAAACAAAACAAGAAAGAAAGAAAAAGAAAGAAAGAAAGAAGAGAAAGAAAGAAGGAAAGAAAGAGAGAAAGAAAATAAATGGAATCTCTCTAATGCTATAATTCTTAGAGTGGAGTGGAGTTGTGTGTTTGCCCAGATAATAATTTGTGTGTGCAGTGTATGTGTGGTACTGGGGATTGAACCCAGGACCTCACATGTTAGACAAACACTAATATCAGTGTAAGAGAATATTTTATTAGTGGCATTAGGTTACTGCAAAAGACATTCCTTTCTATTTTTACTTTTCAAAATAGAAAACATGGAAAGTAGATAATCAGCCATTGTTTGAAGAATGTAGAATCCAATAAAGGTGACTTAGCTAGCCCCTGTCTGTCTGTCTCTCCCTTCCTTCCTTCCTTCCTTCCTTCCTTCCTTCCTTCCTTCCTTCCCTCCCTCCCTCCCTCCCTCCTTCCCTCCTTTCTTCCTTCCTCTTTCCCTCCTTCCTTCCCTCCCTCCCTCTCTCCTTCCTTCCTTTTTTCCTTCCTTCCTTCCTTCCTTCCTTCCTTCCTGAGAAGACCTTCTTCTGTAGCCTATGCTCCCTGGAACTCCTGTGTAGCCCAGGCTGTCTGTGAACTCATGAAAACCTTCAGCCTCCTGCATGCTGGGGTTCAGATGGATGTCAGCAACCATATTTGGCTTAGTTGGCCATTTTTGATGGCCAGTGTCATCAGACCTGTTACCTTAAGTCCATCTTCTCTAAAAGGATATACTTAAACCACAATTAAATGTTCTTGTTTGTAAATGTACTTTTATTTAGTTCATGCTACAAATATACAGATGATGTTTATGTCTTATGTTCAAATTTTAAATGTATTATCTGAACATTTGTTAAACTCTTCTTATTGTACACAATGACAATAGATGTCAATCTAAGAAATATGGAAGTAAGTATACATAAAATTAAAAAATG
Organism: Mastomys natalensis; assembly: GCA_021653895.1. NCBI lineage: Eukaryota > Metazoa > Chordata > Mammalia > Rodentia > Muridae > Mastomys > Mastomys natalensis. The sequence continues at coordinate 1,484,205 of JAJTUV010000028.1, forward strand.
AGAGGACACAAAGCATTTAAGATTCCATTGATTTTTCAATATAATAAGTACCAGATATAGTGGCATATGTCCTTAATCCCAGCACTTGGGAGGCAGAAGCAGGTGGATCTCTGAGTTCAAGAGACCAGCCTGGTCTACAGAGTGAGTTAGTTCTAGAACAGCCAGGGATACACAGAGAAACACTATCGCAGAAAAAAAAATCTACACGATATATTTAGTGGCATTGTTGGCACCAGTGAGGGAATGCCTGAAAGGTCAGTCTAGGAGCGGCCAGGAAGATGTCTGGGCAGGTAAGGCACTTGCCACCAAGTTAGACAACATAATTCAATCCCAGGACCTTCAAGGTAGAAGGAGACAAAACCAGTCTCCTACAAGTTATCCTGTATCCTACACACACACACACACACACACACACACACACACATATACACACACTGGTGGCACTGAAACACACACACACATACAGAGAGAGAGGCAGGGAGGAGAATAAAAAAAACTGGAGGAAAAATGGTGGATCTGTTAAGAGCCATGGCTAAGAGCAGAATTGGGCAAACCTAGGCTCGGAACTGTTCTCTGCCAGTTATTTCAACATCAGTTTCTATCTAGACATGGTTGGTTACATATTCTTGTGATTCCAGTACCCAGAAGGTAGAGGCAGGCAGGAGGTCTCACGTTTGAGAACAGCATGAGCTACATAGCCAGTTCCAAGTTAGCTTGGGCTATGTATTGAGATCCTGTCTCAAAACAAACAAACAAAAAACAAACAAGCAAGCAAACAAACAAAAAACCAAGCCGCCAATGGGTCAGTGCAAGGTTGATGACCTAAATTCAATTCCCAGAACCCATGTGAAGGGGAAAAGAGAACAGATTCATAGGGTTGTCTTTTGACTTTCACATGTGTGTCATGGTACACATACCATCCAGCACAATAATTAAAAGTTAGAAAGCAAATCTTCTCATTTTAAAGTGGAAATCTTTGGGATGGGGTAAAACTCAGTTGGCAGAATCTTTTCCGGGAATAAATGAAGCCCTGGATGGGATTCTCAAGGACCTTATAAACATTATGTGAGTCCCATGACTGTAATCTCAGTACAGGTGGAAGTAGGAAGGTCAAAGGTTCAAGGTCATCCTCAGATATATAGGGAGTTTGAGGCCAGCCTTGAATGTAAGTCCTTTTCTCAAAAAAAAAAAAAAAGAAAAAAAAAAAAAAACCTCACATTTCATAGGGCTTTTGTGAGGACTGAACGAAGCAATGTGTATAAAGCACTTATCATATGTTTGGCACATAGTTAGGAACTCAAATGGTAATACTGACTATAGTAATTTGTTACTTATCTTATTTGAGTTTACAGTATTTACTGTAAACATCAACACAATCCTTGAGTACATTCAACAATGTCAACTCTTCCTATATCTTATTTAATTACAGCTCTTCAGCATTTTTATTTTATAATATCAAATAATAAAGCACATATTGAATGGCTATTCTAGTTGAAGCATTATTTATAAGAACATATCTTTTTGAAAGTTTCTTGAAACAGGCTATGTAGCCCTGGCTGTCCTGAGATTGACTATGTAGATCATTCTGGCCTGAAACTTGTGATGATCCTCCTGTCTCTGCTTTCCAACTGCTGGGATTAGAGGTGTGTTCCAACTTACTCTGCTAGAAGAAGATATCTTAAAGATATAAATATAACAACAACAACTATTCTGGTCTATTGCTTTATTATTAAAGCAATATCTGGAGCCAAAGGACATTTGACATTCCATCCGTTTCCCCAGGTCATTTGGGACAGAGTATTAATGCCTCCCCTGAATTTATAGAAGCATTGATAGACTTATAAGAATTCTGTGTTTAAAAATTTCCTTATTCCTTAAATAGTGTATGATAAATAAAAGTGACATTTTGTCAGCTTCCATGGAAGATTGTAGTATATAGACATTTTGTCAGCAAATTTGGCCTTTTAACTTCATATATTTTTATCCTGAGAACTAACAGTCCATTCTTGTACTAAACTCCACATGGTTGAGGTATGGTAGATATTAAGTCAATGTCACTAATAACACATTTGGAGCTACTCCGCTGAAACGTCAATTAGCCTTTTGGTTTTCTTTGTTTCTTTTTGTGATGTTGGTAACAGAACCTAGGACCTGAGCATGCTGGGCATTGCTCTGTCACTGAGCTACAGTCCTTGCTCTGTCTTCAGGCTTTTGTAGTAAGCTCAACTTTACTGTGTTTAGCATTCATGGGCCGGGCGGTGGTGGCGCACGCCTTTAATCCCAGCACTTGGGAGGCAGAGGCAGGCGGATTTCTGAGTTCGAGGCCAGCCTGGTCTACCGAGCGAGTTCCAGGACAGCCCGGACTACACAGAGAAACCCTGTCTCGAAAAAAAAAAGGAAAAAAAAAAAAAAAAAAAAAAAAAAAAAAAAAAAAAAAAAAAAGCATTCATGAATTTAAATGTTACTACTTTCCTCCTTAATTTTATACTTGATTTTCTATCCAAACAGTACTATTTTTTCTTTTCCCAGAATCCTCCAATGCAATCTTCCTATCCAGTTGAATTTCTGCCTTCTAATTGGCCTTGCAGTGCTACTGATGAAAATAAAAAGACAGAAGTAAATCTAGAGGCTGTCTTTCAGATAGTAGATGAGTTGCACTCCTCCCCTAAGCTGGAGATGGTAAAGGTGGAGCCTGTTGAGACTCAGTGTCCGTCATCTCAGGCTAACAGAGGCCAGCATGTCTTACCCAATGCAAACAGCAGCAACCCATCTTCCACCAGTCAGGCTAGCCAGCTGGAGCCACTCACTCCTGTAGGCTCAGATATTACGTCTTTTGTGGTTGGAACAGAACAAGCAATTACCTGCTCTCTACCACAGTCACCTGAGTACATCTATACCATCCACACAGCTCAACCTTTGGAAAATAGCACAATGCAGGAATCTGCAACCATCCAACAAACTCATGTCAAACTGAAGGAGCAGCTAAATCATAATCCATCTCCGTCTTCAGTAGTATTTGTGCAGGAAGGGCTACCATTCGGCACACAACAGGTAAGAGCACAAACAAGAGTTCTAATTAAGCTCACAGTATACATTGGTTTTTGCTAAAGATGTTAGTGAAGAATTTGTCTACATGTTATTTGGGTTTATTTGCACATAATGTCAGTTCATTGTGGTTTCCAAAGGGATCATGTCCCAATGGTTAAGAAAAAAAAAAAAAAAAAAAAAAAAAAAACAGAAGAAGTTACTTTAACCCTAGCCAGTTTCCAACTGTGGTATAGTCTGAAATGAACCTCTAGAAAGGCAAATTGATTGACTAGGGTCTAAATACTATTTTTAGGCTGGTGGCACATGCCTATATCCCTGCACTCAAGAGGTGGAAGCAGGAGGATTGCTAGGAGTCTGAGGACAGGCTGAGCCATATATAGTGAGTTCAGGGCCAGCCTGGGAATTGAACCTGGGTCCTCTGCAAGAGCAGCAGTGCTTTTAACTGCTGAGCCATTTCTCTAGCCCCAATTTCTTACTTTTTTATAATATCACAAAATGCTAATAATGACTTTACTGAGTTCATATTTATTACTAATCTTGCATTACTAATCATACAAAAACTAGTTAATGAAAAGTACGTCCAAAGTAAACCAGCCCTTGGGATGCTGAGGTGGGAGGTGTGCCATAAATTCCAGGCCCACCTGGGTGATGGTGTGATACTCAACCCAAGAAGATAAGAAAAATCTGTAATTACTGTATACAGATCAGGGTAGCCATGTAGTCCACATTGGCCTGGAATGCACATTTTAGCCAAGAATGACAGGGACCTATGTATCCTCCTCCTCCTCACTCCCAGTTGATGGAATAACAGGCATGTGTCATCATACCCAATTCATTTTGTTTGTTTATATAGGGTATTGTTATATGTAGTTCTTTAAAAATGTTTATATGTATATAATTTTTAAGTATAAAGATTTTCATTTTCTCTTCTCTCCCTGTCTTTGGTAGGGTGTTGTGGTGGTGGGGGTAGTGGGAGGGATAGTGAGGGGGTGGTAGTACTAACAGGATGGAATACAGATCTTTGCTCATTATGGTTAAGCTATTGTATTTGAATATACCAAAAGATATACCCAGCTGATATAATTTCACTACCTAGACAAGCTTTGTACCACTGGGTTATATCCTTATCCTAAATGTATTTAAGATTTCTATCAATTCGTTGTCCTTTTTGTGACCATTAAAATATGTGTTATGAAGATATAATTTCAGTAAAGTAGCCTTATTTTAAGTATTCTTATTGAAATAAAAGCTTTGATATCTTTATGATTATATGTGGACTTCTGGAGTGCTTGTCTTGAACTGCATATACACAGTGGTTTCTTTAAATATACTTGACTATTATAGCTCTTTTTGAAAGCTGAATTTTAACTTTTAGCTTTATTTCATAATGTAGTCACATTTTAAATAAACTTACAAAGAACAACATAGTGGAAGTTTGTTATCTTGACCAAGGGTTTTAACATTCCAAAGAAAATTTTGGAACCAAAGAAACTCTAAACAAGAATGGATAGAGATTTTATAGAGAATGAAGCATATACAATTTTGATAATGTATTCAGTACAGAATATAAAACTAGAAAAATAGTGTTCATTTCCCATCGACACCTTCCAGCTGGTTCATGCCTATCAGTGACGTCCCAGTGTCAACTAGGAAAGGTGTCAGCTTAGACACATGCTACGGTGAAAGGATACATAGCAGTTTTCACCAATTGTGCTTCAAATGTCTTACTATATTGTAAGTCATCAAAAGCATACAGTCTCATGGTAAATCTTGCTTTGCTCATCAGTAAATGTTTTAGCTTCATATGCATTTCAAGGGCTTGAGAATCTGGAAAACGTACATCTTGCTCTTGAATATTTGGGTAAGTCAACACTATCAAGGGTGATAACCTTCATAATCAGGAAACATGTTTGTGGGATCCTGTCCTCTAATAGGATGTCTTTGATGATATATATTAACTTTTAGTAGGTATTTGGGGGTAAGTATAAGAATAATAAGAGTGTTTAATATTTTAGGTGGATAGCAGTATAAAATGCCAGACCAATCCCCCGGAGAATATCTTGCCTTCAGAACAAATGGGATTCCTTATTTCAGAAATGGGGCCTGCTAGCAAGTCTAGTAAAGACACAGGTATATCCACTCCAGCCAGATACAGAGAGCGAAGAAGCAACTCACAAGGAAAGTCCCCTGGTAAGGATGAAATCGTTTTAAGCTCTAGAATTTGCAGCTCTAAAATGCTAGGAACTGAACCTTGGTATATAATTCATATACGAATGGTAATTTTAATGTATCTTTATTATTTATAATTGTAGTATGTCTCTCATGTTGTATTATGTAATTGTAGCTTAAACTAGTATTCTTAGCTACTTTGTAATGTATATAAAACAGTTGCTTTCCTAACAGTGCATATAAGAATATGAGGTTTCAGGGGCTTTGGGGAGATGGCTCAGCAAGGAAAAGTGCTTACTGCTCAAGTGTGAGGACCTGAGCTCCACTCTCCATTCAGAGTTTTAAAAACTGAGCTTATCTGCTAAGCCTGTCCTCACGGTCCTCTAACCGTAGTGCTAACTGATGGGGCTCATGGGCCACCAGCCTAGTTCCAGGTTCATGAAGAGCCCCTGTCTCTTATTCAAGGGACTAAGGTGGAAAGTTGATAGAGAAGACACTGGAAGTCTTCCAGCCCCAGTGTGAATGCATGTGCATCCCCCCACACCTCCACATATTCCCAATAAACAAATGAAAGAATAGGAACCTTCAAAATATTGAATATATTAGAGAAAAGTAAAGAATTTAGATTAACTTAGGTAAGATGAAGGGTAATTTAATAATCATCTTCAGATGCTAAAGATTTTATTAACAGATAACAGGGTATATATCTATTTGTGATACAAGAAAATTTGATGACACCAAAGGTATTGCCTTAAGCACATTATAAATATACTTTAAGGTATAAATATGTATACGTGGCATGTTTTTGTATGTGTATGGTTATATATTGGACACTGGAGCACTTGTAGATGACTTTTTATTTTGAGATGGGACCATCCCAGGCTGCCCTCAAACTCAGGCAGTGATTCTTTTGGGTCACCCTTATTAATATACTACCATACCCAGCTTTGATTCCCTCCTGGTAGTGACTTGAGTACATTTGTATTTTTTAATCTAAAAAATTTCTAATATTCAAATCAAGTTATTGTACTCTGCTCCAAACATTTTTTTTTCTTTCTTTATAGACAGGATCTTGCTATGTAGTCCCAACTCACCTAGAACTAGTCATGTAGCCCAGGTTGGTTTTGACTTTCATAATCCTCCTGCCTCCTGAGTGCTGAGATGGTGGACATGTACCGCCAGTCCTTCCTTACAATGGCTAATGTAATATTCTCAAATTAGCCAGATACAGTGGCTCACTCCTGAAATAGTAGCAATTGGGATGTTGAAGCAGGAGACTGCTGCTATTATAGATGAAGGCCCACCTGTGCTTCAGAGTTAACCCGGCTCAGCACACGGAATGCAGTCAGGGATATAACTTACTGGTAGGACACTTGCCTAGAACCTAAACCACAGCAGTGGAGAAGAACAAAACCTCAAGTCAAAGGCCATTCAGATGATTGCAATAAAGGCAAATTAATTAATCAATTAAATCTATATTTTAAATATTAAGAACTTTGAGAATTTATTCAAAAACCACGAAGATAGTGCTCAGGGTCTGTCATAGTGTCACACACCATACTCCCAGCACTTGGGAAGTGGAGGCATCGTGAGTTTGAGGCAGTCTGGGTCACAAATGAGACCTTGGCTCAAAAACATTGAAAGAAAACAAAAATGATGCTCAGACTGAAGCTCTTCCTCCAAAATATCTTTTGATTAAAGCTGTCTTGCAAGTTTATATAGTCATGCTTAGTTGAGCTTAAATTAGCAGCTTCTGGGACTATGAAGGTTAGTCCTCCGGGAGGAGGCTTTAAGGTCAGATCCAGCTCAGTTCTACCAAGTCCTGTGTCCTAAGTGTCTGGTGTCTTCAGCAATAGGGCCTTACCTTCAACCTCTGGAGGCAACCAAAGGCAACAGAAAGGCTTGAATTATTTTGGAATCTAGGAGACTCCTCTGACCGGCAGCTTTAAAGGGGTTTCTCTGCCTGTCACTTCCTTCTTTCTTAACTCCTCCAATTAGTCCTGTTTCCCTAGTCAGCTTTGCTTCTCCTTCTATGTCATTTATACATAGATAAATATATAGATTTTATGTATCTATATAAAATCTAGGACTCACAAATGAGAGAGAACATGAGAGTTGTCTTTCTGAGTCTGCCTTAATTTGCTTAGTATGATTACCTCCAGTTGCATTCATTTTTCCAGCAAACAATATAGCTTCATTCTATCTTGGAGGAAGTATTGGAGACTGAACCTTGAGCCCTTGGCATGCCAAGTTTGCACACACTACAGCTGCCACCAATGTCCTAACTTTGCTTTTTTATGAATAAAAAAAATTCCATTATAAATATATCAAAATTTTTCTTTATCAGTTTTTCAGTTGTAGACACCCAATCTAGTTTTTGTTGTCTACTTCTCATTAGAATAGTCTGAAAAGGCTTGCAGATTATTGTAGGGGCTGAGCAGTCGTGTACTCTGGAGAACAGTTTTACTAATTCTCTAGCATTTTAATCTTATTTTAAATTGCCATAAATGCATTTGTACATAGTAATGGGTTTTATAATCTTAAAAAAAAAAAAAAAGATAACCTGCATTCTTACCATTAGTCATTCCTGTTGAGAGTTAAAGCAACCAGAGATCTCATTTAGATAATTTTAATCCTGAACAGTGTTTGCTGTCTGACTTGTTCATCCTCTCCCTTCAGCCTGTGGCAGCCTGTATTGGGGTCATGTGAAAGAGTGTATTGTATTGGAAGATAACACCTGTAATTGGACTTGATTGGACTATTTCTCTAAAGATTTTTTTTTTTTTTTTTTTTTTTTTTTTTTTACTTTTCAAAACCTATAATAAGCATGTTTTTTTACTGAGATTTGCTTATGAATAAAGGGATTATTGAAGTAAGTGCTGGTCTAAAAAAAGGCACTTGACAATATTTGGGTGCCCTTTCTAAGACTTTATTTTTAAATTTTTAAATTTTATTGCATGTGATTAGGTGCCTTGCCTTCATGTGCATCTGTGTACCATTTCATGCCTGATGCTTGCAAGGCCAGAAGAGGATATTCAATCTCACTGGAACTGAAGTTACAGATAACTGTGAGCCCATGTGGGTGCTGGGAATTGAACCCTGGTCTTCTGGAAGAGCAGCCAGTGCCTCTTAAACATTAAGCCAGTTCTCCTTCCCAAGACTTTAAGTTATATGCTAAATTATGTGCATATATGGATATCTTAGTTTGTGCACGAGTGCAGTGCCTATGGAGACCAGAAGAGGGCATTGCATTCCCTCAACCTGGAGTTACAGGTGGTGTTAGTTACCTGATTCGGGTCCAATTTTAACTGCTGAGTCATATCTCCAGCCTCTGGCCCTTTGTGAAATCACTTTCTACTACTTCTCAAAATTGGGATGCTGAAGCATTTGGATACATGATCGAAACAACTGAACCCTAGTCAATAGTTTGTCAACCACTGACAAAGAAATAGTCCCTTCCAGGCAATAGCTAGTTGGTAGAATGATTACCTAACATGTATGAAGCCCTGTAGATTTGATCTCCAACACTGTGTAAACAAGACATGGTGCTGTGAGTTTATAATTCCAGCTCCGTAGAAGTAGGTAGAGGCAGGAGGATCAGGAGTTCAGCTAAAGAAAACTCATCTTGGGTTAAATGAGATCCTGTTGCAAAAAAAAAAAGGAGATACTCCCTTGTCTCTCCTTGCATATTTCTCCTTGCATATTGAGTGCCTTTATCCTGTTCTCATCTCTTCTTTACAGATTTGCTAAATGTAAGAAATAAGTCAACACAATGTAAATTTTGTTAGTCTTTCCTCTGTGGTTGTGTGCTCATTTGCTTTGTGGTTTATTTTCTAGGGCATTACCAGTAGTGTTTTTATCAAAGTTTTGGTGTGGTTAGATTTTCTATTGCTGACAATTGTACTTCATTATAAAAAGAACTAAGGGCAAGAACTCAAGCAGAGACTGTAGAGGAAGGCTACTTACTGGCTTGTCCCTCCTGGCTTGTTTAACCTGTTTTCTTATACCGTGCAAACCATCTGCCCAGAAATGGCACCACCCACAATGATCTGGGCCTTCCTACCTCAATCATTAATTTTAAAAATGCCCTGCAGTCTTGCCTTCGAGCAATCTGATAAGGCATTTTCTCAATGTTCCTCTTCCCAGATCACTCTAGCTAGAATCAAGTTGAAATAAAACTAACCAGGATGAATGAATAGCAAAGTTTATAACATTGTAGCCTGCTGTATCCTAACTACCTACTTAGTAGCTAGTGTTGCCACTTTGTTATGTGTAGTTTGTTTTGAGTACTGGCTATTTAATTCAAGTATGAATTCCCAATGTTTATATTCCTTTCAGTGAACTATACCTCCATTTACATATTTTATTTGAATTGTATCAGTACCCCACTTATAGATTCCAAATTCCATATTAGGACATAAATTAGACTACAGTAATTATATAAATAATAAGAATTATAACACATAAAACAGAAACAAAGGCTTGAGCCCTAGCTCAGTGGTAGAGCCTTTGGCTAGCATGCATGAGACTTTGGGTTTAATCCTCAACATCCCAAAACAGACAAAAAGTAGGGATTTAACAGCTTTTCCCTTCAGACCAGCCAGAGTGTAAGCTACCTGAGCTGCTGTGGGCAGTAACTTGTTTCTGCTAGCCTATGCAAGCCAAAAGAAGGCATCAGATTCCCCTGAACTGGAGTTACAGCCACCATTTGGGTGCTGGAAATGGAACCCTAGGTCCCCTGGAAGAACAGTCAGTGCTCTTAGCCACTGAGCCATTTCTCCAGCTTCTTTATAGCTTTTAATAGACAGTTTGGGATTATCAAATATAAACAACTAAGATGTTTCATGCACTTTGACTCAAGAATGGTACTCCTAAGAATCTGTCATATGGAAACATATTCCTATGAAAAAAACTCAGAAGTCCATTATAGTGTTATCAACAATAGCAACAAACTCAGACAATAAACTAA